>OW026440.1:5012500-7512500 GCA_932274075.1 Diarsia rubi | reverse complement strand
GAGCTGTTATATTTGATTCCAAGCGCCGACGGGCAGTGCGGTATCCCTTGGCAAGACTGTTCATCAGACTTTTTGGGTCGCTGACAACTGGAACGACTGTCAACGATGTACAGATGACAGCCGGGACCTATGGCTGCTATTACAGTGCTCTTCCAGGCACAGAGGAAACTCGGTTTGTGACTGATGGTCACCCATCCAAAGACCAATCTAGGCAAGCATGGCTGAACCTGAAAATTGATCTGAGCGATTGCTATTATAAAGCCACGAGTTCCTCCTTTATATTAGCTTAATCATCATCATCAACAGCCTATTAATGTTCCCACTGCTGGGATACAAGCTTCCTCTCTTTTTTTGAGAGGGAATGGGCTATAGTCTACCACGCGGGCCCAGTGCGGATTGTTAGTCTTCGAATTTTTTGGTCCTAAGACATATGCCGGTTTCCTCACGATGTTTTCCAGCAGCGGTGACGAAATAAATTACACAAAGTAATGTGCCTGCTTGGGTTCGAACCCACGATCTGCTGCTCGTAAGTCGGGGCCGCCACCATTGGGCCACCGCTGCTCGCTCCTTAGCTTAATAACTGAAATAAATTACAATCATCGTACAAGAATATATTTTATTTAATATCGTAACTAAGTAAACATGAATGTCACAACCATAGAGGTAGGTATATAACATTCGTCCATTCCAACGAAGCTACGACATCTCCTCGACAAGACGTCGTGGCTTCGTGGTGGTGCGCCCACTGCGCCTTGCTGGTGCTCCCTGCAAGACAGCCGTGGCCAGCGGGAGACCAGGTGTCTCAGCGCTGGCTTGTCGTGGAGTGCCCGCTTGATTCTGTGTGCCTGACGAACTTGGAACGATGTGCTCCATCACATTTGGATTTATATCAGGTGAGTCTTGAGTAGTCTGGCAGGAGGACCAAATTGATGGTTGGGTTAGTTGAGGCGTTGGGTGAGGTGACTCTGGCTGATTGCTAAATGTTTATGATGGTGAACGCTGTCTGATAGGTGTGGAAAAAGTTAGTGAATGAGGCGTAGGTGTGGATCGAGGCAAAGGGCGAGAATGAGGTGTGGACGGAGGTGTTAGTGGGTGTCCAACAGGTGTTGACGAAGGTAGAGGAGGAAGATCAGTAACAGCTGGACTGATTGAGTCTGCTATGCGGAAACGCACATGATCTGCATGATATCTCCTCTCTACACCGTCTGAAGTTTTCACAGCGTAAGAATATCTGTGCGTACGCTTTGATATTGTAGCAGGTAGCCATCGCGATCCGTCTCGGGCGCGAACAAAAACACTGTCACCTGCTTTAAAAGATGGGATTCGTTTCTCAGACTCAATGTTTGCCTGTATCTGCTTGTGTTGCAGAGTTCTTTTAGGGTTAGGCCGCGCGTTATCCAGAGCACAATGCAACCGACGCCCAAACAAAATTTCACCTGGGCTCTTCCCGGTGGCACTATGAGGTGTTATACGGTAGGAAAATAGGAAGTTTTCTAGCCTCCTTCTCAGGGTCATGCCATCGCTCGCACTTGAAGACATTCTAGTTTTGAAAGTACGAACCAGGCGTTCTGCCAAGCCATTAGTCCTCGGGTGATATGGAGATGACTTAATATGTAGGATACCCTTGTCTCTGCAATAATTTTGGAATTCCCGGGAGGTAAACTGTGTCCCGTTATCAGACACCAAAAATTGTGGCAAACCAAACGTTGTAAATATAGAGTCTAATTCTTCACACAGTTTGTTTGTAGTTATTTGGTTCATGGGCTTGATCTCAATCCATTTTGAGAGTGCATCTGCTAGAACAAACCAGTATTTTCCTTCAAATGGTCCCGCAAAATCGACATGAAGTCTTTCCCATGGGTTGTCAGGAACGGACCAGGAGTACACAGGCAATTCAGAGTTATTTGGCCGGTTTTCTTGGCATTTACGACAATATTTGATGTACTCTTCAATATCATCGTCGATCGATGGCCACCATACGTAAAAACGTGCGAGTGCTTTCATTGCACAAGTTCCTGGGTGTCCTGTGTGCAGGTATTTCAATGTAGTCTTCCTGAGCGTATTCGGAACGACTATTCGACCCTGCCACATCATAATCTTATTTTCGATGGACAATTCGTTGCGTTTCCGAGCATAAGGTTTTAAGATATCTGAATATGAATTTTCCCGCCAACCTGTCTTAATGTTCTCCGAAATTTGTTTGAAAATAGGATCATTCCTTGACGCATCCCTTATTATTTCTTCTGTCAACGCTAAATCTGAAAAACTGTTATGATTTAGCTGAGCTATGATTCTGTGTACTGTCAATTCTGCACGGGACGGTTTCTCATCAGGATTGGGCATCCTGGAAAGATAATCAGCTATAAAATTAAGTTGTCCTTTTGTGAAGACGATGTCGTAGTCATAGCTACCAATGATCAAAGCCCAACGTATTAAGCGATTATTAACAAGCTTCGGTAAATTGCGCTGTGGGCCTAAAACGTGAATCAAGGGTTTATGATCAGTGACGAGTGTGAATTTTGTGCCACGTAAGTATTGGTCAAACTTTTTGATGCCGAAAAATATGGCTAATGCTTCTCGATCAATAACTGAATATTTAGATTCCGCTGATCTCAGCTATCTTGACGCAAAAACGATAGGTTGAATATTTTGATCGTTCGCTTTATGAAATAATACGGCACCCACGCCCTTTTCCGAGGCGTCACACGCTAAAAACAACGGACGCTTCTCGTCAAAAGCCACAAGTGGTTTTGATTCACAAATCAGCATTTTAGTATTTTCAAACGCTGTGTTTTCTTTATCTGTCCATCGCCACTTTTGGCGCGCGCCAGTTAGTGCATGCAGGTCCGCACAGAAACTGTGCAGATGAGGTATGAATCTTTCGTAGAAATTTACGAGGCCAAGAAATGACCGTAGTTCTTGAGCGTTAGTAGGCGGTGTCGCTTTTGTTATTGCTTCAATCTTCGATTTAGTTGGTCGTATTCCTTCCTTGCTGATTGTGTGACCCAGGTACTCGATATCTGTTTGGAAGAATGAGCATTTTGTTAAGTTGACTTTTAAGCCAGCTCGTTGTAATTTGTCAAACACAGTAGACAGTGTTTCGAGATGTTCAGCGTCATCCTTCCCTGTTAAGGCGATGTCATCGAAATAAATCGCTACGTTTGGTATACCACCGAGTAGTTCATCAAGGTAGTGTTGAAAAATCGAGGGTGCTGTTGATATTCCAAAAGGCATCCTATTGTATTGGTAATATCCTTTGTGAGTAGATATTGTCAGGTACTTTTTCGACTCTGGAGAGATCTCGAATTGTAAGTACGCATCTTTTAAGTCAATTTTCGAAAACTTAACTCCGTTTGCAAGGTTTTGACGTAACTGGTCAAATAGCGGGACTGGATGAGCGTGTGTTACCATGGCAGGGTTAATAGTGCTGCGAAAATCACCGCAAATTCTGATTTGGCCATTTGTTTTGACCACGTTGACTGTGGGTGTTGCCCATTCCAAGGGCGTCATATTTGGATCAACTTTGGTAACTATTCCCTCGTCCACTAAACGCTGAAGTTCTCTTTCTATGTTTTTGCACAAAGCGAACTTAACGGGTCGGGCAGGAACGTGTTTCGGTACGGTACCATGTCTAATATGGATGTTAACTGCGTAATTTTTAACTTTTCCTAATTTGTTGTCAAAAAGAGGTGAGAAAGTGTCTAATACCTGTTTAAGTGTTCTGGCATCTCGTTGAGTAGGTTTAATCGAATAGACGGGTTCTGGAAAAGACATGTCGTACATCTCGCTCCACTGGAGACCAAAAAGCATGGGGTTGGCGTCTTCCATAACTACAACTTGTAAAATTTTCTGTCTTCCAAGGATTTCAACTGTTACGGCCGTAAGTCCTTTTGGTTTGAGTTTGAGGTTCCCATAGGCACGTAGTTTCGGTGCCTTTGTTAAAGGGGGTGCTCCAATACGTTTCCAAAACTCTGTGCTAATGATGGAGTAGACCGATCCCGGGTCCCAGTCCAACGTACATTTGACACCATTGAGTGTGACGTCAATGCGCTTGCTGTCCTTGTTCCTTTTGCGTTCAATCTTGTAGACATCTTCACTATCGTATGAGCATGTAGAAGATTCTGATAAACACTCGTCGCTGTCAGTGTTCCTAATTTTATGTAATTTGTTTTCGTTTTTGATTGCTCGTTTCTTCCCTGACTTGGTGTTCGTTAAATATGCTCTTCCAGTCTTGATACAGCAATCTTCAAAATGTCCTAGTGTTTGACATTCCTTGCAAATATGGTCTTTTGCCTTACAATCGCCCACCTTATGTCTATCATATGCACCGCATCGACGGCATTGATCTAGACCAATCCTGCGTAAAAACGTACTCTGTTTGTTGTGATGCGCCAAGTTGGTTTTTGCTCTGACTTTGTTTGTGGCAGCAGGTAAAACGACGTGAATGTCACCTTCAGCAAGCTCTCTAGACTGAGTTACTGCAAAGAATTTGGCAAATGTAACTTCCACAGTCTTTCCATCGTAATGTTCTTGTAAATCGGGCCATTTCTGTTTCAGATCCACTTCTAGCTGCGGGTGGTTTATGCCGGTCGCAAATCGATCACGCAGCAGACGCTCGAACAAGTCGTCCTTGTAGCCACAGTTGGTGGCGAGTTTTTTGAGCCTGTTAGCGTAGTGTTCCATAGTCTCATTGCAGTCTCTTACGCAATTCCAAAACTCAGTCAAAGCTTTGAATTTCGTTGTCTTAGGTCGATGTAAGTCGAGTAGTTTAGACTTTACGTCTTTGTATAGACTTTTTTTAAAAACGGGTATGAGTGCTACTTTCAGATCGTGAAAGACTTCTGGAGTTAAGCAAGAAAATAATAGTTCTTTCCTGATGTCGTCTTCGCTTACGTCCCAGATATCGCATTTTTTTTCAAAAAAATCTAAAAAATATTCTACCGACGTAGTAGAAGGGTTAAGCGTATCGCACTTGAAATTTTTAATAATTGTGAGTTTATTACAGTTGTTGTTGGTGTTCGCCGAGCTGGTAGACTCCGTACCAGGTGTTGCTGGTGTGGGGGCCGCCGCTGTCGGTTGCTGTTGTTGTAACACGAGTTGCTGCAAAACGTCTGTTATTTGCTGTTGTTGTTCCCGTTGAATTTGTATAAATTCTTTAAATTGTTCCGCGTCCATTTTATCACTTAATCCTCGTCGCCAATGAAATAAATTACAATCATCGTACAAGAATATATTTTATTTAATATCGTAACTAAGTAAACATGAATGTCACAACCATAGAGGTAGGTATATAACAATAACTTATAAATATTTACCTGTAAACGATTTTTGTAAGCGTTCATCTGTAGCTCTAACTTTTTATTCTGTAGCTGCATCTTCTGCATCTCGATGTATTTGCCGTTGTCGTTCAAGAACCGTCTGGAATTAGCAGAAGTTAACATTTAATCAAAAGGAACTTATAAAATTTCTTTAGGTCTTTTTATAAATGAAGAATAGTCAGGCAATGTAGGGTACCTTCCATCTGTCAAAACCGAGACTAAAAAATAATATATTTATATAATAAGTTTTATTTTTATTACAATTAAATTATATTTTTTTTTGTATTCGTATTAGGATTCTGCTTTTCTACTTAATTATTTTAAAAAATTATTAGAAAAAATATTTAAAAAATTTGAAAATCCCTCGACTCAAAGTGAGTAGTTATAGAAATATTAAATAAAAATATATTTGATTTAAACTACTTTAATAAAACCGCATTTAAATCGGTAAAACCGTTCTGGAGATAAATGGCGACATTTATTTGCGCACAAACACCTCTCACCCTAAACGCATATTACCTTCTCAGTTCCGACGTGGGTAAAAACAGCTTTTCTTAAATGGATGCTTTTTGTAAACCCTTCTAGTAAAGTTATAATAATCTTGAAGTAGGTAATAAATAAAGTGCATTCAAACCAAAAGTTGATTGTAGGTATTCGAGTCATGCTCCCACATAAAAGTCATACTGTCCCTCCAAGGAGGTCGCATAAACCTCGTTGTGCGAAAACTCACACATAATGACAATGGTTTTTAAGAATATCATTGTTCAAATGACCTTGTGGAACAATGGTTGACCCTTTCGTTGTAATCTGGTAATATCCGAGAATTTTCCGTGACTTCAAAATGATAGTAAGCCAGCAAACCTTTCTAAGACATGACGAAAAGATTTGTGATTCGCAAAAAGATAATACAGTATCGCTGTTCAAAGGTTGAAAAAGAAGAGTAAACTTAGGTAACCTATTCTTTTCTTTTACACCTTTTGGCAATCTAATGCAGAGTGTAGGTCTCTTCCTAATGTCTCGACCCTTTTAATATCTTTAGTAAAAACTGGCCAAGTGCGAGTCGGACTCGCACATAAAGGGTTCCATACCCAAAAAAACTCGTTTGTTTTATGGAAGCACCACTAAAACATTTATTTTATTCTCTTTTTAGTATTTGTTGTAATAGGGGGCATCAGTAATACATCATCTATGTTAATTTTAACTGTCTTGCTATTACGGTACATGAAGATACAGCCTGGTGACAGACAGACGGACACTGGTGTCTTAGTAATAAGGACCTTAAGAATCAGAGTTTTTTTAGTCTCAACCCACCTGTAAGCCAAATCAAACGCCTGTCCAATGGTCAGCGTGATCTCCGACGCTAGTTTAGTGGAAATAAACACGAAACACTCATGTTTTTCCGCGGGGCCATCATGGCCGTTGACCGCGTTGACAGTGCTGCCACCTTTAGCGATGAACGAGAAGTATTTCTTGGCCCCTTTGTCGTCGGCGCAGTAAGATATCCGATGAAGAGGGAACTGGTACATTATGTTGTTTGATCTTGGCTCCTGGAATATATAAAAAAGGGGGTAAGTATGGGTTTTGGTGAAAGACAGTCACATAGATAGATAGGAGGGTTTAAGCATACGAGTACTGCCTCCATAAATAGTATCTAATTGCTATTGTTGATGTTGTTGCTGTTGTTGTTTTGTTGTTGTTGCTATTGTTGTTGTTGTTGTTGCTATTGTTGTTTTTTGTTTAATTGGTATCCTATTTATCATCATTTTTTCCTTTTCTCAGCAAGTTTGGGCCTGGCTACCACCAGTCTAACTCAAGCAGCTGAATGAGTTGAATACCAGTGTCTTACATGGAGCTACTGCCTATCTGACATCCACCACCCGATCAATAGTACCGTGTAAGACAATACCCTTTTTTTTGCGGTTCGAAAATTGTCAAATAACCTCTACCGCTCTTGGGCAGAGCGAAAGGGAGTGTCAGACTTCTACTGACTAAAAACCACCCATGTTCCTTCATAGCCCTATATGTCGAGGCCGCGGTAACTAGTGTACAACCCGCAGCCAAGACATTACCCTCTGGGAAGACTTTAGTCTGTCTGTACCTATATCATAACACATAACATCACGCCTGTGATCCCCGAAGGGTTATACAGAGGTGTAACCATTACTAAACTCACATTTCGCCCGTTATATTAAGTCCCATGTACTTAATAGGAGGCGGACCTATTGCCATCAAACGGGTACAAATTAAGACTCCATGACTGGGAAATTCCTGCTGGAAAAACACAATAACGCTTTGCCCCATCTTGAACTCGCACCCAGGACCCCGGTAGTAGCGCTTACTACCATAAACCAACAAGGCAGTCTTGGTAAGATTTATTTTTTGTGGGTTGAGAAATCATCAAATACCCTCCCGCTCTTGGGCAGAGCGAAAGGGAGTGTCAAACTTATACTGACTAAAAACCACCCATGTTCCTTCTTAGCCCTATATGTCAAGGCCGCGGTATCTTGTACAACATCCCGCAGCCCCGACCGCGACGGTCTATATTGGTAAGACTCAGTCTGTTATAAAATATCATAACATAAAAACAGCTGACTGCCATCAAACAATCACAGCTTCAAGACTCTGACCGCTTTGACAATAGAGAGCTAACGCTTTTCGTTCGTGACCTTGCGCTCGCGCACCGTGTCGTGAAAGCGACGGAAACGCCCGAGCTCGCCCGAACGCACTCGGCGCACCACCATTGATTATAGCTACAGCTGTGTGATTGTGCTACTATCTTGTGTTTACCCTTTCTAATTAATATTTCTGCGTAATGAACTAAATGGTTAGCTACGTTTTGCAGCAATTTTTTTATGACGGTATTTCAAATCAAAATCGAAAGTCATATTACTGACTAATTAGTCCGTCTGATAGATTATCGAAAAGTATTGTATAGGTATTTTTTGTACTTACCTATTATCAAATCAATAAAAATTGACGAAGATCAATACTAGTTTTTCCACTAGCACAATGTTTTAAGAGTGCTACATTGATTTATAAGTACCGTGAAATGAGATTTTTTACCCCAAAAAAAAAGTCGTTTCCCAACAAAAACTTTTGCGTTGGGGTACTTAGTTTGATGTACAGGATGCTTATGGTTGACGTATGTGTGAAGAGTTCAATTACAACCTGTAGATAGAAGAACTAGCTTTTAAATATACACGTAATATAACGTTTTAGCCTATTTGAATCATATTTTGATACCTTTACAATTCCAAGCGTTTATTTTTTTTGTACGGAACCCAAAAAAAGTAAAATAGAAGTAAGAGTCAAAGTTACTTCTTATCACATCATCTGTCTGCCAGTAAAAGTCCCGTCAAAGTAGGTCCAGCCGTTTTGGAGCTTAGCCGGAACAAACAAGAGTTTGTATAGCTTGTTTGCTCTTCAAGCGTCCACTCATCATTTTAAAAGAACAATGGTAGGAAATAATGCTTTCAGTGACAATTTAATTGTTTAATTAAACCCAACAAAGTAAGAAAACATTAATTAATCATTACTTCGCACTATTTTCATCCAACTTATTTTCTGGTTAAAATATTCGTGTGAAATCATTCTCCAGAATCCTCTTATTGATCAAAACTGGTTGTTCCGTTTAGGATATAAGATTCACAGGGCTGCGGGTTGTTCGAAAAAGATACCGTGGCCCCGGACACAAAGGGCTAAGAAGGAACATGGGTGGTTTTTAATCAGTAGAAGTCTGACACTCCCTTCCGGGCCACCCAGAGCGGGAGGTGTCATTTGATGATTTCCTACCCCCCAAAAAATAAAAAATATAAGACTCAATACATTAAAAGTCCCTCGTTGGTCTAATGGTCGTAAGTGTAGCAGCTGTAAATGAGCTTCTGAGTTCGATTCCCGGCTCGGCCAAAGTGTTATTCTCTTTTACAATTGTTTTTAATCATCCAAACGCCCTTTGGTACGAATAGTTACAGCACTGATATAAACATTTGTGCCTTCCCTACATTACAAAAATTTGTTAACTGAATGTTGTGTACTTTTTTATTTTTACATTATTTATAAGTATATACTTTTTAGGGTTCCGTACCTCAAAAGGTAAAAACGGAACCCTTATAGGATCACTTTGTTGTCCGTCTGTCTGTCTGTCTGTCTGTCTGTCTGTCAAGACCTTTTTTCTCAGGAACGCGTGGAGGTATCAAGCTGAAATTCATATCAAATACTCAAGTCTATGGTCTCTTGGAGCTGTGAAAAAATCAAACTTCTAAGTCAACGCGATCAAAAGATACTCCCGTTTATGCCGCAAATTTTCGACACTCGCAAGGGAATCAAAACCTACAGGGTACTTCCCGTGAACTCAGAATCTTGAAATTTGGTACGAAGCAACGTCTTATAACACAGATAAAGGAAAAATTGCGAAAAGCATAAATTTTTAGTTACATCATATAATAAAAATATTTTTAATAATTTTAAACTTATTACCCCTTTACTCATGAACGCGTAGTGGTATTATATTGAAATTCTTAACAAATACTCAATAAAGGTAGGCAGTTGAAATTTTCACTGAATGTGTCTCTCTGTTGCTGCTATAACAAAAAAAAAATAAAAAGCGACTCCCCTACTACGATGGTACGGAACCCTTCATGTGCGAGTAGGACTCGCACTTGGCCGGTTTTTTATTATTGATTTGTGTCTGTAGTAAATCTAAATTGATCTTCCGTCTTACTATTGTATCGAGTCTGGTTCTTCTAACCAACATAACAGACAGAATGTGTGAGTTTGTTCCGCCGCTTATTCTTTCCAGCTAAAACACTAGGAAGTGTCAAAGGGTGAGCGTTTTGGGGGACTGTCTCTTGTAACTAAGTAAAGTAAATTTTGAAGTTCGAAAAGTGCTGTTTATCAGCCTAATTTGAATAAATGACTTTTGATTTTGATTTTTTGATTTTGTTATTGGGTTTTTCCATCAAGATACCTCTCAGTAGCAGCCAAAGATCGCCAGTCAGGATTTTGTACCCGGTTGATGGCAATGGGATGACCCTCAATTAGAAGGGACTTACTTAAACATGACTGGCGATCCTTCAGGGATTACAGGCGTGTTGTTATGTTTTCCAAAACTTGTTGTTCCGTTTTGAATATAAGACGCAACATACGAACACACAAACATTTTAAAGCAGTGCCGCGTTGACGACTGAGACGTGCGGACGTCTTACTCATTTTGTCGCGTAACTTATTTATAAAATTACCTTATGTTACTCAATCATTTAGATAATGGATAGTTTTGGAAGATCTTTGAGTATGGAGTCTAATATACCTGATGAAAGTACTTTAAATGAAGAGATGATGGAGAATACAAGGGAAGAAACCAGTATTGAGAGAAGAACAATGAATATTGAACGTGAAAATCAAAGAAATGTTGAGAAAAGGGTAAGAGAAGATAGTGAAGAAATTATTGAAGAGGATGATGGTTTTACGACCGTAACCAGAAAGGCGAAAAGATTATTACGTAGTAATTCACAAAATCACAATTGTGAAGATAATGTGGGTAGTTGTGATAATAATACGCAGCAAGAAAAATATTTTGAGGTATGTATCACATCTAAGACGGTACTTCCAAAAATGGTTGGAATGGCCAAATTACTTAAGTCCCAAAATATAAACGACATACGTAAAATCAAATATAAAAGTCCCTACAAAATCTTCATCATACTAAAATATATTGAAGATACAAATAAAATACTCAATTGCCAGAAATTTAAAGAATTAGAATTTAGATGTCAAAGAACAGACCAATTGAGTATTATTTATGGCATTGTCAAAAATATTGACTTGGAAATAGAGGAGAACGAACTTGCTGAAATATTTCAAAGTGAAGTAGATATTTGCACGGTTAAAAGGCTGAAAAGAATAACTGAAGAGGGGCAGTGGGTCAAAAGTGAAGCTATTCGCATCGCTTTTAAAGGAGCAACATTACCCTCACATATATATGGATATGGGTGTCGTTTTAAAGTTGAAGCATATATGTTCCCTGTTACACAGTGTTCAGGATGTTGGAAATATGGCCACATGAAACGTTTTTGTCCAACCCAGAAAATATTGTGCCCTAAGTGTGGCAAAAAACATGATAATTGCGAAACTGAGGAGTTCTCATGTATCAATTGCAAAGGCCCACACATGGCATTAAATAAAAATTGTCCAGTATATCTCAAAGAGAAAACGATAAGGGAAATAATGAGTAAAGACAAGTGTTCTTACAAGATAGCGCTAGAGTTCTACCTGACAAAATTAAAAAAAATAAAGGAAGTTACTCCTGTCGACGTTGAAATACTACCTCCTTCTGCCTCTTCTTCAAACACGAGAAGCTACAGGGACGCCCTTACACCCCTAGAACCATCAATTCATCCAGTAAATACCCGCATACATTCGAGTAGCTCACTGGAAGAAGTCAGTGAAAGTGAAGAAGAAGGTTACAAAAATAGAACTACTTTTACATCAATTCAGAAGAAAAAGAAAAAACAGAGCGAGAAGAAAAAAGAACTATCAAAGGGCAATACGAAACAAAATGTAGAAGAAGGTCAGAAAGAGAAAAATCATACAGAAATAGTAGAAGAAAGTCCCTATAGAAATGAAAACATAATATCTAAATTGAAAAAGTGTTTCAACAAGGTTAAAGAAATATGGTTAGCAGATTGTTCGTCAGAACAAAAGGTGAAGAAGAGTATAAGATTAGTATTAGAAGAAATTATGATGTATGTTGTTTCATATTTTAAAGATTGGGATATTGTAAGTAAACTTCTTGGTTTATTCATAAATGGATAATGTTAACATAAATACTAATATCAACATATTTCAGTGGAATGCTCAAAGTCTGAAGCCAAAATTAATTGATTTGGAGTTATTACTAAATAGAGAAAATATTCATGTAGCTATTTTAAGCGAAACATGGTTGGATGCAGATAGTCGCATAAATATAAGTGGGTATAATGTATATAGAAAGGACAGGGATGACTCATACGGAGGAGTATCGATTATCTCACACAGATCGTTAAAAACCTTCATTGCTCCTATAATTGTGACTAATTCAGGTATAGAAGTAGTACATATTAAAATTCTTAATTGTAAATTAATCCATAATATAATTTCGATATACTGCCCGTCCTCTGTGAGAACCTCTCAATTAGATTGGGAGCATATTTTTTCAAGATTTCCAAAAAATACTATTATTGCGGGTGATTTTAATGGCCACCACACCTGCTGGTCCAGTAAAAATGATACTAGGGGCAATCAACTGTTTGAAGCTGCAATTGATAACAATTATATCTCGTTAAATAATGGTGATCCCACTAGGATGAAGCTCGTGAATGGTTTTTTACAAAAAACTTCCCCTGATGTTTCATTCTGTACCACAGACATATCTATTAATGGTTCTTGGATTGTTAGTAGTGAATGCCTGGGTAGTGACCATTTAATAATAAAAATGTGCTTTAAATATCCCGACGCTACTAATATTACCTTAAAGCGAAATTTAAAAAAAGCAGATTGGGCTAGTTATCGTCAATTTATTTCTAGCTATTTCGTAGAGGTTCCACCGCCATTAGAAAATGTACAATACACGTATGACTATGTTACTGCCCAAATTAATAAAGCTGTTGATAAAACGATTCCATTCATAAAATTATGTAATAATCCAATTCGTAAATTTATACCAAAACCATATTGGAACCAAAAACTTTCAAAAGTGGTAGCTGAGCGTCGTTTAGCTTTAACAAACTTTAGAAAAAACCCTATACCTCAAAATTTAGAGTTACTTAATATTAAAATTTCTGAAAGTCAAAACATTCTAAGGCAATCTAGGTCTAAGTCTTTCCATAATTTTTGTGACAGTATTAATGAGACTACAACTTCGGCTACCATGTGGAGAAAGATGCGTTGGATGAAGGGATTCGGACAGACGAGATCTTATTCATCGGACGAAAAAAAAAGAAGAGCTATTGAGATCACTGGCGCCAGATTTTGTGATGACTCCAACACCATTATTTGATGATAATGAGTCACCTCTAAATTGTGAATTTTCGAAACAGGAATTGGAATCTTGCTTTAAAACTAAGGATACATCTCCCGGTATCGATAATATTACATATTCAATGATTCTTAATTTACCTATTAAAGCAAAACAATATTTACTTCAATTATATAATTTAATTTTTAAAACATCAACGGTTCCCTCTCAATGGCGAGATATTTACATAATACCGATTCCAAAGAGTAGCAGCAATGCCGATGGTAAGCTTCGTCCAATCGCATTGATATCTTGTCTATGTAAAATATTTCACTCTATGATTCTGAAACGGCTAGAATGGTTTATAGAATATAATAAAATACTATCTCCTAGTACTACTGGTTTCAGAAGAGAACACTCATGTCATGATAGTCTGGCACGCCTAGTTACTAAAATACAAATTGGCTTTACTGAAAATACTCCAACTGTAGCTGCTTTTATGGATGTGGAAGGAGCCTATAATAACGTTCTTATTGACCGGGTAGTACATATTCTGAATGAATTGAAAGTCGGGAAATATATTTGTTCTTATATCTGGGAATTTTTAAAAGAAAGACATCTCACTATAAAAGCGGAGGAAAGCAATAGACAATATGTAAGATGGACGGGTAAGGGAATTGCACAGGGGGATCCTTTATCCCCCCTTCTTTTTAATATTATTACGGCGAATATTTGTCAAAATATTAATAACGTTTGTGTCAGTCAATATGCCGATGATTTTGTTTTGTACTGTAATTCAACTAAAATACAAGACAGTGTTGATAATTTGCAGCAAGCTCTGGATTATTTTGAAGCATCAATAGACGTTTTAGGATTAGAATCATCGAACAAAAAATCTAAATTATGTATATTTACCAGAGGACGAAGAAGACTCTTAGTTGACATTAAAGTAAACAATAGTACATTAGAAGTTGTCGACTATATAAAATATTTAGGAATGTGGCTGGACAAGTGCTTAAGATGGGGGAAGCATATTAATGAAGTGTATGAAAGTTCACAAAAAAAAATTCAGCTACTCAAAGTTCTGGCGGGATCGGCATGGGGTGTTCACCCTACATTTATGCGTAGACTGTATATGGCCCTTATTAGGAGTAGAATTGATTACGGATGTTTTTTGTATGATAACTCTGCAATTAGTCACACTTATAAATTGGAAAAATTACAAAATCGAGCTTTAAGAATAATCGGCGGTTTCATTAAGTCGACACCGATACACGTAATGGAGAGTGAGTTGAGTATACCTCCTTTACAAATTAGAAGACAATTCCTTTCTCTAAAATTTTGTTTAAAGCTTCAATCCAGGACAAATGATATTTCAACGAGTTTGATTACAGATCTTAGTAGTATGATAGAAAATAGGTACTGGAGTAGGAAGAGGAAACCTCTACTCGTTGCTTCACATAGTATGATAGCAGCTGAGGAGATTTCATCTTCCTACCCAGTTTTAATGTTTACTTTGGATACATGGGTGTCTAATATCGATATTAAGGATGTTATTAAATGTAGTCTAGATAGTGTCACTGCTCCAAAATCACATTATGATATTAGTTTGTTAAAGAACAATGCCCTTAATGAATTAAGTGAAAGATACACTGGCTGGCATGTTGTGTACACAGATGGGTCCAAGACATCGGATGGAGTGGGAGCAGCTTTTTGTGATCTAACAAATGGATTTCATAAAACTTATAATGTGAATAATCATATTTCCATAATGGCTGCCGAACTATTTGCCATTTCTGAGGCCTTGAAATATTTGCTAGAGCTAACTGCAATGAAGGTGGTAATATGTAGCGATAGTAAGAGCGCCTTACAGCATATTTCTAAATGTGTTCATAATGGGTCAAAGGGCTTAGCTATAGCATACAGAATTTTGAAACAAATTCAGTTTTTTAACCAAACAGGTAAAAAAGTAATAATTCAATGGGTGCCATCCCATGTTGGACTTCGAGGTAATGAGGAGGCTGACAGACTCGCCAAATATGCCATTATGTCAGGCACAAGAACACGGGATATAATACCAAGCTATTCGGAAATGTTGTGTAAATATAGGAAAATAAATAAACTATCTTGGAATGAACATTTTAATGAAAGATCAAAAACTATAGGAATCTGGTATAAAAGTATACAATGTGAGCCTCCTCATATACCTTGGTTCACCGGGTCGAAACTGAATCGAAACCAAATAGTTGCAGCGCATCGCTTGCGCTCAGGACATATTCCACTAAACAAATTTGCTTATCTTATGCGAAAATCTGACTCTCCAAACTGTGAGGTGTGTGGTAAGATAGAGGATGTGCAGCATGTGTTGGTGGAATGTGTCCGATATACTAATAAGAGAAATACAGTTTTAAACGCGATGAAATTGTCGGTAATGGATGTTGGAATGTTCCATGGTATTTTAGCCAAGCCTACATCTGAAGCAGCAAAAATATTATACACTTTTATTAGGTAAGAAATTTGATTAAGGTTTGGGGTAGTTTATAAGTTAAATAAGTCTAGGAAGTAAGTAAATATTTGTAAAAGCACGATGGGATTGACATCGTCGCAATTGTGTACAAAAATCCCTTAAATAAAGAAGATTAAAAAAAAAAAAAAAAAAAAAAAAAAAAAAAAAAAACATTTTAAAGTCATAACCCTATTTTCTTCTTCGAAGTCGGTTAAAAACTTCAAACAGACTGTTCACAGGAAGCCATTATGCTAGTTAGATAGCAAATTATGTACGTGTTGAGTATATACAAATTATGTACGTGTTGAGTATATAATGTGCATTATTTACTAAGTGGTTAACAGTATGACACATGCTATGGTTTATGAGATCTCTGACTGACTGACTGACACGTGCGAAATACAAGGTTTAAAGGAACCTTTCACGAAGGTGTCAACCAAGAATTCTGCAAATCAAAGTAAGTAAACTTAACGCAAAAAGTATTGCTGGGAAACGGAATCTTCTTTTGGGGTGAATTATCACGTTTTACGATAGGGCTCAATGTAACGCACTCAAAACATTGTGCTGATGGATGCATTGAACAGAGGGGTGGGTTATGGAGGTATATTAAGTAAACTTATATCATCATTCACTTGTATCCAAAAGACGGGGCTCATGTATCATGAATGTATGTCTTTCTTGCTGGTTTACCAAAATAAATAAATATTTGATTTAATATCAATTCTTGATTTTTTCTGTTAGTCTGCTGTACCTTTTTTATGGGGTGGGTTATCTTTCTGTACCAAAATATTACTAACTGGTACTTATCGAACTAGGGGTCGAAAGTGGACGAGTTATGCCTGTCTTTTATATGAAAATTCAAACTCACCCCATGGGGGTCGAAAGTGGACTATGTTTAGGGGTCGAGTGGAGACACCAATGAACAAATTTTTTTTAGGGGTGGAGGGGCCTTAAGTGGACTAAACGGAAGGTTTCCGGTACGGATTCCCGTGTGGGGTGAACAAACTATATCGTTTGTTGTGTGAGTTTTTACAGGTATTCTACGACCTAGTTAGTACTAGGTTATACGATACGCCTTAGTAAGAACGGTTGTCAGACGTTCAGGCCACCGAGCACAGCAACAGCTGTCAAAGATCTACAAAAGATAGCCGAGACATAGAGTTGTATACGTCCCTGTGTGCCTATTGGCCTTGTTCTGTTCTGTCTCCTGCTGATAAGGAGGAAGTGGAAATTTTGTTTTTCCTATACTCCACCGCTATTCTTTTCTGATTAATTTCGTTGCGGGATCCAAGACAGTTAAATCGTTTCTCTGGGACTTCGTCGAGCTTTATTGTCTCGGCGCTTTTTTTGTGGTCGCTTCTGTTGATTCTGGCTTACACTCCTGTAAGCCAGAATCAACAGAAGCACAGTGGTTTGGGAATAGTGTGGCGGGCTTGTCCCATTTTAAAAAGCCGTGATCAACGGTTTATTTTTCTTTCCGAGGCAAGGGAGTGCTTGCGGCAGCCAACCGGCTCCTCAATAGCGGAAGCTGGTTCCTGTCAGAAGGGCGTCCTCCTATAAATATAGGGAAATACTAGCTTTGCGTACCTACACTACCTACCATCAAACTGACTGACTGTCAACTCTATTAATTACTGCAAAACATATTCTTGCACCGAAACGAGAGCCACAGCTCTGCATACCCTCCCTAATTAACAAGCGTAACGCTTACGTATGTGCTCATGTATGTAAACAATGATTGCTCACACAATACCAGCGGTTGAAAGTGAAATCACAATGTACACGCGGAAAAAGAGTTTAGTGTGTAGGCTAATAGGGTAGTTGACACAAAAATACTAATTAGTCCGTCAGATAGATAACTAATTAGTCCGTCAGATAGATTTCCAAAAAAATATTGTCCACGTGTACTTTTTGACGCGGGTCACCAATTTAGGGGTTCGTACGGCGTGTGTTTATCGCCCAGTACGTGGCGTCGAAGACCCCTAACAGTTCGCTGCTTCGTCTGGTGGTGGAAGGTTATGGGACCACGAAATCAAAGTCACAGTTGTCGGATAACGGTTGACCACGGTTATTCCTCAAAGACCCGTAAAGACAACCTTCCACTCGGCCCAGTGCGCAGTAACTGGCTGGCCGTTCATACTTCTCGCTCGTGTGCATTTCTGCTTATCTAGCGTTCTTTCATTCACCCTTGCATTGTGTCCCTACAGACACAATTTTTTTTCTTTTTGCCAGTAAACCAAAAAAGCGACAATACAGTGCTTTGAAAACTCGTGTGACGTCACATCGCACTACATTTTTTACCACACGTATTCAATATTTTGACACCTCTGGGCCATCGCTGCTCTAAAACTCATTATTTTGTAAGTTACTAGAAAATTCGTCTAATTTTGATATTGAACAAAGATTTAGTAAATTCAGCCGCAGCCACAATTTGTTACGATAGACGCCACTGACATGCCTGCCTACAAATCACTTTTGCCCACAGTACAAAACCAAAGTGCGTGCGTGCGAATAACACAATAGCAGCAAGTTACACACAGATCTAAGAACTGTTGGGTTGAAAGTAAAAGTGATTATATCTGCGGTTAGGTGTAAACTAATTGATTTCGCGGTGTTGCGGAGGCTGGGGTGTCGTGGGATGAGAATGTTATTTTTTTTGTAGAGGTTGTATTGTAGAGGTTGTATTGTCGCTGTTGTAATGGGCCTACCACACGCACAGGCTTCACCAGTCTTGCCTGCGCGACACAGTACATCGCACGTGTGGTTGCTAAAACTGTATTACCATTACCAACCACACGCGCGATGTACCGTGTGCACTGTGTAATCGCGCAGGCATAAGTGTGGTGAAGCTTGAGCGTGTGGTAGGCCCATAAGTTGTGCTGGCCTGTCAGTTAGTTTTTGTTTACTAGTGATGGTTTTGATGTTATAAGAATATTTTAAACATAACATTATAACGCTCGTATATCCCCAAAAGATGGGACAGGTGTTTAATAAAGTATCTTCTCTTCCATGTTAAGTTCCTTAATTGTAATAGAGCTAATTGGGCGAGCCTGCCGTCATTAACATGGTGCAAATCTAGACTCTTGAAGCTGATACTGGGAAACTCAGTAGCAGTTTCCTTCCTTCCTTTCAATACTTTCTGATGGGAAACTCAGTAACAATTTTCAGAATGGGAATTGAAACCAGGTCTTCGTGCCAAGGAGTAGGGCTATTGACCACCAGACTAATAAAAATAATACCGCCACAAACCCTTTAAACCAGAACACAGTAACGGCGAAGATGTGGTCCCCAGAGGAGCTCCCCAAAACTTCTAATAAGGTTCAAATTAAAACTGACCTGTATCGCAACTCCATCGACGGATATGGTAATTTCGACCTTCTTACACTTGGCGCCATCTTTGGCTTCCGACTTCTTCAATTGCTGTGTGAACTGAAGCTTCTTTATCGCGTCCTTCACGACCTCAATGCCTTTGGGCTGGTCGACTTGCGTGCAGCCGAGGAACTGTAAAGGGAATAGAATAAAAATGTCAGTGGATGATTAAGCACATCTCTGTAAAGTACAGTCGCCAGCGTAACTTATTACAACCTGTCTTTGTCCAAATGATTTTAAACCATTAAAATATTAATTTTTAAGTTCGCAGTCGAATGAAAAAGTTGGGATCTAAAGGGGGTGTAATTCCCCGCCGTGGCTGCGGGTTGTTTGAAAGAGATACCGCGGCTCCGGACACAGGCTACGAAGAAACATGGGTGGTTTTTAGTCAGTAGAAGTCTGACACTCCCATCCACTCGGCGCAGAGCAGGAGTCATTTGATGATTTCCCAATCGAAAAAAAAGGCGTGCAATTCCGCCATAACAACCGGGGCGCGTCTGAGAACTTACTAATGAAAAAACCTGGTATTCTGGATCTAGGATGCTTACTGGGTACGAAATTAATTAAAGCCGAGGGTACAAACACGAGATTAACGGAACAGCTATAAAGATACTCGCACAGAAGCTCTTATGATATTGATCGACAAACTCTCACGGCCCTACCATGACCCGCAATCTTTCAAATCAATAATTAAACAAATAACCGTCATCTTAGATTTTAATTGTATACGTCTGCACTTTACAAGCTATTGTTTTTATTATAATTGTCTTTAATCGTTTAAGACTTTAACTTCCTTTTGAGATAACGTTTCTTTTATGGCTGTCATGAACTGCTTAATGAAGAACCATCATATCTTCCACTTATTGAAATAAATCTGACAGAGTTTGCTAAGCCTTAACCGCAAGGTTAAAAAGCAAGAAATTTGGAACAGTTCCTTAAATAAAGCATCACCCCTATAAATGGGGTTAGGTTGAGGATGAACATTCGTAAGATAACTAACTCTCCCATAGGGCTATGGCAATGAGCTATGCCCAAGGGTTTACTTCAAAAAGTACTAACTTAATGAAGTGGTTACAATTTAGAAAAGAACAGTATATATACTCCTGCTTAAGTGCCTATCATTATCGTCATCATCTGCGCAACCTTTTCCAAACAATATTGGGGTCGGCTGCTATGTAATAGTAGCTATGCACGGCTGACTTTGATGTCGTATTGTACCTGTCCTGATATTTTCACATCACAGGAACTTATGGACGCTACTGAAATTCCAAACTCGTGGCCTAATTTTTGACCGAGTCAATTTGAATTGTTATCGACACCCTAAGAAGAGAAGTACAAATGTTTGTAGAGGTATTCATAGTTTAGTACTCAATCTAGTCGCCTATAACTTTCAAGCTCTAAACCCAGCCACGTTCCGTACCAGTGCCTAGATAACAGAGCTCCGACGTACACAACGCCCCCTGCATTCCGGCAGATATGGACCATCTGCTAATAGCACGTGCAATGATAGCCCTTATCTTTTGTTTGTTGTTAGATTTGCAGGCTCTCGTGTTTATAGCCTGTTTGGGATGTGCGAGGTGGATTTTAAATGACTTCAAACCTCATCCAGGGTTATTTTAAGTAATGTGGCAGGTGGTTTTACTATCATGTGTCCTATACCTTATCTTCTTTTCCGGACCTCATTGGAAAGCTGCCCTTTTTTGAACGCCTTCTTTCTTATTTCTGCATCTAATTGTTTTCACTGCTGTTTACCAAAATTCGGTCAGCGCCGAAAGAAGTCTCTCTACTTCAAAAAAAAACCTTCCCCGAATTGAAGCATCCTACAGTTATCGTGGCTTTTACAAAGACAAAAAATAATCGACATGAAGGTACAATCGTCGCGTACAATGCGGGATGGTGACATTCGCGAGGCCTGTGCCCAAACTTTGAGAATGTTATAGAGTAATAATGCTATCATCAGTAGCCCAAATTCACCCACACAGTTCGTTATAGGTTCTCTTATCTTGTGCCAATATTCACGTTTCTGTGCCAGCCTCATCCAGATTTTTCCTCTAATGGCAACCATTTCGACTGCCCATCCCGCCGCTAGACAACCCACACTTTTTCCCTATTCTTGGACGCCATTCGGTGACAGCCTTAGTCCATATGCTATACTCATATGAAACCAGTACATACCTTAACAAGGTAGGCGACATGGCCCTTCACGAGGGCATCAGGCGCGTGTATCCACGTCCTGCCATTGGGCGCTCCGTTCTGCTTGCCCTTGCCCTGCCAGAACAGCAGGGTAGACATCCTGGAAAGAAGAGAGGAACAAATGAGATACGAGACATAGAATAGTTGTCGGTAACGGGGACTAATCTTGGCTTTCCGAGGCACGGAGGAAACTCGGTATGTAATGGGCAGTCACCCACCCACAGACCAACCTAGGCCAGCGCGGCTTAACCTAAATTCGACCCGAGTGACAGTTATTATTAAGCCACGAGATTCGAAAATATTTCAGCTCTGAGAGGTTAACTCTCTACGTCTATGCTGACCCTATATAGGTAAAAGTTTGTGACAGTATATGTGAAGACGTGTTCATACATAATGAGGAAGTAAGAACTGCTTTCATACCAGATACCTTAATATTTTAATATTAATTAAAAGAGGTTTTAGTATCTCATTAAATACTAGTTTTTGCCTGCGGCTTCGCATGTTTGAAAATGTCGATTTTCCATACATACTTTTTCAACCTAAAAATTATCTCCTTTGCGAATGCCTACGTCATAAGAGGAATACGTGTGCGAAATTTTTAGTTTGTAGTAGGTACTAAGGGTTTGGCCTGTGCGATGATCCCAATCAGCTTATCAACTTTTTAAAATAATTTTCGCGTACCGTCTTGATTCATACTATTAGGAAATAGGTCATATCTCAAAGTAGAAAGTTGTCATTTCACAAGAAAATAGCTTTTGATTATTGCTTAGTAAAAGTAAAAAAATACCCTTAAAAAACCGAAAGGCGCTTGTTCCTCCCTTATTTGCGATATTTATTTTTGTTCTAGACCATACCTGGGAACCTTCTAGTCACAGAAATCATCATCAGCCAATAATGTTCCCACTGCAGGGACTCAGGCCTTCTCTTTAAGAGAGGGATGGGCTATGATTCACCACACGGGACCAATGCGGGTTGGTAGACGTCACATGTCTTCGAATTTTTTGGTTCTAAGACATACCGTTTTCCACACGATGTTTTCCTTCACAGTTACGGAGATATTGGAGGTCAAAGTTCCAACATTTTTACAAGCATAATAATGCTTGGTTGACGGTTTCGTTAAGGATTCGTTTACAACCTGTATTTGTGCCCATAAATGTACACGACGGGTAATGAGTAGGAATTATTTATATCAATATCTATTACTACACAGAGTTTAAACGAGTTATTGACGGCATCCATAGGTTTAGTAAATTATCGTAATAGATCGTAATCAACTGTTTATCTATGGCGATATGTGTTTAAAATCAATAAGGAATATAGGTACTGGTACAAATAATAAAGTAGATAATTTTGTAAAAAACATACTGGTACAAATAATGAAGTAGAGAATTATTGTAAAAGTTTTTAATAAAATAAAAGACACCAAACACTATATGGCTTTTGCCCGTGGCTTCGCAATCTTGAGAGAATCTTGGAGGATAAAGTGTCCTATAACCTAACTAGGGTCATAACATAACATCACGCCTGCATCCCCGAAGTGTTAGGTGTACCTAGTTTTAAACCACCATACTGTACATTAAAACACAATTGATCGCTTAAGTTTAGCTTAAATTACGGTTTAAGAAATTTTATTTCGCTCAAAAAGAAAATTATGGCTTAAACGTGTGCGGCTTGTAACAATAGAACTTATTTATTGATAGAATCGACTTCGCATTGAAATTACGAATCAGTGTTGGCAAAATATATGTTTTTACTAGCTGATGCCCGCGGCTTTGTCTGCGAGGATGTCGGTTATCTCGACCAAAAGTATTTTTTTCACCCCGCCTTTCAACCTTCGCCATGATAAGTAAAAAAACAAATAGGAATAAAAAAAAATCGTTAAAATAGTGGACTTCAATGCTATAACGTCAAAGAATAATACAAATACAGCCAAACTAAATTAAAGCCACAAAATGATTCAACCTGTATATAAACACGCATGCAGTAACGCTGGGAAATCAATATGTTTTCTTGTTTTTTTATTTATAAATGTTTTATAGGATAATTATTTACTTGGTATTATTGTTTTACGGTCACATGGGAGTAATACGATGGAATATTTTACATGTATGATAATTGCTGTGAAGATTTCCATGATAGAAGGAATTGAGAAATATTTATGTGTAATGATGCACACGGTATGTGCATGTATGATACATAAATTAAAGAAGTCAGGAATTGTTGATTTATGGCAATTTTATCAACATAATTAACATCACGCATGTTATCCCCGAAAGGTAGGTAACCATGTACAGTCATCTGAAGAGGGGATCGGACAAAAAAAACTAATTAGTCCGTCAGATAGATTTCCAAAAAATATTGAACACATATTTGTTCTTTTTTCACATAAACAAAAAATTTTGACGATACAGTGAAAACGTCGGTTGAAAACGTCACATGTCAATACATTTTTACCTACAAATGATGTCACAACCCACTCTTGATCTTTGAGGCGTTTTATCTCCGTAATTTTAAAAAAAAAAAATTATGTTTTTCTCCCTCTCGCGTTCCGCCACCTCCTTCGCTAGCATCACTGCTTCGCAGGAGGCGACGGCGTCCCATACCTCCTCGCCCCGGACCATGGCTTGCACCAGGGCCGGACGCGAGAGGTCGCCGCCGCCGATGTTGTATCGAGGCCTTGGTATCTCTTTCTTAAATTTTCTTTCTTTCTTTTCTTTCTTTCTTTCTTTCGAACATTCCGCAGCCCCGACGGGATGCTCCTAGCCCTTTTTTATTTTGGCGGGTGGAAAATCATCAAATAACCCCTCCCGCTCTTGGGTGCTCCTAGCCCTCACGCCTTATCTTTTTGGCGAATTCAGCGTAACATTATTTTGGGTAAAAGTATTTTTGTCCAATTATTTTCCAGCAAAAACACTAGGAAGTGTCGAAGGGGGGGCGTTTTGGGGGACTGTCTCTTGTAAATAAGTAAAGTAAAGTAAATTTTGACGTTCGAAAAGTGCTGATTATCAGCCTAGTTTGAATAAATGAGTTTTGATTTTGATTTTGATTAAACAAACACAATTACCTATAAAATAACTATATTCTAAATTACGATCAATATCATTTGAAATTTTAATTCCCAAAACCCATGAGATTGTTTGCCTACCCATAAATGTCAGCAATTATAGAATCAATCTTAATTATTTAACCCCATAAATAGAATATACGGGTGTTGTCAATGAACCTATCAAGGTTATGTGCCCAAAAATAGTCATAACGGAATATTTACGGAGTCAGAGCAACACACAATTTCAATGTCGTTCATTTTGTATAGTTCAAAACATTCATTGCGTTATTTAGGTACGTTTCTGGTATTCAGTCTTACCAAGCAGTATCGTATTACTCAGTACGAACTGGGCTGTGGAGGTCAGATAGGCAGCCATTTCATGTAAAATACTCGTATTCAGCTGTATACGGTTAGACTGAAAAGTTAAGATAAGATAAGATAATTATTCATTTATTTTTTTATTTATTTTTTTATTTTATTTTTTTATTATTTATTATTATAAACATGATACTTTATAAGCTTACAAATAATCACTTGCCAGCGCTAATTACAATGATACAACAACCATCACGCTTAGACCTTGGCGTGCCAGATAGAGCGATAGCCGACATAAACACCAATTAATATATTATATACCAACACAATCGTGTGTTCGTAACACGAACACTATTATTATTAATAAGATGGGAATTATATTTATAAAGGACTAGCTGATGCCCGCGACTTCGTTCCCGTGGAAAAAATGTTTAGAGTGGACCACCCTTATGTTATCACTTAAGGGTATAAAAAACGGTCAAACCGTTTCGGAGGAGTATAGTAACTAACTTGCACCTTACTATTGTATCGAGTCTGGTTCTTCTAACCAACCTAACAGACAGATGTGTTGTTGGGGAGTTTGTTCCGCCACTTCTTTTTTCCAGCTAAAACACTAGGAAGTGTCGAAGAATGGGCGTTTTTTGGGACTGTCTCTTGTTAACAAGTAAAGTAAAGTAAATTTTGACGCTCGAAAAGTGCTGATTATCAGCCTAGTTTAGAATGAGAATGACACAAGAATTTTATAATAGAGACTAAGCCGCACTGGCGATGGCGTCAGATTTTCATATAAACTTACGATCCCTATTTTACCAGTTTAGGGTTTGAATTTTCCAAAATTCTCGCTAAGTGAATGATTATATTATAATAGCTATCTGTATGCAAAATTTCAGCCTGATCCGTTCAGTAGTTTGTCCTTTCACTACTGTGAAATTCCTGTTAGAAAAATCCCAATAACACTTTGATCAATCCGAGAATCGAAAATAAGACCACGTTCAACAGTTTCGCTTGCAACCACTAAACCAGCGACACACTCTCAAGACAGTTTATACTAATAGAAGCTCGACAACGGCCCAATTAGGAGCACACAGTAGGCACCAACATTTCACACTAAGTGACGTAAGCTTCCTCTGTAGTCTATGGTTTCGTCACCATCCGGTACTGTGAAGTGATTGGGCAATAGACAACAGTATCATTCTAATACGGTTAAAGATTTATTTGGAGGAAGTCACCGGTTGATTATGATATTGGAACGGTTGAGGAAATGACGAACAAAAAAAATTAAGGACATGTAATCCTAGTTTAGCCTTTTCTCAACTAAGTTGGGGTCGGACTATGCAGCTGAATACTAGTATTTTACATTTAACTATGTATCTGACCTCCACAACCTAGCCAGTACTGCGCAATACGACACCCCTTGGCAAGCCTGGTTCAGCAGGACTATTGCGTATCTTTTAAATGTCAGTGGCTATCATATAGTCCATGGATTAACTGTCAAATTAGTTATGGTTTAGTAGTAAATGGAACCATTTGACAGTTAATTGATGGACACTCTAAGATTGACTGTCATTTAAAAGATACGGAATAGCTCTGCAGGCATGTCTTTTGTTCCAGGATATTATGCTGGTCTATTTGTACCATTTTGAACCCAAGCACCCACGTTCAGCGGTCGTGCTTGCAACCACCGAAACAACGGTGTCGTATTAAAAATATTCGATTTAAACCAATTAATTTTGTTAACGAACAAGACCGAATTAATTAATCGAACACCATTAGGGAAGGTGATTGCAAAAAAAATCATACGAACGCGATGTCGAAACGTTTTTATTATAAAAAAAATTGATGAACGATAAAAAGGTTAAACATTATGAGTATTACATTGCGATTTTCCATATGTACCTAGTTGTATTTTTTAAGGAAATTACTGCTAAAATTAGCTGTTATCCATATCATATCACTTAGCCATATATTGAAAAAATTGTGTAAATGAATTGTTAATTTTTATAATGAACCGACTAAATGCCCGAGACAATTTTGATTTTTAATTTTTCGGACGAAGTGCTAATTGGAATAAGCCTGCCTCACTATTCCCACCCAAACCACTGCATCTTCTGAAAGCCAGAATCAACAGTAGCGACTGCCAGAAAAGCGCTGAGACAATGAAGCTCGACGAAGTCTCGGAGAAACAATTTAATTGTCCTAGATCTCACAACGAAATTAATCAGAAAATAAAATAATAATAAACAAAGAAAATAATAGGGGGTAGTAGGAAAAATATAATTTCCACAAAACTAAAAGAGTAACCATGGAGTATCCGGTCGTTATTTTCCTTTCTATTCCATTCTAAATAACAAACTATGCGACCGACTCCCAAGCCATTCAAACGTGGCTTCTTATGGTCGAATTTGATTAAGCGCTTTGAATTTGAAAAGAGAACATTAAAAAAAAAAACGCAGCAGCCATCTTTTTTTTGCGCTGTAATTATTTGAATGTTGGTAAACATAACCAGACGACGCGTCGCTTCGTTGAGGTCAGCTTAAAACCTTGACTTGTAGGACATTTCAATATTTTAAAGCGATTTAAAGTTTATATTGGAATCACGTATCATTGAAATGTCCGGTTCCGTTATTTCTTTATTTATTTGCAAGATGCTTCGCTTTGGAATTTGTTCTAATGACAATGATTGCCATTATGTTTTGAGAATTTTAAATATGTATTCCATTTGGCTTTGTTCTACGATATGAGGCGGTCGTAGCTGAATAATAACAGAACCGTTAGGCCGAGGTGTACTTTATAGTACGCCCATATTTCGCCAGTTTGAATTAAGTCTCTTGTAATAGAGGTTTTTTTTTTAAAGAAAACTTACAGCTAGGATACAGATAGTGAAAAAAGGCCAATTAAAAGTTTTCACTGACATTCTAAGGGTAGCACAAGAAACAGTAGACATGCAAGAGAAAGTAAGAATTATTTTTACAAAGTAGGTATTTTTTTTTAGTTTCGGTACACTGGTTGAGAATAAATCAAAGTCATCAAAACTCTGGCACATTGAGTTCTAAGCCCTGCTAGCTATTGCCATCAACAGGGCACGAATCCAGACTCCTTAGCTGGTACTGTGAAATTCCTGATGAAAATACCCAATAAGAATTTGCCCGACCTGGTAATCGAACTCTCCGAATCGAACCTCATGCTCAGCAGTCGCGGTTACTTTTGTAAATGACTGAGAATTACGTATCGTGAATATTAAATCCTATATTTTTCTTTGTCCTAAGAAATTATGCAGTCTATGTGCTTAACCCACTTAGGATTTAGCTTGATTATATTCACCTAACACAATACTCATGATGCAATCATTTCCGTGTGTTCTACCAGTTAATCGGGGTTGCCAGCGAAAATTACATTTAATTATCATGACGGCAACACCGAGAATAAAAAGATTTTAAGATAATAAAATGTCGGAAAACACTACCAATTAACGTATCATTTTGTGTAACTATTAATTAGTTTTTATCATTTTAGTGATGCAAAATTAAGTATCTAGGTAAGCTACAGTTTTTAGGACGTTGCAAGGTGATCAAAGATCATTAATCTTTTCTGAGTAACTAAATATTATATAAAATGAATCGTTTAGGTTACAGCTGCTTAGTTTATTTTGACGTTTCAATGACATTGACAAGAGGGCATTGTTAGTCCCGTCGGGGCTGTGGGTTGTTCACAAGTTACCGCGGCCTCGACATACAGGCTGTAAATCAACCCTTCACACATACGTCAACCAAGAATTCTGTACATCAAACTAAGTACTCCTACGCAAAAATTTTTGCTGGGAAACAACTTTTTTTTTTGGGGTCACAAATTTCCTTTTACGGTAAAACTCAATGTAGCACTTTTAAAACATTGTGCCAGTGGATGCTTTAAATAGTAAAATGGTCATGGAGGTAATTTAAGTAAACTTAAAACCTGAGAAACTAGTATTTACAAAAACAGCTGTGCAAAATTTGGAACTTTGACCCCCAATATCTCCGGAACTAGGGGGTTCCCAGGTATGGTCTAGAACAAAAAAATGATCACAGTGGTGGGGAAAACAAGTACCCTTCGTTTGCGTTAAGGGACTTTTACACACCTCAGAAGGAACATGGGTGGTTTTTAGTCAGTAGAAGAGCGGAAGGTTACATTATTTGATGATTTTCCACCGACCAAAAAATAAAGGGCATTGTTGGTAAACTTACATGTCATTTTCCCAACTAAGTCAGGGTCGGCTTCCAGTCTAACCGGATGCAGCTGAATACCAGTAGTTTACAAGGCGCGACTGCCTATCTGACCTCCACAACCCAGTTAGTTGGTAGTTCTAGGAAATACGATACTCCTTGATAAGAGTGGTTGGCTGACTTTCGGGTCACTAACTACCTGTTAGTTGATTAATTTAGTTTCAGAGTCACGGAGAAAACTCGGTATAAAGAGTGTTGTTTGTAAATAGTTTTATAGGTTATAACTTTACTTAAATCACCTCCATGACCCTTTTACTATTCAAAGCATCCACTAGCACAATGTTTTAAGAGTGCTACATTGAATAAAGAATTATTATTATTATTGAGTTTTACCGTAAAATAAAATTTTTGACCCCAAAAATAAAATGCGTAGGGGTACTTAGTTTGAAGTACAGAATGCTTGGTTGACGTATGTGTGAAGGGTTACTTTACACCCTGTATTGTGAAAAAATTGTACATAGTAAGTACATATAATAAGCATAAGCAGCCCGAAAAGGTCCCACAGCTGGGCCGCAGGATTTCTCTCTATGAGAGAGAGTGAGCCATAATCCACCAAGTAGGCCTGCACCTAGTATTAATTGCAATAACCCCGAACTACCAAACTAATACCAATATGAACTCAGTTCATCCGCGCTTACTTGAAGGAACTGGTTTTACCGAGACACCTCCAAACTGAACTAAACCATAGAGCAATCAAAATAGATCACTTACTCCTTTGAGACCACACACTAGTTCTACAACTTACATGCAATAGGTACCATGCAATTTTCATCCTTAAGCGAAGCCGGATAAAGCTGTGTCGAGTTGAAGAATGTTTGTCATTGTTTCTTTGAAACGCTCAATTCGAAACCAACTCTAGATCCTTCAAAATAAGGTCGATATTCGCTTGATTATGCCATGGTAGTTGTTACGTTATAGCAATGCGGATAGCGCCGAAGTTCCGTACTTAGTACCGACTGATACGGCGTTCACTCACACATGCGCATTGCGCCGTTCATTCACACTTGTCAGACGTAGTGATGGGATGGGCTCGATATTTTGACGACGATCTTTTGTGATTTACGACTTGTTTTTGTTAGTACGGAAGTTATTATGCAATATTGATTTTATTTTAAAAAGGGACAGATAATGTAGATATTCTATTGGTTGTGATTTTTTCATTGATTATTTTTCTCTAAGTATAAAATAAACTTTATCAAGAGGTTTGATACATCAAGACGGTCTACAGCTATATACAAATATAGTAGAAAAATCTATGACATTATTACAATGACATAATTATGGACAAAAACGATCAATAATATGTAGAATATGATGTATCACTGAATTATTTAAAATAATCACGCGTGCATCACGTGAAAAACTAGGCAGGAACTTCCACTGAATAATGTATAAACATGCATATTTGAAAAATCATAGTATACAAAGGTTTACATATTAAAAGTTGTTTGGAATCCACGTATACTCGATTAACGCTGACCTTTAAATTCTAGATATTTCTAAAGACTTTATTACTAATCTTATGTAAACGTTCAACGACCTTTTGTGTTATTGTATGTATTTATATACCTCAGAATTCTTTATGAAGAATAATCTTAGTAAAATTTTCAAGTTTTTTTAAATTTTAATATTGGCATGATACAGTTGGCTAGTTTTGTAACTGTCTATCTTGTTTTTTTTTGGGTGAACTTTGGTCGGGTCACCAACTTTGTTTTTAAATTATTTCTACATTTAATACTAAATCTTGTATTTTTATAAAATGAGCGTCCTTCCGCAAGACGGGAATTCATTTAAACTATAAAAAAGCTATAAGTAAAATTGGAGGATTGTGAGTGAGTAACTGTAGTTTTTGCTAATTTCTACAGAAAAACATATGTTAGTAGCAAACCTAGAGAAATCAAACGAAAACTTTCAAAATGCAGCTACGTTATATGCAATGCTCCATGATTAACAAGAATGGAAAATTAAAAATTAATATTGGCCATCACAATCTCTAAAACATTCAATCAAAATAGATAATAACTGTCATAAACATAAAAACATAAAAATAATGACTGTAATTAATTTTGTTTTATTGAGCGAATCGGACTACAATATTTAAAAATGGATAAAAATATTGAATTAATCTTCTTTTAAAAACAATAGCAATTTACGGGGTTTTTAGATGATGTAGGAGTGAGTCTTATGGAAAAAATTGTTTTTTTTTCTGTTATTAAAAATAAGTAGATACCTGGGTTAGGACCTAGCTAGGTCCTAGAATATATCTAATTCATAAAGACATCCACTCGAGCGAACGTAATTAGACTTACGTCTTTCCCCATGGGGGTAGGCAGAAATCACAGAACGCCACTTGAAACGATCCTTACATCCGCATCATCATTTTATCTGTTCCACACGGGCGAGGTCAGAAGCAAAAGCGAGTAATGTATAAAACTAAAAATGTATGGCCCAAAAGATAATCCATACAGGAACGGTGTCCTACATTCCCAAGAGCATTCAGATATACGACAAACTGACCTAACGAATTTCCAGTTCTGCATGTCCGATAACCAGGTCTCCCCCGCGATTTTTAGGTAATCATCAACCCAACGAGATTTAGGACAGAAAAGCTACTTGTTTTAAAAGTAAAGTACAAAACAAACTAATATTTAGATTACAGACTCTCAAACAAAAAACAACATATTAACCAAGGTCCAATTCTGACCTTTACCAATACGAAGTCGATCTCAAGTTACTCCCGAACATCGATAAGGCACAACACTTTAACTTGCATGACACAACATACACACACAACCGCCGGACGCTGAGTAGACTAGGTTATTGCGAACTATCCTTTACTAAAGGTATACTGGAGATAAGCAGATTTTTAAAAATAGACTTTAGTTTTACAAAAATGGAGGCTAGGTGACAGGAATCACACTAATGTTAAACACTGTCCAAAGAAAATGTTGATGACATGCAATGGCTGTATGGATTGGTACCTTGCTTATTAAAAACTAAAATTAGGGTTTGGTGGAGCTGTCAACATTTTGACATTTGTGTCCATGTGTCACTGTCACTTTTACTTATAAATGAGACTTTTCAGCTTTAGTCTCTGGGATGGGATGAACATAAAAACAGTAAAATGAGAGTACTTTTTTAAGCTGCCATCTCACCTACAATGAAACAATGACCTTTTGTCAATTTGAGACACTGTTTTACAAAATTTTATTTAAAAAGTCAAGTTGACGGAGTATGTACGATTTTAGGCACGCGTCAAAGATTCATACAGCGATATTTGAGACCTCAAACAACCGCAGTGTTATCTTTGGTATCTACTGTACCTAGATGATGAAAGATAGGTGATGATGATGATATAATACTGTCAAACGAACCGTCTGCTTGCCACTTATTAATACAAGATTTACCTACTACCAAAGATTAATAATAATATAAGACCTTAGACCACCCATCTAACTTTCTCCTAACAAACTGTAGGGTAATTTTTATTTCCTATATCTGGGGGCACGGCAGTGCCCCCGCCAAGTCGAGCAATAAAGCGGTACGGCCGTACTATCCTTTTTCGAACCAGTTCAGGCCACTTTCGACCTCCTATAACTTCGTTGTGGATAAAACTAGAAGCCTGAATTTTAGTAACCAATTAGGCATTGTATAAACACGGTATATTTAAAATTTCATTAAATTTGAAATAGTAGTTTAAGAATTATAACTAATCAAAGTTCCTTAGTTTTGTCACTCACTGACTGACTGATTGACCGATCATCAAAAGTCTAAGGCACTTCTAGCAGACATAGAAGCTTCAAATTTAGAACACAATTAGTGTTTAGTGTATAAACCATGGAAAAACTAAAAAAGTATACAATTTCAGTCTAGTTTTCTAGATAAACTGATAAATAACTTTGTAATCTTTGTTTGATTTCTAACTGCATAAATAACTTTGTAATCCTATATAATTGTATAGGATTACAAAGTTAAAGTTACATTTTCAGTGAATGAATTTTATGAGATATTAAATTAAACATACTTCCTAGTTTCTGATTGATCTGAAATTTTGCACGTATATGTATATCGCCTATCAATGCAATATTATGATGATATGGAACTGATCTGATGATGGAGCTGGAAGTTGACCATAGGAACTCCATTTTAGAATATCATAACCCCATCGAGTTTGGACTCGTTTCATTCGTCTTGTCGAGTAGTTTGTCTAAAGATGGTGTCCAGGGTCTGTTGGTGGAGCTGGAAGGTGGCCATAGGAATTCCGTTATAAAACGACATAGCCCTATCGAGTTTGGACTCGTTTGATTTATCTTGTCGAGTTGTTTGTCTTTAGATGATGTTCAGGGTTCTGAATAGTACTGATGATGGAGCCGGAAGGTGGCCATAGGAATTTCGTTATAAAACCACATAACCCCATCGAGTTTGAGCTCATTTGATTTGTCTTGATGAGTACTCTGTCTTTAGTTGGTAACCAGGATCTGAAGATGGAGCTGGAAGGTGGCCATAGGAACTCCGTTATAGAACGACATAACCCACCGAGTTAAGACTCGTTTGATTCGTTTTGACGAGTACTTTGTCTTTGGATGGTCTCCAAGATCTGTTGATTTAGCTTGAAGGTGGCCATAGGAATTCCGTTATAAAACGACTTGACCTTGTCGAGTTTTTACTTGTTTGATTCAACTTGTCGAGTAGATACTTTAGCAGTACTTCAAATCGATGAATAAGACTGCTTCAAATTCGAATAAACCTATGTATTGTTGATTCATTAAACGAAATAGATAGAATGAGAGACGCTATAAAAATAAATTACATCCTACCAAAAACAAAACTTGTAAAAAAAGCCAAGCCGAGCAACTCACTTTTACCGTAAAAAGTAGTGAGATCCATGTAATACCAAGTCAGTTAATATAACTGATGTGGTTGATTAAGACTGAAAGATAATAAATAAAAATATTGATGTTCCTACATTGAGACGTTTCGTACAAGAGTTCTACTTTATTATTATTACGTGACTATTTAATCCCTACTTAAAAACCTTTGATGTTTTAAATACAAGATTGACTTGGCCACTGCATCACATTGGCCAATGCCATGGCGATTAGCTATTACAATGGCCTGTTTAACATTGGCGAACTATTAAGTTGTAATACTGATGACGAACTTATTGTAATCTATATTTTTAGTATTGTTCTCAAGTAAGTGACTAATGTTTTTATTGAGAATAATGTTTCTTTAAACCGAAACCGAATGCGATGCGATGGCCGAGTCAAGCTTTTTTTTTATTATTTCCTATATTATATTGTTCTCGTCACCTAATAAGGAAAAAGGTGACAGCAAAGATACAGAACTCAACACGGGTTATCGCTACACGCGCAGAGCGAAGCAATTACTTTGACGGAAGCCATGACACATCGCCTCTGACGTCACAGGCAGTCCAGCAGGGCTATTGCGTATCTTTTAAATGACAGTGGCTATCATATTGTCTATGGATTAACTGTCAAATTGGTAATGGTTTAGTACAAAATGGAACCATTTGACAGTAATTGATAGGCACTATAGGTTAGCCACTGTCATTTTAAAGATACGCAATAGCCCTGCAGAGCAGGTATCAGAGTATACTAAGGTTAAAAGTTATGGAAAATACTGACGGTAGTTGAATGAATAGACTCTCAAAATAATGACAACTAATGACGATGACAGATGTTTTAGCGCGATTGCTGTTCAAAAAGACAATGTTCTAATTTCAAAGAGCAGTCAACATTTATGTTGTGTTCGATTTTTGAAGAGATTATGACTGTTTATTATGATCTAGATGAATTCTTTAATTCGTTTCTTGATCAAATGTAGACCTTTTACGGAATATTTCGTGATAGCATCTAAGTTCATCTGACCTAATCAAGGGTAAAATGGAACACGTTGTCGGAATATTTTTAAACCTATGTCTTCAAACACTCATTCTTGTACAATATCTTGGTTGTCAGATTCCCAGCTGTGCACGTTACAGGCTAATATTATGCAGGAGGCTGATTTGCATATTATAAAGAACCGATAGTCACCCATATTTATAGGTTCGTCGACATTCAAACTCTTTGGCGAAACAGAAGTTTTTGTAAACAAGACGCAAGCAAACAGGTTTGATAATAAAAACACTTTTGTCTATTCTACCCGGCGTAAAACATCGATTGGTTTGTCCATATGAGGATAAATCATTTATGTTGTATTGAGCTCGTAAATATTTCGGAACCTATAGTGCCTATCAATTACTGTCAAATGGTTCCATTTTGAGAATATTATCAAAGAAAATAAGGAAAGCATCAAGGAAGTCCCCCAATTCAAGGTTTTGAAATATTTTTGTGCGGTAGTGGTCATTAATTAGCGGTTACAAATATGTAATTGAAAACAAAAATAGACAACGCGTTATCTTTGCGATTTAATATCAAAACAAATATTATCATAATGTTCTGATTCGGGACCGATTTGTTAACAAATCAACAGATTTAAATAAAGAACACATAATTTAAAACACGATTGCATAAACGGAACACCCTTATGTTATTCAAATTATAAATTCGAATACACGATTTGCGCGCAAAACCACTCACTTTGACAGCTATTCCATTCCATGTTCCACGTACATTGCTTTAAACATTAACAAGTCGTTTTACAGTTTTAGTACCTAAACGGTATTGTATAAGGAACAATGCGGGTTATTTGACTAAAGTGGTCGAAAGGTGTGTTGACATAGTGACTAAGGCTTTAAATATTCATGAAACTGTTTAGGATCGTGAGATAAACCAATGTATGCTGTGTTCCGTCGCTAGAGCTGTGGAGGTTGCGACATGGCTGTATGAATTTTTATACTTTTGCCTATAGACCAATAAAAATAATAAAATTGGAGCTTAGGGCGCTCAACATTTTGACAGTTCTGTCCAAAATGAAGTCAATTTTGACAGGTCTGTCAAGTGATGTAATTTTTCCCGCCTTCTAACGTTGCTATGTTCCAATCGAGGTGCATTCTAATTAAAATCAGCACACATTTTTCCGTAACGAAACTATGGTATTCCAGTTATTAATTAAAATAATAAAATACGTTGCAAAACATCGTTTTTAATTAGATTCTAGCTTTAGTTAAGAAATCGCACAGACAGCCTTGTTATAGTTAGAATTCCGCATATTTCGAATTGTATTGCTTTTATTTACAAATGTTATTAATTGTACCTACGTAAATCTAATACACAACAATTTATTACCATTAAAACTAAAAGTAAGTACGTCCAGCACATCTGCAGGGCACCACCCAAAGTGACCACAGACTAATTAAAGTCCGTTGAAATGTTACATTTAGCGTGCATTAGGGGAACTCCTCTCAAATTCTTCGTAGACTTTCCCACAAACAGGATAGAGAAGGTTAAGATTGGAGGATATATTGGTGATAACAGTGACGTGTCGCACGGGGTACCGCAGGGTAGTGCTCTAGTACCCGCACTCTTTCAGAAATTCAGGAAACAGTTATGTCTCATATTCATGAAGGTATTTAATAAAACGCAATATTATGTAATATTCAATACACTAAACAGTTATGTAAATACAATAATTATAATAAATTCTTATTACCTATTACCACATAAAATCTATCAAAACCATAAATCGTTAAGTTATTTAATGGTCATTTTTGATTTCAGAATTGGCCAGACAGGAAAGTAATACGGATATTATTGGTTTTTTTTAAGGTAATGGAAAACCCAATTTGGTTAATTTTTTTGCGTACACGTCATTGGCGGTTGTTTCTTAGCTATAACGCGATCCTCATTTGTTGGTTTGATTGGAAAAAACATAAAGGGTGTTAAAGTACCCTTAACGCAAACGAAGGGCACTTGTTCTCCCCACCACTGCGATCATTTTTTGGTTCTAGACCATACCTGGGAAACCCCTAGTTACGGAGATATTGGGGGTCAAAGTTCCAAATTTTGCACAGCTATTTTTGTTAATACTAGTTTTTCAGGTTGTAACTTTACTTAAATTACCTCCATGACCCGTTTACTATTCAAAGCATCCACTAGCACAATGTTTTAAGAGTGCTACATTGAGTTTTACCGTAAAAAGTGATTTTCGACCCCAAAAAAAAGTTTTCCCCAGCAAAAATTTTTGCGTAAGGGTACTTAGTTTGATGTACAGAATGCTTGGTTGACGTATGTGTGAAGGGTTAATTTACACCCTGTATAGTCAATTTTGATTGATTTGCTATAACAAAAAATAGGTACCTATCCAATATTTTCCGATAATCTAACAGACGGACTAGGTAATTAGAATCATTTTTTTTTCTGTCAGGCAACATCCCTATTTTAAGGAAGTAAGGATTCCGGCAAGCGCAGCGCGTGCCCTGTGACCTACCATCTCTGTACTCGGACCTCATCGGAGACACATGCGTTTTTAAAAACTTTTTCTTACTCGATTGCTTTTTCGTTGTTCGATAAAATTATCAATTACTCTGTATTGTTCCCAAGTAAATTAATATTACAGATATATTTAAAAGTGAATCCAAGTTTAGTTTTTCCCATAATTAAGTTCCCTTTTACTATAAAACAGTCATGGTAGGGGCTGGATTAAAACGTCTAGCTCTTCAGATCAGTCGGGCCTAATTCCGTCACCACTTAGTGGACCTTACGGTGGGCCTGGGACCAACAAATACTTATCATGACAACATGTCCTGTTATTTGATAAGGAATTGATGGCCCCAGACTTGCAGCTCAGTTCTGGACCGACACAATTTAGATTGCCATCGACACGCTCAGAAGTTGACTCGCGCCATCAAGACGAATCTAACGACGTATATTTCATTCAAATCCCTTCATCCGTTTAGGAGTTATGAGGGAACGGACATATATACATACATACATACACGTCAAACACATAACCCTCCTTTTGGGCTTCGCCGCTTTGAATATTAAATTATGAAATGAAAATAGAATGGACCCCGCCTGCTTCCAAGTTTTGTTTAATTTAAAATGCGCTTGTTTTTTGCTTTTCAGTCTTTTCAGTCGGGTTTTTTCGTTTTGTAACTACATTTTTTTTTAGTTTTTTAACAACTTTTATTTAATGTGGTTAATCTAGCGTCTATCGCCATTTAATTACTCTCTTGCTTTTATCCTAATTCATTTGTGGTCTTCTTCTTTGATACTTCTCTGTTAATCATGAGGCACTTTCTTGCGTGCCTAATGCGGCCGCTACACACTCGACGAGTGGCATGGGAAGTAGCGAGGAAAGGAGGCAGAGACATAGTGTGGCCACTTTACTCGTCATGCCGCACGTCATGCTCCTTGTCCTGCCCATCGCTCCCTATGTTGTCGGTTTTTGTTTTTGTAGGAGCGTCGCGATTAACTGCGCCAGTAGAGCAGTGTGGGCAGAGCGGGCAACATCGCAGCAAATAGCGGCAGCGCGAGGAGCATAGTGTGGCGGCCGCATAACATCGCGCCTGTAATCTCCGAACCGTTAGGCAGAGGTGTACTTTATAGTACGCCCATATTTCGCCAGTTATATTTAAGTCTCTTGTAATAGAGGGCGAGTCTATTTTTTTAAATAAAAAAATAGCGGCAGCGCGAGGAGCATAGCGATGAGCAGCGCAAGGAGCATAGTGTGGCGGCCGCATAAGAATTCACAGTCAATCTATAGTTTCTTTGACCTTTCTCTACTTTTATACGCATTCACATTAATACCCCAACCTTCCTTACATGTTCTACCTTCCTGCACCTCACATGCCTATACCACGACAACCGATTACCACACCACTTTTCAATCATTGTCGCCACTTTCAGACTTCCTCTTATGTAGTCATTTCGATGACTACTTATGAGATAGACGATCGCTTGAAAATATGGCAGTTTCGTCGATGAAAAAAACATATTAATTACGGCTGGAAGCTAGAATTTATGTTTCACGGCCGGATACTGAAACGCCGCTCAAATATAAGTAACCCTCAAATCTAGTGCTGTTTCGGTCGCTCTATGCTGAAGTAACAGAGACAGATCGAGATTTAAGGGCAACTTAAAATTGAGTAGCGTTTCAGTATTCGGCCGAAAGATTCATAGAAAATGAACCCTGTGAATGACAGAAAAAAACAATCCAAAGTTGCCTAAATCTAGTGGCTGCTACACAGGTTAGGAAAAATCGTAACGATCGGACGGTACCGTTTAAACTGCACAGTTTTCGAATCGGCCAAACTGTTCAGTTTTTCTCATACACACATGTAGATTTATCGTTGTAGTTTGTACTGTACCGTCCAATCGTACCAATTTTTGTAACGTGTAAGTTGTTTTTAAAATTTACACATCAAAACCACAAACAAGAATAATCTAGACTAGACCTGCGACCACAATTGCACTATAATGCAATCAGTTACCTAATCCCCTAGTTTAAAACATATCACTTCTGTCGAACACGCAAAACACATTACCCTCCTTTTCTGCGAAGTAGGTAGTGCAAGAAAAAAGGTGCACTAAAGAAGCTTTGTAGATCAGGCGAGTTCCCATACAATTTCACTTTTGTTTGCACTCGTTGAAGCGTTAAAATTACTATGAAAGTACTGTAATGTAATAATTTATCTTAATACTAGATATCCACTGCGTTCCTGTTCCCTGTAAGTAGCTGCTTTTTCAAAATCATTGGTGCCTTTTTTTTGAGGGCGGAAAATCACCCAATGACTTCTCCTGACTAAAAGCCACCTATGTTCCTTCTTAACCCTTAGTGCCAAGGCCGCGGTGTCTCATTCGAACAACCCGCAGTCCCGACGGGGAGATAACTGGTTCCTAACTTGGCCAACGATAAAGGATGGCAAAAACCTCCGAAACTTTAAACAAAAGAAAAACTAAAGCAAAAAGACAAAGTTACACAGAGACCTACCTACTTTAAACAGCTTACAAGTTCATAACACAGCTCTCCTCCATTTAAGTTGAAGTTAAAAAAAAAGACAACCTTAAACCTATGGCTAAATTGTGGACCGATAACCTGGTGAAGGTTGCGGGCATACGCTGGATACGAGACGCAAAGGACCGGTCTTAGTGGCGATACTTGGAAAAGGCCTATGGCCTGCAGTGGACGTCTTTTGGCTGATGATGAGCTTTGCTTTAAGTAGTCCCCTAAAACCGATGATAGGAGCATTTCTCGTCAAAAACACTGCTTGGCCGTAGAAATGCTCTCAGAAAAGTATCTGCTGGAAGTCTGGAACGCTTATCTTGTCAGTATTCTCAAACCATTTCTGCGTACTAATACTAAATAAGGTATGAAGCCAAAATCATCGCGTAACCAATATGAACACGTTTGACCGGTTCTATTCTTAGACTTGCAAGATGTTTAGAGATTGGACTTACTGTTTTTGTCAGCATATAACACGTTTAGCTTTGGTATGGGGGTTCCCGTGATTTTTATCGGGGTTACCTCTTCTTCTTTGGTCAAAATAGATCATATTTAACCTGCCTAGATCTTATGTAAACGGATTTTTTACGAAGCCGTCAATGAACCATTTATATGGACATCAAACTACTTAGCGTTGCTGGAAAACGACCATTTATTTAGGGTGAAAAATCATTGTGTAAAACTCTAAGTAGAAAACTTAAAACAGACTGTAAGATTGCGCTGATAGGTGCTTGGAATGGTTAACTGGTATTATAACCTTAAAAACTATTATTTTTACACCCTGTATAGTGGAATGGAAGCGCCGTTTTCTCGTGGTCCTACTATTTTGTCCTACTAGTAGGTCTACGAGGGAGACCAGTTTCTGTTCGTCCTACTATAACATATTGGAGTTGTAATCATTTATTTATACCACCTGTATATAATTAATACCTACCTTTGACACACGTAAAATAAGGAAGGTAAGGTAAGGTAGGAAGGAAGGTAGGAAGGTAAGGTAGGAAGAAAAAACAATCATTTTGTAACAAACTAAAAATATGATTCTATTATAAATATAAGCTCCTATTATCTCATTTTCTCTAAGAAATGGCCTATTGGTATATCACCGTGAATTAATTGTAGCTGGTTTGTCATAACAAAGTTATCTCGTTCCAAGTCTTCTTTTCGTCTACGTGATACATCATCGCTCGATGTCTTGCTTTCCATTTCCATTAACACATTTATCAATCGCAGTATTGATACTGGTGTACACTTTTTCATATTTTTGTTTAATTGAGAGTGTCAACTCTCGACAACATTGTTGGTACGATGACGTTCACCGTATATGCACCATGATGAGCGGTACTCTTTGCTCTTTCACCAAGTCGTTTTCATATATTTCAGAAATTTAGTCATTTTTGGTGTATTTGGCCTTTCAGTCAGAATATAATCAATACCATTTTCAATTAGATCTTCAAGTAACAAAGGTAAAGCTGCACATTATCTTACAATCCTTCGTTCGGGTTTTGTTTTTAGTTTTATTTTCTTTGTGGCATTTTTCTAAAGGGCTTTTGATAAATGATAGTAACATTTTTTTAATTTCACTTCTGGGAAAATATTCAAAAAAGCATTAGCAATAGCGACCTCGAAATCAAGATAGATTTTTTTAGGAGTCCATTTTGGTATTTGGGATTTAATAATGCCAAAGAGTGCAGCATAAGATTCTTGTTTCCGACCGGACATGAGGGCATATATAAGTGGTGTCACTTTTGTTTCTGATGATGATGAATCACCCATGTCTCCATGGATGGTAAAAAGTTGTACAAATGGTTTAGGACAACTCTGGATCCATTTTATTACGTGTGTCAAAGGTAGGTATTAATTATATACAGGTGGTATAAATAAATGATTACAACTCCAATATGTCATAGTAGGACGAACAGAAACTGGTCTCCCTCGTGGACCTACTAGTAGGACAAAATAGTAGGACCACGAGAAAACGGCGAATGGAAGTATGGAAAAATACTTGCTGCGCCCACCCGAAATAGGGTAGTTAACAAAAAAAAAACTAATTAGTCCGTCAGATAGATTTTCAAAAAATATTGGACACGTACTTTTTCTTTTTTCATGTAAACAAACAATGAAGACGATACAGTGCTTTGAAAACTCGTGTGGCGTCATTTTAATTCTCAATTCTCAATTTTTAATTCTTTATAAGACATTCTAGTATCACATTTATTACCGGTGGATGACGTCACAACCCCCACTCAAATCTTTGACGCGTTTTATCTTCGTCAATTTCTATTGATTTGATAAAACAAAAAATACGTATACCAATATTTTTCGATAATCTAACAGACGGACTAATTATAATCATATTTTTAAGTCAGAAAATTTCCCTATTATTTGGGATCGTAATAGTGCAAGAGAATGATAATGTGTTGGATATTTTCCAGCTTTTTACGACTCCCGATGTTAAGCACTCTTATTCTCATTGTATCCTAATCATCAACAAAACAAAACTCCACGATGACTCACGTCTATAAAACACTAAACGGTTAACATTTCGTATCGGTTTAACTTGTAACTGCTCGGTTACGTGTCCTTACGTAATTCTTTACTAAGTTACGTTTTATTAGGTTTATTTTATAATACCTACGTAATATGCCATTAGGCTGGTTTGTGTTTCCGTTCTGAAAATTGGTATGGGAGAATAAGGAAATCTGTCGGTCACGACGATTCACGACTTCACGAATAACTTTTCAATGTAATGCGGTCGCCACACTGCTCCTTGCGCTGCTAATCGCTATGCTCCTCCACGTGACGGCTTCCGGCCTCCGTAGACGCGGGCCTGTAGACGGTGAGTAATGGGTTAGCCCGCCGTCCGACCGTCTTATGACGACGACAGGCGCATTCGTGTTCCGCACGCCTCAAAGAGATTTCAGCAACATGGAAGGGCCGATGCGGACGCCCGTAGGGACTGCGGGTTACTGTAAGAGATACCGCGGCCTCGACATAAAGGGCTAAAAAGGAACATGGGTGGTTTTTAGTCAGTAGAAGACTGACACTCCCTTTCGCTCTACCCAAGAGCGGGAAGGGTTATTTGATGATTTCCCACACAACCAAAAAAAAAAGACTAGATGACTAAATGACCTATTTTAATATTGCCGTGCCTATTTGCAGCAGATCTTCTTGTTACATAAGCATGTGTATGTTTAAGATCTAATTATATTAGCTGAAGTCATCTTTTTGCGCACGGTCGGCGGTACTTTTATAAAGAAAAGGTTATCATGTAACTTTTGGCCTAACAGAAAAATTAGGTTATCAATCTTCGTCTGGAAAGAAATAAGTACCTAATGATTAATTATTTGTATTCTTTTAGAATTTGATGCGCCATTTCTTTATCAGGGACAAAGGTCAGTGCAATGCGACTTAATTTCATAATATTTCATCACGTCTGTGTTTTAGTGGTCGCAACTTCGCAAGCGCGACTCCTGTACAGGCGGTCTTGTGTACGATTACCATGTCAGGCAAAGTGATACCTATTGGGTTTTTCGTCTTTTTAAGTAGCAATCTAAATTTGTGACTGGTTGATAGCATATAGCTCTTCCTCCATTAAATATGACTTAAACGTTAGAGGCGAAAGATGGGTGTACTTATGAGATACACATCTGCATATCCCTATAGCGTGGGATTACAGGCGTGAAGTTATAGACACAAGAACTCTACATCCATTTTGATATAAACCTCATTTTACGTTACCAAACCCTACTTATATTTAACTATCTCAAAATTGCGAGTAACCGCGAAAATGCTGCATAAAGTATATTGCGACACCAAAATCGCAACCCAATTCCACCACACACTGGAAAATAAAACTTTTGCTGCAAGAATAGAGTTTGAAATCCAGTGTGTTGTGTCTTACTTAATGGATTTCGTAAAAGACTAAATTGGGGCATGTCTTTATTTCTATGTATTTCTCTTTGTTGGATTATGAGCATGATTTTGATTCATATAAAGACACATGAGTCATAATCTGCCAAGCCTTTTCCCAACTATGTTGGGGTCGGCTTCCAGTCTAACCGGATGCAGCTGAATACCAGTATTTTACATGGAGGGACTGCCTATCAGTGACCTCCACAACCCAGTTAGTACTTACTAGGCATTAGGCAATGCGAAACTCGTTGGTAAGACATCCTAGTTGGTATTGGTTAATACGGTACCCCTAACACTAATAGGGATGTTTACTGACTTAAAATAATATGATTCGAATTAGTCCGTCTGTTAGATTATCGAAAAATATTGGATACGTATTTTTTGTTTTATCAAATCAATTAAAAATGACGAAGATATCACGCGTCAAATATTTGTGTGGCTGACCGCTAAAAAACCGGAAAAGCACTGTATCGTCTTCATTGTTTGTTTACGTGAAAAAAGAAAATATACGTGTCCAATATTTTTTGGAAATCTATATGACGGACTAATTAGATTTTTTTTGTTAACTACCCTATTGGCAGACTTCGAGCCACTAACTAGGTACTTGTAACGACTGCGAAAATCTAAAAATGACATTCAGGACTAACGGCTTACCGTGCATTCCGGGCCACGGAGGCAACTCGGTTTGTGTTCCCCATCCATTGACCTACCTAGGCTATTATTATCTAACTGTGATCTCAATTAACGTGTATAATGCTCTGTCCAAGATTGAACGCAAAAATTGCTTTATTTTTGTAAACAGGCATAAATCAAGTATGGGAAAATTCATAAACCATTTATTGACTGCGTTCCATTCTTCCATTACACGAGGCCACACATGATTCCATGTAAAATCATCATAATTAATCTATGGTATGTGCAACAAAGGTTATATGATAGGAAGAACATTGATATGTATACGTTTATGTATGTTTAACATTCGACACGTGCTGTCGATTAAATATTCACATATTATGATATCGATAATGAGGTGGTACATCATCACTATTGCGCAGTACGCTCAGCTGTTGGCTTGATTGCACGCCATTTTGGGAAGAGCTTGATTGTTTAAGGTACCGTTTTACTAGATTCTCGTCTTTTCAGACTATTATAATTTATAAATGCGAAAGTTTGTGAGAATGGATGTTTGTTACTTTTCTACTCAAATACTATTGAATGAATTTTCTTGTGACACACAGTTTTTATCCTGGATTACTAGGATTAATTTATCCCAGTAGTACGATCCCGTGGGACAGTTATCGAACTACTAACTAGTATTGTCATTCCTCAGACCAAATAAAAAGTAAAGACGGAACTCTGCGAACAGCAAAGTGAGGCCGGTCAAACTACGCCTCGCATACACGCACACACGTCTCAGACCAAATGAAAAGTTTAAGGTGGAAGCTCACATCTGGCCCGCGAAATTCTAATTTTCTTACGTTTTTGGCAATTTGCAGGCCAGTGCTTGGTTGTATGTTTATGAAAATTTGATTTGCGACTGTAAGACGTATGAAGTTACCGAATTATAACCATCAAAATTACTAACTACTAAAGAACGACGACTAAATTACTAAAGAATGACTTTTACATGCAAAAATCAATCTTGACATGAAAATGAACTTGGAGGGTTGTATTGATAATTTTGATGGTTATAATTCGGTAACTTCATACGTCTTACAGTCGCAAATCAAATTTTCATAAACATACAACCAAGCACTGGCCTGCAAATTGCCAAAAACGTAAGAAAATTAGAATTTCGCGGGCCAGATGTGAGCTTCCACCTTAAGACCAAGGCGTAGTTTATGTTGTAGGTGTGTGCGTGTTTTGTGTATGTACGTACACGGCGAGGCGTAGTTTGTTCGCAGAGTTCCGTCTTTACTTTTTATTTGGTCTGAGTGTCATTCTTTCAGACAAATTAGATGTCTTTTCTTTAGTCTACTGTAGTTCTTCTGCCAAATAGTTTTTCCTATTATTTTGGAGTCGGCCAGATGCAGCTGAATACCTGTATTTTACAAAAAGCGACTGTCCACAATCCAGTTAGGATACGATGTCCTTTGGTAAGACTAGTTGTCAGACTTTCAGGCCACTGCCTATAACGAGTGCCAAAGATCGTCGCCGGGACCAACAACTTAACGTTATTTCCAAGACACGTAGGATACTCGGTATGTACTGGATGGTCACCCATCCACGGACCAACCTAGGCAGCCACCAGCAGTTATTATTTAGCCAACAGCTATAATTATTATTAACCTTTACTATCAGCATATCTATTTGATACAAATAGGTAGGTATGTCTTCAAATTCAATTGAGTTTCCTTGGGTCCATTCACTTTTGCTTTGTGTTTTAGTTTAATTACGTCATCGTTGCCGCTCAAATGAATTTAAAAAGTACTTAAATTAAATAGTGAGTATTTTTGATGAAACTGAATATCGTCGGTCTAATTATCAGGATTAGTAACTCCATTTGAGCCTTACAATTTATTGCATACGTAGAACCATGTAGAATAACAGTGAACTGATATTCTACACGGTTCTACGTATTTTTTTTTAAAGGAGCAACTAAAAACTGTTTCTCTATTAAGTTCCGAGGAGTTTTGAAAATGGCGTTCTATATAATTTAAGTTTAGTTTAATTTTAAAATTCACAGAAAAATTCTAGAACTTTCCACAATATTAAGCATACCTACTAAAAATTTCAACCATGAAAAAAAAAACAAACGAAAATACAAAAATTCTCTCCTCACAAACAATTGTGTTGGTAGCAATTAAAATGCACAGATTATAAATAGTATTCCCACGATTTGGCTAATCTGAGACTGTACCATAGACAATAGGTTCTCATTGGTGTGACGAAAAAACACTTTTGCACAACCTCCTTTTTGTTTTAAGTTAAGACAAATGAGTTATTTTGACAGCAACTATCTTTAAGATGACCGGTTTCTGGAAATTGGAAAAAAATATTGGTTGAGGCTCTCACAAAGTAGCTTTATTGAGTAAAAATTGGTGACAGAGATGCCGCGGCCTCGACACAAAGGGTAAAGAAGGCACATGGGTGGTTTTTAGTCAGTAGAAGTCTGACAATCCCTTCCGCTCTGCCCGGAGCGGGATGAGTCATTTGATGATTTTCTGCCCACAAAAATAAAAAAAGTTTCACCAATGCTAAAATTACTGCCGCGCTCACACTAAGTACCTAAAGGTTTTGACAGTTTTGTCATACAAAAGTATGTCAAGTCTTTACAAACTGACGGTTTAAGTAATTATTAAATATCTCTGAGTACCCCAGTTAGATCTTAAAATAACACATAACATAACATCAATTACTGATTGAAAACCCAATTTGTCCGAACCGGGAATCGGACCCAGGACTCCATCCTCAGCAGTCGCACCTTGCGACCACTAGACCGACGTTAACTTAAGACTATTCAAAAGTTCCGGCTCTGGTTTATTGGAACCTATAGTTGTTGCCAGCGGCTTCACCCGCTACAACTCGAAAATCATCCCACGGGAAGATAAAATCTGGATAAAAACTACCCTATGTGTTAATCCAGGTTATAAACTATCTGTGCTTCAAATTGTTTCCAAATCCGGTCATTAGTTTTTGCGTGAACGAGTAACAAACATGTCACTCACAAACTTTCGCCTCTAAATATTACTAGCTGTTGCCAGCAACTTCACCCGCTACAACTAGAAAATTATCCCACGGGAAGATAAAATCGGGATAAAAACTATCCTATGTGTTAATCCAAGGTGTCAGCTAACTCCATGCCTTATTTTATTAAAATCGCTCCAGCCGTTTAGACGTGAGGAAGTAACAAACATACACACTCACAAACTTTCGCCTTTATAATATTAGTGTGATAAGTGTGTGATGAAAGCTTTGAGTTTGAGCTATTTAACGTGATCGTGGTGGAGTCCTCTCATCCAGCTTGGTTGGGCACCATAAGTGACCCAAATTAATTTGTTTAATATTTATTTCTGCTAAACCCAAGTATTGGGTCATTCCTTTAACAATAATTAACTCGTTTCAAATGGTTTCTATATGTTAGTATCTGAGGCTATTTGGTTTGCGAGCCGTAACGATCGCGCTCTGTGATTGGCTGAGCTTGGCGACACTAGCGCCATAGTTTTGGTTACCGCTCACCGAGCGCCGACCAAGGTAGATTTTGCATTCGGAACTTTTTAAAAATCACGGTCGGTCTTCTCACGTATCTTTGGTGGCGAAGTGTTTTTTTTTTCGTGATGGACAGCGAAAGGCTTTCAAGAAAACCGTTATGAATACCCAGCAGTGACCTGACAATCTGTTTCTGTGAAAGTGCTTCACGGTGTGAGCTGAGAATCTGGTGAACCGTTCCTGAGCTGGTCTGAAGGTTAGTGGGCCAATAGTTTTCAGTGCTGACGTCGAAACCATTTCTATTCTTCAGTTTCACAGGGTGGGTTTCTTAGAATCAATATACCTAATCATTGTCCTAACATAACTTTGCTTAATTGAGCTCCCCGCGTGCTGTCGGCTATTTACACGCCGCCACACCATATTAATTTGGTCCTTCATAGCTCGGATATTGTACACTAGCATATCATATTTTCATTCGAAATACTTATTACAAGTATTATTTTCCATTTATATACGTTTGGATGTTCGCAGATTTACGTAATTTTGGTAAAGTTCTCGAAGTACCTACAGCGTACCGGCATAATTGTGTGTCGGTTACCTACGCCATTTGCAAATTCCACATTTTTTTTACGTCATTTAAAATAATTTCTCTCGGAATTATTATTTCATTTTTATTGAATATTCATTGCGAATTCTTGCTTCAAAATGCCTACGGATAAAGACAATACGTCTAGGGATCCGATTGATAAACAGTTCGTCCTTTTGACAGCAAAGAAAGAACGACTTTTTTCGCGGATGAATGATTTATTTGATCTTTCAAAAAACATTTCTAATTACTCGTCAAGAAGTAATGAAACTTTCATGGCCAAGTCTGAACCGATCGGTGAGATGCGTAGTCAGTTCGAAACGTTGTTAGATGATTTAAATAGTCACCAGTTATCACTTGATTTGACGTTTAAGCCAGATTACAAGCCTTTAGATGCGTTTGATGATCTATACCTTCGAGTAAAGCACACCCGAAATAATATTATTCAGGCGTTGCGATCAGATGAATCATCATCGCGAAATGACTTGTTGAATTCTAATGTCACATGCACCATTAAGTTGCCTCCAATAGAATTGCCAAGTTTTGATGGCAAAACTCAAAATTGGCCTAAGTTTTACGAAAGTTTTAAATCTAACATTCATAACAACGGTCAGCTGACTGACTCGCAGCGCGTGCAGTATTTAGTAGGTAAACTTACGCACGACGCACTCAAGGTCACGGCAGGCATTGTGCCTACGGGTGAAACCTATAATATTATTTGGGAAAGTTTAGTAAAAAAGTTTCAAGATAAACGTGCATTAGGCACGCATTACCTAAATAATATTCTTGACTGTAAGGGTTGCGTAAACTCGTCTAATAGTCTTGATACATTTATTGGTATGTATACCTCCTCCGTGGCGGCATTGAAACAATTAGGTATCGAGGATTTGTCCGATTTCATCTTATCTCATTGCGCACTTAGGAAAATCGATTCACAAACAGTACAAGCGTTTGAGTTAGCGTTTCGTAATAAAGAAATTCCGTCTTATAATGACTTGGTGTCTTTCGTACAAGATCAAGCTAAAATATTGCAGCGTTCAAACAATAACTCGACGCGGATATCGAACACTGGCGCGAGCGCAAGTAAACCGTCCACTAGTCAGTCGTCCCGTACTCATACCTACAAGTCGTTCGTCGCGAGTAATGAGAATGTACCTACTTCGTCGACGAAATCGTGCGAATATTGTAACAAAACCGATCATTTAATTTACGCTTGTTCTCAGTTTAAGAACTTAAGTTCTCCGCGCGCGCGATTTGAATTCATTAAATCAAAACATGGTTGTGTTAATTGTTTAAGTGGGTTACACACAGTCACTTCTTGTAAATCTACGCATGTTTGCGATATATGCAAGAAAAAACATCATACTTACTTACACTTTGAAAAAAATAATCATAATATTAGGTCAAATAATTACGTTCAAGTGTCTCAATTCCCTGCCGGTCAAGGGTCATTGACATCACCTGTGGTCCCGTCGCAAGCTTCGTTCGGACAGGTCGACGTAAACATAGACTCGCGCGTTATAAAAGATTGCTCAGTTGAGAACAGCGCACCTGTTTCGGCTGCGTTGCGCATTGATAACTCGAATCATAGTGTTGATGTTTCCTCTGGTATTCCCTCGCTATCATTAAGTGCTGAAGTTAGACCTAATTCTTCTATTTTATTGTCAACCGCGCAAGTTTACGCGAAATCTAAGAATGGTAATAAAATAATAATACGTTGCCTTATTGATAATGGTTCTCAGAATAACTTGATAACCGTTGATTGTTGCAAGGCGCTTAACTTAGTTATAATTCCCTTGAGTAATTCGTTTGTTAAGGGAATTGGCTCCGCGTCTCGGCCGATATTGGGGTACGTTCATTTAGACATTGAGTCTCGCGTATATCCAAATAATAAATACACGATACATGCACTTGTCGTTGACTGTATTACGGATCAGCTGCCTACTCACTATATAACCAAGGGTGACGTCGGCTACTTAGAGGGATTGCCCCTTGCTGATTTGACGTGGAATATTCCCGGGAACGTGGACGTCGTACTAGGAGCGCAATTGTTTCCATACATTTACTTAGGTAACAAAGTTGAGTCGGGCACCAACTCGCCCCCCGCTTTATTGACCGCGTTCGGTTTCGTGTTGATGGGTGACTGTCCTTTTAATGAGTCTCAAAATAAAATGAATAAAACTTCTTTTTCTGCACTCGCACTTAATGATTTAGTTCAAAAATTCTGGCAACTGGAAGAAATACCTAATATGCGATTTTTAAGTCCAGAAGAGACTGAATGTGAGAACTTGTTTACATCGTCGATCACTCGCGCTGATGATGGACGGTATTCTGTCGCTTTACCTTTTGCTAAAGACTCGAGTGCACTGGGTAGTTCTCGCATTGCTGCTCAACGTCGACTGATGGCCTTAGAACGCAAGTTCAAACAATCACCTGATTTACAAAAAAACTATAATAACGTAATGAGTGAGTATCTTGATAAGGGTTACTTGTCACAAGTCGCCGAGTCCGATATTACTGACGAGGGATACTACATCCCGCATCACGCTGTTACCCGACCGGATAAGCCGATGCCTCGGATCGTACTTGATGCTAGTGCCAAAACTCACACCGGACTGTCATTGAACGACGTATTACATACCGGTCCTAACTTGCAGGCAGATTTATTCTTGCTATTGCTTGATTTTCGTCTCTTCCCTGTCGCTATGACTGCAGATATAAAGCAAATGTATTTGCAGATTGAAGTTCCTGATGAACATCGTAAATATTTGAAAATCTTATATAGGTTCAGTCCTGATGGTTTAATACGAACCTTTCAATTTAATCGAGTCCCGTTTGGACTCAAGTCAAGCCCGTACTTGGCAATGCGGACCGTTCGCCAATTAGCCCAGGATATGAGGCCACATTTCCCGGATGCTGCCACTGTGGCAGAGTCCAAACTTTATATGGACGACTTGGTTCATTCTATTGCAGATGAATCCAGCGCTGTTCTTCTTTCACGAGAATTGATCTCATTGTTTAAGTCCGGAGCCTTTGAGTTAGTAAAGTGGACGAGTAATTCCCAAGTGCTACTTGACGATCTTCCGAATTCGCATCGCAGTACAGTAGACTTTTGTGATGATTCTTCTAACAATGCTTCGAAGGTATTAGGCCTTTCATGGGCACCGGCCGCTGACAGCTTTTTCTTCACGACTCATAATGTAGAAGAGAAGTGTACTAAGCGGAGCATACTATCGGTAGTCGCCCGATTATTCGATGTCCTCGGCTTAGTAGCCCCTATAACTTTATATGCTAAGCTGCTTATTAAAGAGCTGTGGCTGTCCAATATTGGTTGGGATGACACTCCCCCCGAAAGCATTATTCAAAAGTTTTCGGCGTTCATACAAGAATTTCCAATAATTTCATCTCGGAAAATTCCTCGTCATGTAGGCGTTTTACGGGATAGCACTGTGCTGATCGTTGCCTTCTGTGACGCCAGTATGAATGGGTATGGATGTGTCATATACCTACACACTACTGATTCTGCTGGGAATATCACAGTGAGATTATTGTGTGCGAAATCAAAGGTTTCCCCTACCAAAGTGACCACACTTGCTCGCTTGGAACTTTGCGCTGCGGTTCTTATGTCTAAGCTGATACGTACAGTTCATGAAACTTATCGTGCGCGTCTTCCTATTGCAGGAACTTTCGCGTTCTCGGATTCTACCATCGCTCTTTCATGGATACATTCTTCACCGCATCGGTGGTCCGTATTTGTCAGCAACCGCGTTGCACAGTGTCAGGAGAATTTACCTCCTGAAAATTATTATCACGTCGCCGGGTGTGAAAACCCGAGCGATTGTCTTTCGCGTGGTATGTTACCTTCGCAGCTCATGTCGCACGACTTGTGGTGGAATGGTCCATCGTGGATTCGAAAACCACCTTCGGAATGGCCCGTAAAACCGTTTACTTCTTCCAATGCAGGTCAATTGCCTGAACTCAGGGCGAAGGTACTTACTGCGACAGTTCAATGTAAACCATTGATCCTAAATGAATTAGCTCAGCGTATATCCTCTTGGGATAAGCTTCTTAGGATTGTCGTTTATATCCTTCGTTTTATAAAGAAGGTTTCTTCTCCTGGCTTGGTCAGTAATCTTATGATTGCAGAAAAGGCTGTGATTCGTTCTGTTCAAAGAATTCACTTTACAGAAGATATCAAAGCTCTTAATAAAGATAAATTGCCTTCAAAAAAGCTACAAAGCTTATTCGTGTTCCTTGACGAAGATGGGCTGTTGCGCATTGGAGGTAGGCTTTCTAATTCGGACTTGCCATTTGAGGCTAAGCATCCTCTTCTGCTCCCGAAGCATGACCCCGTGGTGGATCTTTTAATTGATCATTTTCATGCTATGAACTGTCATACAGGCCCAGGTCTGCTTATTTCTATTTTGCGCCAACGTTTCTGGATATTGGACGCCAGGACCGTTGTAAGGGCTAGGGTGCGGAAATGCAATTACTGCTTCAGGGTAAATCCATCACACCCAAAGCCCATGATGGCAGATTTGCCGTCATATCGTGTGTCGGAAGCTAAAGCCTTTGTTCATACAGGCGTTGATTACGCAGGCCCAGTTCGTATAACGCTTACTCGTAGGAGAGGACAGCATTCACAGAAGGCATATATTTGCCTATTTATCTGCCTTGTAACTAAGGCCATCCATATCGAGCTAGTTTCGGAGCTAACTTCGGATGCCTTTCTGGCTGCATTCAAACGATTTATCTCTCGTCGTGGCCCTGTCTCATGCCTATACTCCGACAATGGCACCAATTTTGTGGGTGCGAAGGCACAATTGGACGATATTTTCAAAACTCTGATTGACTCCGAGTTTCAAACTGCTCTAAAGCAGGAGCTTAGTAAACGCCGAATAGAGTGGAAGATGATCCCACCTCGGAGCCCACACTTCGGTGGGATTTGGGAGGGAAACATTAAGAGCTTGAAAACTCACCTTCACCGTGTGATAGGAGATCAGCTTCTCACCTACGAGGAGTTGCAGACAGTATTGGTTCAGATAGAGTGCATTATGAATTCTCGACCACTTACTGTTGTGTCTTCTGATCCTTCACCAGAAGTTATAACCCCTGCGCATTTTTTAATGTCAACCCCATTGCAGTATTTGCCTGCCGCGGATTTGAAAGACGTGCGCATTAATTTTGTTCAACGCAAGCAATTGCTAGATAGCATGGTTCAGTCTTACTGGAAAAAGTGGCGTTTGGAATATCTGCACACGCTGCAAGTCAGGCAGAAGTGGACCTCTCCTGACCGTTCTATAGAGATCGGAACTGTCGTACTTGTCGGACAGGACGATTGTCCTCCTCTAAGATGGCCATTAGGTGTAATCACAGAAATTCATCCCGGTTCCGATAAAATCGTTCGTGTTGCGACGGTTAAAACGAAATGTGGAATTTTCAAGCGTCCGGTTGTAAAACTGTATCCCATACCAACGCAATAAGAATATTATCTCTTTTCTTATATCATTTAGTTTAATTAATTCAATAATCATAATTCTAACAACCATAACTCATTTACTTTATTGATTTGTCTTCTTTCGAAAGTTCTGCGAACTTCCAAAGCCGGCAGCATGGTTGGGCACCATAAGTGACCCAAATTAATTTGTTTAATATTTATTTCTGCTAAACCCAAGTATTGGGTCATTCCTTTAACAATAATTAACTCGTTTCAAATGGTTTCTATATGTTAGTATCTGAGGCTATTTGGTTTGCGAGCCGTAACGATCGCGCTCTGTGATTGGCTGAGCTTGGCGACACTAGCGCCATAGTTTTGGTTACCGCTCACCGAGCGCCGACCAAGGTAGATTTTGCATTCGGAACTTTTTAAAAATCACGGTCGGTCTTCTCACGTATCTTTGGTGGCGAAGTGTTTTTTTTTTCGTGATGGACAGCGAAAGGCTTTCAAGAAAACCGTTATGAATACCCAGCAGTGACCTGACAATCTGTTTCTGTGAAAGTGCTTCACGGTGTGAGCTGAGAATCTGGTGAACCGTTCCTGAGCTGGTCTGAAGGTTAGTGGGCCAATAGTTTTCAGTGCTGACGTCGAAACCATTTCTATTCTTCAGTTTCACAGGGTGGGTTTCTTAGAATCAATATACCTAATCATTGTCCTAACATAACTTTGCTTAATTGAGCTCCCCGCGTGCTGTCGGCTATTTACACGCCGCCACACCACAGCTGTTGACACCCGGACATTGAATTACAAGTCTCCACTCAAGAACACGTGTGCCCCAAGGGTCCCCCCTCAACTTGTAACGCCACAAGTCGTAGTGACGTACGGTAAGACTAAAAATAGACCTCTACAATAAACTGTGTGTGCGAAGCCACTTTGGCCCATTAAATAGAAATTTACTAATAGATGGGAAACGTGCACTATTGGACCACCTACCGTATAATCCCGTTCCTGGTACTTGCTGGTCCCTGGCCATCAATGGACAACCTATTACATAAAGTTTCATCTGTGCCTCGGAAAGCACGTTAAGCTGTTGGTCCTGCCTATCATTTGTGGGGCTTTAACAGTCAAATCAAATCAATTCAAATTCATTTATTTGCCAGAATGTAGGTTTAAACAGGGTTTGATCTTAAAACTATAATGGGTCCATTACATTCTACCATTACATATGGTGTGCAAATATTTATTAACGTAGCTTCCCAACGGTGAAAGAATTTTCAAATCGGTCCAGTAGTTTCGGAGCCTATTCGTTACAAACAAATCTTTCCTCTTTAAAATAAATTTAGTGTAGATGAGCAATAACAATGACCGGTCAATGTGGCGACACCTGAGAGATGCCTATGTCCAGCAGTGGACGTCTTTTGGCTAAAATGATGACGATGATGATGAGCAATAACTGACTCCAATATGATGATGATGGCTAACCATTTTACGAGTTTTTATCTTCATTCGATAACTCTTCTCATTTGTTACTTACAGGAACCAGTGCTAACCCATGTGAGCGATCCAAACCAATTTGGTCCCCTCACACTGATTCTATTAGGGTCATCTTCAGGTCAGTTGTCCAAATATTATTTAGGGACAATTTGTTGGTCGTTACGGCTCAAGTACAGTTCCGTTCGAGGCAGTACCGGCCGTGTTAAGGTCGAAGGTCCTTTCATTTATAACCTTATGTTATTTTTAGAGCTGTGAGTAGTTTGTATAGATGTGGCTGGATGTAATAGGCTTGTATCGAGACTTAAGCCGGCTTTTGACTGTGGGATATATATTACATCTTGAGATAGGTATAATATTTTTATCGCTCGTCATACATTTTGTACGTGACCGTTCACATTGTGCTATATTAAATATCTTTCAGCGTGAACAGCAATCGCGGGATCTTGTTATTGTCGTAGGAACAAATATTTAATTTAAACTGAAAAAAAAAGAAACAGTAATCGGATTATCTCCAACCCCCCACCATTAGTTGCACTGACTGAAGTGTAAGCTGGCTGGCTCCAACCTATTTTTTATTATTTAAACTTTTGAATTTAAATAAACTTCTGTTGTTTGGGAGTTTCACAGGGGAGTTTGTTGTTTCCTTGCCTTCCAATACCAGCCCACCTTGCATCTGGGCTTTTGTTTCTTTATTACTAGAGGGACAAAATCTCAAATGTAACAGTGAAAAGCCGGCTTTAAGGTCTGCTCTCTTTCTTACCAGCAGTAGACTGTATATGCATAATATCTTTTATTTGTGATCTAATTTCTCTGTTTACTCCTAAACTTAGCCAAAATGGCTTTACTAGAATGCAAGCATGCAAGAGCGAGTGATGACTTGATGATTCAGCAAGAAGTGCTGAATAGAAATCGGATCGGGCAAAGTGTTATTGGACTTTTCCGCCAGGAACTTTACAGAAGCAGCCAAGGAGTCTGGATTTGAGCTCGGATGATGACAATAGGCTAGCCCTCTATTACACGAGACTTAAACAGAACTGGCGAAATGTTGATTTTCTATTACGTACATCTCTGCTTAAAGAGTTGGAGTTATGAGGGAACAAAGAAACGAACATACATACGTACACGCCAACCACATAACCCTCCTTTTGGGCTTCGCCGCAGTCGGGTAATAAGGCCGTCGGGGATTACAAACATGATATATTCGTCCCCTACTAAAACATAACTGTCAATTATACCGGTATTCATATCATAGAATCCATGTTGTTTTTGTTGTAGCAGGACCGGCACGGCCATTTTAACGTGCGACCTTGGTACGCCCATTCTTGCCCATTGTCAAAGGCCGCTAATACTTTGTCATTTAGTTTTTTTGCGAGCAACATCATTGTAAGTAGTATTAAGTACCAATTTAGTTATCCACTGCTTTGTTGACGATTTTGCTGTTATAAATTAGCGAGGAGCTCGCGGTTTAATAATAACTGCCAATCAGGTCGATATTTAGGCTAAGCCGCGCTTGCCTAGGTAAGCCTGTGGATGGGTGACCGCCCATTGCATACCGAGTTTCCTCCGTGCCTCGGAAATCACGTTAATCTGATGGTCTCGATTGCCGATAGATCTTTGGCAGTAGTTACAGCTAGACCGTAACCTGAAAGTCTGACAACCGGGCCAAAGGGTATCGTATTACTTAGTATTAACTGGGTTGTGGAGGTCAGATAGGCAGACGCTCCATGTAAAATACTGGTATTCAGCTGCGTTCTGTTCGACTGGAAGCCGACCCCAACATAGTTGGGCGAAGGCTTGGCAGATGATGATGTTAGAGAAGAAAGAACTCTTACAAAAGCAGAGGAAAAAACCATCGCCAATTTAAAAAAAAAGAAGAAGCGCCATAAACAATACTTAATATAATTTTCTTAAACGACCATCCGGCCGTCATTGGCATGTCTATGATGCATTGTAAGGCATAGTACACACACAATGTGTGTCTAGGTCACGCGTCTCAGTATTCGCTAATAGAAGAGCTAAGGTGATAACGTGAAATATAAATATTAAGGTGGAAGCTCACATCTGGCCCGCGAAATTCTAATTTTCTTACGTTTTTGGCAATTTGCAGGCCAGTGCTTGGTTGTATGTTTATGAAAATTTGATTTGCGACTGTAAGACGTATGAAGTTACCGAATTATAACCATCAAAATTACTAACTACTAAAGAACGACGACTAAATTACTAAAGAATGACTTTTACATGCAAAAATCAATCTTGACATGAAAATGAACTTGGAGGGTTGTATTGATAATTTTGGTGGTTATAATTCGGTAGGTAACTTCATACGTCTTACAGTCGCAAATCAAATTTTCATAAACATACAACCAAGCACTGGCCTGCAAATTGCCAAAAACGTAAGAAAATTAGAATTTCGCGGGCCAGATGTGAGCTTCCACCTTAAGGCCAGTTGTACATGCATGAGTTTAATGGCATTACCGTTTAGTAGTGTGAATTGGTTGAATGTTTTATTGATATGGCGATGTTAGAGGTTTTATCGGTTTGGACTCTAAAATGGCGGCCAAATAATTTATTGAATTAATGGTATGGTTTTATAATATGAATTTAGAAATATTAGTATCCAGCTACAATGGTACTTCGGAAGTCAAATTAGGAATAAAGTGTATTTATTACACGACTGCCCAAAAAAAAAGAGTGTTAGGTATGTTTTTCTTCGTTCTTTGAGAGATCATTGATGGCCCCTCATTTCGAAAAAGGGGACTTTTTAACGTTTAAAATCATCCCTATCGGTCCATGCTTAGGAAATCTCTTAAACTTGGTAGATGTCAGTGAAAAGTAGCATAGGTCTGGATAACATAACCCAAAAACCTTCTAGGGTTTTCCTCATTTTACTGGTATTGACATAAAAAAAGAAAAAGTCAAGTATGTGTGCCCAAATAAAATTTCGTTGAACTTACAAAGAACTTTGACTCATACCGTTACTTATTTTATTTAGACTTAATGACTTTTTGCCATAACAATGTCCGTGAACTTGATGTGTAGGATTTTTCCGTTGCTTAACGACCAGAAATATTAATTTAAAGTTAGTGTAGGTCAAAAGCTTCGGTCATTGACTGGCGGTCAAAGGCTCGCGTGATTCTAAACGGTTGAACTGGAGGCAAACTCATTTCTAGTTTTAAAACAGCTAGAATAGTAGAAAAAGGTCAAAGTAGGCAATATGTATAAAGAAAAAGTAAAATAAAGCAGAAACTGAAATTTATTGAAGGACTTTTTGGTTGAAGAAGAAAAGAAGTTCATCTCATCAACAAAGTTTGGACGGACCAGCAGGGCTATTGCGTATCTTTTAAATGACAGTGGCTAACCTATAGTGCCTTTCAATTACTATCAAATGGTTCCATTTTGTACTAAACCATAACCAATTTGACAGTTAATCCATAGACAATATGATAGCCACTATGATTTAAAAGATACGCAATAGCCCTACAGGCGTCGTATACTCGTACTCCCCAACGTTTCGATTTGATTTCGATTCGGAAAGTCATAATATGTTTTTGCGACTTATCGAATTGAAATCGAATGGGAACCTTTTTGAATACGGGGGCATTATTTCATCATTCAACTTAATCAATACGTAAGTTTCATTACTAACTAAATCAGTGAACGAGCACCCACTGTTGTATGATAAGGAAGAGATTAATCTTTATTTCCGTTGCAAAATTCACCACACAGGATTTCAAAATATTTTTGATTAGAATAACCCTTGGGTATTCCACCAGTCAGATGGCAACGAATAGAAAAGGAAATGATGCGCCACCCAATATAATGTGGAGTAAGAACAGATGAATGGATAAACAATGATGAATGTCTTGCAGGTTTGCACTAGCAATCTCTGCAGGCTTCACAATCGATACAGAGATGAAAATGTCTCGTCTCATGGACATATAATTATCATGTTGCTCAGTTAAAGTATAAAGGGCACTCCACTTAAGTACCCAATAATTAACTTAGCATTTACTTCTCACTAAATCAATTAGTCAAGACGTAGACAGCCGCGCGTTTGTGCTTAGGCTAAACGCAAAGCTATATCAGTTAGAACAAAAAAACAATGCAAAAAACTGCGTTTAACTTAGAATTTTGTTTATTTATGCATGATTTTTATAAGTGCAATTAAAATCTATAATTAGTAAATTCCTAGGCAATAAATAAAGATTTTTTTGTTAGGTAAGTACACTATGTAGTTTTTATTGTGTGTTCTCTCGATTTGTATTTTGATAAAGTGATGACGATGAGTTTATGTTCGTGCTTTTGACATTCTGTCTATCAGTAATAACGATGGTGTATTAGATTTAATAAGACACACATTTATTCCTAACTACAATACACGGACAGTTGACCAAAGACAAAACAAATAGTACAATACCATAGAGGTTCTAGTTGATATAGGTACCATAGTTTGATATTACAACCTCAGCTTAAGTATGTAGTTTGTTCTCGATATCTAAAGAACTTGTCACAATTTCAATGTTTTTCTTCACATGACTTTTTCGGCAAAGAGATTCTATTACATTAAATCGGTTTAACTTTAAACACCTTTATTCTTAAATCCAACCGTTTTGGCAATAAAAAGTAAGTAGATGTACTTAAGTAATAAGTACTACTTCGGTATAAAAACTACAGTTCGACGTGTCTTCAAAACATGTTCTCATCAAAACCTATTGTTTATGATTTTAATTTCTCTCATAAACGGACAAAGTTGGTTCTGGTTTCACACAAAATTAATAAAATTGTATATTGTTGAGATTGTAAGTAAGATAAGTACATAAATACCTAACTACTGCAACTAATTGTTTTATATAAGTAATTCAGTTTTACTGCAAATTGCATCAAATTACTTGGGAATATCCTAGTATGTACTTATTAAAAATAATAAAATGCTTGCCACTTGTAAAAAGTGGTATTGACGCAGAATATAAACTGAGTAAACCCTGTTTAAAACAACAACTAATGATTCTTTGTTAAGAAGTTAAACTGAGTTTGTGTAACCTCACCCTTATAGTATGCCAATCACCAAAATATCCACCAATCATAAAAAAAATTACCTACGTCAATAAATTAAAATTTTGAAATTAAAATGAAACTCTTCAGGCCACATCTGATCTGCGCATGTCGCTTTAAAATTGAAAAAAAAAAGTGGTTTGAGATTGGTTCAAATCCAACGTTTTACAAAAAGTGTTTCTACAAACGTACACTTTTTGTACAACTTTCTGTATTTTTATTCGTATTTCATCGTGCTGCAAAGATAATAATCGGTTGTCAATCATGCCGATTAATCGATCACCACCGTCGACGCCTACTAATGTTATGCTCACAGCGCCAGCAACTCCACTACACCACAGCTCATCGGAACCGGATATGACCAAAAAAGGCCAATCAATCGCTGATGAATCCAGTTTCCCAAACATCACGCAACGGAATAAACGAAAATGCACTGAATCGGGATTGGATCCGGACAACCAGGTTGCTATTTTCATGACAGAAATTAAAACTATGTTCCAGGAGTTCAAAGACGAACACAGTAAAAAAATCGAAAAGATATATGAGGGTATGGAAGAAATAAAGCTCCAAAACTCTCAAATTCAATCATCGGTAACATTCCTATCTCAAGATTATGATAGTTTAAAATCTAAAATCGAATTACTCGAAACCCAGCTGGATGAGGAACGTAAATCGAACATTGTATGTTTTCAAAACTTCGAAGAAAGAATAGAAAAACTAGAGTGTGGGGCTAGATCATCCTGTGTGGAACTAAAGAATATCCCTGTGACCAAACCAGAGTCCAAAGATAACCTATTAAAATCTGTTGTCAAGGTCGCCTCCGTTATTAATTTACCCCTACAACCCCACGAGGTGAATGATATCTTCCGCATAGGAACTAAAGATAAAGACAACAGAACAATCATCGTAGATTTCTCCACCAATATCCTAAAAGAAAAATTTATTAATAAGTATAAGAAATTCAACAAGGACAACAATAAACTATCAACCGAGCACTTAAAAATTAGCGGGCCAGTAAAGCAAATTTTTATTAATGAAAACCTTAGTCCCAGAATGAAAAGGCTCTTTTTCCTGGCCAGAGACTTTGCAAACACCAACAGTTTCAGGTACTGCTGGATTAAAAATGGAAAAATTTATCTCCGCGAGAAGGACGGTGCACCACACATTTTGATTAAATCTGAAACGGACTTTCCCACAAAAACTGACCTAAAGTGACTAGTAAAGTATAGTCATGTCATTGATACATCTGAAAATGAAATTTTATGTTGTAGTCATATCAAACAGGAAATCACACTTTATTTTTTTAAAAACCTGTATGTCAGAAGCACCTGTAAAACCTGTTATCACAATATAAATTGCATGTATTTTTCAAAATTGTCACTGCTCTTTTTACACTTACATGGCCTACACAAGTCTCACAAAAATTATGTTGACACACCACATCATAACACTCACCCTCAAATTCATAAACACACATATACACTTACGCGCATCATTGTGATATCAACACTCTCTCATTCCATCTCTCTTGTATCCAGTCACGCAAAGTCATACTGTTCAATGTTGTGCAACTCCCCGTGTTACCTAAACTTAAAAGTAATGTACCTCAATCCATACCGTTTACGTTGGCCTGCTACGAGCCCGTACTGGATTATCTCAGCTACTTATTTGTTACCCCTTACAATTAAAACATGAAGGAAAATACCGAAATTACACACGAAGTAGAACATCTATCAGTCTCGTCATCATATCAGTGTTCTCCGGAACAATGTAATACTTATTTGGATAAGGTTGTAAGCGGTTTTAGTATATTTCATCTAAATATTAGAAGTATAGGCAATAGTTCTAACTTTAATAATCTCTTAATACTTTTGAACAGAATAAAGGTAAATTTTGATGCAATTGTTTTATCGGAGTGTTGGCTACGGAAATGTCCTTACCTTCCTACTATACCTGGTTTCGAGGCAGTTCAGTCCAATCACGCAAACCAAAACGACGGTATTGTTGTATATGTTAGGGAAAACCTGCGTGTCACTGTCGAAATACCGATATTTTCGGATGCGAATTGCGTGATTTTGAAATTTTCTACAGAAATAGCCCTTGTGGCAATATATCGATCTCCGTCGTTCCGGAATACTAATAACTTTATTGATAGTCTGGATTCAACTTTGCAATCGTTAATATCGTTTAAAACTATTATTTTAATCGGCGATATTAATATAAATATCGCCCAAAATGCAAATGATGTAAATTCTGATACGTATCTAAATACAGTGGCATCCCATGCAATGCTCCCTGCACATTGGTTTCCCACCCGTAACAACGCCTGCCTGGACCACGCAATTATCAAATCGAACAAACCTGCAATAACATTGGTTCTTGATTGTACTATAACGGACCACGCTCCAGTAATAGTGTTTTGCAAACTTAAGTTTGATATAACTAAAACCCCATTTTCATCGCCCCGAGTAGACGTGGATGCATGCGTTGCAGTTCTACAAACCATAGATTTTACCTCAGTTATAAATTGCAACGATGCAACTACGGCTGCTACCGATTTTGTTAATATTGTGTCCACAGTGGTTAAAAACAACTCTATTACTCGAACTATCCCAAGTAACAAAAGGATAATAAAGCCCTGGATCACACCAGGGCTCTTGAGGTGCATACGAAACAGGGATAACCTCTGCCTTCAATCAAAAGCAGACCCTAATAATAGTATATTACAAGTGACATTCAAACGGTACAGAAACTTTTGCAATAGTTTACTTAAAAAAATTAAACGAACATATGAACGAACTGAGTTTGAGAGACATCGTAGGAATCCTAAGGCTACATGGAATCTTATTAAATCAATATCAAACCTTCAAAACAACAAATCTTCGGCTACTGAACTTTTATCCATTACTCCTGATCCTTCTGATTCAGTGGATAATATAAATGACTTCTTCGCGAGTGTGGGAAAGAACCTTGCGTCGAAAATAGCTAATGCACACTGTACACACTCCCCGGATGGTAATGTTTGCCCTAATTCCATGGCCATTCTCGCAACAGACTGTGAAGAGATTGAAAACATCATCCTCGGCCTCAGGTCCAATTGCGCCGTGGGTTGGGATGGCATTTCTGCTGTGTTGGTGAAGGCTGCCCGGCACACCCTAATCCCTATTATTACACACATATTTAACCTTGTACTCACATCAGGAGTATTTCCGGCTGTCTTTAAAAGAGCACTTGTACATCCTATCTATAAGAGTGGGGACAGGGGCAGTGTCAATAACTACAGACCAATCTCTGTCCTTACAATTCTGTCCAAAATTTTAGAAAAGCTTATAAATAGTCGACTACTTAATTTCCTTAACTCACAGCATATAATTTCAGACAATCAATACGGTTTTCGATCAGGCAGAAGCACTGAAGATGCAGTCTTACAAGTAACTGAAACTATAGCTAAAAATATAAAAAATAAACTCAAAACAACAGCAATTTTCCTCGACCTATCTAAAGCTTTTGACACTGTGTCTGTTCCCCTCTTGCTGGAAAAGTTGGAGCGGACTGGTGTTAGAGGATTGTGCCTAGATATTTTTAGGAGCTACCTGAGTGAGCGATCACAAGTCGTAAAGATAGGGAACCACGTCAGCAAACAACAATTTGTAACCTTTGGAGTCCCGCAGGGTAGTGTCCTTGGACCTACCCTGTTTCTTATTTATATAAATGACCTTTGTAATCTGGCCCTAACTAACACTAAAATTATAACATATGCGGACGATACCGTCATGCTCATTTATGGTAGGGATTGGTTGGAAACCCGCACATACGCAGAAATTGCCCTGCTCGCTGCAATGAAATGGCTGAATAAAAACCTACTTACACTCAATGTAGAAAAATCCAAGTTCATAACATTTGCTCCAAGTAGTGTCTCTCAACCTCCTTCTTCTTATGCTTTGACTGCGCATGACTGTGGTTCAATATCGAACGATTGCAAAAGTTGTGTACAGATTGCGCGCACCCATAGTATTAAATACTTGGGTGTTATAATAGATAGTACGCTGACATGGAAGGAACAAATCGAGGCTCTGGTATCCAGGGTCAGAAAATTAATTTATGTTTTTAAAAACCTGCGAACTGCTGCTGATTATGCAACCCTACGGACAGTATATTTCGCTCTGGCTCATTCGATCTTAACATATTGTATTACGGCTTGGGGTGGGTCTGGAAAATGCATAATGCTCCGTCTGGAAAGGGCACAGCGGGCTGTGCTAAAAGTCATGACTCACAAACCGATTCGTTTTCCAACTTCCGAACTGTACGCTCTATGCAATTTACTAACAGTCAGACAGGCATTTCTTCTTGCCGTGGTGCAGCGCAAACACTCAAGCCTTCCATTTGATCCTCATATCGTTAGCCAAAAACGTAGGTCTGACAGAGTCTGCCAGGTGGAATTTGCCACAGTTCAAGTTGTACGGCGGCAGTATCACTTTCTTAGTTCCACAGTGTATAATCGAGTAAATAAACAGCTCAATATATATTCACTGACTGCACGAGAATGTCGAAGGGTTACGGATGATTGGCTTCACACACTCACGTATGAAGAAGTAGAAACGTATGTGAAAACCTGAACTCCCTTTTTAGATGTCCTATATGTGTAAGATGCGCAAACTCACACCTTTTACACAAACGTACACACCCTTCACACACACACACACACACACACACACACGCACGCACACACACACATACACTCCACACACAAAGCATACACAATACACAACACAATCTCATATAAAAATACGTACTTAGTGGAAATATTGTAAATGAGTAATTTTTAGTTTTATTTCATAGTATTTATTTTAAGTTTAAACATTTATTCGTTTTTTTTTTTTTAATTTTGCAAAGCTTTTAAAGCTTTGTTTTTGCCTCGACTTTTTGGAGGTGGGCGTTAATGACTGCGACACAGTTTTAAACTAATGTAGTTGTTATCGATCACAGAGTTTTTGTAAACTGAGTTTTTGTTGCAAATAAAAATTATTATTATTATTATTATTATATTGGGTTCCGAACAACAGAACCAGCTCTCGAGTTGGACTCTTGGGCTGCAAATAGTCGTAGACAGAGATGAATGAAAGTACCTTTGCCCTGTAGTGGGCCATAATTCTCAGCTCATTTTTATAAATAATAATCCTGAATCCTTATAATGTAACTGTTTGCTGTTCCATTCAATAAAATAAATGAATTTACAGCATCGCTCTATTTCTGTCAATCTTGAGAAGTTGACACTCATGATCATGAAAAGACAGAATCTATTTTTATGGGAATATTTTGTTAAACGAATTTAGACGCTTGTGGTGGCAAGCTTTTCAACCAACAAATTAGCCACTTTTATTACTAAATCATCAATGACTAGAATTTTTTAAACAATTAACCAAAGACAAGATCATAATCCAGGAACGCGGCAAAAAGGTCACGTAAAACAAGATGGCGGGTGGAATGGCGCGAAAATGGCAATCGTTTGAGGTTAAAAGTGAAAGAGATCACGCCTTCCATTGTTGGCTTGAGAACTTGTCAGACATTCTTGTAATTGTGAGTGTATTATAAGATAAAAAAAGGTCATTAAATTAAGCAGGCTGTGGATTTAAAAAACACATCACTTATTTTATGGGACTCAAACAAAACTGTCGAAATGTGGGCGTACCTACTATAGGTACACCTCTGCCTAAATATACGGGAATTACAAGCATGATGTTTCCAAAGAGAGCTAGAAAATGTGACATTCTAGTCTCATATTACTTTTAATGAAAGTAACGAAACACTTTAAACGTGGAGTATTAATGTCAGTATCCAATTTCTACACGGCTGAATACGCAAAAGTGAACCAACCAGTAAACTTTCAACCTTAAACATTTCTAACATAGAGATGAAAATTTATTGAAACTTTTTAAGGCGATTACTTTTTGAACACGGGAATTTTAACGGCATAGTCCAAGAGATAGGGTCTAAAATTGTGTGTGGACCGCAGATGCGGAAATTCAAATCATTTTCGCCGGTAATCGCTTCAGTATTGAGTTACTTTAAAGCCGTTGGTTTTAGGTCATTGTAGCAGAAATGAGGGTAGACATACATTAAACCATACAGTGCTATACGTAGCTACTTTAGATATACAAGCAGAAAGGAGATTGTCTAATTAGCTTTTTAACATGAAATATCTCATAAGATCGCCTCGTCAGTACAGTGGTCGAAACTGCGACTGCTGAGCCTCATGCTCAGTAGTCCTGTATTTGAATCTCGGGTCGGAGAAAGTGTTATCGAAGTGGATTTTCATTCGGAGTTGCACAGTTGCAGACATGGACTCTGGATTTGTGTCCGGTTGAATGCATAGAATAGAATCAGAATCGGATCGGGTCAGATCGTTCAGAATGATACGTAGTAGTAATCGATCGTACGTCGCTGTTTTTGGGGGGTGGGAAATCATCAAATGACTCCTCCCGCTCTGGCCAGAGCGGTAGGTAGTGTCAGACTTCTACTGACAAAAACCACCCATGTTCCTTCTTAGCCCTTTGTGACGAGGCCGCGGTATCTCTTTCGAACAACCCGCAGCCCCTTCAGCTCTGTATAACCGAGAGATCCCCCGTTTCGGCCCACCCCCATAGAACACGCAATCGGCATAATAATATAGTACTATCATGACTTACAAACGATGACGCTTTTAATGACGCAGCTTGGATTCCATGGACCACATCCAGAGGATTTCCGCTGACGAATTCATGATAAGACGAATTCGGAAGTATGCGGTGTTTACTGTTACCTACTATGCCAATCATATCATACCGCATAAGCATGCCCACCACAGCAGTATTACAGCCTATCCTGTCTTAGGTCTGTGTCCCATATAAGGGAAGGTTCTACGCTGGAGCTTCGGCGAGATAGGTAAACGCTCTATGTTAAATACTAGTCATCATCATCATCTAATAAATATATCTTATCTCAGGCCCGGTATCCACCAAAGCGGATACGAGCAGAGCGGAGAGAAGATATATGTGCCAAATTCGACCAATCATAGGAAGGTCGAAAGACCAGATGTAAATTTTAACGTATGTAACGGCCGATTTCCGCAAATATCCTCTTGTCCCTGCTCTGGTGGAAACCGGGCCCAGCCGAAAGATGTCCACTGCTGACCATAGGCCTCCCCAAGTGTCTTCACAATTACCGGTCCCGAAAATACTACAATTCCGCTGCATCCGCGTTCACTGGAAGCTGACCCCAACATAGTTGGGAAAAGGCTATGCAAACGCACTTAAAGAAACAAAACTGAATTTGAATACTCCAAGAGACGTACTTCAAAAATATATTGGTATCTAAATAAATATACATGATGTGAACACAAGTTAGTACTTCCACAACGTTTTTGTCACGACTTTTTGCTAACATCATTATAAATTGATGTGTCTGAAACGTTGAATAATTTCAGTTATCAACCGTGTAGGTATGAGGTTTTTCCCTGTCAACTGCGTTAAAAGATAGATAGCAATCTGTGACTATTTATGGAAAATTTGAGCCTTTTTTAAACGTAGATTATACTAGCTGATGCCCACTGCTTCGCCCATGTCAAATTAAATATTAAAACCTTCATCGAGAACCAATCTATCCATTGGTGAAAACAGCATGAAAATCGATGCAGAAAGTAACGTAACAACAAAATGTATAAACTAAACTAAAAACAATCACCAAAATAGCATCGAAAAACTCAACGCTGTCAGCTGGTAAAGTGCCATCAATAACTCTTAAAGACTTATAGTAACATCTACGTAAAAGCGCGTTATTTAATTTAGAGTATAAGTAAAAAATATTAAGCTTTGACAAAAACCCGAAAAAATACGGAAAACAATGTACCATTGAATTATAAAGTGGGCAACAAGAATTTAGCTAGATTTCGCTCAAGTAGGTAATTACTCAGGTCAATTACATTCCGCCATTGTCTTACTAGACAGTTTTCTGTGTCGGCCTCAATGTGACTTTAATTGCTGCAACGGTGAAGGAAAATGTGAGGAAACGTAGACTTACAGTATGAAATCTTCAACATAACGTTGAGCAAGGTAGGTATAACTTGAAGGCTTGTTCCTTGTTAGTTACTGACAGACCACGTCATTTGTGCATAGTATTCCCGCAGTTATAAATCAGGGGAAAATGGGCCTTAAAAATAATCATAGCATGGTTTAAAAAAAACAGGCTAAGTGCAAGTCGGACTTGCACATGAAGGGTTCCGTATCATTGCAGTGGATAATGAAAGATTTTCCATGTTATTTTAGTACCGTAGACTTCGTATAGGTTTTCCTGTAATCTATATGGTGTTGAACTAATTCCCGTGTTTTTTTTTTCAAAAAAATCTAAAGACTCAATAGTTTCTGAGATACGGGCCCGTATCTCCGGAACTGACAGAAACAGAGGCAGAATTTACTGACAGACACACGACTTATCCTATTAGGGTTCCAGTTTTTCCTTTTGAGGTACGGAACTCTAAAAAACAAAAAAGTTATCATCGTAGTGTAATTTAGGAACACTTACATGAGATACAGCTCTATGAAAAGATTAGCGCAGAATAACAGATAAAACGTTGTCGGTAGTCAAAAAACGTAACTGTATAGCCTAAATTCATCATCCAGTCAAAAAAAGAAGGTGTGGAGCAGCCAAAGGTCTACTATAGCTATAAAAGCACTTATAATAAACTAAGTAAAACATAATATTTAAGTTGGTAGTGAGTGCACTAAATATATTTTATTTATTACTTATTTGGGAAGACAAAATTAAATATTTAAGCTCGTCTCTGGGTTGGCCACGTCTGTCGTATCCCTCATGAGCTGTGGGCGCTGTGGAGCCCTGACACAGCCAGAAGGCGACGCGGTCGACTGAGCAGGAAATGGCGGGACTTTGATCGAATGAGGGATCTTGGGGACCCTTTGACTAGCAGTAGGATGACACAAGCTAACGGAGGGTGGGAAATCATCAAATGACTCCTCCCGCTCTGGGCGGAGCGGAAGGGAGTGTCAGACTTCTACTGACTAAAAACCACTCGTTCTTAGCCCTTTGTATCTGGGGCCATGGTATCTCTTCCGAACAACCCGCAGCCCCGGCAGGTAACAGTAACAGCCTCGTCTCATAAAACTTAAAATTCTCCCCATATTGAAAACAAGATCCTAATCACACTTATTTCTTAAAACAAGTTTTATATATTCGCAACGCACCTAGCATAAACATGGCCAAGCAACGCAAATGACACGGAGCCAGAATAGAAATTGTATTTAACGTAATGCTCGACCAACTTTCTGTCTAGGGACAGACGGGCGGACAAACTGGGTCGATGATGTGTTTAAATATATACGTAACTCCTCGACTATGTTGTGAATTTGTGATGTAAGCAATTAGTTGGTCGAAAAAACGTATTAAGTAAGATAATTTGCTTAGGTCAGCCGTACCTGTAGGTACTACGTCATTATCATCTCCTTTTTTTTGGAGTGTCAGAAATCATCAAATGACGCCTCTCGCTTTGGGCGGAGCGGTAGGGAGTGTCAGACTTCTACTGACTAAAAACCACCCATGTTCCTTCTTAGCCCTTTGTGTCCGAGGCCGCGGTATCTCTTTCGAACAACCCGCAGCCCTGACAGGACTCGGCCCTTGCCCCTGCAATGTTGCTGACATCTATTTGAGGCGCGCGTGGAACACGAATGCGCCGTCGACACAGCCTTGTCATCGTCATAGGCCGAACGGACGATGAGCAGTGAGCTAGGCAATTTCTCACCGTCCACATCATCATCTATCTAGCCTTTTACCTACTATGTTAAGGTCGGCTTCCAGTTTAATCGTATTTTACATGGAGCGTCTGCCTATGTGACTTTCATTCAAATTCAAATTCAAATAATTTATTGTGGATAGGTTCATAAGATGTTGTGTTAAATAACCCAGTTAACACTGGTTAATATGATACTCCTTGATAAGTCTGGTTGTCAGACTTTCGGACTACCTGTGACGACTGTCAAATTAATAATGCTATTACGATAATACTCGTAATAACCTTTACATTATTGTGCCAATATTACTTTTGCCACAGCCACTGGGATTTTCTCCTATATCGTGGGAGCGTTTACCAATATTTCAAACTTACATCACAAACAGTCAGCCCCGGAACACCTTCGCGTATAGGCCATACAAATATAAGATGCCTAAATGAAAAAATAAAGGTCAATTAAAGATGCCCCCTATTTCTAATCCAGAGAGAAAAAATACCATTCTGCAATCTGGATCAAGTTCACACCAACTCCAGAGACACACAATATTGATGTTAACGACCATTGTATTGCACCCCAACCAAACAAAAAATATTGATGTGCATTACTAATTGACATCACAACAACATAAATGTAGTCACTTGTATAATCGTACCGAATGAATGAATATCGATGGTCGGAATCGATTAAAAGTTTGATTGAGTGTGTCATAGTAAGATGTTGCTGGCTGTTTAAAAATAAGTGTAATGTTCAATTTGTAATTCGGGCTAGTGGGCGCATAAAAAAATAAAAATAACAAGTGATAGCTACAAAGTGAGAAATCATATTATGAATACATCTGTGACCATTTTAAGAATTTTAACGTAGGTAATTTATTTTGTTTAACTACGATCTAAAGCGGCCATTTTAGACCCCCTGTCTGTGTTTTAACATAGTTTTTTTCTAGCTTATTATCAAACTAGCTGGCTAAGTTTTTGTAAAATAATATTACTTACTGCCCTACTCAGAGATATTTAATGATTACTTAAGCCGTTACTTAGTAAAGGTTTGACATATTTTTGTATGAGATAACTGTCAAAACCATTACTAAGTGATGACCTAAGAATCATTAAAGCTCTCTGAGTGCGGCAGTTAGTGTGTGTCGTATAAAAGTGACGTCATTTTATTTCTCTTAATCTTCTCTCTCTCATCACTCTGTAAATGTTGTCTAATCTAATTGTTATTTTTACGAAATAATAATAAGATTTAATAAGATAATAAGAAATGTTTAGAAACACCGTTATACAAATAATAAGTATTGTATTTAAAAGCTGTTTTAACAAAAAACTATAGCGGCATTATAAAGGCTGCATCTAATTTAATCTTCGCAGCCTACCAACCTACTATAGGGTTAATAAAAGTTACCTTCAAACCTCCTTTGAAACAGGTTGGCGTAGAATAAGAAATTACCTGCAAATAAACAGAAAATACACATTAAAATCGATCAAATAAAACAAAACGGTGTACCTACATACAGAAAAAAAAAAGAAATTTGACCATTTATTTTTGAGCAACGTTTTCAATGATATACAGTCAAAAGAAAAAAGTGAAGTGGGAATGTAGTCCAAAAGTATTGCTACATTATGGCAATGCATTCCAATAATGCTGCATGGTTTTTGGCTCTTGAAAGGGCGCTGTTGCTTGTTCAACCTAAGGTTGAAATTTTAAAAAAATAACCCGTCGGGGGGCGAGATCATCGTTACGTCTGATCATGGCCAGGCTCCGAAAGAATCATGCAGCATTTTACCAACTTTATTAAAAGCATTCAGAGAGACCACTGACAACTCCGTTGTGAAATGTCAAATGGTCGTCAATGTCAAAAGTCAACTTCAACCAACTTCAGCTTTGGAATTGACGTTTGTGTTTCTATTTTTGTTTGTTTTTTTTAAAGAGTATTTGGTTGTTAAGTTGTCTATTAACTAGTCTATGGAATATTAAAAAAAAAGATTTGATTGTTTGTCTAATGGCAACTATTTAACTAACAAGTTGCATGCAACATGAAATATTTTTTAACACAATTATTCTCATACTTTTCATCAGATAATTCATATAATACTCGATAAATTATCGATTAAACTCCAACAGCACGCACTAAGCCTTCTTCCTCTATCGTAATACTCGTAGCTCGGCGTAAATATTATTACGCGTTAAGTCTGTACGCTATAAATCAGTTTTGTAGTAAATACGCATTTTACTTGCGTGAAATTATGCGTAATTTCCGCATTTAGGATAGGTGAGGAGTTGGGGACCCAGTTATAGGTTATGCTAACCTAACCAGGTTATGTCTGGACCTTATAAGAGACCTCTGAGTTGGTCAGGAACGAAAGATCGTCTCAATCGACTGTTAAAAAAATACGTAAAAAGGTGTTTGTAAAAACTTAAATGCGTTTTTGGACTACTTATATAAACTGCCATTAAAAGGAATCGCAAAGCTCGCATCTATGCTATGTTTCAAACAAGCCGAAATGGATAAGAAAGGTGTGGTACTTCTTGTATTTTTTACTGAGGATCCCTGATCTCTTGTCTTTCGGTCTGAGGGTTCACATTACCTATTAATAACTGCGAAAAGACTTAAAGGTCGCATCAATGCTAACCTAACACGCTGAAGTATGCTTTTAGTACTAATAACGAAGCATTTCTTTAATAGTTTTTATTGAAAAAAAATTCTTCCGAAATACATTCTTGCAAAACTTCCGTTGATACCAAGCAAATAATTTAAGTAGTTCTCAAGATATTAGTCGGTAACTTGGCACACAAACTAGTGGTTAACTTAAGCTAATATACGCTGAGATTATACTCTCAGCCTAGTAGGTTATCTTACGCAACTAGGAGGCTGACTCAACGGTTATAAATAGCGAATACCGTTGTATTATCCGCTTTAAATAATACTAGTTTATAACAAAGGGATTTTAGATGATCCCGTCGGACCTGCGAGTTGTTCGAAAGAGATACCGCGGCCTCGACACAAAGGGCTAAGAAGGAACATGAATAATGTAGAATAGAGATGTTTACTGGCTTTATCAAATGTAATTCTAATTAGTCTGTCTGTTAGATTATCGAAGATTATTGGATTCGTATTTTTTGTTTTATAAAATCAATAAAAATTTAAGAAGATAAAACGCGTCAAAGATTGTGGGGGTTGGTGACGTCACTGACCGCTAAAAACTGTCATACTAATGTCTTGGATTATGACGTCACACAAGTTTTCAAAGCACTGTATCGTCATCATTGTTTGTTTACGTGAAAAATCAAAAAATACGTGGCCAATATTTTTTGGTAATCTATATGACGGACTAATTAGATTTTTTTTGTTAACTGCCCTATTCTGACACTCCCTACCGCTCTGCCCAGAGCTCCGGGAGGCTGGGGGGATTAAAACGGTTTGGTTTTACAATATTTTTATGTAACAGCCTTAGTACTTAGCAGAGCAGCGGTGGCCCAGTCGTGTCGGCCTCGACTTACGAACAGTAGGTCGTGGGTTCGAATCCGGGCAGGCGCATTACTTTGTGTAATTTATTTCATCACCGCTGCTTTCAAAACAGTGAAGGAAAACATCGTGAGGAAACCGGCATGTCTTAGGACCAAAAAAGACATGTGACATGTGACGCATGGTGCCGCCCATCCCTTTCCTAGAGAGAAGGCTTGAGACCCTGCAGTGGGAACATTAAATGCTGATGATGATTAGTACTTAGATATGGGGGGACAACGTCGGCCCGAAAATAAGTCTTAGGATACTACAAACTGTTATAGGTGAACTTGATCAGTTCTGCTGTCTGTAAACGGTACCGCCGGTAGCAGGGAGATACCATACTCTATGAACAGTAATCCCCCATAGCAGCCAATTCCCGGTTATCACCAGTAAAGAAGATAAACAGTTAACCTGTACCTCTTACAAGCTATCTTAGACCATGACTCACGCAATTCAAACGAATAAGGATGCTCTCCGTTCAACTAATCAAGACGTTGTTATTCAGCCGGGACAGCCGCTTCTGTGGTTAACTTGTGCATACGGATGGATAGGGTATCAACGTGTTGGGTATAATTGGGAGCCTAAATCTTAATGATGGAAGATGAAACGGCAGTGGGTGTGGTAAATTGGGAAGCTGGATCAGGGACCTAAGGTTCGAGTTGAATGACGACTGGAGAAAACTTTGTCCATCTTAATCAGACCCTCCCACTGCTGTCTTTTTAAGAAAACCCACGGCCCAGTTTGAGTGGGGGGCGAAAATGGACCGAGATTACGCAAGATAGGAAGGTTTGGGAGGAGAAGGGGCAGTATTTGCTCTTCGGTACCCTACAGGTTATTTTTGTATAGGGACAAGCCCACCACACTAATCCTGCGGCTGTATTGCTGCTGTCACCACTGATTCCTGTCATCATCATCATCATCATCACCAGCCTATAATGTTCCCACTGCAGGGATACAGGCCTTCTCGCTAGAAGAGGGATGGGCTATAATCCATCACGCGGGCCCAGTGCGGGTTGGTTAATTTTATCTGTTCTGTTGGGTTTTAGATGTCACTTGTCTTCAAATTAGTTGGTTCTAAGAAATGACTGTTTGCTGGTCAATTATTTCTGTCAATGTGAATACAGTGTTTTGCATCGGTCAAGAGATTCATTGTCGTCATTTACCTGCCCGTATCCCAATTTATTTGGGGTACCAGTCCAGGTTGTCTTCTTCCATACTTATCTATTGCACTTCATCCTAGAAGCCAGCCCTTCCTAGCCATATCATCTTTCAAACACTCCATCCATCATTGAACTTATTTCACTTTGGTTTTCCTCTATCCTTAGAGACCAAAACCTGACAAGAACTAACGTATTCGATAATGTAGCCGATTAAAAATAAAACGTCACAATGTCACACACAACACTAGGTTTTCGATTTTCAAACAGATGTTTACAAGATGGCGCTGCAAGGGTTAACGCACCGTTGACAGAACAATACCTGGCCGTATTTAATTCAAACGCAAATTCACGCGTTTGTGTAGTATGCAGTTATAATATACCATCTGCAGCTATTTTTAAATAGGTCAGGTGGTATTATTTTCAAATAAACGTGATATTTCTTTGATTAAAGAAAAAAAATATATCACAAAAAAAAAACTAATTAGTCCGTCTGTTAGAATAGTTAAAAATACTGGATACGTGTTTTTTGTTTTATCAAATTAATAAAAAAATACTAAAATAAAACGTGTCAAAGATCATGAGTCGCTTTTGACGTCACTTTGTGGGTAAAAAAGTACTAACTACTACTTGTGACGTCACACGACTTGACACGTCTTTTCGAAGCACTGTATCGTCTTCATCTTTTGTTTAAGTGAAAAAAGAAAAAATACGTGTCCATTATTTTTTGGTGAAATACCTACCCTATTGTAGAGACAATTGTGAATTTTCATTGGCTCTCTCTGGGATATAAAATATTCATGCTAGTTTTATTTTAAGTCAAATAAATGGAATTGTGGGGCTCGAATCACATTCATCTTCTTCTTCATCGTGTGGTAGTTGCTAAACTGGTGTCATAATTTTTATGCCGCTGATATGCCTCTGACTTGGCTGTAAATGCCGTCGACAGATATCTTCAAGGCATGCCGGTTTCCTCACGATATTTTCATTCACCGAAGCAAGTGATAATTAAACAATACGCATATGCATCCCAAAAATCGGAGGTGCATGTATTGGGTTCCAAGTTCCGACTTGTGACTTATGACTGGTCACATCACTAGAATATCACTGCTTTAAGAATTTTTTAACTAACCACATACAGGGTGTAAAGTAACCCTTCACACATACGTCAACCAAGCATTCTGTGCATCAAACTAAGTACCCCTACGCAATTTTTGTTCTGGGAAACGACTTTTTTTTTTGGGGTCACAAATCATAATTAACGGTAAAACTCAATGTAGCACTCTTAAAACATTGTGCTAGTGGATGCTTTGAATAGTAAACGGGTCATGGAGGTAATTTAAGTAAAGTTTTAACCTGAAAAACTAGTATTTACAAAAAACAGCTGTGCAAAATTTGGAACTTTGACCCCCAATATCTCCGTAACTAGTCCCAGGTATGGTCTAGAACCAAAAAAATATCGCAGTGGTGGGGAGAACAAGTGCCCTTCGTTTGCGTTAAGGGTATTTTTACACCTTTTATAGTTGTTACCAATTAAGATCGCAATAGCATTCATTGCCCTTTCCTTAATATCTTTTCGAAACTATGCTTCGTACGAACCAAAACAAATGAACCATTTATCGTGTTTTATTACAAAAATACTTAAAGATCACGATAGATGACGATTCAGGACGTGAACAGGCTTATTTTTGGATTTCAAAGTTAATAACTTTAGTAAATGTAGGTCAATGACCGTTATTGCATTCTTAACTGGCAGCAACTATAGAGAAGTCAGTAAATGGTTGAGATCTTGAATAGTAAAAACAATTCTTATACAACACTCTAGTTTCCCTTACAATAGCCGTATTTAGAAACAGTGACAAATATAGCACACAAAACAGTAACCCATTTAAAACCACGGGCTATAATAAAAAGGTTACACACTCAGGTCAGTATGTTATCAATTTTGTCTATTGATGAATTAAAATGAACGGGGGCAAATGAATTGGGTCATGATAGTATCGTATTTGATAACGCAATGCATTCATGGACGCTACAGAGAGACTTTTCATAATAGTTGAGATTAAATCCATCGTCATCTGACTAGGCTTTTCTTAACTTTATTGGGGTCGGCTTCCAGTTTTACAAGATGCAGCTGAATACCAGTAATCATGTTTACCGCCGTGGGAGGCGCTCCGGGCGTCGGGAGCCACGTGATGACTTCCTGCCACCTTAGACGCGGGCCTGTGGACGGTGAGTGTTGGGCTAGCTCGCCGTTCGTCCGTCTTACGACGACGACAGGCCGTGTTGACGGCGGGTTCGTGTTCCACGAGCGCCTCAAAGAGTTTTCAGTAACATGGGCCCCTCCCATGTTGACATATAGGGCTAAGAAGGAACATAGGTGGTTTGAGTCAGTAAAAGTCTGACACTCCCTTTCGCTCTGCCCAAGAGAGGGGTTATTTGATGATTTTACACCGTCCAGAAAAAAAAAAGTAATCATGTAAAATACTATCTATCTGACCCTAACAACCCACTTAGTACTGAGTCAAACGACCATAGAGGTTATTCAAAAATTGCATTTAAGAACCACGTGACAATGAACTATAGTTCTGCCGTCGGCGTCGAAAAAAGGGCACATCATTCTGAGAAAACGTAATGCCGAAAAATAACTTTACTAGATTCACCTTTTAGGCTTATTTTTAGTTAAGGCGGCAGAGTTATTAAACTTATTAATCATGTTGAACATTGAACGTAACCAGAAATAGTCACAATAAAATAATCTTGAGGAAAATTACGTTACCCATACATATCAGAAAGGATAACATATTTACTGAGTTAGTTTGTGAATTGATGGTCATTGTTTTAAGTTAAGGGCCTATTCCACGATGTCCGAATAGCCACTACTTACTTAGACTTACTGAATAAATTATAAAATGAAACAGAATTCGTACGAAATTATCTGTAAGTTTACGAAAACTTCATCGTAGGTGGTATCTTTAAGCCCTGAACCTCAAACAGATGAATGTCAGTCTAATTTAAATACGTGTTTATTCTTCGGCTATTGCTACACATTTTAAACCAATAAGCCTGTTTTTGTAAAAAGAAGTAGCAGATATATCAAAGTTGCATATCAAGTGATATATCATCATTCTTTAGCTCTCTTAACAATTTATTTGGAGTACGCATAATGTCATCTTTTACCATACTTCTCATGAGACACCTCCTTTTTTTGTGTCAAAACAAAATGTGTAATCTCTTAATCCGTCGACCTCGCAAAACACATACAGCTACCGACTCCGTAACGATATAAAATTTCAATTTAACGTTATCAAAATGTACGTAAATTAATTACATTTGTAAGTCGCGTAAAGTAATATCGGATTTTAAGATTGCACTGACAAGGTTATGTCGTGAGTTTGGAATAACGTACCCCGATTGAAGGTTACTGTTAGTGTGTGTCAACCCACTGCTGGGCAAAGGCCCCATGGACCCCAAATCTTTCAAACTAAGGCCAACGCGAATCACTGGCCGTTAGTTCTGTCCATCTCGTACCGTCATCGCCTGCGAGGTCTACCGCGCCGCTTTCTTGCTGTGTCGGGGCTCCACAACGTGTTTATTTTGGCCCACAACCAATATACAGGGAAATTCTTTAAACCTCTTGGTAAGATTGGTTGTCAGACTTTCGGGCCTGACCTGTGACGACTGTCTAACTTCTACAATTGATAGCCAGGACCACTCAGTAAGTCACGGGTGATCCCATCCACAGACCAATCTTGGCATGCGCAGCTTAGCTTAGCTTGCTTTAACCTAATTCAGGTTAAGCTGCGCATTTAGCCTGCTATTATTTAGCCATGAGCTCCTTCTAGAACGTAAATTCAAATTAAAGACATAAAGCGCCCCATTCATGTACGAGTCCGGAATACGCCACAGACTTCCGCAAAAAACTGCCAAGCGCCAATCACGTAACCAACAAAGCGTACCTAGGCGACAAAGATGATTTGTCTCGGGTATTAAGCGACATAACAGCCTTTGTTTTCGTTTGCTGTTTGTCTATGGTGTTATTTATGCGGTAAAGAAATTACAATAATATTGTACATCGTTTACAGGAAAGACAAGAACGTTGAAATGGATAATTAAATAAAATTTGGAGAATTTTGACAGTTTGCATTAAATAACATTAGGCAAGCATTGGAAATCATGGTACGGAACTGAAATGGAGTTTGGCTGGGCACCTAGCAATGACAGGTGGACTAAGGCTGTCATCGAATGGCGTCCAAGAAGTGGCAAATTAAATGTGCATCGTCCGGTGGCAATATGAGTAGACCAAATAGTTGCCAATTTGCCATCATCAAAACTAAGATGAGGCTAGCACAGTACCGTGAAGAATAGCACAAAAAAAGAGAAGCAGTGGGTGAATTCAAGCTGAGGATGATCATGATGAACATTAGGCGATCCCTAAATGAATGCCCGAATAAAACCGGGCCACTGCCGTCTTCTTTGGAATGTCAACGCTCAAACGTAGAATAGGGAATCGGGCAAAAAAAAAACTAATTAGTCCGTCAGATAGATTTCCAAAAAATATTGGACACGTATTTTTTCTTTTTTAACATAAACAAAAAATGAAGACAATACAGTGCTTCGAAAACTCGTGAACTACTCGAAAACGTCATCTGATAGTACATTTTTACCTACAAATGACGTCACAACCGCATCTTATCTTCGTCAATTTTGATTAATTTGAAAAACAAAAAACACGTATCCAATATTTTTCGATAATCTAACTGACGGACTAATTAGAATCATATTTTTTTGAGTCAGTCCAATCCCCTATTAAATAATAATAGACAACATAACCATGTTTTTCTTCATTAACAGCAAAAGCTATTTATTTACTCATGACATTACTCTACCTATGAAATCAACTGCCACACACACACACACACACACACACAAACAATACTAAACAAGCAGTTTTTATTTATTTACTTGACTCTTTACAAATTGGCGTCATGCACTAGAAATTTTGCACTATTCATGCAAATTATTCAAAACAATTTATTGGCTTAGCTGGAGCTAATAACTTATGTGTTTGTCATACAAAACAAAACGGAATAACTAGCGAGGATTCTTTGTTCTGCAAATATTATTCTTTTGTAAAATAACATATCAAAACACCAGGCCTGTAATCCCAAGTTTTCTTGTTTGGGATAAGCCCGCTACATAATTTAACTGTCTTGGATCCCACAAATAAATTAATCAAAAAAGTATAGCGGAGGTTCAGGAAAAGTTTTTCGCAATCTCATGTAGGATATTACACTTAAATTTCGCCAACTATGTTAAAGGCAACGAGGCAATTGTCCTCAACCTGACGCCAATCCGACTGAAAATTCCTTATGGAATAACTCAATAACACATTGCCCTACTAAGTCAACAAGGTTCTTTTGCAATTGTTTGTGTAGTATATTGCATAAGCAAAGTCCGTCGGTGGTGTAACAATTAGAACCGTGCATACAATCATATGAAAATTGCTCAATATTGCTCGTAAGAACACAAATTGTAATTATGACCTCGCTTAAGTCAATGTTTTGTGAGAAATTATGTGTGCAATGTCAAAGTCGTCGTTTAGTTCCACGAAACGATGATGTTGTGAGTAAAAGGGTGAATAATGTAAATGTTGATGAATGGCAACTTCGAGTGGGAGATGATTACCAAAGAAAAGATAGAAAGATTGTGTGAGGAATTAAAATCAAAATCGGTTCATGTGCTCAGAAGTTACGATGGCGATGCCACAGACAGACACACAAACCGACTGAGACAGACCGACAGACAGATAGACAGACATACACATCAAACTTATAACACCCCGTCGTTTTTGCGTTGGGATTTAAAAAAAAAAGTAAAATACATATTTCGTGACAGCTGAGGAAAAGCTGATGATGATCGGTAATAAACGATACCCCGAGACCATTTCTGGTAATATGAAGATCGTCTTTAGAAGATGCGGAAACAGTGGACATGTATCCTTCTCTAGCCACATTGACAAAAATCTATGACTAATCAATCAGTGTCCAAGAGATAGTTGTGACAATCCTCGAATGTCTGAAAATTTTCGCCCAGATCAAATTGTACGCCCCCTTATGATCGTATCAAAAAATTTGTATCAGCTAAGACTCAAACGTTACCTATCACAAAATCATTATGATAATCTTTTTTCACACACACAATCATACTCATTTCCTACAACAGCTCGCGGCCCGTGGGCGAAGTAATACCGAACCAACACAGATCATACACACACGCACACACATTCACACGCAGAACAAACATCATTAGATTCCATAAATATTAGTCTGAAGGACAATGGGATGACGCTGCGTAATTAAGACAATTGCAACAGTTTAATTATGCGTTTGGCTAGTGCATTTTGGATGAACTTCAAAAAGAAATAATGGCGATAGAGGTGTCATCAAAATAGGCTTCAAAAGTCATGCTACTGACTTAAAACACGGACTAAAAACTATTTTTTTTTTGCAACCAAGACAAAACAATCCAAGACATACGAATAACCCTTTCCTTGCAGTCGGGTAAAGGGATCAAGGACCAAGACAATTGGATCTACGTCATCACCATTCTTGTCTTATTCCAATTTATTTAGGGTCGGCGAAGCATGATAGGGCCTCGTATTGTGTTGGAATAGCGTTTCGTGATACTCCGTTGTTATTTTTATGTTGGTGCCATTAGCCGTATTTTTGGGGTTTCGTAATAAAATTAAATAGAACTGCGTACTGCGGGCTTTATCTTCTTCTCCCATACTTCTCTATCCGTCTCTCATCCGACACCTCCTTCTTGCCATATCATACTTTACGATGTCCATTTACGTTTCTATGGTCTTCCTCTACTCTTATACCCCTCCACATTCATTCCAAATTTTCTCTACTTTCCTCTGCTTTACATGCCCTTATATCACAGCAACCGATTCCCACTTTACAATTCGGGACACCAAATTACAAGAGCCAAGATGCTACAACATACAATAACTACCAGCTCTTCAAGCTTATTCTAACCTAACATATAACCAGAAACAAAGCATATAACATTACCTACACTAGACAGACAACAAAAGCCACTTAGGTATTAAATTAACACACTGAGTCGCTGACACACAATATAATCCACAACTATAGTGTCGGACTGAAGGTCGATGTCTGGCCGAAACCGAACCGATATCGCCACGACCTGAAGCCGATTGTTCCGGGACAGCGGAGGGCAGCCGGGAGAGGTTTTTAGTCAGATAGAAGTCTGGCACTCCTTTTCGCTACGCCCAGAGCGGGAGGATCCATTTTTGATGATTTAACTCTCCAAAAAAAAAATCCGATTGTTAATCATCCTCAAAAGTTTAGTTCAAAATTAGCTACAAGTGATTTTTTTTTCGCAATGCGACGTGACGGCAGGTGGAGTAAAGCTGTGACCGTGTGGCGTCCAAGGATTGGAAAGAGACGTCTTGATCGTCCATCGTCTAGGATGGGCACACGATATTGTTGCTATCGCGGGAATATCCTCGATGAGGCTGGCACAAGAACGTGGGGCTCGGCACAAGCAAAGAGAGACCCATACCCAGCAGTGTGTGAAGTTGGCTTGTGTTTGATAATAAATGTTTTTTTTTAAACTTTACTTAAAGGAGCCTGAAAACAACTTAACGAGATAATTAAAATGACTGTTTGTTCAATTTCGGCGATTGTTTACTTTTTGGCCAGCTTTACCGCAGCTTACTTTTAGGCCGAAATCAGGCCGAAGCCGAAGGTTCAGTCCCGCACTACCCAAGTACCCAGTTGCATTTAAAGTGAGTATGAGTTGCAAAATACTCTCGGATTCAGATAACAATCGGTGTGCAATAACATTGTCTAGAGTTATTATAAATAATTACTTGATCCTTAGCTATTTCTAATCTTACCAAAGGTATTTTACTTACTATTTTTTCTTAATGTCATCTAATTAGGTCAGCCTATGAGGCTGGCATCTGCTTCAACGGACAAATAAAAAATACCATACAAATGTGTAAGAACATTTGTATGGTATTTTTTATTGGTCAGTGACGTCACAAACCGCCTCTCCAATTTGTGACGCGTTTTATCATCGTATTTTTTTATTGATTTGGTAAAACAAAAAATACGTATTCAATATTTTTCGATAATCTAACAGACGGACTAATTAGAATCACATTATTTAAAGTCAGTAAACATCCCTAATTCCCTATTAACTAAATAACTGTTCAAACAAACGTAATTAAATTAAATCAAACATTAACTCTATAGACTATAGGTATTATAACAATAAACAACAAAAAGTATGTACTTTCAAAACAGCCAAAAGTGAAGGGATCTTGAAATTTTGATAGACATTCAAGGATATTATCGCTGAACTGCAACGATTGTTTCAGAGATCTGATATTTGAGCTGTAAGATTATCTAATTTTATTCTAGAGCTATTTTTGGCAGCCTTGCTTATTACGAAAATAAAAGTAACATTAAATTAAGTAGTAAAAGGATCTGAAGATTTAAGACAAAGAAAAACAGAGACTGTGTAGTCAGTAGCACTAATATGTATACAGGGTGTAAATTAACCCTTCACACAGCGGTCAACCAAGCATTCTGTTCATCAAATTAAGTACTCCTACGCAATTTTTTTTTTGGGGTCAATAATCACATTTTACGGCAAAACTTAATGTGACAGTCTTAAAACATTGTGATAGTGGATCCTTTAAATAGTTAACGGGTCATGGAGGTAATTTAAGTAAAGTTATAACCTGAAAAACTAGTATTTTCAAAAACAACTGTGAAAAATTTGGAACTTTGACCCCCAATATCTCCGTAATTGTTCCCAGGGAGAGAACAAGTGCAAATGAACCCACACAAAGTGTGCGCAAATGACTGTACACTATTAATCAGATCGTTTTAATGAACAATTTCATCATCATTAACATCTTCGAGTTCTTGTACCATCATGCTTGGGGTCAGTACAACACGTTTCTCTATTCACTCCTGTCAGACGTCACGGCATCATTTACTCTTTTCTCCTTCATATCATTCCTCATACAATCCATCCATCTTTTCTTTGGCCTTCCTCTTGCTCTCCTTCTTCTTCTTCAGACGGTCCCCCATTATTGAGTATCGTGGTCACTGGACCCATTAAACGGACAATATGCCTCCATCTATTTCGGTCCAAGGTTGCTCTCCACCCATCACATTTTTAGTTACGTGAGTTTCATCCCTCTTCATTACATGTTCATAGTCATACCAAGATAGACAATAGTTTTATTTTTTTTCTGAGACAGGTGTTACCTTCAAACTAACTCCAATGAACAATTACATAATTATAATAAATCAAATGTTGTGATGCTTCCACCACTAAACATAAGGGTTACAAGGAGGTTTAAGTGAACATAAATGCTGATCTCGGTCAGAAAGTAGACTTAAGCAAAAATTACTTACATTTAAAAAAAACACAATGGTATTGTACCTAAGTTTAGACAGACCGACTACTTGAGAATACTACACAGATACCTACCTAGATTGTGTCAACGCTGTAAAACGACTGAATTGGTAAAATAAAAAACCTATTTGAAACTTTTACTTTACACAATAATAATATTTTCTTATTCAATTCCTTCCGCCTCTTTGGAAAGCGAGTCGTTTGTCTACAAACTTACACTTGCAGCTTTCAACGACCGTAAAGGCCTAACTTTCAAGTGTAATTTAAAGAAATTACAATGTCTCCCGTACTATTTTAAGTTTGTCAAAAGTCTAAGTCTAGATATGCCGTAGCGAATTCAAATTGATTATAGAATTTTTGAGCGCGAAATAGACGTGTGAATGGGTTGCTTTATGTTACAAAGATTCAAAATAAATAAAGGTACATAAATACAACAGAACTTGCAAGTTGACCTTTTAGGTACTCCCAGATGATGTTAATCATTTTATGATTATATTTTGACTACGGAATGTAAACATCTTGAGCTATATGTATACAGGCTGCAAATTAACCCTTCACACATACGTCAACCAAGCATTCTGTACATGAAACTAAGTACCCCTACGCAAAAATTTTTGCTGGGAAACGACTTTTTTTTTGGGTCAAAAATCACATTTTACGGTAAAACTCAATATAGCACTCTTAAAAGCTTAAAATTATAATTTAAGTAAAGTTATAACCTGAAACACTAGTATTTACAAAAACAGCTGTGAAAAATTTGGAACTTGGACCCCCAATATCTCCGTAACTAGGGGGTTCTTAGGTATGGTCTAGAACCAAAAAAATATCGCAGTGGTGGGGAGAACAAATGCCCTTCGTTTGCGTTAAGGGTACTTTTACACCCTTAATTACATCCCGCGTTTGAGATGTAATATAAATTATAGCACAGTGTGAACGGTCGCGTACAAAATGTAGGTATGACGAGCAATAAAATATTATATCTCAAGATGTAATGTATTTCCCATAGTCTGAAGCCGGCTTTATGACAAATTCCTTCAATGACAGTTCTTTTTTTTAAATTATTTCTTTTTTCAGTACTTTATTGTAAATGTAAATATAATAGACAGAAAATAAATATTCAAATGGCTCATTGGTTATGGTACAGAATTCATGATTATGATAATAAACGAGAAAGTTTGTTACTCAATCGAGTTGCGAACTTGCAACCGCAATTGTGTATAAAATGGCATTGTGTTCAACTGTTGAGGTAAACTAATATATAATACATGAAAGTAAGTAGATATTTGCTATCGGACGCTACTGGAGGGTTGGGTAAGTTTTTCATACCAGTATAACAAAAACCAGTAGCGATTTAAACAAAAATATTGGCGCCATTTTGATTTTCTTTTTATTAGGGGATCGGACTGAGCCGAAAAAAATGCTTCTCAAAGTAATCAAAATTCAGATCTTGAGTGGGGGGTTCTGACTTCATTTGTTGGTAAAAAATGTACTGACAGGTGACGTTTACGACGAGTTCACGAGTTTTCGAAGCACTGTATCGTCTTGAACAGACAATTTAATTTTTTTTTTTACAAACACCGCTCTCTGGACATTCAAGCACCAAATATTCATGTAACACTATAGGTCAAGTAAAAGTACCTATAACCGGAATTTAAAGTACATAATTACAAATTTATTCAAACATTTCTAGGCAATTATCAAGAATTTGAATGAAGGAAGAACAGTCATAGAAAGAATTCAAACTTGTCAGCTAAATAAATTACTAAACGACAGAACAAAAAATATATTGTTCTGTATTTTTAGGTGCGATTGTTACTGCCGTATCTACTCAGAGATATTTAATGAATACTTTAAGCCGTCACTTAGTAAAGGTTTTGACAGTTTTGTCATACAAAAGTATGTCAAACCTAAACTAAGTGACGGCTTAATTAATCATTAAATATCTCTCAGTACCGCAGTTAGTGATGGCCTAAGTAATCATTAAAGCTCTCTGAGTGCGGCAGTTGCCTTGTCTCTGGGAGATAGAGAAAGTGCTCGCAATGCTGCTACCTATTGCAGATGTTCAACCAATCTTTATTATCAGTGAAACTACAGTCCTTTCACATTCATTGTATCTGATCTATGAATTTGTAGTCCAGTGACCTTTATTCTCGTGTCAATAAGGTTCATGTCACAAGTAAAATAACTGCGAAAGAACTGTATGACAGACTTTTGCTGGCCAAATGTCAAATAATGTCATTGGACTTTCGTAAGCAACATGAAAACAATCGTGACAGACAAGGCTGTATGCTTTTAGACCTTTGCTTGCTTGCAATGGTTAATTAAATAATGACTTTTATTTGTATGTACCGAATAACTGCCGCATTGGTCTAGTGGTCTCAAGCGCGATTGCTGAGCATGAGGTCTTAGGTGCGATCCCGGGTTGGGCAGTGTTATTGGATTTTATTATTAGGAATTTCTCAATAGCAGCATCAGTGTCTATATTTGTGCCTGGTTAGTGATTATATTTATATATAGAGCAGCGGTGGCACAGTGGTGGCGGCCCCGACTTACGAAGTAGATCGTGGGTTCAAACCCAGGCAGGCACATTACTTTGTGTAATTTATTTCATCATCGCTGCTCTCAAAACGGTAAAGGAAAACATCGTGAGGAAACCGGCACGTCTTAGAACCAAACAATTCGAAGACGTGTGACATCTACCAATCCGCACTGGGCCCGCGTGGTAGATTGTAGCCCATTTCAGTTTAACAGTAACTGTAACTTTTAGAACTAAGAAGAAAACCTGAGTAAAATCGTGTACAGCAAACGTTAAAATGTCGAATATGTAAAATTCCGCTTAAGAGCAATTTCATGGTAAATCTGTTCATTCATAGACGATCAATTTGTCCAATTTGATCAAGTCATTTAGTTCCCACGGTAAGCAAAGAGTTGAGGCAAATATTTTGACACTTCTTTTTTTACAAGAACTTAACATAACATCACGCATGTAATCCTTGAAGGGTTAGGCAGAGGTGTAGCGATAAGGGCACACACCTTTTGCTAGTTATATTATAATAGGGGGTAAGCCTAAGCCCATCACTCCAGGCCCGTGGCTGACGAATTCCTTCAATAATGCGCTTTTTCAATAAAATCTCATGAAATTACTTCACAATCGTTTAATAAAAAACTGTCGCACTCAGAGAGCTTTTACTTAGTAAAGGTTTTGACAGTTTTGTCATACATAAGTATGTCAAATCTTTACAAGTGACGGCTTAAGTAATCATTAAATATCTCTGAGTACCGCAGACAGGCTCGCAATGCGCTCCAAAAGGATCATACTTTATACTTATTAGTTGTTGACTTGTTGGATATAAAAGTAGAGGAAGACCAAAGAAACGATGGATGGACTGTGTGGAGGATGATATGGCTAAAAAGGAGGTGATTGCTGACATGACAAGAAGAAGGGAAGTATGGAAGAAGAAGACTTGTTGCGCCCATCACAAAAAAATATGGTTTTTCACCAAAAAAATCTAATTAGTCCGTCAGCTCATCCGTCAGATAGATTTTCAAAAAATAATGGAGACGTATTTTTTTTCTTTTTTGATCTTTGACACGTTTAGTTTTCGTAATTTTTTATTCGTTTGTTAAAACAAAAAAACACGTTTCCAATATTTTTCGATAATCTAACTGACGGACTTATTAGATTTTTTGGCACCTAAATGATAATATTTGATTTTAAGTAAATACAGATTCAGTTTACTTGGCATTATTATTCTCTTTTTACGATTGATTTCAAAGCAAGTAAAATACTTAAAACATGTCTGCCTACTTCCTTTCAAATTCCTGCCACGTTGTTTAACTATACAATTTGGTTTATTCGCGTGGTTTGACCATAAAGATACAATACAAGGAAAAATAATAATGTCGACATTTTAATTTCAGGACAGTTAGGTAGCTGTTTCCTGCTTTAACATTTAGGCTCTTTTGGATAATATATTTAATAGCACTCCTACATTTAAAACATAGGTAGCTGTTCCAATTACCTATCTGTACCTATTCATCATCACCATAAATCTTTTGCCCTAATCTCAATTCTTTTGAGGTCTTCCTCCATACTTCATATTCATACCTAAAGTACACAAAACTATCAAAATATCTCATAGATTGAACATTTTGTTAACTGGACATTTTAGAAAGTGGACATTTTAAGGATTGTACATTCTAAACTCGAACGACTTAAAAGTCTACCTTATTCAGACTATAAGTAGGTAAAAAATATCCTTATTTACAATCTCCAATGATCTTTAAACTCTGCCACCCACTTAATAAGGTGTAGATTAATGCAGCTATTGCGCTAACAATGAGTTTAAATACTAAGTTTAGATACTCGACATTGAGTGACGTCACTATAGGATGTACTTTCGCTTTTTATGTGACCTTAGTGATCATTTGGTAAGTTAATTTAAAATGGTTATGAAAAATTACCGGATTTGAGGTACCTGGGTACTTAGAGATATTTTTATTTTGAGACTTGGATATTTTTACATCTTCAAATAAAAAACTACCACAATATTCTCAAAACACTGAAATTTCTGAAAGCCAGAATCAACATTGGTGACCACTAAAAACCGCCGAGACAATGAAGCTCGACGAAGTGACAGAAACAATTTAACTGCCTCGGATAGTTAGATGTGAATCACGTAACGAAATTAATCAGAAAATTCAAACAAGGCCTAAATTAATCCTTCGGGGCCGCGGGTTGTACACTAGTTATCGCGGCCTCGACATAGAGGGCTAAGAAGGAACATGGGTGGTTTTTAGTCAGTAGAAGTCTGACACTCCCTTTCGCTCTGCCCAAGAGCGGGAAGGGGTTATTTGATGATTTTCCAACCGCCAAAAAAAAAATGCCTAAATTAATCCCGTCGGGGCTGCGGGATGTTGTAAGAGATACCGCGGTCTTGACATATAAGGCTAATAAGGAACATGGGTGGTTTTTAGTCCGTAGAAGTCTGACACTCCCTTTCGCTCTGCCCAAAAAGCGGGAGGGGTTATTTGATGATTACCCAACCCCCCAAAAAAAGGCCTAAATTAATTGCCTATCTAGTCATCTACTCAGTGATTTCTGAATTACCAAGACTGCTGTTCAATTAAATATATCACTACTTTATAAAACCCCTGCCGCGTCTGTCTGTCTGTTCGCGATAAAGTCAAAAACTACTGCACCGATTTTCATGTTGTTTTCACCAATGGATAGAGTGATTCTCGAGAAAGTAAGTAATGCTTATAATGTCGTGCCAAGTCTGGAATTGTGCCCAGCCCGCCCCTTAATACATAAATGAAGCATAATTGGTGAAACCTTGCATCCCTGATCCATCCAGATTTGTCCGGATATATCAGACTTTTTGGGATCCAGATTACCTACATGCAGCCTTGTTATTAATTTTATAATTGGAAGGATTTTCCTTTTTGAAATTGTATTGTTAAATATCATGTTTTTTTTGCAGTCTTGTCAATATCAGTTCACACAAATATGCTTATTTTATGGCATTGAACTTTTATAACATGACGTTTGCACATGACCCCAAGTACAGCGAAGTGGGCACTTATAAAACACATACTAAATGTGACATCACTGCGTTTGACGTTCATTTGTTCATTTTATTAGCACTTATGTCATTTATCATAATAAGGACATTGAACAGCTGAGGTCGAAGTGATCTTGAGGTTTTTCTTCACTATAAAAAACTTTGTAAAAGTTTGCCCTATATGCCCAAAATAGGGTAAGTATGCCCATGTTGCCCCACGATTGCAAGTTTGGTTGTAAGTTGCCTGCCTAGGTCGCCATATTTTTATGCATAATTCCAGGTTTGGCATTAGTTAGAGCATCCTGATCAATTAATCTCCGATGTCAGATTTGGCAGTTGGGTGGCTTGCCCAATTTATCCCACTATTCAAAGGTTGCTTTTAGCACTACCTGATTATGTTAACCCACTATATATTTTCAAGACACACGTGGATGACTTTTTAATTTACTTGTTCTACTCTATTTTACCAAATATCCGTGTTATCTAACAATGAATCTAAAACTGCTTATTGTAACACTTAAAACTAACCTTGTGTAAAGCACGAAAATAACCTCAAAATCTTGCAAATTCAATGTTTTCGTGACCAATTATCGGAAATATATGCAAACATGTTAACTGTTTAATTAAATTATATTGAAACGGTCTGTTTTTTTAAATTTTGGGTTCTGTTTGAAATGAGATAAGAAAATTATTGTTAAATTGTTATAGATAAGTAAAAGTACACAGAATCACATCTTTTACGAATTGCCACTTTGTGACCATTTTTGTAATGTACGATGCAATTCAGAGCCGCTTTAAAAAAAAACCGTTTGTTTGTTTGTTACCTTTTCACGACTAAAAGGTTGATCGGATAGTAACGAAATTGGGCAAGCAGGTAGATTATACCCTGAGAAACATAGGCTATCTATTTTTCGCACACATGCACATCGAAATTTCTACGCGGACGAACTCGAAGGCAACAGTTAGTTTGTAATACATTTAGTAAACATAGATTTCAGGCATGGTAATAACGATAGATAATTATAATTACGTAAACACACACGTAATATTGAAATAAGCCACAACAAAGCGGAAACTACAAAGCAAAACTAATTTGTCAAACGTTTAACAATTTTACACAACCGTACGGAATCCTTGAATGATTGGATTTCATTCATTTGTAATGTAACCTTCGTGTTGAACACATCGTGTCATGTTACACGCGAGTTTTTGTAAATAACTAAATACTTCTGTTTATTAACGTAATTATTACATAAAGCCTGTTATCCCTTAAGGGTTAGGCAGAGGCCAGGGCTGCAGGTTGTTCGAAAGAGATACCGCGGCCCCAGACACAGAGGGCTAAGAAAGAACATGGTGGTGTTTAGTTAGTAGAAGTCTGACACTCCCTTTTGCTCCCCAGAGCAGGAGGAGTCATTTGATGAATACCCACTCTGCAAAAAAATGGCTAGGCAGAGGTGTTCCTTTCCTAATTGTGAGGATGGTAAATCATCAAATGACTCCTCCCGCTCTGGGTTAATGCAGAACACCCATCTGTGTTCCTCATAATGCCTGTTGCGTTTCAAAGCCTCGGCGACTCCTTCGGATGTATTCGCAATCATTGCACCTATGATGGAAAACCAAAGAACACTGCAAGCGCTGAGAATCGATTACAAAACCACATGCTTAGCAGTACTGCTTGCATCCACTACATCACTAGACGCTATACGAGGCAGTCAAACACAATTGGTGTATTTTAAAAGTTACCGCACTGTTCGATAGTTTAAAAAAACTGATTGGTATTTAAATGATTATTACCTATATTAAGCCTTAAAATATTGACCTGTTTTCCTTGTAAACTTGATTAAATGAAACCAGAGACACATCAGAATATAATTAGTGGAGTGTTTAAAAAAAGTTAATTCTCTTGCGACACAAACAATATAACCCAATTTAATCTTATCGACATAAAAAAATATTCATTTTCTAAAGAATCAACGATTGTTTAATTTATAAATTAATAAATACCCAGACATGTTTTTGAGGAAATATTAGTATTTTTGCCTGAGAAAATATTATAATAGTTGTTTTTTTCAAACATAAACAGAGATAATAGCAGACCTCTTTATAAAAATGACCTTTCAAAATGACTCACACACTTGTAAAACCTCTTTTAAAAATCAGGTCTAGCAACTTGCTAAATTCATATTGTGATTACGTAATTTATAAATCTTGGTATAAATAAACAATGTTGCGTCTTGCGTAATATTTATTGCTAGTGCAAAAAAATTGTTAAACGGTTTCATTCCATTGCACATTGGACCATGATGGGCAGAAATAAAAGTACCTACCTATTTATATTAAGAAATATTTTATTGGTTGTTGATTTGTCAGTTAATGTGGTGACTACCACAGAATATTTGAAACATTTACCTAAAATATGTTTTTCAACTTCAAGTATAAAATCTTTAGAACTTCAAATGGACAAAAATACTAAGTTACTAGGTACTCCAGCCACAAGGCATAATAATATAACGTCGGGGCTGCAGGTTGTTAGAAAGAGATACCGCGGCCTCGACACAAAGGGCTAAAAAGAAACATGGGTGGTATTTAGTCAGTCGAAGTCTGACACTCTCTACCGTTCTGCCCACACTCCAAAAAAAAAGGCATAATAATATAAAAATTGCCTATTTTTTCACTATTTCCTCATCTCTGTCCTCAGGAAAAGATTGCGGTCAAGAGTACGCAACTACCTACGCACATTTAATATAAAAAATTAAAACAGGAGCAGAAAAATCTTCTTGTATTCCTCACCTCATATTTGGAACACAAAGACCGGACACGGCAGAACATCTATGCCTAAACATTTTTCTTTTTCACACTCACATTAGCCGCGAAAATCAGAGACAACACACGGAATCTAGACCACATACACAAATGAAAAAAAAAATACTTTCGTGTGACTTGCAAGAACGGTAAAAAATACGTTCATTTGACCATGCGTGTGTTTTTCAGTAAGAGGACAAATATCTAGCTTATTGGCGATAGACACGAACCTGAAGATTTAAATGTGTATAATTAGATATTGGTTATTTCATGAACAATCTCTTGAAGGAGCACAGTTTGGGGTCGTGTCAAACCACGATGGAGATGACGAAAATGGAGCGCAAAATTGTAACTGCTGAAAGAAATGGAATGCCTGGCAGTGGAACAGTATGGCCTAGCAATAACATATTAAAAAGTTCTTCATATCAGCACGTTCCGTCTACTTGGCAAAGGTCTAGTGAGTCAGTCTACGCAAAAATGGCGTAAAAAATTCAACCTTCTTAAAGACTTTTGTCAATCCGACAATATTCTGAAGTTAATAAACAAACAAGGATATTTTACGAAATATCGACTTCAAAACGAGAAATAAAAGGAAAGAAAAAACCGCAAAAAAATCAAATAGCTATGTATTTCTAAATAACTTAAGATAGGATTGCGTCAAGCGACCGCGACCTTCCTAGATATGTTAATATAACGACCGGTATCGTATCAAAACTTGAGAATTCTTTGTTGCGTAGTATGTCACTCATATACCGTTAAGTAACCGAAAAATTTGCCCCCTTTAATTTTAAAAACTTGTATTAAGACGTGTGCAAACAACATATTTCTTGGTAATTATTGAAACTGTTCTTCTAAAGAACTTTTTTCTCTAAGTTTTTTAATTGACATGGTCATTAACACTGAAAACGGGATATTTACCATGTTTCTTTATTTGGTTTGAAATGATTGAATAACATCTTGTGGCGTTGACCCTAAATTAATTGGGATGAGGGCAAGAAAATTGAAATTGTATAATGGATTTTCAACTTTATCGGTAAAGAATTAGGTTAAAGGTTGATTGGGAAAATTAAGCAATTTCGAGTAGTTTGATGTGCTGGTGTCAGGTACTATCGGGTATACAACTGTGTGACTATGACGTGACGTTATGTATTTGTGTGTATAAAATATCTCCATTTAAAACCAGAAGTAAATTACCTCAACATCGCTCGTTAAAAACTCTACACAAGCACCACTATTTTAAAAACTGAACAAACACCACCATTATGAGCATCAATTAATAAAAACAAACATTTTTTTTATCTAATTGCTCCGTGGGTACAATAAAAATTCTAGGAATTAAACATGGAATGGAACTTCCCATTCACACAAATAGTTCGGTTATAAACTTGTAATCATTTAATTCCAGGCTACCGTATACCGTAGCCTATGGCCGTAGTGAATGAGAGGGCGACCATTGATGACCTAGTTACGTTCGAGAGCTATTTTTCAATTCACTTGATGGATTGTAACATCGAACCACGGCACCAAGTATGACAGTTTTTAAGAAATGTCATTTCTCTAAACTTAATTTTTTAATTTTAACACTGTGATGATTTCTGGGCAAATAATAATAATTCTTTGAATAAAGTTATGCCCGACGTGCCCCAAATGAGTGGGCAAATAGGGTCATTATTCTATTAACAACGGGAGGGGGACATTGCATAGATACTTAGATGAGGGAAAAAATGCAAGGATAGTTAGTGTAAGGAAAAGATTTTTTAAGATAGATCAATGCAGTATTATATTGCTAAGAACTATATGTAGAATGATAGCCTTTTACTAAATAGGTAAGATATGTTTTCCAGTATTTCTAAGATATGTTCCTGTCCCACTCCCCCACATAGAACATTTACATCGGTTTAAAACAAACAGCTGTTCCATAAATTGTATGTGTATTAATTGTATACCAGTTTTGTTGGAAACAGCATTTTTTCCCTTCGTGGAGGGTTTAGAATGTCGTACTGAAAACGTCGGCGGCCATTACACCCCATAAAATTATTTTACACAGTAGGCGAAAATGAGTAACTACGACATCCTAATTTTCTTCACAATTTTCACATCTACCCACATTTGTCCGTAGTTAAAAGATCTCAAAACATTTCATTTATTTTTGCAACATTATAAAAATAGACTGGAAAAGGGTTTATTGACTTGCTTTATCAGGGGTTGACAGCCTTTCGCGACAATTATTTATTAATTGTTTTTTATCATCAATGAAACGGAGTTCCGTGGTTATTCACTAGCTTTTCGCTAAGATAAGTCTTGCAATTGGGTTTTACGTTTGCCTGAATTCGTCAGAACATATCTGGAGTTCAGCTCCCTTTCGTACCTTGCCTGCCTGGTTATGTCTATTGTCTGGACTTGTAATTTTTTTTTAATAAATAAGAATGTTCAGGTTTATTTGTCCATTTGACTGGGATTTTCTTATTACACCCTCATGTTGCCAGATATGTTTAAGTGCCATATAATAGGCTAGGGGGCGAGTCTTTGGTAATGTTTTATGATTTATTCGACAAAATAAAGTGAAACTATTAAAATCACGTACCTACTTACCTAGATTAACTTAGATTCTATTAAGTAGATAACTAGGCACGTATTTTATGTACTCAGCAAAACATATGTTTAAACAACACACGCCAATACAACGTAGTTTTGTCGTCGACAGCGGTTTCCCGTCATTTGCGATCATTTCATATCAGATATTACTATAATGTTCTCACATTTTAATTAATTTAAGATAATTAAACTATTTTATTAGAGTAGAACATGACATCAATTTATAACTGTTAAGCGACGCCATCGTTTTTTTAATTCGAATTTTAAATCTTAATTTGAAAATAAAATGGATTAGAAGTGGGATGGCATTATGCAAAATGAAAACACTCTTTCAAAGTTAGAATAAACTATTGTAAGGTATAATTAGGTATTAAGGATTTTTTTAAATATTTTAATTGGTAAAGTTAGTTAGTTTAGTTGTAGGAAATAATCCCGAATGATTAATAAAAAAATACACAGATAGAAAGCCACACTTAAGCGGAGGGTCATATTTTTGACGTAACTAAATGCCCAAGCCAACGAAGTCACTGGGCAAAGCTAGATAAAACTAAACTGCCTTGTCTGCGACTCGGAACTATGTTTTGTTTTTATTTACTGCCACTAGTGGGTTTCATTGTAGCTCTTTGTTTTGATACATATACATTGTCTTTTCATTTTAAAATGATTGTGCACGTCCAAGGTTCGGATATTTACAAAACTACCGAGAGTGTCTATGTAAATATAGCCAATATCAGTTTCTTCTACCAATGTCTTTAAGGTCGAGTTTCGCACAAAAATGTAAGTTGAGAAAAACAAAGATTTAGCATTGAGCACGAAGTAAGCATCAAGTTTTGCTAAGTCAACTTATGATTAAGATTCAAGGTTTTTGCTTGCTTTGTGTTTTTACTTCATAATTATTGCTATAGGTAAACACTTCTTATAACAAAAAATAACTGGGAAAATCCTAGGCACAACGATTAATTTTCTATACACACAAAAAAAAACAAATGACAGTTCAGACCGAACATAAAAAAAAAACACTTTAAACCAAAAAAAACAAACCTCGAATTAGCCTTTGTCATTTTGGATCCGTTCCCGCCAAATTCAATTTCACTGCCGCCAAAACTAGCAACCAAAGGCACGTCGCCTTCTGCCATTTTTTAATAAACACTTATTGAAACGCGAAATTACTTTTTGTTGAGGTAAAGAACGGTTGGTTAATGTTTTTGCGCGCACGACCCGTCACTGCCGCGTTCAGCGATGCACTGAGCGTTTCTATTCACGATTATTTTATTGATGGTACTATATGATGGACGCTACGCAGATAACAAGTGATGGTCGCTGGACGATGTTGTGGCAGTGATAATTGGATTGGTTTATGCAAAGCTGACGCATGCAGCGTCTGAACATCAAATATTTATATATTCTCATATTTCTTCTTTGGTTTAAGTAATGTCTTTGTTGCGTTTCTTTGTTTACGATTGATGGAAGTGGTCATTGTTTAAAGACATAATGACATTATTTTATGGGCGATGATTATAATATAAGGTTACTTTGACGCCAGCACATCAAGCTCTACCTAAAACTGGTCAAATTTTCCCAATCAACCTTGAATCTAATGCTTTAGTGATAAAGCTGAAAATCTATTAAAACAAATTGACAAATTCAAGCAGCTTGATGCGTCTATACAGTCAGTGGTCAGCATAGGTTGATTCCCTTAATTTTCTTTGGGTAAAGTTTGCAAGGCACAGAAAGTCTTCAAAAAAGACTTACAATTTCGACGATTGCCCAACTGACCTATAATAATAAACGAAACATTACACTTCATTGAGATATCCTGCACCATAACCAAACTAAACCAGTACCACCAGAAAGATCTACCTACAAATACAGTTTAGATTTCTTTAAACAATAGTTGCTCTGCCCACTACTTTGGCCCACTTAAATGTATTACTTAATACACTGACCAAATACGCTGTGCTCCGGCTGTTCACGTAAGACACACACACATGCATAAATTATGGCTATTTCCGGATTGGTTCGGTATTAAGAAAAAGGTTGAAGCAAGTTTAGCAACCGGTAGTTGGTTTTCTGAACGCGATTTGCGGTAGAAAATGCAGTTTAGTTGCCTATCAGACGTCATGAATGGCCTAGATTTTGTAATTATCATTCTCCTGCCTTTTTCCCAATTCATTTGTCGGCGGGTCGGCGCAGCATGTTTTCTCCTTCCACACTTCTATATTACATGTCACTTCATCAGATACCTTTACACAATCCATCCACATTCATACTCAAAACTTTCCTCACGTCATTATTCATGAAAGCAGTTCTTCTGTGGAGACTATAAGAGAAATTATGTTTTAGTAACTTCAAAAAATTCTAGTTCACGATCAAAGTGAACAACAACATCAACCTTGACCAGTTTTAAGCCTCTAAGCATCATTAATTCATTACATTTTGCATGCATGACAAGTCAAAAAATGTAACGACAAGGTCAAGAAGTTTGACCAATACCAGGAAATATTGATCTAGTCAATTTTAAACTAGTTTTAAAACTGCAACAGTTCCCTTACTGAATGCAACAAAAGAACTCAACATACCACGCGACACTGCAGCTCTGCGTTGAACAAAACAAAACAAATCGGTGATATCGCTCGGCGATACCTCGATTGCTATACTCGGAAATCTACCTTTAGGAGTCGTAACTATGCGTTCGTTGTGTAATCTCGCGGGGTTTTCTTGAAGGTGGTAAGCAGAAACTGTGAATCGTCACGTGGTAGGATACTGTCTTTATAGGTATGCTTGGTGTACGAACATCTCCACATGATCAAACATCATTCATTCAATTGGGGTCTTGTTCTTCCATACTTCGCTATTACTGGTCATCTCACGAGACACCTCATTTCTTACCATATCATCTTTCACAGTCTATTAATCATTTCTTTGGTCTTTCATCGCCCCATAATATGTATTGTTTTCGTTTTTACCGTAGCAAGCATCTGCCAATTCAACGCTTACTTACGTACATTCGCTGACTATGGTTATGGCACCTACCACAAATATGTTTTACTAATAAACTGTCATATTGCCGCACTCAGACATTTTTAATGATTACTTGAGCCGTCACTTCGTAAAGGTTTTTATCATCAACGGACAAAAACAGCGATTTTATTTCTTGTACACCTGTGTGTTTTGTTTCCTGTACCTGTGTTGTGTATGTGATTCGTCCATCTACATCTCGATATAGTGGATGGTCAATATGGTCATGTACTATTCACCAGGAGGGTCGAGGGCCTTCATCTCAGAATACACTTCCGTTCTATCCGTATCATATTATTATACAAGAGGTAAAAAAATAAACGTAGGTCTCGTGAGATGACTCAGGCCATGAAACTGAGTAGGTCTGTTCTTCTTTTCATGAATTACTACGTGCTTGCAATCCCCGAAGGAGAGGAGAGGTGTACCTAATAGTAATAGGAGACGAGAATATTGCCATCAAGAAATCCGGACTCCGCGGCTGCTACTGAGAAATTCCTCATGGAAATGCTCATTAACACTTTCTTTAGGAATCGACACCATGATTTGATGCACAGTAGTCGCGCTTGCAAATACTATATCAAAGAGACAGTCGTTTTAAAATCATACTTAATTATTTCTATTGAGAGGAAATCTTGTTTTACTTTCGTGCTCCAGTAACCTCAGTATTTATAAAATATGCACATATTTAAAAACAAAACGAAAGTGAAATTGAAAAAAGTATACGCAACCTTTTATGGCAGATATTTTTGCCGGTTGTCGAGTCGGTTCTTACAAACTTACTGTTTAATGATTTGGCATATATTAATATTGATAAGACAGTTCTGATACGGATTTAACTAATTGACGACCCTAAATACACACATCAAAAGTGTCTAGGGATCAACATATATTTTTGCAATAACTTTTCTCCTGATTGATATTTATTAAAATTTTCTTTAAGGATTCATCAAATAAAGTGTTTTCGTTTGTCACAGTAACGATAAACCAAGTCACCTTTGCATTAATAAAGAAATTTGCCATTTTCCTAATAAAGGGATTTTTGACATTTGAACCACTAACATTAAAGTTCGAAAAAAAGACTGAAATAACAGTTTTCTTTAAAATTTTATTGGGTAACTTAAACAATTAATAATCCGTGTTTCTACCGCGAACACTAACAACACAACAACATCGGTTTGGCATACTCAAAATGAGTTCATCCAAATCACGCTGTGGAATGGCCACCCATGTTCGTTGCAACAACAAAAAAAGGTCTTCTTGCGACTGGATACCCTCCATATTCGGCAGAGCTCTTCTCTGTAGCATATCCCATGCATGCTCAATCGGGTTCAAGTCTGGCGACTGAGCAGGCCAGGGCAGGACATTGATGTTAGCTGCGGCGAGAGTCTGTCTTACAACTCTTGCGGTGTGCGGTCGTGCATTATCATGCATTAACTGAAATAAGGGACCGATTTGCACTTGTAGAGGAACGATGACGTCTGATACAATCGTCTCAGCATAAATTTGAGCGTTGAGGTTGCCTCTGATCCAAATCAACTCAGTTCTTCCGCCGATCCAAATACCCGCCCATACCATGATGGTTCCACCACTATAAGGATGGACTTCCTGGCAGGATTTTAATCGCTGTTGGCGTCCAGGGGTTCTCCAGTGTCGTATACGTCTTGTGTCCGGTCTCATACCAAAACGAGACTCATCAGAAAAGCACACGAAACGCCATTGTTCTTCTGCCCAATTTCTGTGTTCAAGAGCCCATTGATATCGAATCCTACGATTGTGCATTGCTATAGGTGGTACCCGTAGCGGTCTTCGGGAATGAAGGTTCACTTCATGCAGGCGGTTTCTGACTGTTTGGTCGCTAATTAAGTTCCCTGAAGAGTGATGAAGCCTCACGGCTAACATCATGGCGGTTATTGTTGGAGCTCTTCGAGTTAAGATTTGAATGTATCGGTCTTGTCTCCGTGTGGTGCAGCGATACCGTCCTCCATGGCGCTCAGCCACGGTACCAGTGCTTCGGTAACGTGTCCAAAGTCGACTGATAACACTCTGACTTGTATTCAGAGCTAAAGCCACAGTACGTTGCCGGGAACCAGCTTCTATCATTCCCACGGCTCTGAGCATTTCTTCCCTGCTTAAATGACGTCGCCGCTCCATAATAACGTTGGTTTTAATCAGTAGTAGGGAAACAGTAGCACTAATAATGTCTTCAATGCGTTGTATGTTTTTATAGGGAAAATATTGACAGCTGATTTTCATCTTTTACTCGAATTTGATTCACAGTTCCTGATTCAAATTATGAAATGCACCAAAAACGATCCATATAAATTTATAAAATCATAAATTTATTACAAAGCCACATCTCAATCTCAAGAAATCCGCATAAAAATGCTTGATCCCTAGACACTTTTGATGTGTGTATAACCAAGGAAACACAAAACTGTGAAAACATACGTAAGCTTAAACTTTTTACCCATGACGGTGTGCAGAAACCACGGAACATCACCTGCTACGATCCTGACAAACTTCTTTTGCCCCGTCCACGTTTATATATCTGGTCATACACGCTCGCCGGTTGCGAGTACTACGCACCTGTCCTTTCACCAATAAGATTAGTGATCTAGGGCCTAGAAAGACGACTACACTGATCTTATTATTAACTGATGCCCTAGAGTATAGGAACCCCTCCCGGCGTTGCCACTCACATCTGCGTTGTTAAAACCGTTTGTTAGTTGCCTTCCACTCATCTTGTTAATGTCCACATGATTAAACCACCTAAGCATATGCTTTCCAATTATTGCCACTATATCTGTGAATATTATTATTTTACTTTGAAAACATTCTTCATTTTTGTTGACGTCTAATTCACCGTATCACCCGCTGAACGGAAAACCTGTGATAAATATGTTGACATTTCGGGAGATTTTCCCTGCATAGTCATAATTACGTGTAATCAATTAAAATTATAGTGGTTTTGATATTTTCGTTTCCTGTAACGATATTTTTTATACATTCCTACTATTTTCCTGTAACCTTTTAGTTTATAAGGTAAAAAACAATGTAAACAGTGTTTTTTTTTACAAAACCACTTGCGGTCTCGATGGTTTTTCAGAGAATACCCCTATAACCTATAATTTAAATCCTCGTTAAAAGTGCTGCCAGAGCCACCACTGACCTACGAATGCATACTTTTATTGTAACGTTCACTTATACATACAAATACATTGTATTAAAAAACTATCAAACTGAAATCAGTTACTTTATCTTCCTTAAAAAAAATTATACTAGGTAGGTACATGAATATTTTAATTGTGTCCTGTTTACGTAGTTTAACAGGATAAATATACATAGTTAACTGTCATTCTTTATTATCCTTAGGAAGTTAATAAAATCAACAGTATGGTCATAGTTTCGGGCGTTTTCTTTTTTTTCTTTTCATAACTGATGATGATGATGAATCACTAACTACGGAATACATACAAAATTGAAACAGAATTTGTATGAAATTAGCTGCCAAGTTACATAGTTAACGGGAACATAATCGTATGTTGTGAAAAAGGCCTTTAAGTTTTTAAGACGAACAAATCAAATAAAAGAAAATTTAATATCAAAACAATATATGTAGAAAATGTACTTATCATCGTAACAAAGGTGGTGAGAATAGGGTAGTTGACAAAAAAAAACTAATTAGTCCGTCAGATAGATTTCCAAAAAATATTGGGTACTTATTTTTTATTCTATCACGAAAACAAAAAAATAAGACGATAGCGATACAGTGCTTGGAGAAGTCGTGTGACGTCACAGCTAAGTACGTTTTTTACCACGAAGTGACGTCACAAGCCCACTCCTGATCTTTGACACGTTTTATTTTCGTCAATTTCTATTAATTTGATAAAACAAAAAACACGTACGATTTTTCGATAATCGAACAATCGGACTAAACAGAATCATATATTTTTTAGTCAGAAAACATACCTAATTAAAAATCATCAACATAGACACACTATAAACAAAACTTATTACAACAACAATTCTTATATTTTAAATTCTTGTCTCAGCCACGCATAAGCCCATCCTACTTCGTCACTAGTAATCTGCGAGTATTGTACCAAGTGGTGTCATCCGCGTTTTTCGGGTAAAACCGAACAAAACATTTTAGGGGCGGTACTTTCCTGGTAATTCTGTCTCTGGTGGGATGTATGTAATTACTTGTTTATCATAACATCACGCTTGTAATCAGTAAAGAGTTAGGCAGACGTGTACCTAATAGTTCACCCTCATTTCACCAGTCCAATGTAAAAGGGGGCGAGCCGGTTGCCATCAACCGGGCCCAAATTCCGACTGCTGCAACTGAGAACAATCGGCTCGAATTCCGGGTATCGAACCTTTGTTTAGAACCGAAATTGTTTTTAGTTAGCCTCGTGGGATGTTTTCTGACTAAACAAAATATGATTTTAGATTATCGAAAAATATTTTATAAGTACGTGTTTTTCGTATTATCAAATTAATACAAATTGACGGAGATAAAACGCCTCAAAGATCAGGAGTGATTTGTGACGTCATAAGTGGTAAAAAATGTAGTGCGGTGTGAGGTCACACGATTTTTCGTAGCACTGTATCGGCTTAATTTTTTGTTTAAGTAGGTACCTATGTGAAAAAAGATGTGTCCAATATTTTTATGAAAATTTATCTGATGGAGTAATTAGATTTTTTTGTTCACTACCTTATTGTGAGCACTAGACCAACAAGACAGTCCAATAATTTAGATAATTATGTTAAAATTAGGTAGGTACTTATTTGTTATAGTCGGTTATTGTTTTGTTAATTTTATTTTGTTGTATACTTGACTATAAATAAACTAGCGGACGTCACGCGGTTTCTCCCGCGTAGTTCCCGGTCCCGTGGGAATACAGGGAAAAAGTAGCCTATGTTACTCAGGGTGAATGTAGCTTTCCAATGGAGAGAGAATTTTAGAAATCGGCGCAGTAGTTTTTGAGTTTTTTCATTACAAACATACATACACACGCACACACAAAAATACAAATCTTTCCTCTTTATAATATTAGTGTAGATGTTAACTAACATCTACACTAATATTATAATATTTTTTATTTTTTTTTATTTACATATCTACTAGTAGATAAGTGACGTAAATATTATGATTGTGTAGATATGAGTTAAGCTCCTGGCTTAATAATAACCGCCATTTGGGTCGATCTTTAGGTTAAGCCGCGCTTGCCTAGGTTTGGTCTTTGGATGGGTGACCATTACCTATCGAGTTTCCTCCGTGCCTCAGAAAGGACGTTAAAATCAAAATCAAAATCATTTATTTCAAGTAGGCCAGTTACAGGCTCTTTTGAATAGTCGAACAAATACTAAATTTTAATAAGCTAATAAACTAAGCTACAGTCCCACTCACAAGGCATAATAACTGTCAGTGTACTGTAGTTGCCGATTTCAAAGCGTTGGTCTCATGAGAAGAATGGCAAGAAACTTCATGGATACTCTTTTAAATCGTAATATTGTTACAAAACTTAAGTTTACGTTAAGCTGTTGGTCCCGGCTGCCATATATAGATCTTTGGCAGTCGTTACAGGTAGTCAGTGACCTGAAAGTCTGACAACCAGTCTTACCAAAGGGTATCGTATTACCTTGTTTCTAAACTTAGTTGTGGAGGTCAGATATATTTTTTTTGTAACGTAATGGTTTCATTACGCTGGCGCTGACGCGTGGCGACAGCGACATCTATCGCAACACATGCGAACTAATTGGCAAATTGCATCGCGCTGTTAAAGTTATTCGCGACTTAGCGTGTATAGAAAATCCCGACTTACATAATTTATTATGGCGGGCAGTTAACTGACCATACACAACATCCGTCTGGTCGGAGTATCCTCCCTTTTCTATGTGGGATGAGGAACTTTACACCCTGTTCCTCATACCCCCCCAAAACGCTTTGTAAGCCTCGAGGTAGGCACGGGCGTTCTTAACAATTAGGTACACTCACGCACTTTTCGGGCCCATAATGTCAAAAGGGACGACCCTAAATCCAAACTCCGTACTCTGACTCCGCTTTTGCAATAGGTAGTGCATTGCAATTTACCTGAAAAAAAAGAAAATTAAATTATTGAAGTGGTATTAATGAAATAAAGCTTTCATTGGTACAAGGTGCCTGTTAATTAATGGATAACCTTGGCTTGTCTATAAAACTAAACAGACACCCAAAAAAAACAATACATGTAGGTATAACTAGGTACTCATAAAGCCTATCCATCACCTCGTAACGAAATATAATTATAACAACAAAAAACTTATAAATATTCGTGACATAGGTGCCAGATTTAACAAAATTTAATTAATTGCCTATTTATTAAAACATCTCCGTTTATCGTAAACTAAGTACCTAGCATACATTTTTTTCTATTTTTTTTTTTTTGATTGGTCAATCTCACAAACTTAAAGTTATTAGTTCTTCGATGATCTTTTTCAAGATTATTTCTCAAATTACTGTTTAATGGAGGAGACGGACTCATATTTTTATGCTTTTTTTTGGGGGTTGGGAAATCATAAAATGACCCCTTCCGCTCTTGGGCAGAGTGAAAGGGACTGTCAGACTTCTACAGACTAAAAACCGTACACGTTTCTTCTTAGCCCTATATGTCAAGGCCGCGGTATCTCTTACAACATCCTGCAGTCCAACAACATCCCGCTGCCCAACAATATCCCGCAGCCCAACAACATCCCGCAGCCCAGACGGATACATCTTCAAGTTAAACCGCGCTTGTCAAGGTTGGTCTGTGGACGGGCGTACAGCCGTACACCTATTATACAGGATGTAAATTAACCCTTCACACATGCTTTTCAACCAAGCATTCTGTACCTACATCACTCTAAGTTCCACCCGCCAAAAAAAAAAGAAAAAAACAAAAGGGTGTAAACTAACCCTTCACACAAACGTAAACCAAACATTGTCCATCAAACTAAGTACCCTTACGCAAAAATTTTTGCTGGTTAACGACTTTTTTTTTGGGGTCAATCACATTTTACGGTAAATCTCAATGTAGCACTCTTAAAACACTGCTAGTGGATGCTTTGAATAGTAAACGGGTCATGGAGGTAATTTAAGTAAAGTTATAACCTGAAAAACTAGTATTTACAAAAACAGCTGTGCAAAATTTGGAACTTTGGCCCCCAATATCTCCAGGTATGTACTATAACAAAAAAATGGTCGCAGTGGTGGGGAGAACAAGTGCCCTTCGTTTGCGTTAAGGGTACTTTTACACCCTTTATACAGTTTCCTCCGTGCCTCGAAAAGCACGTTAAGCTGTTGGCCCTGACTGAGATTTCTAGATCTTTGACAATCTTAACAGTCAATGGCCTGAAAGTCTGACAACCAGTCTTACTAAGGAGCCTAGGTATCGTATTACCCAGTACTGGGTTCTGGAGGTAAAAACTGATATTTAACTGCATCCGGATCTACTGGAAGCCGTCCCCAACTTAGTTGGCCAGATGAAGGTGGCAGTAAGCTCCCCCCTTTTTTTTGGAAAGTGGGAAATCATCAAGTGACTCCTCCCACTCTAAGCAGAGCGGTAGGAAGTGCCAGGCTACTGATTCAAATCCACCCATGTTCCTTCTAAGCCCTTTGTGTCGAGGCCACGGTATCTCTTACAACATCCCGCAGCCACGACGGGCGTCGGCCCTTGCGTGCCCCTCCCATGTTGCTGACATCTCTTTGAGGCGCGCGTGGAACACGAGCGCGCCGTTGACACGGCCTGTCGTCGTCATAAGACGGACGGACGGCGGGCTACTCGTAGCCCATCACTCACCGTCCACAGGCCCACGTCTACGGTGGCCGGAAGCCATCACGTGGCCCCCGACGCCCGGAGCGCCTCCCGCGGCGGCTGGGACGAGGTTAGAGTATATCGCGTTCCGCCACCTCCTTCGCTTGCATCACTGCTTCACAGAAGGCGACGGCGTGCCATTCCTCCTCGCCCCGGACCATAGCTTGCACCAGGGCCGGACGCGAGAGGTGTGCAGAAATCGATCAATCACATTAGTTATTACATCTGGTCTTTTCGCCTTTCCTTTGATTGGTCGAATTTGGCACATCTCCTCTCCGCTCTGCTCGTCTCCGCTTTGGTGGAAACCGGGCCCTATATGGATGTCAAGCTATGTTGCAAGTGATAAAATAAAACAATATTTCTTAATCATGTATTTTCAGAGATTCCTCGAAGCGCAATCTCATAATAAGTGCTAAATGAAGATAAAATCCCCGACTGCTATGTAAACAAAAACAACGGAACGCAACAAAAAACAAAACAACATCGGAAATACCTATTACCGCTTTCCCATTTAACACAAGCGAAGTATAAAAACAATAATATTATGTATGAAACGGTCACCATCATCCGCCTAGCCTTTTCCAAACTATATTGGGGTTGATTTCAGTGTAACCTGATGCAGCAGCTGAACACCAGTATTTTCGTTTATTCCCTGTCGTCCCCGCGGGGTTTGCCACCGGAGGCAAATGGGAATAAAAACTCCCAGTCGCCACCGGCGATGACTGGGAAGTCATTGCCCCCACTTTAGTTTTGCTATACATTGAGCGACTTCCTATCTGACCTCGTCAACCCAGTTAGTACCACTTGATTCGATACCTCTCAGCAAGACTGGACTCTCGGTAAGACTTTCGGATCACTGACTACTGGTACCAACTGTCAAAGATCTTCAAATGACAGCCGAGACCAACAGCTTAATGCGTTTTCCTAGATACGGAGAAAATCCACCACCAGACCCAATTCGAAGACAAGTGACATCTGCCAATTCGCACTGGGCCCGAGTGGTGGATTATAGCCTATCCCTTTCTAAGAGAGGAGGTCTGAGTCCGGAGTCCTTGCAATGGGAACATTATAGGCTGATGATGATGATGAACCATCCACGGGCCAACCTAGGCAAGCACGGTTTAACCTGAAGTGACTGTTATTATTCATCCAACAGTTCCTCGTTTTAGGAATGTCCCAATAATCGGTAGGTAATAAGGTAAGTATGGACAGCAATAACAACATTTTGACCTATTGGTATAAGTTACTGATAACGGATAGTTATCTCAGCATAGGTCAAGGTTTTGGAAACGCAAGACGCAGTATTGATTACTGTCTGTCTGTTCTTATCTCGTTAATTATCTATTGAGGACACAATGGTTGTTGCGTACAGGTGGGGAAGAATTTCTGAAGGAATTTAACAGAGGCTTAGTTAATAGTACACACACGTTTCGCCAATCATGTTTAAGTTCAATGTAGGGCGACCTTATTGCTACCAACCGAACACTAATTAATTCGGATTCAGGAGAGATTTCTAATGGAAAAACACACTATTCCCAAACCACTGGGAGTCTAGTAGGGTTATTGCGTATCTTTTAAATGACAGTGGCTAACCTATAGTGCCTATCAATTACTGTCAAATGGTTCCATTTTGTACTAAACCATAACCAATTTGATAGTTTATCCATGGACAATATGATAGCCACTGACATTTAAAAGATACGCAATAGCCCTACTGAAAGCCAGAATCAACAGTGGCGATCAACAGAAAAGCGCCGAGACAATGGAGCTTGACGAAGTCCCAGAAAACGATTAACTGTCTTGGATCCTGCAACGAAATTAATCAGAAAAAAGAATAGGGGATCGGACAAAAAAAAACGAATTAGTCCGTCAGATAGATTTCCAAAAAATATTGGACACGTATTTATTCTTTTTTCACATAAACAAAAAATGAAGACAATACAGTGCTTCGAAAACTCGTGAACTCTTCAAAAACGTCATATGATAGTACATTTTTTACCTACAAATGACGTCACAACCACATCTTATCTTCGTCAATTTTGATTAATTTGATAAAACAAAAAACACGTAAGTATCCAATATTTTTCGATACCTAACCTAACTGACGGACTAATTAGAATCATGTTTTTTTGACTCAGTCCGATCAGCTATTGCGGAGGATTAGGAATAACATAATTTCAACTTTCCACGGTATTTTCGGACAGGCAAGTATGACTACTACGGTGACGATGAAGCAAAAAAAATGTAAGTTTAAATATAGCAGATGACTTCCTGTAGTTTCTGTCTACCCCCGTGGGAAAAAGGCGTTAGTGTATGCATGTAACTTTGTAAATCTCACCATCATGAATAATGATAGATCAGAAATTATATACCTTGCAAGCAAGCAGTATAAATTCACAATTTCGAAATCTTAGCGATAATGTGTCGATAGATTATACTCATACTATAGATTATTACACACTTTCATTCATAGAGATATCAAGTGTCAATCATAGTGGTATAGAAGCTTGATAGTCTATGCACGTACCATAAATATAGTAAATCTGTGACACGTATAAGTTTCACTGGTCTATATTCGTCGTTGATTGTTTATGGTACATTTACTTTCAACTGTTACTTGCAACGTTTTATTAATCCATGCAGGCCTAAAATGTACTTTATAATGTTCCCACTGATGTAACACAGTCCTCCGCTCAGTGACAAGGAATGCAGGCCAATAATATTATTATAAAAAATTAAAAAGTTAAGACTCGTCTATACTTCTCAGTATGGATGAGTCTCAACTTTTTAATCTTTTTGTTTTGTCAATTTTATGTTTTCCTGTGTGAAACCAATTAAACCTTTTTTTATTAATACAAGGGAAGCATACGGCCAGTCTGTTGGGATCAGATTGAGCCGTCAGGGTGGGGGAATGAGCGGGCCTGTGGACTGTGAGTAACTCGCTTACTGACCGTCCGTCCGACCTATGATGATGACAGGACGTGTCGTCGGCGCGTTCGTGTTCCACCTGCGCCTTAAAGAGATGTCAGCAGAATAGGGATGTTTACTGACTTAAAAAAAAGGTGATTCTAATTAGTCCGTCTGTTAGATAATCTAAAAATATTGGATACGTATTTTTTGTTTTATCAAATCAATAAAAATTGATGACGATAAAACGCGTCAAAGATTTGAGTGTGGGTAGGTGACGTCACTAACCTCTAAAAATGTCATACTAATGTCTTAGAGTATGACGTCACACGAGTTATCAAAGCACTGTATCATCTTCATTAAGAAAAAATACGTGTCCAATATTTTTTGGTAATCTAGATAATAATAATATATGTATAATAATAATTAATATCTTTATCTTTATTGGCATAAACAAGTAAATTACAAGGTTATGAATCACTGGTGCCTGTGGTAGGTAGTAAAACACCTGTATTACAGGTCACCAGGTTTCCACTCGGAGAGCGTTTTACAGAATCATTGTTAGGTACCAATGTTATGGGTTGGTTAGCAAATTAAAATATAAAAGATAAAAAAGTAAAGGTAAAGTAAACAATAAAATTAAATAAATGACGGACTAATTAGTTTTTTTTGTTATCATCCCTTTTACAAGGGCCCGCAATGGCCGAGGCCTGTCGAGGCTGCGGGTGGTTCAAATGAGATACCGCGGCCCCAGACAGGGCTAAGAAGGAACATGGGTGGTTTTTAGTCAGTAGAAGTCTGACACACCCTTTCGTTCCACCCAAAGGGAGGAGTCATTTGATGATTTCTAACCATCTAATAAAAAAAACAGTGGGGGAATGCAAAGGGATCCCAGACTGACGAGATGCTAAACGGACTCCGCTTTGCTGAAAAATGAACAATAGGAACAATTTAATCCAGATCCATAACGGATGCACCAAAAATAAAAACGTTCCCACAATTAAAACTTCAAAAAAAGAATAGAAATTCGAATTTGCAACGCGCCACCCAATCAGCGGCCGCCAATTTTGGCGCTGTACACTTTCGACGCACGTGATTGGCTTCCCAAACTAATTCTGACCCGTAATTGGTCAGAGCGTAATGGCGGGCGACAATCGTTTGCTTTCTCTAATTGTCTATGACTTTCGCTGGTTTCGCTAGGTAAGTATCGTTTTTTGTTTGTTTTCTAAACAGTTAGACAAAATTGTCATGACTTGGCCTAGATTTTGGTGTAATACGTGGTTTATACCGAGTCAAATTATGCTAAGAATAGAATATTGCGCTCCAAAACGCATATCAATAACGTGGCTCAAAGGTTGGCCGACTTAAATGGGTTAGGGCAGCAGTGGTGTAGTCCTAGTTGGGCCCTGGATCCCTGGGTCCTTGGGGGGCCCTTTAAACCTGAGTGACCAAAAAGTGGAGAAAAACACTAATTAATGATTTGCAAAACAAAGATAATAGCATTCTAACTTAGCTCAGGCTGTCTTTCATTTTAACAGAATGTGTGAACGAACAAAGTGAGACAAAAAACTGTTTAAAATAGTAACTGTGATCAGCAGGGCTATTGCGTATCTTTTAAATGACAGTGGCTATCATATTGTCCATGGATTACATGTCAAATTGGTTATGGTTTAGTACAAAATGGACACTATATGATAGCCACTGTCATTTCAAAGATACCCAATAGCCCTGCAGGAGGAGCTAGAAAATTAGGCACCTGCCACCTACTGCCTTCATCGAGAAGCGATTGAAGCAAGCTCGTAAATTGGGGCTTTCTATACCTACATACCACGACCAGTGAAGTCTTCATTAATTACTTAGTTCGAAATATAAGATGTCTGGACAGCGATAAGTTTTTTTTTTTGCATCACGGGCCCTTGTTACTCGGGGGCCCCGTATCAATAATACGGCTGATACAGTGGTAACTACGCCTCTGTCAGGCAGGACAGATCTGCCGCATACCGAAGCCAAGTTGTGGGCCGTATCAAGCCCCAAAGTTGCGGAATTTGTCGGCACTGTAACCTAAAGGGCATCAGGAAGAATACGGATGGGGTTTAATCTGCCACTCCCTTCTGCTCTGCCCAGCTTAAAAAAACCCCGTGAATCAAAAGATGAAACCGCGACACGTGGCCGCTGCAGACCACAAAGAAGATTGCGAGACGCCCGATGAATCCCTTTGTTTTAGGTGGTTAGGGGGAGTGTCAGACTTCTACTGACTTCAAACCACCCATGTTTCTTCTTAGCCCTATGTATCGAGGCCGCTCTCCCAAGGTATCTCTTTCGAACAACCTGCAGCCCTACTCCTCTGCCTCTTTAGAGCATACTTACAAGCATGAAGTTATGTAAAACAGTCGTGACATAAACCCGCTAAGCAATATGCATTATCTTATAAATAGTGCGCTAAAACATTAAATGTTATGTCGTGTAGGACGTGAATTGCGTTCCAAATCATCTGCCATGACATTTCGATACGTACATATGACATACATTTTAAATCAAGAGGTTCGTCTTTATATCATATCTTGAATTTTGCTCCAATGACAATGACTTACGGAGTTCGTGACTGAAAATCTTTAGGTTAATCCGGGCTTGTCTAGGTTGGTCTGTGGATGAGTGACCACCCATTCCATACCGAGTTTCCTCCATGCCTCGTAAAGAGTCCCTGCTGCCATATTAACATCGGCATTCCTTACAGGTATTCAGTGACCTCAAGGTCTGACATCCAGTCCTACCAAAGGGTTACCCAGTGTTAACTGGGTTGTGGAGGTCAGATAGGCAGTCACTCCGTATAAAGTACTGATATTCACTGCACCCGGTTAAACTGGAAGCCGGCCCCAATACAGTTAGGAAAAGGTAGATAATGGAGAAAGAAAAATGAAAAGGCAAGGCAGATGATAATGATCACAATGACTTACGGTGCTGAAACATGGACCCTCACGCAGGAGGCTGTGTACAGAATGAGAATTGCACAGAGAGCCATGGAGCGTTCCATGCTAGGCATCTTAGACCGAGTTTCTAACGTCGAAATCCCAAGATGTACAAACGTCAGCAGTGGAAGAACTCGGGCTGTGGAGTATTATGATGATGATGCGATTGCTCAAATATTGCATGGTAACTGGGTTGTCTGGGAAGCAGATGACTAATTACAATGGGCCGATGAGTGTGCCCGCAGTGACCTGCTCAGGCCCGACAAAACCGCAAGGCTTCCTAGGGTAAGCAGACTGTTTAGAAACCCTAACATCGGAAGGAGAAGTAGGTTATAAGGGCCAGCCGGGCTTTTATGAAAGTACCGTCACTATGTGCGCGGGCCCGGCTATCACTTGAAGATATTTGACAGTCGGTAGTCAGTTGCCCGGAAGTCTGACCACCAGTCTTACCAAGGGGTTTTATATTCATCGACGGGTGATATTCCTAGCGGACTACTGCCCGACAGTTGTCGGGTTCTTCTATTATATATCGTCTCCAATAGCAGATAATTTTGATGGTAGTCATTTTTTGGCACATATGGCGCTGTCGTACTCTGCCAAAGAAAAGATGGATGGATTTTTTGAGGAATTATATGAAAAAGAAAGGAGGGAATGATGCCGTGACATCTGACAGGGGGGGGGAAATAAGAAAAGCTGTTGCCTTACCCCAAGTTAAGTAGAATGAAACAAGGACCAGAAGATGATATTTCTGTGGTACTGACTACTGCTACAGGGCATTTGCCATCAATCGGGCACAAAAACTTGGATATGGTTTTTTTTAATTCACAAGACTCGCCAAAATTAAAAGGCAAATCCACGGGCACGTCTAGTGAACATATATATTGTAAATAATTTGCGAGTCAAGTCAAGTAATAAAGTCTTACAATGCACAATAAGCGGTAGGTCAATGCCTGAACATCATAACACAAATCTAGGTTATCGAGACCTTGCTAGAATAAGTGGTTTTAATTATAAGGGGTCAAAACTTTACGTGGCTAAATTGCGTGCGGGCATTATAATTATAATCTTGATGATTATCATGGATACTGACATCGTTTTATATATTTGTGAATCCATCAATCAGTCTTTTAAAGTTAAGTAATCCTTAAGAAGCCAAATTAGAGTAGAGGAAGACAAAGAAGTTTTTCGTCGCCTTCTTCTGCGAAGCAGTGATGCTAGCGAAGGAGGTGGCGGAACGTGAGGGGCAAAGAACCTCTCGTCTCAGCCGCCGCGAGAGACGCTCCGGGCGTCGTCGAGGGCCACATGACGGCTTCCGGCCACTGTAGACGCGGGCCTGTGGACGGTGAGTAATGGGCTAGCTCGCCGTCCGTCCGTCTTATGACGACGACATACGTGTTACACGCGCGCCTCAGAGATGGGAGGGGCCCGCATGCCGACGCCCGTCGGGGCTGCGGGATGTTGTAAGAGATACCGGGACCTCGACAAAAAGGGCTAAGAAGGAACATGGGTGGTTTTTAGTCAGTAGAAGGCTGACACTCCCTTTCGCTCTGCCCAAGAGCGGAAGGGGTTCTTTGATGATTTCCCACCCGCCCAAAAAAAAGAGGAAGACAAAGAAACGATGGATGGACTGTGTTAGGGATGATAATAATATGACAATAAAGTAAATAACTGGAGAGGTGACAAGTAAAAGACAACTATGGACGAAGAAGACATGCTGTGTCGATCCCAAATTAATAGGGTATTTTACCAAAAAATCTAATTAGTCCGTCAGATAGATTTTCAAAAAATAATGGACACGTATTTTTTCTTTAACACTTAAACAAAAGATGAAGACGATACAGTGCTTCGAAGTGTCGCGTCAAGTTGTGTGAAGTCACAAGGTTAGTACTTTTTTACCCACAAAGTGGCGTCAAAAGCCCCACTCATGATCTTTGACACGTTTTATTTTTGTCAATTTTTATTAATTTGATGAAACAAAAAATACGTGTCCATTATTTTTTTGGTGAAATACCCTATTGAAGTAAGGGCAAGAGAATAATGACGAAATAGGACGAGTACCTCGCTGGTCTAGTGGTAGCAAGACCGACTGCTGAGCATGAGATCCTGGGGTTCGAGTCTCACAAGGGGCAAAGTGTTATTTTCTCAGTAGTATCTGCAGAGGCTGGTTGCGTGTTTAGTTGATGGAAATATCCTCGCCGTCTATTACATTTGGATTTAAACTTAACTGGCGAAAAGTGGGTGTATTGGGTACACCTCTGTCTAACCGTTTGGAGATTACAGGCGTTGTTATGCACCCAGGATCAAAAGGCGAAGACAGGAGTTCGAGGCTAAATAATACTTGGGACAAGCTGTTCCTTGTGGGCTCAAGCATTATTTGTTTGGCATGGGAAGAAAGCTATTGTAATCTAAGCTACGCTCTTCGTATAAAAATGTGTTTGTTTTTTGTGCCGTATATATTTTCATTCAAATAAAATGTTGACATTACAAACAGATACTGCAATATAATTTATTTGTATTCATGACGATGAAGACATCGTTCCATATTGACGTGTCCCGACTGCCAAACAAACCCAAAATCTAGCTTAAATTAACTGTAATCTGTGCCAAAAGGCTTTAAAGCTTTTAACGCGAACACCTACAATTGAATACCTTTGTACCTACAGAGCACAAAGACGAGGTGACTCATAGCTAAAGTATGCAAGTGCTGCAGTTCTCAGCTCGCTGGTGACGTCATCAAGTGGTTCAGCAGCTTTAGAGGACAATTTTATTGTTTGTCGACGCAAAGCTTGAGGTTTTATGCTTTGTTTGTAGATCGGGGTATTTATTTACCCGACTACGGCGAAGCCAAAAGGAAGGGTAATGATTTTGGCAGTCTATGTATGTATGTATGTATGTTTGTATGTTCCACCGTAGCGCCTAGACTCCTGAACGTATTTTAATAAATGAGGTGTCAATATAGATTCGTAAGAATAGCCCGGGTGACATGGGCTATATAAAATTTTAACAATTCTTTATATGACGGAATTTAAATGTCAAATTCCAATTCGAAAAAAAAAATTGAGATAATCATAACATGTTTGGTATCAAATGAGAGGTCTTGGCGAGCACATTACTAATATGTATATTTGTAGAGGTCAGTCGTAGTCGCATGCCACCCCGCTAACGGCAACAGCAGCTAAATTCTGTATCAATGAAAACGCCATGAAGGAGCATCAAGCATCAGTGGCATGCGACTACGGCGGTCCTCTATAATAATTTTACTTATATTTAAATAGAAATATACAAATTCAATATATGAATATCAGACAAGAATTATTTTCTTGTTTTCTACTTTTAAGACCGCGGTTTGTAGTCGGGTTTTAGTTTTTATTTATACTTATTTTTTTAATTTGTAGATCGGGTAGAAGACATGCTGCACTGTTCCAATGCAATGGATAAATATTGGGTACGTATCAAAATCCCGAATTTTAAAATACCGATGGACGAAATCCCGAAAATTGAAACGCCGAATGGTTGTTTGGTCGAAAGTTTAAAATCCCGAAGTTATGTTTGGTTTTCAACAGTTATTACACCTAAGTTTGATACACCGACATTTGAAATACCAAATAGGTACCAGACAGAAACCATAACCCTAGAATGTCGACGTCGGTATTTCAATCATAGGTGGTATTACAAACGTTCGGGATTTTAATACGTCGTAGGTACCTGGAATATGTCCCAATGCATTTTGCGCTTCAAGATATTCACGTCTACAAATGATGATACAGTGCTTCGAAAAGTTGTGTCAAGTCGTGTGACGTCACAAGGTTAGTACTTTTCTACCCACAAAGTGACGTCAAAAGCACCCACTCATGATCTTAGACACGTTTTATTTTCGCCAATTTTTTATTTTTTTATTTTAATAAAACAATAAACACGTATCCAATATTTTTCGATAATCTAACAGACGGACTAATTACTTAATTTTTTTGGTGAAATTCACTATTAACCATTACGATGATAATGCTACATGTGAGATTAGTAGTAAAAGTGATTATTCTCGATCTTTCCACCATAGAACCATAGTTCAACTTGTGGAAAAGTGTTGAAACTTATATGCCATGTTTGGCCAGATATATCAACAATTGCCCAACCTTCTCCAGTTTTCCCAACTATGTTGGGGTCGGCTTCCAGTCTAACTGGATGCAGCTGAATACCAGTATTTTACAAGGTGTGACTGTCTATCTGACCTCCACAATACAGTCTGTACTGGGTAATACGATACTCTATGGTAAGGCTGGTTGTCTGTCTTCCAGATCACTAGCTACCTGTAACGACGGCCAACGGATTAACGTGGTTTCCGAGGTACGGAAGAAACTCGGTTGGTATGTAATGGGTGTTCACCCATCGCACAGACCAACCTAGGCAAGCACAGCTTAACTATAAGATCGACTTCATCATCATCATCATAAGCACTGCAGGGACTCAGGCCTCCTGTCTAGGAGAGGGATGGGCTATAATCCACCAGGCGGGCCCAGTGCGGATTGGTAGATGTCACATGTCTTCGAATTCTTTGGTTCTAAGACAAGCCGGTTTCCTCACGACGATTTCCTTCACCGTTTTGACAGCAGCGGTGATGAAATAAATTACACAAAGTAATGCACCTGTCATGTCAGGGCCGACACCACTGGGCCACCATCAGCTCTAAAGATCGACTTGAGTAGCTGTTAGTGCTGTTGCTTGTGTAGTGTGCCGGGGCGGGAGGAGTCCCCCTCTGGGTAGAGCGATAGGGAGTGACCAAAACCACCCATGTTCCTTCTTAGCCCTTTATGTCGAGGCCGCGGTATCTCTATCGAACAACCCTTCTGCTCCTGCAAGCCACGAGCTCTTAGAATCCTTTGTTTACGTTTTACATTGAAAAACTGTGTCAACACTTTACACAGCTGTTCTTGTCTCATATCTAAGTTTCGCAGTACTAAGGTCAAGGGGTCATAGCGCTCATACAATATGTTATTGTGGTATTGCTACAATATTAGTGACATGTTAGTGTTATGTTGACTGGCCTGTTGGTCTAGTGGTTAGTGACCCTAACTGCCATGCCGGAGGTCGTGGGTTCGATTCCCACCCAGGACAAATGTTTGTGTGATGAGCACGATCATTTGTTCTGTGTCTGGGTGTAATTTATCTATAATATGTATGTATTTAGAAATATATAAGTATGTTTATCAGTTGTCTAGTACCCATAACACAAGCTCTGCTTAGCTTGGGACTAGATGGCGTTGTGTGATAGTTGTGGAATATTATTATTATTATTTTTGGTAAAACAAAAAAAAATCTAATTAGTCTGCTAGATAGATTTTCAAAAAATATTGGACACGTATTTTTTCTTTTTTCACGTAAACAAACAATAAAGACTATACAGTGCTTCGAAAACTATGTATGGCATTTTTTACCGGTCAGTGACGTCACAAACCCCCCACTCGAGTCTTTGACGCGTTTTATCGTCGTCAATTTTTATTGATTTGATAAAACAAAAAATAAGTACGTACCTATCCAATATTTTTCGATAATCTAACAGCCGGACTAATTAGAATCACATTTTATTAGTCAGTACACATCCCTATTCGTCCTAATTCTTGCCTAGCTTCAAACGTAAGTGGCCGACATCGTTTTAACCCAATTTAAACAGCCAAGTTAATGACGTCAGCAAAACAGAACCGGAGACAACAATTTTAAGCCCATTCTGCAGGGCTATTGCGTATCTTTTAAATTTTAATGACAGTGGCTAACCTATAGTGCCTATCAATTACTGTCAAATGGTTCCATTTTGTACTAAATCATAACCAATTTCACAGTTAATCCATAGACAATATGATAGCCACTGTCATTTAAAAGATACGCAATTACCCTGCTGAACGGCGTCAACTATCTTACGTACTCTTTCACCCTCGTGGAAGTAAGTCTTGCTGCCTCGCTCACACTTTCGCAGTAAACTCGGGTTACCGTTAGTTGAATTCTAGCCATTTTGTTTGTGGTACCAGCTGATTCCATTCATCACGGTGGCACCATGGCATGGTTGTGGGTAAGTAGGATTGAGATATGGTGGTGAATGTTTTGACCCTAATATTAGATTTATGTGAACCTAGTAAGATTAAAAGTATCGAATCTGTTGTTGTATCAAAATATACACGGGGCCTAAAAAAAATTTTTTTAACGTAATTACTTATGTTTTTCTGTTTATTTTTTCCTGCTAATATCCGAAATGGCTGGACCAATTTCGTCAGAAATTTTACTGGCAGGTAGCTGATGTTATTATAAGGAGTAATTAAGACTACTTTACTTTAATTTAATTATTTTAGAATTAGGGTTCCGTGCATAAATTAATATTATAATAAAATAAAACATATTAAGATGGCAACAGCTAGGCTGTCCAAAGGTCGAGGCTCCTCCCCTCCGTCCTCACTCCTGATTTCCTTGAATCATTCGGCAGATTTGTGAGAATTTCCTCATGGAATTACCCAGTTACTGTTTCCTCTTGAAAGGAGGTAAAGATTCTTTCTTCCACTTTTTTATTGAAAACGTTGCCCCACACTAGGAATTTCTCGTGTATCGTGGGTGCGTTCACAATCATTTAAACACAAACACAAATACCCAGACCCGAAACAACAATCTGTAGGCCATACAAATATTTGTTCCGTGCGGGAATCGAAACCGCGACACGTAGCGCAGCAGTCAACTGCTTGAGCCACTGCACCAACCATGCCGTCCTGATTCTTAATACCTGTATTTTAAACTAGATTAATCTCATAAAAGCAAGGAAGTTTACACCTAGTTGACTTTCACAGGATACATCATCAATTAGCCTCTATAAAGGTGCCTATTTGAAGCAGATTTATAAAATTATTAATATTTTTTTCTCCTATTCTCGTCTGTGAACTGTCACGCTATTATTTTCCTATTATTATTATTATGAGGGAAAATCATAATAATATAATATCATTCATCACCCAATTCACCCTGTATCCTTGGTCTTTTTCGCCCCCCATCATCATTTCATCATTCATACAGTATGTTAGTTTAAACGAGGGACATATCGAAACCCGCAACAGGGCATGCTTACATGATACTAATAAAAATATGAACAAAAAAAAAAACACGGGTAATTATCAGACAGAACCATAACAAATATTTCGGAAGTCTTGCCACCCTTGCGTTTACCACAGAAAATGTGCGCGGTTGACTTTGAATGACTTTTTGGATATAATCCATTTTCCCTTCATATTTTAAGACTGGCGTAGGACAATGATAGATGGACAATATAGTCTACATTTCTCCTTTTGCTGGTCTGCTGGCAGAAATTTCTTGAGAAATCAGCAGTACCTTTGTACTCAAATGTTATATTTTGTTATTTTTCTGTGTTGTCTACTGTGTGTACATAAATAGTAAAATAAAATAAATAAATAAATGACGAAACAGAAACGTCTAATAAAGTGAGACCTGGCGAGCGTGAGGAGGCCATGGGACAATCATGTCACAAATTAAGGTTACATATAGTATTTTTTACATATTTGGGACGATAATCGAAAACTGAATAGGGTTCCTTCAATATGTCTCTCGTTTAACCAAACACCGTGTATTCATCCCTCTTTTAGTCACATGTTAGTCAATTTCCTTCTGAACTAACTTTTCAACTGCAGAAACTTCTAACATCGGTACTCGTTCCTTACCTTATCTATTCTTGTCGTAGTCAGAATTCTCATCTCCGATAATGCAAATCATGCAATCTACCTGTAGTACAGACTAATGACAGTATCACAGAATACATAATAGTGACATCATGCAAAAATGAATCGGTCTCCCTTTACGGCTGAACAGATTGTAATACAGTTTAGTACAGGGATAGGGCATAAACCTTGGTTTGGAGTTGCGAACACATAGGATAGATACTTTATCTCGGTATTGCGATCCCGTGAGAAGATTTCCCACGGTAGCGGGAGAACGTGGTGATTGGCATACCCAGCTGTGGGTAAATTTAGGTTATGATTTGGGATGATGATGATGATTAAAGCGGGCGCAGTCACGGTTTTAAGTTAATTAGTAATTAGAGAAGAACGATTTTAATCTATTAACTTAAATCAATTAATCTAGAGAAATGTCTCAATCGTGTATTTCCGGAGATCAAAACTTTCTGAACAGACTTAGAAAACGGTGTCTCAATATACCCACACTTGAGTGTAAATACTGGTTTTCTAAACGAAATCCGGTTCGTTTGAGTTTTAATTTTATGCAGAATAAAATATATATGAGACATGCACCGGTGTTCTTTGGTTTTAATACAAAAGAGGTACGATTTTGTTCGCAATCGAAATTAAGCTTTATGCGCTGCCACTCGGGTCGCATCGGGGACAATCGACCATCGGCTCATTCCCAGCCGTCATTTGCAGATCTTAAGCCAGTCGATGTCGTTACAGACAGTCAATGGCCTGAAAATCTAACAACCAGTCTTACCAAGGGAAACAGAACAGTTTTCAGCATCATCAGCCTATAATGTTCCCACTGTTGGGACTCAGACTTCCTCTCTAGAAGAGGTATGGGCTATAATCTACCACGCGGCCCAGGGCGCCGGATTGGTAGATGTCACATGTCTTCGAATTTTTTGGCTTCAAGACATTATGCCGATGCCTATTTCATCACCACTGCTCTCAAAGCCATGTGACATCCACCAATTTGGCGGCCCCAACTTACGAACAGTAGTAGGTCGTGGGTTCGAAGCCAGGCAGGCACATTACTTTGTGTAATTTATTTCATGACCGCTGCTCACAAAAACGGTGAAGGAAAACATCGTGAGGAAACCGGCATGGCTTAGAACCAAACATTCGAAGACATGTGACATCTACCAATCCGCACTGGGCCCGCGTGGTAGATTATAGCCCATTCCCTCTAAAAGAGAGAGGAGGTCTGTATCCCAGCAGTGGGAACATTAATAGGCTGTTGATGATGATGATGATGACATCCACCAACACGCACTGGGTCCGCGTGGTGAATTATAGCCCATCCCTGGAGTCCTAGGATGTCAGTGTCCCTGCAGTGGAAACATTATAGGATTATGATGATAGCCAACATTCAAAAGTTAATTGATCTTGGAGTGTGAGACAGAGAGGAAAATAATAGAAGAAAGAAACATATTGCGCCAAATAATACCGGACACTGGCAGGAAGACAGCGATAATATTCATTGATCTTTTTATAAAACGCTGCTGATTAAGACAAGGTCGGTTCGAAATAATATTGACCCTGAATTAAAGACCTAATTTTAATAATTCAATATCAATGAGATATCAACTGGTTTTAAAACAGCTGATTATCACAGAATCATTAATCAAAGATTAGGTTAACCACAAATAATTTTATAATAATTATTTTGAACCACAAATCATGTCGAAGATTTAGTTTATTACGTTGGACAGTCGTTTAATTACGAGTGTACAGGTCGTCAAAAGTCTGAAAGTCTGACACCAGTTTTACCAGATTGCATCTTTCATAAAGGTACTGCGTTGTAGAGATCGGATAGGAGTCGCTTCGTGGAAAATGTTTTTCTTACTCCTCCGCTATTCTTTTCTGCTTAATTTCGCTGCGGGATCCAAGACACTTCAATTGTTTCTCTAGGACGAGCTTCATTGTTAGGGCGCTTTTCTGGTGGTCGCCACTGTTGATTCGGGCTTTGAGGAGTTGCAGCGGTTTGGGAATAGCGTGATGACAAAAGCCCGCGTGGAAAAGCTCGTAAGCGGAAACGCCAAACCAGTCTAAGAAAAACCAAGTTCCAAGGAGCAAGTTAATAAAGAAACCAGGAAATGATTACAGCATTAATTGATTGCATTAATGATATGTAAACGCATGCGTAGAGTTTATGATGTATTCAATTATTCTGTACGTTCTTCTGGTTTCGCTTTTGATTAAGTAAGAAGGTAGCGGTTTTTGTCTCCATTAGGATTCACTGAAAGTTTTCCTGCACAAGGCTGAGCTGAGGAGAGCAGAGGTGGCGGCCCCGATTCACAAGGAGTAAAGCCCAGTTTCCACCAAATCAGAGACAAGGTGAGCGATGAGATGTGCCAAATTCGACCAATCACAGGAAGGGCGAAAGACCAGCAGGGCTATTGCGTATCTTTTAAATGACAGTGGCTATCATATTGTCTATGGATTAACTGTCAAACTGGTTATGGTTTAGTACAAAATGGAACCATCTGACAGTAATTGATAGGCACTGTCATTTAAAAGATACGCAATAGCCCTGCTGGTCGATTTCCGCACACCCCTCGTCTCCGCTAGGCGCGGTTTCCACCAAAGCGGACCTCTCCGCTTTGGTCCTGGCCTAAGTCGTGAGTTTGCACCTAGGTAGCATTACTTTCTGTAATTTATTTCATCACCACCGCTCTCAAAACGGTGAAGGAAAACATCGTGAGGAAATCGGCATGTGAACCAAACACTTCGAAGACATGTGATATCTGCCAACCCGCACTGGGCCCGCGTGGTGTATTATAGAATATTTCACTCTTATAGAGAGGAGGCCCGTGTCCTAGCATTGCGGTATTGTTCTACCCAAAACCTGACTGTGTGGGTGCTCACCCATGGCCGTCCACAGGCGAACCTTGGTAACCGCGGCTTAACCTGAGGACCGATCTGAGTGGATGTTAATATCTAGCCACGAGCTCCATTGTCAAGCTTATTTGATCTAATTTGTTGATATTATACATATGAGACTATGAGTCAGCCAATCACAGGAGCTAACCTATTGAACAGAAGTTAGTAAGTTATGGTGTATGCGGGTGTATTTATCGCGGGCCCCAACTCCTGTTAGCAAGAGAGACTGTGAAGTTTTGTTTAATAGGAGTTCAATAATACCCTTCATATTTTAGAAATAGAGGGTATGGTAAACATCTGCCGTGGCTGCGGGAACCCACTGCGTCTAAAGGACAGTAAGGAATTGATGGCAATCTAAATATGGCGAAGAACTAAGCCACGAGGTGGGCGCCATTTGCTCTGCACTGCTGGGCAAAGGCCTCCCCATAGATATAATAAATAAGCTCCCCCGACCTTTTCTGTAAATCGATTAGATCGTCGTCGAGAAGAGATTTTTCGAGATTTTGATACATCGAACAATGAGCCTTCGCGCTGCCGATCATTCGAGCTTATTGTTATTCGAGATTTTGATGCATCGAGTGAATGAACTGCCGAGCTCATAATTTATCGATTTCAAGTACCTACTATCAAGTAAACGTTTTCGAGCAAGTGTTATTCGATCTCACGTCATTCGATTTCAAGTACCCCCCATGACCTCCAAATATGTCGAGCCAATGTACGTATAAACTTATTAATAGGGAAGTTAACAAAAAAAATCTAATTAGCCCGTCAGATAGACTTCCCAAAAATATTGGACACGTATTTTTTCTTTTTTCACGTCAAAAAACAATGAAGACGATACAGTGCTTTGAATGACGTCATATTCCAAGACATTAGTATGACATATTTTACCGGTCAGTGACGACACAAACCCCCACTCAAATCTTTGACGCGTTTTTCTTCGTCAATTTTTGTTGATTTGATAAAACAAAAAAATGTATCCAATATTTTTCGATAATCTAACAGACGGACTAATCAGAATTATATTTTTATACATAGTCAGTAAAAATCCCTGTAGCATCCCCTTGTAACTGACCTAATAGGTTGATAACACAATTAACTAACTATATCACAGGCTCACACCAGACCACCAAGCCTCAGTCCAGGATCACTTCACTTCCAACTTCCCGCCATCATGTAACTGACAGATGTCATTAGTGACAGCTCTCCTGACTCCTTGTGGCTGTGAGACAGTGTTTACATATCTATTAAATAGATATACACTACAATCCCTATTCCTCAGGAGATACCTTGTTTAAATATAAATCAACCTAATATTACTACCCGTCTAGGATGCTGACATGCTACGAATAAATATCTCAATTTCTAAAGAGACATCAATTAATTGAAACGGCTCGAATGTAGTTAGGTTCCAAGTTATTTATAATACCAAGTCAATCATAAATCTACAGGGAAAAGTAACCACGCAGCAACCGATGGGTTAGCAACCTCGACAAACCTCTCATTACGTAGTAATGCCTATTTAAAGTTTTCACCACGAAATGACAGTAGTCAGTATGACTCAGAAAATGGCGGCGACGAAAACAAAAACTTTAGAATGGCGCGCGATTTGAAAAAAGAACTATCTGGTTTGAAGTTTATAGCATTTGGAAACACAAGGGAGTGGAATTAGGCGATTTTTAGAGTAAAATAAAATAAAAATGAAGTAGGTACCTTCCAAAATAGTTTTGTTAAATATTTTTATGTGAAATAACGGCCTATCTTCCGACATTTTTTAGTTTCCTGTTGCAATTCTTGCAACGGTTATCAATTTGGTAATTATTATTATGAACAAACGTTAGAAGATATAATCAATAATTTACTAACATAGAAACTGTAAATAATACAGTTACGATTCCTAGAAACCGTTTCTGACTAAGAATTTAGTGTTAATTGTCAATTAAGTTTTATGATTATTACGATTTTTTCAGATTCATTTATTATAACAGACATTTTTCATATTTATTTTAAGTAGGTAAGTATAGAAAAAGCAACGTTACCAAATGTTAGGACTTAGATCTGCCTAGTATGTAAGTAGGTCTTCATTTTCTTTGTTAAAACAATATACCTAGGTACCTAGGTAGTTTTTTACCTATGAATGACTAATCACCCAGTCAATGTATTGCCACTGGCTGTTTTTGTGTCATGTTATAACCACTTGTTTTTGTGCTAATCTACGTCCAATTGCGGGCCCCACAAAACCGGAAGTGATACCTACCTTCTAAAAATAATTACGCACACACAATTCAACACGCCAAAGTTTGAGCGAAAACAATCTTATTTGATTACATTAAAACCGGTAACTTACGCAAGTTATTACTCAATATTTATGTACAGGACTTAGTTAACATGAACATAAACGAAGTTTCTTTCGACAGTGCATAGTTCGCTGTAGTTGAAGTCACAGATAATTATTCAACCCTGCAACTATCGAGAGAAAGCGCTCTAAACACTGCTCTAGATAAAAAAAAAACCTCACCTGTATCAGAACTCGTCGATTTCACGGCCGAAACGTCTCAAACACACTTTGGAACAACAATCAAAAACTGTTTTATACAAAATCACAAACAAAAACTTGCCGTATACCGTATACTTGCAAAAGAAAACTAAGTTTTATATAACTGTTACTAACTTCCTACACTTAAAACCGGTTTTTTACGGGCTGAGATATTAGAATATGATTTGCAAAACTCACTGCTACGTTTATTTGTTTATAAAATTAATATGTCAGTATAATTTATTTGTTTAACTATGAGATTTTTGCTGGCGTGTTGGAATATAAAATGGAGAAAGGTACGTAACGCGCAATCGCATCGACCCCCCGCACACAACTGACTTCCAGCCTAAGCGGTGTTACCAGTGCACGAAGAAGGTTTTGCTTGGACGCAAACTTAGATTTCCATTTCGAAAAATGAATCACTTCCTTATCGTACGGCTTTAAGATACAATATCCACTGAATTGACATATTAAACATGAAAATAAAAGTTTGTTTCTAATCCTAATCGTGATAGAACGCGTACAAAGACTATTTATCGTTTTGAAAAGGAATAAAAAAATCATAATTCAATGACATAAAAGAAAGAAAAAGTATGAAGATTTCACACGCCTAAGTCGGTCATGTGTTGATAACTTAATTATTATTCATTATTTGTTGATGAACTACAGACAAACAGATAGTAATTATTCTTGATGATTAGTCGTAAAAGCAGTTTTAGTAGCTATTTTGTTGTGATTGAGACGCAAAAAGGCCATTCTATCATGATTTCTTATTAACATGTTTTTGCCACTGTCTGCAGGCTATAGACTAGTATTAGTTATTAACTATGGTAGTTTTTGCTTGCTTCCAATCCATACATACAATGCCCTCTTTACTGCCAAACCAAATTACTACGTAGAGGTAGGCGGGTAGGTAGTAATCTATCTAATCATAAGTGACTAGACTATTAAAAAGCCGGTTTTTAATTTTCTCAGTACTTATAAAACGCTGATCTTTACTAATTGAGTATTTTTTTTGGTTTTGGTTGCTAACTGAATTACAAAAAAATATATTTGAGTCACAAGAAAAGATAATCTATAAGGAAAATTCTACAGATATTATAGGAACTTTGATATCATTTAAATTCAAGAAGGAATAAAATACTTATGGGAAAATTCTTGGAAGTAGGTAACTTAACCAAAATATTTATTAATAAACTTGTGGTTTCTCATGATCTTTACATCTGATACACTGCCATCTGAGCAAATATGTTCGTTTATCCACCTCAAACATCATTAACATGAGTGCAGGCAAAGGTCAGATCAAAATAGAGAACAAGTAAAAAAGAAGCTCAGATTTAGCTCTTTTATGTAACTACCTACGCGACCTTTGTGCAAATAATGCGCACGCAAATGCATATTCTGCGCTTAACCAAACAATACTTGTAGAAAAACTCATTATGTGTTTTCTGAACTACCTATTCACTAAGCAACAATTTTTCTCTTGCTGGTTCACCTATATTTACTCCAAGACAGAGTAAACAGTCGGCAAAATACTATACAGTCGGCAAGCTTTAACACCACAAGAGGTTTACCTCCAACCATAGCTTTACCACACCATCCACCCATGAAAATTACCAAAAAAAAAAACACCTTCAATAACCAAACGCGCCTAATTTTAAAACATCACCCACGAATCAAGCAAATTATATAACTTGGCAACACCAAAAACAGGTGGTAAACGGTGACCCGGCACAGGTAGCTTCGTTCCCACTTGCATTGCATAAATACTAAAGACTTGTAACGGATACGCTCTAAGCGAAACACAACGATTTATACCGAATTTTGTACTGAATCTAATTTAAAATACAATAGTATACGTTTAATTTTAATTTATAAACGGTAATCCTTGTAGAAGGGTAACTAATTTAACAGACGTTATCTTATTAACCGCCGCCGCATTCAGAGAGCTTTAATGATTACTTAGGCCATGACTTTTGGTTTTGACAGTTTTGTCATACAAAAGTATGTCAAATCTTTACTAAGTGATGGCTTAAGTAATCATTAAATATCTCTGAGTACCGCAGTTACTGCCGCACTCAGAGAGATTTTATGATTACTTAGGCCATTACTTTTGACAGTTTTCTAATACAAAAATATGTCAAAGCTTTTAAGTGACAGCTTTAAGGAATAATTAAATATCTCTGAGTACGGCATTTAGTAGGTAATAACGTAAATAAAGACCAGTTTATGTCAAACGAGTTCATAAATTCGAAAACTGAATAATACTGATAGGGTTATTCAAAGTTCAATACAATAACATTTATTGATGTATCCGTTTTGCAATATAGGGTTAGAAAGTAACTAACTTGTCTTTGAATGATATTTTATGAAGTTAGCGTCAGTTATCGTGTGGCTGTGCCGTCGTTGGTCTAGTAGTCTTATGCGCTACTGCTGGACATGAGGTCCTGCGTTCGGTTCCCGTGTAGGGTTAAGTATTATTGGGTTTTTCAGCCACGGAAAACGATTTGAGGCAAAATACTTGACGCAAAACGGGTGTTCTAATGGGTACACCTCTAATTAACCTTTCGGGGATTACGGCGTGATGTTGTTTTTATTTAACTTGTTATTTTTTTTTGTAATATGTTGTATACTTATTGTGAGCTAAGTTTATTTCTGTATCAGTATGAACTAACTTCAAACAGGTAAAACTACAGTTTTACCTGTTTCAAGTTTGTTAGTCGTTTGTATCCCAAAATAATTTCTTTGTAGACTGGTTTGGTAAGCACGATTAGCTATCAGTTGATCCCGGCTGCTACCTAAATTGATCTTTGGCAGTCGTTACAGGAAGTAAGTGAACCTTAAAAGTCTGACAACCAGTCTTACCAAAAGGTATCGTATCACCTAGTATTAACTGGGTTGTGGAGGTCAGATAGGCAGTCGCTCCATGTAAAATACTGGTATTCAGTTGCATGCGGTGAGACTGGAAGCCGACCCCAACATAGCTGGGAGAAAGGTTAGACAGATGTGATGATGACTGTCGTATACCAAATGGAGGGAAACTTGGAGAGCTTCTTAGGGTTTTCTTAATTGAGAAAGTTTTAGCAGAAGTTTGACCGATCAGCAGGGCTATTGCGTAACTTTTAAATGACAGTGGCTATCATATTGTCTATGGATTAACTGTGAAATTAGTTATGGTTTGGTACAAAATGGAACCATTTGGAAGGACACTAATGTTAGCCACTGTCATATAAAAGGTTTACTGCCGCACTCAGAGAGCTTTAATGATTACTTAGGCCATTCCTTAGTAAAGGTTTTGATAGTTTTGTCATACAAAATTATGTCAAACCTTTACTAAGTGACGGCTTAAGTAATCATTAAATATCTCTGAGTACCATAGTCAGTGTCTAATGTTCACCTGGGAGATATCACCAAAGAAAAAAAAAGTAGAAAAAAAAAGATATAAAGACCGAAAAGAAAAGATAAAAGATATAAAGTAGTATCCTCAATTCACCTGGGTGAAACTATCTCCTAGGTGAACATTAGACACTAAACCTAAAGAAAGTGATACCCTTAATGTGGAATAAGGACATCAATTTTGTCCCAAAAATGATTATGGAGATATTTGGGTACTTTTGCTCTGCTTACGATGTCAGACAATAAAGCCGTTGTGTGTAATGTAAGTTATAGGAAGATAATGCCTAACACAGTCACGCGAGTGTTACAGGGTAGTTAACAAAGAAAATCGAATAATGCGTCAGATAGATTTCCAAAAAATATTGGACACGTATTTTTTCTTTTTTCACGTAAACAAACAATGAAGACGTTACAGTGCTTTGAAAACTCGTGTGACGTCATTTTCTAAGACAATAGTATGGCATTCTTTAGCGGTCAGTGACGTCACAACCCCCTTCTCAAATGTTTGACGCGTTTTATCTTCGTCAATTTTTATTGATTTGCTAAAACAAAAAATACGTATCCAATATTTTTCGATCTAACAGACGGACTAATTAGAATCATATTTTTTTTAAGTCGGTAAACATCCCTTTCAGTCAGGGTCTTCTTAAAGCCTTTTATCAAAATGTAAGTAAGCTTAAAAAACGTAACATTAAGCCTTTCTTATCTTATCTTATACACTGGCATTACATTGCATGGCAATACTACGTACACAATAAAGTGCGTTGACACCATTTGGAATTAACAATAAGTGCCTTCTATTATTCTACGTCATGGCATCGCGCAGGTCAACCTTTGCGGCTGGCTTCTACTTTACCGGACTATCCTATGCCTTGAGTGTTAGGCCCGTGGTGTACGAACCTCGACTTTGCGTGACACTGGAGACGACAGCAAAGGGACAGGTTGGATTTGAGAGACACGTATTTAGGGGCTGGTTTAAGACTACTGCGTCAGCGTTGCGGTGATTATTTTATTATTGAATGGTGGGAAATAATCAAATGACTCCTCCGGGAGTGTCAGACTTCTACTAACTAAAAACCACCCTTGTTCCTTCTTAGCCCTTTGTGTCGAGGCCGCGGTATCTCTTTCCAACAACCCGCAGCCCCGACAACTCGACAGGTTGGTCGAAACCTGACCGACAAATAGCAAAAAGCGTAAGAAAATTTGAATTTTGCGAGCTGGTCTGGTGCATTCACCTTAATGAAGGGGTTTCTGGAGATAGGCAGGATATTTATATTTATTTATTCAGATAAAATGTCCGTGCATCGTATTACCTAGTATTAACTGGGTTTTGAAGGTCAGAATGGCAATCGCTCCATGTAAAATACTAGTATTTACCTGTATCCAATTGGACTGCGAGTCAGCCAAGCCTCGACATAGTTGGGAAAAAGCTATGCAGAAGATGGTGATGAGAAAACTCCTTGAAATCCATAGACAATATATTTTAGTTCTTCCTTCTATCACACTCATTGATGTCACTGTCAAACTAATACCGTTACTTTGAACATTTACAAATATTTGAACTACTTTCGTTATAATTATTATTTAATATGGCTCATTGGTGAATAATGTTTTTTGTTTTAATAAATTTTGTGTAATTAGTTGATTAGGTAATTTTGGGATACTTTTCGCATTACCTAGTTACTGGGTTGTGGAAACTATACATGGAGCGACCTCCATGTATATACTGATACTAGCTGATGCCCGCGGCTTTGCCCGCGTAAATGTCGGTCCAATTATATACTAAAATTTTCCTCGAAAACCACTCTATCCATTGGAGAAAACAGCATGAAAATCGGTGCGGTAGTTTTTGTGTTTATCGCGAACACACAGACGCGGCGGAGGACTTTAGACATAAATGTGTAAAAATACCTACCCTTAACGCAAACGAAGGGCACATATTCTCCCCACCAATGTGATAATTTTTTGGTTCTAGACCATACCTGGGAACCCCCTACTTACGGAGATATTGGGGGTCAAAGTTCCAAATTTTGCACAGCTGTTTTTGTAAATACTAGTTTTTCAGGTTAACTTTACTTAAATTACCTCCATAATCCTTTTACTATTCAAAGCATCCACTAGCACACACTGAGTTTTACCGTAAAATGTGATTTTTGACCCCAAAAAAAAAGTCGTTTCCCAGCAAAAAAATTTGCATAGGGGTACTTAGTTTTATATACAGAATGCTTGGTTGACGTATGTGTCAAGGGTTAATTTACACCCTGTATAGCTAAACGCCTGTTGAAAGGTGTTTGCACTTACGCAGTTCATCAAATACAGTAGATCCAATTAGTAAAGGCTCATTGGTTTAGCAGCACGTCCTGGGTTTGATTGATCCTGAAATCGTTGTTGGATCTTTTCAAATGGAAATTCTCAGAAGTGAGCGGCTTGGATTCGGAATTTTGGGCTCGTACCTAACATCATCTACCTATAAAGCCTTTTTCTAACTGTGGTGGGGTCGGCTTCCAGTCTAACCTAAGCACCTAAACTAAGTTTGTCATAATTTTAAGTGTTTTGAGCTTTTAATATATTTTTTTTTGTCAATTGTTCTATGTGAAACCAATAAATACTTTTTCTTTCTTTCTTTCTTAACCGGATGCAGCTGAATACCAGTATTTTACATGGAGCGACTGCCTATCTGACCTCCACAAACCAGTACTGGGTAATACGATACTCTTTGGTAAGACAGGTAGTCAGACTTTTTACCTGAAACGACTGCCAACGATTACTATTACTATTATATGATACGATGGTACGATACGATTACTATTAATATTTCTTGTCTTTTTTTCTGTTGTTGCACCTACTGAATATTGTCTCTGCATCACCCTAAGGTAGACTGGTAGAAAATGCCCAAGGCATTAGGTCCGCCTTTGTACAGTTTTTTTGCTTGTGCATAAAGTTTAATAATTAATTAAATAATATATGAAAATAAAATATGTAAATAAAATTAATAAGAAAATATTTCCAATTCCAGTTGCTCGCAATGTTCGTTTACAGCACAATTCGAGAGTGCACTCAAGATGCACAGACAGCTTCATCACGATACTAAAGACAGATCTTCGGTGATCAGCAAGGCGTCCAGAATGTCAACGGTAAGACAGAATAAACATCTGCCCATATTAAAGGAGGAGAGCAGTGGTGGCCCAGTGGTGGCGGCCCCGACCTACGAGCCCAGGCAGGCACGTTACTTTGTGTAATTTATTTCATCACCGCTGCTCTCAAAACGGTGAAGGAAAACTTTGGGAGGACGCCGCCATGTCTTAGTTTAAAAAAATCGAAGATATGTGACATCTACCAACCCGCACTGGGCCAGCGTGGTGAATTAGAGCCCATCCCTTTCCTGGAGACGAGGCCCGAGCCCTACAGTGGGAACATTATAGGCTGATGATGATCCATATTAGAGGTACTAATTCCGAAGGTACCCTTCCAGACCGCAGTGGCAGGAATAGGAAAGGTTAGGATGATTTATTATTTGATATAAAGGAAGCAGTGGCTCCAAGTATTAAAATTATTATATGTTTCAGTAGATTATTCTTTAAAATATTTCTTTCAATAACTTGTTAGTAACGAACTATCGAACAAGTTTTTAATAAAATACCTACTTTGAATCTTTGAGCAGTGCTTATCTACTTCTGATGCTGACTGTATGTACCTATTTGACGTAATAACAGACTACTTGACAGCTTCGTTTGTCTAGTGGTCGCAAGCGCGGCTGCTGAGCATGAGTTCCTGGGTTAGATTCCTAGGTCGGGCAAAATGTCATTGGGATTCATCATCAGGATTTTTTCAATAGCAGTCACGCTGTCTGGATTTGTGTTTGGGCTCGTGCCTCCTTTTACATGGGTCTTAAGCGGCCGCCACACTGCTCCTCGCGCTGCTCATCGCTATGCTCCTCGCGCTGCCGCTATTTACCGCGATGTTGCCCGCTCTGCCCACACTGCTCTACTCGCGCAAAAAATCGCGACGCTCGTACAAAATCAAAAACCGACAACATAGGGAGCGATGGGCAGGACGAGGAGCATGACATGCGGCATGACGAGTAAAGTGGCCACACAATGTCTCTGTCTCCTTTCCTCGCTACCTCCTATGCCACTCGAGTGTGTGGCGGCCGCATTAAACGTAACTGGCGGAAAAGAGGGTGTACTATTCGGAACACCTCTGCCTTACCCTTAGGGGATCACAGGCGTGATGTTATAATGTCAATTGCCTTTTTCAGAAAAAGTTCAGTTCACTTCCCCGAGCCCCTTCGGTAAAATCAACGTATTCTAATAAGAGTGCTGATAAAGAAATCAAGTGTAAGTGTATATTTTGTTCCATCGGGGCTACGGGTTGTTCGCAAGTGATACCGCGGCCTCGACATAGAAGGCTAAGAAGGAACATGGGTGGTTTTTAGTCAGTAGAAGTTTGACACTCCCTTTCGCTCTGCCCAAGAGCAGAAGGGGTTATTCGATGATTTCCACCTGCCAAAAAAAAAATGAATCTTAGTCGCATTCATATTTGTCGATTTCGACGTTTTATTAATGTAACTTAAATTGAGAGGGAAAGGTGATTGTGACATCTAGTTACTTGGGGGTCTAAAATGCCCACAACTGCGTCTGTGACCATTTGGGAAAATAATATGAATTGCGATTAAAATTCGTAAAATGGTTACAGACTTTAGAACGTTACTATTATAAAAGGTACATTTTACGTTTATAACGCAATTCATATTATGATCTGCTAAAGTGGCCATTTTAGACCCCCGGTTCTCGGGAGTTATCTACGTTCTCAGTGCACAGACCTAAGTTAAAGCTCTACATCCCCGCCCCCATCATACCCCTGAACCATGTTACTTGGGGGCGGCACTACAAGTTTTTAGGGTTCTGTATTTTAAAAGGAAAAAAAGGAACCCTTATAGGATCACTCGTGTGTCTGTCTGTCTGTCTGTCCGACCATTCCCACCCCCTAATCTCCGGAACAACTAAACCTAAAATTAAAAAAAAAAAACGGACAGAAATTAGTTAAACACTTATAGATTACATCAAAACTTATAAAAAGTCAATTATGATAAAATTCATGGAAAATCTCTCAATATACTTCTACAATGGTACGGAACACTTCATGTGCAAGTCCAACTTGCACTTGGCCAGTATTTTTCTTCCTTTCTCGTCTGTTAACCGACACACGCTATCATTTACTCCTATTTTGTCAGTTATCTTAAATTTTCTCTGGTTTTCTGTTTGTTCAAAATTTTTTGCTACATGCAGTCTTGCTTAATTATTTTGTGCCCCAACAGTGCTAGGCCGTACATCATCAGCGACGCGGCTCCTCGACAAACTACGTGCGCGCATCTGTAGAAGCAGGACCCTGTTCTCCCATCCTGAAGAAGACCTGGATGCCACTGCTTCTACCATCAATGATCCAGGTGGAGCGGCGGTGAGTAGTATCAAATGCTATACATCTGTAACGCAGCATTATCAAATGCTATACATCTGTAATGCTATACATCTGTAAGCAGTATCTTGCAATCCTGCGATTGCAAGATACTACTCCTAACCTGAAAACTGGATATAGTTACTGCTTCTACTATAAAAAAATGTTCGCAGTGGTAGGGAGAATAAGTGCCTTTCGTTTGCGTTAAGGGCACTTTTACACCCTTTATTTATTCTTTTTTATGTGTGGCAAAGAATGCATAGTGGAATAAATCGCGCTATGTACTAAGTTTCATCCCTAAAGTGTAATGTAAATACATTAATAATGCAGAAGTTAACAAGTTTCAGATAATATACAATAATTTCGTCAGTTTTAAATAAGTTTCCGTAGTGTAGCGGTTATCACGTGTGCTTCACACGCACAAGGCCCCCGGTTCGATCCCGGGCGGAAACAGTCTTTTTGCGTTTTACAAACTTGTATTATTATTTCACACCAAGGAGACGCAAAAAGACTTTCTTATATAAGTGCCCGGTCAAAATGTAAGAAACATTTGATTTATCCTAAAATTATCGATGACTAGAGGACGTCACGCGGTTTCACCCGCGTAGTTTCCGTTCCCCTGGGAGTTAAGGGATACAAAAATAGCCTTTGTCACCCGGGAATAGTGTAGCTTCAAAAAGGTAAAATAACCCTCCTTTTGGGCTTCGCCGTAGTCGGGTAAAAAATTATCTAATCGGTTCAGTAGCTTTTAAGTTTTTTCATTACAAACATACACACACAAAAATACAAATCTTTCCTCTTCTTCTTCTTTACGTGTCGATGATCTCAAATTGTGTTAGACCAGTATGTAGCCACCTGCACAGCTCTACCATTTGCATCGAGTAAATCCCGGAAGTTGCAAGTGGTTGTGCAGGATGGGCAGGATAGGAGATGGCACATATCCTGCAGAGGGGCGCCTCACTGGCAATTTGTTTGGGATGGATCAAGGATAATTCCCCATTTAGCCAGATTATATCTACAGCGGCCAAGCTATCCTCTTTATAATATTAGTGTAGAACTGTGGATAAATGTGAGCGAAGGGTTTCAGAATATGTCAAGCGAATCCAGAATATGTGTGTCCGTCTTATGACGACGACAGGCCGTGTCGAGATCCCGCAGCCTTGACATATAGAGCTAAGAAGGAACATGGGTGGTTTTTAGTCAGTAGAAGTCTGACACTCTCTTTCGCTCTGCCCAAGAGCAGGGGTTATTTGATGATCTCCCACCCCCCAAAAAAAAGGGGTTCAGAATAATCTTTAGACCAGCACATCAAACCTTCTACGGTCTGTCAAATTTAATGTCTCTTTCATAGATTTTCTGCTTTATTGCTAAAGCATTAGGTTGGTTGGGAATATTTGACAGTTTCGGCTGCCTTGATACTCGTTTGTGACATAATACGTAGAGTTTGTGTATCGGTGTCACTTCCACCCACTAATTGGTGGTCCAGACCATAAGCACCATGCAACCACACAACACACCACACACAAACACGTTTGTTAACCCGCTATAAACATAATATTTGTCTTTCACTCCAGGATACGTTACTAAGACCCGAATGCTCTCCGAAGCCCGTAAAAGCAGAACCTTTGATATCCCAAATTGGTGACGTCAATGTGACAAAACTGTTCGACGAAAAAGAGACATTTGCATGCCATTTGTGCTCTTTTGATGCTGATAGGTAATTTTAAAATTATTTTGTCTATTTACCATACCATCACGCCTGTGTTCCCCGAAGGTTAGGCAGAGATGTACCTATTAGTACACCTACATTTCACCAGTTAAGTCTCATGTAATAAGGGGCGAGCCTATTGCCATCAAACGGGCACGAATCCAGTCTCCGTGACTGTTACTGAGAAATTCCAATAAAACTATGCTTGATCTGCGAATCGCACCCAGGACTATACGCACAGTAGTCGAGTAACGAAGCAGTCAACATAACAACAACAAACACAGTGTGTTAGTTTAAATGAAGGACATATTGAAACTCACAATAGGGCATGCTTATAGGATACTAATAAAAATATGAATTTAAAAAAAAATAAAAATATGAATAAAAAAAACTAAAAATTGCGTTTAGCACAGAAAAAGTGCGCGGTTTTTTTTTAAACTGGCGTAGGATAATAGGGTAGTTAACAAAAAAAATATGAATAGTTCGTCAGATAGATTTCCAAAAAATATTGGACACGTATTTTTTATTTTTTCATGAAAACAAACAATGAAGACGATAAAGTGCTTTGAAAACTCTTGGTATTAGTATGACATTCTTTAGCGGCCAGTGACGTCACAACCACCCACTCAAATGTTTGACGCGTTTTATCTTCGTCAATTTTCATTGATTTGATAAAACAAAAAATACGTATCCAAAATTTTCGATAATCTTACAGACGGACTAAATAGAATATTTTTTTTTAAGTCAGTAAAAATCCCTATTACAAAAAAGAAACGTGTAATAAAGTGAGATCTGGTGAGCGTGCGGGGGCCATGGGACAATTATGTCACAAATTAAGGTCATAGTTTTGTTTTAGGTACATATTTGGGACGAGAATCGAACTCTGAAATATGTCCCTAGTTAAACCTAACACTCTGTATACTAACAAGTAACAACAACAACATTAGCAACTTAATTTTCCATAAACCCATTTTCTCTATACAGAATAACAGTCCTAGACAGACATCTCCTGAACCATCACAAAATAGGCCTCGAGAACTTACTCAAACTAGTCATGGCGAAAACAAAAGATGGCCTATCTGAAGAAGCTCCAAACATGTCTTTCTATGGTTTAAGACAGCCCTATTATAAACTCCAAGACGATATTCTAGAAGAAGGAGAATTTGTCATAGAAACTGTGGAACCCAGAATTAAAATACTAAAACATACTTCAACAAATACTGAGATTCAGTGGTCGGATATCCCTGATTTGAAAAATAATTGCCGAATGATAAGTTCAGAGCTAGAAAAGCTGATAAAGTATCCTTTAGAGAAATGCGACAAGAATGAGTTTATGGTCAAAATGCAAACTTTGAACGAATGCATGTGCAAGTTTGTGGACTCGTCGAATACGTTGAAGAAGGTGCTGGCGAAAGAGTTTGATTCTACTACTGTTCCTGACAACTACACATCTGAGCAACCTTACTTTAATTTGCATTTAGGAGAGTGGTAAGTGGTAGATCTCGAGTAATTTTGATAAAAGTATCTCGTGGCTAGATAAAAACAGTCTTTCAGATAAATCGTCAGGTATCATATTACCAAATAGGTACTAACTGGATTGTGGAAGTCAGATCAGGCAGTCGCTCCGTGTAAAATACCGGTATTCAGCTGCATCCGGTTAGATTGGAAGCCGTCCTATTATAGTTGGGGAAAGATTTTAGAATGAGAATGGGGAGGGCTTTGCCCAGATGTGGGACACACAAAGAGGTAAAAAGAAAAAAAAATATACCACACAATGTCAAATACTTTTTTTTTTGTATTTTTATCTAGCAACAGAAACGCGTCACGTTTGTGGGACCGAGCTCACAGTGATCAAATGGACAGAACCAGAAGCAAGTATAATGAAAATAGGTGAGTTTTTTTTTGTTTTAAATTTTATTGTTCTAGTACCTACCATCATTCAATAATTTATTGTGTGACTGCATCGTTGGTGACAGTGCGACTGCTGAACATGAAGTTCTATAATCGATTCTCAAAGCAAAGTGTTGTCTGTTAGCTACATGCAAGGACCGACGCCCGTCGGGGCTGCGGGATGTTGTAAGAGATACCGCGGCCTCCACATAAAGGGCTAAGCAGGAACATGGGTGGTTTTTAGTCAGTAGAAGTCTGACACTCTCTTTCGCTCTGCCCAAGAGCTGGGAAGGCGTTTGATGATTTCCCAGCCCAAAAAAGTGTTATTGGATTTTGCCATTAGGAAATTCTCAGTCTGGATCTTCTTTTCTTGTCGATTTTACTTCCATATTATACGGTTTGGGCCCAGTAGGTCAGCCACGTCTATCGGCAGAGGCGCTGTTCAGGTTGTCAAGTGTACATTACAGTAATATTATAAAGGCGAAAGTTTGTGTGTGTATGTTACTGCTTCACGTAAAAACTACTGAACGGATTTAAAAAAAATTTGGTACACAGATAGTTTATAACCTGGATTAACACATAGGATAGTTTTTATCTCGATTATATCTTCCCGTGGGATAATTTTGGAGTTGTAGCGAGTGAAGCCGCTGGCAACAGCTAGTTAGCTAATAATTAAAAACTTTCTGTTTCAGAGGTGACAAGAAGTTTTCCGCAGAGAGTTTTTACTTCTAATTTATGATATTTTGTGAAGTTTAAGATATTTTAACATTAAAATATTGCTTATTTTACTTTTAAATATTGCATTTATTGTAGCTTAGAAAGTTAAAAGAACTACATTTTATTATAACTAGCTGAACAGATGAACGTGGTCGAGCCGAAAGAGGTAGATACATCGTTGCAGGTGGTGTTCTATTTATGTAGGTATGTATTTTTTTTTTAAATACAATAGGCCGAACAGTTCTGCAGTGGCGACCGTGAATCGGAAGACGTTGCTTTGGAAGGCCCAGTAGTAGAGGAGACGTTGAAGATCGACCTTCACAGCTCTGATAACCAGATGAGACGCATTTCTTATCACTAGTATAAAACAAAGTCGCTTTCTCTGTCCCTATAATATATCCCTATGTATGCTTAAATCTTTGAAACAACGCAACGGATTTTGATGCGGTTTTTTTAAATAGATAGACTGATTGAAGAGAAAGGTAATATACAGTGTGAGTCTTTATAATGTGCACATACCGAAATGAGAGAATCTATGCTAAATTTTATCGATGGAAAAAATATTAAAAAAATTTAAATATTTTTTTTTATATTTTTTATGGAATTTTTAAAAATTTTGTCCTTTACTGTGACCCCAGTGTAAACAAAACGGTGTAACTTTTAAACTGAATTATCTATCGCGATGAAACAAACTCCATAATGATTGCAAGTAATTAAGCTTCCTAATAAAATTAAAATTCTGGAAAAAAACTACCCTCAATTGAAAATAAACATCTTTTTTTGGCAAAAATCTGTTTTTTTGTCATCAATTTTTACAATAATTGTAAAATTTCTCAATAAGACGCCCCCATTACCTACCTTTTTTATTACTTTTACGTATTTTTCATCGTATTAGCTACCTAATAGTAAAAATGGCATGTTTATAACTCAAACATAACATTTTATATCAAATGTTAAAAGATGGCACTCCGAACGCGCCATTTATTGTTCTCATAAGGATGGTTTATTTGGGATGATAATTAATACAAAAGAGTTCAAATTAAAAACCATTTTATTTGACACATAGTTTAATGCATCAGGTTCTCAAAATGTCCACCTCGTTGTTGTAGGCATAAAGCTGCGCGTATTAAAATTTGTTGTGTCGCTCTCCTTATCATTTCGGGATCATTGCGAATATCATTCGCACAGTAAATTATGCGGTCATGCAAATCGGCCTCACTGTTGATGGGGGTACTGTAGACGCGTTGTTTCATGGTCCCCCATAGAAAGTAATCAAGGGGCGTCAAATCGGGTGAACGCGAAGGCCACCCTACAGGTCCTTGCCGGCTGATCCATTTATCACGATAATTATCGTTTAAAAATGATCTAACATTTGTAGCATAATGAGCTGGGCATCCGTCCATCTGCAATAAACATCCTTCGACGCAAAGCCAGTAGTACATCCTCCAATAATTCAGGTAGATCATTAGTCAATAGACTTAAAAATCTTGCACCGGTCAACGTTCTTGGCAATATGACTGGTCCAATCAACATATCATCGATAAGACCAGCCCAAACATTTACTGAAAATCTTACTTGAAAAGTTGACGAACGTTTCAATCTCGGGTTTTCACGTGCACGGCACCATATGTGTAAATTTCGACAGCTAGTAATATAGTATCGACGGTAAAAAGGAAGTATAAATGGCGCGTTCGGAGTGCCATCTTTTAACATTTGATATAAAATGTTATGTTTGAGTTATAAACATGCCATTTTTACTATTAGGTAGCTAATACGATGAAAAATACGTAAAAGTAATAAAAAAGGTAGGTAATGGGGGCGTCTTATTGAGAAATTTTACAATTATTGTAAAAATTGATGACAAAAAAACAGATTTTTGCCAAAAAAAGATGTTTATTTTCAATTGAGGGTAGTTTTTTTCCAGAATTTTAATTTTATTAGGAAGCTTAATTACTTGCAATCATTATGGAGTTTGTTTCATCGCGATAGATAATTCAGTTTAAAAGTTACACCGTTTTGTTTACACTGGGGTCACAGTCGTGGACAAAATTTTTAAAAATTCCATAAAAAATATAAAAAAAAATATTAAAATTTTTTAAATATTTTTTCCATCGATAAAATTAAGCATAGATTCTCTCATTTCGGTATGTGCACATTATAAAGACTCACACTGTATAATGCACCCGTGCGAAGCCGCAGCGGGTCGCTAGTCATTTATAATTTATAAACAAATATGCCTTTGATAACTTGCCTATCAAAAAGTGCTCTTAGCTATTTTTAATTTAATTTTATTTAATCAATTTTCTGGGCGTGCGACACTTGGGGAAGGTCTATGTCCAGCAGTGGACGTCTTTCGGCTGAAATGATGATGATGACAGATAGGCGGGTAATGCCATTGGCATATTCTACCAGTTTTTTTGTTTCTTATTAAATTGTCTTACTGCCGCACTCTTACTTACTCTCTCTCTTACTCCGAGAGCTTTAATGATAACTTAGACCATCACATAATGCGGTACTCATAGATATTTAATGATTTCTTAAGCCGTCACTTAGTAAAAATTTTACATACTTTTGTATGACAAAACTGTCAAAACGTTTACTAAGTGATGGCCTAAGTATTCATTAAAGCCCTCTGACTACGGCAGTTAGCAAAGGTTTTGACAGTTTTGTCATACAAAAGTACTTATGTCAAATCTTTATGTGGTAATCATTAAATATCTCCGAGTACTGCAGTCAGTCTGAAGAGGCTTGATAAAAGTGCTATACCTAATGTTTTCTCTCGTTCAAAAACTCATCTTTTAGATAGTTGTGAAACAAAAACTCAGTGCTTTGTTCAAAATAAATCGTTTTTATTAAAAACAAACGATAAAAATAAATAAAAATACAGTGGCAGTTAACACCATCAAAATAATAAAACCTTGTAAAAACTAAAGTCTTTGACCATCATAGTTGCCGTTTATAAAAAAAAACTACCGACAATCATCCATGCAGTTATGGCAACACTGTTCGTCATTCATATCCCTACAGTGATCGCAAATCAACACACCGGTCTGCACTTTGTGTGATTTGTCATAATGGCAACACAGCATATAGACACAGTTATCGCATTTCCCCTTTTCTGGACCATGGCAACACTCAGTTTTCGAGTCTCCACTGGACATGCAAGTCTGGCAACATTTGCAGCCAAGCATATCATTTTGTTCGGGGCCGAAATCTTTTTTTACTGGAGGAGTTTTCACTAAAGGCAACACTCTTGGACCACTTCGGACCATAGGTCGGTTAGAGTTCTCTGCATGCCTACTACTTTTTCTAACAGTTGCAAACATTCGATTCACCTCTTCGATTGCGTCTTTCGACCTCGATTTTTCTTTCAAAGAATACTTTAGTTCTTCCAATTTCATTTGTGGTATAGAAGACGACTTATGCTTGATTAAGTCTATTGAATTCTGTGCTTTCAAATACACTGGTTGACAACAGTTAACTATAGTAAATTTGCCGTTTTCAATCATATTTTTCTTGTCATCGATAGAGTATTGAAAAGTACTGACGGTCAACTTTGCCTTGTCTTTGAGAGTTTTTTCGTCATCATTGTCAAACGTAGAAACTGCAACATCTTTTAGTAGACCAGTTTTTGCTTTTTCCTTGGTGATGTCAACTTTTTTATTTTGGAAGACTGTTAACACTTCATTTAGAAGTGTTAATCCTTGGGAGACATTTGTATTCGAAGTCTGCACTGTTTTAGCAGTTGGGGCTCTTTCTCTATCTGCTCCAACTCCTCCTTTAGTGTTGTGACTGCAATTCGTTGTCATTCCTCGTGTGTTAGGACTGTTTTCTCTGCAATCTCTCGACTTGTTCCTCATCATACAATAAGTTTCTTTTTCTGCTAGGAATCTTTCTCGTTCTTTAAATTTTCCATTGCTATCTTTATTGTTCTGACAAATAGGGCAAGTTTTAGGTACTTTTTTACAGCATTCGGGACTACTTTCCTCTGTTTTCGAGTTCAAGCATATAGCACATACGTATTTGTTATGGTAGGTTTTGGTGCAACATTTCTTAATCGCTTTCTCCTCCATTTCGTCTTCTTGGTTATTTGCTCGATTTTTGTAAGTTGTTATGTCAATACGAATGCGTCTTCTTTTATCTCTAGATATCATACGAGGTTCTGAAAATGTAGAAAAATAATGTTTATTTCTTTATTGTTTCAATTTGATGCAACATTGAACTGCGTTAAGAAGATCTTGACTGTGGCGCTTATATCAGCAATTGTCTAGCCTTTCCGACTGTCGGCTTCCAATCCAACGGGATACTGCAGTATTTTCCATGGAGCGAATGACCTCTACAAGCCATTTACTAGTTTAGATATCACTTGCAAGAATGCTGGTTCTTAAAGTAGGTAAAATCTTACTCAACGGGTACGAGTGACTTTATCCCTTTTCATACTTTGTTCCAGCAAATCTTCAACAAATTCATTACAAAAAAAACGCTAAAATATAAATACTTATAAAGCACAGTAAGAAAATCTAACGCTAGTGTCAAAAAATATATTTGAATGTGACAGGAGAATATTTCTGTCTATCGTCAACCTTGCGTTTATCGGTGACTGCTGAAGTTGTGCAAGCAGGTTTACATAGGGTACCTTCAATAGAGTAGTGGTTCAATCCATGGTCTGAGGGAATGGGAAGCTGTCACCACCCTCTTCGAAGGTGGTGGATCGTCAAAGCAAGAGAATATCACGTTCCAGCCGCCACGGGAGACACCCCGGGCGTAGGGGACTACGTGGTGGCTCTCGGCCACCGTGGCTTGTGGATGGTGAGAAATGGAACGTCTTACGACGACAGGCCGTGTCGACAGCACGTTCGTGTTATTTCATTTATTTATTATTTATTTTATAGAGGTAGGTAGCTACTGAGAAATAAGTGATGACAAATCCAAATATTCACCCTACCTGGGGAGAGAGTTCAGGGCTAAGAAGTATTTCACCAAGGAAGCAGTCAGTCTTTGTATAGATTCTTCTTTTATGAATTTGGATGCTCCAAAAACTGTCAATTCGAAAACAATAAATAAAGCAAATGTCAGTAAAATCGAACAAAAACATTACGAAAAAAACTTCGAAAAAAATTTAAATTCGGCGTTACTATTTTTTATATAATTTTAAAAGTGTTGTTTTAAGGTAAAATCGATTAAGTATATTATGTGTTTGTGTGTAAGTTGTATGCGGCGGAAAATCTATTAATGCATAAAAATAACTGTCACAATGTTCATGGGAAAAGTGTCAAAACGACTGGCAGTATTGCCATGTTGAGAACCCTAGCTCAAGCCAGCAAAAGTGATGCTAAATAATGTTTTGCGGTTCTAATTTTGTGAGGACAAGGCAAAATGTTGTGTGTGTTAAAGATAGAATGTGAATACCCTTGGAGTTTTCAACAATCTAGGAATAAGAAAACTTCTTTAACATATACAACTTACAATAGAATTTAGCTGTGACAGTTTAGTAGTGTGACCGTCGGATTGCCAAGTAATAGGTCTTGACTTCGAACCCAAGACACAGATTCTTGTGCGTATTATAAATTAGGAACAGAATAATTATCAAAAGTCTCATAAAGAGGAACCTTACATCGAAGCTTTCTTTCTCCGGCGTTTGTTTGTTAAAGTAACTTCAAAAATTTTTTTAACAAAAAATAAAACCAACTTCAACAAAAAATAAAGCACAAAAAAGTAAAAAATAAACTTTAGAACAAAAATCAGCTTCTGAAGTCGGTGGCAACAACTTACAATAGAATGTAGCTGTGATAATTTAGTGGTATGACCGTCGAACTGCCAAGTGTAGGTTTGGGTTCGAACCCAACAGATTCTTGTGCGTATTGTATAAATATCACTCCGTGAATGAAAACATCGTGAGGAAATCAGCATGCCTGAGAGATATTTGTCGACGGCATGTTAAGCCAAGTCAGGTTAGGCAGTAACCACACGATTAAGAAAGAACAAAATCTACTTAGAATGTTAAAAATTGATATGTTTGGAACGTTGAGGCGAAATATAGAACTAGACGAAAATAAGGAAGACCGTTACCCAGCAGTGTGATAACATAATATAAAGGGTGTAAAGTACCCTTAACGCAAACGAAGGGCACTAAGACTTGTTCTCCCCACCACCGATCATTTTTTGGTTATAGACCATACCTGGGAACCCCTTAGTTACGGAGATATTGGGGGTCAAAGTTACAAATTTTGCACAGCTTGTTTTGTAAATACTTGTTTTTCAGGTTTTAGCTTTACTTAAATTACCTCCAGGACCGGTTTACTATTCAAAGCATCCACTAGCACAATGTTTTAATAGTGCTACATTGCGTTTTACCATAAAATGTGATTTTTGACCCCAAAAAAAAGTCGTTTTCCAGCAAAAAATTTTGCGTAGTACTTAGTTTGATGTACAGAATGCTTGGTCGACGTATGTGTGAAGGGTTAATTTACACCCTGTATTTTAAGTAACAAAAAAATTGTAACATTTAATAGCACGTTAGCTTTTATTCAACTCGACTTCACAACCCATCAAGTAACAGTTTCCAAAAATTTACATTCCAGAAAAATATATAAAATAATCGAAACCGCAGTCAAAGCGAAGAAAGATGCAAGCGCACAAAACCAAACTATGATAAATAAGAAGAAATGAAAGAGAATAAAGCTGTTTATGTGACGAAACGAGATTTTAACGCAGAGTTAAATAGGGATTATCAATTCTACACCACCAAAATAATAAGAGACGGAGTTTACTCACTCGAGCCTGCCCGATATGGTCAGAAAACCCTGGAAATTGGCTGCCAATACGATTGTAAACGGGATAACATGATATGCACTTGTAAGTATTTGACCACGCCTAGAAGAAAACAGCAGGAGGTCAGATACTTCGGATCGCCAAAACCCTCGTACCAAGGTTCCAGAAGCTTCACGGATATAGGTGTGGGCAGCGTAAAGGCTTTGCAGAGGAAGAAAGTGAAAAGGATATATTTGCCAGAGACAAACGATAGAGCAGTCGGGAGTTCTGATTTGTCTTCGTACATTCTACGTAAGTATTTTTTTTAGTATTGCAAAATGGGCCTGCTCTTGACCTCGATTACGCCTGTTGGAAAGCAATGGATTAGGTCTATGATGGAACAAACGTGCCCAGAAGATGCCTGTTTATTCTTGTTTTGTAAGCAGACGGGTTAAATGTGGGACGAAACACAGATTCCGGCTCCGCTCTTTGGCTGAGAGCATAATAAAGTATTATCTTTCCACAGTTAGATTAAGTGCAGTCAAATTTGCAGTGATTTCTATCATTGTAACAAGATGGTTCGATTTAGGTTGCTGCCTTTTGACCTGAAGATTCTATAGATTGCTTGCTGATGGCTGACTCATAAAATCTTCTATAACTGTCATTTTAATTTACAACCAACATTAAGCGGCCCTCCACCATGTCGTAAATAATATAAGTATGAGTTTTTGCAACGATGTAGTCGTGATGCAAACGCATACTTACTCTTTTATTTCTGAACACTCTCTTAGGGTCCGTTTTCATAAGCGAGAGAATTGCAGCGAACGAGAGCATTGCGGCGGGCGAGCGAGTGAATATGGAAATACGTGGCAAGACGATAATATCTCCGCAAATTTCTAGACGGCCCCTAAGAGCTAAAATTTTCGAACCCTGGTAATTAAAAACTGATAATTTATTTCATATCTTTTTAGAAAAAACCAAGCAACAAAGTAAGGATAATGGTTATTATGAAAACAAAAGGACATCGTCAAAGTGCGTCGGAGGAATATTAGAATATAACATTGGGTGCGTTATTAATAAGAAGCTCTCCCCTATAGTACAGACTATATCGGGCTCCACAAGCTATTCGGAATTCAACTTTAATAACCACATTGAAATAGGAAACAGCGCTATACTGAGAAGCATAGCAAACACAACGACACAAGTTGACGATTTAATCACAAGAGACGTAGAAATCAACGCTGAAGTAGAACGGAAAATCACTAAAGACATTATAGTTGATTCTGAAGCAGAAATAGAACAAATTGAACAAGAACAACTAACAATAGCACAACCAACAATAATGACTCAGTATGATCCGAAAAAGGTGAACACCGCCGCAGTTGATAAACGTAAACCTGCAAAACTAGAAGACATACCACCAGAGAGAGTATCTTCGGACTCGATATGTAAACCAGTAAAAACAAAAGTCAAACCGACAGAGAGAGTATCTTCCACAGAATCATTACGTCAACCTAAGAAATCAAAAGCTAAACCAACAGATAGAATATCATCCTCAGATTCGTTACTGCAACATGTCCATAATCTTGAAAATCCTAGCATTGATCGAAATAGCCGTGTGTCCATAGAAGCCGCAGACCTAATGGAGAACAAACTTGAATTAGAGTACCGAAATATTTTTGCAGCCAAGTCCAAGTACAACGATTCAAAACATAGTACACAAAATTCTGCGCTAAAGAGCACTTCAACATTGAGGCGAAGATTTGAAGCTCTTCGGCGAGGTTTTGCTAAGAAAGATGATTCCAAGAAGAACTCTGTTGTTGTCAAAAAGGAGTCTAGTCAAGGTAGCACACATAGCCATAAAGACGTCTCTATTAATTCTGATCCGCCATCTTTAGAAGGAAGGTCTTTCTCCAACATGAAACCTTACTCCCCGTTCACAACGAGGTATAGTAGAGACAGAAGTATGCATAATCCAAGACCTTCACATTATAGGCGGCCTGTTACTGACAAAAAGGAAAGAGGTAGCGCTGAATGGTCTTCAAAAGGAGGTGATGACGACAGCGAAACCCATGGGGTCAAAGGTATGTTTAAATTATGGGGGAAAAAATTCAACTTGGAAGAGGGTAATTACAATAACATACAATGTACTCCAAAACCTTCTTATAGTCCCACAAGGCAAGACAAGATGAATAAAATCGAGTTTATACCCATGATACAAGAACCACAGTCGCCTAACAAACCAGATCCAGATCGAGAACTAGAACCAAAGCCAGAACCAGATGAGAAAAAAGAAGGAAGAAGATTCTTCTTCTTTAAAAATAAAAAGAAAAACAAAGAAAAGGAGAAAGAAAAAGAAAAAGAAAAGCCTTTCAAAACTAAGAAAGGCGTTACTGCAGGACGTTGTGAAGTAAGAGATGGACTAGTCATAAAAATACTAGGCGACAATGTTTTTAAACCTGAAGATATTCGTAAAGAACCAGAGATTACGCCTGATGATTACGAAGATATGGTGAGAAAATCATGGCTTAAGAAATTCCTTACACCTACTATAGAATCACGGAACAGCGTCAAGGTTCGATGGAACAATAAAACTTATGCCCCAAGCAGCAGCACAGTCTTCGAGCTAATGGGCAATATCTATAAAGATACCAGCTTAGATTTTAGATCAAAAAGTCAAGTGACTGTTCAGTCATCATATAGATCTCATACAAGGCAACATGTGAACTTTATGCAACAAAATATAGAAGCATGGATGATTCCAAAAATGTTTACAGACAGACCAAAGCTGCTTCCAGTGAAGCAAATATACAAACAGTTTACATGTAAATCAGATGAAGACACAAAAGACAACATGGAAGTTAGAATCTCAGATCAGAAGTGGTATATAGACAAGTCGAAAGCATTCTCACATAAAATAGAGGTTGTATTACATTCAAAAAACTTCAAAAAGCTTTACAAGGAAGAAAGTTCGGAATATCTAAGGATCGATATACCAAAAGGGTTTTTCATGGATTCTAGTAATGACGAAGTTAATAAATGTCCTGCGAACCAATCCAGTGACGAGGAGGTTTTTAAAATTGTAGAATATGAAACTGGTAGCGACTTGAAGAAGGATAAAGCAACTCGTAAGATCAGCGTAGGAGATCATAAACAGAATAAGATAAAAGTGACTGTAAGTGTCATGGAGATGCCAAGTCAGCCAACGAGTCGAGACGTGGTAGTACAAGGTAGTCATGTCTTCATACCGAGGTGTGATGTCGTTGGGGTTGGTATCATCACACACAGAGACCTCAGCCAAATACGGAAACCAATGTAAGTATATTCGTTCACTTTGTGTTCTAGTTTTAGCCAAAATCCCTATTTTCGAAACTCACAGTATTTATTTCAATCAGTTGTCCTATTAAAAAGGGCGTATAAATACCCTTACCGAAGCCGCAAGGTAATTGTTCTCCCCGTCATTGTATTTTTTTTTTGTTCTGGACCATATCTGGGAACCTTTTAGTTACGGAGATATTCGAGTTCAACGTTTCAAAATTTTCACAAGGTATATTTTAGATACTAGTTTTTGGGGTTCAAACTTTAATTACCTCCATGACCCGTTTACTATTCAAAGCGTCAATGAGCACAATGTTTTGAGTGTGCTTCGTTGATTTTTTATCATATAGCGTGATTTTAACCCCAAAAGAACGTACGTAGGGTGACTTAGTTTGATAGTCACAATAATGTTTGGTGGACGGCTTTGTAAAGGGTATGTTTACACCCCGCATTTTATTGTTTTACTCTTCAAATCCATATAACATTCGCTTTTGAGCGAGTCGCACTTGCAAAACTCGTACGCGTAAGAAAAGTCATCATTATCTGTCTAGCCTTTTCCCAAGTATGTTGGGGTCGGCTTCCAGTCTAACCGGATATAGCTGAATACCAGTATTTTACATGGAGCGACTGCCTGTCTGACCTCCGCAACCCAGTTAATACTGGGTAATACGATACCCCTTTGGTAAGACTTGTTGTCAGACTTTCAGGTCACTGACTACCTGTATCTATTATACAGGGTGTAAATCAACCCTTCACACATACGTCAACCAAGCATTCTGTACATCAAACTAAGTAGCCCTACGCAAAAATTTTTGCTGGGAAACGACTTTTTTTTTGACGTCAAAAATCACATTTTACGATAAAACTCAATGACGCACTCTTAAAACATTGTTCTAGTGGATGCTTTGAATAGTAAACGGGTTATGGAGGTAATTTAAGTAAAGTTATAACCTGAAAAACAAGTATTTACAAAAACAGCTGTGCAAAATTTAGAACTTTGACCCCCAATATCTCCGTAACTAGGGGGTTCCTAGGTACCTATGGTCTAGAACCAGAAAATGATCGCAGTAGTGGGGAGAACAAGTGCTCTTCGTTTGCGTTAAGGATACTTTTACACCCTTTATACAGGGTTATTTGTAAAACACCGTTAACCTCTCAGGACTAAGTTGATAACATCATAATCAACAACTTTTGTTTTATGACTTTTAAAAATTCATCATATTTTAGTTCATCAGATTTACTTACGAAAATAAAAATATTTAAATTGCTCTAAATGTTACCAAGTCTTGGCACAATAGCGAGGGGAGCGGGGTAAAGGCAGCGGGGTAATCGTAGCGTAGCGAGTTACGACAGTGCGCGACAGGCGTAGGTAGGTACAGCAAAATACAGAGTTGAAATGTGTTAGATAGGACAACGAAATCTTGAACTTTTGTAAATGTATTATGTTTTGTAAAAAGTCATAGAACAAAAGTTGTTGTTTATGATGATAGTAATACAGTCTTGCAAGGTTAACGGTATTTTAGAAATAACCCTGTATATAGCAGCCGGGACCAACAGTATAACGTGCTTCCCGAGGCACGGAAGTACCTAACTCAGTATGTAACGGGTAGGCGACCATCCACAGACTATGGGCAGACTGAATGGGCTGTTAATGTGGCTTTAGCCTGATAAGGCAACATTCGGGTAGGTATATTTAAATTAATTACGATGTTTTTAATTTACAGCTTGAAAATTCAAGATGATTTCTCTGACGAAGAATCAGAACACAATGTTCTGAGGCCCAACACGAAGAAGTGCGAATTCGCAGAGAGTTATTTACAAGATTACTACCGCCACTGGACGCCTCTAGGCATCGAATTGTTCTCCTGGTGCGCCAGCGAATCACAGCTCAAGTGCTGCTCAGAACACTCCAGATCTAGCTTTCAAAATCAGGGGGATGTAACAAAATCCTGTCCTAACATTTTTGAAGACTTCCATACGGCGACCATCGTCTCCTCTTGTGGTGCGTCGTCTTGTAGCCAGAATAAACCAGCAGCTACCCGAAGCAATCCTCCCGTCTACGATCTTCCCGAAAAGGGAGACAAAAAGAAAAAGAAAGGGAAAGAAAAAGACAAAAAGCCAGACCCTGATAAAAGAATACTACCCAAGGACTCTATCGAAGTTTTCAAAAGAAGAAAGATATACGCAGCCACTAATAAGAGCAAATGGGTGACCCCTTATACAGATTCTGCACACCTGTCAGGCGCGCCAAGTGTGGAACAATTTTCGCCGCAACATGAGTGCCCGAAGCTAAGGAAGTCTTGCTGTAAGCCAAGAGAGCAACCTAACACAAAAAAACGCCCTTGCAAGAAGCATGTGTCTCTGCCTGACTGCGACACTATGAACAATATGCTATTGAAGCAATTAAGCACAACGGTGCCCGAGAGTATCCTGGCATTCAAAGGGGCAAGCGGTTGTGACGTATGTAAAAGGAAAGAGTTTTGTCCCAAACACGCGACAGTGATCCCAACGCCGTCTTGTGAGATCCCGCGTGCTCCTTGCAGGGATTCGTGTGAGCATAAGAAGAAGCCCGCTTGTTTAGCGTCTAAAACGTCTTGCGAAAATCCGCCACCAGTTACACGGCAATGTACGAAGCCGCAGTGCCCACCACAGCCGAGCCCAACAGAGCCGTGCCCACCAAAGCCGAGCCCTTCAGCGCAGTGCCCACCAAACCCGCGCCCAGCAGCGCAATGCCCACCAAATCCGTGCCCACCAACGCCGGCTTCGCCAAAGCCGAAGCGTCCTTCCCCGCCCAGGTCAGATTGTCCAACGCCCCCACTAACGCGGTCTAGCCCACCACGTTGTCCACCGCCTCAAAAGGAACCGGCAAAAAACACACGACCATGTGGTCCACCGTCACCACCATGCTGCAAGAAGACACCACCTCGGACGAATTCACATCCAACGTGCCCACGTGTCCACATGGTCGCCACATGTCCACCTCAGTCACCGTCACCACCGTCGTGTACACACTCGCCACCTTGCCGCCCAAAGCCTTCACCACCGCAGATGTCACCTTGCCCTCCATCCCCGTCGCCACCACCCACATGTCTCCACACACCACCTTGCAAACCTCTTCCTAACCCTCCTCCTTGCCCACCACCTGCAATCCCTGGTAGACCACCTCCAACCCTTCCATTATCACTGGACTGTCCGTCTTTGCCACCTTCGTGTCCACCCTCTCCGTGCAAGAAGGATCCTTGCCTACCATCACCACAACCGTGTCCCGAACCAATGGATTGTGCCTGCGGACCACTACAACCACGTACGCCACCTATGACCAAGAATTGTCTGAAAGCTCCCCCGTCTTGCACAACACCTCCACAGTGCTGCACCGACCCTAATCGATGCCCAGCAAGTCCTTCACCTTGCCAAAAGACATCAATTTTTAAAAAACTCTGCAAGAAAATACAAAAGTCAAACAATACATGCCCAGATACATCTCCATGCAAACCATTGCCTTGTGAACCATCATTTTGCAAACCGTTAGCGTACCAGCAGTCTTTCACATCGGTTTCGTATACCGCACTCCATCCCGATGCACCATTTTATTACTCCCCCATTCATCCCTGCGCACCTGAGTTACTTCCAGAACCTATCCCAAAGCCTCAGCCCATGTGTCACAAATTCCCTTGTATGTCGGATGAGAACTCAGAGCCTAAGCCCATGTGTCACAAATCTCCTGGGACGCCGCATGAGAACTCAGATCCTAAACCCTATTGTTGCAAATCCCCTGGGACGCTGAATAAGAACTCAGACCCTAACCCTTATTGTTACAAATCCCCTGGGACGCCGGATGAGAACTCAAACCCTAACTCCCTTTGTTGCAAATGCCCTGGGACGCCAGATGAGAACTCAGACCCTAAGCCCATGTGTTGCAAATACCCTGGTACTCCGGACGATGAATTTCCATGGCCAACCAAAAATCAGGTGTCCAATCAGTCATCGAAGACATCGCTTTGTCAAAATAGTCAAGAGTCATATGGAAAATGTATGAAAGATTGCCCAATGATGCCTCAAATGTCATGTGAAACAGTACCCTCTGTTAAAGAATGCAAGCCAAGTTGTCCCAATTTTTGGAGGTCGCCGCTACCCTGTTTGTTGAAGATACCTGGGATGCAGTGTCCCCCACCACCTCACCCCTGTCCATCACCGCCCGCAGAACCACTGCCTGAACCACGTCCACCACCGATCCCAAGCAAAAGCAAACCAAAAATATCCGGTCTCTTTCTCAAAATGACGCCTACACCTAATAAAAAGTCAACGTGCTCTAAAGATTGCCTAGCCTGGGAGAACGGACAACGTGAAGGCTGTATAAGTCTCAGTTCTACAGAAAAAATTACTATACGACTGAAAAAACAAACAGCTAGTACAGAAGAGATAAGAGAAGGCCTTAATATTAAAGTGCAAGATGAAGATGGTATAACATTATTCGAGAGAAAGGATTACAGTCTGCAGCATGCAGACTGTAGTCTGCAAAGACAATCTCTTTTAGGTGAAATGTACAAGGCATCAGAAGTCCACAGAGTAAATACAAATAACTCTCAACAAGCTTTAGGAACAGATAAAGAAACAAGAAAAGAAATTAGGGAGGTCGCAAGCGATGTTAGTATAGCAAATTTAATAGAAATCCAGTTTAAACTGAAAGTCACACAGGGTGATAAAACTACGGAAATCAATATAGCAAACGATGGTGACAAAGACGAGAATATAGATCACAAGGAACCGATGAAAAAATCGAGTCCGGAAGTTTACGTAGTGAAAAATGAAGACGCTGCTACTGCTGGCGCTGCTGCTGGTGCTGTGCACTCAGATCAAAAGAATGATATTAACATTCGTATAGTAATTAAGAACTTTAAACCTAAATCGGGAAAGAGAAAATCCGTAAATGTAAAACAAGATGACTATGACGATTTTTCTAAGAACATATCTGCTAAATTCCACACAGTTTCCACTGGGTACAGTGACGTTTTCCGCGATGATCATGCCTATTCTGTTCATCGAGCTACTGTAGATTTAACATCTTCAGTTGATAACACTAGAACGGAAACAACAAGCATGCACAGCTACAAAACAGATCATGGCAATGAAAGCGTGCAAAGTAATAAAACAGATCAGAGCATCAAAGACGTGCTCAACTATAAAAGCGAGCATAGTAACATAACTGACAATGGCTATAAAAGCGTGCACAGTAACAAAATTGATCAAAGCATCAAAGATGTGTCTGACTATAAAAGCGTGCACAGTAACCAAACCGATCAGATCATCAAAACCGTGGGCGATTATAAAATTATGCGCAGTAACAAAACCAATAATAGCATCAAAGACGTGCTTAATTATAAAAGCGAGTATCGTAACATAACGAATCATAGTGTTAAAAGCGTCCAAGACATTAAAAGCGTGCAAAGTAACAAAACAGATCATAGCAATAAAAACGTCCACGACGATAAAAGCGTGCACAGTCACAAAACCGATCATAGCATCAAAGACGTCCTCGACTATAAAAGCGTGCACAGCAACAAAACCAATCAGAGCACCAAAAGCTTGGGCGATAATAAAAGCATGCACATTTACGAAAGCGTGCATGGTAACAGAAGCGTGAGTAGCAACAAACGTGTGCATAGCAACAAAAGCGTACATACCAACAAAAGCTTGCATAGCAACAAAAGCGTGCTCACCGTGAACAGCGTATACAGCAATAAAAGCAACAAGAGCGAGCACAGTCTCAAAGGCACCCTCACTAAGCCAAGCGTCTATAGCAAACAAAGCTTACACGGCAATAAAAGCGTGCACAGTAATAAAAGCATGCACAGCAATAACAGTGTACCCATCAAGCAAAGCGTGCATACCTACAAAAGTATCCACACTCACAAAAGCGTCTTTAGCAACAAGAGTGCGCCTGTCAAGCGAAACATACACAGCAACAGAAGCGTGGAAATAATTGACGAACTAGCTAAAAGGGCATCTTTAATAGGCTCTTCCGATGGTTCCGTTGGTAGATACGTTACGACGGATGACGAAAAGAGTGCAGATACAGACGCCAAGTCATTTCCAAGTCTAAAATACAGTAATACTAAAGAAATTCAGGAGAACGCAGAGGAAACTGACACACAAGTGACAGATCACAAGTATGAATATAATGAAGATACAGACACAGAAAAACCAATTAAATATGACACGGAAGAAACGGACACAGATAGGCAAGTCGATCACCCAAAGTATGATACTGAGACAGATACGGAGAGAAAACAAGATAAAAAATACGATACTTTCATGTCTACTTCTGAAACAGACGAACTAGATACGCTACCAGAAATAAGGAACTATCATAGTTTAGACATCATCGCCAAACCACAAAATAAAGAAGAAAAGAAAGAATTGTTAAAACACGTCATGGAAAAAGTACACAATACTAAACTCAAAAACAAAACTCGAATGAGAAAGCTACGAGATATGCTCAAAGTAATACTGACTTCTGATAGCAGTGATCATGATGATACTAGATTAATTGAACCGGCAAGCGACTTGGCTAAAGACGTAACTTACGCGTCATTGAAACCTAACTATTTTAGAGATACTGACAGCATGCATAACTATTACAAAACGGAGAGTAAAGCAGTGCTTTCAGATACAGAAATCAACGGGCAAGTAGTATACCCCTCGGCAGAGAACAATACTGATTGCAGTAACAGCGCCCCTAGTGTCGACTTTGTGTCATCTGATAATGTGGATTCTTCCAAGCGAGGAGGAGGATGCATGTGCAGCACAGTAGCCGAAAGATTAAAGCTAGCTTCAAGAATAGGCGAAATCAGAGGCTGTTGCTGCTCCGGCAAACAAACTAACAAGAAAAACGAAGAAACCATTTGCGATTTGAAGAGAGAATCAGATTACCACACGCAAGTTGAATACAAGACAACAGAATTTGTAGACATGCACACGCAGAATTCAAGATATTTGACAAGCAAACTTAACAGCACAAACTTATCAGCTCACAGCAGCATTAAAGCTAGCAGGGGCCCTAGCTTCAACTATGAAGGATTAAGTGCTGGGTCAGGAGTTTTAAACGTAGATTCGAGACAATTCAGCCTAAAGAAGACGATTTCTCCAGAAAAGTTTCACCTCAGAGAATGCGAAATGAGAAAACGCAACATGAATGCAATATCTGATGAAGAAAAAATCGTATTACGTAGCGGTCATTCTACTCGTTTACCATCTGGGAATGTAAAGGCAAGAGACGAAAAGCAAGAAGCAAAGACACATGCTGCGGATATTCTACAGTCTTATGAAGCCAAAAAAGCTGTTCTTGAGATTTATACCGAGAGAACAATTTCGGATGGCGGAGAGCATTTGGTAGCAAAATTACCGAAGTTTGTGTATGACAGAGAGCAAGAAATTCATGCGAATTACGAAGCTATGGCGAATAATACCTACAAAGCTGTTTGTAAAAAAAATATTATTATGATGGCTATCAAGAGATAATGATTTAGAGAAACTTTTTCATTGTGTTATATGGGAATCTGTGTAGATTGTTTATGTTTTATTTTGGAATATATGGTATTTGTTTTTATACGTTTGTTTTATTGTAATCATGTTACCCAGTACCACAGAGTACAATCTGCACATCACATTATATGGGAGTGCAGTCTTTGGCAGAATGAACGTAATATTATATTGGATAGTGTACAAGGTGTCTAAAATGGCCGCTTTAGCAGAATCGTAATATGAATCACGTTAAAAATTACAAATTCTTAAAATGGACTTTATAGTAATAGACATAAAGTCAATTTAAGAAATTTGAAATTTTTAACGTGATTCATATTAAGATTCTGCGGGGATTCTGATAAAGCGGCCATTTTAGACCCTCTGGTCACATCTGGAGTTATTTATTATACGGACCTTGTAGAAACTAGAACCGAGTGCCTATTGGCCTTGTTCTGTTCTGTCTCCTGCTGATATGGAGGGAAGTGCAAAATAATGTTTTTTCCTACTCCTCCGCTATTATTTTCTGATTAATTTCGTTGCGGGATCCAAGACCGTTAAATCGTTTCTCTGGGACTTCGTCGAGCTTCATTATCTCGGCGCTTTTCTTTTGGTCGCCACTGTTGATTCTGGCTTTCAGGAGTTACAGTGGTTTTGGAATAGTGTGGCGGGCTTTTACCACAGAATACATAGTAGCAAAAGTACAGAAGATGGTATGAGGATGGTCTTTTCGCCGAAAATTGTTTGGCTGATTATCACTTGCTAACCAAAACGTTTCGCCGATGTTTCACTTTGACAACTTTTTGTATGACAAGGTTTCATTTGGTAGATGTGCTGATTTTTATATTAACACAAAACGTTTGGGATATTTATCATTTGTCAAACATTTCACTTGGACACACAACTGTTAGACGAATGACGTTTTGTCATACATCGATATAATGAAACAAAATAAGCGTGCGTTACCTTGGCAAAATGTTGTGCTTCAAATGCTGCATCTGCTAAAGTGGCCATTTTGGACCCCTAGACACTTTAATTTTATTTATTTGTAGCGATTATCAAAACTTATGCAAGTCTTTGATCTCAATCTTACAAGTTTAAGATCCAAGACTTGGGTCCCTTCAAATCTTGGATCTCAAACTTATGGCTGGTTTTAGCTGCGTCATGGATCTAGCTTGTAGTTGTAGCAAGAAGCAAGAGCATAGGTTCGAATCCCAGGCTGGGCAATGTAGACCTGAGAGCGGCGGTACGTAGGCTGAGTGCCAAAAATACCGCCCCGGGACCCGATGGCTTGCCTGGCAAAGCCTGGGTCCTGGCCTCAGAGGCTCTTGGGCCCCGACTAGAGGGGTTCTTAAGCGCATGCATGGAGAGAGGCCAGTTCCCGCTTCGTTGGAAGACGGGGAAGCTGGTCCTCATCCAGAAGCCGGGGCGCCCGGCGGACTCGCCGTCCGCATACCGGCCCATTGTGCTGCTCGACGAGGTGGGCAAGCTCTTTGAAAGAGTAATTGCAAACCGCCTCGCCGAGCACCTGGAGGGAATGGGTCCGGATCTTGCGGAACACCAGTTTGGTTTCCGCAAGAGGCGCTCGACGGTGGACGCCATCATGCGCGTGAGAGCCCTCACGACGGGGGCTGCGGTCTCTCGGGGCGGTGTGGTCTTGGCGGTGTCTCTCGACATCGCCAACGCCTTCAACACTATGCCCTGGAGCTGCATTAGGGAGGCACTCCGGTATCACCGGGTGGCGACCTACCTTCGTCGTGTGGTCGGGGACTATTTGACCGACAGGGCTGTCATCTACCCTGGTCAGGACGGACAGTGGAACCGGCGAGAGATGTCGTGCGGTGTTCCACAGGGATCGGTTCTGAGGCCGCCCTTGTGGAACATCGGTTACGACTGGGTGCTGCGCGCCGACCTCCCTAGCGGCGTCAGCGTAGTCTGCTACGCGGACGATACGCTGGTGCTAGCTCAGGGTGGGTCGTACGAGGCGGCGGCCGACAGTTTGACACGCGGGGTTGCGATAGTCGTAGAGAGGATCCGGCAGCTGGGTCTCGAGGTGGCGCTTCACAAGTCGGAGGCCATGGGCTTCCATGGACGTGGGAATGCGCTGCCGTCGGGATCCCAGTTAATGGTGGGAGGGGTTCCCATCGGCGTCGAGTGTACTTTGAAGTACCTAGGACTCGTCCTCGACAGCCGGTGGAACTTCGTGGAGCACTTCCGACGTTTGGCTCCCAGACTGGAGCGGGCCGGGGCTGCCTTTAGGTGGCTCTTGCCCAATCTGGGGGGGCCAAACGCCTCCTGCCGGAGGCTCTACGCGGGGATCGTGCGGTCCATGGCCCTTTACGGGGCGCCGGTGTGGGCGCCTGCTTTGAGGAAGCGGGCCGCCCACTACCTGAACGTGCCCCAAAAGGTCATGGCCGTGAGGACGGTACGGGGGTACCGCACGATCTCCCGCGAAGCGGCGAACCTCCTTGCCGGATTGCCGCCGTGGGATCTGGAGGCGATAGTCCTCGCGCGCCTGCATCAATGGCGCGCGGAGGCGCTGCGCCGGGGGGTCACTCTGCTGCCGCGGCAAATTGCTGCGCGGCGGACAGACCTCCGGTGCGATCTCATGGCGGCATGGAGACAGCGACTGTCGCAACCCCGTGCAGGGCACGCCACGATAGTGGCGGTAAGTCCCCTCTTTGAGGAGTGGCTTGAGAGGCGCCACGGCGCCCTCACCTTCCGTCTGACGCAGGTCCTCACCGGACACGGTTGTTTCGGGAGGTACCTGCACCGAATCAGGCGGGAGGAAACGCCCGGATGCCACCATTGCGAGGATCGGCCGGAGGACACGGTGGAGCACACAGTGGAGGTGTGCCCCGCTTGGGCGGAGCCCCGCCGTGTTCTCGTAGCGGCGATCGGCGGCGGCGACCTCTCGCGCCCGGCCCTGGTGCAAGCCATGGTCCGGGGCGAGGAGGAATGGGACGCCGTCGCCTCCTTCTGCGAAGCAATGATGCTGGCGAAGGAGGTGGCGGAACGCGAGAGGGAGAGAACCTCTCGTCCCAGCCGCCGCGGGAGGCGCTCCGGGCGTCGGGGGTCCCGCGATGACCTCCGGCCACCGTAGACGCGGGCCTGTGGACGGTGAGTGATGGGCTAACTCGCCGTCCGTCCGTCTCACGACGAAAACAGGCCGTGTCGACGGCGCGTTCGTGTTCCACGCGCGCCTCAAAGAGATGTCAGCAACATGGGAGGGGCCCGAAAGGGCCGACGCCTGTCGGGGCCGCGGGTAGTCCTCTGGTTATCGCGGCCTCGACATAGAGGGCGAAGAAGGAACATGGGTGGTTTTTAGTCAGTAGAAGTCTGACACTCCCTTTCGCTCTGCCCAAGAGCGGGAGGGGTTATTCGATGATTTTACACCCACCAAAAAAAAAAAAAAAAAAGGCTGGGCAATGTTGTTGGGGTTTTTCAATCAGAATTTAAGTAGCAGTAAATTTTATCGAATTCGTATTATTTTCCTATTATGATCTACTAGGTGTTGCCAGCGGCTTCACCCGCTACAACTCAAAAATTATCCCACGGGAAAATAAAATCGGTATAAAAACTATCCTATGTGTTAATCCAGGTTATAAACTATCTGTGTACCGAATTTTATCTAATCCGTTCAGTAGTTTTTGCGTAAAGAAGTAACAAACATACACACTCACACACAAACTTTCGCATTTATAATATTAGTGTGATGTGATAAGTGTGATAGTGTGATTTTCCTAAATGGTCAGAGACACATTTACTATTAATAAGAGAAATCAATTTTACGCTTTCTAACGCAATTCATATTATGATCTGCTAAAGTGACCATTTTAGACACCTAGGTCAGAAGAACTGTGTAAGGAGTGTAGGTAAAGATATGGCAAATAAAAACAGCAAGCTCTGTAAAATATTTTATTAAAACCACAATACAAACCATAATTATAAAAAAAATACAAAAATAAAATTAATTACCTACATTGAATCACTAGAAAATGTAAGATCAAGGAGGATTTCATAATTATTAATTAAAATTAAAATCTAGGTATGTATTTATTTTCTAACTCAACATCATCGTTCTCTCATCTCAACTAAGTCTTTGAATATTTTTGAATATTTTTTTTTATTTTATTTATGAGATGATCATAACTTTCATAACATTTTCACTTTCATAAGTTTTTATTTTAAACCCGAGCTCGTGTGACGTCACAATATTAAATTCTTCATAGTTGCAAACAGGTGCTGCAGTGTTGTGTTTTCGGATATTATTAGTCAATGTACTACCTATCGTAAAATTGGTTTAAAATTATGACGTCACAAATCGTGGCGCGTTCTATGTCATGTGGTTCTTTTTTAACCAAATTAATTGGAGAACTATTCAGTGAAATAAAATTTAAGAGATTTTCGCATGGACTTTTCACACAATTTGTGTTCAAGTTTAAAAAATCTATTAAATAGTTATTTAAATTCAAAAGCCTAATTCATTGTGGGTCGGCGAACGATGTTTTTTTCAAAGACAAAGACATTAATTCGTTGGATACGGTAATCACAAAGATGTTACATGAATGGTATGGTTCTCGACATATCCACCGCTAGACGCGGCATATGAATATTTACATTAAGTAAGTCTTCTTTCATAGTTTCTCTTCATAGTTTGCCTTAGCTCTGTACACTAGGACCCGGGGATAAAAAATAGAATTATCCTTCGACGGGATCCGTAGATAATCTAATCGGATCCCGGGATCCGTGAAGACAATCCCACTCAAACCACAACTTTTACAACCACAAAAGTTGTGGTTTAAGTGGGATTGTCTCCCACTCAAACCACAACTTTTCAGCTACCGGGGCGGCGGCGACTCATTTCTTATTTTATCCATTCGCGAACACTAATTTATTTTCTAACAAGTAGTCTAGCAATTGCAATAACCCCAGTTCAACGTGAGATCGGTTTTGTAGTTAAGTGCAACCAGACAAAAAGCTGGAACGAAGTTTGTAGTGATCGGATTTTTATGGGAGTTTCTAGAGGTGTATAATACGCCAGTCACTGCAGTCGCTTAGGAATTGTTTGGGACAAACACGCCACACTGTTCCCAATTCTAAGTCTTCTTAGCATCTTCTTAGACATCTGTACTGTCATGAAGTTCAGATGCTTGTATATATTTTTGGGACAAGCCCGTCACACTATTCTCAAACCACTGTAACTCCTGAGAGCCGGGATTAAGAATGGCGAACACCAGAAAAGCGCCGCGCCGAGACAATGAAGCTCGACGAAGTCCCAGAAAAACAATTTAACTGTCTTTGATCCCGCAACGAAATTAATTAGAAAAGAATAGCGGAGGAGTAGAAAAAAAAACAACGTCGTTTAGGAATATGCACATTAACTGAAATGGTAGGCCTGTAGTATAAAATATTGTGTTTCTGTTTTAACCCAAGAGCTTATAAAACTGACGTACTAAATACTATTAAATTAAACATTACAAAACTAATCTCAGAGACGTTTAATGATTAAATTTTTACTAAGTGACGGCTTAAGTAATCATTAAATATCTCTGAGTACGGCAGGTCTTTAATTCGTAGGTATACAGTATTATATTAGTATTGCAGTATTATTTAAACATCCAAAATTCACATAATAATATCATTGATATCGCTTCAATATCAATTTATGTGTCACTTTAAAAGCTTTACAAAATGTTAAAGAGCTCTTCGTAAGGTGGCTATTTACGACCGTATAGATAGTGTTTTTTGTATACTATAACCCTAGGGTATAACACCATATCAAAAAAACAACGGGCATAGGGTTAATAGTCTTTTTTTTATGCCATCTTAGTACAGTCTGTTCCCAGCATTACCTGACCCCTCTGCTCACACCACTTCCCCTCTTCTTCTTTATATGAGAGGTCCCGTCGGGGCTGCGGATTGTTCGACAGAGATACCGCGACCTCGACCCAAGGGCTAAGAAGGAACATGGGTGGTTTTTAGTCAGTAGAAGTCTGACACTCCCTCCGCTCTGCCCGGAGCGGGAGGAGTCATTTGCTAAGATAAGTTAAGATAATTTATTTATTTGCGTAAAACATTTTCATAGGTGTTATTAAAGCATTTATGATCATACATGTTTTGCTTAAATTTAAAGCATGCAAACTAAGAGACCAAAAAAAAACGGGGTCAGTCAGGAAATGCTGGGCACAGATTATACGTTGCTACGTACATAGTAATACGGGATCGGAAAAAAAATAAAAATTAGTCCGCCAGATAATTTTCAAAAAATATTGGACACGTATTTTTTCTTTTTTCACATAAACAAAAAATTAAGACGATACAATGCTTCGAAAACTCGGGAATTCCTCGAAAACGTCACATGTTAGTACATTTTTCACCTACAAATGACGTCACAACCCCCTACTCATGATCTTTGACGCGTCTTATCTTCGTAAATTTTTATTAATTTGATAAAACAAAAAACACGTATCCAATATTTTTGATAATCTAACTGACGGACTAATTATATTTTTTTGACCCAGTCCGATACCATAATGCGTGCATATGGTGCATGTGGACGGAATTGATTTGCTCGTACGATCAAGCCACAGTTTTAAACATCAATTGAGCCATTCGGGATTATTTACATTTTTTTACTTTTCCGTTATATTTTCTATCATTTTATAATTAAACAAAATGACGAAAATATTACCCAAACATAGTGTTATTCCTCCTCACGTCACTTAAAAAAAAGCTTATACTGTAACTTATGGGATATTCATTATTATCAATTCCCGATATTTCGACGCAGTTGCAAGTCATTCCGCGATCATGGCGCTTGCAGCAGCATCGTTATACAAACTGTGAATTCTTAAAACAGTGTTCGATAGATCTTACTCGGTTGACGATAATACATATCCTAAATACCCTTGTGGTAAATAAAGGCACATCCCTGTAAAATGGCGGATCGACCTCTGAGAAAAGTCGGCGTTGTAGAGCACCCTCTCTCCCGCTCCTACTTTGGTGAAACAAAGAAATTATTATATTATACTAGCGGACCTGGCAGACGTCGCCCTGCCCGGACAGCAGCGCCACCTACCGGGTCCAATTGTAAATCTAAACCGTTCTCGAATCCACTTGAACAAATACGAAAATTTTACATCAAAATCGGTCCAGCTGTAATCCCCATTAACAAAATCATCTGCCACTTACTGAATTCATTTGTTACAAAAAATGTGATAAATGAAGAACCGCTCGACCGATTTTGTGAAAACTTCACATAAACCATCTACTAAATAGTCCGAACAAAGCCTAAATATTTGGTTTGGATAGGTGAGCCCGTTCTTGAGTTATAAAATTACAACAAAAAGTGATTTATATATTTATACTCACTTACAGATCTTAGTCTCAGTCAGTTTATATTATACTTTGGTGTAGCACGACTCTTAAAATTATTGTGAGCTTTATATTCTCTACAACCGGGTTGCTTCCACTTACATTAGTGCCAAACTACATTAAGGGTTGAACCTCATCAATCAGCACGGAATCGCATCTTAAAAAATGCAGTTTCGAGCGACGGAAAACGATAGAAACATGGAAATTTGCGATTCCGTGCTGTTAGATCTGGCGTAACCTTACTGCTGCACTCAAGAGAGCTTTAATGATCCATCACTTTGTAAAGGTCTTGACAGTTTTGTCATACAAAAGTATGTCAAACCTTTACTAAGTGACGGCTTAAGTAATCATTAAAAATCTCAGAGTACCGCAGTTAGTCTTAAAACTAAAATAATTAAGAGGACTGTACTTACACACGTTTACAAATCAATCTATAGTGCAATATAACCTGACATCTCTATAAATAGCCTTCCCGTACAATGAGAGATCAGTTTAATTTGGATTTATATAGCTTCGTCGTCGTCGTGCGTACAGCCTATAAAGCTTAATTAAAGATAATAAAAAAAAAAACACAAGTCTTCATATAAATTTTTGGTATACATCATTGCGTGTTACCTATTCGGCCTTATTACAAAAGTGGTTAAACCTGGGTTTAACTTAGACTTGGTTTATCTCGCATGCCGTCTCACTTCGATAATATTCAAAAGAAAGTGACGGCATGCGAGATAAACCAAGTCTAAGTTAAACCCAGGTTTAACCACTTTTATAATAAGGCCGAAGTGTAAAATTGAGCTATCGTATAAATGCTAAGAATAGGAGCAGCATTTAATATAATGCTCTAAGTACTATAAAATTAGAGATAATTTCCTTTGGCATGAAGTTAGGACATCCGTCTTCTTACAGCCGAGTCTGAAAGAGTAAAGTTTTACATAAATTAAAGTATTGAACGGAGCAAATCTTTAGTGGATACAAAAAAGCGTAACTATTCTATGAAGACAACAAAAATATTTTCAATTTCTAACTTCTGCGGAGTTTCGCTGGCAAATTTAATTTACATCCTGTATATCAAAAATATAAAAGTTAAAGCGTTACCTTTTTAGAAGCCGAGAAGCCCGGCTTATTCTAATAAAAACAAACCTAAAATAATAACTACGACAATTATTTAACAATTTTTTAGTGTAACAAACAAAAAACATTGTATTGCATACAGAGTGGAAGGGACACCGGACTGTTTTTTTTCGAAAGTGTTACCGCGGCCCCGATTCATAAAGGGCTAAGAAGAAACAGGGTTTTAGTCAGTAGTATTCTGACACTCCCTTCCGTTCCGCCCAGGGCGGGTCATTTGATGATTCCCACACTAAAAAAAAAAGTTGGAAGTGTTAGACCTCATTGTCCCTTCCACATTGTACACTTAAAAACATAAAAAGACATGCAACATACTCGTAAACACACCCAGCTTACCTTAGATCACCAATCACCAGTGATTAACACAAAAAGACAAAAAGTGCCGAATAATGTGACTAATAGTATATTTTTGTATCAGGCATTGAGTTGATCGAGTCTAGAGTAGGTACAATCGAACAAGCCAATAAGTATAGGTTCAGGCAGAAATCTTTTTAATTCTAGTACAATGAAAATATTGATTGCAATTTTGTTTTATAAAGCGTCGAACTAAGCGACTGATGAAAAGTATCTGTATAATCTTAAAAGTAAATGCAAGTTAACTGGCTACTTATTAGCTTGTTCGACTGTACATGTAGTATTTTCATCAGGTATATATTTTCAGTGTCAGCCTTAAATAAGATATTTCTTGCAGTTGAACCATTTATGTCCGAAAAGGAGTAGTGTGGGCTTTAGTGAAACAGCGCAATGTAAGATTTGATGAGGTCCCTGCATACAGTCACGAGCAAAACTAGCTGTGCACTTAGCAAAATTCAAAAGCTATTTTTTTTGATAATATTTTTTTCCACTTTGAGATAAGACCTACGAGTATTTCGTAACAGTACGGCTTCCAAAAAGCTATGTTCCTAAAAATGAAAAAATAATTAACACTATTAAGCAGTAGAAAATCACTTTTAAAAGTTGCGTCGTGTATGCATATTGGTGCTTGTGACTGCATCCAGATTGGTGATCAAGTGAGTATTTAAATTGCAGATTGCTTTATGCCAAAATTGAACTTTAGAAAAATCAGCCGCGTGTTTTTTACATATTAGTTTCAGATGATTAAAGTGTAGTATTCTAAATCTACATTTTCACTCAATTCTCGACTTTAGGGATATTTAAATAAAAGCTCACAAATTGGAAATACGCATTTAATTGAAATATCTCTCGCGATATACAGATAAGTACACAGATGAATACAAATACATTTATCTATAAACATGGTACACCACTAGCAAAGATTAACAAGATACAAAAGTTTTGTATATTATTTAACAACAAGTATAGTTTACAGTTTTAGTTTACAGTATATATTGATATAAGTAGAAAATCTATTGTGTAAACATGACTGAAATTAAAAACAAAAGTGGAAGAGATTACATTTCACTAAAAAAAAATATAAATTCTAACTGAGTTACAAACCTTCATCCCATCAAATGTTATTCATCACACTAATATTATAAAGGCGAAAGTTTGTGAGTGTGTGAGTGTATATGATAGTATAGGTACTTTCTTAGTTTATGTTTGTTCTTAACCACTGTATTTGTACTAATCAATATAAAGAAGTTTTGTTCTGGGATCAACCGAAAATCGTTTTCTGGGTTAGTGTATACATATAAAATTACCCTTAACGAAGCAGAATGGCATGTCTTGTTCTCCCCAACATTATGTATTTTTTTGTTTTAGATGATGCCTGGGAATTTTCTGGTTACGGAGATGTTGGCGGTCAAAATTCATATTTTTTCACGTTTTAAAGTTCTCCACGAAACCTGCACGGCTATTGCGTATCTATTAAATGACAGTGGCTATCTTAAAGAGTCCATCAATTAACTGTCAAATGGTTCCATTTTGTACTAAACCATAACCAATTTGACAGTTAATCCATGGACAATATGATAGCCACTGACATTTAAAAGATACGCAATAGCCCTGCTGTACTATTCAATGCATCCACCAGCACATTGTTTTGAGTGCGAAGCATTGTCCTAACGTACAACATGATTTATTCACCAGAAAAACAAATGCACAAATAATCTTTGCGTTGAGTTATTTAATTTGATGTACAGAATGCTTGGTTCACGGCTTCGTGAAGGATACGTTTACACCTTATATTTATTTACATTGATGAGTACAATTACTCCTTAAGAAGGTTGGAAAAAACAATAAGGTTATATAAAAAAGGGTATATTAGCTACCTAATGCAATAAAACTTGAAATCTATTTTCTTAGATTTTCTATACAGATCGCATTCCAAATCAACCTAAAAAAAGATTGATAAAAAATATTGTTGTTAAAATTCGGATATACAGGGTGTTTGGAAGGGAGCTGTACATACGCCTAGGGTAGAAACTAGGGATAGTCTGCTACCTACCCCCGCCCATTATATTGACCTTGGCCTCAAGGTTTTTTTTTAATTTATTATTATTTTTTATTTGACTTTTTATGATTTTTTGACTAAAACTACCTGTAGCTCAAAATCTATCCATGGGACCGGTCGGCTAATGGTCTTGTTTTAATCGTTAGAGTCTTAGGGTCCTGCAAAAAATTATTTTACACCAGAAAATTGTGGAGAAGAAAAGTTATGGGGCCTGAAGTACCGTAGTAAGGTAAAGAAATAATTTTAATTAAAAAAAAACCTTGAGGCCAAGGTCAATATAATGGGCGGGGGTAGGTAGCAGACTATCCCTAGTTTCTACCCTAGGCGTATGTACAGCTCCCTTCCAAACACCCTGTATAAGTAAGCTACAAGTGAAATGGCATCTTTTCTTATTCTATTATATATTGACTTTATCGGTGGAATATCTGAGTGAGATTTAAAATTGATTTAATTTATTAATCATTTGTAGTATTCATTAATTAACCAAATGTCATATTATGCTCGTCAAAAGAGGCTTTGGTCGATGTTGACATCCGAAAAAAAATATTTGGTAAATAATAATATATAATTTATTTAAAAATTGTAATTATTTTTATTAAAGTTTTATTTTTAGGTACATGAAATTAACGTGGTTACATTATTATATGGATTGATTCGTTGTACCAAACAATATGCATATTTTATATCAGTTTAAAGATATTGTAAGTATTGAATCGTAAAATGACAACTATACACACAAATAGAGTGTAGCACAGATACAGAAGATAGTAAAAAGTCTGATTATCAATAAATTAAAACTCAAACAACATTTGATCGAATATTCGAATAGGCAATAAAATGGCGTTTCATATCTTTTTATTGCACTTGTGCGAAAGTGCTTACACTATGATCGGCTTTCTATATGCGAATATAAAGACTTCAGACCTTCAAAAGTGAACAGGTCACTATGTTTTATGTCCGCTTTGAAAGTGACATATAAACGTCTAAATTGAAACGTACTGGGATTATGAACGCACGGTTAAGGCTTAGACTTTAATTTCCAACACTGTCATCGTAGGACATCAACGTCAAAATAAAAGTGAACTTGAATATAACAAGGTTGCAGTGCAGACAAGTCTGTCTAATAATATTCAACTTTGTTCTTATTAATATTAAAATAAGGTTCTAAATGTAACTAACTGTGAAAGGACTAAACTAAGTTTGCCTCTACCATTAAACTTTAGGAGCATATCTATGAGGGGTTTCCATGTGAAAGTCTTTGTGTGACCATGCATAATTTGTGGCTTGTCCATGCATGTAAATATGACAAAACACTTTAGAATATTTCTAGCACATTCGGTTTATGTCGCCTAGAAAAATAAGTGGGAAATAATATTTTCTGTTTTACCCTCAAGTTATTACAGAACTTTCTCGGTTTTGCTGTTATTTTAAATTGAATATATATATACCTTGCCACAACCAGCTATAAGCGTTTAATAACACGATTTGCACAGTTACATTTATGCAAACATATTTAATATAGTATATTTTGTACCATACATTTACGTGTTTAAGAAAAAAAGTACCACGCGCGTTTAACTTACATTATTTTGTTAATAATTAATTAATTATGTTTTCAGTGTGACAAAAATTTTTTTTTTTTGTCGAGAAATTTTTAAAAGAAATAACATGAGCATGATTATAATAATTTACTTAATATAACATAAGATTGGCCTACTTAAAAATTAAAAGAATGATATCATTTTCGCATCATAGCTAAATATGGTTTTGCAAAAACAAATTTTCATTGTATAAGTTAAAACAGAATAAAAATCAGATCTATGATATAATCAGTCTATCATGAGAATATAAAAATGAAAATAAAAGATTAAACATAAGAGCTGATGAAAATATAGAAAAAGGTAAAAATTAATTTCGGTTTCATAAATTAACTTTTTACAAATCAACTGGACTTTGCTATTAAAATTCCTCTTATTTATAAAAATTATGAAATATAATATCATGACTGATATTATCCACTTAACCAATAATACTGAACCTTGGTCAAGCTAAAATAAAACAAGATATTTTTAAACAAGTAATTTGTTTAAACAAAACTAACTTTTATAAATAAGATGATTAAGGCTTCGTTTATATATGAAACATCTGAAATATATTCTGAGCAGGAGCTTCTAAGTTCATCCTTTTGATTAGCGTAAATAGTTAAAAATTAACGTTTTAACATTTTATCATAATAAAATAACTTAACATCATACAAAACCAACATACCGAAATTAATAAAATTATAGCTAAGCAACACACTGGCATCGGGCCCAAAATATCTCCGCTTTAATTTTTCGAACCAAAATTTGAACCAAAGCATATATCCTGTGGATATTTCCTAACCTGATCTCAGAATTTTATGCCACTCATTGGCCTCTGAAGCATAGGTATTGTCGCCCAAAAGGTGTAATTAAAAAACTGACACCCTTTCAAGAGGTCATTCAGAAATTCAGTGTCCAGTAAATGTGTTTGTATTAATCGACATAATTTTGGGAACAATTGATTTTATCGCGATTACAGATTTGGTTCCATTGTAAGTTCGTCGTTAGTACAAATATAGGAAGTTCTCGGTTATTTCGATTACACCTCGTAGCTTGTAGATGTTGCTGATTTAATGGAAAAAAAAGGTAGAAATAAATTTGAGTGTGTTTAAAAGATAGTTTTGATTTCTGAACCTTGTGCGCAGTATGTTTTATACAATGTGGAGCAGGACGATTGACATTCCTCTAAACCACGTAAAGAAAGGCATGCTCTTGACCCGTATACAAAAAATCAATCAAATCCAATGACTACTTTAGCCACAGGAAATTATTTTTCATTTTCTTATTTTTCAACATGATGTAGATCGGAGTCCGTAATAATAGGTAAACATTGTAAGGTCAGGAACCTGTGCAAAAACCTACGATTCTATTCTCAACGTCTCAATACGCTTGAAAGACAGAGAAAGGTGTCATACGATCCCACTCTGACGCGCCCCGCACACTCCCACAAAATACTACAATTATAAAGAAAAAGTAATATTACTTACGCAAATAATGCATTAGTGGTGCATAGAAAATTGCGAGTGTGTGTGTGAGCGGAATTTTTTTCGGCAAAAAGTCCTTGACTCGGTAACTATGTCAGTCAGTGCATAGCGGCGCCCTTTGAGGAGAGCACACGCCTACTTTTTTTATCACAAGACGAGCCGCGCGCGCATTGTCGTGATTTTATGAAAAGTTTGTTGTTATTGTGATTAAAGACGATTTATGATATTTGGATTAGTGCATAGGTTACTGTGACTTATTGGTGTTAGTGTAATATTAGTTATTTAGGCATTTATTATGTAGCTAGTTTTGTGATTTAGGTTAAGTTAGTAAGTTTTTTAGTTTAATTATGCCTCAAATAAGGTTTTAAGTGATTAATTATTCAATCAGTGATCTTTTATTAATTAACAACTCGCAACTTAGTGAGTTTATGCCGCTGATTTGTTGTTCTCCGATAAAAAGTACCTACGCCCAACATCGCCGCCGCTCGCTGCACCCCGCGCACTAGGTCAGTGACTTTTCGTAGTTAAAGCGTGTTTACTTTTTATGCAGTTGATTCTGCTATTTATTTTGTTTGAAAATTGCAATTTTTAAATTTTCCACTAACTACTAATCTTCGTGTTTTAAAATGTTTCGATGGACTAGTACAGTGCTAGTTTTAATTTAATGTCGTAGTTCCAGATCCACATTGTATAGTGTATAGGCAAGACAATATAGTTGCCTAAAATATTCGAGATTAAAAAATACTGATTTGGAGTTATACATAATATGTAACACAATAAAAATCTAATGTTTTTGCACCAGCCTCAATCAAATAAAAGATTTATTGTATTTTAATTCTTAATTGAAACTAACGTAAATTCATTTTGGTCTTTATGAACGGCACCTTATTTAAAATCGAATTCATTTTACATCATATTAATTACAAATTAATTTTATTTTATTGACATTTTATTACTGAGAGGTAATATTTTCTTTGTCACTTCATTTTATTTAACCAACTGTCGTATTAGTTTACTGTACTATTAATCAGCTGTCATATCAGGTACTACAATATTTTTTTCTAATAAATTGAAAACTAAAGGTGCCACTCATAATGTATCCTCCTTAATATTAAAATTAACAACAATGGCAGTGGGTCGAGTCTTATCCTAATATTAAAAATATCGATAAATATAATTTTATGTATACAATTACTATAAAGATGGCAAAATTTATGTGTTTCTTCAGAACTTTTGGCTACATGGGATTATAAGAAAAGTTTTAAGGTGGCTTTTATAGCAACTGGAGACCATATTTGTTTTAAAGGTTACATGATTATTTTGAACTTACTTACTAAGACTTATTTGTCACATTGAGAATAAATCAGAGATTTCCAAAAACTGGTTAAGTATTTATAGCGCAATACAGTGGAGTCTTACAAAGGGATATCGTATTAAGCTATTCATCCGGCTAGACTGAAAGCTGAGATAGCTGGAAACAGTGAAAGATGAGTGTGATATAATGGACTCACTAGTTACCCATATAGTAGTTTATACCTTTAGACACAAAGCGATTCATTTAAGTACATTTACCATCCATTTTTGTTCTCCAGTAAAGCCATATTTTATTGGTAAAGCACCAATTTATCAAATACTGATTTGAACATTTACAATAAGCTTCACAAAAGGTACATTTAAATAGCAGGGATAAACGTTTTGTCTTATAGTAGATATTGCAATATAATTTCAGTCAAGAAAGTATTGTTTCATTCTCCAATACCAACGGGTATTAGAGAAACAAACAAAAAACTAAATGTAGACGATTCATAAAAAAAAATCGAAATAAAAGCATGCTATTAGATTTTAGACGCTAACCCTAGCACTGATAGTTTAAATTTTAACAGTGCATTCATTCGCTTAGTTATTAAGGGCACATTCGGGCACATGTTGTTGATTTTGAATTGTAATACTTTCTTTTAATTATATTGCAATGCATTCACAAAAATAGCTGCTCAACACAATAATCTAACATTGTTCTTCGTCGTCTGCATCCGTGTGTATTTCATAACTTGATATTGTGATTCTTGACGTTTCACTTCTTAAGTGCGTTATTTCCACCTGTTTAAAAAATATATAATCAGTATTTCTTGTAAATTTTTAAGACTTTTTACGACTTTGAAATCGTTTATTTTATTTTGTTTAAGGGCCCATCTAAATATTTTCAGAATGGACTTGTGTGCTGGAATAAAGTTTATTTTCGGATGTAGCGCGACTGTGCTTAGGGTAAGTCTAAGTTCGCTGTACATTTCATTGAGTGTCTCACTTGTTTTACAGACAAATAAGAAAAAAAAATATGATTTCGAAGAGTCAAAATTAAACAAAAATTGTCTGGAGTTATTTTGATGGGACCTTAAAATATTTGTGTGATAAAACTGACAATCTTGTGCACCCTTTTTAGTTTTCTCATTCATTATAATTATAGTAATCTAAAATAAATTTTAATCAGTGTTAATTCCATGTTAGTGAAGTCGTAGGGAAATTATATAAAATGTAGTTGCTTGCACTAGTTCACTTTTGTAACGCGGAGACCGAAATTGCCTCTGTTGCGTTTTCAACAAAGCAAAATAAATGCGCGAAGAAAACACCGCATTAAATAATCGCCCGTGCAAACTAGGGTTTAACCAAACTTATAATAAAATATTACAAAAATTCTTACCTTTTGCAAGCAGATATCCATATCAAACTAAGTTTAGGAATGTCCGCTTTAAGCCAGCCATAGGTAAGCTTTAAGTATGAGTTCTACTATTTTAGTAGGTATTTTAAAATAAGGGTAAGACTAAATGGCAGATTTTTTAGATCAGGTAAATAATTACATTCGGATCACTATTATTAGTATGTTTCTCTAAGAATTATAAGAATGTATTAATACAACAGCTACTTTTTGGAATAGTATTAGGTATAAGAAGTGCAAAATACATACTCGTAACTACTGTTATACCGTCGAAACGTTCTTATTACGAAAGTTAAATGAAATGAGCTATTGAACATGAGAACTAGTAGCTATTGGTAAAGGTATTAAAATTTAATTCGGTTACGTGTGAGTGAAATGACTTGAGTTGCTGTAGTGATTATTAAACGACAGTATTAGAGAATTGGTATGAAATTCCTCTTACCATGTAACTTATGCAAAACAAAAATGTGTAGCCTTGTTTAATTATTTGTGTGGAAGTTTTAAAACGTTTTTCTTCTTTTATTATTACTCCTAAAATGTACACACCACGCCATATCGAACTAATTTATATTTATGACCTGATATTTATGACCTATTAATTTTATGACCTGGCATTATACAAAGTTTCTACTAGAACAGTATTTGATTGATATGTATTGATATAATAAGATAAGTAAAAAATATTCAGTATTTTTTTTCTCAAATGTTTATTCTACATGTCGGTCGTTTTAAATAGTTAACAACAACAAAATATACATTATATTGATATATAGTAACAACGACGAGAAACGTAACAGTTTATACACACCAGACTACGTTTTTGTAAGGGTGACCGGCGGAGAGAAATGAATAAATTCTGTTTTTTTTTACTATGGCATAACATTTCACAATGCCCTGTCCTGTGATTCTTATAAGTTCAGATTGCAAAAACGAACAAGACTTAATGAAATGGAAAATCGAAAATATAATATTTATAATTTAATGTCGTCGCTTTTAATTTTAACCTGTTAAGTCTAGAGTCTTTGCTTTTGTTCAAGTTGGTGGCCTATCTAAAGGTAGGCACTGTTTTTAAAATCCTACCCTGTCATCATTGTACTTTTGCTAATTTTTACAAGCGATTTTAACATTAGCGATCCTCCATTCATTGAATTTGCAAGAAACATATGTGAATATCACATATTTATGTCCTACAAAAAAAAAAAACTACACACTTTAAGTAATGAATTTAAGTAAATTTTAACGTTAAAGTAAATGTTATTTAAATTGCACTACTACAACACTAATCGATAAGTATACAATTTGTACTGTACCAGTGATCCTACAATGAACACCTTTGTTTTTAATTATTTTTTAATAAATACATATCGAGGAAAGGTCACCACTTACAAAAAAGTTTTAATTTATTTTCGATCTGTAAGCACTTTTACAAATACACAACATACAACGGATACAACGAACAAATCTATTCTACTCATTAAAATGGTCAGTTTTATTACTATAATTTTGTTTTATTATTGATTAAGATATAGTATTTTGCAGTATTTTTTTATATTGAAAATGCATACATTATACCCGCGCCTTGCTTATAAGCTAGCCAAATAAATGGTAACTTTTAAAGCAGTCGGAAATGTGATAACATGAATATTATATAACTTTATTTTTTGGTAAAAATACTTACAGATCTCATACAGTTTTATAAATATTATTACACTCACATGAAAGCGGATTATATATGTATTTCAAAAGCGAACAACGAATTGCTTTTGTTAACTGACAACCTTTATTTTTATTAATAGCAATACATTAAACGGAAGTTATAGTTAAATACGAAAGTGGTAGTTTTTGGTCGACTTAGTGTTGATAACACTGGATCTCGTGGCAGTTATTTAAAAAAAGATGTTCTGATTTACTTTTCTTTTTGTACTTTATGCAACGAATTGGTATGATTTCTTAAGAACGATTGGACGCGCATCTTCTATTCGGCAGATCACAAAAACTTAATTGTAAGACTATCAATTGTTGAAATAACTACGGGCAATACCGGCTTTATTCGAGGATATTGGAATTACTCATTTTCTTATTAAAATCTTGATATTTAAAAGAATTCTTTTTTTCACCGTGTCGTTATGTGCGTCTGTCAGAATTTAGAAAAGTTTAATCAACTGTCATATTGAATGACATACGACAACTGATTAATTCGAAGTTTATTTTTTGTTGAGCTATTGTAAGCCGGTATTTAAATACAGGGTGTGCAAAATTGTGTTGTTATAGATATTCGTACATTAACGTGATTCACACATGTTTCATTCACTTGTTTCATCATAACACCCTGTTTATATCTCTAACTCCACTAATATGTGTTGAGATCAGTCGATTGCTGAATATGATTAGATGAAGTCAGTCGAAACCTTTATTTTGGGACTTATTTAATAGATTTAAAGTATTTCTTTTTTATTGTTACACAGTAAAAAAAAGTGCGAGATTTTTTAAAAGGACAGAATATTTATTAAAAAAAAAGAAATTTTAATGTTTTCTAAACTGCTATTTAATAAGTCCCAAAGTACAAAAAATATATTAAAATTATTACTTACTACACAATAGCTAAGTTACATAGTCTAAAAACATTTTTTGTTTTAAAAAAATGGGTCCGTTCTTTTTTGGCAATTATTAATATATTTCGAAAACGGCGTACAACATTCACCAACTAGCATTTCAGTTACAATTTCTTTTTTAATTTTTCAACAAGACAATGGCAACACTTATTTTAAAATTAAGTCATACCAGCCGATATTCACGCAACATCGATTATTGCTTCGATTTATTTAAAATAAAAAATACACATTTCAGCGCCATGTTTTTTCAAGAAGCATTAAGTATTAATATAATGCATTCCTTAAAATGGAAGCACCCAATTTTGTGTATTTATTAAATTTTGAGATTGCCATGACAAAAAATGTTCCTAATAAAAAGCTAGCGTCGTAAAAACAGATAGTATAAGCGTTTATAAATATGTTTATTGATATTTTGATCATTTGTAATCCTTTTCAACTCTTTCTTTTAGATGCAACTATTCCATCGTAAGCAGCGTCCGAAAAAAGGGGCATTCATTAATAGGGCTGATGCGCTATGTAAATAAATAAATCGTATAATAATATTATGTAAGAATATTAGGTCGTATGTGAGCGTGTAGGCGTTTGTCTTGTTCCAGAAATAGTTTGCCGAAAAAAATATCAAAACAGATCAACAACTTTTGCAAAAAAAAAAGGTTCGTCGAATATATGTAGGTATAATAATATATTCGACTTTCATTCGATAATGTTAGGTATTGTAATTTCGAAATTCTGACACCTTTTTGAATATTTTCAGACTTGATTAGTTACTCAAAAGGTAAACAATTTCTGGTAACACAGGATTTGAGTTAAAAATGAACGGTATAAATCAGAAACAATGTATCCAGTAAAAATTAATATTTTTTTTTCTATCTGTTTTCCTAAAAATAATAAATTAAAAGTGATTTGCGAAACACGAAAAAAATACTGGGTGCACGGTAGTGCCACCAGCCAAGTTCAACATTTTAATTTTTTTACCGTTCACTTTTGCATGGAATAAGAAGCTATAGCGTGTTGGATGCTTGTCAGTGTGGTTAGTATGTTAAATCTATTACCAAAACACTATTATTTACTTACCCATCCCTCGTTTAAATTAGTCAAAAGAAATAGCATTTTGGAGAGACGATTGTATGATTTCTATAGGTATTATACTTCAAAAATAAATTCAATTGCAATGAGAAAATATTAGTGTATGTGATTTGAAATAAATAAATGGGAATGGCATAAAAGTTAGGATACTAAAATAGGGCAGATAAACCAATCAATGGACATTCTTTGTCAGAACAAGATTCCACTACACATTTGTGTATAACAATGACAAGCATATCACTTTGGCAACCGAACTACTAAACTATTTATTGACTTCAAAGCAACTAAAAATCTATTCAATTAAAAGTTAATTAAAAAATGATGAAAAACGTGATAATTTGGAGAAGTTTTTTTTGGGATAATTCTTTATTGGTGGCATTTAAACGAAACCATACCTACAGAGTACTAATAATACTAATAGTTCTTAGATTCTGAGCATCAAACTAGTCCACTTTCCTAAGTACGATGAATCGAAAAAAAAAAAAATTATATAAATGAAAAACCAATCGAACCGTCTCTCCAAAAGTTAAACCAATCACCCAGCTTAGAACCAATCAGCCAGCGTAACAATAACTCACCACTTCGCTGGTAAGACAGTTGATGGTGGTGGGGGGGAGGGCGCGCGCGGGCGGCTGCGGGGGGCGCGGGGAGCGGCGCCCCTCGCGACTGTCGCACGGCGTGGCGCCGCGAGCTGGAGTTATTGGGTAGCCTGGGGAAAAGTCCAAACGTGTATTGACTGGAATTTGTGACACATCCGGCTCGAAGGACCAAAATAAATTTACATAGTAGATGATAGTAGAGTATGAAAAATAATTTGCAGTTCCGTACAATGACTATTCGTTTTTGTTTCCAATTGCCATTATTGCCAGTTAAATAATGAATATTTACATACCTTGTTCACTACTACTGGACTCAGTGAAGCTGGGCGTGCCCTCCGTCCACGTTGGAGTGGAACCCTCGACTGACGCTGGCGGGGTCCAACACACACTGAAACACACATAATATAGCTGTAAGAAATTCCACCACGATAGAACTTTCAACAGTGCAGACAACAGTGCCATCAACCGGAGAGTAATTCATCATCTGCCAAGCCTTTGACCAATCAAGTTGGGGTCGCCTTACCGGATGCAGGAATACCAGTATTTTGCCCTCCACAACCCAATTAGTATTGAGTAATAGAATGCTACTGAGAAATTGCTGAAGTTAAATCCCAATAGCAGTTTCTCCAACTCATTCTGGGTTTGATACATGCTCAGCCTTACGAACACTAGACCCAACAAGGATATACTTTTTTTTTTTTTTTTTTTGGTGGGTGTAAAATCATCGAATAACCCCTCCCGCTCTTGGGCAGAGCGAAAGGGAGTGTCAGACTTCTACTGACTAAAAACCACCCATGTTCCTTCTTCGCCCTCTATGTCGAGGCCGCGATAACCGTTGGACTACCCGCGGCCCCGACAGGCGTCGGCCCTTTCGGGCCCCTCCCATGTTGCTGACATCTCTTTGAGGCGCGCGTGGAACACGAACGCGCCGTCGACACGGCCTGTTTTCGTCGTGAGACGGACGGACGGCGAGTTAGCCCATCACTCACCGTCCACAGGCCCGCGTCTACGGTGGCCGGAGGTCATCGCGGGACCCCCGACGCCCGGAGCGCCTCCCGCAACAAGGATATACTTAAATAATCATCAGCCTATTAATGTTCCTACTGCTGGGACACAGACCCGATCTCTTTGAGAGGAAGTGGGCTATAATCTACCAACCTTACCCAGTGCGAATTGGTAGATGTCAGAAGTCTTCGAATTTTTGGTTCTAGGACATGCATATTTCCTCACAATATTTCCCTTAACCGCTACTAAAATATTAAAACATATTCACCTGGCTTCATTACTGCGCGCACTACTCAACGCAGCCGGCGTCAACGCTAACGATGACGCCGAAGACGTGGTCATCACGCTGGCAGCACTAGACGCGCCTCTACGTCTCCCAGACGCACTCGACGACGTCGTTGATGACGAGTTCGTGCGAGACGTCCTTGGCGGAGGAGCTTCTTCGAAAGGCGGAGGAGGCGTCGAACAACACGATAGAGGGGCGCCTCCTGGTGGTAAGCTAGCGTTACTACTTGGACTAGCAAGACAAGTCAGGATAGGGCTATGTGTGAGTAAAGGCGTCATGGTTGTGGAGGTAGAAATGAAGATGAGTATATGCGTAGCTTTTTGAGTTGGCTTCCTTAATGGGAACCTCGATAACACAGCGCAGATTTACAACTTACAAGCAGACAGTTGAAAATTCAGTGCGGTACAATCTAGGGCAGTTGACAAAAATAATCGAAATAGTCCGTCAGATAGATTTCTAAAAGCTATTGGACAAATATTTTCTTTTTTCACGTAAACAAACATTGAAACAGTGGTTTGAAAACTCGTATGACGTCATATTGCATGACATTTTTACCTCCAGAAAGTGACGTCACAAGCCGCGTTTTATGTTCGTCAATTTTTATTAATTTTAAATAACAAAAAACACGTATACAATATTTTTCGATAATCTAACTGACGGACTAAACATAATCATATATATTTTTTGTCAGGAAACATCTGACAATCCCGACAACCCACGCATGTGAACGCAGCTGCGTTCAAATGCGCGATATTTCAACAGATGTTGCTCTAGTTACGCTACTAGCTACGTTATTTGATAAGCCTTCACCTGCTGTTTTTGTCACGTTTATAATGCCCAGTGTGTTATAATGTCACATTTATATGTGAACGCATCTTCAAATTTCTTCTTTATGTTAGTTGGTTATATCCAGAATCCCAACTCAAAAATTGATACGCTTTTGACGTAGAAAAGTGGTAGATAAAATTATTTAAGCTATTTCTACAATCAGGCAAATTGTGGTCAATGCTTTGGTATTCAACTTTTCAAGTAGTTTTTGCTAGTGCGAGTTTTAAAGAATCTACCTATGTCAGCAAGTAAAAGGGTGCAACGGATATTTATTTTTTCTATCGTACTGTAAATGTCGTGGAGTTCTAAATCTACTTATTAGCTATGAATCAATAAGATTTTAGACGTTTCACTGTAGAGTTTAACTGCGAAACTAATCAGGGGGTCCAAAATGAGGTCTTTATCAGATCATTGAATTGCGTTAAAAAGCATAAAATGGACCTTTTATAATAGAAAAATTCGTAAAATGGTCTTTTACGCAATTCAAATTTTTCTCCTAGTATGATCTGTTTTCCTAAATACTCACAGACGCAGTTTTACTATTATGCAAGTTTCATTTTAAGCATTTTAAAGCAATTCATATTATGATCTGCTATTGCTAAAGTGGCCATTTTAGACCCCCTGAATACCGAACTGAACATGCGATTCTACAGTAAAACTTCTTGTTATATCTATACAGGTTGTCAGTTTGCATACTCGTCAAATTCAAGGAGGTTTCTATAGTAAAAATTGTTGACCTGAATCAACAATAAAATAAGTGGATATTTTTTTCTTATAAACGAATTTCGGTAAGTGTGAACCACCCGTGAAGCGGCCGGTCTGATTCTCGCCCTACACCGCGCTTTCACATACACACATGACTCAAAGAAACGCAAACGTTTTTGCAATAATTTCTAAATCCCTATAATACGGTGCAGGGATTTAGAAATACTGTTAAAATTCAAACAACTAAAAAAACAGCGCCCCAATATTAATTATTGACCAGGTACCGTAATTTAAATTGATTTTTATGACTTTTATGAAAATCTGCATTTTGACGAGGAGGCAAAACTGCTGTTAAGTATGATGGAATGTAATCAAGGGTATTGTAATATTACAAGTATACACATTAAGTATTCAAAGATTTTTCTTCTGTCATAATTAACAAAACTTCAAAGATTGAAATATCTACAATATAGATATCATTTGAAGGTTTGACCAGTTTTCAGTATTGCTAATAATCGTCTCCATGTCTTCGGTATTTATCGAAACTCGATAAGTTTTATACTTTTGTAATGTTTTCGAGAATAAACAAAGGCGATACCTAATGGCTTGGCATTCGTTTTATGATAATTATTCATACTAATCCATTGTCATGTCGTCAGCAAAAATATATAAAAACCAGAGATATTTTCGATTTCGGAACTCGAACACATGAAAAGAGGATTATATCTACATACTTTCTAAAGTGATTAATATTATAGCAGCTAAATACATAAAACTAGATCAAGTCAAAGTGTTATTTCAAGAGGATGCAACTATGTTAAAGTAGGAAAAAGGGTTTAATAAAATATGTAAATCTAACGACCGAGCAAATACAACGTAAATATAGAAAAAATGGCAGTCATCTCGAATCACAACACAATCTAGAAACATCGACATGCTTGTAAGAACAATATTTAAAATGGCTTTGAGCCTCAACGAATTATAATCTCTTCAATCCATATTTCTAAATAAAATTTTCATGTTCAACTTTGTCTAATTCTCAATTTCCTTCTTCTTTCTCTTTACATAAATTTTCATTAGTTTCGTCTATAGCAACTCTTCAAATTCTTTCTTCATCTTTATAATCATCTTCCTCTTATCCGATTTCCTCTTAAAGCTTCCTTTCTTTTTCTGTCTTGGAATCTTATTTGGCGTTTTCGTTAATGGCGTCTCTGAAAACTGTTTTATTTTCTCGTGGACATTGCCACTTATTGATTTTGAAACTACTGGGTTGATGACCGTTGTTGTTAAAGAGAAATGCTTTTTATCTATAGAGGTCAAACTGCCGTGTGTGTATTCGATAGGTTCAAACATTTTCTTAGTTTCTTTTACTAGTCTTTGCGTGTCGATATTCTTTTCTGACTGTTTACTCTCCTGAGAAGACGATATGGAACTTCGTCTTGAGCTATCCGAGTCAGTTTGGGCATTAAAAATATGTTTTTGGAACATGTCGATCTTGGTTTTAGCTTTCTTGTGACATATAGCTTCGTCTTTTGTCATTCCTCGTTGATATGTTCTGATTTCAACTTTTGGTTTAGGTTTCTTCTCTTGCGAACGGGTTTTGTCTCTTTTAGACTGTGTGAAGTTCAATTTTTTCGATATGCCTGATATGATTCCCGGTTTTGCGCCATTCTTTTCTACTTTAACTTCTGTTCCATTATTTTCTGTTTTAGCTTCTGTATTTGCTTTTGGTATTTGTTCTATCTTCATTTTATCAGCCGGAGCTACTTTTCTTAAACTTCTGGCTGCCGATATGAGGTCAGATGATTTAACGTTGTGGACGCTCACTTTTTCCGTTGATGAATCTAAGGTTATTTGCGTTTTTCCCGTTAATTTGTCGCCGATCTGTGTAACAACTTCTTTCACGAATTGCGAAGGACTTTTAGATTGCTTAGCTCTTGCGATTTCAACCGATTCGCGTATTTCGTCAATAACAATCCTCTCTTCGCTACTAGATTCAGTAAGAGACGTGTCATCGTAGTCTCCTGAGTCTAAATGTTCCCTCAATACTTTATCGATATTAAATTTAGCCATCATTGAAGTTTGAGCAATCAAATCTTTACCGGGATATGATCTCTCCGTAATACTATCAGCTTCCTCTACGAAGTCTAGGAAAGAGTTCGAAGCAACTAATTTGGTGATTTTAACAGAACTGTTGGAAACAGACGGTGGGATGCGACATGCAGTGGGTTCTTTAAACTTAAAATCATGCCCGTAAAAGCAGAAATCATCATCACTGCTAGTGATGGGTGTCTGCGGAGGGATGTCACTCACAGAGATATTTAAATTCGGATAATCACCTTTCGTGTCGATGCTAGACGCTTGGGAGGACCCGCCTCCTCGTTTAGTTTTAGGAGACCCTCTCGGAGGGACCGGAGGAGGGACTCTCTGCTTTTGGGAGCCTTTCAAGACGGCGGGGAACGCGATGTCGGGTTCTGACACGGCGATGGTCGTCTTAGCCGACGACATAGTGACTTTAGCAGCGGTTGATACCGGTGAGGTCACCGAGATCGGCGTTATATGCGCTGTCACATCCGATAAAGATACTGGCGATCGACAAAAACGCTCAAGATTTTGTATAGGTTTATTAATAATTAAAAAGTACACAATAATAAAAATGTATAATTAAACGAAAAATTTGGCACATTAGAAAATAATGTTATTAAATAACAATAAAAAAGTTTAAAAGATTTGTGTATCATTGGAAGTATAGTTACATTACATAATACAGACGGGTTTTACGTAGTAATTAGTTAAATATCCAAAATGGCGTGTTTGAATTTATATTTTTTAGATGGAGCTTGACCGTTTAAATAACGTGTTTTTTATTGGTGCATCAAGTTTATATATTAGATATTAAATAATAAATTACAGCATGCAGATTTAGGGAGTAAAAAGAAAAGCGAAGATTGATGGTATACCCAATAAGAAAAAAGTTCCAATAAGGCCATAGCAGCATGAAAAAAAGAGAGATAACATGACCATAAGTTTCTTTATATATTCTTTAGTATTTATTTATGGCAACAATTAAAATACTTGTCAAAAATGTGCTAATTTTACTACCATAAATGATATATGATCACCAAAACATTAAGTTCGGTCATATTTTTTTTGATGACCAAATATACTTTTTAGGCGTCAATTTGTACATTTATGAAAAGTTTTTAAACAAATTTTAGTTTCCAAGCAAAAAGCGTAGCAAGGGCTTCAAACCATTCATTGGTCGCAAAACTGATTAAAAGTGACAAGAATTTGGAAAAAAAGTGCGAATAAATTTCGATTTATTTATTTATATTTTCGCGTGATTCCAATTACTGACTCGACAATTCAAGCAAAAGCAACAGTGACTTTATTTATGAATTAAAAAATAATTTTAGCACCGACGACTAAGCAGCAAATCAATTTTAATACTACTATTAGCCAATTGATTGATTTAATGTATAATTTAATGAATTCTGAATATTTAATTGATTGATGCGATTAATGGGTGAAGGAAACAGTTTTATACAGTTTTGATTAAATATTTTATATTAGTTTAAAAGTGTACTCCTTGCTACACTTTTTCTTTTTGATATTTTATTGCAAAAAATACTTTATTTGTGTAGATATTCATTGGCCAATTGCCCATTAGTTTTATACTATCGGAAATATCCGATAGTATATTGGCAATTGTTTTTGTGGATCATGAAAGTACAGAATGGCTCTGTATTGCTCTGTGTTTTACATAAAACATGCTGAAATATCTCTCTTTCGAGTTAAAATGTTTTATCTCCTCAGAGACCTTTTTTTTTGAAAGAGTAATTCGCCACTGAAAACACAGTTACTGCGGTACTCAAGAGATATTTAATGATTACTTAAGCCGTCACTTAGTAAAGATTTGACATACATTTGTATGGCAAAACCTTTACTAACTGATGGCCTAAGTTATCATTAAAGCTCTCTGAGTGCGGCAGTAAGTCTCACTTTATTAATCAGTTAAACCATTTTTTAATAAGCTGCGACTATACAGCCACCAGCCGAGCAAAAATGCAAAATGGAAACTCCTGGTTGACTTGATATCATAATTCAGGACCCCATTTACATCTTCCGTGCGTGCTTATGATCATTAGAACAAAGAGCTAATCTTTTCCATTCTGTACTTCCATATCCCACTAAAACCATTTGTCTTTCCAAAGTTATTAAGCCAACTTTTATTTAAATCCAACTTTAAATGTTTTAGAAGTTAAAAAAAAAACGACAATAATTGTCACCAACGACAATTTTTGTCTCAAACGACAATATTTGTCACAAAAGACAAAACACAAAACGACATTCATTCTCACCTGCTTTGACGCTCGCGACCCCACTTGATCCTGCTCCTATCCATTCGATAGCGTGAAAATATCATGTCATATTCGTGAGCAATGGTTTTTATATTAAATCATACATATTTTATCATCATCGTCGACCTCATTTTTCTCTAGACAAAAGTATGAAAAAAAAATGTTGCGAACTTGGCTAATGCACTGCCGTGCCACCAGATTTCAAAGTTTCGTTTTCACAACACAACAAAACAATTTAGACCTTAAGTTGAATGCATTAACAAATTTATTTATTTTTTGCTAATATTGATTATAAGCGTTTATTCGCGTAAGTTGAACGTAGCAAATCCAACAGTGCGTCATTTTAAGTCGACGTGTGAAATAGTAAAAAAATCTTTTAATTATTTGGAATTCTAATGATGTACAGAAGATAAATAAAACTAATAAAATCCAGCCAACAAGAAATCACATTTATTACCATAGTATATACATAAAATTTTGGTCAAACAGCTCAAGCGATATACAATATACTTAACAGTCTACCACACAAGTACTCTATAACATACACAGGTTCCGTTTTAAATATACTCTAAAACTTCTGTTCGCGACTGTACAAAACTTTTTTAATTTTTTCTCATAAAAACACCAAAACATTTGACACTGGCGTAATATTACACCTGTTCCCAGAAGGGTTAGTCGCTCCGGCCTAACCCTTCGGGGAACAGGTGTAATGCTATGTTGTGTGAAAAGATGCAACTCCGCCACAATTTAAAAGATTTACAAAAAAGTACAGTCACAAACAAAAGTTTAACCAGTCATTTAAAATAAACATTTAATTAAATAACCTAACATTCATACCATTTAATCTCAATATATTGTGAAACGTTTTTTTTATAAATAAATAATACGGAATATTGTCTAATAATGGAGTTGCTAAATTAATGCGTTTTAAAATAATGGTAGTATACAATGAAAATAATATATGAAATGAGTGATTATTGGCATTATTTTTGTGACAAGGTGAATACTTCTTTTTTCTAAGGAATGTGGTTTAAAACGTGGTGGTATTAAATAAGTCAGTTTACTGTCGTTTCAGTTATTTAAACGGTTGCAGTTTCAACCTTATTGTAACTAGATTAAAGGTCATTATGACTTCGATAGTGAAGCTAAATCTGAGATAAAATAACTATGAATAGTAGTGTATAATTACAACAGTAATAGTTTAAAACTCAGTTCTATACTTTGTGACGACAAACTTGTTTTTTAAATCTTATAATTTGTATGAGACACACAATAAATAAACCAAAAGAATCGATTCAAAATCTGTCATTCACAAATTGAATGGCATCCTGAAAAACAACCTAATTACATTTAGTATCCTAAACCGAATAGGAAAGAACCTTTAAACATCAGAAAAAATAAAATTCAGACACCACAAGTAAATTGCAATAAAAATTATATTTCTCTAATAAATAATCCATTCATACAAATTCTTTACATCATAACCCAATACACACTATTTCAGTTCGAATTGTAGTTTTTAAAGACTGCATTAGAAATTATTTTTTGGTACCTATCACTGATTTCCTTGTTGTTTTTCATAACTAAAAGACAGTATTATAGCATATAAGTAAATATTTTTTTCTAAATTGCTATTATTACAAGACATCATTTTTTTTTCGTTGTATTTTTTTAAAATCTCGTAAATTTATAACTTCTCAAGCAGTCTTCAAAAGCCCACATTTTCAATAACTGGGACAAAATTCATCACAATATGATGATTTCAACACTTCATAATATATTTAACAGAAAAAAATCCCTACTAATCAGAAATGTATTGAACCACTTTTAAAATAAAACTTTTTTTTAAATAAAGGAACAGTGCGATCAAAACTAAAGGTGTTTTTTTTGTTTTGACCAGGTATTATTAGCCTATAATAATCTTCGATTCAGAAAATTAATTTATTGGAAGCTCCATTATCGTCAAATATAAGCTACATTCAAATTAAAAAAACCTCATGAGTTAGTTTCGTACATAAGCAAAAGACTAAATAATAGACAAAGTGGCAATAGACAGTCACAAGGTACGTCCAGCACACCCCTGCTGTAAACTCAGATTTGTTTGCCAAATTGTACATATTTTTCTCAAATGAATAAATAAATCTCTAGCCACATGTGGCGACTGTCTATTTGACTCTGACAACACAGTTGACGGGTAATAAAATGATACCCCTTGACAATTGCGGTCTGAAATACGTAGTTCAATACAATTTCTGGATTAGTATACACAAAAATTGATACTCTTTTAATAAATAATCAGACGGTTGCAACAGAAACTTGTGCTAGAACCTGCTTGGACCTCAAAAAGAACCCGATCGCACATACATTCGTTCGCAATAAAATACTGCATATATTACATCTTTTTTAAACCTAAGCATAGGTAACAAAATGGACTGAATCGAGTACAGTTGATTTTTAGTTTAATTATTGGAAGTTGAAAAAGTAGTTCAGTGATTTGTTAAAAAGTTATGTCAAAAATAGTTGATTTTTAAAAAGTCAAAGTTGTTTTTACCGCAAATAATGGTAAACAAGATGGTAAGTATGGAAGAAAAAGACATGTTGCGCCGACCCCAAATAAATTGGGATAAGGGCAGGAGAATGATGATGATGATGATGAATGGTAAACATACATCTTTATTTATGCAATATATCAAGACGATATTATATTACATTTGAGACATGGTAAATATTTACCAAAAACATTTTAGTATACATATTTGGGGATTTAGGTACAATTTATTTCATTTATTTATATCGATATTTATTTATATAAAATCTAAGGCCTTCACTTCACATAAAACATTGATATATATTAAATATTTATTGTCAATATTCATTGCTTTATGCTTGGAAAAATGACATACCGATATAAGTTATCAATACTCAATGACAAAATGGAAATTGATTTTACAAATACAAGTCAACTAAGCCATTACGATTATTACAAACTATGTCTTTTACTTTTAACTGAACTACTTCGGTAGTCGAAAAACTATCGATACAAATACACATCACTACATTCATCAACTAACACTCCTAATATCGATTCACAAAACACGCTTTTCTAACAATAACTTAGCACAGTAAATTTCTCTATCGATAAAACCGAAATATACACTAAAAAAATGTCGATAGTTGACGTGATGGTTTGAAGATGGTCGACAAAACTATCGATTGTTTGTGTGATACCAAATTATCGATAATTTTCTTCAATCTGCTGGTGGCACTACTATGATAGTACTGCCGCTGTCTTTTCCCGCATATATTTCAGCTTTCTCTATACTTCTTATATATACCACTTCCTTGATATATTCTTCTTTCGATTCCGAATCATTTATATGTTCATCACCGTTGAGTTGTACTACAGAAACATGATGTTCTGAAATTTCTGATATCTGCAGATTTCTTTCCATCATTATTGGAGATTCTGGTTTAATATAAATCGTTTGGGTAGACCTTACTTTGCGAAATCTCATATCTTTTGGCAGAGTAGCTGTTTCTCTGGCTTCTAAGCTAGGTGTGCCTGAGTTTCTGTAGCTAGAACTTAAACTTTTTGGTAATGTGTTTGATTGTTCAGCTTGCATAACGCTGTCAGTCTTTACTAAGCCGATATCAACGAAGAATTTCTTGAATTTCTCAACGAAAGTCGGCGATTTTGCTCTGTTTAGACTGTTCGTTAGTCTTTCATTCGAATTCTCTTTAACCTCGTCAATCCTTGCTGGGATATTGGACGTGCTTTTATGTTTCTCTAGAATATTCGATCGTCTCTTCCATTTCGCGTCTTCATCTTCATCATCTATGAAGGGTATATCTTGGAGATTGTTCTCGTTTCTCGTATCGACTGCTGCGTCTTTCTTTTTAGGGAAGTTGGGTGTTGCTTCTACGTAGATTTGAGGTACGCTTGTACTGGTATTGTCAGTTTGGATCCCGCTGTCGGCTAGACTACCGTTTATATGCGAGCTTCCCGCACCTGTACTCAGGACTTTGGTTAACTGGTCAGATAGAGCGTCCATTCTATCTTGTATCGAGGCTCTGTAGACATTGTTACTGTATGACGTTCCAGGGTCGCGAGTAACGTTTGAAGTGTCAAATTCGATGCGTCTAGGGAATGTTCTGTCCCTGTCTATTTTCAATCTGTCGGAAAGTACGGAAGGGTACTCGGTAGGTGGCTGAATGCTCGGATGCCTCTGATTCCAAGTCGATATGGTGGTGTCAGTAAAATCGCTCATGCTGGATCTTATTGAAGATCTAGGCGATAGTCTGGACTGCCTTAAGAGATCAGGGTTGTAATCTTTAATCGGTCTTCCGATGTAGATACGTCCTGAATAAAAAACGTCTTTGTCAAAATGGGTGGAACGGACGTTTTGGTTTTTTGGTACATTTCAGTTTATTTCTTTCCCCCGTCGGCAAACCATGCTTTGAACATGTCGACCACCAACACCGTTAGCACAAAAAACACATCACATTTTTTTTTTAAAAACGTCAAACGCGAGTAGTTGTCAAAAAAATGGAAAAAAAATACTACAAGTAGAAGGAAACGAAAAATAAGGACGGTAAACAGGGGAGTGGGTAACAAACACCGGAAAGGGAAGGGTGGGGGGATAAAATAAACTGAAATGTATAATAATATATAGGTACCAACATAATTCGCATTCAATGTTAGGGTAAGTTGGGGTGAAAACTACTTTTGTTTAAAAATAAATTGTAAAAGGTTAATAATTAAACTAAGATTAGTTTTTGAAATAATCGAGCATTTGAATGAAGCGAGTTGACGATTCACTGTAATAATTATTTTATCTACAGCTGTTAAATTGGAATGGATTGTAATTTTTTTATTACAAATAAGATTTACTTTTTTTTTAACTTGATGCGTAGTTCACCAGTGAAACTAAATGATTCTTACTTCTAAACCGCGTTCAAGAGTTATCGCGTTTTAACTCTTAATCGCTTTTAGTTTCATTCGTGAAAGGGGTTGGAAAGTTTTGTCTGGCAGCCTAATTTTGCCATTTTATTTAAAAAAATATTTTAAAAGCGGCCACTCATTAAAAACAAGTTTTGTATGAGACAAAATGGTCATAAGTGTCACGTTTACGGGATATGACAGTTATCATTAATAAAAGGTTTCATAACCGGTTAGTCAAACCGAAAAATGTGCTGAAGTTATAGATTTAGATATAGAAGATAACGCATATCTAGAAAACGTGACACTTAAGACCATTTTGTCTCATAAAAAACGCGTCTCATCAAAACTGCAGGTTTGTATTGATACCAGTTATCGATGAATACAGGCTATAAGCAGGGCCATCACTTAAAAAACATGGTGGAAGCTAGGCAGGCCATAATAAAAATAATTCAACCCTCTTTTATTTCAATTGATCGTGAAAATAATTTTTCACGCCATTGGCAAGTTTTCAAAAAAATCCCACTTATTTTAAACAACAAAACTCAAAAAATCGTCAACTCGCTACAAAAAAAAAATTACACCAAAAAGGTACTATCAAAATACTGTTAATCATACCTGGTGTATCAATCTCTTCCTGAGGCCTGGATGGCTTGGCGATGCTCTTCCTCTTCGACGGCGAGTGTTTCAGGGCTGCGGGAGTGAAGGTACACCGGTTAGGTTGGGTTGTGGATGGGTGGGGACGAGGAATACTGTTGTGGTTTGGTTTTACATACTTTGTTTTTTTTGAGCCGGTTCATGTGACGATTACCAACCCGCACGATGGATTATAGCCCATTCCTTCTCATAGAGAGGAGGCCTGTGTTCCAGCAGTGGGAACATAATAGGTTGATTATGCTATGTTCACGAACAGAATCAGTAAAATTGCTCGATTACAGGGGCTTTACGCTTTTAGGTGGAAACCCGCGGAATTTGTAGGTCAGTGAGAGGCTGTATATTGAACAAAAAATATGATTCGTGACACGTAAGTACACACGTAATACGAGAATCATATCATAATCGACATGCAACCCGACACTGACCTACAAATTGCAAAAAAAAAACCTGAAGGCGATTTTCAGGAATGAAACTGGACGCGATCAGCACCTTTGAAATGCGTTCAAGAGCTGTCAGTGTCAACATTACTGTGGAATATAAACATTGACAGCTTTTGGACGTTGTTTGAAAGTGTGCTGAACACTTTTAGTTTACTTGGTGAAATTGGATCTCACTGCGGTACTCAGAGATATTTAATGATTACTTAAGCCGTCACTTAGTAAAGATTTGACATACGTATGACAAATCTGTCAAAACCTTTACTAAGTGATGGCCTAAGTAATCATTAAAGCTCTCTGAGTGCGGCAGTCAGTCTTAAGTCAAATAATTGAATTTATTTATTAATCTTCGGGTTTTTTCCGTTGATAGTGACGTGTATTAATTTTTGACGCCCTGTAATGATTTTTCTGTCATTTTTTGTACCCAAACCACAACAATATACCAAACTATTTACAAAACTTGAAATAACAAACAGTTAAAATAAATAAAACATCAGCTCACTAATTAAAAAAAAGCTTTTCTTTTTTTCAAAAACAAAAATAATATCAGCGTGAACGCTTAATTCGCAAAATAATCGCCAAAATGTTCTCAAAAAGCTTTCTAATACAGTGAAGATTTTTGTGAAAATATTGTTAAAGGTGTATAGTAACATCGGAGATAATAATTATTTAAATGTATTAAAATAAGTTTAGTTAAAGAACACTGGCTCCGTGTAAAATACTAGTACTCAACTGCATCCAGCCAGTCAGACTGAGAGCCGACCCTAACATACTAGGCAACTTAAAAAAAAAATCTTCAAGCAGCAATCTTTAGTAAAAAAAATTGCATGCAATTAATAGTATTTAGAACACAATACTAATCTCCAATGTTACTATCCCCACAGTAGTAAAATAAATATCATAAAACAAAACCCGTTAAATTCATATAACCAAAAACATCATAATAATAAAAAAAAAACTCCATACGACATCGTTTCGCATTCACCATTTAAAAAAAAACAGTATCTTTCGAAAATTCAAAACTGCGAAATGACATCTGTCAAACGAAATAAAAAAACAAGAAACATAGACATATTATAGTCCTCTCACAGCTTATTTACCACCTATTACGAGGGAAACACCGGGGTAGCTCGCGAAATTAAAATTTTCTTAAGTTTTTTGCAATTTGTCGGCCAGCGGCAGGTTGTATGTTGTATTTACAGAATTATAAACATTAAAATCATCAATACTTAGAGGGTTCTAAGTTCATTTGATCCTATTGAATGAGTTTTACATGTTGTCCAATGGGAGTAAATGAGCTTGAAGGGTTGATGATTATAACCCAGTAAAGCCATATTTGTTACGGTCTCGAATCATATTTTATTTTTAATCAACAAACAACCTGACACTGACCTGCATATTGCAAAAAACGTACCAAAATATGAATTTTGCTGACTATCGCATCATCCTTGGGTTGGCTAATACGACGTTCATAAACATCATGTTGGCTAACATAATAGTAGGCGGTAAATAAACTATAAAAGTACACTAGAGAAACACGTGCTTCATCGAAAGTCGAAAGAAAACCACAGATAGGTAGCTAACTACAGTAGGGGGAATGAATTAGGGATGAGCTCGGTAAATGGAGCCACTTACGATATGGGGGTACTACTGTACAAGACCACAACACATTCGCGGGGTTGATGTCGTAAATAATTATAAATGGAGCATCGGCTACTTGTGTAATAGTACGTAGTTGTACTTAGATTTGCTTAAAAAATATATATCTTTTCTCTCATTGTTACAGTCTTCGCAGTTATTTTATCTCTACATCATTGTCAAAATAAAAGTGAACATTAATATTTTTCAGCTGTTGTTAGCTTGCCGCTGGCAGGGGTAAAATAAATTTGAAAGGACTGTATTCCTTTTTTTTTACAATTTCTCTAGTAAGCTATAACATCTAAGAAAACGATCACAGTAATCCATCGAAAAAACATATTTACAACAACACCACGCACAAAATACTGGAAGAAACAATTCAAAAAACATCGAAGGGTCAAGACAATGAAATGGGGGGAAGGGGGGGGCAAGGCCAACAAGGTCACATCGTCATGCTTTGGGACCCCCAAAACAACTGGGACTTACTCAGACCTCCACAGACCCGCGCGAGTATCCGATAACGGACAATTGTCGGGAAAAAAAATGGAAAAAAACACAGATATTATTTTCGGCTGGCAACATTATCCGAGGGCGTGCATGATCTCCGTTAAATCATCATGCTGTATATTGCATCCAATTATAATATATATTTTTATAAATAATAAATATATAATTTTATAAATCAAATTAAAAGTGTCTAAATACATGCCTGATTATATTGCTCCGAACGAAAAATAAACGAAAATTATAAATATTTAGTTGAAATAAAAACCACGTTATTCAGCTAATTCCTACAAAAAATGAGGTTGAGGTGTTGGTGTTTTATCCCTTTTTAATTCCGCAAATATAATTATGTTTTCTACAAAAACATGAGACGACTAAGAAAATATACTACAGAAGCAACATTTTTATCCATACTAAAATGTATAGATATTTGAGCTTCAATTTAAAGTATAATACAATATAATAAGAATTTAATATAATACATATGAATACTTTTTTGTCGACTTTTGTGCAGTCAATAACACGTTTTTAGTCACAAATGTAATATTAAATTTAACACACCATGCGTTTATCTAACAAACACACAATTTACTTTTCTACTTTATAGTTTTTGGATAATTAAGATATTCAAGGCTTGAATATAATTCATAGCATTTTCAAATATGACTTGTCTGACTGCCTGCGTCCTGCGTATATTTTGCGACACTTCTTTTTTAACCGACTTCCAAAAGGAGGAGATTACCATTTACTATATTTTATTAGAAAAACTATTAAAGTTAACAGGCACTGTCTGAAGGTTCCGAGGTACTGTTTACAATAGAAATAGGTAACGGCAAAACCTTTATTTCATTACCCCAAGCCACATAATTTTTATCGCAATAATCAATTTGTAGGGTCATTTAAAGTTAAGTATGTTTTTTTTTAATTTCTCCGATATTTTTTCTGATTAATTGCGTTGCGGTTTTCAAGACAGTTACATTTTATCTCTGGAACCATGTCAAGGTGCTCGCCACTGTTGATTCTGGTTTTGAGGAGTTACATTGGTTTGGTATAAGGTTTCTCAAGACGAACTTTTAAAATTTACCAATTATCTCGGAACAATGCTCTTAAACATTTCTGGGCATTGCTTTACAGTTTTATTTAACTTCTACCAAATATTTCCTACTAAAGCACGATTTCACCAATTCAACTTGTTCACCACATCTAAACCGCGTTCAAATCCCTAGTATCATAAACTACTATACTCCGCTATATATTTGTAAACAAAGAACTTCTACTAAGTTGTCACAGACACGTCATGAACGCCATTTAGCAGATGGCGTTCAGATTCACAAGCGAAACTGACCCTTATTCAGTCAGAAATACGCTCTAAAGAACACCAACACCCGCCCCCCTAATCACATCCACACACATTATATAACAAATTAACACAGTAACCCTACGGTACCTATGTAGGAGGTCACTAGTGTTCGGAACTTGCGATGGTTCCCCTTGATCTCTGGTAGGTCCACTGATGCAACACATACATGGTTTTGTTAAGTAAGTTTATCGGTTTAGCGGGGTCTAGAGGTCGGAATTGGCTTTGAGTTTTAGTCAGAGCTAACAGATCTATCCGGGCCTTTACAGCCTTAACCGTGCGAGCATGAACGATATTACCCAGAGGACGTTGCAAGACAAAACATTTGTGAAATTGTATTGAGAATACCAGCCGTCCCCTCGCTAGCTATCTCGCTCAATTTCGTAATGCCAAAAAAAGATAAACATACGACTTGTCGAATATAAGTATTTGGCAATACGTGGGCTAGTATTTTCAATACAATTTCACAAGTGTGTTATTAACAGCGTAATCTGGGTAATGTTGTTCCTGTTTGGATTCTCGAGAGGTCATTGCATATAAGCATATACGTTTTTTTTTTTGGAATAACTTTTATAGTAGGCTCAAAATCTAATAACGATATGCCAAAGGTTTTTATTAGCTGACGCTATTAAAGGCTCAAAAGTAACGCGGTAAGGCTTTTTTGCAAAATGTATTTGATTTGCTATTTGCACGGTAAAACTCGAAACCAATTTCTCGATAACTCTAGGCCACGCCACAGAACAAGAAAGTACGTTTAATAATTTTGTAAAAAAAAAGGGGGAAGTTTCTTAACGTTATTTTAGAACACATAAGACTAAATTTAGTAGTTTCAACATAGTTTTAATACTCCATTTAACAATTTGTTTAAAGGATTGGCAATACATTTTTGTTTATGTATGTTATACTGAGTCATGTGCCTTTTAATTGTGCCGGCAGATTCAACATCAATTCTACTTTACGGCGTAAATAGGCAAAGAACTTTTTACGAAACAATCCTTTCCCGGAGCGAATATAATACGGAACAAACTTTCTTAGAACTGACTTTTATTCAAAAAGACTTTTCTAAATACGAACTTTTATACTCCTAGCATAAACTTCTGGGTAAGGCCGGGACTCCACCAAAGCGGAGACGAGACGAGCGGAGAGGAGATGTTTTTTAAACAACCAATAGAATTGAGTTATTGACACGTCTCCTCTCCGCTCAGCTTCAGTGGAGATCGCTGTGCGGAGATGTGTAATATTTGTATGTCGCGATGGAAGCGGAGATGTGAGCTGTGCGCGGACGACGCGCAGTGGAGACGAGAGATGTGAGCGGCGTGCAGTGAGCGATGTCACCCTCCCCCCTCTCGCCCGCTAGCAACCCGCAGAACCCCGCGCGCGCGCCGGCCGGCCATCTTGCTAGTACCGTGCACGTGTACTGAGCACTCAACGCCTCGCACCCGAGCTGAAAAACATCTCTTCTCGCACAGCACACAGCACACCGCACACATCTCCGCTTTGGTGGAGTCCCGCGAGCTGAAAAACATCTCTTCTCGCACAGCACACAGCACACCGCACACATCTCCGCTTTGGTGGAGTCCCGGCCTAATGCTATGGAGTGTTAAAACTATGCTTCACCGGTCCCCTACGAATTAGGCAACATTTAGACGTTAGACACAATGTTAGCTTTTAACTATCGGAGATCGAGTGTACTATGAAAATGTGAACAAGGATTAATTTTCATAACATCAAGCCTGTAATCCTCACACGGTTGGACAGAGGTGTACTTACTAGTTGGAACCAACAACGCTTTGCCTGATTGGGACTCGAACCCTAGATTTTACACTCAGAAATAGCGTGCACTACACAAAAAAGGCAATCTAGAAGCAATTTATGATTTCAAGTAGTTTTGAGGCTAATTTAAATCATTTATAAGCCAGTATTTGCAATGTTTCCTAAAGTATTATTGCGATAGTAACTGAGTTATGATTAAAGTTTGTTGGAAGTATTTCTGTATAACAGAACACGATCATTGGCCACATTTTCATAGTAACTTTGGATCTACTTGGGTCCTTTCTCAATATAAAGGTCAAATTGGTGATGGGACGACAAGATAACGTCATTATTAATTTTAAATAAATTATACTAAGTGCTTGCATAAAGCATTACCCTCTTTTTGTGGTAGTCGGGTAAAACAAGGTTTACCTTAGTTTCCAACTCATTATTTTTACTTTTTGAAAAATAAATTTAAACATAAACAAATCTTTGGTTCAGCCAATTAATGATATTTCACCCACCATTGAATTGATTGTTCAATTGAATACAAAATCTTTTCTTCACAGAGCCAACCCATTTCCAAATTGACCTCAAAACACATATTTCTAATAACATTAGGACTTACTATTTGGTAATTAACTATTAGAGAATAGCGACATGATAAAGAGCTTAACTAATGACAGGATTTTAATAGAAAAAGAGAAAATTTAAATACTTGAAATTATTCAGATTGGTAACCCTAACATTTAAATGGCAACATTTAAATACCATAGTGAAGGGAACCTCTTTGGTTATAGTCATAGAGTAGATAGAGGTGAAAGGCATAGAGTAATACTTACACGAAGGTATTTTCTTAAAGACGGTCTTAGCCATGAAATCTAAAAATCTCTGCGCGTAGAAGTTCGGTCTGTGCACGGAAACCGTGTCCTGGAATGATGGAAAAACAGAATACATAAAAAACTGTTATCGGTGTCATATGTGTTGGTTTGTTTAGTCTAGAAAATACTTTGTGATACTACAGGTGGTCATCTTTGTTATCATCTGCTTAACCTTTACCAGCATTTTACATGGAGTGACTGCTAATCTGACCTCCACAACCCAGTTAGTACTACCCCTTGGTAAGACTAGATGACAGATTTTCGGGTCACTGACTACTTGTAAAGACTCTTTCTGCCGCACTCCGAGAGCTTTAATGATTACTTAGGCCATCACTTAGTAATGGTTTAGACAGTTTTGTCATACAAAAATATGTCAAACCTTTACTAAGTGACGGCTTAAGTAACATTAAGTATCTCTGAGTACGGCAGTTAAAGAGCATTAAATGACAGCAAAAACCAACAGCTTAAACGTGCTTTCCGAGGCACGGAGGAAACCCGGTATGTTATGGATGAATAAAAATAAATTAAATGGACCACAGACCAATGTAAGCAACGGCTCATCTTTTTTTTCGGGTGGGAACGGAAGGTAGTATCAGACTTTTACTGACTAAAAACACCCGTGTTCCTTCTTAGACCTTTGTGTTCCGGGGCTGCGGTATCTATTTCGAACAGTCCCGCAACCCCTGCAGAATTCGGCCCTTGTGGGCCAGCTTATTACTCACCGTTCACAGGCCCGAGGCCACTGTCCACCTAACATTACCCTACTTACCCTAGGGTTGGGTACTTACTCCATCATGAATCATGCTCTTCCACGTGTGCTCCAGCTTCTTGCGCAGACGGTAAGACTGCAGGATGTCGATGATACCCAGGAACAGGAGGAGACGCTCGCCACGCGCGTTCCTTGCAGGAATGCCGCCAGGACTGGGGAGGAGATAACAGGTATTATTGACTTTAGTATTTAGTTTTTTGTGAGGTTTAGGGAGATCTCGTAGGGGCTGCAGGTCCTGTCGCTCTGCCTTCTCGCCCCCCCCCCCCCCCCCAAAACAAAGGGTTAAGGAGATTTTGATGCTGTCTTATGAGTTATCTAATAAGTCATAAGACAGCATCAAAACCGAACGATTTTATTTTAAACCATTTTCAAAGAAATATTGCACAATTTATCAAAATGCTCATTTTAACAAGTGCCCGAATTGCGAAGTGGACATTGTAACACGGAGCCACTTATTTTAATACAGTCAACTACTTTGATTAAATATATCCGATTAAAATTAAATAAGTAAATATTGAATCCCGTCGGGGCTGCGGGTAGTTCGAGAGAGATACCGCGGCCTCGACGCAAAGGGCTAAGAAGGAACATGGGTGATTTTTAGTCAGTATAAGTCTGACACACCTTTTTGCTCTGCCAAAAAAAGGCTTTCATAAATTGAAATAGGTCATCAGTTCATAACAAAGTAGAGGTACTGAAAAGTGTAACTTTAAGTTATTTTTGCACTAAGTAGAGTTTGAAATTATGTTGTATTGCTGTTTATAGATTAGTTTAAACAATAGGGTTAATAAAAAAAAGTAGTTAAAAAACTAAAAAACCCGACTGAAAAAACTGAAAAGTGAAAAACAAGCACATTTTAAATTAAACAAAACTTGGAAGCAGGCGGGGTTCAATCTATTTTCATTTCATAATTTAATATTCATATGAACCCCGCCTGGCTCCTCTTTAAGAGAGGGATGGGCTATATCCACTACGCGGGCCCAGTGCAGGTTGGTAGATGTCACATGTATTCGATTTTTTTGGTTCAAAGACATGGCGGTTTCCTCACGATGTTTTCCTTCAACGTTTTGAGAACATAGACCTAATTAATAAAAATAAATGTTGGGACTAAAGCTTCCTCGCTGTGTAACGGAAAATCAGTTGTCTAGTTTCTTCAGGCTGGTTTTTTTTATTCAAATAACATAAAAAGGTATACTCACGGCACATCCTCCTCTTCATCAATGGGTTCACTTTCAGCCTGTATGCTCTCCATCGCGGTGGAGTGAGCCACCAGTCGCTGACGGTTGATAGATCTGGAATAGACAGCTTTTTTTTAAAGGGGGTTGGTGCGGAGTGTATGCACATTGGTTCGGGTAAGAAGTCCTCATCTACCTTGCCCGTTTCCAATTAAGTTGCTCCTTCTGGACCAACCAGATGCAGCTCAATACCAGTATTTAAGGCGCTAACAGCACCGAAATTAGCCACACCCACATCTTTTTTCTTTTACACTAAAATCACATCAAACTTGAAAAACCCAAAACACTATCATCATCATCATCATCATCATCATCATCATCATCTGCCTAGCCTTTTCCCAACTATATTGGGGTCGGCTTCCAGTCTAACCGGATGCAGCTGAATACCAGTATTTTACATGGAGCGACTGCCTATCTGACCTCCACAACCCAGTTAATACTAGGTAGGTAATACGATACCCTTTGGTAAGACTGGATGTCAGACTTTCAAGTCACTGACTACCCGTAACGACTGCCAAAGATCTATATATGGCACCCGGGACCAACAGCTTAACGTGCTTTCCGAGGCACGGAGGAAACTCGGTATGTAATGGGCGGTCACCCATCCACAGATCGACCTAGGCAAGCGCAGCTTAACCTAAAGATCGACCCGAGTGGCAGTTCTTATTAAGCCACGAGCTCCTAAAAATAAAATCCAAAACACTATCATGCTATTAAATAACCTGTAGTATTTTTAAAATCACTTTTCAGGATTCTAGACTTGATCATCATCATCATCAGCCTATAATGTTCCCACTGCAAGGTTCAGGCCTCCTATCTAGGAAAGGGATGTGCTATAATCCACCACGCGGGCCTAGTGTGGGTTGGTAGATTTCACATATCTTCGAATTTTTGGTTCTAAGATATATTATAGATATAATATTTATATTCCTCACGATGTTTTCCTACACCGTTTTGAGAGCAGTGGTGATGAAATAAATTACACAAAGCAATGCCTGCCTGGGTTCGAACCCACGACCAACTGTTTGTAAGTCGGGGCCACAACCAATGGGCCACCACTGCTCACTACTAGATAAAAATGGCCACTTTTGGTGGTAATAAGTAATTCTTAGTGATTTTAAAAATACTACAGTTTATTTACTAGCATGATAGTGTTTTGGATATTTCAAATTTGATGTGATTTTCTAGTAAAAGAAGTGTGTGGGTAGCGCTAGTGTAGGTGTTGTTAGCGCCTTAACATGGGGTGACAGCTCATATGACCTTTTGAACCTAGGAAAAGATCCTTTCCGATTGTTGATATTTATTTGCGTGGGGCGTGGATATAGACTGTTTACTGTATAATTGCTTTAAAGTTTGCTAACTGGCATATCTTTCTGCTAAAGATTTCAGCAAGCATGGTGATAAATAGCCTTCTCTGTACGAAAATATCTCTTTAGCCAGCAAACGAGCTGGTACTATTGTTATCCCAGCATTTGATTTAGGCTTGTTTGGTTATTAATAAAATCGTGTGCCTACAAACCGTGTTTTCGGACACAAATATACTTCTGTTAAACCGTTGTAGAAAATGAACAGTGCTACAATAAAAGATGAGAAATACAGCATTCTTTAGTTTTAATATTGATTTAAGATTATATGTATTTGCAAGAACCATAAGCGGCATTCAATGTTATAAAGCTTTAGTTAGTAATGCTTAAAGAATGTTGTATTTCACATTTGAGTTGGAACATTAAAAAACTTTGAACAAACGATTGAATGAGATTGAGCATTCAATAACACGTAGATTTGCATGCTTTTAGATTTCCATACACATTCACAGTTTGAGGCTCCAAAGTAAGACTTAGAATTCGAAAATAAAGATGCAAATTGATTGGCGGTCCATCGATGATAGCCAAGTGTCTAATGTTTTCACAAATACAAAGTCTTTTTTCAACACACTTGCTCAAAAAATGGCTCTTATTTCACTGCAACAATTAGGCACATAATGACACCTGTAATTAAACTGTGACTTTTTCATTGCTATTATTCACAAGTGAGTTATAGGTTTTTTTTGTTGGTTTAGTTGAGTTGCTTTAATCTTAAAAAAGTTTCGATACAAAAAAAGATCGCGTTCAATAGTACAAATAAAGGGGATAGAACCGATGTGGCATATCAACCTGCCAGCCATTTTGTTTTTTTTTATTCGCGGCCCAAGATGAAATTGGTATGTATGAATAGAGGACATAGACGAACGAAAATGTCAAGTAACATGGTACCTCAGTGTCACGTTACCGAGATTTTTAAAAATAAAATAATTTCAATTCTAGAATGAAATCCTTCTAGCCTAAAAGAAAACTTTACCTCACCCTAAGAATATCTCTTGTGTTGAGTGTATTATCCCTTTTTCTTTATTAATATCGTGTGAAGTTTTTGTACCGCCCCCTCGCGGCCTCTGACTTGGCTTTTTACATGCCGTCTTTAATGCTCTAATTGGCTATTTAAAAAATCAATTAAAATGTTATGTTATTTCAAAGAACTAACAAAAATAACACGATGTGTGAAAAAAGTTATAATATCGATAAAAAATTGAGTAGTTACATGCTTTAGAAGTTTTTGGTGGGGACACTTTCTATCCTTGTCGCGCCAAACGGCCATTTGTGCTACGTAGCCGTGATCACTACGGCGGTATGAATTTTGACGTCACGTTTTGTATAGCTCGGTCTTTGTCTAACACCTCATTTAAAATCAGTTAAAACTAAGCCATTTTCTGATCAATTTTATTACTTCTTTCACACATCGTTTTATTTCTGTTAGTTGTATGAAATAACATAACATTTCCGTGAATTTTTAACAGTAGTAAAGTAGCCAATTGTCAACTTCTAAGATGTGCACTTATCATCAGATATCCACAAATATCTACCTAAATTCATTGCTTATTTTCAATTCAATAACAATTTTCAACAAAAAAATAATTTTCAATGACTTTTACTGCTGCACTCAGAGAGCTTTAATGATTACTTAGGCCATCACTTAGTAAAGGTTTTGACAGTTTTGTCATACGTATGTCAAATCTTTATTAAGTGACAGCTTAAATAATCATTAAATATCTCTGAGTACCGCAGTTAAATGATAATGATTTTAATTGACTTCAGCTATTGTCCCATGGGCGAGACATAGCTGATCACAATTCAATTATAATTAAGACCTGTATTATGTACCTTCCCATGATCCAAACTAAAGAAATTTGAATCATTACACAATGGAGCCTCAGTAGAGTTGTTAGAACATGCATAATAATTAATAGTAAATAATATACAGTTACAGAGATAGTTTGTCTCAAGTAATTCGAGTTAATTATACCTAACTATTAGATCGAGTGAGTAGTGGTGTATCGATTACCAGTTTGAGTTTAAGTTCATTCGATTCTTACTATAAAGGGTGTAAAAGTACCCTAACAAGGGGCACTTGTTCTCCCCACCACTGCGATATTTTTCTAGACCATACCTGGGAACCCCCTAGTTACGGAGATATTGGGGGTCAAAGTTCCACATTTTTCACAGCAGTTTCTGTAAATACTAGCTTTTCAGGTTATAACTTTATTAAATTATCTCCATGACCCGTTTACTATTCAAAGCATCCACTAGAGCAAAGTTTTAAGAATGCTACATTGAGTTTTACCGTAAAATGTGATTTTTGACCCCAAAAAAAAAGTCGTTTCACAGCAAACATTTTTGCGTAGGGGTACTTAGTTTGATGTGTAGAATGCTTGGTTGACGGCTGTGTGATGGGTTGATTTACACCTTGTATATGCTTTCAAACCTCATTTGAGCCACTTCCCACCCCCCAATACCCAGAGCAGTATAGAAACACAATTACTATCAAACTAAACATTCACAAACATCCAGATTCCAGACACCTTTTAAAAAACGATCAATGAAAAATTGTCTTTATCCCAAGGCCACAAAACACATTTTTGTAAATCCAATCGAATGACCCGAAGAAACTGGTAACCAACACCCACGATTAAGAAAAAAGTAATAATAAAAAAACATCGACACTGGAAATTAGAAATAACGTAAAGGAAATTGAGCGTGCTAAACGAATTTGAACTCTCGGGTCAGCGCTTAATGTTAATCATCATCTGCCTAGCCTTTTCCCATCTATGCTGGGACTTGCTTCCAGTGTAACCGGATACAGCTGAATACCATTTTTTTACATGGAGCGACTGCCTATCTGACCTCCACAACCCGGTTATTACTGCGTAATACAATACCCCTTGGTAAGACTGGTCTGGTCGAAACTCTTTTGGTTGATTGAATGTCCAAAGAGTTTCTTGCCCGTTCTTCTCCATAGAGATCTATACTTTGTAATAGGCAACTTTAGGGATGTTTACTGACTAAAAAATATAATTCTGATTAGTCCGTCCGTTATATTATCTAAAAATATTGGATACGTATTTTTTGTTTTATCAAATCAATAAAAACTGACGATGATAAAACGCGTCAAAGATTTTAGTGGGGGTTTGCGACGTCACTCACCGGTAATAAATGTCATACTAATGTCTAAGAATATGACGTCACACGAGTTTTCAAAGCACTGTATCGTCTTCAATGTTTGTTTACGTGAAAAAAGAAAAAATACGTGTCAAATATTTTTTGGAAATCTATCTGACGGACTAATTAGATTTTATTTGTTAACTGTTACAAATTGTACTTACACAAGTTATTATAAAGAGGTAAAGTTTGTGAGGTTCTGTGAGGTACCTAATCTCTGGATCTACTGAACCGATTTCGAAAATTATTTCACTAATGTGAAGCTTTATTATCAAGGCCTTTGCCCTGCATTGAGATGGTACAGGCTAACAGTGTCAGTAATGGGAAGCTTTATTATCCCCGAGTGTCATCCTTTATTCCTTACTAAAAATATAAATGCAAAAGTAACTCAGTCGCGCTTTGACGCCAAAACTACTGAACCGATTTGAATGAAATTTTGTTCACAGATAGTCTAGAGCCTGAGAAAGGACATAGGCTATTTTTTAATGCGAAAACGGGGATGAAAATATTACTTGTGGTCGCGATAACCACCATCCACGCGGGCGAAGCCGCGGTCATCAGCTAGTAGACTATATTTAAAACTTTCCCGTGGTACTAATATTCGACCAAAACGCGAGTGAATTCGCAGAGAAAAGCTAGTAGTACTATAAAGACGGTGGGTAACGCTCCAATAACCCTTACATCATTCCAAATCTCCACAATAATAATACGAAAAACTGTTAGAATAATAAAATAAATAATTAAAGTTCGTTTTAAAAAGAAACATTCAAAAACATTAAAACCAAATCGTACTGCGTTCGTTTGACTTGCGCGGTGAAATCCTCCCTGCCTTGTTCTGACCTGAAATGGTTTTTATAATAAAACAAAGGTACAGTACCGCCACCAAAAGAAGAGGCGTTGGACAAAACGACATTTTTGAATAATTTTGATATAATCGTGATGTTTCTATGAGAAAACTAGATTATGTAAATCAAAATCAAGCGGATAAATAATTTGATTAAAAATAATCCGATCAATAATTGGTATTAAACAAAGAAACTTGATAATGAAAGTTTTCATAGATCAAAAAAAAATATACTATTTTAAATTCAGTTATTTGTTTTAGATAATAAATAACTAACGTCAAATTTAACAGAAACAATGAAAATACAAAAAAAAAGACCTGTTCGATTTTAAAATAACACAGCTTAAAAACAACAGCATAGATAGGTTTATTAATTTAATTTAATTTTACTATTTTATATTGTTCTTTTTTGTGTTTTATAGCATCGTTTTGAATGAACTGTTGCTATAATAGGGTATTTCACCAAAAAATCTTAAATAATAAAATAAAATCTTTAATAAAAATCTTTAGTCCGTCAGGTAGACATATCCAAAAAATAATGTACACGTATTTTTTATTTTTTCACGTAAACAAAAGATGAAGACGATACAGTGCTTCGAAAAGTCGTGTCAAGTCGTGTGACGTCACAAGGTTAGTACTTTTTTACCCACAAAGTGACGTCAAAGCCCCCCACTCATGATCTTTGACACGTTTTATTTTCATCATTTTTTATTAATTTGATAAAACAAAAAACAAGTATCCAATATTTTTCGATAATCTAACAAACGGACTAATTAGATTTTTTTGATGAAATACCCTATTAGTGATAAAAAAATACCCATCGAATTGAAAATTCGGATAAATAAATAATGATTACTCGTCTACTGTTTTGGCACCCTGTTATAGGTACTTTAACATAACTGGCGAAATAAGAGGAGGAGTGTACTATTAGTTACTCCTCTGCCTGCCCCTACGGGGATTACAAGCCTAATGTAATGTTTTATTTAATCTGTGGCTAATACTGAAAATACTTAGCCTGTAGGTTATTTTAAAATCATTTCATTTATTTTTTATATTCTTTAATCCTTGTTTTATTCGAAATATCATTTTATATTTTTATTTCTAAACTAATAAAGTTAGCAACGCACCTCGTCCTATTAAGTCCCTTCCGTGGCTCCCCATCAGCATCATCATCGCTCTGACCGGAGTCCGTGCGTTTCCTGGCTTCCGTCTTCTCTCGTTGAGCTTCGTCCAGGTTGTGGATGCCGACTAGGAGAGAGTAGTCCATGATCTGTGGATGATTGAGTGGATAAGTTAGTGGGAGTAAGGAAGGTACTGGGTGAAGTTTAATGGAGATTAGTTTGTAGAACAGGCACGATGTTGGATTAAAAAGAAAAGATAGCTTAAATCTGTAATATATGACAATATAGGTTTACAGATTAATTTAACAGTCTCGCAGTGGGACACCACTGCAGGGTAAAGGCTTGTCAAGATGCCAGTAACATGGAAGGGGCATGCAAGGGCCGACGCCCATCGGGGCTGCGGGATGTTGTAAGAGATACCGCGGCCTCGACATAAAGGGCTAAGAAGGAACATGGGTGGTCTTTAGTCAGTAGAAGTCTGAAACTCCCTTTCGCTATGCCCAAAAGCGGAAGGGGTTATTCGATGATTTTCCACCGGGCAAAAAAAAAAAGGGCAAAGCCTTAAGGGCCAAGGATCCCGAAAAAGGGCAAATTTTTCGGGATCCTTGGCCCTTAAGGCTTTGCCCTTTTTTTTTCCTTTCCTCCTTCCACTTTCACGATTTAGTGCGACTGTCAGCGAATCCTTTGACTTGCAGTCGCACTAAATCGTGGTCCTCCAACTCCATCCATCCCGTACAGTTCATCTTGTCAACTCGCCCTCGCGCTTTGTCGTTTCCTGCTTTTTGGTATACACTCAGTGGTAATGCTTGGCCATTGCTCCTCTGATATCGGCCGATATTTACATGATTACATGAGTTATTATTATCAAACTTCTGTTTTGAAGGTGATGGAACATCCCGGAACCCCAAATATGTAAAACCAACTCCAAAACAGTTTTTTTGTGTCTTCGTTTTCATTATCTAACTTGAATGTATTCCTCAATTTAAGAAAGCACCAGTAGGTAGCATTAGGAACAAAAGTTTCTAAAGTGATTGCTATGCAATTTGAACTTTATCCGATACAACATAAGAGTTACCTTAAAGCTCTCCAGGACCCGACAGTCTCGCTGCATAGTCTTGATGAGCGCATTGTACGTGTCTGCCTCTAAGAACAGACCTTCGGTGTGATGTTCTATAAAATCCAAGTCCTTGTACGTTGGTGATGTCTTTTGACGCTCACCTTTATTCGCCTGGAATTTAGAACAAAAAGTTATTAAAAAGACGTGATTTTGCCGATAAAATGGAATTTTATTCTGATCTCTTACAAACTGGTAAGATAAGAGTTCAAAATAGACAATTTTTTTTTATTATTATAAATACCGTCATGACCCCTGTTTTATTTAATGGAGTATGCGATGCATCAGCACAATGTTTAGAGTTACATCGAGTCGTAAACCGCGATTTTCACAACAAAAAAAGAGATCTTTTTCCAGATCTCTTTTTTCTCAGTTTGATGTACAGAATGTTTTATTTTTTAAAACGTTGCCCCACACTAGGAATTCTCCTGTATCGTGGTTCACAAACATTTAAACGCACATACACAAATACCCAGACCAGAAACAACTATCTGTAGGCCATACAAATATTTGTTCCGTGCGGGGATCGAACCCGCGACACGTAGCGCAGCAGTCCATTGCCTGAGCCACTGCGCCAACCGTATCGTCAAACCGTGTCGTTCGGTTGACGGCTTCGTGACAATGCACCCTATTGTCACCTGGTGTCATAATCAAATGCTTAGCTTTTCCCAAAACGATGTTGTACTCGATTTCCAGTTTACGCGGTAGAATACCAATATTTCTCGTGGACCGGCTTCCTGTCTGACCTCCACAACCCAGTAAATAGGGATGTTTACTGACATAAAAAAAATATAATTCAAATTACTCCGTCTGTTAGATTTTCGAAAAATATTGGATACGTTTTTTTTGTTTTATAAAATCAATAAAAAAAAATTTTATTATTTTTTTGTTGACTTCCCTATTCTGGCTAATACGATGGTAAGCCTGGTTGTCAGGCTTTCAGGTCTATAAGTACCTATATATGTAACACTGTCAAAGGTCTGCAATTGACAGCCGGGATCAACGGTTTAACATGCTTTCCGAGGCAGAATGACCACTTTAAACACATACCTTCCTCTTGTAAGTAGACCCTTTGAGATCGTACTTCTGATGTAGCTTGATGGATGACGGCAGAATGTTGTTCATAGCAACCAGTCGAACGTTCTTGCTGTTGCACTGGTAGCAGTATAAACCGAAGAATTTTGGCAATAACGTGCGCGGGTTCTGAAATCATTCGAACTATTTAATTAAAATGTATTTTGGGTCGTAGTCGAAGTCGTACGTTCATAGCACGATCATGGTATGGTACGATGTGAGCAGACTTCTATAATATAACACGTGTATTGCCAAATCACGCGTTTAAGTGCCATAAAATAGTGGTGTTAGCGTATTGGGGTCTGATTATTGTTTTGGCTTTTAGGGTAGGATATCACGTTTTTTTGGGCCATCTAATAAAGTTCAGCATAGCTTGGCAATCAACATGTTAAGCGTAAATTACAGGAGAGAGACAAGTCCCTTTTATTTTATTTGGACAAATCCGCCGTACTGCAACTCCTGCTGTGCACCAGAATCAACAGTGGCGACCACCAGAGAAGCGCCGAGACAATGAAGAGCGACGAAGTCCCAGAGAAACAATTTAACTGTCAAAAAAAATGCTGAAGAGTAGCAAAAATTTGCTTCAGGAGGCAGGACATGCATCATTAGAAGCTTCTAGAAAGAAATATCTCCCAACTCACCTGATCGAGGTTCAAGTAATATCCAGGCAGAAGTTTCTGAAGAAACTCTCCCTCTTTATGCTGCACCGTTTTAATGATGAACTCGTCATCATTGGTCAAGTAGAAGATGCTGCCGCTGGCTCCCGGGTTGCTCAACTCTCTCAGCGGAGCACTGCACATTGACATCTGGTAGAAATCGATTAACATAATATGGTTTGGAGTGGCGCTATAGTAATACGAGGCTGTTTATATAATATGTCATTGTGATGTTCTTCTGTAGGTACGAAATGTCTCTCACTGTGTGAGTTTTAATTTTAGTCCTATTGGTCCCTAAACTTGTTTTTTTACTGTCTTTTAATGTCCTTAGTAAGTATTCCTAGTTGCCAAAATTTCGGAATTTGTTTGAAAGAGCCACCGCAGCCCCGAATCGCAAAGGGCATCAGGAAGGAACACGGATGGGTTTTAGTAAGTTAGAGTCGGACTCAAGTTAAGCAACGCCTAGTTAGGTAGTGATTAATTTAAGGAGATACCAAAGCAATAGGGGATCGGACTGAGTCAAAAAAATATGATTCTAATTAGTCCGTCAGTTAGATTATCGAAAAATAATGGATAAGTGTTTTTTGTTTTATCAAAATAATGAAAATTTACGAAGATAAGACGCGTTAAAGATCATGAGTGGGGGGTTGTGACGTCACTTGTAGCTAAAAAATGTACTATCATGTGACGTTTTCGAGAAGTTCACGAGTTTTCGAAGCACTGTATCGTCTTCATTTTTTGTTTATGTGAAAAAAGAAAAAATACGTGTCCAATATTTTTTGGAAATCTATCTGACGGACTAATTAGTTTTTTTTGTCTGATCCCCTATTCCAATCTGTGTGTATCTGTATGTTGTGGTCGGCTGGCAGTCTAACCGGAACAGCTGACCAGTATTTTACATGAAACGACATCCTATCTGACTTCCATTGGTAAGACCAGCCGGGACTAACGGCTTAACTTACTCGAGGCATGGAGAAAACTCGGTATGTAATGTGTGATCACCCATCCGCGGACCAACCTTGGCAAGCATGAATAAAGAGCGACCCGAACGGTAGTTATTATTAAGCCATAACCTCTTGGTTACTTCTGTTCAATTCTGTCCGTTTCTCATTACTTCGTCGAAATTTAGATATATATTTTTTAACCGACTTCCAAAAAGGAGGAGGTTTTCCATTCGCGTGTATGTTTTTTTTTGACACCTCGTCATTGGTTTTCAAGTACAGTATCGATTATTATCTTTTGCTAGAAAACAACTAAGAATTTTTTCTGAAGTCGTAGTAGACTCCTTAACTTGAATGATGCTGTCGTTTTAAGCGGTCATTATTATCTTAGCCATTTTTATATTAAGTATGTAAATTGTGTTTCTATCCTAAAAAACAAACCACTTCCTTATCAACAACTAATAATATTCTCAGATATATCTGAGAAGATTTTTGGGATTGGGATTTACCCATTATATACAAAACATAAACCTACCTTTACATTCAAAATAAATAATTTACTAATATATCTATAGCAATAAGGATAAATCGTGACAGATGCTAGACATATATTTGTGTTTTTATAAAATTGTACAGTCAGTGCCCAGCATAACCTGCCCCCTTGCCTCACACCGGAGACTGTTTTTTGGAGGGTAGGGATCAATGACTCCTCCCGCTCTGGGCGGAGCGTTGTGTAATTGTCAGTCTTCTACTGACTAAAAACCACCCTTCCCGTTCCTTCTTAGCCCTTTGTGTACGGGGCTGCTGCAGTAACTCTTCCGAACAACTCGCAGCCCCGACAGGCATACCACTTGCTCTCATCATCATCATCTGCCTAGCCTTTTCCCAACTATGTTGGGGTCGGCTTCCAGTCTAACCGGATGCAGCTGAATACCAGTATTTTACATAGAGCGACTGCCTATCTGACCTCCACAACCCAGTTAATACTAGGTAATACGATACCCTTTGGTAAGACTGGATGTCAGACTTTCAGGTCACTGACTACCTGTAACGACTGCCAAAGATCTATATATGGCACCCGGGACCAACAGCTTAACGTGCTTTCCGAGGCACGGAGGAAACTCGGTATGTAATGGGCGGTCACCCATCCACAGATCGACCTAGGCAAGCGCAGCTTAACCTAAAGATCGACCCGAGTGGCAGTTCTTATAAAACCACGAGCTCCTCCACACCACTTGCTCTATTTTTCTTTATACGAGGGGTCAAGTTATGCTGGACAACTGTACATTAAACACAGCAGGTATATCAATAATAATATGTCATCATTGTGACTCTCGGAAAAAGTTGCATGTTGAACAAATAATTATGTTTAAGAGTCGTGTCCACTTTGTAAATAGTTGTATTTGTGTAGTTAGAGCGATATCTTTCAATTATTTTATAGTCAACTATCTTTTATCTTTGCCTTCGTTGGTCTCTTAAACGGCTAAATTATTCCGTAGTACATTAGCTATCTGCATTAAAAAGCTCCATCAAAGTCAGTCCAGATTAGCCGGAAGAAAAATACAGACAGACAATTTTCAAAGATGTTTTATTTTGTTAGAAATACCGTATTATTTTTCTAGTTCCGTATTTACTATCATTATGCATTCAGTAAAAAGCTGTTTTTTTTTTAATTATAAATGGACACTACATTTTGATTTTTTATAGATTTGATTGTGAACGCTTCACAACAAAAATAGATGTGTCTAGTACTTACTTCAATTGTGTTTCTTATCTTGTCTCTTGGGTCTAAGACCAAATGTGTGTATACAATGTGTCTTGTAGTTTTCATGCTATTGTAATCAACAAACTTTGAAACTAACACATGGATCCTAAAACCACCTCCTAAAACACTATATACTTGGATATGACTTCATTGTTGGAAAGAGATAGAGCTATAGGTACGACCTGTCTAGCTCCATCTTTCTCTCGCACTGAAGTCAGATTTTAATAATAAAAACAACGGGGTTGCACTCCGGGGGTGCCGGCAGAATTGAAAAATTGAACATTGACGTCGTGCATGGAATATTTTGGAATGGTTAGGGAATAATTTCTTTTGTAAACATTGACATATTCAACCACTCAATAGGAAAATTCAAAGGTCTTATCTTCAACGCTCTTAAAAATTAAAATACGTAATTACTTTTAATCCATGCACTCTATACATTATTGTCATATATCTGGTCTGATTGTATACTTTTTATTTTTACCTTTTTTTTCTCTCGCCCCTGGCGATTATTGTTTATCTAATATTATTATGATAACCCGTGGACAGCGTTGTGGGTTGCATTATTAGCAAAATAAAAAAATGGTTAAACTAGTTTTAAGTTCTCATAATGTAACTGTTTGTTGTCCCTCTTAATAAAAATAAAAAATAAAAAAAAAATTGGCACAAATTGCTTTATTTATCAGCACAAAAGTATAATCGTTTGTGTACAATATTCATTTATTGCGCCCTCGTACACAAACATGACAATTTATATTTATATGCCCAGCGCCGAACTGACGAATTTGCATCTGGACACATGACCTGACATGCTCACGTGTCCTGACGCGAGTTAATTTTTTTTTTTCATCCCAAAAAAAGTGCACAACGCCGCTAAAAAAGTTTTCACTTCAATAAAATATCTGTCATAGGTGGTGGTACAAACGGCGACACATCAAGAGTTATACAAATCCTGTATAACCTGACCTCGCTTTGTAAAAGCTTCCGTACAATTGGAGATCAGCTTATTTTAGTTTTGCATAGGCTGATTAGTGGTCGTGCATACACAGGGGTCTACTCGGTTTATCTTTCAAACAGTGTGGTTACTTCAAAAAACGATAGGTGCTGAAACACATATTTTACTTAATACTTTTTTACATGCAACGTGCTCAAAAACGTCTAAAGCTACGTGAGGTTTATTTAAACTTAGGACATTCTAAAGAAAGTAGCTGAATTGGTGCTGTTAAGTTTTGAAACAATCACATATGCAGATACCGGCACGGTTCTTGAGCGCTCGGCGGAAGAGTGGGGATCGCTGTGCGCATCGTACACTTACTTTATCATTTATCCGTCGTGAGGTACGTGCAGCAGGAGTAAAGAACAAATCCCGAGTGATGGCTATGACGCAATGCGCTACGGGCCAATCACTGCACTTTCCCCGCCCCCGCGCCTTCATACCACCGGAGGGACCCAATAATTCACTTTTGCGCAGGTAAAGGTCAGCGCTCAAGATTCGTGCCGATGATCGTACTACGGTTAAGCTGTGGCTTGCGATGCCGCTGAATGAAGCGGGGGAGAAAGCTGATAAATCTGGATTCCTGATGGAAAATTCTAATGGCACTGTCAGACCTGGGGGATTGAACCCAAGGCCATGAGCAGTACCGTTTGCGACTAGTAGACAAACGATGGTTTTACGTATCAACTCTCATATGCAAAACCCAAAAGGGATCTAGGTTTAGGCCTTAGAATTCAGGAAGAAATCGTTTTTGCAAATCACCTAACATACATTTTTTTTTAAATAAAACGTGGCCCCACACTAGGAATTTCTCCTGTATCGTGGGTGCGTTCACAAAAATTTAAACTAACATACACAAATACCCAGACCCGGAACAACTAACTGTAGGCCATACAAATATTTGTTCCGTGCGGGGATCGAACCCGCGACACGCAGCGCAGCAGTCCATTGCCTTAGTCCTCTGCGCCAACCGTGTCGTAATAGCACACCTGTAACCGTAAAATGACTAGGCATAGTAAATCCACATACCAACAGTAATATTTTAAGTTCCATATAACGAGCTTAATACCATCAATCTGGCACAAATCCAGACTACAAGACTGCTATTACTGCTAATTTCTGATGGAATAACTCCATAACACTTTGCTTTAACCAGGATTCGAACCCAGGATGTTAAGCAGTCGCCGCGACCACTCGAACAACGAGCCATAATTTAGATTTAGATATTTTTCGCAAAAAAAGAACAGAAATTTTGTTATTAATAGGAGATAGATCGGAGGTATTGCACAGGGTGATGGTGTAGTAAGGGCTAAGATGATTAGGCCAGTAAGCTCATCATCATCATCATCATCATCATCATCACCTTTTCCTCTCTTATCTCCAATATCGCAAGCCACAGCCTCTAACGTGAAGACTCGTTTTTATGGCGATCAAATTCCTGTATTCGCAGAGGCGGGTGAACGTAATGTCATTGATTAGGTATCTTTTAGACTTCACTCATCAATACAAAATAGACGTTTCAAGCTGCATTTCCATCAATGATGTGTGAACAAGCGGAGGTTTGGAAGATGAAAAATTCACTAAAGAAACAGCTTCAAATTCAAAACAAAAGCCCTCTTGTGAAAGATATTTTCCTCCCTCACCGATATCTTGCACATCTATATCATAGTATATATGTATTTTTTCTTTGGCTTGTTCTGAGATATGATGCAAGAAAGGTTTCAAGCTATTTTTACCCGACTACGGCGAAGCCATAAGGAAGGGTAATGATTAAGTATTTTATTTAATATTTTTATCATTCCCGTACAATAACTTAAGATTTTTCTGTCATATTGTAATATTTTTCCTCAAATAAATAAATGTATCGTGGAAATCCTGCCTATGTACTGCCAAGCACTATTTCGCGTCACGGGAAATGAGTCAAGAAGTGCATTTTATGTATTAATTTTTACGAATTTGACGCAAGTTTTCAGCAAAGGGAAAATACCCAGTTCATCATAACTTTACGGCTTTTCGTAATGTTGCAAACGTCACGAATCTCTCTACACATCAGTTCGTGTGGCCTACCGTGACTTAAAGCTAGATTGCTTGAATCTTATTCCAGGGTGGAACAGAGATGGCGCTAGGCACTATAGCTCTGTTGCTTTCCCGCACTAGAATAACATTAAAACAATTATATTTTAAGACTTCACGCTAGCCTTACGGCAAAGTCAAAAGATCTATTGTGCTACCTCTGCCGAATCAAGTTCACCCTTCCAGGATATGCATCGCCAAAAAAAACGAAGCCTCCACAAACTACAAATACCAAACAGAAGAACATCTAAAAAGCTTGGAACACAGTTAATACAGTAATCTTACTAAGAAGTCATCGGGCTGTATCCCGAACAGATCTCGGAAGTATCTGAAGGCTATCGGCGCGTAGGTCTTGAACTTAAACTCGGAGTAGTGATGAGCAGGTGTGTGGTTCGAGCCCTCGTGAGGAAAGTTTGTTGTTTCCACTGTCATAAAGTCCTGCATGAGAAGATCTCGCTCAGGTTTTGAGGCTAACCCGCCGATTGCATGCTGGATTCCTGAGGAAGAGGAAAGGGATATGTTAGATGTTGTTACCGCAAACATAATATACATATTCGTCATTGTAAACCAAGTGTATGCCGAACTATAGTGTCTTATAGCTAGGTATTAGTTTATATCTGTCGGACTCGTACGGAAAACTGATAATACTTCGACAAATTGTAGTAAATTCAACAAGCCAGGCGGGTTTTTCTGATACAAACGTAATAAGCATAATCGTTCATAATCTTCTAGGAAACTGTCCCATTTGGGCTCCAATACTTCAAGCAGGTCCATGAGTGCTGGTGGATGCCAAATGTTTGCGAATGTGAAAACCCTCAAATAAATCTGGTGCAGATTCATTAATAACTCTGTCTTGTGATGCTGTTCCACAAACAATGCGGCGCTTAATAGTGTCCTGTTGTTTGTTCACTACAGGAACAGATGGACGCTACCGAAAGCGCCAAACTAGTAGCTCAGTAGGGCTATTGCGTATCTTTTAAATGACAGTGGCTATCATATTGTCCATGGATTAACTGTCAAATTGGTTATGGTTTAGTACAAAATGGAACCATTTGACATTATTTGATGTACACTATATTATAGCCACTGTCATTTAAAAGATACGCAATAGCCCTACAGGTCTGGACCGACACAATTTAGGTTGCCTTCAACACGCTAAGAAGAATCTGGTGGTTAATAAATTGCTGTTTCGTTCTTTGAACACATAGGTACAAGATCCTAACAAACAAACTACGTCAATGAAGAAACCAGTAACAATCGTTCAATACTTAGTTTCCTCAACAAAAAACTCCTCTTTCACAAAAAAACTGTTCATTCATTCCATTTGTCTTACTGTACGGAATATCAACTTGTAATAGCTGACAAGATAATTATATTATTACTATGCTAATGCTTGGCCATTAGTAACACCACGGTCAAAGGCTAGTTCTTGAGAAATCGACCTTGAAACGGCACAAGGATTTAAATAATGTTGAAGAGTTGATGCTTCGTTCATTTTGCTTTTGCATTGGGTATTCTTACATAATAACACGACTTATCATCTACCTAGCTTTTACCCTACTTTGATACGGCCTGCCTTCAGTCTCACCGCATTTAGCTGAGCACCAGTATTTTACATGGAGCGACTGCTTATTTGACCTCCATAACCCTATTAGTATTGGGTATATCCCGAATAATATTTTTTTCAACATACAACCTGACACTGACCAGCAATTTGCAAAAAAAAAGTTTGAAAATTTTAATTCCGCGGTCTAACTTCGCAGATCCACATTAACTGGGTTCGAATTAAAACGTCTAACTGCTGTTGAGAATTTCCAATTATTAATCTTCAAACTGTAAAAGCAGAAAACTGCTCGGAAAGAAGAGTGGAAGACTATGGGGGAGGCCTTTGCCCAGCATTGGGACAATATAGACTAATAAAAATTTCGAACATTTTTCTAAACAAACAGGAAACCCAACTTCAGCAGCCAACCTATTATTTTACTATCTGAATTCGTCAACAAGAACCCTCCTTCATTTTGCTAGTGAGATCGTAACCGGTAACCCTGACTGTTACTATTTGAGCCTACCTGTCCTTTTTTTTTGGAGGGAGGGGGGGGGGAATCATCAAATAACCCCTTCCGCTCTTGGGCAGAGCGGAAGGGAGTGTCTGACTTCTACTGACTAAAAACCACCCATGTTCCTTCTTAGCCCTTTGTGTCGAGGCCGCGGTATTTCTTTCGAACAATCCGCAGCCGCGACGGGCTACCTACCTGACTCAGGTAGGTCTCACTTCAGCCTTACTTCAACAACTAGTTTCTGCCCATTATTTCTAACTTAGTGAAGGTCTACTTGTTCAGAGATTTCAGTTTGTTACAAAAATCTCACAGCTCATGGCCAGGCCGATGCCATAATCATTTACAGCGCAGGTGCAGTACAGGTCAAGGTGACAGTTTACAGTTGCAAGTGTTGCAACACACATGGTAGACAATGGCATGATACTTTAATTTTAGGATCTCGTGGCTGAATAAAACCATCTGCACGAGGTTGAGACGGGTTTGCCCAGATCGATCTGTGGATTGGTGACCTATCATTACGTTCCGTTAGTTTTCACCGTGTCTCGGAAAGCACTTTAAACCGATGCACCCGGCAGCCATTTTTAGATCTATGAAAGTCGTTACATGTAGTCAGAGTGGCGCACTCGGTATTAACTGGGTTGTATCGACTTCTGTCAGATAGACTGCCAAATCTAAGCAGAACCCAATTCATTTAGCAAAAAGGTTAGGCAGATGATGACTTTACCTTTCATCCAACATCGATTTACTAAAAACTGATAAACCGACAAATTGATACACGCTATAAAATATTCAAGTTAAGTAGAACGTCGCGCATCGCAAGGACTTCCGTAGTTACTAAAATAGCATTGTTCCGTTCAAGTGGCGATCGAAACTTCAATGAAACATTCAGTAACTTCACAGTGGAACTTGAGCACAGGCTATACGCGGAATTAACGGTTTACGTGGTAAAAACTAGCCAAGTGCAAGTCGGACTTGCACATGAAGGGTTCCGTATCATCGTAGCAGGGCGCCCCCTTTAATTTGTGTTATTTCTTGATACAGCGGCAACAGAAAAACACATTTTGTGATAAGTAGGTTTTTCATCGTGTTTGACTAAGTTATATTTGCTGTTTTTTGAATGTGCTATATCTCAAAACTATTGAGTATATATCGTTCAAACCAACTTTGGTTGAAAGTTTACGTTGCGATCTTGCTATATATATTTTTTAGATTTTTCGCTCTCGTAGTTTAAAAGTTAGACACACATTTTAACACTTTGGAAGTATCTATCTTCCAAACGATAGCCTTTGAGAAAAATAATGGTTTTAGGCATATCAATGTCATTTTTAAAGACCTGTCAATATAGACACCACACACGTACCTATAGGTTTATTGATAAGTTTTTTTTTAGTTTCAGTTCCATGTATGAGGAAGCCCCCTTTTTTGGTGGGTGGAAAATCATCAAATAACCCATTCCGCTCTTGGGCAGAGCGCAAGGGAGTTTCAGACTTCTACTGACTAAAAACCACCCATTTTCCTTCCGAGCCCTATATGTCGAGGCCGCGGTAACTTGTGAACAACCCGCAGCCCGTACGGGACCCACAGCCCCGACGGGATGAGGAGGCCCCCTTAATTTGTATTTTATATTTTTGTATAAAAATCGTAAAGCGGCTCACAGAATAATACATCTACTTACCTACCAAGTTTCAATTGTGTTGTCTGAATAGTTTCCGAATAAAGTGGCTGTGACATACGGACGGACAGACAGACATGACTGAGTCTATAAGGGTTCCGTTGTTTGCCTTTCGGCTACGGAACCCTAAAAATAAGACCAGATGTAAAACGTGAAGCTAGTACTCTTCTTGACCGTGTAGTTAGTAACCTGGTATCGGAACTTTATGGTGCCCATGGACCTCTATTTGGGTTTACCTACATGCTGTCGAGAAATATCGGTCAGGCAGTGAAGCTGTTGATCACGGCTGTCGTAAAGTAGGTACTCAGAAACCCTAGAGTCTCACAAGCAGTCTTTCTAAGGAGTATCGCAGTAACCAGTTACGAGGCTGTTAAGGTTAGATAGTAGTGTAAAATACTAGTATTCATCCGATAAGATACCGACCCTTAAATATTTACGAAAACGGTTGATCATGTGATAATCATTGTAAGTATGGTTAGTGAAATTTGCATGAACTACCCGCCAATGTCGCAGGGTAGAACGATGACCTGCGGGTCTAAAATGGCCGCTTTAGCAGAATCGTAATATGAATCATGTTAAAAATTTGAGTGTGGGCTTGTGACGTCACTCGCCGGTAAAAATGTCATACTAATGTCTTACAAGATGACGTCACACGAGTTTTCAAAGCACTACAGGCTGTATCGTCTTCATTGTTTGTTTACGTGCAAAAAGAAAAAAATATATGTCCAATATTTTTTGGAAATCTATCTGGCGGACTAATTCGATTTTTTTTTTGTCAACTACCCTATCGGCTACTGCCGAGACTAGACGTCTAGACATCAACTGCTGGAGCTGACATCTTTGAGCTGAATGAAACACCGTTGCGATTTCAATACTGGACTGTTTTATACCAGTTATATAATTTTGTTTTTATGATCATATAAAAGGGTTGCTCCTGATAATCTAATTCATGTAATTAATGAAAGCAAGTTTCAAATAGAGCGATAACGATATTAACGTTTGGATATCTATTACTTTGATTTACGTGACGAAGATAAAGAGTTTTCAGTTTGAAAAACAGTGAAATATCGGATGCCTCTGTGAATGGAAATATTAGTTCCGGTTCTCACAAAAAGTTTTAAAACGGATTTGAATGATAGTTCTATTGTTGGTCGGAGTTTTAGGATTGTTGTGTCCAATTGATGGATGTTTCGCTATGACGTTTGTCTTGATAAGGCTTCCGTTATTGTCGATACGTAATCCTAGTGGATGCCTTTGTGCCTATTGGCCTAGTTTTGTCCTGTCTCGTGCTGATATGGAGGGAAGTGGAAATTATGTTTTTGGTGCTCCTCCGCTATTCTTTTCTGATTAATTTCGTTGCGGAACGGAAAACATTTAAATTGTTTCACTGGGACTTTGTCGAGGTTTGTTATCTCGGCGCTTTTCAGGTAGTCGCCACTGTTGATTCTGGCTTTCAAGACTTGCAGTGGTTTGAAAATAAGTTTTAAAGGTAAAACCCGACTACAAACTTTTTGACTGCATTCGAAACGTGTATGTTGACTAAAACTATAATATAATATACATATATGTAATGTGCTCGCCAAGACCTCTCATTTGATACCAAACATGTTATGATTATCTCATTTTTTCGAGCTTAGAATTTGACATTTAAATTCGATCATAAAAAGAATTGTTAAAATTTAGCCTATGTCACCCGGGCTATTCTTACGAATCGGTTGACACCTCATTTATTGAAATACGTTCAATAGTCTAGGCGCTACGGTGGAACATACAAACATACATACATACATATATGTATACATACATACATCCTACTAATATTATAAATGTGAAAGTTTGTGAGAATGGATGTGTGGATGTTTGTTACTCTTTCACGCATAAACGGCTGGACCGATTTGGTTGAAATTTTTAGTTGAAAAGGTATGTAGATAGGTTATACACATCTTCCCTTGGGATAATTTACGAGTTGTAGCGGGTGAAGCCGCTGGCAACAGCTAGTACATACATACATACATACATACCTACATACTACCTACTGCGAAAATCATTACCCTTCCTTTTGGCTTCGCCGTAGTCGGGTAATGAGTGTGTCAGGAATTTATGAGAGAGAAAGAATATAGTTAATGATGCCATGGCGTCTGACAGAGAGCATGGAAGAAGAAAACATGTAGCGCCGACCGAAAAAGACGGAAGAAACCGCTGAGTTAAATCCTTTCATGTTAAAAGCAGTTTCACAGAATCATTAATTAAATGTTTTCCTTTAACATGTTAGGTAAGTATATTCCCACATTTCACGAGACAGACCGACTCGTTCTCATTATTATTATATATGACACATCAAAACATAACAAAGAAGGAGGTAAAATATTGTTTTAATCATTTTAATTGGAGGGAACCCGACAGGTTTTTGTCAAATAAACTTTATAAGCTGTTAGACAAGGTCAAATTTTATAAATCAGTGAGAATTCACGATACATTATGGTTATTTATATCCAAACGAAAATAAAAACATAATTTGAAGTTTTTGCGTTTATTTTCCGTATCATAGGTCTACTAGCCATAATTATATGTCAGACTAGCGGACGTCACGCGGTTTCACCCGCGTAGTTCCCGTTCCCGTGGGAATACAAGGATAAAAAGTAGTCTATGTCACCCGGGGATAGTGTAGCTTCCGAACGGTGAAAGATTTTTTCAAATCGGTCAAGTAGTTTCAAAGCCACAAACAAACAAAACGCGCGTTACAAATAAACAAACAAATGTTTCCTCTTTATAATATTAGTATAGGTATTATATTCTTGGGTTTCTCCATCAAAAGTCTACAGCTGTCAACAAAATCAACGGCTACATGAAGTATACCTATTTAACTGCAAATGTTGACTTCTTAAAATCAAACGTTGACGCCCCCTATTACGTATAATTATGACAAAGACACTGAAGGGTGCTTGCAATAGAGATACTGTTTCCCAGTTCTGACAAGTCGGGACGATTAGACGTGTGAGTAAAATAGTATTTCGATATGCAGTTAGAACCACCCTAGGTATCACTGACCGACCTATGTGCCAAACGTGCACGGAGGCGGAGGTATCGCTGGCGCATGTACGCCTTGAGCGCACCGGCGTCAACTAGATCCGCAAAGAAACTCTTGGAACACCAAGATCCCTTGCGCATGTAATGATAAGACTCTGGGAAGATTGACCTGCTTCTGGCGAGAGTTGGGCTGTTTGGAATAACAGCAGTCAAGACACAATGGTCCAGTTTAAGGACTAAGTGTGTAAATAAAATAAAAAACTACACAATTTAGGCGGTACCAGAAAAAGAGTATCTTAAACTCTTGAAATCGTAGTGCCAAGAACTCAGAAGGGTATACTTTACACCTCTGCCTGCCTCCAAACGGACCCGCGTGATATACGCTGCTATAACACACTTGACTCTGAACGAACGCGCCCTTGGATGTATATCAGCTTCCTATGCGCCACAGGAAGCAAGCACTGTTGTTGACGTTTTCCCCATTTTATTTAGTTATTTTTAACTGTGTAGGTACGCATTTACACGCTTTGTTTAACTTGCCTTGTTAGTTCAACACGTATTGGTTAAATTTTGCAATTTAATTATAAATCAGTTCCTCTCAAACGATTGAGCTAAAATTTTGCACACAACTTTGGTTCTAGAGTTAGTACATTTTTATGACAGCTTATTTAGCCAGCCGACAAAAATAGCCGTTCTGAAGCCATTGTTTGTGTGTCTGATTGTGGCAGGTCGTATCTTCAGAACGGATTGACCGATTTCGGCCAACTCTCATGAAATGGAGGCTCGTTTTGTCTCGGGCGAGTTTCTTTGTTTCTCTAGTTTGTTATCGTTATTTTAATCATACACGGTCGATTTACCTCCGTAGTCACCTTTACCTATGTAAGTTTGGCTCAAAAAAAAAGTTTGGCGAAAAAGTTTGAATTCTTTCAAGTTTTAATTTTCATAAAACGAAGACGCCCGGAAGTCTAGCAACAATATAAAGTAATTACGTCACATTAGCCAACGATAGGCAATTAAATAATCTATTTATAAATGAACACCTCATTTACAATCAATGCAATTGATTCACTTACTTCAATGAAGAAAAATATCGTAAGGCATATAAACTCCAAACAGAGGCCCATGAAAAGTCTGACACCAGGTTAGGCGAAAACCACACAACAAAGAAGAATCCAAGTATTTAAATCAACAAAAAACAAAACCTTACCCCACACAATATCATGCATCAACTTTTTAGCATCCATTTTGACTCACTATTCCACTTCAAAAGCACTGAAGACCACCATGAACACTAAATATTCACCACTAAAACACGAAAAATATGTCCATAACTAAACACTTCGGGCGTAAAACTGTTAATATTCACTGCATATTTCCTTAAAACGTTCAGCTGGATTATTGGCTATTTTTCCTGTTAATTCCAATAAGTAATAAATGTTAGGTGTATAATGACCGTTTTGTCCTGTATTATGGGTAGTTGGTCGGTGACTGATTTCAGTATCTGGTGTGACGGGAAGCAGGGCCTTCGTATCAGTTTAATAGCGTATACCAGTGATCATTGGTTAGTTATAGTTAGTCATTTTATTAAGGTTGTCACGGCTTATAAATAAACGTTTAATAATTCTAAATTAAGTTACCCTTTCACTTCTCTCACAGAATCACGTTTTTACATTATTGTCATCCATTCATCATCATCAACAGCCTATTAATGTTCCCACTGCTGGGACACAGGCCTCCACTCTTTGAGAGGGAATGGGCTATAATCTACCTCGCGGACCCAGTGCGGATTGGTCTTCGAATTTTTGGTTCTAGGACATGCCGGATTCTTCACGATGTTTCCCTTCACCGTTTTTGAGGGCAAAGGTGACGAAATAAAATACACAAAGTGATGCGCCTGCCTGGGTTCGAACCCACGAACTACTGTTCGTAAGTCGGGGCGGCCACCACTGGGCTACCACTGCTCTCATCCATTCAACAGCAAACGTAAACTAAGAAATGAGCGTATAGATGATAAATTTTGAATTTGGCGCCAGTTACAGTGACAAATAGAAGAGAGTATGTCTTAGTAGGAGTAAACGATAGAATGACGATTGACAGCCAGAATGGAAGAAAAAAACGTGCTGTGCCGAGCCCAAATAACATGGTACAAGGGCAGGAAGATGAGAATTCATCAGCTAACAAGTCAAATTCAGAGTCGGTTTCCACGAGATGCATCTAACATACTTAGTCGCAAATAAATACCTGCATGATTTAAAGAATTCCATTCTCTATCTCACAAGATCCACATTCGATCTGTTAAAGGACCAATTTCTCTGACAATAACGTTCGTGTTTCCCTTTGCCCAATTTCGGAATCGTAAACCCAAATAACAATTTTTCGGAAAACTATGTTCCTGATTCCCATTGTCGTTTCGAAATCGTAAACCCAAATAACAATTTTTCGGAAAACTATGTTCCTGCTTCCCATTGTCCAGTTTCGGAATCGTAAACCCCCATAACAATTTTTCGGAAAACTATGTTCCTACTTCCCATTGTCCAGTTTCGGAATCGTAAACCCCCATAACAATTTTTCGGAAAACTATGTTCCTGCTTCCCATTGTCGTTTCGAAATCGTAAACCCAAATAACAATTTTTCGGAAAACTATGTTCCTGCTTCCCATTATCCAGTTTCGGAATCGTAAACCCCCATAACAAATTTTCGGAAAACTATGTTCCTGCTTCCCATTGTCCAGTTTCGGAATCGTAAACCCCCATAACAATTTTTCGGAAAACTATGTTCCTGCTTCCCAGTGTCCAGTTTCGGAATCGTAAACCCACATAACAATTTTTCGGAAAACTATGTTCCTGCTTCCCATTGTCCAGTTTCGGAATCGTAAACCCCATAACAATTTTTCGGAAAACTATGTTCCTGCTTCCCATTGTCCAGTTTCGGAATCGTAAACCCCCATTACAATTTTTCGGAAAACTATGTTCCGGCTTCCCATTGTCCAGTTTCGGAATCTACCCCCATAACAATTTTTCAGTAAACTATGTTCCTGTTTCCATTGTCCAGTTTCGGAATCGTAAACCCCATAATAATTTTTCGTTTATTTTGCTTGCGACTAGTGAACTAAAACGTGTGCTGTCAATGAACGCACGTGCTCTATTGCTTCAGGTTGCGTCACGACGCAGTGTCAGCGAAGACGCAACGCTGGTTGACGTAGCTTGAGGACGCAAGCAGTCCATTCACCAAATGTACAGGTTTCAATTATTTTGAAGGAGAAGTTTCCTGTAAACGTCATGAGCCGCATATAGTTCAACGCCGAAGTATTGACAGCACGCGATCACCAACCAACTAGATTGTTCAGTATTCTTTCTATAAATAAAATAAGACAAGCCCACTACACTGTTCCGAAGCGTCAACAATGGCGACCACATAGTAAGACGCCGAGACAATGAAGCTCGACGAAGTCCTATTAATCAGAAGGGATTAGCGGAGTAGGAAAAACATAACTTCCACTCCACTATTATTTCTATGAAACTTCATACTGCAACCAATGATATATATAACTATAGATACGTTGTCCGCCCTCAAAAATGACAACATGAAATGAAGCCAATTGGCCACAACGCGCTTAGTTACGCACCAACCTCTCGCGCGACGCTACGTTTATTCTTAATTTAAATCATCTGTGTAAACCTACGCGAAACATAAAGAAAACAGGCACCCCGCTGTACGGTGTCATATTTTCTTTCCCTTTTTTTACGCGTAAAAGTAGTTATATAATATTTTCGCCGTTTTGAAGCGACGCCATGTTAGTTCATGACGTGTCTATATTATAATACGTCATTGACTGCAACGAACAATATTATTAACAGGTTCCCGCTTAGCTCCTTTCGGGACTGCGGGTTGTTCGAAAGAGATACTGCGGCCCCGAACACAAAGGGCTAAGAAGGAACATGGATTTTGGTTCAGTAGAAGTCTGACAGTCCCTTACGCTCCGTCCAGAGCGGGGAATGACTTACCAACCTCCAAAAAAATGTACCAACCCTTATACTTTGGCGGAAATACAACCACATTAATAAATAATAATTCTGTCATTTAATTTGAAACGAACACTAATCACAATAACAGACAGACATACATGAAAACGAGCTCAATGCCTTTGAAAAACCTTGAACCACGAACTAAACGCTGATAAATTGAATCGTTCACACCGATTCTGTTGGTTTGCTGTTAAACTAACTACTTAAATGTTAATTAATAAGTGGCATGCCTAGTACTGTAATTGTTTTGAAACCAGCATAAGCAAGCATAAGGACTGTACTCCAGAAGACCAGCACCCTGGATCTCGTGCTTAACAGTCGCGATTGCGACGACAAGACCAACTAGGCCCCGTCGGGGCTGCGGGTTGATCGCAAGAGAAACCGCGGCCTCGACATAAAGGATCATGGGTGGTTTTCGTCAGTAGAAGTATGTCACTCCCTTCCGCTCTGCCCAGAGCGGGAGGGGTTATTTAATGACTATCCTACCAATAAAAAAAACCAACTAGCCAGGCAGAGGTTTGAAAGCAGTATAGATTGAAGACTGTGAGCAGCGGTGGCCCAGTGCTGGCGGCCCCGATTTACGAACAGTAAGGCCGCAAATTCGGAGACGTGTTTCTTAGGTTTCTTGGATGGGAAGTTCCATTCAACGCCTCGCTGCACGCAAGTATTCCGAATCCTCCCGAATTTGCGGCCTTAGGTTCGAACCCAGGCAGGTGCATTACTTTGTGTAATTTATTTCATCACTTCTGCTCACAAAACGGCGAAGGAAAACATAGTGAGGAAACCGGTATGTCTTAGAACGAAAGCGAAAAAAAATCGAAGACATGTTATATCTATCAACCCGCACTGGGCCCGCGTAGTGGATTATAGTCCATCCCTCTCTAAGAGAGGAGGCCCGACTCTCTGCAGAAGTGGGAATATTATAGGCTGATGATCACAGAACAGACAAAAGAGGTTTATCTCTTCTGTGCTGATGATGATGATTGATTCAAATAATTTGCACAAAATCAAACTGCCTGGCTGGATTTGAATTCTATGAATGAACGGATTGAAGTCGAGGCCATAACGACAGACAGGGTCATTTATGTTCGCGCTTGGAAATGGCCCCTACTTTACTCTTCCTAAAGTTCAGTGGACGCTTGAGTTGATGGATCGATTGAAACAATTCAAAAGCGGAAGGGAAAATGGTCTTAAAATATTGATGATGATGATGAATACTTTTCGAATGTTGTATTACCGAGGTTGGAGTAGCAGGAAAGATGCTAAAGGCGCAAAACCGGAAATTAGATGAGACCTACACTCAACATTGGGTGGTAAAAGGTTGAAAAAGAAGAAGAGATTACCGAGGTTTGTGGGACTTCTGGCCGGTTAGCGTATCCCTAATTAGGACTTCCAGTCTAACCGGATGCAGCTGAATTCCAATACTTTACATGGAGCTACTGCCATATTTGACTTCCACAACCCAATTAGTATTTGGTAATTTGATACCTTTTTGTAATGACTGGTCGTCGATTTTCGGGCTGACTCTTGTAACGACTGTCAAAGATCTTCAAATCACAGCCGGGACCTACAGCTAAATGTGCTTTTCGAGACACAAGCCCGCCTCACTATTCCCAAACCACTGTAACTTCTGTGAGCCAGAATCAACAGTGGCGACCACAAGAAAAGTGCCGAGACAATGAAGCTCGACGAAGTCCCAGAGAAATGATTTGACTGATGATTTGACCGGAATAAACTCGGTATGTAATTGGTGGTCCCGCGACCCATTCACGGACCAACCTAAGCAAGCTCAGCTTAACCTAAACATTGACCCCCGAGTAAGTTATTATTTAGCCAGGAGCTCTTTTTTAACACGAAACTACTGATTAAAACTAGTTGCTCATTCGTGTTGAAGTACCTACTGAATGTCATAGTTATGTGTTCTAATTCGCACATTATTTTTAATGTGAATAATGAATTAATGGACTGATTGATGATTCTAATGTAATGTAATATTGTAATGTAATTTTGTGGTGTAATTTTGTGGTGTATTTTTTTTTGTTTATTTTTTTTAGTAATGTGTTATTTGGGATTTTATGCCTGTGTAAATAAAATTATTATTATTATTAGCTGCTGTAACCAACTTTTACAGGTATTTACGGTTGTTTGTTATCCCAAATAATAAATGATTTTGGCAGATTTACGCTCCATCCACGGGTCAGGGACTTCCGGTCGTCCGGAAACGTGTACAAGTTCATCTAAAATGTATGCAAGCCACGAGGCAAGGTATGTTTTCCCCGTTCCACAAGCCCTGAAGGGGCATTGAACACATGAGGGCCTTGTATTTGTTTAGACCCTTGATTAGAGCAGAAAGGGACCTACATTTATTTTTATTTTATTTACTAAGAAATCTTACAGCTAGGATACAGATAGACCACAGTTAGTGAAAGAAGGTCAATTAAAAGTTTTCACTGACATTATAAGGATACCACAAGAAACAAAACACATGCAAGAGAAAATAAGAAGTAAACATTCGTAGAGAATTAAAAGAAGATAGAACAGATTTTAATATTTTTTTTATTTTAGGAACACTGGTGACGAATAAATCAAGATCATTATAAGTCTGGCACATCGAGTTATATGCCCGGGCTGTTTACTCTTATCGTATAATAGTTTTGTCAATAAATGCAGAATAGTTAAATTTTATTCACGTACAAAGCATCAGGCACGCTTGTCTTAGGGATTATGTAAATGAAGGGTCACCGACAGAAACGGTTTTCAGTTTCCGTTTTTGTCTCCCCCAAAACACGTTGAAGTTTTTCATCGGAAGCTACAAGTTATTTATATTTTTGTCATATACCTGGGTGCTGATATAGCACAACAAATTTTAATATAGGATCAGTGAAAATGCTACGAGCAAATTGCGAAAGGCATTAGCCTTTTTCTGTTCAGTCTCCTGTTGATATGGAGGGAAGTAGAAATTACGTATTTCCTACTGTTTTCTGATTAATTTCATTGCGGGATCCAAGACAGTAATTCGTTTCTCTAGGACTTCGTCGAGCTTCATTGTCTCGTCGCTTTTCTGGTGGTCGCCACTTCACTCTTGATTCTGTCTTACAGGAGTTACAGTGGTTTGGGAATACTGTGGCGGGGAAATGTATCACCATCATTTTAGAGCACCGTGGGGGGTAATTTTGGGCCCGTGGCTTAATGCCCTAGTAGTCGATTAGCAGAGGTCATTAAAAGAAATAATGCTGTTTCCTACATAAGTTCAAAAACTAGACGTACCGATAAAAATCTATATGAAGGGGAAGCTAATAACAGCTGCAAAAACTTTCAAGCTTCAAAAATGAAAGTAGCTATCAAAACAACAACTATTAATTTGGGCAATGACCACAATCGTTAATAATGCCATTCGGAAACGGAAACATCGATGCATCCCGCAAATTTGGCAGGCGAATGCCCCAATCACGCGACGATTCTGACTCAGTATATTATCAGGAAAGAATTCCTTAGTAATATTGAGTCATCGGTGCAACGAAAATAATACAAAAAGTTCTTGATGTGTGACTGGGCTTTCGGAGAAATCAATTAAAAGATTCGAGACGTCATAAATTGGGATAAAATTATGGTGTTAGACTTGGGTTTTCTAACTTTACATATACAGGATGTAAATTAACCCTTCACACTGTTTACGTCAAATAAGCATTCTTTACATCAAACAAAGTACCCCTACGCAATTTTTTTACTGGTAAACGTTTTTTTTTTTGAAGTCAAAAATTATATTTTACGGTAAAACTCAATGTAGCACTCTTAAAACATTGTGCTAGTGGATGCTTTGAATAGTAAACGGGTCATGGAGGTAATTTAAGTAAAGTTATAACCTGTAAAACTAGTATTTACAAAAACAGCTGTGAAAAATTTGGAACTTGGACCCCTAATATCTCCGTAACTAGGGGGTTCCCAGGTATGGTCTAGAACAAAACAAAAAAAAAATCGCATTGGTGGGGGGAACAAGTGCCCTTCGTTTGCGTGAAGGGTACTTTTACACACTTTTTATGAAATACATATAGCAAGTAAATATTACAATAGGAAAGACAGCATTACAAGTCCGTCCTGTTTAATTAGGTGTAACTCTTAAGTCTAGTCGTGCTTATGATGTGCTAGTAGGTAACTATCCCATTGCGGCGAAATTACGACCAACAAATTACGAGAAAATCTTACAGGTTTCTGTCTAACCCCATGGTAAAACGGAGTGAGATAAAGTATCATCATTTATTACATTCATGTAGTTTACAAGTTGTTATACGTGTAAAGGTTTCATACAGGCTCTGCTAAAGCCCATTATTATAGGAATTGATCATTGTAGCGACATCTATCGCAACATATGCGAACTAATGGCAAATCCTGCATCGCGCTATCAAAGTTATCCGCAACATTAGCCTATATAGAAAATCCCGACTTACATGTCTGGCAGTTAACCCACCAGACACAACACCCGTCTGGTCGGAGGATCCTCCCTTTTCTATGGGGGATTAGAAACTTTACCCCCTGTTCCTCATACCCCAAACTGGTGACGCATGAACAAACCAAATAAAAACAAGACAAAATTTAAAAATAAAATTACAATCGCATAACCAATTCCCCATTACGCAATATCAAAACTCGATATATGTTTCAATCCATACGTCATCACCTGACCTCCGATAACGGAACCTGTCCCAATGACGTCTATCAACCAAAGATATTGGACAGTGACGTCAGACTGATATGTCGTGACTCCGTGACGTATAGTGATAATGGATTACCATAATGTGCTATCGTAATACTACTAGTCATGTTTCTACAAATAAAATTATACGTAGACGGCGATAAGTTTATCTAGCTAATCTGAAAGATGTTTGACTTAACTGGTATTTGAATAACTATTTTGGACCTTCTGGTTTGGAGAAACAGCAGTGAGTGTATTAAAGGACCTAGGGTAGCTCTTACACTCCGAAAACAAGTCTAACTGCCTCACTCAGACAGCTTTAATGAGTACTTAAGCCGCCACTTAGTAAAGATTTGACATAATTTTGTATGACTTAACTGTCAAAACCATTACTAAGTGATGGCCTAAGTAATTATTAAAGTTCTCTGAGTGCGGCAGTAAGTAATCGGGGTAAGGGACGAAAGAGCAGACGTAGGTATGTCTGTGCACACAACACGCAATCGTACACTTTAATATTTCCTGAAGGTACACTCCGTGACAATAGGCCGCCATGACCGAAATCAGACTGGAGAACTTATGTAAGACTTAACATTTGACGAAAGGCAAAGCGGCATAGCAACCGATTCTAAACCATGAGCGCTTCAACTTCCTACAAGCCCTGTGTCGAGGCCGCGGTATGTCTTTCGAAGAACCCGCAGCCCCGACGACTCCTAAAAACACCTTGACCTGCCCTGCAAATTACTACGAGACCAGTCCATGCTAGAAGAAATCTAATCAACCATAAAGGGTCGACAATAGCGACTGTCTAAATATCCTGTTTTGCGAACAGTGAAAGTGTTAAGTAAATCTGGTGAACCTTGGACAGTCAAACCGCTACCAATACCATCTTAACGATTACGTTAATTTCCACATAAACATTACAGAGTTCGAAGATATGTGACATGTACCGAGCCGCACTGGGCCCGCGTGGTGGATTATGTAACAGGTCAAAAATTGGAAGGATCTAGAGTAGAGGAGGTAGGTTAGACCCTTGGAAATGCTGTGGCATGAAAGCCACACCGGTCATTTCAAGAGAGGGGACATACTGCGGTACTCCAGTAATATTTAATGATTACTCAAACCGTCAGTAAGTAAAGATTTGACATACTTTTGTATGACCAAACTGTCAAAACCTTTACTAAGTGATGTCCTAAGTAATCATTAAAGCTTTCTGAGTGCAGCAGTGAGAGACTAACTCCTAAGTAATGATAGTTGAAGTTACTACAGCAGATTTGAAGGAGTAGGTAAGGATCGTATCGGGTCGCGATCTGTGGATTCTGCCATGTTCCATGGTCTTTGCATTGGAAAAAGTTGTGAATTTTTATATGTACAGCAGATTCGGAGAAAAACATAAAAACAACGATAAAATAAATGTCTACCAGGATAACATTGCATGAATTATCAGCTTAAACACAATGAGTAATACTAAGGTTACATGTTTATGTTTTGTGGTTCATGATTCATTCGATATCAATGTTTTGAGTTTAATCCAGCGTTTGATTTAGATACTAACATGGCATTCCTCATTCGTATATTTATGTTTTGAGAATATTGAGTGGTAGGTGGGTCAAATGGGTACTGCATTAACACATAGTATGCACTCAAAATAGGCTCAGGTGTAGTGACGACCTCCGCAGGATGGCTGGTATGAACTGAATGAGAGTTGCCGAGAATAGGGTATTTTAACAAAAAAAAAGCTAAATAGTCCGTCAGGTAGATTTCCAAAAAATAATGTACACGTATTTTTTATTTTTTTACGTAAACAAAAGATGAAGACGATACAGTGCTTCAAAGAGTCGTGTCAAGTCGTGTGACGTCACAAGGTTAGTACTTTTTTACCCACAAAGTGACGTCAAAAGCCCCCCACTCATGATCTGTGACACGTTTTATTTTTTTATTATATTTGATAAAACAAAAACCACGTATCCAATATTTTTTAGACAATTTAACGAGACGGACCAATTAGATTTTTTGGTGAATTACTCTACTGTGTTGAGAAACGTGCGATTGAAGAGGCAATCCGGAGTCTACTCAATTTTAATAAAAATGCAGCTTTTGGAGACTAAATTATCACACTTATCGTCGTGAATCCATCGCAACTGGTCAGAAAGTAATCTTCATCTGCCTAGCCTTTTCTTTACTATGTTGGAGTCGGCTGCCAGTCAAACGGGATGCAGCGGAATACCAGTATTTTACAAGGAGCGATTGCTTATCTATATATCCTATCCTTTTTTTTGGCTGGTGGAAAATCATCAAATCCTCCCGCTCTTGGGCAGAGCGAAAGGGAGTGTCAGACTTCTACTGACTAAAAACCACCCATGTTCCTTCTTAGCCCTATATATCGAGGCCGCGGTAACTTGTGAACTACCCGCAGCCCTTCACAGTCCAGTCAGAACTGAGTAACCCGATACCCGTTGGTAAGACTTGTTGTCAGACTTTCGTTCCGAAAGCAATATTCAGAAATAATAAGTTTGATCCTAAACGCACATATCAAATCAATGACAAGGAAAGAACCCTGCAGGCTTTAACCTACCCTAAGATTTTACGTGGTAAGCAGATCAAGCTGACAGTTTCAGAGCAACGTCCCTTTTTTTTTTGGCGGGTGTAAAATCATCGAACCCGCGGCCCCGACGGGGGAACAGAGAGAGCAACGTCCCTTCACTCTCTAAACTGATATCTGATCTTGACCTTACTACATGAAGATTCAACCAGCCTACCTCAAGAAACTCATCCTTGAATCATGCAGACCGAGGTATCCATAAATAACCTCTATTGACTAAATGTAAACAATACAGCTCGCTTCTTTACCTAGTACTTGAGCTATTAGTATATGAATAAAAAAGAATGAGTGCCAAATGCATGACTGATGTGCATCGGCAATGAGCGTTGAGCATCCGTTGATGACTGACTTTCGTGGTGTCATGTTGTTACTATATCGGAGTGCAAGTAACTGCCTCGTATCCTATAGTGGCTTTAGCTTATATATAAGGTAAGGGATCATAGCCCAAGACTGCCAAAAAAATAGGGGTTTTATGAGGTAGGGGGCTGAGTCGCGTCCACACCTGAGCTAGTGCACGAACTCTGCAATTCAGGACATATCAATTAGCATAGCAACCTTTGGACATGTTTGCGTGCAATGAATAATGTGTTCGCACGGACAGAAGTGGAAGGAATATACATAGTATGTATGCTTTTGGACAGTTCCGAGAATATCTAACGAGTAGTTCACGTGCAAGTTAAAATATACTCTCGTCACAGATTACTCTCGTGAACAGGAACAGTGCCTCTTTGAACATAGTATGTGTATACTATGTTCAAAGATTATACAAGATGATTTTTTAGTCACCGTCCAAATTCTGATATTAATCTTTGGCGAAAATCATTGAATACATAGTTTTTCTTTTAGTATCATTCAATACAAAAATATTGAGATATTACATCACAGTTTTAACTTTTCATGGGGAGCAAATAATTCTTTCGAGAAAATTATATAATATGAAAATTTTACGTTTTTTTTTTTTCATAAATGGTGTAAGTGAATGATACCTAATGCGTAGAAAAAAATTGGTCGGTGACTAAAAAATTATCTTGTATATTGAAAGATACTGTGTGTTGAATGCTTCGGACATATTGTTCGCGAGATGCGCGCGCGTGTTGATAGCGACGCTACCATATCCAATGCAAACGTGCTGATCGCGCACGTGCACTACACTTGCGCAGGTGTCACCTGACACGTTTTAAGGCCTACGTCCCAAAGTCGATGGATACGATACAGCAGAAATTATTATGGGATCTCCTTATAAACGTCATCAGCTCCATAATACGTCGTGTTGACATATACCGCGGCTCAAGATGGTTGCTATGGAAAGATACCACACGCGTAGCATGATCTCGAAAATGAGAAATTTCATGTCACTTTGTGAAAAGCACATGTATTCCTAAGTCATTGTGACTCCCACTCCCAGAATCAACAGTAGCGACCACCAGAAAATTTCGACGAAGTCCCAGACAAACAATTTAACTGTCTTGGAACCCGCAACAAAATTAATCAGAAAATAATAGCGGAAGAGTCGAGTTACTGACACGATCACGAATAATAGTGCATCTTTAAAAATACCCCCCCCCCCCTTTTGCCGTTTAATAGCAATCAATGGAGAACCCACTTAACCAACACTTTGGGGGGGGGGGGTGAAATCATTGATTAACCGCTCCCGCTCGAAGGGAGTTTCAGACTTCTACTGACAAAAAACCACCCATGTTCCTTCTTAGCCCTTGTACCGAGGCCGCGGTATCTCTTTTGAACAACCCGCAGCCCCGACCGGACTTTTATTTCAGCCTGGAGTATGTAAATGACATAAGTCCAGTTCTCTTTCCGGACGTGTCGGATTGCCGTCCCACGGGGTTAAATGAATAAAGGAACGGGAGAGCGCACCTGTGTTTGCATACAATTCTGCACACCTACGTAACTATCTTCTGCGTAGTTGGCTATTATTTAAAGCGCAGTATTACAATTCATAAACTGTATGTTAGCACTTAGCAGATCATCTTCCTGGCTTTGTCATGATCTTTTTGGGGTCGGTGCAATACGTTTCATTCTTCTATTCTCTCTGGTCAGACATCACGGCATCATTTACTCCTTTCTCTTTCACACAATCCATCCATCTTTTCTTTAGCCTTCCGCTGCTTATGCATCCACCAACATTTATGTACTGACTGTATGATAAACAAAACAATATGTATCTATTTCCGATGTTCTTTTTTTAGCATTTACTGCTTTTACCAACCAGCTACGTTGAGGTGGATGCGACATGAATAGAGCAGGTTTAAGTACGCTCATCCGTCAATTAAATCGACCTTGTGCAATGCACAGATGAACCATAACATTACCGATTCGGGTTAGTACTATTACTCTGGCATGGATCGATGTGGAATGGATATGGCATGTTTGTTGCAATGTTTCACTTTCAAAATCTCTCATCTCCGAGTCTTTTATAAAAAAATGATAGGATAAGATATAGCTTGTGGCAGTACGCAAGGCACATTGGTCGGAGAACGGAACGGAGCGGACCGATGGGTCTGAAAAGTTTTGGACTGGCGACTAGGTGAACCGACGACCTGGTGATATTTGCAGCGATCCGCCGGAAGCGAGACGCATGGAAACGGTCAATGACGCGTCACATAGTGAGAAAGATTTTTACACCCTATTCCACATAATCTTATTTTATCTTCTTTTTTTTTTTTGATACCAAGTAAAGCACTCCTCTACCATCACGCATCATCTGCCTAACCATTTCCTCCCAACTAATCTACTCATCACTAAATCTAATCGGATGCAGCTGAATACCAGTATTTTACATGGAGCGATTGCCTATCTGACTTCCACAACCCAGGTAGTATGACTGTATGGATGGATGGGAATGGATTTTCGGATCACTGAATTCTGAAATTTCTGAGGCACGGAGAAAACAAGCCAGGAGCTAAAAGACTCCTTTATGAGTACAAATAATTAACTATGTTAGTACGCGTCACACACCTATATAAAACATTGACCCATCATGACCCGTGGTAAGACAAGGAAACAATGGCATAAAGCTATGATTTAAATTGCTAGTACATTACAAAACAGTTGTTATCGTGAGCTATATAATTTTCTATTACACACGGAATGTGAGGATAATAAACAAGTTGTACGAGATAGTAAAAATATGAGTCACGATTGTTTTCGCGTTTTTATGTGACTTTAGTTATTCTGGTTAATAAAAATAAAACCACAAAACACATTACACAACATGACGCCTCTCAACCCAAAAAGGTCATGCTGAGGTGTGCTTATTTTCTTCTTGAACCTTTGACCATCCAAACTGAGGGTATCTCATACAAATCTCTACTTTTGATGTACATTTAGGACACAATTTCGTCCCGTCGGGGCCGCGGGTCGTACACTAGTTATCGCGGCCTCGACATAGAGGGCTAAGGAGGAACATGGGTGGTTTTTAGTCAGTAGAAGTCTAACACTCCCTTTCGCTCTGCCCAAGAGCGGGAGGGGTTATTTGATGATCTTTCACACGCCAAAAAAAAAAGGACACAATTTCGCCACTTGTGTTATCGTCCCAAGTCTTCTGATAGTGTTACGACGGTCATCTAGAATCTTCGAGAAACCTCGCTAAAACTGTGAAGTACCTTTAGGTACGCGTAAATTCTAGTAGGTACCTACTTACATTCTGTAGGTAGTTAGTCCGCGCGCGGCGTTAGCGGCAATTGACATTGTAATTTCGACCGTATGCCGAGGGTGTAAAGTAACTTCTTCCATGTTGATTATTTTATCTTTAAGTTAATTTTTTTTTGTTATTGTTTTTGTTAATGCTATAAGGATTAATAGAGAATTGTCTCGAATATCTGTTGTGTGTTTGGGGTATAAAAGACCGAGAGAGGAAGAAGCGAGTCAGTCTACTTTTAAAGCGAGACAACGAAAGGTTGTAAAAGAAATCGAATGCGATAAAGTGAGTAGTGTTGATGTGATTGTGTATATGTGTTTTGTGAGTTATAAAGTTAATTCGTGTGTTTAATTGGTAGTGTTTTTATTTATCCCAGAAGTACCCAGCTCTTAACAATAGCGTGACGAACCTATAGCAATCAACAAAGCAATGTAATTTGGATAAGTAGTAACTAAAAAAACTATCAGTAAAAATTGACGCATCCAACTATTTTCTAGTTCGAAAATCAACCCACAGAAGCGATCTAATTTTAACCATTACACAAGCCGACATCCTACGGGTTTGTTTACAAAATAAACTGTTTAGTAACGGTAGTGGGAAATTATCTGTTTTGTACGTAGCAGTGTTAAGGTTACCATAACATAGCGCTTGTATTCCACTAAGTGGTTGGGCAGGAGTGTATTGTGCAGATATACTCGTTATTTTGCCAGTTATGTAGTCTTGCCTAGTGCCACCACAAGGGCAAAAATCCATGCTTATCATTTTGGTGCCGTTTTTTTTAATGTTGGGAAATCATCTAATGAGGAGCTCGTGGCTTAATAAGACCTGCCACTCGGGTCGATCTTTAGGTTAAGCTGCGCTTGCCTAGGTCGATCCGTAGATGGGTGAAAAAAAAAAGTCGTTACAGGTAGTCAGTGACCTGAAAGTCTGACATCCAGTCTTACCAAAGGGTATCGTATTACCTAGTATTAACTGGGTTATGGAGGTCAGATAGGCAGTCGCTCCATGTAAAATACTGGTATTCAGCTGCATCCGGTTAGACTGGAAGCCGACCCCAACATAGGCATAGGCAGAAGATGGGAAATCATCTAATGACTCCTCCCGCTCTGGGTGAAGGAGAAGGGATTGCCAGACTTCTACTGACTAAAAACCACCCATCTACGTTTAGCCCTTTGTGTAGCCGCGGTATCTCTTTCAAACATCCCGCCAAAACAACTAAGGACAACGAGGTCGAACTTAGGCTAAACCCAGTAATATTAATGACCATAATATCCGTAGTGCTAGGCAACTGGGCTTATCCCAGTTGTATAGGTCCCTGTGTGCCTATTGGCCTTGTCCGATATCGTTTCCAAATCAGGGGATTTGCCGGACAGGACAAGGTTCCTTACAGTTGCATCGCACAAGGTAAAACATCGTAGGATTAAGCCGTTTTCATCCTAATGAATGACTATCTTACGCACAGTTTGAAGCGACAAGTTTAGTCAGTCTTGCATGTAGGAAGTTCGTTTTAAAAAAAAAAAGTATGTAGTATATATCGACCAAAACTATTTTTGAATTGGTCAATTGGACCCGCTGTCTTTAATGATTTGTATAGTAAGTTTTTTACCCACGACGGGACGGAGAAGGTTTATGCGTTAGGGTGAGAGGTTGTTTGTTGAAATTTTGTATTGTTAGGGTACGTAGTAAGCTGGACAGCTGTTAATTGTGTACAACGGGCAAGAGAGGAGGACCACAACAACACAATATTCGACCCCTAAACTGCTTAAATCTATAATATAAAAATCAATGCTGCACTTTTCGTTGTAATTTTATAACTCAAGAACGGGCTCACCTATCCAAGCCAAATGTTTAGGCTTTGTTCGGACTATTTAGTAGATGGTTTTAAATGTGAAATTTGCACAAAGTTGGTCGAGCGGTTCTTCATTTATCACATTTTTTGTAACAAATACATTAAATAAATGGCGGATCATTTTGTTAATGGGGATTTTGTTGTCTTGAACCCGGTAGGTGGCGCTGCTGTCCGGGCAGTACGACGTCTGCCAGGTTCGCTAGTAGCGTATGAAAGTTTCCATGAAAAGTCATTCGTTAGTTTTGCCTATGAGAGATCGCTTTAAACGACACGGTTTGTATGTCAGAGAGTGCATGAAACGATCTTTTGTCATGTCATCATTATGATCTTAATGCTCTTGTCTTTTTCGTTTCTCTCTTGTCAGACGTCAGTAAGTATCATTTACTTCTTTCTCTTTATGTATGTCAAACAAAAACAATATTGAAAAGAACAACTTCTATAATTTCCTATCACCACACTGAAGCTATTAGAGATGATACGAATAATTAAATGCGCCTCCTTGATCAACGCAAATGCCGTTTGATCGGCAAATCGTGTAAATAAACATTGTGATGGCTTTAAACAATTGTTTATTGACATAAAACAATGTTTGTAGTTGTAAAAAAGTTGTAGAGCATTGCCATTCGATACATGCAGATTAAGAATCAGGCGGACCTTAAGTTTTGTGGGATAGACTGTCGTTGATCGCGACTGGGGCGCATCAGATCTGGAGTTCAATTTCCAGCTCGGGCTAAATGTTATTGGGTTTTTCCATCAGAAATTTCTCAGTAGCAGTCACGGACTCTGGAATTGTGCTTTGTTGATGGCAATTGGCTCGCTCGCTATTACATGAGACTTAAGGTGAAGGCCACAAGGTAGCCCGCGAAATTCGAATTTCTTACGTTTTTGCAATTTCCCGGTCAGTGTCAAGTCGTATGTTAAATTAAAAAAAATAAGTTAAAAACTAAAACCCGACTACGAAAAAAAAACGCAGAATAATAAAACCGCGGTCTTAAAAGTATTAAACAAGAAAAATCGTCTAGTAAGTAGATAATTTGATAATTTATTATTATAGAGGACAGTCTTAGTCGAATGCCACCTTGTTAATTGAAACTAGCAGCAGACTTCTGTATCAATGAGAACGCCATGAAGGCGAATCAGGTATCAGTGGCATGCGAGATATATTTGTGATGTACTCGCCAAGACCTTTCATTTGATACCAAACATGTTATGATTATCTCAATTTAATTTTTTTCGAGCTTAGATTTTGACATTTAGATTCAGTCATAAAAAGAATTGTTAAAATTCATACAGGGTGTAAATCAACCCTTCCACACATACGTCAACCAATCATTCTGTACATCAAACTAAGTAACCCTACAATTTAAAAATTTTTGCTGGTAAACGACTATTTTTTTGGGGTCAAAAATCTCATTTTACGGTAAAACTCAATGTAGCACTCTTAAAACATTGTGCAAGGGTCATGGAGATAATTTAAGTAAAGTTATAATCTGAAAAACTAATATTTACAAAAACAGCTGTGCTTGGAACTTTGACCCCCAATATCTCCGTAACTAGGGGGTTCCCAGGTATGGTCTAGAACAAAAAAATGATCTCAGTGGTGGGGAGAACAAGTGCCCTTCGTTTGCGTTAAGGGTACTTTTACTACTGTTACCCGGGCTATACTTACGAATCTATTGACACCTCATTTATTAAAACACGTAGGTACAGTAGTCTAGGCGCTACGGTGGAACATAGAAACATACATAGACTGCCAAAATCATTACCCTTCCCTTTGACTACTCGGCGTACTCGGGTAAAAAATGGGATTCGCTGCATAACAAATGTCTATTTACTGGGTAATAAATTAAAATCACCATAAAACCGTCTCAGTTCATATAGGTCTCTTGAGTCACTATTTGATGTAAACGGCATTCTGCATTATTAACTGACACAGTAAAAAAAAACAAAAGAAAAAACGTAAGAAAATTCGAATTTCGCGGGCTACCTTGTTGCATACATAAGCCGGTGGCCACGTTTATTACAGCTCTGCCGAAGAGCTGTTGAGTTCGTCAAGAGTCACCAAAGGCAAAGGGACACCTGGGACACTCCAGCAGATAGGGCATTGTTTGATCCGGAGCGCCACACTCGCACTCGGTGTTGGAGGACCCAATAATACCCCACTTAGCCAGAAGATGTTTTCAGCGGCCTATTTGGTATCGCAATCGATACATACACCCTACTCTCGAAGTTCGGAGAATTTTCTAATGGGGGACGCCGTTAGAAAATTCTTATAAAATATACTGTGTGATTGATAACATTACGTGACTTAGATATCGATCTTAACTGAACCAGGGAAGACTTTATTTTAGTAGAGACCAGCTTTTGCCCGCGGCTTTGTCCGCGTGGGTGTCGAAAAATATCCCCAAGAATCTTTCATCTTCTATGTAACTCTTAGGGTTAAAAAAATATACTAAAACCTTCTTCGAGAACCACTCTATCCATTGGTGAAATCAGCATGAAAACAGGTGCAGTAGTTTTTGAGTTTATTGTGAACAGTCAGACAGACAGACGCGGCGGAGGACTTTGTTTTATTAGGTAGTTAGTCGTGTACTGAACTTGAGTGACTTGACCCGCCTACATTCCGCCTCATTAGACATTTCGACAGCTAGTTTGTATATAATTTGACATAAACACCACTTTTCAATACAGAATGACATTATAGACATCTTTAACATTGATTACAGTGACATATGACATCTTTGTTCATCGTTTGACAAGGATGGCTGATGTAGGAGGCAACGTACTTATATGGACGTACATAGAACGGAAGTATCTTCTCCATGGGATTCTTGGATACTAAGTCAGTGACCTGAAAGTTTGACCACCAATCCAGTATTAACTGGGTTGTGGAGGTCAGATAGGCAATCGCTCCATTTAAAATACTGGTATTCAGATGACTTTATTCGAAAATCCGCCAATTGCGGCCAAGAAAGTCTAAGATCGATTTGGTGGATATTTCCCTGTTGTCATGACAGCAGATGACTCAAGTTTAAAAATGGACTGGAGTCGGCACTATACATATGGGTGTTCATACTTAATTGCTGCCGTAGACCTTAGCTAAACTGTCGTAAACGTCACACTACCCAATTCACATAAATACATAATAATAAAGTCCCACGGTTGCGTGTGAAAACCTATTTAAAATGTCTCAGGTCAAAGCAAAACCGTTGGTAATAATATAAGAAAAAAATACTGTTTGGATTGTCAACATCCGGCTAAAACGGTTCTTTTAAAATATATGGGTTACGATATTAATACAGCGAAAGAATATCAACAAAAACTTTACTGGTACCATTTCTGCGGTTTTTGACGAGACATCGGCTCGGTAAACGGAAGGCTGAAAGTAACACAGGTGACTAACAAGTTAAACATTATCTCATAAAACACGCTTGTTATTCCCGAAGGGTTGTTCAGTGGTAAGTCCCATGTTAGAGGGGTTGACCCTATATTGCCAACTGGCACAAGAATGTTTAGCCCTACACAAACAAACTGAAGCCTTTACCCAGCAGTGCGTGAGTTCAGGTTTTGGATGCTGATGATGAATGAGCCAGCCGAACTTCATACGACCTGCAAACTCATGTCTGTTACTTAGTTCATTCTAAACCACCCGTCCGTGTGCAATAGCTTTTTTAACATTGGACAATCATGATTAATCACCACGATATGTAGCTCAAGCGACATACGTTTAATTACAGCTACTACCGGAGAAAATAATTGAAAGGACGTCCGTTAGTAACGTGAGGCAATTTTGGCGATTTTCGACACCCTCCTCGGTGAGAAGTCATGAGATTTTTCAAAACTTGTATTTGGCTGGTTGCTGGCAGCTAAACAATCGAAGGGTTACTGTGCTAGTGCTGCTGTGTGGCGTGCACGCATGTTTCTCCACTGTAATATTTTCTATTCTCATTTATAAATTATAATTATTAATTATAATACGTAAAATAAATAACATTGTAAACCTTTGGTAAGGAACTTTCTCAAAATGAAAAAAAAACTTAGATCTCTATGGTACTGCGCGTAACGAGAGAAATGTCATGTTCGAAACATGACATTTCTCTCGTTTACCACGGAGGTAACTGTATCGTTCGCCATCCTTGATAAGGGTCGTAAGGGACTGACGGAACAGACATACCAAGGTATACGTAGTTACATCTTGTTCCTCTCAAAATAAACCTATCTAACTTTTATTTTATCTCTTCACGTTATAGTTTTATTTTGCCGTACAGCCACGAGCAATAAATATGTATAAAATAACTTTGCAAAGTTTAAACGCGAAACAACGATTACAGCTTTGAGATATGACCTACTCTATGATAATAATGGTTCCAAAATATTAGTTTTTGTTATAAACATGAAAATGAAATCAAAACAGTTGGCGAAACTTGCTTCTTTACGTTGCTACTGACTGTACATACTCATATGGTGAGATTCGTTTGTATGTAATCAATCTAGCAAAAGGTGTCGTATTACCCAGTTACTGGGTTTTGCAGGTCAGATAGGCAGTCACTTCATGTAAAATACTTTTCACCAGCACCCGGTAAGACTGACCAATCTTAGCAGAGATTAGCCATTGGAGATATTATAGAGGACAATTAGTGTGTGCGGCAGGCACACAGGTGCTCCTTTTTTTATCGGACACGACCGGAGAGAGATCAGGTCCAGGGCCAACGGTTTAACGGTCTTTCCAAGGCACGGAAACATCAGTCCTAAGACAAGTTTGTGGCTAAAACCTCTCGACTTTATTTCCAAAATTGAAGGTTCAATTTTATACACCAACGCAAAAATCAAAGGCTCTAACGATGCGCTCAGAAAAATGCTACAAACTCCAATAAGCGATTACCCTGTCATCACGTTCGTACCGACTCAATAAAAGGATGTTAGCTGAACATTATGAGGTACATAATGGACTCTATTAACATGTAAATAATATCTATATAACACTTTATATACATATGTACGTGGATGTCACATGGTCACCGATGACATGTTGTCATTAGACTTTAGTTAGTTCGAAATGAGTATTCATATGAGTTCTTCACTTAATATAAAGAGCTGAAAATGGTTTTTATTGGCTATTTTGCATATGAGTGATGTTAGACCAACATAATTAAGTCCTTTACTACTTAGCTTGTCGATGGCATATTTTCAATAAATGTGGCCCAAATTCCGCTATGCGAATTCCGCTCGTTGATGCAGATCGTCAAGTGCGCAGGTGTCAGGGCATGCAGCGCAAGAAGGAAGGTGGTCCATTGTCTGTCGGGACACGCCGCATACACATTTGAGATCTACGGCGTACATGAACCCTCATGTATAGAGATTTATCCTTGCTACGGCCGTCTTGGGTTGAAGATGAGAGATGTAGTCGGAAGGCTAAATACTTGCTCCGGTGAAGGAAAACATTATGAGGAAACCAGCATGCACTTTTTTTCATTTTTTTAGCGTGTGGAAAATCATCAAATAACCCCTCCCGTTCTTGGGCAGAGCGAAAGGGAGTGTCAGACTTTTACTAACTAAAAACCACCCATGTCCCTTCTTAGCCCTTTATGTCCAGGCCAGGGTATCTTTTGTGAACAACCAGCAGCCCCGACGGGCGTCGGCCCTAGCCCCTTCCATGTTGCCGACATCTCTTTAAGGCGCGCGTAAAACACGAACGCGCCGTCGACACGGCCTGTCCTCGTCAAAAGACGGACGGACGGCGAGCTAGCCCATCACTTAGCGTCCACAGGCCCGCAAACCAGCATGCCTGAGAGATATTTTGCGAGGGCACGTAAAGTCAAGTCAGAAGCCAAAAGGTGTCACAAAAACTGACACCAGGTTAGCCAACTAACCCCACGATAAAGAAAAAAGTTACTTACCGAGTTGTATAGATCCCATAATCTGCGAAGACTGTATCTTCTTGTAGGTGATCTCTCCACCCTCGCCGACTCGCCGATGACCGATCTTTCTGTCCGATTTGTGCACCTTGCTGATGGCCCCCGAGGGGCCCACGGCCGGCTGTAAGGAAAAAAATCTATTAGATTTTTGATAAATATGTAACTTGAAAATAGGTCCAGTCTTCCCAAACGGTATCGTATTACCCCGTATAATCATATCGTATTACCCGGTGTACGAGTATTACTCGCTGGAGTTTGGAGGTCAGATGAGCAGTCGCTGCAAGTAAAATACTGATATTCAGCTCAATTTTGTAAAACTGGACTGGAAGGGCTCAATAATACACACATCAAAAGTGTCTAGGGATCAAGCATTTTTATGCGGATTTCTTGAGATTGAGATGTGGCTTTGTAATAAATTTATGATTTTATAAATTTATATGGATCCTTTTTGGTGCATTTCATAATTTGAATCAGGAACTGTGAATCAAATTCGAGTAAAAGATGAAAATCAGCTGTCAATATTTTCCCTATAAAAACATACAACGCATTGAAGACATTATTAGTGCTACTGTTTCCCTACTACTGATTAAAACCAACGTTATTATGGAGCGGCGACGTCATTTAAGCAGGGAAGAAATGCTCAGAGCCGTGGGAATGATAGAAGCTGGTTCCCGGCAACGTACTGTGGCTTTAGCTCTGAATACAAGTCAGAGTGTTATCAGTCGACTTTGGACACGTTACCGAAGCACTGGTACCGTGGCTGAGCGCCATGGAGGACGGTATCGCTGCACCACACGGAGACAAGACCGATACATTCAAATCTTAACTCGAAGAGCTCCAACAATAACCGCCATGATGTTAGCCGTGAGGCTTCATCACTCTTCAGGGAACTTAATTAGCGACCAAACAGTCAGAAACCGCTTGCATGAAGTGAACCTTCATTCCCGAAAACCGCTACGGGTACCACCTATAGCAATGCACAATCGTAGGATTCGATATCAATGGGCTCTTGAACACAGAAATTGGGCAGAAGAACAATGGCGTTTCGTGTGCTTTTCTGATGAGTCTCGTTTTGGTATGAGACCGGATACAAGACGTATACGACACTGGAGAACCCCTGGACGCCAACAGCGATTAAAATCCTGCCAGGAAGTCCATCCTTATAGTGGTGGAACCATCATGGTATGGGCGGGTATTTGGATCGGCGGAAGAACTGAGTTGATTTGGATCAGAGGCAACCTCAACGCTCAAATTTATGCTGAGACGATTGTATCAGACGTCATCGTTCCTCTACAAGTGCAAATCGGTCCCTTATTTCAGTTAATGCATGATAATGCACGACCGCACACCGCAAGAGTTGTAAGACAGACTCTCGCCGCAGCTAACATCAATGTCCTGCCCTGGCCTGCTCAGTCGCCAGACTTGAACCCGATTGAGCATGCATGGGATATGCTACAGAGAAGAGCTCTGCCGAATATGGAGGGTATCCAGTCGCAAGAAGACCTTTTTTTGTTGTTGCAACGAACATGGGCGGCCATTCCACAGCGTGATTTGGATGAACTCATTTTGAGTATGCCAAACCGATGTTCTTGTGTTGTTAGTGTTCGCGGTAGAAACACGGATTATTAATTGTTTAAGTTACCCAATAAAATTTTAAAGAAAACTGTTATTTCAGTCTTTTTTTCGAACTTTAATGTTAGTGGTTCAAATGTCAAAAATCCCTTTATTAGGAAAATGGCAAATTTCTTTATTAATGCAAAGGTGACTTGGTTTATCGTTACTGTGACAAACGAAAACACTTTATTTGATGAATCCTTAAAGAAAATTTTAATTAATATCAATCAGGAGAAAGGTTATTGCAAAAGTATATGTTGATCCCTAGACACTTTTGATGTGTGTATTTGACAGATCTGCTCCGATTGCGAACAAGATTTTTGTCATGTGTGATGTTTTTTTTGCTTGTTCCAAGTTTCACGCTCTTGTGCCGGCCTCATCTAGGATAAGGCCCGGTTTCAACCAAAGCTGAGACGAGCAGAGTGGAAACGAGATGTGATGTGCCAAATTCGACCAATCACAGTCGAAAGACTAGCTGATGTAAATTTTAACTAATATGATTGGCCGATTTCCGCACATCTCCCGTCTCCGCTCCTCTCAGCTTTGGTGGAAACCGGTCTTATTCCTCGCGGTTGTAACAATGATGTCTGCCCGTCTTACTTTTTTGAATTCATTCGAAATGCCGTCGTGTCGTCACTCGTCAGCGTTCTCGAAATCACGACCTCATTAAGGCTGCGGTTCCACCGAGGTGGAGTGCATCGGTGTGGAACGGTGCTGTAGTGCTGGAGTGGAGAAGAGATGTGGATTTCTAGCCATGTGATTGGTGAATCGTGGGCATCACGGCACAGCTCGTCTCCGCTCCGCCTCAGTGGAAACGCAGCCTTAGGCTTAAATTGGGGAAAACTAGTAATTTTACGATGAAACTTAACTGCACAGGCATTCGGCATACTTTTCGGGGTCAACAAACCCATTGACCATTTGCATATTATAACCTTTTGAATAAAGAAAATGTTAAACAAAGCCTATTTTAATAAACCAGTTCCATTGGTTACTAAGTAGGGAAAGAGACAATTAATGAAGTAATACATTCGACTTCAGCCTCGATTGTACGAATTTTGCATAACGAGTTATTTTCTAGAACGGTATCGTTTCTTGGATCGTGTCGATTTTGAGTGTTTTAGGCTAAGAATGAGTTATCTAGGTTTTCTTGAAATATGATCAAGCTATAAGATTTGTTTCGTGCCCGAAGGGACCCCTTTTACTTATCCTCAGTTGTCCGTCCGTTTGTGTGTCTGTCAGCTGGCTGTATCTCAAGATCCGTAATAGGTTCTCAGTTGTCACAGAATGTGATTTGAGTTGCCTTTATAACAACAACTAATAAAAAATAAATAAAAGAGGCTCCCCTATTACGGTACGGACCCCTTCATGCGCGCTTTAGTTTGTTCTCAGAAATAAGTTTTTTTTTTAAAGGTCATGGTCATATTTTCTCTGGCCTTCCGCTATCTTGGATAGCTGCTCTATTAAATGCCATTTTAAATTCACATAGTGTAATAGCGTCGATAACTACGAAAATAATATTTGTTTTTGACTTTAGTTGGTTTTCGAAAAGTATTCTTTTTCCAAGGTAAAATAGATTGTTTGAAGGATAATTTGTACACTGCCTCGTCTGTTGACAGCTATCTAAATAAGCAATATTGAGCATTTTGAGGGTTCCAGTGCTTAGAATAATAATGTATCATCAATATATTGTTTGAAGGATAACAATATATTTTACCTTATAAAAAGAGAAAAACTTGTTCATGTCATAATATTGTTCTTCTTGAATCCCAAGAATAAAGGTAAATATGACTAATAATGGTAAACATTGCGTAATCATTTTTACACCAATGTTATTCTTGATAAAAACCAAGATTTCATCTTATCATGGACAAAAAGTGAAGTATGTGTCATGTTTAGTTACCGAGTGAAGAGATTTGATTTTATAACATGGCTACTTATTTCCGACTCCCATTAAGCCTTGTGTGGTGGATTAGCCCGGCCACTCTTCCTCACAGATAGGAAGGTCAGTGTCCCAACATTAGGAACAATACCTGGACGGCGGACCTTAAGAGGAAATGCGGGCGGAGAGACTTTTGATAATTTATTAGGTATTTGAAAAAACTATCGCTGTCGCTCTGCGAGAGCTAGGCGCCCAGGCGGCAGATAAGGACAACTGCAGATCCGGCTCAATAGCATAAGTAAATAGTCATATTTCTAGGTTTGGCTCTCGCCTATATCCTCCTCCAATATTGTCCCAATTTATAAGATATTTTAGACACTTAATAAGAAGGATGTATTCTGTGTCCCTGTGTTTTTCTTTTTTAGTTAATAGTTGTCGAATTTGTACACTGCCTCGTCTGTTGACAGCGATAAGCAATTTTGAGCATTTTTTGAGGGTTCTAGTGCTTAGAAAAATAATGTATCATCAAAAAGAGAATCCAAGGGGCGTACCAGTAGTTCATATTTATTATTCTGTAAAAAATCATAGCTTTATAGTCATTAACAAGAAAGAAAACAGGCGAGAGCGTTACTATGGAGAAAAGACCTACCGCATATCCTCTTAATAAGCTTCAATTGAAGGCGTATTCTCGTCAAATTTATGTTTCAGAGTTTTTGGTAGACTATGTGTAGCTTCCTGTGACTTCGCGTAAAAGGAATAGGTGTTATTACCCGACTGTGGCGAACACGCCAAGCTCAAAACGAGGGTTATAATTTTACTGTTTTTTGCGCTGCTGTTTGACGGTACCGTTGGTCTAGTGGTCGCATGAGCTCCTGGGTCAGGTTGCCCGGTTTATAGCAATAAGCCTTCTATTCACTGGGTAACAATTGGCGCGTGACACGTTGAAATTTAGCGCGGAACTTTTGTTTTAGCAACGTTGTCTGTGTCGCGCGCCAATTGTTGCCTAGTGGATACAAGGCTAATGGCTCGCCTCCTACTAACTATGGGACTTTTACATGATTGGTGAAATGTGGGTGTACTATTGTACACCTTTGCCTTACCCTTCAAGAAATACAGGCGTGATGTTATGTTCTCTCTGTGTCTAGCTCGTACTGTGCTATTGGCAAGGAAAGGCCTCAACTATGTATTTCCGAGAGCTCTTGTCATGTGCGATAGATATTCAGAGCAGATGGAAATGTATAAGTGTTACACGTTTCACCTGTAGGTAAGATTTGTTCAGATTTGATGTCATAGGGAGGCGAGTATCTTGTTAGTGGTCAATGGTGGTAAACGGTAGTACCGTTTACCACCATTGACCACTAACAAGATACAAATTCTAGACTCCCAGCTATTGTCGCAGATTATATCGTATTAATAGAGTTAAGTTAGTTGACAGTCACCTGCATCTATTTTAAACTTTTTCCTCGAAGTCTGACTCAGTTTTCCTAGCATTATAGGTACTTTTTTTCATAAGGAAATCTCTCTTCCGTCTAAAAATAGAAAAACAGGAAACAAGGTAATAAAAAAACAGCTAACACTAGTTCTGCGACTTTCCTCATCATTCGCCTACCTTTTTCCTAAGCCTATTGGGGTCGGCTTGTCACGAAGAACGACTTGTGAAGTCCTAGATAAACAATTTAACTGTCTTGGATCCCGCAACGAAATTAATCAGAAAAGAATAGCGGAGAAGCAGGAAAAACTAGACAGTTACCCATCAACGGCCCGAACTTGCTAAGCGCTGGTTTGTCTTGAAGATCGATCCGTAGGGGTTGCCCTACTAATTTAGTTACGAGCTCCTCTGATGCGACCGGCATGTCTTAGTAAAATCCACCTGGTCGCATTGGGTGGTCGTGGTGGATTACGCCCCGGTTTCTAACATAGAAGAGGCTTGTGTCCTAGATTTAAGAACGTAACAGGCTGATTAAGGTGCATAGTACTCTCTTCGGCCGACGTACATTTACATCAGCATCATTCTCCGGCCATTGTGCCAATTTATTTCCGAGTCTGGGGGTCTGAGTAGCCTGTCTTCTTCTCTCATACTTCTCTAATACTCGTCCCATCAGCAGTCACCTCTTTTCTAGCCATATCATCCTCCACTATTCATCTATCGTACAACCAGATTTACATGAAGATCGCAAAAGGAGTATTAAGGATTGTAGCAGGTAGCAGGTCCCGTCGGGGCTGCAGATTATTCGAGAAAGATACCGCGGCCTCGACACAAAAGGCAAAGAAGAAACATGGGTGGATTTTAGTCAGTAGAAGTCTGACACTCCCTACGAGCGGGAGGAGACATTTGATGATTTCCCACCATTTCATAAAAAAGTGTCTGTTCTGTATAAACTGCCTATACCCCATGGGGAAAATATGTGCTTATACTTAGGTAGCGATGGTGTAACAAAATTGGCACGGTCTAGAGAAGTGTGACCTCGTCTTAGCCGTCTGTGACCTCTCGTTTCCGGCGCGACCATGCGACCAAACTGTTAGTTAACAGGACTTCCTAGGTGATTTCATGTGATTGATTTGTGTAAGTAGTGTTCAATGAGTATATTCGTTACGCTAGCAATATCTTTTGTGTTGTTGTGTTGCAGTCATTCATCATCACTCAGATTCAAAAGGACAGAGTTGCAGTTCCGGATATAATTCTAGCAGCTTTTAGGTTAAAATTAGCTCAAATTCTGACTTCCTGGTTGCAATAAATCCATCAAAGGAATCACTTGTCTACTCATTTACATAACAATACCTTACAAGTCTACATAACAATTTCACTGTTCGAAGTTACGCCCCAACATTGCAGGTTGATCCACGAACTACGGGCTCTGCGGGTTGTTTGAAAGATATACCGCGGCCTCGACAGAAGGGCTAAGAAGAAAAATGGGTGGTTTTTAGTCAATAGAATGTCTGACACACCCTTCCACTCTGCCCAGACCGGGTGAAGTCATTTGATGGTGTCACACCCTCCAAAAAAGTAATATAGGTATGTATACGAGTATTACTCACAAGTCGGAAGCCAACGCAGAGAAGAAATAGATCTACAATTCTACACTCGCGAGCAACCAAATCGACTCAAGCCTAGACGGCGCACATATACATTGATTTTCCTAAAACGATAAATGGTAATTACAAAAGTGATATGTCATTCGAAAGCTGAAGAATTAGGCTTTCAATTAACATCAATACCTTAAAAAAAAACTAAGCGCTGATTTATTGACACATTTTAATTGGCCGTCAGCGTAAATTACCTCTTTAGGAATCCACGACTTCCGCTACCTGCTCCCGCTATAAAACCCCCCCCACTTCCGGTTTATCTTATCAGTTGCTTGTTACAAGTTGACCGGTACACATCTCCGTAAATTGCATTCCTTGTTTTCGCTAACCCATGGATACCACACCAGAAGAAGCCGCTCAAGTTGTTGCCTTGTTGCAACAAGGGTTAAGTCAGCGAGCAATCGCTGCCCAGCTCCACTTGAGCCAGTCGTCTGTATCCCGAGTATACAGACGGTTCCAAGAGACTGGTGCCTTCAATCGGAGACCAAGAACGAGCCGCCACCGGTGCACTTCAGAGAGAGACGACCGCTTCATTGTCTCAACCTCGCTGCGCAATCGACACCTTACGGGCGTTGATGTGCAGCAAGAACTGAGACGTGTACGACAAGTGGCTGTCAGCGAGTGGACAGTGAGAAGACGCTTGAAGGAAGCCAACTTGACGCCAAAAAGACCTGCGACGGGCCCTAAGTTGACTGCAGGCCACCGACAAGCGCGCCTTCAATTTGCTCGAGAGCATCTCAATTGGAGCGTTGCGCAATGGCGATCGGTCCTGTTTACTGATGAGTGCAGAATGTGTCTGCATGGCAGTGACAGGAGAGGCCGAGTCTACAGGCGTCCGGGAGAACGATTTGCCCAATGTTGTTTCGCTGAAACAGTGGCATATGGCGGCGGTTCCTGCATGATGTGGGCTGGTATCTCTTTAGAGGGAAAAACCGAACTTGTTTTCGTGCCTGGGGGCGGCCGAGGAGGCGAGCTAACAGCTGATCGGTACATCACCGACATTCTACTGGATCATGTTGTGCCCTACGCAGGGTTTGTCGGTGAAGACTTCGTGTTAATGCACGACAATGCCCGCTGCCACACGGCACGAGTCACTCGACAGTTTCTGCAAGAGGTCGAATTACGCACGATGGACTGGCCTGCGCTCAGTCCTGACATGAATCCCATCGAGCACTTATGGGACGAGCTTAAAAGAAGAGTTCGGGCCAGAAATCCAGTCCCTTCAAGCGTAGACGAGCTAAAGACAGCATTATTAGAGGAGTGGGACGGCATTCCTCAAGAAAATGTCAAAAAATTGATAAGGTCCATGAAAAACAGACTGCGGGATGTAATTAGGGCTAGAGGGGGCAATACGAAATACTGATTTAAATAAAATAATTTTATTTTTAATTTTGTTTGTTTAATTTGTCAAATACGAGACACATACCCTTTTTCCTAAATTCCCGTTTTTCCTACTCTTGCATTCAGACATCATTTATTTCAAAAATGATGGATGGATTTCAATGATAATGATATCAAATTAAAGCTGACATCTTAAGCTTTCGAATGACATATCATTTTAATAATTTCCATTCATGATTTTAGTTGTATCAATGTATGTGTGCGCCGACAAGGCTTGAGTCGATTTGGTTGCTCGCGAGTGTATATCCATTTTTGGACGAGCTTAATATAAGATTGGTCGTAAACCAAAACCCATTTCAATTCTTACCATTTCTAACTAAATATGTCACAAAGTTTTAGACAACCGTTCTACCTCCAAACTTGGCAGCCAGTAGCGCCCCCTACCACCTTTCTTTCACCTACATTCAGTTATTTATAGCCCACCCACCATCGTCGCGGTAACCGCATGGCAGGAAAGTACAGAAAGGTAAACGGTAACAAAAATGCGTTTGGAATCAGTTGATAATTTGCTATTACGAGTAGGTATTACATTAGACCAACAAACGACAATGAAATGCTAAGGATATCGTAATATTTACTACTTGTTTCGAATTTATATTTCCATGATCACGGATAAACCGATGTTATTGTGGTCGTATGTTTCATCATCATCATCAGCCATAAGACGTCCACTGCTGGACAAAGGTCTCCCCCATAGAACGCCATAACAAACGGGCACCCTGCCATTTGCATCCACCGGTTGCCCGCGACTCTCACGATATCGTCGGTCTACCTAGTGGGAGGTCTACCAACGCTGCGTCTTCCAGTTCGTGGTCGCCACTCGAGAACCATCCTTCCCCATCGGTAATCGGTTCTTCGAGCGATGTGACATGCCCATTGCCATTTCAACTTGCATATTCTGAGAGCTATGTCGATGACCCTGGTTTTTCGGCGAATTTCCTCATTACGGATGTTTATCAGCAGACAAATTTTAATAATAATGTTAGTGACCATTCCTGTTTATAAGTCATCATCATCATCATCATCATGACAGATGACCTGGTGAAGGTTGCGGGGATCCGCCGGATTTGAGACGCACGAGACCGGTCAATGTGGCGACACTTAGGAGAGGCCTATGTCCAGCAGTTCATAAGTTTGTCGAGTCTATTGTCTGCATGAGTTTGTCATAACAATTTCAAAGTGGTAGTTCTGCCATCAACTGTCACATGACCGCACCACCTAAATTGGTAAGGTCAACGGTCCCAAACAATGATGGCTTAGTCGTAATGAGTCTGTGGTGTTATATTGCGATACATTTTGATGTTCTTTGTGTACTAATCTGTGAAATGGTTACTTTTCACTGCTAAACAAAAAGAAAAGAGATATGTTTTTAGATAGATAACATCACGCCTGTAAACCCCGAAGGGTTACGCAGAGGACGCCAGTAGTACATCCACATTTCGCCATTTATGTTTAAGTCCTATGTAAAAGCGGGCGGGCCTATTGCCATCAAGCGGGCACAGATCCAGACTCCGGCGCTGCTATTATCTAATAAAACTTTGCACAACCGGGGAATCAAACTGAGGACTTTATGCAAAGCAATCGTGCTTGTGACCACTAGACCGACCGCCGAGACAGTTGACGGGCTTTGTAACTATATGATACAAGTAATTTACACGAGCCAGTGTCAAGCCAGTATTCGTCAAAACTTGATGAACGCAAAATCTCCTATTACTCCTAAAGGGTTTAGTTTACATACTAACTTCAACTATTACAACTAAAAGCTTTTACGCCATAACTTGTGAGCCTAAATACGTCCTCTTGTGCCAAAACCATAGCCATATTTCAAGGATGACATAATATCCTGGAGTTTCTACACTGTTATAGACAAGTAGGTAGTTTATTAGGACAACTGTCTGATACGATAAAAGTCGTTATGTCCAGACGAAGATAAGGCTGCTTGTAGACTAATGTAGACTGAGTAGCAAGTTTTGGTGAACCTGAAGATTTTTCAAACAGCATAGGTAGTAGCAGGGTAGTTGACATAAAAATCTAGTAAGTCCGTCGAAAAAATACTGGACACATATTTTTTCTTTTTAAGTAAACAAACAATGAAGACGATACAGTGCTTCGAAAAGTCGTGTGACGTTTACATTGCAAGACATTTTTGAAACATCATTTCAGTCACGATATTTGAGGATTGACGAATTGATAATACAAAAACACGTTTCCAATATTTTTCGATAATTTTACTGACGGGCTAAACAGATTTTTTTTTGTTAGGAAGCATCCCCCTCATTGTGTTGACTTAACACTTCGCTACACAGCATCGTGAGTGGCAGCTGTGTAAGTACCATTACTTTAACTGCATGTTTTAAGTCACAACAAACAGGATACTATTAAAAAAACATGAAGTACTTAAAGCCTATCTTCTTCAATGCATTGTGGTTGCCATAAGCACAGTGGTTGAGTCAGAACTCACAATGGTTTGTAAGGTCGGTTCCCACAGTGAACGAAGGGCATAACACACCGTTATGCAGAATTTAACTATAAAATAATTGTATTGTGGGTTTTTGTGAATGTATCGTGAAATCGTTAATAAAGGTATTATTTTTCTTTGAACATTTTAAGATCTACAGAAATAGGTTTTAGGGTCTTCATAGTTGAGAATATTGCACAGCACTTAAAGTTACTAAAATTTGACAAACTTAAATAAATTTTCACTTAATCGCTAATTTTTTCCCAATCAACCTTGAACCTAGTACAGGTTTTACAGTTTCGGGTAGCTTAATTTTTACATTCATACATTGCTGGCGTCTGTACATTACTTTTTAATTGGGACAAGCCCGCCACACTATTCCCAAACCACTGTAACTCCTGTAAGCCAGAATCAACAGTGGCGACCACAAGAAAAGCGCCGAGACAATGAAGCTCGACGAAGTTCCAGAGAAACGATTTAACTGTCTTTGATCCCGCATCGAAATCAATCAGAAAAGAATAGCGGACGAGTAGTAAAAACATAATTTCCACTTCCCTCCATGTCAGCAGGAGACAGAACAGAAAAAGGCCACATTGGCCAGTTCATTGATTCACGATTGTATGCTGAACGAACTTGTTGGTACTCATCAAAAATATGATTTTGGAAGTGAGTATGTCTGACTACATATCTAGTAACCCTATCCCCATTGCGTTAAGCCATTTTTATGTTATTTTGAAACTATACGAAACTGTGTTTGCCTACGTCTTCAAAACCATAAAACCATGAAGATATATTCCACACTAGCAATGAGAACGAGTCTTTATTCCTTTTTATTCCGCAGCACTGGCTGAATGCCAGCTTTGTATTGCTTTTTTCCCCATAGACAATATTTATAAAGGCTGAATACTGATTTCTTAGGCTGTGCGGTAGATGCCTTGGGTTGTCTGATAAAACTATAATATGGTTGTTTCCCTATGAAAAATGGGATGACCATGGCATGTTATGCTGGCTGTTTATGCTCTCGCCTACGGGGTCACAGACCTTTTTTATGTGAAAGTGCTCAATGGGAAAACTATGGTATTGTTCTGTTCTGACTTTATGGTGGTTCGGAAGTTGCCGTCGCCGTGGCCGTCGTGCAACCGTGCGGTTGGCTGAGCGATTGGACTATTGCGCCGCGTGTCGCGGTTTCGATCCCCGCACGGAACCAATATTTGTATGGCCTACAAATAGTTGTTGATGTGTTTGTGTATGTGAGTTTAAATGTTTGTAAACGCACCCACGATACAGAAGAAATTCCTAGTGTGGGGCAACGTTTTTAAAAAAGAAAAAACGTTATTTGCGAGTGACTGCCTGCGCAGGTATATCCGTTTCGGTTCAAACTTGAAGGAGGCTTTCACCATCTAAAGTAAGATCAGATCACCCCCGCTCGCAGAGGACGTATCGTCTTGACTGTAAAGATGTCTTGTATCATGTAGTAAAATTATTACCTACCTATGTTTACGAATAAATAAGTCTGATTCTGTCTAGTGCGCATACCGTCACTCGCAGCTAACTTCCGATCTGACATACAGTTTGAAAAGCACTATAAGGTTGACGTCACGTTTTCAAATTTTTGGTCCTAGGACATGTCGGTTTCGACTCATACGGATTTATTACAAAAGTGGTTAAACCTGGGTTTAACTTGGACTTGGTTTATTTATCTCACATGCTCACTTCGATAATATTCAAAAGAAAGTGACGTTAAGCGAGATAAACCAAGTCTAAGTTACGAAAAAAAAAGTCTAAGTTAAACCCAGGATTAACCACTTTTGTAATAAGGCCGAATATGTTTTCGTTCACCAGTTTTGAGAACAGTGGTCATGAAATAAATAATAAGTCTGTAAGTAAAGTGTATGCTGGGATTCAAACACTCGACTTTTGGATGTAATTTCGGGACGACCACTATTCACAGAATGACTATAATACGGCTGAATTCCTTGAAGGAATAGACAGTGGCATAGTTAATACGTAGGTATTACCGTTTCGCCAGTTGTGTTCAATAGGGGATTAGCCCTTCGCCGTTATGTAGTCGACGTGTTTTTCTCCAACTTAAAGTTGTGTTAGAAAAACGCGTCAAGTAGATTTTAATGGTAGATAAGTGCAAATGTGATCTTATAATGGTTTCGTTTTCTTCAAATTTAATGACAGTATAAGGAACCCTATATAGAAGAATTGTCAATTTGGTTAAAAGCAAGGTCTTACAGCATAAATGAACAATTTCGAAAATATTAATTTGCCCATATTTTTATATTGTGTTGACTTTTAGGCTTGATTTTTATACACCTTTTTTTTTGGCGGGTGGAAAATATTCGAATAACCCCTCCCGCTCTTGGGCAGAGCGAAAGCGTTCCTTCTTAGCCCTTTACGTCGAGGCCGCGGTATCTCTTACAACATCCCGCAGCCCCGACATCCCACATCCCCAAATTTTACACCTAATAGGGACTTTAGACCTCAGTATCCGGTATAAATTTCAACTTGCTTGGTCCACCCGTTCATGAGCAAATCGTTGGTGACACACGGACAGACAGACGGACGGACAGACGGACAAGAAAGTGATCTTAAAAGGGTTTATTTTCTTACCTTTTGAGGTACGGAACCCTGAAAACACTAAACGTCATGCACAAGAGTGGTATATAGGCGGACTTAATGCAAATGACACAGCAACACACACACACATACACAGCACAGCATATTTTTGCCATCTGCCTTTAGTATCAGCCTTTCTTTCTATACCGTGTCGTTACTGCGGGGTGGTGTGCTGCCTAAGCTGGTGCCAGAGTTTTTATTCCGCCCTCGGGTTCGACCTCGGGACCTATGACACGGTAGTCCAAACGGTCACACCACGAGACTATCATTGCTTCATAGCGTGTCAGTAATTCTGTATGACATTAAGACTTGTGAAGAGAAAGTACCGACACAAAAACTCGTAATTGGTGTGCCTTAATTGCCCAAAGTAATATTACCTATTCTTTACCTTTTTTTTTCCTTTTCTTTTTTTCGGCTTCTCTGACTTGGCTCTCAAGGAATAGGCGTGATGTTGTTTTGTCCCAAATTTTCCCACGGGACAGATAGAGCTCTTATCAGAGTTCATTGACCTTTGTTATCATTAAGCTTCCTTAGCTATATTGACATCGTCAATCCAGTGGTGATTTGTTTTTAAGGGATTATCAATAACTAATTGACTAACTGCCGCACTCAGAGAGCTTTAATGATAACTTAGGCTATCACTTAGTAAAGGTTTTGACAGTTTTGTCATACAAATAATGTCAAAACCTTCACTAAGTGATTGCCTAAGTAATCATTAAAGCTTTCTGAGTGCGGCAGTTAATAAAATATTATGGGCGCCTACATAGATTACCTTTTCAGACTAAATACAGGGTGTAAATTAACTTCACACATACGTCAACCAAGCATTTTGTACATAAAACTAAGTACCCCTACGCAAATTTTTGTTGCTAGGAAACGACTTTTTTTTTCGGGTTAAAAAAAATGATCGCAGTGGTGGGGAGACCAAGTGCCCTTCGTTTGCGTTAAGGGTACTTTTACACCCTTTATATAGCATAAATATTTTATAACAATATGGAAATAAAATATTGTTATTTATTCTAATTAAAACTAATAATTAGTCACGCGTAGGTAGATAAGGACGATGTTATCACCAAATTAATTATCATGAAACTAATAATATTTATACATATAGAACCTACCACTGAATATACTGTCATAGAGTAACAAGATTTTTTTAATCTATGATTTACTTTTTTTTAATAAATCATTATAGACAGAGGATCCCAAAATTTTGCTTTTAAAGTTAAAATGCTCGTGCGTTATGGAATACTGACACCATTTCTACCAAATATTTATGAGTGACTAGCTTTTTCCTGCAGCTTCGCTGGCATGAATTTCGGAAATATAAGAAAATACGATTTTCCATACATACTTTCATTCCCTATATCATTCCCTTGGGGGTTGAATTTTAAAAAATCCTTCCATGCTGGATGCCTGCGTCATAAGAGGAACATGTGTGCAAAATTTTAAGTATCAAGCTATAAGTTTTTGGCCTGTGCTTAGATCCTTTGAGCTTTGCCTTTTATATATAACTAGCGGCTGAGATGAGAATGCTAAGGGGAATATGTGGTGTGACGCGAATGGATAAAATAAGGAATGAGTACATAAGAGGAAGTCTGAAAGTGGCACCGTTGAATGAAAAGTTGTGTGGTAATCGATTGGCGTGGTATGGACATGTGATGCGAAGGAATGAAGATAGTGTTGTGAGGAAAATGTTGAGTATGAATGTAGATGGGTATAAGAGTAGAGGAAGACCAAAGAAACGATGGATGGACTGTGTGAAGGATGATATGGCTAGGAAGGAGGTGACTACTGACATGACGAGAAAAAGAGAAGTATGGAAGAAAAAGACATGTTGCGCCGACCACAAATAAATTGGGATAAGGGCAGGAGAATGATGATGATAGCGGACGTCACGCGGTTTCACCCGCGTAGTTCCCGTTGCCGTGGGAATACAGGGATAAAAAGTAGCCTATGTCACCTGGGAATAGTGTAGCTTTCCAACGCAGAAAGAATTTTTCAAATCGGTCCTGTCGTTTCGGAGCCTATTCGATACAAACAAACAAACAAATCTTTCCTCTTTAGAATATTAGTGTAGAGAATTTATTGATAGATCTATGAAAAAATTAAGAAAATCGTAATCTACTACTTGTTGCTATTTTGTAACAAGTTGGTCTGTAAAGTGTTATGTACAACCATTTGTTAATTTTTATTTGTAAACATAGGTGTGTAGGATGTTACAATATGCGTAGCTAGATTCTTCTATGTTTTGCCGTGAAGCGTACAAATATATATGAACAAACAGATGTATTCATGTAAAAAAAAAGTAGCATTTGTGTCAAAAATTAAAAATTATTGAGATCAAAATGTTGGTATGACAATATTCTAAATAACTACTCAATAACTCTTTTAAACCTCTTTGATTGACAATGACAGCTATTGGACACTACTGAGATATGATTGCCTAGTGTTTCAATGGTGAAATGTACAAACTAAGTGGTAAGGGACAGGTGTTTTACCTGACTCTTATATAAATTTTTAAGTCGACAATGTGGAGTATGCACGCAAATCCACTGAATTACTACATTGTGATTAATTATGTAACAATTAATGTTTTAGTCAGTTTGTTTGTTTACTAATTTGTTTCATTAGTTTCAATTTGGTGTAGGTAACCTAAATATTTAAATATGAATACAGTAGGTATAGGAAACTAATTCAAGTAGGAAAATAATGAATTTATAAACACTTAATTACGAGGAAAAATAATTGCATAATTTTAGTGTTTCATATACTTACTTCGGTTTTGTGAGAGTTTTATCAACAATGTACATGTTTTTGATTAAACTTAACTGATTTTAAAAATAATTATTAAAATGAATTTACTCATTTTGTTTATTGTCTTAACTCTACAAAATTATCTTAAGAGCTAATAGTTCTGGTGTTCAGGCATACAAGTGGCTAAGGCCAACACAGATTGTCCACTGCTGGGCCCCCCTCCTACTCTCAACACAATGATTTTAATCTTTAAATGTCATTTCAGTACTTATCAATTCCAACAAAAACATATTCACTCAAAAGTCAGCAATAAACCTACTAGAAGCAGGTAGTACAAAAGCAACAAAAAAAAGCTTACGAAAAAAAAAAAAAAAAAAAACACTAGCCAACTTTTTGTTGAAAAGTTAACCATTGTTGATTACAATGGCTTTCAAGTACTGGTTTTTAAAACATTCTTTTTTTGTTTTAAATTATTGAATTTAGAAGGAAGATCTTTTTTTTGTTTCATAGAGTATAATAGTCCATTCACTGTGTTCACACTAAATTCAAAGGTAAAACACCTATGAATTTAACTGATCTTTATTTCATAGATTTAAGGTTCTTGTCATAGGGTTACTGTTAATATTCTGTTCTAGTTTTAATATGGGATGATACAGATAACTTATTATGCTTCTCATTCATGCTATTGCTGCATGCTCATTATTTACAGCCATGCTTTTTGAGGGAAATCAACCATATACTAATGTAATGAGCTAGGAAAAACCAGAAATCTATTAGCCTTTGGTAATTTAATCTTATGATATTTTTTCTGCATCACTCAAAGGTTGATTGGTAGAAAATGCCCATGGTATAAGTCAACCTCTATATTCTGTGCTAGAAGTTAAATAAATTAGGATCAACTTCAGCATAATACTATTTTAGGCAGACAGAGTATGTTGACTATAACAAGTTCAAATTATATGTTATACAAATTCAAGTCAAAAGGGCTTCTATAAATATCTTAATAACAGGCTTTCAATTTATAAACAATTCACTAAAAACATTATGCTGATTGTTTTTGGTTGTAAAGATTAAAATTAAATCTGGCAATGATGTAACACACCTTATCTCTGATAGTAGTACTATCCAAAACATTGTACAGACACATCCCAAAAACTACTTGACACATTTTGATGGGAATTCCACCTTAATAATTTGGTTGGTTTTTTAAAGTTTTTTTTTGGGTGTGTGGACTGTGTATGTCTTAGCAAGATTGTATTGTATGCACAATAGTGTTACTTAGTTGTTTCTCAGCGCGTAATCGTTACTGAATCTCGAATGCTAATTACAATTACACACAATTCATTTAGCCAATCTCTACAACACTTTCTCCACATAATTTCCAACTTTTCACACAGTTATGAATGAAATTGACCAAATAATAACAAATAAAACTATCACTTACATCGTACGGTACATTTTTCTCAGCGATTGAACTCTTGTCGCGATCTGTAATGAAGAAAATGGGCCGATGAGCATTGTGAAAATCGTCCTACTTGACAGCGTTATTATCTTGTTACAATAGGATTATAACAATGGAATGCGTTGTAGTATTATTAGATTTAGCAATGCACTACCATCTTCGTCAGCTCCTGAAGGTCCAGTCGCGCTATCTGCCTTTTTAGAAGCCGAAGTGTCCATCACTTCGATATGATCAGTATCTCCTGAAGCCATTTTTATTTTTTTGTTACATCCCCTATTTTGAAGTCTCTCGGTTGTATATTTGCACAATATTAATTCGCATGGCTCACATCACACTTGCATCGCTTACACAATGATTCACTATAATTTAATTAGAAGAAATCAATTAGTTTACGCGAAAATGCTCGCCCGAAGCATCCGTCTGACACGACCACTCATAGTAACTGGGTTGCCAATTAAAATATTAATGTTTTTTTAGTATAGACAACAGAGCTAAGTGGGTGGATGGGGTTGTTATCGGGTTATCGGTACATATCGCAGTTACTGTTATTCTTTGATTTTTTACTGTTTTAAAATTGTATTACGTAATAATAAACAAATCCTTTAGTAGAAAAATTTTAAAACCGTAAAATATTTACGATCCAACTAAATTTACCGATTTAAACATTTGACCACGACAAGAAAATCCAAAACAGGGTGCCCACAATCGCCATTACTTATTCTTTATAATTAGTAGACTAGACCATACAACGAAGTGAAGAGTGGTGCCAGTTAGTAGGTAGGTAGGTGGTAGGTAGGTTAGTAGGTCCATGATTTTTTAACAGTATCTATTAAGTGTGCACATAATGAATACTGGTGAAAAGCAAAAGCCACAAAATGATGAACATTCGCAAGCTACTTGCACGTTTGCATCGTTTCTTATTTTGCGTTTGCAGACGCATGTAGTAGCCATAAGGCGCGTGCAGGTGGGGACCTGCCCTTATATTGTTATACTCTTTGGTCTCCACTATGAGCCGCGCGGCTCGTACTAAAACCTCGCCTCGGCTTGGCCTAACGGAGCCGTGTGGCACTAATGGGAATACGTGGTTAAACATGCACTGTGCTTACACAGTGCATAATTATTATCGCAGGCAAAATATTTTTTTTAGGCATACATAGAAAATCATCGCAATCTATGAGGCGACTAGAAAACATTATTATTAGATTTGCGTGGTAGATTTACGAATATTTACATGGTAACTCCATCAAACGCCATGTTTATTTCTTTACCGTCAATTCGTTGCCGCGGTAAGAATTTTTTTGTAGGTTATTACTTATCTTGGCGTCTGTATGTATAAGCTAAATAATTACCGATTATTCACGAAAAACGTGTTAATAAACAAATAAAAGTAACCGGTGCACTAACATTTCGATTCCAGTTACTGAGAAAAGGCAGTGAGCAGTTGGAAAATTCAAGAATACATTAGGAATTGCAGCGGCGTTCATTGAAAATGGGCAAAAAAGTAAAGGAATATAAAGCTGGCGACTTCATCTTCGCCAAAGTTAAAGGATATCCAGCATGGCCGGCCAGGGTGAGTGTGAAATTTAAGTGATTCGGTTGCCATTGTGTGTTAAAATGGAAAAGCTTGTGCCTTTGTGTTCTAATTGGGTGTAAGCGCGGGAAGACATGTTGTATCGCGGTCCCGACGCCTTCGCTCTGCCCCAAGGTCTCAAAAAGCTAGTAGAAACAACATCATCCACATAATTTACTTGTTTGATATTGACACAGTAACAGATCACTGATCTGATAGCATTGTTGAAATAACGATATTCAACGACGCCTCTCCTAACGGGGAGCAGTTTTCGCGTTCTAACCATATTGCCTTGCCAACATATTTCAATTGTTAGGAATTATAGCGAAAAAAAACAATTTTATAGATAAAATTTTGTCACTATTGTGTAGGTGAATGACACTTGTAAATTACATAAAATTAAATGGTTTTGTTCATAATATTTCGATTGATTACCTGTTAGATAAGACAAGGAAGCATTCAATTTGTTGTAATTCCTCATGGATTTGTTTTGATAGTAGTTTTAATAATGAATCATTAAAAGTAAAACATCAACTAACATGGATTTGTTCCATCATAACTGTCAATTTATTTTCATTGGTTGCTGTTATCTGGCTAAATGGATGATGTGACTTTAATTTTGTTTTGTATGGGCCTTGGAAGGAAGGTTCCAAATTTAACCTAATTCTATTTTGGAAAAGTACATTTCACTTTTATCCAGAGCTTTAGACTAACATTGAATACATGGGTACTTAAAATCACGCCTTTTTTCCATGGGGTTAGACAGAAACCATAAAACACCACCTGCTATGATCCTTACTCTTTCTGCTTCAACTAACATTATGGAGAAATATATTAGAATAAAATAGTCAAATGATAATTCTATTTGTTTGTGATAGGTAAATATAAGACTTACGGCCGAATACTGAAACGCTACTCAATTTTAAGTTGCCCTTAAATCTTGTTCTGTCTCTGTTACTTCAGCATAGAGCAACCGAGACAGCACTATCTAGTGCTGTCTCGGAGCATTACTTATATTTGAGTGGCGTTTCAGTATTTGGTACCTATATTACTACTCTGATAATGGATAGCTAGTAAATATTAGGATCATGAGGAAACTGGTCATCTATTATTAAAAAAAAGAGATTATATAAACTCACAATAGGAATGTTTCCTGACTAAATATGATTTGCTTTAATCTGTCAGTTAGATTATCGAAAATTATTGAACACGTATTTTTTGTTTAATCATATTAATAAAAATTGATGAAGATAAAACGCGTCAGAGATCATTATTAGTAACATCACTGCAGTAAAAAAAAAAATTGTGCAATGTGACGTCATACGAGTTTTCAAAGCACTGTATTGTCTTCATTTTTTGTTGATGTGAAAAAAGAAAATAATGCCCAATATTTTTTGGAAATCATTCTGATGGACTAATTAGATTTTTTTTGTCAACTACCCTATCTCTATATCTCTCTTGATGTCAAACCTAGAAAAACATGTTAAACATGTCTGCAGCTCTCATTTAAAGATCTTTGGCAGTCATTACTAGTAGTTAGAAGCCAGAGAGTCTGTTAACCAGTCTTACCTATAAGGTAATGTATTTCCCACTTACTGGGTTGTGGTGGTCAGATAGACTGTTGTTCCATGTAAAATACTGTTATTTAGCTGCATCTGGTTACACTGATAGACAACCCGAAGAAAGGGCTAGTCTTCAGTAATTTTTAAAACATTTTTTTTTAATTCCAGGTGCAAAAGCCAAATGGAAAGAAATATTTTGTATATTTCTACGGTACCGGAGAAACGTAAGTCTACATAACTATATTATTTATTTATATTTGACTATAAAATGTTCTTATAAATCATACTAGTATCATTCTGTTTGTAAATAAATTTGTGATAATTTTAAAAATATTGATACTAAACACAACAATATTGATAAGAAAAGAGTTGTTTACTTTTTACATTATAACCCTAATAATTATGCCACAATAGTTCTTATCAAAATGATGACATAGAAAATATACAATTTATCTGTTAAAGTATCTTGTTCTATTCAATTTAACAGAATCCTGTATTTTTATATTATTTTCAATAATCTCATAGTATTATTTTCAAAATGGAAATAGAATAGAATCAAAATCAAAAGTAATAAAAAACTAAAAATGTCAAATTACTCTTATAATCAGGGGTCTAAAATATCATAATATGAATTGCTTTAAAAAGCGTAAAATGGACCTTTCATATTAGTAACTGCGTGTGTGACCATTTATGAAAATAGATCATTATAGGAAAATAATATGAATTGCGTTTAAATTCGTAAAAAAGTTTGGCCTTCGCCACTTTCTAGGCGCTAGCCTATTACGTTTCTTCTGTACTAATCATAGATGGGACATTTGGATGCACAGATTTATGGGCCTACCACACACACAGACTTCACCACAGTCAGTACTGTGTGCACCGTGTAATCGCGCAGGCAAAAGTGTGGTGAAGATTGAGCGTGTGGTACGCCCAATAGATAGACTTGATAACGCAAGTATCACGATCTGTGTGAAAATCAAGCGTGCCATTTCTTTACCACCTATTATGAAGTCACAAGCACCATTTAGTGATGGAAAATCAAATCGATTCACAGACGCCACTTTGCCAGTGCCGACGTCCGACTAGCGCTATACACCGATGCAGACTGAGCGCGAAAGTGGCCACTTACGATTTTTGTACGTAAGCTAGCCACGCTCTTGCGTTGTCTAGGTCTATCTATATCTGTGTTTGGATGCATATTTACGTAAAGTTTGAGTGCTGACTAGTGTGGAGTGGTAGATATTGTTTTCATTCAAATTATATTTTATGCCCAGTCATATTTACCATTTTGTCCTATGCGATATTTCAGCAGCTTTGAATTCAAATAGTTGTGGTATTTTTTTACTTGTTATTATCAAAATGGAGCACGATCATTTGTTCTGTGTCTGGGTGTAATTTATCTATAATATGTATGTATTTAGAAATATATAAGTATGTTTATCAGTTGTCTAGTACCCATAACACAAGCTCTGCTTAGCTTGGGACTAGATGGCGTTGTGTGATAGTTGTGGAATATTATTATTATTATTATAAAATCTGGCTGCCTTTTTTTTTTTTTGTTTTGGTGCGTGTAAAATCATCGAATAACCCCTCCCGCTCTTGGGCAGAGCGAAAGGGAGTGTCAGACTTCTACTGACTAAAAACCACCCATGTTCCTTCTTCGCCCTCTATGTCGAGGCCGCGATAACCGGTGGACTACCCGCGGCCCCGACAGGCATCGAAAATCTGGCTGCCTGGCTTGCTTGGCTTGCCTGGTAACATAACATCACGTTTGTAATAAGTTAATAAGCAAAGGGCTAGGCTGAGGTGTACCCATTAACACACCCACATAATGCTAATTTAAATTGATTATAAATATTTATTAGGCTTTTAAATAGTTTATGAGTACATACTACTATGTACTCATAAACTATTTAAATTCACAGCGTAGAAATACAGAAAGAAGCCGCGTTTATACTCTATGCGGGAGAATAACGTATTCTTCCTGAATATTCGATCCTATCCTAATGATAATACACATCCACACCAAAACACTAGCAAGAGGTGTCGCATTTGAAGGACTATCATCTACAATAATATTATAAAGAGGAAAGATTTGTTTGTTTGTAACGAATAGGTTCCAAAACTACGGGACCAATTTGAAAATTCTTTTAACGTTGGGAAGCCGCGTGACGTCCGTTAGTTCGTAATATTTTCAATAATGCAGCTTAGAGTGTATCGTTTTTACATCTTTTTATAAACGCGAAAGTTTGTAAGTATGTATGGATGGATGTTTGTTACTCTTTCACGCAAAACTACTCAACAGATTTGGATAAAATTTGGTACACAGATAGTTTATAACCTGGATTAACACATAGGATATTTTTTATCCCGATTTTATCTTCCCGTGGGATAACTTTTGTGCTGTAGCGGGCGAAACCGCTGACAACACCTTGTCAAAGAATAAAATAATGACATCTAAAATGAGGAAGATATGAATTTATCTGTTTTTTTTTACATACATCTCTTTTTTATTTCTAGCGCAAACCTTTCTCCGAACATGATATTTGACTACGCAGACAATAAAGACAAGTTCCTCACTAAGACAGTGAAGCGACGTGACTTCAACGACGGTGTGAAGCAGATTGAACATGACTTTGCCAACAATGTGCCCCTGGAGCAGGTGATCGGGGTTTCTGTTGAGGTGAGATATAAATATAATAATTGTTTTACCCTGAATAGGTACTCAGAGCAGCGGTGGCCCAGTGGTGGCGGCCCCGTCTTACGAACAGTAAATCGTGGGTTCGCATCCAGTCAGGCGCATTACTTTGTGTAATTTATTTCATCACAACTGCTCTCAAAACGGTGAAGGAAAACATCGTGAGGAAACCGGCATGTCTTGAACCAAAAAAATCGAAGACGTGACATCTACCAACCTGCACTGAGCCCGGTTGGTGGATTATAGCCCATCCTTCTTATAGAGAGGCCTGAGTCCCTGCAGTGGGAACCATTATAGGCTGATGATGATGATTAGGACCAGTCACCTGTAAAATTGCATGGATACTTAAGTGTCTATTATCCTGTGAACATTTTTAGTGGACAACTAGTTTACGCTACGTGGTGTCATTTGGGTGCGGGGTGTTGTAAGAGATACCGTGGCCTTGACATAATGGGTTAAGAAGGAACATAGGTGGTCTTTAGTCAGTAGAAGTCTGACATTCCCTTTCGCCCTGCCCAAGAGCAGGAGGGTTTATTTGATGATTTCTCAACCCCCCCCCCCCCCAAAAAAAAAGGCCAGCAACAACCATTTGAATTTTAGAGATTTTTTCACAAATATCCTACTTCATATCTTACTAATATTATAAATGCGAAAGTTTGTGAGAATGGATGGATCTTTGTTCCTCTTTCACACAAAAGCTATTGAACGGATGTGGATGAAATTTAGAATACAGATAGTTTATAACCTGGATTAACACAGGATACTTCTTATTCCGGTAGTATGATCCCGCGGGACAATTGTCGAACTCCACGCGGGCGAAGCCGCTGGCACAAACTGGCAAAATTTATAAAAATGTTGGTTTCAAACAGGTACCACCAGCTGAATCTTCAACCAACGACTCCGCCAACGATTCTACAACGAATGACACAATGGATGACAGCGCTATTGACACTACTGTTGCCGATGAGACTATGGCTGATGATGTAAGTGGTTTTTATGCAATACAAGTGTTCTTCTTTCTCTCTCTTTCGTCTTCTGCATTTAGTCAGCCAGCTCATCGTATTTTTTCTTTTTTCACGTAAGACAAAATGGAGACGATACAGTGCTTTGAAAACTCGTGTGACGTCATATTCTAAGACATTAGTATGAAATTTTTATCGGTTAGTGATGTCACAAACCCCTACTCAAATATTTGACGCGTTATCTTCGTCAATTTTTATTGATTTGATAATATTTCGATAATACGTATCCAATATTTTATAATAATCTAACAAACGGACAATTATTATGAAAACAGTACAATTTGAACAAACAATATAAGTGAAATAGAACCTTAAAACTACATTATTGAACTATATTACGTATAATTTCCTTTGTGCACTATCTCACCGTATGTTCATATGGCATTTGCCCGTGGAAGCGACGGAAAACCACCCCCTGTGACCAAGTCCTTTTCCAAGATGAGGTGCAGATAACACGTTAGTATTCGCACCACGAAAGCCTTAAAGTTGACGTCGCAGCGCGATTTAAGGAACTGCACTTTCGCCACGTACTTGGTCTTCTGACGCACGTACTACACGATGACGTTTGCCTTGGGCTTGTTTACGGAGACGCGGGGCGTCGCGCGTTGTATGTTTTTAATTCAAGCATAATTATGGCGACGTATGAAAACGGCAACGATTCCAAACGACGATTTTACGAGAAGCGATTTTTCGCCCGTTAGTTTAAAATGCAGCGTATGTTGCGGTGGACTCGCCTCTCAATAAATGATTAAAATAGCACGCGACTAGCCTTCTGCACGCGCCGCGCGATGCCCCGCGCTTCCGTAAACAAGTCCTTACTAGTGCAGCAGCATCAGTGATCATCATCTATACTAATATTGTAAAGCTGAAGAGTTTGTTTGGTTGAACGCGCTAATCTCAGGAAGTACGGGTTGGAATTGAAAATATACTTTTGTGCTGGATGGTACATTTATCGAGGAAGGCTTTAGGCTATAAACCACGCGGACAAAGTCGCTGGCAAAAGCTAGTGTACCATATTTATATTGTGGCTGTTAACAGTATTTGTCAACATTTATTTGTTTTTATTTGCAGACTACTCTTAACGCCACCACTCAAAATGACACGGCAGTTGAAGATTCAGATGATGTCGGGAATCTGGTTATTGATGAAGGAAAGGTATGTAGAACATATGGTTTTATTCCTTTGGTTTTAACGATTGTCTGGCAGGTTGTGTACAATGTCTGGTTGAGTGACCTTATTATGGTTCAAACAAATGTTAAAAGTTAAAGGAAAACGTCGCCGTTGTGGCTGGGACGTTCGAGTGGAAGGCACTGACTATGTTATATCTACACCTGTGTTTCTTTGCGCATCTAGGATAAATAGAAAAGGATTTTAGGATGGAATTAAAAAAATACGGGACAAGTAGGTTCCAGGAACAATAGGGGATCGGACAAAAAAAAAAAAATTAGTCCGTCAGATAGATTTTCAAAAAATATTGGACACGTATTTTATCTTTTTTCACATAAACAAAAAATGAAGGCGATACAGTGCTTCGAAAACTCGTGAATTCCTCGAAAACGTCATATGGTAGTACATTTTTCACCAACAAATGGCGTCGGACTCATGATCTTTGACGCGTCTTATCTTCGTCAATTTTTATTAATTTGATAAAACAAAAAACACGAATCCAATATTTTTCGATAATTTAACTGACGGACTAATTAGAATCATATTTTTTTGACCCAGTCCGATCCCCGATTTGAAGCACACAAATTACTGGACATAGTACCCATGGGTACTGTAGCTGATAAGCAACCTACCTGAATATCCTTCGTATTGTTCGTTGTGACGTTGAGGTACTTTTGGGGGGGGGGGGGGGGCTGAAATCATCAAATAACCCCTCCCGCTCTTGGGCAGAGCGAAAGGGAGACTGACTAAAAACCACCCATGTGCCTTCTTAGCTCTTTATGTCGATGCCGCGGTATCTCTTGCGAACAATCCGCAGCCCCAACGGGGACGTTGAGGTCCTCGAGTTGTAATAAGTCGCACTGACTGGGGGTGCCTTATGCCGTATTGTTGACCCCTAGGCACGCCAAATCTCCACATCACCATTATTGCTGTTCGATTGTCCCTTTGGTTCTGTACATTACCAGAAACTCGTAAAATACTTTTTGCTAGTTTTTTAACTGTATTTTGAAAGCCATTTTCTATTTAAAATGTCACTATTTAACGTTACAGTAAAAATAACACGAAGAAAATACCAAGTAAACTTTTATTTCTACAGCAAAAACCAGCGGCAACAACCACAAAGAAGGGTAAAAATGACGTTAAACCTAAAGATAAGGAGAAGGAAACACCAGCCAAACCAGCAAAGGAGCCCAAGACTCCTCGAGGCAAAGGCAAGAAGGACGAGGTTGCTAAAGAAGATGACGACGAAAAGAAAGAGGATGAAATTGTCAGCAGAAGTGGAAGGAAGATACGACCAAAGAGGTATATAGGAATGTTTCCTGACAAAAAAAAATGTTTAGTCCGTTAGTTAGATTATCCTACTAATATTATAAACACGAAAGTTTGTAAGTATGTATGTATGTATGAATAGATGGATGTTTGTTACTTTTTCACGCAAACTGAACGGATTTGGATAAAATTTGGTAGACAGATAGTTTATAACCTGGATTAACACATAGGATAGTAGTAGTTTTTATCCTGATTTTCTTCCCGTGGGATAACTTTCGAGTCGTAGCGGGCGAAGCCGCTGGCAGCACCTAGTCGAAAAATATTGGACACATATTCTTTCTTTTTTCCCGTAAACAAATATTGAGACGATACAGTGCTTCGAGAACTTGTGTGACGTCACAGTTCAGTACGTTTTTACCGGCGAGTGACGTTATCAGCCCCCACTCATGACATTTGACGCGTTTTATCTTCGTCATTTTTCATTAATTTTATAAAACAAAAAATATATTCAATATTTTTTGAAAATCTTAAAATTATTTTCAGGCTACTTTGGCCCATAGATTATCATACATGTGATATCATACAGCTTGTGTTACTATATGTATAGAATCTCAAATTAGATTAGTAACACTTCGCTTGTGCACTATGTGTGTAAGGGTGTAAAAGTACCCTTAACGCAAACGAAGGTTTTTTGTTCTCCCCACCACTGCGAACATTTTTTTGTTCTAGACCATACCTGGGAAATCCCTAGTTACGGAGATATTGGGATCCAAGTTTCAAATTTTTCACAGCTGGTTTTGAAAATACTAGTTTTTCAGGTTATAACTTTACTTAAATTACCTCCATGACCCTTTTACTATTCAAAGCATCCACTAGCACAATGTTATATAAGTGCTACATTAAGTTTTACCGTAAAGTCAGATTTTTTTACCCCAAAAAAAAGTCGTTTCCCAGCAAAAATTTTTGCATAGGGTTACTTAGTTTGATGTACAGAATGCTTGGTTGACGTATGTGTGAAGGGTTAATTTACACCTATATAACTGTTCGTTCACGTGTATTAGTTGACTCCAATATCTCCCATAACTAGAAAGATTTATACATTCATATCAACTCGCATCTACAATGCGATAAATGTGCCTTAATTACCTAATCGTAACTTAATTGTTACTTACACAATACATTTTTTCGCATTAAAAAGTACCCTATGTCCTTTTTCAGGCTAGACATAATTTCATTAAAATCGATTCAGTAGTTTGTCGTGAAAGCGCAACAGACAGACAGACATAGTTACTTTCACATTTCTAATATTAATTTAGTTAGGATCGCAATGTTTTGTTTAATTTTATTGGATTAAGTACGCACGAACTCCAATCAAGCTATATAAAACGAGGTTATAATATGATAGCTTTGTATAGCTTGGTGTGTCGTGTGTACAAGACATTTTGTGATATCTTGCAACGTGTCTTAATAAGATCCATAGAAAATATCGTCTCCTGCCGAAATGCAGTTACTGAGTTCTAAACTGTGTTTGCGATTGTGACGTACACGTATTTTAAGCGCGTCTACTACCGATTATCGGGGTAGTTGCGTAAAACCGCTTTCACATAAGGACATTAGCAGCGTGACAATCGCGCCACTAAAATCAAATACTATCGGGTTGTTACGGTTGTTCAATATGATGGCGGGAGCGTGGGCGTAACGATAGCAGGGTCATCATCGATATTATGGTTTCTTTGTACGGGTTCCATGATAACTTGTTGGGTACTCGGGCAAACCAATGAAACTTAGGTTTAACTCGATTTACAGACAGATACTTACTACGAGACTTGTACGGTGGACGCGACAGGTTCGATCATAAGATCTGGTCAGTCTCGTGTCAGGTATAGCAATCCCTGTCTTGAATTCAATATAAAAAATTGAAAAATGTACTTCTGCCGCGTGACTGTCACGCTGCTAACATCTTAAGGTGGAAGCTCACATCTGGCCCGCGAAATTCTAATTTTCTTACGTTTTTGGCAATTTGCAGGCCAGTGCTTGGTTGTATGTTTATGAAAATTTGATTTGCGACTGTAAGACGTATGAAGTTACCGAATTATAACCATCAAAATTATCAATACAACCCTCCAAGTTCATTTTCATGTCAAGATTGTTTTTTGCATGTAAAAGTCATTCTTTAGTAATTTAGTCGTCGTTCTTTAGTAGTTAGTAATTTTGATGGTTATAATTCGGTAACTTCATACGTCTTACAGTCGCAAATCAAATTTTCATAAACATACAACCAAGCACTGGCCTGCAAATTGCCAAAAACGTAAGAAAATTAGAATTTCGCGGGCCAGATGTGAGCTTCCACCTTAAAGTGAAAGCAGCCTGAGACTTCCAAGACTTCTTTTTGCGTATAGGAGATCATCAAATAGGAGTGTCAGACTGACTAAAGTCCACCCGTGTTCCTTCTTAGCCCTTGTGTTTTCCGGGGCTGCGGTATCTCTTTTGAACAGTCCCTTAGCCCCGGCAGGCGTCGGCCCTTGCGGACTCCTTCCATTTTGCTGACATCTGTTTGAGGCGCGTGTGGAACATGAACGTTTCATGCTTTTTCTCATTCCTTAACTTTTCAGTCACCGGGGCACCATTTTTAGACCTTCTTTTATGTACTCATTTCTCGTTATTATTGTTATAAGCTGGGTATGGGATAAATAAAAGCACTACCAATTAAACACACGAAATAACTTTATTACTCACAAAACACTTATACACAATCGCAAAACACTACCGAACACTTAATCGCACTAGATATCTGTTCGAACCTTTCGTTGTCTCGCTTTTAAAGTAGACTGACTCGCTTCGTCCTCTCTCGGTCCTTGTATACCCCAAACACACAAAAGATATTCGAAAAAAATCCCTATTATTCCATAAAGCATTCACAAATAAAATAAACTTCTAGATAAAATAACCCTTTACGCCGTCGGCATACGGTCGAAATTAAAATGACAAGTGCCGCCGACGCCGGGCGCGGACTAACTACCTACAGAATGTAAGTAGGTACCTACTAGAATTCATGCGCACTTCTCAATTATTAGCGAGGTTTCTCAAAGATTCTAGATGATCGACGTAACATTATCTTAATATAAAATCAAATCCGCAGATACATGGACGAACAAACAGAAGAGAACTCAACGCTACCTTCGCCGGCGCCTAAGAAGCGACGAGGTGGCTCCCCGACCCCAGACAAAGAGAAGGAAAAGACTGACCCCAAAGAGAAGGTGCCTGACAAGAATATTAAGCAGTTCAACGCAGTTACACAGGTTCGTTCCATTTAGTTATTATTAACTAGTTCCTCTCTAAGAGAGGGATGGGCTATAATCCACCACGCGGGCCCAGTGCGGATTGGTAGATGTCACATATTATTATCTTCGAATTTTTGGTTCTAAGATATGCCGGTTTCCTCACGATGTTTTCCTTCACCGTTTTGAGAGCAGTGGTGATGAAATAAATTGTCGTGTCTTCGTACGCATAGATATTTCGTTGAGTAAGTGTGAGAAAAAAAACAATCCATTTCCCTTCTGTTTTTGCTAAAAAGAGATCAGAATCATATTTGTTTTATTACCACATTTTATGTGTTCTTAGCATGTCGATGACAATTTATATGAAGTCAACCCACAATCTGCAGGGCTATTGCGTATCTTTTAAATGTTAGTGGCTATCATATTGTCCATGGATTAACTGCCATATTGTTTATGGTTTAGTACAAAATGGAACCATTTGACAGTTAATTGATAGACACTATAATTATGATAGGCACTGTCTTTTAAAAGATACGCAATAGCCCTGCTGGTAACGAGTTAGGCATTATTAGGACAAGCAAGACACAATATCAAGGTTCCTATCGTTGGTGAAAACTACATTTACCCTCCATTATTTGTTTATTAACATGTCTTTATTATTTCCAGACTGAACTCGAAGATCTGAAAGAGCCGTTTAAACCAGGTAAGATAATTCATTCATTTATACATCACGCACATTATGCATGTAATAATTTGAGTCCTGTATAAAAGGGAAAGCCTCTTGTTATTAACCATCATCATCATCATCAGCCTATAATGTTCCCACTGCAGGGACTCAGGCCTCCTCTCTAGGAGAGGGATGGGCTATAATCCACCACGCGTGCCCAGTGCGGATTGGTAGATTATTTATTTACCGGAGCTATTAAATGTTTCGCAGATCATTTTTATAAAATCACCATCATCTAGAGTTGCTGCCAGTTAAGCTGTTAATAGCGGCCATTGCCCTTTTCCTAACATCTCTTCGTACGAACCAAAACAAATGAACCATGTTACATATTGTATCGTTTTTCATGCGAAAAAGTGTTAAAGATCACGATAGATGACGATTCAAGACATGAACAGGATTATTTTTGGATTTAAAAGTTAAATGTAGGTGGGTCAATGACAGCTATTGACATCATAGGGATACGATATAAACGGGTGAAGCTACTACTAGCAGTATTTTACATGGAATTACTGCCTATCTGACCGCCACAACTCAGTTAATACCTACTACTAAGATAGACCTCTGGGAGACTGGTTTTCAAATTTTCGGGCCACTGACTACTGCAATTTACTACTTTTATAATATTCATTAAATAATAGGGATGTTTAAAAATAAAAAAAAATAAAAAGCCTTTTTATTGTTCTCATCTCGGAACAATTTACACTTATCTCAAGGTAGAACATATTGAATTAATGTTAGTTATGTTAGTCTTTTCCTTATCCTAGTTAGTAGTGTTAGTTTTTGCAAAAGGTTGGAGATGTAGTCCCATTATAGGTAAAGGCCTCCTCAGGGGACTGCTCCTCATAGGGATGTTTACCGAATTAAAAAAATATGATTCTAATTAGTCCGTCTGTTAGATTATCGAAAAATATTGGATGCGTATTTTTTGTTTTATCAAATCAATAAAAATTGACGAAGATAAAACGCGTCAAAGATTTGAGTGGGAGTTTCTGACGTCACTAACCGCAAAAAAATGTCATACTAATGTCTTAGAATATGACGTCACACGAGTTTTCAAAGCACTGTATCGTCTTCATTGTTTGCTTACGTGAAAAAAGAAAAAAAAGGTCCAATATTTTTTGGAAATCTATCTGACGGACCTATTAGATTTTTTTTGGTAACTACCCTATTAAAAAGGTTCATTTGAATTTTGCATTATGCGGGCGGAAAAGATGTTAGTTGCTTATGGCGAATTGCACCAGTGAAACCAAACGCGATCAGTTCGCCTAACCAAAGTTAAAGGGCTGCAGTAACAAAATTCGTTACTCCTCCGCTATTCTTTTCTGATTAATTTCGTTGCGGGATCCAAGACAGTTAAATCGTTTCTCTGGGACTTCGTCGGGCTTCATAGTCTCGGCGCTTTTCTTGTGGTCGCCACTGTTGATTCTGGCTTACAGGAGTTACAGTGGTTTGGGAATAGTGTGGCGGGCTTGTCCCAAAAAAAAAAAAAAGTAACAAAATTAATTATTTTCTAGTCGTAATAAAGTGTATTTTTGAATATTTGGAACAACAAAGGTAGCCGTTACATCTTGAATAAACAAAAGTATCCTTTTCAGGAACATGTGTTACCGAGATAAGTAGGACTGCAATAGTCCAAGAGGTCAATGAGCTCATTAAAGACGTTCCCGATGACAAGTTGGAAGCAATGAGCAAACATTTAAAATTCGTACTACAAATATATTTATCGAGCGATAAAAAGAATGAATTATTTCTAAGTAAAATAAAATAGAAGGAAAATTAACGTTTTTTTTTTATTTCACTACTGTGGTACATTAGAGCATATAATTTTATCTGAATCAAAAAGTTTACAACCATCATTCTGTGTTTATCAGTGTTCACCCAGAAATAAAATAAAAATTGCGTCACAATAAAACCTCTTTCAAACTCAGGCTGAACACGGGTTTATCGTACCAAAAAAAAAAACGATTCGAATTTCAAAGTCGAACATCATAATTTTACCGCGAAAGCTACAATTTATTTTCGCAAAAATTAAGTGCATTTATTTTGTTTTTATCAAAATTACCTCAAAAATGGACGATAAAAGTAATGAAAATAGTCAATTTAGTTTCAAAGATGAAATTTTCAGTCAGTATGACGATAATTTCGCTACGCAAGATTGTTTGAAGAGCTATGAGACTAACATTGGAACTCGTGACGTAAAAATGCGTGAAGGTAATTTTTATACAAAATATTAGATTTTTTAAATTTATTTCATCGAATCAACCTATTTTTACCGTGAACAAACCTACTCCAAATTAGTGATTGTTATGCGTACTTGATTTTCAACGATAATGAGCCAAACATTGAGAAAACAGCAGTGCTCATCACACCCCGCGTTGTTGGCTTTTTAAATATTCTATTATTATTTTTTGGGTTTATTCTTCTAGGCTTCTTAACATAATATCACGCCTGTAATCCTCTAAGGGTTGGCAGAGGTGTTCCTATTAATACAACCACATGTTAATTATTTTACGAAATTATAGTAAAAATTAGACTCATTCAAAATTTACAGTTATACGTTTTAGCCAACTTTCAAAAACAAGAGGATATATAATATTCGACGTGTTTTTACCCTATTGTGTCAGAAGTAGGATTATTTATACTTTATTTAGAATTCATATTTTATGAACATTTTTAGATTCAAACTCAATCAAAGAAAACATAGAACCAAATGTTTCTCAATCCAAAATAATACCAAAATTCGGTAAAAAGAAGAATTTGAAGAAGGAAGACAAAAAACCTGTAGTGAAAGCTAAGAAATTCGTTGCTCCGATTAAAAAAAATACAAAAACTGAAAGTGATTCAACTAAAAGTAATACTGGACAAAAACAAGATTTTTTGGGCCAAAATTTGTTACCAACACCTAAGAAAAGCCAAGACAAGCAAGTTGCGAGCCAAGATCTTGAAAGTTTAAATACGACACCATTATTTATGCAAAATATAAATACTAATATGGAATTAGATCGTAATGTGTCACAAATAACTCCGAATTTAAGTTATACCGATGCCTATTCTAATGTTCTGAGTAGCTTAGATGATTATATGAACATAGAAAGTATAGACTTCCCGAAGACACATCAAGGCCTTGAAAAAGTTAATAATACCATAGACAATATATCACCAATGTCACAAGAGATGATACAAAAAGAAACATGCAATGATACTCAAGGAAAAAGTAAAACTATCAACCAAAGAGTATCATTGCCACAGAGAATGAAATCAAATAAACTTGGCAGTATAATTTCTAGTTCTTTAAATATATTGGAAGATGAAAATGTTATTCCTACAGAAAATCTGTCTCTAGAAGCACATTCTGACCAGTCAAGTATAACAAATCTGTCACAGACTGAAAACCAATCTTTTTGTTCTGTCACCTCTTTGAGTAAAACATATAAAAACTTAGACTGCAATAGTTTTAAAAATGGCGCCCATAAAATACCGGTAGGAAATGATTTTTTGGACTTATTTAAAAATAATGTCTGTGAAACAGTTAAGCCTGTAGCTATGAGTACTGAATTCGGTGATATAGGATTTAATACGAAATATTCTGATTTTATAAAGAATTTTGGATTAATTGATGAGCAAACTGAAGAGGAAAAAGAGGCTATTTTGAAGATTGTAAATATGTATCCTAATGAAAATAGTATATGGAAGAAAAAGTTGTGCAAGTAGAATTTGGATTAATAAAATGTTGATTTGTTAATATTTTTTTTTTTTTTCCTAGATTTTGATGACGACCCCTATGCTATATAATTACAGCTGCTTAGGTCGAATTTTAGGTAAAGCCGCCCTTGCCTAGGTTGTACCGTGGATGGGTGACTACCCATTACATACCGAGTTTCTTCTGTGCCTCAGATAACACGTTGGTCCCGGTTACAGGTAGTCAGTGGCTTAACAGTCTGACAACCAGTCTTGCCAAAGAGTGTCGTATTACCCAGTATTAACTGAGTTCTGTAGGTCAGATAGGTAGTCGCTCCAGGTACCCTCATATTCAGCTGCATCCGGTAAGACTGGAAGCCGACACCAACTTAAATTGGGAAATAGCTAAACATACAGGGTGTAAATTAACCCTTCACACATACGTCAACCCAGCATTCTGTACATCAAACTAAGTACCCCTACGCAAAAATTTTTGCTGGGAAACGACTTTTTTTTTTTGGGGTCAAAAATCACATTTTGCGGTAAAACTCAATGTAGCATTCTTAAAACATTGTGCTAGTGGATGCTTTGAATAGTAAACGGGTCATGGAGGTAATTTAACTAAAGTTATAACCTGATACTGTGATCACTGATTGCAGTGGTGGGGAGAATAAGTGCCCTTCGTTTGCGTTAAGGGTACTTTTACCCCCTTTATAATGTGATTTTGGCGATATAAAATTGGAGAAGGTAATTAATAGTTTCGAAGTTTTGGTGATTCTCAGATTCGGCGTTTTTTTTTGTATGGTCGGAATCGGAAATCATCAAATGACACACACACTCTGGGCAGAGCGGTAGGGAGTATCAGACTTCTGCTGACTAAAAACCGCCCATGTTCCTTCTAAGCCCTTTATGTCGAGGCGCGGTATCTCATACAACAACCCGCAACCCCGACGGGCGTCGGCCCTGGCGCGCGTAGAACAATAACGCGCCGCCGCCACGGCCTGTCGTCGTCATAAGACGGACGGACGGCGAGCTAGCCCATCACTAACCGTCCACAGGCTCGCGTCTACGGTGGCCGGAAGCCGTCACGTGGCCCCGATGCCCGGAGCGTCTCCCGCGGCGGCTGAGACGTGAGGTTCTTTTCCTCTCTCGTTCCGCCACCTCCTTTGCTAGTATCACTGCTTCGCAGAAGGAGGCGACGGCGTCCCATTCCTCCTCGCCCCGGACCATGGCTTGCACCAGGGCCGGACGCGAGAGGTCGCCGCCGCCGATCGTCGCTACGAGAACACGGCGGAGCTCCGCCCAAGCGGGGCAGACCTCCACGGTGTGCCCCAAGCGGGGCAGACCTCCACGGTGTGCTCCACCGTGTCCTCCGGCCAATCCTCACAGTGGTGACACCCGGGTGCATGGGCAATGTCATGTTAAATTCATTAAAACACTAACTCGACTGAAATATTAATTTTTGCCTGGTTGATGGCAATAGGCTTGCGCCTATTACATGGGCTAGCTCAATGTGTGTGTGTACTATTAGATACACCTCTGCCTAACCCTCTGGGTATTACAGGCGTGATGTTATGTAGATAAAAATACAACAGTGCTAGAAAGGTTTGATTCAGTGCATGCATTTATTTTAATATTTTTCTGTTTTTATAATAGGGATGCTTCCTGACAAAAAACTGTGATTTTGTTTAGTATGTCAGTTAGGTTACCGAAAAATATTGGATACGTGTTTTTGTTTATATCAAATTATTAAAAAGTGAAGATAAAATTTGTCAAAGATCATGAGTAACGGCTTGTGTCGTCACTTTCAGGTTAATGATGTAATGAAATGTGACGTCACACGAGTTTTCAAAGCAGTCTTTATTTTTTGTTTACGTGAAAAAACGAAATATATGACGTAATATATATAAATGTCTCCAATATTTTGGGAAATCCATTTTAGGGATTGATTAGTTTTTTTTTATTTTGTCATCAACCCTATTTAAGTATTTTATCCTATCGTCTAAATAATACAAACCTAAAATTTTCCATTCACAGAAGACCCAGAAAAGGAAAACATACTAATAGCTTACCTGCCCTCTGGGCAGTACATTGGAATCAAGCTGTTCCAGTCAAGACCTAACAGCTTCAAGAGTGAATCTTCGCAGCTACAGTGGGATAAGCAGGCGGCTTTGAATGCTGTCACACTTAAAATGCAGCTGGGTAAGTTACTTTGTCTTACTCAGGGACCAGCTGGATGAGCAGTGCAGGCCCAGTGGTGGTGGCCCTGAATTACGAACAGTAAGTCGTGGGTTCGAACCCAGCCAGGCGCATTACTTTGTGTAATTTCTTTCATCGCCACTGCTCTCAAAACGGTGAAGTAAAACTCCTAACCTAAAAATTCGAAGACATGTGACAACTACCTACCCGCATTGGGCCCGCGTGGTGGATTATAGCCGATTCCTCTCCTAGCGAGGAGGCCTGAGTTTCTGCAGTGGGAACATTATAGGATGATGACTGATCGAGGGGTTCATCTTCATCATCAAACACAGCCTGACATCACCTACTGCTAGATATAGGCCTCTCTTTGCTTCTGCCAAGCTCCACGGCTCTTGTACCAGCTTCATCCAAGATATTCCCGCAATAGCCACAATGTCGCCCATATCAACCACTACCAACACTTCTCTTTCCTTTCCGTGAACGCTATTCGGTCCCAGCTTTACTCCTGCACCTGACATTACCGCACCCTTTTTTTTTTAGGCTGGTGGAAAATCATCGAATAACCCCTCCCGCTCTTGGGCAGAGCGAAAGGGAGTCTAAAAACCACCCATGTTCCTTCTTAGCCCTCTATTTCGAGGCCGCGATAACTAGTGTACTACCCGCGGCCCCGACCTGCTAGGTGTTCTGCCTAAATCCATTTGAGTTACCTTGTACCTCATAGAAAAATAGTCATTTTCTTCTATAGTTCGATTCACGCTTTATGACTGCTCGGAAGTTAGCTGCGAGTCGGGGTCTTCGCATTATACTTCATTCATATGCATTCGTTATGAAGCTGGTATTTTGTAATTACAAACAGACATTTAAATTTTCCGGTCAATGTGGCGACATCTTGGGGAGGCCTTTGTCCAGCAGTGGACGTCAATTGGCTGAAATGATGATGATTTCAATTTTATTTATTTTAATTTACATTCGATCAAGCTATTAAGTGAACACGCAGAAATCTTCATGATTCTAGTACACTGATAATATTGATTTTATTTTATATAGCGTTTGTTATTAAATAACTGATGCCAAACGCTGTATCATTTTAAATCAGTCTCTAAATGTATCTGTGTAATCTTAAAAGTAAGCAAGTTAGCTGGCTGTATACTTAATACCTTGTTCGACCATACAACTTGTTAGTGTAAACATACTTTTGTGGTCCGAATATAACAACCTTAAGAATTTTAGGAGAACCCAGAATCTTACAAAGCGATATTCTTATATCTGTACATGAACATACAGTAGCTTTTCCTGTACTATATAAACTGGACATATTCTAAACACCTTTTACTAAAGAAAATGTGTCTTATTGCCAACAGAAAAAGGTCACATAACATCTCAGTCGGTGGTGGCACAACTGGTGACAGATCTAAACCTCACAGACGAAGAAAAAGCGACTCTCGACAAGGAAAGGGAAACAGGTATTTTTGTAGTACTAACAGTATGTTTTAAATAAAATAATTATTATTGAATGAAATAAAATTGTGTTCTTTGGTATTAATAACAAAATCACCTTCAAAATTAGTTAAAAAAAACAGAACTAGTAATGCCAAAAAGGCATCAGCTCAGCATAACGCCAGATGGCAACACAGTGTGTTCCATCTAATGCTGATTTTCAGCTGCTGCCCATGACTGTCAAAACCTCGACAATATAAATAAACAATAAAAATAGATCACATTTGACATCGGCCAGTCCTTCAGTTTATTAGTGAAATTAAATTGTAAAATTACCTTTTTTTGTCATTATTACAATAAATAATTATAATAGTAATTGAAAAAGTTAAGCAATTGTGAACTTCGAAAAAAAATTATAAAATTATATGGTTGCCTTTACAAGGTTACAATGTTGAATTTTGATGAAGTGTCAAATGTGGCCTATTAAACTAGCCTTAGTTTAAAATAAATCATTGTATTTGCGTCAACAGGAGCCATTCTTTCAGGCTTAAAGCTACCTGTATGTAGCTATAAGCCATAAAATACTTATATTCTAATGATTAAGTAGATTATGTTTTTATTATTTACAGAAGAAAAAAAGTCTCGCGTACAATTCCTGAAGACTGAAATGAAGCTTATAGAGCTAGATGCTAAGATTAAAACCTGCTTGTCTCTCGAGAAGGCAGATACAGAAATGTGTTTGAAACTATTGGACGATTTAACGGGTAAGTGAGCTTGATATTCACACCCCAGATATGTAAAAAATAGAAACAAACATACAGGGTGTAAATCAACCCTTCACACATACGGCAACCAGCTGTGCAAAATTTGGAACTTTGACCCCCAATATCTCCGTAACTAGGGGGTTCCCAGGTGGTCTAGAACAAAAAAAATATCGCATTAGTGGGGAGAACAAGTGCCCTTCGTTTGCGTTAAGGGTACTTTTACACCCTTTATATGACTGACTATCGTCGTCTTTTAGCCCTTATCCTGTGTCAGACTAAAAAAAAATTAAAACACTTATTTCAAGTAAGCCAGTCACAGACACTTTTGAATAAATAGTCGAAAAAAATACAAATTAAAAAGAGGCTACAGTCCCAGTCACAAGGCATAATAACTGTGGGTGTACTGTAGATTCGCAGTCGAGCAAAGTGCGATTGGGTTTTTCTATCAAAAATTTTCAGTAACAGCTATGGAGTCTGGATTCGTGCCCAATTGATGGCAATAGGCTCGTCCTCGAGTACATGGAAATTAAATATAAACTGGCGAAATCTGGATGTACTGTTATGTACACCGGGACCCGCCTAGCCCTTCGTGGTTTACAGGCGTGATGATGATCTTGTGTACACTTAGTCCTTTAGGGAACACACCTATACGCTTGACCCCCAAAAATACTTTATAGACTGTTATCTAAGCCCATTTTTTTAATGGATGAGAAATCATCAGTTGACCCCTCCCACTCAGAGCGGAGCGGCAAGGAGTGCCAGACGTATACTGACTAAAAACCACCTGTGTTCCTCCTAATGCCCATTGCGTTCCAGGGCTGCGATGACTCTTTTGAACAAATTCCTCTACCCTGGCAGATTAGTTTAGTTTAACTGGGCTTTATCCGCACTTAGCCTCTCGATTGGGCCATTGTGCGTGATATTCAAAGAATACCTACTTCAACCAACATAGGTCGTCCCGGAATTGTAGCAGCCTTCCCAGACTGCTGCAGGCTTCCGGGAGAGTTAATGGGGATCGTAGAGTTTGTGCCCGGTGACCTGCCACGCTCCTGCACTCGAGGAGTACGTGCCGTGGCGTTTCCTCCGCCTCCATACATCCTCTGCACAGTGGGCTGTCAGTTACACCTTTGTTATGTAGATGTTTGTTAAAGGAACAGTGACCCTGGCAGATTAATCAAAGCCCCTTTTTTTGGAGTTTAGGAAATCATCAAAATATGACTCCTCCCGCTCTGGGCGGAGCGGTAGGGAGTGTCAGACATGTACAGACTAAAACCCACCCATATTGCTTCTTAGTGCTTTGTGTTCCGGGGCCGCGGTATCTCTTTCGAACAACCTGCAGTAGCAACAGGCGTAGACCCTTGCGCGCGCTTGTGGAAGACGAATGAACGCGCCGTCGACATTATTCCAATCCATAAAACATTCATTTTAATCATTAAACCTTCCAGGGCTAGACATAAAACCGTTAATGATGCTAAAACACCCGACATGCTTGGAGACGATCAAACGCATGCGAGCCTACGTCGGCAACACACCGTCTTGGGAGCTGTCGGAGAGTGCAGCGGTCACGTTCAACAGGCAGGCGCATCGTATCAGGAAACAGGCCGACGTGCTCTATAAGAAAATGAAGGTAAGCAGCGCAGCCTTTTCTGTTTTTTTTTTGAGTGAGTAAATTCTCATCATAAAGCTCAAGTAGAAATGAATAGATGGAGTTCTAGTTCTAGTTGGATGGATGGATGGTTGGTTGGATGGAAAGTTGGATGGACTATCAGAGGAGAAAAAAGAAAACAAGGCCAGAAAGCGAAAACAAGGCAGACCACTCAGGCGATGGGTCGACGAAATTAAGACGGTGGCTTGCGGTGCTTGAACTTCGCTGGCCAGAGTGAGACAGAATTGGAGTCGGTTGGAGGAGGCGTTTTTATAAAGCACGCAGATATAACAGCCAACTAATCAACTGAAGAACCCAACCGACTTTGATATGTCTGATCTGCATGAAGGCTTATAATAATAAATTCTCATGGATACCGTACCGTCTCGGGCAAGCGCAACCGACTAAAACCCCTAAATCTAAGACTAGAGAGTACCCCTTCTTCTTCTTTTTTTTTTTAATTTTTTTTTTGGCGTGTTGAAAATCATCAAATAATTCCTCCCGCTCTTGGGCAGAGCGAAAGGGAGTGTCAGACTTCTACTGACTAAAAACCCTTTATGTCGAGGCCGCGATAACTAGTGTACAACCCGCGGCCATAGAGAGTACCCCTAGTCTTAGATTTAACGGGATGCTTTCCGACGATGAAGAATACACGATGAATTATACAGATGTTGGCCATTTTTTTTTTTTTTTTGGCGGGTGAAAAATCATCGAATAACCCCTCCCGCTCTTGGGCAGAGCGAAAGGGAGTGTCAGACTTCTACTGACTTAAAACCACCCATGTTGGCCACTTCAAGTGGGGACGGTTGTTTGCTATCGAATGGCTTGAAAAATTTAAAAACTCAATCCTTTCTTAGACTGCCTCGTTTGTCTAGTCAAGTCTAGTGGTCGCATGTGCATCTGCTGAGCATGAGGTCTTAGGTTTAATTCCCGTGTGAGGTCAAGTTTTACTGGGTTTTTCCGTTAAAAGTTTGTCATTAGCAGCCACGGTGTCAGAATAGGCATGTTTCCTGACTAAACAAAATATGATTCTGTTTAGTCCGTCAGTTAAATTATCGAAAAATATTGGATACGTTTTTTTTTCTTTTATCAAATTAATAAAAATTGAAAAAGATAAAACGCGTCAAAGATCATGAGATCTTTTGACGTCACTACGTGGTAAAAAATGCAGTTCAATGTGACGCCACACGAGCTTTCGAAAGACTGTATCGTCTTAATTTTTTGTTTAAGTGAATAAATAAAAAATTAGTGTCCAAAATTTTTTGGAAATCTATCTGTTGGACTAATTATTAGTTTTTTTTGGCAACTCTATTTGTGCCCGGTCGATGGGAGAGCAGTGGTGGCCCAGTGGTAGCGGCCCCGACTTACGAACAGTTGGTCGTGGGTTCGAACCCAGGCAGGTGCATCACTTAGTGTAATTTATTTCATCACTATTGCTCTCAAAACGGTGTAGGAAAACATTGAGGAAACTGAAAATCTTTGAACCAAAAATTCGAAGATATGTGACATCTACCAATCCGCACTGGGCCCTCGTGGTGGATTACAACCCATCGCTCTCCTAGAGAGGAGACCTGTGTCCCTGCAGTGGGAACAATATAGGCTGATGATGATGATGATGATGGGAACAGGGTCGCCTCGCATTTCATGGGACATAAACATATCTGGCGAAAAGTGAGGGTTTTATTATGTACATTTCTGCAAGGACTGATGTTATGTTATATTAGCTTACTGTATATATGATGGTGTGTTCCAGGATCTGTTCGTTCCACTAGAAGGGCTGTCGTTCTGGGAGTTCTTCACGAATCGAGTGCTAAGATTCAAGAAGGTCACGTCTACACTGAGTGCCGATGAGTTACTAGAGATGATACATGAACCACTCGGTAAGTAATACTCTCTTGTGCCAGCCTCGTCCACTTATATGAATAGCTGGTGGCAAGTACCATGGCAACACCACAAATGTTTGTTCAGATAAATATCTTAATCTCTTGGTTAGAAAACTGAAATGAAGGTTGCTTTCAAGAAATGGACGTCATTTGTAGGTAAAAAATGTACTGACGTGACGTTTTCGAGGAGTTCACCAGTTTTCAAAGCACTGTATCGTCTTCATTTTTAGTTTATGTGAAAATAGATGAAAAAAAAGTATTCAATATTTTTTGGAAATCTATCTGACGGACTAATTAGTTTTTTTTTGTCCGATCCCCTATTATGTTTTCAAAAATAATGGTCTTGGTGGCTGCTGTACACTAATATAACTACTTTAGGGTGAACAAGTGTCCCGTCGGGGCTGTTGTAAGAGATACCGAAGCCTCGACATATAGGGCTAAGAAAGAACATAGGTGGTTTTTTGTCATTATTAGTCTGACACTCACTTTCGCTCTGCCCAAGAGCGGGAGGGGTAATTTGATGATTTCCAACCCACCCAAAAAAAAAGGGTGAACAGGTGTGATATTATGTTTGTTTCTATAATATTTCAGAGATGTCAGTCCCCGGTGCGCATGAAATGCAAGAGGCGGTTGACGCAGCAAAAGTAGATGAAGACAACCAAGACAAAGATGATTCATCAGAGAAGTCTAAAAAGAAGTCAACGCCAGGTAAATTATAATGGATGCTAATTAAACCGGCTTCTTTTTAATAGCATTATTTGTCTCTAAAAATCCACATTGCCTTCTGAATTATTAACTCAGCCACAATTATCGAGCCTCTAAATAATACTATCTTAGCCACTAGTCATCTTCTATCTGAGCCACTCTAAATATAACTCAGCTTGATGGTTATTTTTTAGCATCTAAATTTGTAACATGCATTAAAAACTTCTAAAATATTAACATTTGGCATCAGAAAAGATATTTTATAGCTTCTAATTTTTTAACTCAGTATGTTTAAAATGTGACTCATCCCCAATTAGTTCATCGTCAATTTTTTTCTAAAACTGTCATCAAATAATAAATAATGGCCACTAATAGTACGTGGAAACTACTGTCGTGACATCGACAGACGTAAATATCGAAGTTCAGAAAATCGAATTAATGACCTAAATACCGAAGTTCAGAGTATCGAATGTCTTAAACATCGATATTTATTAACAAAGTGCTACAAAACTTGTCGACAGAATCGCTGCAAAGCTTTATTTTTATCGGATAATCAGATAACGGTGTAAACATTTCTGCGAGCAACTCAGAAGAAGCGCTCGCCGCGGCACCGCTCGCTTCGCTCGCTGGGCTCGCGCGCGTTTGGTCACAGTTTTAACCTAACTTATTTCCCTCATTTTACAATGACGAATCATACCTGCCGAGACTAGTCAATTAGACAATGGTAAAAACATTTCTGTCACTAGTAGATATTTTTAACGTAAATATGAACGTGTGAACGACAAAAATAATACACGTGACTAACTCGTCAGTACATGAATCGAATTACGCTCTCTGATTGGTGCAAATGGCCGGCCGCTGTCGTCTCGTGCGCTCGCGCCAAGTCTTGCAGTTGCTATTTTCATTATAGAAGAATACGATGTATTATTTTAGATGCTGAGTTGTAACAAATGATATTGTCTATGGTCGCTTGAATTGTATTTTTTTGAAGACTTCAGGTATAAATTCCTTGGCTGAGTTAGTAAATTTGGTGGCTATGTATAAATAAGAAGGACCAGTTACGATAGTTGATGATCTTTATTTGACGCTTTCTGTAAGATATTTAGTTGGAATTGTAAAAAAGACGAATTAGTTTATTAGAAGCTATCTAATTTTCCCGTGGCTTAGTTATTAAATTAGAAGTTTAATCCCGTGGCCAATAAAAAAATATGTGGCTCGACTTATTATTTCCCTATTATAATTGGGTACTTGACCAAAAAAAAAACTAATAAGTCCGGCAGATAGATTTCCGAAAACTATTGGACACCATTTTTTTCTTTTTTCACGTAGAAAAAAAAACAAGTAGATACAGTGGTTCGAAAACTCATGTGACGTCACATTTTAGTAAATTTTTGTACTGGAATGTGATTTCACAAGCCGCCACTCATCTTTAACGCGTTTTAACTTCGTAAATTTTTATGAATTTGATAAAAACAAAAAACACGTAAGGATACAATATTTTTCGATTATCTAAGTGACGCGACTAAACAGAATCATATTCTTTTTAGTCAGGAAAGTAGCCAATTATTATTCTCCTGAGTTTATCCCAATCTATTTGCGGCAGTATGTCTTCTTCTTTCATACTATGATTTCTCTTGTATCAAACAATACTATAATATTAAAACAATCCACAGCAAAATCAAAAAAGGAAAAGAAAGAATCGAAACGACAATCCTCTAGAAAACAACAACCAGAAGAAAAAGACAAAGAACCTACAGAAGAAACTCAACCAGAGCCAATAGCAGAAGAAACAGAAGCTGCAGAAGAGGAAACGCCAGCAGAAAATGTAGAAGACAAACAAACAGAGAACAGAGAAAAAACACCAGAGAAATCGCCAGAACCTGAAAAAGAGACGGAAAGTCCCTCAGAAGATAAAGAAGCCGAGAAAGCAGAGAATGGCGATGTGGAGAAGAATGAGGATGAGAAGGTTGTGGAGAATGAAGCGGAGAAAGTGGAGAAGATTAAAGAAAAGGAAGATGTTGGAGAACCCAGAGCGAAGCGATCGAGAGAGGTTAGTTCTTCTTGTAGGTTGTTTTAATTTGAATGCGTTTTTTGTAGGTTTGCCAGAAATATATCTATTTTGCTAAAATACAAGAATAAAGTCCTAACAGCTAGTCAGTGGCCGGAAAGTCGTACAATCTGTCTAATCAAGGGCTATCGTATTATCCACTAACTGGGTTGTGGAGCTCAGATTGGCATTTGCTGCATGTAAAGCACTGGTATTTATACTTCATAAAATATAGCTTGATCTCTGCGACAGCTGTCAGTAAAATCACGCCTATGAAGTCCTGAATTTCATAATAGTACAGACAGTACCTGTCAATGTCATACTTTCTGATCATGCCGACCTAATTAGTGATGGGCGATGAATCATCGTGGCCGCAGACTACAAACTATCTATATTTGAAATAAAACTTAATGTTAATGTTTAAATTTAACATATGATTTGATAAAATTTGCGAACAAGAGTTTATAATAAATTTACAAGATTGTTCTAGCGATTTAGAAACTGATTCAGATATGGATTTCGGGTGTACTCCTTTATGAGAATACATATTTTTTGAATTAAAATATTCGTTTATTTTAGTAACGCTTGTAATTAAATTAAATCCAATTATATGTTACATTAGCATCGATAATAGTAAGAAACGTCGATAACTTTTATCAATATAATTGTTTTACTGGCATCCCTAGGAATGTCAGTTTGACATATGTCGCAGAGATCAAGCTATGTTTCAGTAGTATAGCTACATCTGGGTAGACTGGAAGCTGACTTCAACATACTTGGGAAAAGGCTAGGCAGATGATGACAAACATAATCTACCTAGCCTTTTTATTATGAAGCTTTTGACCTCCACAACCCAGATGCTGCTAACACAATACGCTTTGGTAAGAAGCCTTCACTACAAAGAAGTTAATCTTAAATATCGTAATTAAAGCAAAAAATAACCAGTCTTACCCAAGGGTGTCGTATTACCCAGTACTAATTGGGTTTTGGAAGTCAGATAGGCAGACGCTCCATGTAAAATAATGGTATTCAGCTGCATCCGGTTAGGCTGTATGACGGATAGGCAAATGATGAGCCTTATTTATATTTTCAAGTTAATAAAGTAAAATAGGTATGTTTCTGACAAGCATTTAAATTAGTTCCTTTTTTCATTGGGTACTTGACTATTTTTTTATAAGATCTAATGCTCTTTTTTGCACTTATCATGAAGAAAAAAGCAAATGGTGGATGACATTATGAGCGGTATTTTCGTTATCAAGAATTTTAGGATACACACAGACAACATTTAACAGCTGTTTTGTAAAAGAAAATATGATAACTTTTCTAACCTTATTGGAGAGTTAGTTCACACACTAGAGGCGGACTGGCAGACGGAATGGGCCTATACTGGCAGTCTTATGTCGCGTTGAAAAAAGCAGGAAAAATTCCTTTCCAATTCCTTTTTTTGTTTTAATGTTTTTTTTTCGAAAGGAGTTTGAACTTTTTTTTGTATGGAAGCTGGCATATCGACCCACCGCCATTTTGTTTTTTTTTTTTTTCGAAATCGTGGCCCACTTTGAAAGTGGTATGTATGGATAGAGGACATACTGACGAACAAAAAATGTCAAGTAACACGGTACACAGTGGGCCCATACTGAAAATTAGTGGACTTAGGCAACAAAGTTCCTATATCGATGCGATTTTTTTTTATATGACGTGTTATATTATTCCTGACAACTTTTATTCTTATAAAATTTCTTCTAAAGTTGATAGTTTGTCTTGAAAAAAATTAATTAGATTTTTTTGTATGGAGCGAATCACGTTTAATTTTTTTTCTTCAATTGTACTAATATGTTGAGTGTGTGGCGTGAGTATATGATAGCTAGGGTCATTCTCTATCCATGAAAAAAAAATCAGCGCCGGCCATCTGCGGCAGCGCGAGTAATCATTCGGTAAAAAAAAAATGATTTGGAAGAATTTTTTTGTCATTTAAAATAAATTCAAAGCATATTTTTTGTCTCATTTGGCTGTTTTCACCTTCTTTTTAGTTAAATAAATAGTTTTAATAGCGCATACGTACTTATAACTAGTAATTCTGGTAGAGATTGGGGACTATATTTCTTGTCACCAAGTTGTATCACCTAATCTATAGAAACGTCACCACTAAATATTTTCGTTCTCAGATAAACAAAAAGTGTTTCCAGAAATGAATTATCAAATTAATGTTAATATAATTATGTGTAAAATAAGAGCAACAAAAAGGTAGTGCATTAGATGAATATAAACTTCGTTCTTATAATAATAGTTTTATTACATAAACAATAGTTTTGTGCCCAGAATGGTAGATCTGTCACCAAATAATGCTGAAAGAAACCCTAACCCTAGAGGGTCGACGTCAAGGTCACCCCGAGGTTCGGTTAGTTAGGTTCCTTTAATCCCTGCAGACAGAAATTGGAGCCCCGTGGGATAGGACAAAACTATTATAATACATACAAAAACATTTATTTGCTACTAGAGCCTATATCTCCATGATTTTAGGTGATTTATTGTGGAATTGATTTTATACTGTTTGGAGACTACGTTTTGATGACAAACCTACTATTTTGGGGACAAACCCTATTACTTAAGAAACACAATACTTATTAAATTGGCGATAGCTTAAATGATACCCGTAGAGATTTAGTTATTATTGCATGTTATCGGTACAAATGAGTCATCAATCACAATGCAGGTGCTCTGCATTGTGATTGATGACTCATTTGTTTGTGCGCGCATAACTAATGAGTCATCGAAAAATGCTCGTCTCTGATTGGCTGTGTTATTTTTTAACTGCACGTTATCTATTGTTGAATAAATATATCGTAATGTTTCAGGTTATACTAATTTTGTTAATGATAGGTGAAATAATTTAAATTTGTACGGGCAAGTCGTTGATAATTATCTACATAATCAACTGTATGTATATTATTATAGTATAAGTTATCGTACGTATGATCAATATGAAACTGAAGTAATTGTAGCCCTGAAAAGGGCTGTTTGTCATATTCCTAACCCTGATGGGCTTTTGTGGGAATAATTTAGAGCCGGATCACATTATTTCTTGTTCCAGAAGTGCTAGTGGGTCCGGCAAATTTTCAGACTCTGCTATGAGGCATTCTTCTTCCTCCATAATTTCACTGTCACAGGGAGGCTCAGTAGTCTGTAACAACTGAGTTGCTTCAGGCAACAACTCATTATGAACCTGTTTCATTATTTTAGGCCTTATGTAGGATATGTGGGGATCAGAGCTTATTAGAAGTCCATGGAGGATGTCTTCGTTTGTTGCTATTCTCCCCGTTTTCCGAGTGTGCCTCTCCCTGACGTTTCTGAAGTCCTTATTACGGGCTTCCGAAGCTTCTTCAGATAAGGTACCTAAAACGAATAAGTACATACATTTTAATTTCAAAACGCAATCGAGTCAAATAATACATCAAACTATATTTATTTTTTACTTACCGATTGGCAAAACACCAAAGTGGTTACAGATGTCTGCACCGTGCATTAGAAGTTTATGTACACTAACTGGCATGTAGTACCACGAATAGTGTTGCACGTACACATCAGCTGTTTCTCTACAGTATCTTCTAAATTTTTCACAGTCAATGTTTTTGCCTGATGATATGGCTTGTAGAATAACGGAAAATCTGAAAATCAGATTTTCGTCAATTCCCGTTATTCTGGAAGATCTTTTGTAATCTTGGAAAAAGCGCCTCGCTGTATTCCCGTCGTTTGTAGTTCCAAAACCCTAAAATGGGAAAACAATACTGTAATATACAATACATAGAGATATAATTCACAAACAACATAAAGAGAGCGAAAATTAAATACATACCTGTTTGACTATATCAATCAGCATTCCAGTTTGCTCACGAAACTCTTGCTGTGTGGTATTTTTTTTAGCTTGTTTCAAAGCCTTATGTTCGCCGCGAGCAGTCCATCGTTGAAAATCCAGATTATAAGATATATGGAGAAGACATTCCATACACCGAATCTTCATATGCAGTGAAGAAATTCCTTGTTTGTAAATTTCTTCACGAAGTGGTTTAGAAGTCAAAGCGTCTAAATTATTCATCTCACTCGGTTTTGCCAAGCAAATGGGACACGTTGCATATGATGGTACTCCAGCAATAATATTGGCCACTTTTCCATCAATCATGGTCATATGCAATTCATGTGATACAATAATATTTCCACACTGTGTAGATATTCGTTCATCAATTTGTTTTTTCATCTCAGACTCTTCAGACTTTATAAAGTCAGCTGTCTCCGAAGTGAAAGTGAACTTCACTGGTCGACAGTACAGAGTTGAGCAAGGTGTGGGGTTCTTCCAAACTAGATTTTCATTCCCAGATGATGGCCTATAGTAGACACTAGCCGAAGAGGGACGATGCTTATCATGACTACTGATGAATCGTCGAACTCTGTAGCTGTGTTTGACGTTTTCTGTTTATAGTTACTCTGCGACGAAGAACCATCAAGTCCCCATTTCCAGGTCAACTTAAGTTCTTCATTTTGAGACCTATCAACAGTATTTATATCAAGTAATATCCTCTCCACAGTGTGGTCCAATAGCGCTTGCAATTTAATGTGAGCTCCGTTTTCGGTAATCTCCATACTATCTTGTGGTGGGTAACATCTTTTCTTGGCATTTACAAGCTTTGGATAAGATGGAAAGGCAGCACAGTTTTCTTCTTTCAGAAATTGTCGAAGAGCTAAGTACTTCCATTTCGAGAGCGCAACTGATGTATAAAGAGCTAAACACTTATCTTCAGAGACAGTACTTAAGCTCTGCTTTTTGAATAGTCTCTCTTCTACTTCGGATAGCGCATCTGGATTACTGGAAAGGTATTCGACCACTTTTGCCAGATTCGTTTTGCCGTTGTCTTTCAATTTTGTTATGTACCAGTGCTGCAAGTCTTCCTCGGAATTTTCTTCTACTATGGAAGTAGAACGTCTTTTCTTTTGCTTATTACTTAACTCTTCGAACGGTTTTCTGTGCTCCTTTTCTGTAGATGTTCCCGCTTCCGCAGTACATACTGCAAGAGTAGGAACATGGCAATCTATATCCACAAGCTCAGATAAGGCTGCGTCCGAAAAGCCCATCACACTTCTCAGATCAACACTGTCACAAACAGGCCAGTTGATGTTTTTTTCCAACCACTTGCGATTAATTACACGATTCATAAAAGTTTTTTGATTTCTACTTGACTCTATCCACTTTTTATTTAAATTTACACAAAAAAGTCGACAGAACTCCTTGATTCGGTTCTTGTCTTCTTCAGAAACTTCGGTAGTCAAGACAGAAATGATACTTTCATACAGAAACATATGATTTTTCAGATCACCGCCACTTCTTAACTTCACAAAAAGATCTAGGTTGGTACAAAATCCAGCCATAGTTCTAATGTAAATATAAAAATACAAGTATTTCACTGTGTTCACAAACAAGCGACAAGAGCGAAACTAGATGGACTTAATGAATGTCTTTATATTTATAGTTAGTGTTAATTACTCAAGTAGTGGACATAACAGTGAGTGAAAATTATTCAGCCAATCAGAGACGAGCATTTTTCGATGACTCATTAGTTATGCGCTTAGCCGAGTGCACAAACAAATGAGTCATCAATCACAATGCAGGTGCTACCGATAACATGCAATAATAACTAAATCTCTACCAGAATTACTAGTTATAAGTACGTATGCGCTATTAAAACTATTTATTTAACTAAAAAGAAGGTGAAAACAGCCAAATGAGACAAAAAATATGCTTTGAATTTATTTTAAATGACAAAAAAATTCTTCCAAATCATTTTTTTTTTACCGAATGATTACTCGCGCTGCCGCAGATGGCCGGCGCTGATTTTTTTTTCATGGATAGAGAATGACCCTAGCTATCATATACTCACGCCACACACTCAACATATTAGTACAATTGAAGAAAAAAAATTAAACGTGATTCGCTCCATACAAAAAAATCTAATTCATTTTTTTCAAGACAAACTATCAACTTAAGAAGAAATTTTATAAGAATAAAAGTTGTCAGGAATAATATAACACGTCATATAAAAAAAAATCGCATCGATATAGGAACTTTGTTGCCTAAGTCCACTAATTTTCAGTATGGGCCCACTGTGCGGTACCCCAGTTTCACGTTACCGAGATATTTGAAGGTAAAGATCGACAAATGAGTACAACGACCATCATTAAATATTTTAAAAAATAGCCTTATACTGCAAATCAAGATAAATAATTAATGTTTTCATCTAGAAAATTTCGGTGTAATATTATTCGAACGGTTGTCTTATACACCCTGTATTATTATAATTTTGTTTCGACTATGTTCTTATTATAAAATATTCAAAATTGACTCAATTTATTGCATGTATGTATTATACCCCACAACAGTTAAAAAAATACAGATCTTCCATTCGTTTTTCAAAATTGCTTAAACTAGTTTACAGGTTTAGTTTTTAAACTGGGTTCTCTATGGTAGCTATGGCAATTGTAAAAAAAGTTAGATATTTAGAATCATGTAAGTTTTTTTTAATTTGATTAAAACTGCTCGAACTAACTGCTCTTCTATAATTCTTAGTTTACTGATTGACATAGCTTCCAAAAAAGTCCAGTTAGATAAAAAAAAAATGACAAGCAAAAGCATGAAAAAAGTGTACAGTGAAAAGTTAAAAAGAATTTCATTTTTACAGATTAGACGGAGACGAATCCATGTAATATGATGCTAAAATCGAAACAATTCTATCGCGGAAAGGGTCAGAAACAGTTTTTTTAATAGATTTTTTCTATGCACGATGCTAAGATTTAAATCGTCAGATGTGCTTTTACTTTATTTCGCGTGAAATATGGCTAGTGTCTGATCTATGACGAGTGATCTCACGCATAGCACATGAAACTATACTGGATGGACTAAATATTAAAACCTGCATAAAAAAAATTGATTCCTCAAACCCAAGTGTACCCCTCGAGGAATCAATTTTTTTTATGACGTCACTATTTGGACCACTTTCCAGATATTATGTTTTTTGTATGAATAAGTGATACTATACTAATTCAACATCATTGTTGAAACAGAAACGTGGCCATTTGTTGACCCGGTAGGACAATTCTGATGATTTAAATCTTTGGCAGTTTTGAAAAGTAGTCAAGTACCCAACTTGTAAAGTAACGCATTCGCGAATATAGATTATGTATTACTTAACCTTTTCTTACATGCTGCTTTTGGGATTCGGATTTACAGCTTGATTTTAGTAATTTGCGTTTAGAAAATTCAAGCTAAATCATTCCGATATTTTTTTGCAATAATCGATTTTACTACGTAAAGTGACGATTCGATTGGCATGATTTTTTTTTGACAATATTCACTATTATTAAGGGACATCTAAAGTGATGGCCAAGAATAGCGTAAATCATTTTGTAGGCTGTTTTTCTTAATATAAATCATAGTAGTTGGTTATTAATTCTAGCATCCAACAAAAAATATTTACAATTACAAAAATATTTCTAAAATAAAGACTCAAAAAAAGTTTATTTTGTGATTATATTGTTCTAGCACAGCCTGCTATTAATAAAATTTCATAATAATAGAAATAAACGAGTCTTGACCATGATTAATAAAGGCTGATTTTACAGGAGTAGCAGTATTTTGATCTCGAATAAAATTGCCTTATAAAGAATATTTTAGGGTGCTTTGAAAGTAGCTCTGAGTATTAGATATTCAAAATATAGTTTTAAAAATGCATGGAAATCGTCTTAAAACCTTAAAATTACGAATATAAAACGAATTTGCTATAAAACCGCGTGATTGTAGGTGCAGGCACTAAGTTATCTAAAATAATTAAGAATGAAACTTTTATTTGTAAACATAGGTAGCAATGGCTGTAGGCCTAACATGAGGCTTAAAATGTATTGTGTGGCATTTACATTTCGGCCTAACTCCTTTGGAGATACAGGAAAATGCAACAACAAGCCTTCAGCATTTTCGTAGCAACATATGTTATGTTACTCGAAACATGTTTTCTAATGTCGCCGACATGTTTTCAGCAACACAAAAACATTTTGCAGTTTTGCAACCAACATTATGCTACTTTTTTTTATAAATCATCTATTTATTTATACGAGGCTTTAGGCTTTAGAAAATATGTAACTAATCACTGTAAAAGACATAGATCTAATTTTAGTAGTTTGTAAGTGTAATAGTTAAGGTGAATCCGACAAAATAGCCCGCGAAATTCGAATTTTCTTGCATTTCATGTCAGTGTCAGGTTGTATGTTAAATAAAATAGGACCCGCGACCGTAACAAATGTGACTTTAATAATTATTAAAATCATCTGAGTAATCACACTAGTATTATAAAGCCGAAAGTTTGTGAGTGTGTATGTTTGTTACTTCTTCACGCAAATCTACTGAACTGATTTGGATAAAATTTGGTAGACAGATAGTTTATAATCTGGATTAACACAGGATAGTTTTTATCCCGATTTTATCTTCCCGTGGGATAATTTTCGAGTTGTAGCGAGTGAAGCCGCTGGCAACATCTAGTAATGATTAAAATCACTAATACAACCCTCTCAGTTCATATTACTTCCTTGAATGCCTTTTTCATCAATAGTCACTCTATGGAATTAAATCAACTCAAGAGGATTGTATTCATGTGTTTAATGATTATATCTCTATAAATACATACGCATTACGTGCGCGAATCATATTTTAATTAACACAAAACCTGACACTGACCTGCAAATGTCAGAAAACGTAAGAAAATTTGAATTTCACGGCCTACATTGTCGGATTTACCATAAAGCATATCACTAACATTGTGTATCGTATTTTGTTGTCTAACACGAACTTAGTAACTAATGTTATATTAGAAAGTATCGCCTTTATGGTTTTATAGTGGCATGCAAAAATTTGAGTGAAACTGTACAAGCGACGTCAAAACATAAATATTAAAAAATATATATATATATATATTAAAATAACGTAAGAATAATACGTTACGTTACGTTACGTAGTAATATTACGTTGCCCCACACACACTAATTTCTCCTGTATCGTGAGTGCGTTTACAAACATTTGCCTATTCAAAATCTAATATTCTAATTCAAAAGAGTGTCCAAGGAGTTTCTTGCCCATTCTTCTCCGTAGAGATCTACGCTAGGGAATGGGCAACTAGAGTACACTCACAGTGATTATGCCTTGTGACTGTAGCTTCTCTTTTTTTATTTGTATTTGTGACCCTACTTGAAATAAATGCTTTGATTTTGAATCATTATAACTATGAAAATTAAACTTTATTTGACGAGTGGTTAAAATAAGGATTAACAAGACCCATAAGGAGCAACCACTTACCCACAATATCGCATTGGGGTAAGTGTTTGTTCCATATTGAGTTATATGACATCATCCCGTATTTGTGTAATACATGTCACACTTCTGCTTGAATTATTTGCTTTTGTGTGTTCATAGACATAACATACCAGGGTCTGGCCCTTTCGGATTGTGTCTCATCGAGACCTACATGTTCATCCATGAGCTTGTAGGTCCGGCGAGCATAGAGGACTTGGACCCAAAACTCTGTAGATAAAAGTTTAGGAGGATAGCTTTTGGTGACCTGTTACATACTACAGCGACAATACTTTACTTTATTCTTTATCGTGTGGACAATGCCTACTGGTGTCACAGTTTTGATGCCGCCCTAGGGCCTCTGACTTGTATTTACAAAATATCATAAAAGTGATATGGCACCTGGCATCATCACAGACTTTTCATAACGTTTATATGACATTTAATTCATCGTTTTATAACAATTTCTGCACGGCTTTGTATAGACGCTGGCACATGAAACTGCCCAAAACTGTCAATTATGTCCAATTTAGATGAAATTCGAAATTCCTTACGTTTTGTTGCAATTTCCCAGTCAGTGTCAAGTCGTATGTTAAATAAAATGGGATTCGCGGCAGTAACAAATGTGCAACCGTCTCAGTTCATATAAGTCTCAAGAGTGATTATTTGATGAAAAAGGCTTCACTTGTCGCCTTCATCTTAATGATTATAACTAATACATACGGATTACGTGCGTAAATCATATTTTAATCAACATAAAACCTGACACTGACCTGCAAGTTGCAAAAAACGTAAGAAAATTTGAATTTCGCGGACTACCTTGTCGGATTCATCTTAAACTTGAACCGAATACTTCAGATAACGATAATATTGATTTGATTGTCACGATAATATTGATTTGATTGTCACGATAATATTGATTTGATTGTCACTATGATTGTCACTATTTCGTTCAGTTTTAATCGAGTTAAAAGGAAGAGATTCTCAATTCGATTGTCTTGTCTGTTGCCGTCTGCCAAAGGCCACCAAAAACTACCTTTTAATTTGTTTTAAATGTTGTATTGATAATAAATTCATAATTATTTGCAGAGTAAGAAGACTGAGCCCCCGCCGAGGTCCCCAGCTAAACGAAAGTCAAAATTTTAAAACTACCCTCTTTTGTAAAAGAAAAAAAAAGATAAACATTGGTTATTTTTATACGAACGGCCGCGCGGTCAGGCCTTGTTATGTATTGTGGGTGCATTTTATTGATAAAGGAATAATATATTTAAAAAATATTACATGGAACTTGTATTATAACTGCTAAGATCTGGATGTATTATAGTACACTTCTGCCTTATCCTTTAGGGGTTGTTAGCATGATGTTGTTTAATTATTAGGTGTTGCCGTTTTATAGCGGACAGTTTAAATGTCATACTAGACTTTAGAAAGAGACTGTCACTGCCGTATCCGGTTGTGTGACCTTATTATGGTTTAAACAAATATGTAAATGTTGAATACGTGTCCAATATTTTTTGGAAATCTATCTGACGGACTAATTAGATTTTTTTTTGTTAACTACCCTATTGGCAAAATGTGGGTGTGTAACTATTAGGTAAACCTCAGCCTAACCCTTCGAGGAGTAAAGGCGTAATGTTATGTATGTATTCTGCTTTCACAGATTTAGTAAAAGGGTACAGTAAAGATTTTTGTATATGTTCGCCCTCTAGACTGTCCGATCTCTTATTTCTACTATAAAATAATCTCCAAGTAACTTTGTAATGTTTCATTAATTAATTTTACCGCACTTTTTCATATGCTAACCGATTGAAATGGTATTTTATTGTTTTTTTTTTGTGAATATTGTTCTGCAATTCAGTCACAGAATTTGCTATTTGACTACTGTTAAAAATTCACGAAATTGTGATGTAATTTTAAAGAACTAACAGAAATAGCACGATGTGTGAAAAAAATAATAAAATCGATAAAAAAATTGAGTAGTTACATGCTTTAGAAGTTTTTGGTGGGGGCACTTTCTATCCTTGTCGCGCCAAACGGCCATTTGTACTACCCATAACGTTACTAAGGCGATATGAAATAATTATGACTTTACGTTTCTATAGCGCTGTCTTTGTCTAACACGTGATTTAAAATCGGTTAAAATTAAGCCACTTTCTGATTGATTTTATTACTTTTTTTCACACATTGTGTTATTTCTGTTAGTTTTTTGAAATAACATGACATTTCCCTGAATTTTTAACAGTAGTCTAGTAGCCTTTTTAAATTCATTCAAAACGTTTAATTTTAAACTCAATATAAAATGCACCCACGGAGAGAAAGCGGTGAATCTGCTAGTTAATATGTAAAAAATTTTACGTCACCAGCTCCCATGAAATATTTGTGAAAATCATAGAATAGTATGACATGTATGAAGACGCCTTTAAAGTTTCCTAAGTGATCCTTTAAAGCTCGATAATTTACGATACATAAGTTATGTATGCAATTTTTTAATAAACGTTTTTCGTTCCCAACTCTCATCATACATATTTTTTTTCAAATATTAGTAACTGTGTGAATAAGACAGTGCAGAAATGTTACTATAAAACAAATTGTGCGAATTATTAAAATCGACCGTAAATCGTTCATATCAAAATGGTTCTAAAAGGTATAGTAATTATTAATTAACTTTGCATTACTCATATAGCATTGCTTCTAATACTAGACACCTAACCTTAAAAAAAATTCGCTGACTCATCACTGACGCCGAAAAGAGCCAGCTAATTTTTTGTCTCGAATCGAATACTAAATACTTACTCGCGGATATCGTTGACTTGTCTATCACTCAAATGTCAGGGGTGCGTTTAAGTAAGCCGGCGAAATTTTCGCCGGATAAAAATTAGACTGGCGAGGGTTCGCTGAACGGGGTCTTGTATCTTGTATCAATGTTAACTGTCAAATTCAATTGACAGCTCAGTTTGTCAAACAAGTAACAACTATCTTGTAAATTTATCAACAAACAGCTCAATGTCAATCTGACAGCAGACTAAAATTTAGCGAGGTAAAAAGGTCGCTAAAATTTATCCTAGTCAGGCGAAAACTTATACCAGCGGACGACCGTGAACGGGGCTGATTAAATTTTAGTCAGTTTAATTTTTCACCTCGCGGTGTGCTTGAACGGGGTGTTTGACATTTAGTCAGTTTAAATTCTAAACTGAATAATTGACTTAAACGCACCCCTGTATCAGATGTGGAGTCTAAATGGAAGTTATGTCATGCGGATATTTTGATGCGCCGTCTTTCTTAGAGAGGATGTCCGAGCTGTGGGAACGTTATAATAAGCAAATGCTGTAACTGCTGGTTTCTTTCAGCTGCAATGAGCAACAGGTTTTGTTTGTGTGAGGTGTCTAGGATTAAACAAGCAATACTTTTTCTTTTCGAAAATAATTATGAACTGCGGACTTCATCTAAGTAAAATACTGTATTAATTAATTTTGCACTACACCAGGCTTATTTCACTGCGCCTTAGGCACACCGTCTCAGAAAAACGGTAGGTCTGTAATATTACACACTATTTTGAATAACCAACCAGTTTGAAACATGCATTTGTAAGTTCGTTTCTGAGCTAAGTAATAAGATATTTTTATGATGATTTCTTCATTTCTGGAAACGTGCACAGTCGAACAAGGTATTTGGTATATAGCCAGCTAACTTGCATTTACTTTTAATATTACACAGATACAGAGATTTCAAACGAAACAGCGTTTCGAAGCAGTTTGGACATCAGGGGTGCGTTTAAGTAAGCCGGCGGATTTTCGCCGGATAAAAATTAGACTGGCGAGGGTTCGCTGAACGGAGTCTTGTATCTTGTATCAATGTCAAATTCAATTGACAGCTCAATGTCAATGTCAATTTGACAGCAGACTAAAATTTAGCGAGGTAAAAAGGTCGCTAAAATTTATCCTAGTCAGGCGATAACTTATACCAGCGGACGACCGTGAACGGGGCTGATTAAATTTTAGTCAGTTTAATTTTTCACCTCGCGGTGTGCTTGAACGGGGTGTTTGACATTTAGTCAGTTTAAATTTTAAACTGGATAATTGACTTAAACGCACCCCTGTCTCTAATGCTTTATAAAATAAAATTGCAATCAATATTGTCGGTGTACTAGAATTATAAATATTTCTGCGTGTATACCAAATAGCTTGTTTGTAAACACTAGTTTTTGCAAGAAATATAATGTTCACTTAATAATTAAGTGAAAATATTAATTTGGTTTTCAATATATAATAGTATGGTCACTTTCTAATACACAGCACAGATTGGGAACGTTGAAAAAGCCTGTAGGTATATGGAAGTTTGTAAAAAAAGGTTTTTTTTATAAACTTCATCAGTTCGAAACTATTTATATAGTTCAAGTACATTTTTTATTGTATTAGACTTATAATAGAGATAAAATGTTAGTTATAATTTACATTGTAAATACTTACAATAAACATACCTACATATTATATGAATCTTTGGTTTTATTTGGGGAGTTTTGGTATAACATTTTATAACAAACTGCCATCTTCTTTTCTAGACTTGCCATTTAATGCGTTTAAAGCCAAAGTAAAATCTAATCTTTGTTTAAAAGCGTACTATTCCATTAACGACTACTTAAATGATAAGAACAGTTGGTCGCTGAGTTGAACACAAGACAATGTTTGTTATTTATTTATGTTCTTTCTCCAAGATTAGTTTACTGATATGTTAAGTCTTTTTTATTATTATTATATACTTTTTTATACTTGCCTTACTATTGTATCGAGTCTGGTTCTTCTAACCAACCTAACAGACAGATGTGTGCTGGGGAGTTTGTTCCGCCACTTCTTCTTTCCAGCAAAAACACTAGGAAGTGTCGAAGGGGGGGCGTTTTGGGGGACTGTCTCTTGTAAATAAGTAAAGTAAAGTAAATTTTGACGTTCGAAAAGTGCTGATTATCAGCCTAGTTTGAATAAATGAGTTTTGATTTTGATTTTGATTTTGGAATGTCCAAAAACTTAGCAGGTTTGTGGTAGCAGCGACGGAGACTGAATTTGTGCCCGCTTGATGGCGAAATGTGGGTGTTAAGAACGATCGAAAGCAAGAATAAAATATTTTTTGGTCTCACACAGGACAAGAAATTAATATTAAAAATAAAAAATTAGGTACGCCTCTGCCTAAACCTAACCCTTCGTGGATTACAGGCGTGTTGTTATGTCAATAAGTGTCTGGATTTACCATACAATATACATACCTAGATACTTACTCGCAGACGTTGAGCACTCGAATGTCAGAATCAGATGTGGAGTCGACCCGTCGGTGCATAAAAATGGTGTTTAATATGCAAACGCTGCAACATTTCTTTCGGCTGCAATGAACTACAGGCCTGGTTGGGACTTATACAGGGTGTAAATTAACCTTTCACACATACGTCAACCAAGCATCAAACTAAGTACCCCTACACAAAAATGTTTGCTGGGAAACGACTTTCTTTTTTGGGGTCAAAAATCTCATTTACGGTAAAACTCAATGCAAAGGATGCTTTGAATAGTAAACGGGTCATGGAGGTAATTTAATTAAAGTTATAACCTGAAAAACTAGTATTTACAAAAACAGCTGGATTTGGAACTTTGACCCCCAATATCTCCGTAACTAGGGGTTCCCAGGTATGGTCTAGAACCAAAAAATGATCGCAGTAGTGGGGAGAACAAGTGCGCTTCGTTTGCGTAGGTACTTACCAAAAAAAAGGGTACTTTAAAAAGTAAAAGCAAAAGAAAAAGTAAAAAAAAAAGCAAAAAAAAAAAAACCAAGCAAAGTAGTAGTAGTTAAAAAGTAAGCAAAAGTAAGGGTACTTTTACACCCTTTATATTTCTCGGTAAGTACCTAATGCTACAAGCAAGCTATGCTTTGGTCCCCGTCGGGGCCGCGGGTTGTACACTAGTTATCGCGGCCTCGACATAGAGGGCTAAGAAGGATCATGGGTGGTTTTTAGTCGGTAGAAGTCTGACACTCCCTTTCGCTCTGCCCAAGAGCGGGAAGGGTTATTTGATGATTTCCCACCCGCCAAAAAAAAAGCTTTGGCCAAAGCACTTAAAATGTGACTAAATACTGGGCCCAAACCGTATAAGATGGAAGTAGAATCGACACGAAAAGAAGAAGCACTTTTTGTTTGTTTTTTTGTGTTGTTAGTACCTATCCTGATGTCATGGGCCTCTGATTTTAGATCATCATCATCATTTCAGCCGAAAGACCACCGCCGAAAGTCCACAGCTGAACATAGGCCTCCCCTAAGTGTTGCCACATTGACCGGTCCCGTGCGTCTCGCATCCAGCGGATCCCCGCAACCATCACCAGGTCATCGGTCCACCTAGTGAGAGGCCTTCCAACGCAACGTCTTCCGTTTCGCGGTCGCCAATCCAGAACTTTCCGGCCCCATAGGCCATCCGTTCTGCGAGCAATGTGCCCTGCCTACTGCCACTTAAGTTTGGCAATTCTTCGGGCTATGTCGGTAACCTTGGTTCTCATGCGGATGTCCTCATTTCTGATTCGATCACGCAAGGAAAGTCCGAGCATAGCCCTCTCCATTGCCGTTGACAGTCCCATGAACAGCCCACTACGCTATCACTGCTTTAAAGGACAAGGTAAGTTACAGAGTTCAATAAAACACGAACTCATGCGAAAGTCTTATAATTCACTTATCAAAAAAATTAAAAGTAGGTACAGTGTATAAGTTTTAAAAATGTCTTCGCCTCCTCTTTCTGTTTTCTCCAGGGTACATATTGAGAATCTTCTTTGCGGATTCCTTGGCTTCATCTTCAACTGAAAATGATGAACAGCTTTTAGTAAATCTAAACAAGTTGCGAAGCTTGCCTAATACCTACACAGAGACCACTGCAAAATGGTTGTTTGACCGGATACTGGCAAGATTGCGAATAAAATTAGAGCTAGGAGTTGAACCTTTAAAAGAGATTCATCATGTTACTCAGTGACTGACTTATTGGTGTCGGAGAGGCAGTCTCTCCGTGGAAAATACTGGTATTCAGCTGCATCCAGACTGGTAAAATAGTTGGAAAACGGCTATTTAAAGAAATAGCCGTTTAAAATAGTTGGAAAACGGCTATTTAAAGAAATAGCCGTTTTCCAACTATTTTACTAAAGGCTAAAGAGCCGGCTAGAGAAATGGTGGTAAGTTTTATGCTCATTTTCACCAACGGGTAGCGACCATAAAACCGAAATTTGTTTGCTAATGATACCTTTTTTTTTTCTATCTCACTCTCAAAACTCTGCATAAATTACGACTCACATTCATCTTCAGAACTATCTGGCTGATGTCTCCTCAAGGCCAACTGCTTATCGAAGCCAATCCCATCATACTGGCTATTCATTGCTGAAGCTCTCACCGACTTATTCTCCAAGAAATATATCTCCGACATCGGCAATAATGGGTTGTATATCCCTTGAAACAACCCCAAGTAATCGTCCCCGTCAGGAATATGATGATTGTTCCTATAGCTTCTATCTTCGAATTCATTTCTTGGCCTATCTTGTCTACTTGGACCTTCCCCTGGATCGGACGCTTCTCTTTCGACCTCTCTGTATTGGCTACAATAATTGATCAGTGGTTCAGAACTAGCGGGAGATAGATTCTGGCAATTATCGAGCCCGTAATTTATTACGAATCCAGTCAGATTTGCTTCAGTTTCTGATATGAATTCGAAATCTGATGAATTATAGCCATCGTCTGAATCTGACTGGTCAGAAATTGTGTTAATGGGAACGGTGTCTTTTATGTGTCCTGTTTGACTAGTATCGTCTTCAGCAGAACTTATTGAAATAACATCGATGTTTTCATTTACATTTGGATGTTCTTCATTTGCAGCATTTGATAAGTCTTTCTCTTTGGAATATGTTTCGTTCTCATTTCCACAAACATTTTTAACAGAACCATTGATAGAAGTTGATGAATCTTCATTCACAGCATGCAGATCATCAAATATTTCCATAAATTCGTCTAAGTTAATCAAGTCTCTTTCAACATCTTCAGTTAAAACCGTTTTATCAATAATATTTAAAGTTTCATCGTCTAAAGCATTGTATAACGTAGTGACATCATTTGAAACTTCAGCTTCACATGGAATTTGAATTTCTTTAAAATCATTATTATGTATTACAAGTACATCCTCTGGTACATTAACTGAATTTATTTCAGTATTTATGTCTGAAATAAAAGCATTTTCATGTGCAAAATCATCATTTAAACTTATTTTATTATCATAAAGTTCTTTGCAAGTCATAGTTTCAGTTGGAATAATTTCAATAGGAGTAACATTATCTAAGTTATAAAAAGTCTTAGTAACACCGAATTCATCAATACTGACAACATAAGAATCGTTTGTAGTATCATCATTCGTATTGACCGTGACATTACTTTCACTTTCAAGTTTTTCTGAATCATTATCAGCTTGTGAATGGCATTGATCAATGGATGTTTCCATTCTTGTTGCTGTATAATTAGTTTCTTTTGAGCCTGAGGCCATGTTTGTGAAATAATTTTGTGGAAATAATTTTCTAAAGAAGTCCATTGTAAGCTGAAATTATAAGAGTTAATTTAGGTAAGGTATGGCCATCAAGGTCAGAGCAAGGATTAGACGTGTTGGTGGCTCACTGTTATAAAATTTCAACACCTTCCATCACACTAATATTATAAAGGCGAAAGTTTGTGAGTGTGTATGTTTGTAACTTCTTCACGCCTAAACGGCTGGAGCCATTTTAATCAAATTTGGTATGGAGTTAGCTGACTGAGATAAAATCGGGATAAAAACTATCCTGTGTTAATCCAAGGTATTAACACAGAATAGTTTTTATCCTGATTTTATCTTCCCCTGGGATAATTTTCGAGTTGTAGCGAGCAAAGCCGCTGGGAACAGCTAGTATTCCATAAAAACTAAGAGGTGTAACACCGTATTCGCATTACGATAATATGTACCTACCTATAACGTATAGTAACTGGCGGTTTCTAATAACGGTCAGAAGTTGTACCTACAACACATTTCTGGCGCTTACATTAATTAATATTGGTTGCTGTCTCGATGGCGTAGTGGTCGCTAGCGCGTCTGCTGAACATGGGGTCCTGACTTAAATTATCACGTAGGGCAAGCGTTCTTGGGTTTTTCTATTTCTCAGTAGCAAACACGGAGCAATCTGGTTTCGTACTCGGTTGATGGCAATGGGCCGCCTCTTATTGCAAGAGACTTAAACAAAACTGTGGGTGTACCTAATGTCAATAGTGACTCCTGAAATAAGGCCATAAGGAAAAACGCATTCCATCCATCCAGGTACGGTAAGCAACAGAAGAGCTTAACATTTCGGAATTTTAATTATTAGATGTAGGACAGGACTTCAGCTATTATTTTTAACGTTTCAGAAGATTATTCTCTAAAGTATTCCTTGCTCTTCAATAACTTGCTAGTAACAAGTTTTTGTATTATTACATTGAAGTTCTGAGAACGTAGTGCACGTGCGACATGACAGCTTAATTTAAAAACATAATATAAAGCTGGACACAAATACTTTCGAATTACAATTATTGTATTTAGATTTTTAACACCGTACTTTTATGCTAAGCCTATTGGTTACTTAGCCCTGTTCTAGGTACTCACTTTATAGTGTCCAGTCTTTAAAAACACTAGCTTCTTCTTAGTTCACTCAAAAATACAGGTACTATTTTAACAAAATTTTATCAAAACAACAAAGTAACAAACAGAACATGATTCGCGAACTGTCAAATTCGAAAGGGCGGGAAATTAGCATGCCGACTAAGGTAAAATTGTATACAGCCTAATAATAAAAAACAATATTTAGTAATCAAATGCTTTTTTATTTATATAAAAGGCATGTTACAAGTTTGGTATGTATGTTAGAAATGTTGCCAAATGATGGCAGTGCGACGGTCATTATCATGGTTAAATTGATGGTGGTGATCAACCATAGTTTATGCTGAATTCATCAAATAAAAACAACAAAGATCTTTTTATAATTCTTACATTAGAATATCCTATAATTAAATTTCAAAGTTAGCTGTATCACTTTTTTCCCGATTTCTTGATGCCACCAGTTGCTAAAGGACCCTTTTGTGAGGCCTTTGCTTTCGCCTCCTGAAAAAGTAAAATAATACGCTGTTACACGAAATTATTTAGCAACGGTAAATTCAAGGATTATATTCTCAATAGGACTTGTAGCTTTTTTTTTTTTTTTTTTGGCGTGTGTAAAATCATCGAATAACCCCTCCCGCTCTTGGGCAGAGCGAAAGGGAGTGTCAGACTTCTACTGACTAAAAACCACCCATGTTCCTTCTTCGCCCTCTATGTCGAGGCCGCGATAACCGGTGGACTACCCGCGGCCCTGACAGGTAGGACTTGTAGCTTACACGATTTTTTTATTGGGATATAGAGCAGTTTCAGAGAAAGTTTTATTATGGAGATATCACAGAACCAATCATGAGTCATTGTCTCTTTATTGACGACCTTGAAATAATAAATGGAAAAAATATGATGACTGGTAAGTTTTACTGTCTTTTGCACTGCTTGAGAACTTACTATCTATGAAACACACATTATAGAGAGGTAGTTTTCCAAACTTGATAGCTTGGGGAGAGCAGCGGTGGCCCCGACTTACGAACAGTAGGTCGTGGGTTCGAACCCAGGCAGGCAGGCATATTACTTTGTGTAATTTATTTCATCACCGCTGCTCTCAAAACGGCGAAGGAAAACATCGTGAGGATACCGGCTTGTCTTAGAACCAAAAAAATCGAAGAGATGTGACATTTACCAATCCGCACTGGGCCCGCGTGGTAGATTATAGCCCATTCCCTCTAAAAAAAAAAGAGAGAGGAGGCCTGTGTCCCAGCAGTGGGAACATTAATAGGCTGTTGATGATGATGATAGCTTGGATGGTTCATTAATGGAAAGCTATATTAGCCCTGAGTGCCAGTCAGCGGCTTGTATAATGAATAAATAATTAAATTTCCGACCATAACATAGGCGAAACTGCGATAAAAGCTAGTTGTAGATAAAAATAATATAAAGTACAAACCTGTAGTGCCTTCTGTTGTTCCTTTAACTTTGCCTTATGAGCTAGGTCATCCTCGTCGAGGTCCTTTGAGTCTTTCTTGGGCGCCTTCAGCGGCTTCTTCTTACCACCTTCACGACCTGACATCTGGAAGTATAAAATAAGAAGTTTAAATAAAAATCAATTGCTGAATGTACCTATGACAGAGTATCACTTGAGCACGGCTCAATGGATTTGACCTTTTTATTATTTGTTGTTCATAAGTGACGGCATGGTTGGCAAAGTGGCTGTGCGATTGGACTACTGCGCTGCGTTTCATGGGTTCGATCCCCGCTCCCAACAAATATTTGTATCAGGTCTTAGTGTTTGGTTTGTGTACGTGAGTTTAAATGTTTGTAAATGCACCCACAATACAAGAGAAATTGCTGGTGGGAGGCAACTTCTTTTTTTTAAATATCTGGATCTGATTTGTATGAAAGAAAATTGAGATTTACTGTGGTACTCTCGAGATATTTAATGATTGCTTAAGCCGTTACTTAGTAAGGATTAAAATTCTCTGAGTGCGGCAGTTAAAATAATAAGAGATTACTCAAGCCGCCACTAAGTGAAGGTTTTGACAGTTTTGTCATACAAAAGTATGTCAACTCTTTTTATTAGTGACGGCTTAAGTAACCATTAAATATCTCTGATACTGCAGTAAGTACACTTGTAATAAATTGCACACATGTGAAGCAGAGACCGATTGCTTGTAAAATCTAAAAATAATAAAACATTCAATGTCAACCTATGTGTCTTTGTTTTAATGTTCTTTACTAAAAAGTAGATTTGGCTTTACAACATCTTTCGCTTTTCAGCCTGCACTGTCCCACTGCTGGGCAAAGGCCTCCCCCAATTTCTTCCAAGAGCTCTAAATACAACATATAATTAAATCTTGAATTGCAGTAAAGATATGAAAATTTACAACAGGGAGTTACATGCCATTTATATCGTTTTTTTTATGTTACTATAGGTTGTCCCACTGGAGGGCAAAAGCCAGGAGGACTTTCCCGTTTTCCACTGATGGTTTTTTATATTTCGATTTGAACAAATCTATGCCATCTGACTCACAAGTTTGTCTGACAAATCAGTTTAAAAGTAATATTGTAATGAATGTCATGGCTATTATTGACCAATTTACAATACATCTATGCTGTGGCTCACAAATTATTATATTTAAAGGTTATTTGTGTGAGTGCCCTTGTTGATTTTAGGCTTGAGTATAGCTATTACATCAAGACTACTTCCCACAAAATTAGGCATGGGAATTATTATGATCATATCATGCACTGTACAGAATAATAGGTTGACCTAAGTCCGATATCATTGATAAAACATGTTTAATTTTCACAAATTAGTCTCTAATTAAATAGTTACTAAATAGCACAGTGATGTGAAAATCAATTTAATATAGCACTCCGCTTTAAACGAAGGATAATACTCGTAATCCATCGCTCTGAATGAGTGCTTGTAAAACAATACGTAACATGGACTAGTCCTTTGATGGATTGTGTGAGGTATGATATAAAGGAAGAAATGATAGCGTAACTATTGACAGGGGAGAATGCAATAAAAAAATTAGTTTCATCAACCCCAAATACCAATAAATACTTTTTCTTTCTTTCTTTCTTTCAAATATTGGCCAATGGCACGGAGATGAAGATAGACAAGTCCTTGACAATTAAGAACAAAGAATCTAAACATTATCAGAAGGAAGTTATGGTGATAATTCCACATTGACTGAGATTTTATATTATGAACCAGCCTAGGCAGTTTTCTTTTTCCGTTCTATTGTAAGTTAGATTACGTCCTGGATATAAATTGCTGTAATTCTATGATTGGAGCTGTGATTGAATACCGCCATTTGTAGAGGCCAGATATTTTGTACCTGACAGAAATGCTCTAAAGATTCATAAGACGTAGTTTAAAGAAAAAAGCGTCTAAATTGAACTTTGCAAGCTTATTTCTATTATTTAGTCAAAGTTAACGAAATAAAAACATTCATTTTCTAATTTACGGCGTCGTTGGCACTAGTTTTTACTTTTTGTTTTAACCTCAACGCCCAAATAGGCAAAACTTTGAAGTAGTATTACGTTTTACATTTTCATTTTCGTACAAACCATTTTAAGAAAACACATAATGATAAATACTTACGTTTAGAATTGGTTGATGAGATGTAATAAGAATGAAAATGAATTCACTGGGAAATACACGCTTTTTCCCAAATTAAAATGAATTGACGTTTTGACAATTTTTTTTGCTGTCAGACTGACAGACAAATAGACAATACGAGCGAGAACGGTGTTGCTACTTTAGCAAACATTGGCTTATTCATTCTATTTTTTTTTTCAAAGTCCTGGCTGTATAGCTGGACGACCAGCAGGGCTATTGTGTATCTTTTAAATGACAGTGGCTCACCTAAAGTGCCTTTCAATTACTGTCAAATGATTCCATTTTGTACTAAACCATAACCAATTTGACAGTTAATCCATAGACAATATGATAGCCACTGTCATTTAAAAGATACGCAATAGCCCTGCAGAGGACAAAAAAACAAAATAAGCGGGAAAGCGACAACATCATTCATCATCAACACTCATTTTGCTTTAGTTAATAATTTATGTTCTTATTTTCCTCGTATTGGCAATGAAAAGCACAGTGTTTACATCGGGTAAATTACTTATAAAGTCCCTCGAACTATTGGCGAACCTTGGCGCCCGTACCCTATAAGTAATTTTCGCCCCTTGGATAACAATGTATTAGTGTATTTGTATCGACTCTTCAAAAGTGCCTGTCAAAATCAACTGTCGGTCGAACTAAACGACTTTTGCTCAAGACAGCTTTGCAATATTCCTTTGTTGTTATGTGTGTAAGAAACCGGGAAACTGGTAGGTACTCTAATAAGGGGAATACATTTGTATGGAGAATTCCAACATCGTTTTTCCCTCCATATGTCATAAATTAATACACAAATAAATACTTTCTGCCAAAACTTTTAAAAATTAAAATTGCATTCAATTTACATTTTGAGTTTACTGCATCACCCAGTACTTAGCTTAATGTCTAATCTGTGCCCTAACTTAGAATTTTTGGGAATTCAGCGGTCAGCTTATATGCTGCAATGATTGTAATAATATGTCGTCATGCGTAGGTTCTTTATCTTGTATGCACATAATTAAACTTGTAAATCATTAAGTTGTTAGTTTTTCAATACTTATTACTAATTTTCCTTATAATGATAATAATATGTAGAGTCGAACCCGCCCAATCGCTCAGCCACTGCACCAACCGTGCCGTCAAATGACTTCTCCCACTCTAGGCGGTGCGGTAACTACGGAGTGTCAGACCCATTGCCAAATTGAAAAACTAGTATTTACAAAAACAGCTGTGCAAAATTTGGAACTTTGGCCCCCAATATCTCCGTAACTAGGGTGTTCCCAGGTATGGTCTAGAACCAAAAACTAACCGCAGTGGTAGGGAGAACAAACGCCTTTCGTTTGCGTTAAGGGTACTTTTACACCTTTGTAGATGATTAATATCGATCAATTGTCGTACGCTTGTGAGGCGGAGAACGCGCGTAGAGGAATACTAAAGAAACATTGGTAGGACTGTGTAGGTAAAAGATGATATGGCAAGAGAGGAGGTGAATGCTGACCAGTGGCGTAGCGTGCCTTTGTGCCCCCCCCCCCGTATAAAAAAATGTTTGGGGATTTCTCACAAAAGAAAAAAAAATGTTTGCATAAAATTAAAAGCAATATTTATTCATCATAATTATCTGTCACTTTTTCCAATTTATTTCTTGACTTTTTTCATTTCTGAAATATAAAAAAAATTTGGTAGTTTTTATTGATCTTTGCCTACGCACGTCGGGGGCCCCTGTAGCCCGGGGGCCCCGTATAATTGATACGGCAGATACGGCGGTAGCTACGCCCCTGATGCTGACATGACGAAAAATAGAGAAGTATGGAAGAAGACATGTTGCGTCGACCACAAATGAATTGGGTAAGGGCAAGAGAATGATAATTATGAATTAACTAGCTGTTGCCAGCAGCTTCACCCGCTACAACTCGAAAATTATCCCACGGGAAGATAAAATCGGGATAAAAACTACCCTATGTGTCAATCCAGGTTATAAACTATCTGTGTACTAAATTTTATCCGAATCCGTTCAGTAGTTTTTACGTGAGAAGTAACAAACATACACACTCACACACTCACAAACTTTCGCCTTTAATTTTAGTGTGATGTGATTTTATTATTACCTACACTAGTCAACAAAATTGTGTAACAAGAAAGGCGCTTACTAATTTTGAATTACCTATTTACCCTCATTGAAACCCCATATTTATTTTGCTTTGATCAGCAGGGCTATTGCGTATCTTTTAAATGACAGTGGCTAACCTATAGTGCCTATCAATTACTGTCAAATGGTTGCATTTTGTACTAAACCATAACCAATTTGACAGTTAATCCATAGACAATATGATAGCCACTGTCATTTAAAAGATACGCAATAGCCCTGCAGGTCTCATTTTTGTGTTACGCCTTCCAATTTTCTCGGAAGTCCCAGAACAAGTGAAAAAAAAGTATTGTCGAGGAGCTGTTATTCACGTACAAGTCTTTGAGCTGTTATATTTATATTATATTGCTCGAAAATACATTTTACACATTCATATTTAGACTTCTTTCCTGAAAATTTGGGTGAAAACAGTGAAATATTTCATCAAGACAACTCTACAATAGAAAAATGATATCAGGGCAAGTGGACTCCATGTGTGCTGGCAGACAACTGTTGCACATTACAACGAGATGTCCCTGAAGCAAAATACAGAATAAAATCTTAAGTAACATTGCCTTAACAGTTGCAATGGACATTCATTTAGATCATACAAAATGAAATTTTCAAACTTTACATAAAAAAGTGTTTATTTGTCGACCAGTGATTATTTTAATAAAGGGCACCACGCATAAAAGTCGTGCTCGCTTACACGTGTATGTAATGTTAGATAATAATTATAATTTAATTTTCCTCTACTCAACACCTAATTAGATTAATTATTGTAATAAATAACGAAGTATATTATTTCCTACATTGATTACTGATTCCAGTTGTTCCCTGCTGGTAATAGGGATGTCTACTGACTTAAAAAAATATGATTCTCATTAGTCCGTCTGTTAGATTATCAAAAAATATTGGATACGTATTTCTGGTTTTTATCAAATCAATAAAAACGGACGAAGATAAAACGCGTCAAAGATTTAAGTGGGGGGTTTTGACGTCACTCACCGGTAAACAATGTCATACTTACTAATATCTTGGAAAATGTCGTCTCACGAGTTTTCAAAGCACTGTATCGTCTTCATTGTTTGTTTACGTGAAGAAAGAAAAAATACGCTCCAATATTTTTTGGAAATCTATTTGACGGACTAATTAGTTTTTTTTTTGTTAACTAATACCCTATTGGAGCTGTTGTTTATTGTACAATTAAAGAATGACTAAATTAATAATAATTAATAAAATAATCGGCCAATGGTTTAATTGCCAAAAGCCTCGACCAACATATAAGGAGACTATCGCTTAGCAGCTGGATCAAGGGCTTGATTAAAAAAGCAGTACCTACTTCTGGACAAGGCGCGTATTGTTAGGTGGTTCCTCTCGAGAGCCCTGTAGCTGGGATCCTATTCCCAATGCCGGGGGCTACTATATTTTAAAAATTTTAAATGTACTTTATAAAGGGTGTAAAAGTACCCTTAACGCAAACGAAAGGCATTTGTTCTCGCCACCACTGCGATCATTTTTAGGGTTCCGTAGCCAAATGGCAAAAAACGGAACCCTTATAGATTCGTCATGTCTGTCTGTCTGTCTGTTTGTCTGTCTGTCTGTCCGTCTGTCCGTCTGTCCGTCCGTATGTCACAGTCATTTTATTCCGAGACTATAAGGATCACACAGTTGAAATTTGGCAGGTAGATGTATTCTGTAAACCGCTTTTTGATTTTTATATAAAAATAAAAAAATATAAGATTAAGAGGGGGCTCTCCATACATGGAATTGAAACTAAAAAAACTTTTTTTCATCAAACCTACACATGAGGGGTATCTTTGGATAGGTCTTCAAAAATGACATTGAAGTTTTTAAAATCATTTTTTCTCAAAGTCAATCGTTTCAAAGATAGACACATCCAAAGTGGTAAAATGTGTGTCCCCCCCCCTCCTCTAACTTTTAAAGTAAGATAGTGACAATTCTAAAAAAAATATATAATGTAGATCTCAACAAAAACTACCAACCAAAATTGGTTTGAACGAGATCTAGTAAGTATTTTTTTTTAATACGTCATAAATCGTAAATCGCAATTTACCGTTCATAAAATCAACTCAATTATAAAAATTATGTTAACATTATGTTACTTGCTGCTACGGAACCCTTCATGGGCGAGTCTGACTCGCACTTGGCCGGTTTTTGGTTCTAGACCATACCTGGGAACCCCCTAGTTACGGAGATATTGGGGGTCAAAGTTCCAAATTTTGCACAGCTGTTTTTGTAAATACTAGTTTTTCAGGTTATAACTTTACTTAAATTACCTCCATGACCTATTTACTATTCAAAGCATCCACTAGCGTAATGTTTTATGCTACATTGATTTTTACCAAAAAAAAATCGTTTCCCGGCAAATTTTTTTGCGTAGGGGTACTTAGTTTGATGTACAGAATGCTTGGTTGACGTTTGTGTGAAGGGTTAATTTACACCCTGTATAGTAATATTTAAAAATGAAAAAAAAAACTAGGCTATGTTAATTCATTCGCCATATTTGCGACCTCATAGTGCGACTTCACCTTTATTTACCCACGATTATACATGCCACCATAATAACTTACTGGACTGTAAATGTGGACCTACCTATCGAAAGAGTTGACTGTGTAACCTACCTTGGCATGAAAATAGATGAGAACTATTCTTGGTCCCAACACGTAGACTACATTATTTTCTAGTAATTTAAGAATAGTGTTACGAGCTGGGTATGGGATAAATAAAAACACTACCAATTGAACACACGAAATAACTTTATTACTTGCAAAACACTTATAGACAATCGCAAAACACTACTGAACACTTTAGCGCACTTGATTTCTCTTAGAACCTTCCGTTGTCTCGCTTAAAAGTAGACTGACCCGCTTCGTCCTCTCCCGGTCCTTTTATACCCCAAACACACAAAAGATATTCGAGAAAATTCGCTACTATTCCATAAAGAATCCAGAAAAAAACATTAACAAAAAAATATAAACTTAAAGATAAATTATCCAACAAAGAAGAAGTTACTTTACGCCGTAGGCATACGGTCGAAATTAAAATGCAAGTACCGCGACGACGGGCGGCGGACTAACTACCTACAGAATGGAATTAGGTACCTACTAGAATTCACGCGTACTTCTCAGTTATTAGCGAGTTTTCTCGATGATTCTAGATGATCGACGTAACACTGCCCCCTCCTTAGACATGCTCGTCCCGAGCATCATTAGTCCCGTGATATCGCGCTAATCGGTCTACATGCACAACCTTAGGCGCACCTCGCGGACCCTTCTGTATTCGGTAGGTGACATCGTTGATCCTGGTCACAACTCGGTATGGTCCATCCCATTTTGCTTGCAATTTCGGGGACTTTCCCTTGCTCCGCACTGGGTTATGCAACCACACCAGAGAACTTTCATCGAAACCCCTACTGTTTGCCTTCCGATCATAACGGGTCTTCATCTTCTCAGACATCTGTTGTCCGGATTGTCTGATATGCTCATACACATCATTTAACTTGTTACGCAGGTCATTTGCGTAATCCGTTACACTGCGTGGGACATCAGGGGGAGTTCCGGTGATTAAATCTGCAGGCAACCGTAATTCTCTTCCAAAGTTCGCGAAGGCTGGAGTTACAGTCGTACTTTCGTGAACTGCACTCCGATAGGACAGAAGAAACGGCTGTATGTGCTTGTCCCAATCCTTTTGCCTGCTTTCCACAACTTTTGCCAGATATCTCTCCAACGTCTGGTTGAATCGTTCCACCATTCCATCAGATTGTGGGTGGTAAGAGGTGGTTCTGGTTTTGTGTGTACCCATCAATCGACAAGTCTCCTGAAAAACTTGCGATTCAAAATTCCTCCCTTGATCGCTGTGAATTTCTAAGGGTACTCCAAAACGACAGAAAACTTCCTGAACCAGTTTATCTGCGACTGTTGTAGCTTCTTGGTTGGGAATGGCGAAGACTTCTGGCCACTTTGTGAAGTAGTCCATGACAACCATGAAGTACTTGTTTCCGCTGTCACTTTCTGGAAATGGTCCCGCAACGTCCAGTGCTATCCGCTCCCAGGGGGCTCCAACGTTGTACACTTTTAAAGCACCTCTGCTTCGTGTGTGGGGTCCCTTCACAGCCGCACAGCTGGTACATTTGCGACACCAGTCCTCCACATCATCTCGACAGTGGATCCAGTAAAAGCGCTCTCTGATCTTCAGGAGAGTCCTTTTTACCCCCATATGTCCTCCTGAGCATCCATCATGGTACAGCCGTAAAACATCCGGTACCTTAGCTTTAGGAACAACCATTTGTAGATGACAGCTGTCCCCTCGAGCGTTTTCCCATTTACGGCACAACACTCCATCCTGGATCACCAAGCTGTTCCATTGTGCCCAATAACTCTTAGTGATAGAACTCATCGCAGCCACATCACTCCACTTGGGCTTCGGAGCACCAGCTTTGATCCACTCGAAGATCGGTTTGATGTCAGAGTCATTTTGTTGTGCCTGTTGTAGGGTCTCCTTCCATTCATCGCTGAGATCCGTTCTAAGCATCCTCACGGGTACTACTTCCTTAGTCTCTTGCCTGACACAGTGCTTGCAGTCTTCAGGACAAGGTCTTCTCGACAAGGCGTCTGCGTTACCGTGAGTTCTCCCACTGCGATGTTCGGTTATGAAGTCAAACTCTTGCAGTAGTTCAATCCATCTCGCCACTTGCCCCTCTGGATTCTTAAATTGTAATAACCACTTCAATGCAGCATGGTCGGTACGTAACTGGAATTTCCGTCCCAACAAATATTTACTGAAGTGCTGCAATGTCTTTACTACGGCGAGCAGCTCCCGTCTTGTTACGCAGTAATTTCTTTCCGGTTTAGACAAAGACTTGCTGAAGTAAGCTATAACAACCTCCTGATCTCCTTTCCGTTGAGATAACACGCCCCCAATTCCAGTATTACTTGCGTCTGTGTCGACTATAAAGTCATTTTCAGTGTCAGGATATCCCAAAATAGGAGTATTGCACAGACGTCCCTTTAATTCTTGGAATGCGGTGTCGCAGTTCTCGTCCCAACAAAACTGTTGCTTTTCCTCGGTGAGTTTGTGTAGAGGTTTCGCAATGTCAGCAAAATTCTTCACAAACCGGCGATAGTAGGAGCACAAACCCAAAAATGCTCTGACCTGTGTCTTGTCTTTCGGAACTGGCCAATCCTTGACGGCGACTACTTTCTCTGGGTCTGTTTGAACACCTTCCCCCGAAACTATGTGTCCTAAAAAGTTTACTTGTTTTCTGAAAAATGAGCACTTTTTCGGACTCAACTTCAGGTTTGCTGTTTGGATCTTTGACAGCACTCGGTTGAGGTTTCTAAGGTGATCTTCAAACGTACGGCCCACAATGATTATGTCATCTAGATAGACAAGACAAGCGTCCCCAATCAATCCGGCAAGTACTTGTTCCATCAGCCTTTCAAACGTTGCAGGAGCGTTACACAATCCAAAAGGCATAACTTTAAACTGCCACAACCCTTTTCCTGTTGAGAATGCAGTCTTCTCCTTGTCCTTTGGGTCTATTTCTACCTGCCAGTAACCACTTTTCAGGTCTAGTGTAGTAAACCACTTCATTCCCGTCAGCGTATCCAGTGTGTCATCGATCCTAGGCAGTGGATAGCTGTCCTTTTTCGTGACGTTGTTCAGTCGTCGATAGTCCACACAGAAGCGCATACTGCCGTCCTTTTTCTTTACCAGGACCACAGGAGAACACCATGGACTAGATGAAGGCTCTATAACACCATCCTTCACCATACCCTCAATCATGGTTTCCACATCTTTTTCCCGTGCAACTGGCAGTCTCCTTGGTCGCTGACGGATAGGTAACTCGTTGCCTGTATTAATCCTGTGCTGAACCAGTCCAGTTCTTCCTATGTCAGCATCACTCGTTGAGAAAATACCGGCGTACTGAAGTAACATCTTCTTAGCCTTGTCCATTTCTCCTTTAGTCAAATGACAGTTTTCTAAAAACGTTGACACGTCAAATTTTCCACTACGATTTTGATTTCCGGTAGGTAGATCTTGCAATTGACGCATCCAAGCTACTTCCTCGCAAGTCCCGATCAAGGTACCCTTCTTAATCACTTGCTCCTTATCACTTGGATTCAGGATGCGTACAGCTGAGATGTTGTTGGCCTTTACCAGAGTTCGTGCCATCTTCCATGGAAAGTCATTGTTCACCCTTTCTATCACAACACTCCGATCTTTGTGTCTAGAATTCGGTGGTAACTTGACTGGCACGATCGTTTCTGATCTGCGAGGAAGAACAATTTCCTTCAAGCAGTACACATTCCCTGATGGTGCACCTTCCATGAAGACTTCCTCGGAACCACATTTCAACACTCCTTGGTCAATGTCGATCTCACAACGATATTTCCGCATGAAGTCCAAGCCTAAGATGCAATCGTCCATTATGTCGGCCACGATGACATTGTGCCAGTAAATTCTATCACCCAATTTTAACTCCATCTCCTTCTTGCCTCGGACGGTTATGTGCTGACCGGTAGCTGTTAGCAATTGTATACGGTCGTGGTTATTGAAGTAGTCCCCAAGAAACCGATTTGCCAGGTGAGAATTGACGACCGTGTGAGAAGCTCCAGTATCCAACGTCAGTTTGCATGGAGTTCCGTTGACTTCGCCGTTGATGGTCAAGCTGTTCCCGTCATGTGCTTGTGAGATCGAGATCCTCGGGGCTCTTTCAAAACCAGCCAGCACCCGCCCCCCAGTCCTGGCATTTACTCGTTTCCCTGCTGTGGCTGGGTAGTCACTTCAGCCACCCTTCCTTGTTGGGGCTGATCCTCTCTTGCTGAGCTGCGCTTAGGGCAGCTTGACCGAAGATGACCCTTTTCTCCACAAGTGAAGCACCTAGGGCTGTAACCTTGCGGGCGGTCGCGTACAGTTGACGCGACAACCTCTCTGACGCGGTGCGTACGGTGGTCCTGCCTCACTGCCTCCACTTCTAAAGCATGGGCCAAGGCGTCTTTCAGCGTCTCGTGGTGACCAAGTCTCACAGCAGCTCTAACTTCCAAGTCGCGTATTCCATCTACAAACGCCTGAACCAGATTTCCATCAATAAGTGCAGGGGCGGACTGGTATGCTTTGCGAACCAGCTTTTCCACTTCCAGGGCCCACTGCTGTAGGTTCTCGGCACTACGTTGAACACGATCCTTTAATTTGGCACGAAAGACGTGCTCCAGGTGCGCGTCGCCGTATCTAGACTCTAACGCCTCCAGCAGCTGTTCGTAGGTCACATCCTTGCCGAGTGCCTCAAGAATGGTAAGGGCCTGGTCTCGGAGACCCAAGGTGAGCGCTGTCATGGCTTGCGCTTTGGTCCACCCATTCGCCTTCATAACGGCCTCAAATTGGATTTTATAGGCCGACCACGAAGATGTTCCGTCAAATGGCGGCACTTTAAACCCGCGCACCGAAGGTGCAGCAATCACTGAAGTCACAGCCCCGTCTCCAACCTTAATTTCACTCAAGGCCTTCTTCACATCGGCGATCTGAATTTCGGCCTTTGCGATACGGTTGTCGTGCTGCTGTACCTGCTCCTTCATCACGCTCAGCTCTTTGCCCACTGATGCGTGAAGATCCTTTATCAGGAGCATCTGTTCTTCTTGACGGCGAGCCTGCTCGTCCTTATCACGTTGCAGCTGTTCCTGTAACTGGCGAGCCTGCTCCTCTTGACGACGAGCCTGCTCCTCTTGACGACGAGCCTGTTCCTCCTGACGGCGAGCCTGTTCCTCCTTGTCCCGTTGCATCTGTTCCTGCAACTGACGGGCCTGCTCCTCTTGACGACGAGCCTGGTCTTGCAGCAGAGCCATTAAGGCAGACAAGTCAGGCGCCGCTAGTGCTGGAGTAGATACAGATGGGCCAGCGACTGGCTCTGACGTAGGCTGGACACCGCCCGGTGTCTGTGTCGGGGAGTTTCCAAATCGCCTTTGGTCCATACCTTGTTGTCGCTGACTCCTCGTACGGATACTATCCGTGTCGTCCTTGGGTAGAATCGGCATTATTTATCCCTCACTTCTGACACCAAATTGTTACGAGCTGGGTATGGGATAAATAAAAACACTACCAATTGAACACACGAAATAACTTTATTACTTGCAAAACACTTATAGACAATCGCAAAACACTACTGAACACTTTAGCGCACTTGATTTCTCTTAGAACCTTCCGTTGTCTCGCTTAAAAGTAGACTGACCCGCTTCGTCCTCTCCCGGTCCTTTTATACCCCAAACACACAAAAGATATTCGAGAAAATTCGCTACTATTCCATAAAGAATCCAGAAAAAAACATTAACAAAAAAATATAAACTTAAAGATAAATTATCCAACAAAGAAGAAGTTACTTTACGCCGTAGGCATACGGTCGAAATTAAAATGCAAGTACCGCGACGACGGGCGGCGGACTAACTACCTACAGAATGGAATTAGGTACCTACTAGAATTCACGCGTACTTCTCAGTTATTAGCGAGTTTTCTCGATGATTCTAGATGATCGACGTAACAATAGTATTATTAAGTAAAATGTACCACCTAAGCTTTAAAGTTCCTATGGAGTCTGGGTTTTTGGTCCATACATTTTGAGCCATCTACTTTGCTTTGTAAAATGAGTCATAAATAATTACATTTAAAAAAAGTATCACTTCTTTTGTTCTTGAGAGCAATATGTTCTTTTGTTCTTGAGCGTAGTGACATATCAAAATAAATCTTATGTCAATATTTCAAAACTCGGTTTTATTTTAACGTGATCATAATATAATCTCCTCTCCTCTCCGAGTCGGTATGTGTGAACGGACCCTGATATGTCGCCGTGTGTATCATACTAATATTATAAAGGCGAATGTATGTGAGTGTGTATGTTTGTTACTTCTTCACGCAAAAACTACTGAACGAGTTTGGATAAAATTTCGTACACAGGTAGTTTATAACCTAGATTAACACGATTATATCTTCATCATGATTATATCTTCCCGTCTTTCGAGTTGTAGCGGGCGAAGCCGCTGGCAACAGCCAATAAAAGATAAACAAAAGAAACACTAATTAACAATAAAGCACCATAATTAATTCTATGTAAGCACATGTGTTATAAATAGCAATGATTAATGAAGTTGCATACATACTGCAATTAGCCGACTACTGGAAAATATCGTTTAATGTGGTCACACACCATATCTTGGGTAGTAGGGAATTTACCTCATTGCATCGATACTTAAGTAAAAAACACACGGGGTTTACCTAACAGTTCTTAAGTAAATCGAACGTGGTCAGCACTCATTAATATTTTAATATTCATTAAACAAACAAAAAACTAAAATGAAATCCTTACTCATGTTAATGATTTTTACTGTGTTCATTTATATTTTGGTTACTAATATGGGTAAGTTCCTTTTTTAAAGTTTGTACTTGTTTTTTTTTATTGGTTTATTACTCTTTGTCCTTCCAAGTTCCACCTGAAATTAAAACTAAAAATGGTTCAAAATTTTTATCAGCATAATTTCCGTACGGATCATCACAATATAAAAAGTGTTTCCACACTAAAAAAAATAATATTCTGTTTAGTCCGTTAGTGAGATTATCAAAAAATATTGGATGTAACGTGATTATTGATTTATGAAAAAAAAACTAAGATAAACGCGTCAAAGATCATGAGTGAGCTTGTGAGTCGTGACGCCACTTTTTGGTAAAAAATTACAAGCAATATGACGACTCATGAGTTTGCAAAGCCCTTATGGAACCACTTTATTTAGGGTCAGTTCAGCATGGCAGACATGCTATTCCATACTTCTTTCATCTGCCTAGCCTTATCCCACTATGTCGGGGTCGGCTTGCAGTCTAACCGGATCCAGTTGATTATCAGTACTTTACATGAAGCGACTGCCTATATGACCTCCGCAACCCAGTGAATACTGAGTAATACTTTTGTAAGACTGGATGTCAGACTTCAAGTAACCGACTACCTGCCACGACTGCCAAAGATCTATACAGTGTGTTAAGGTTACACGAAGGACATATTGAAGAAGGGTATTCAGTATTCGATTCTCGTCCAAAATATATTATGTAGAAAAAACTATAACATTAATTTGTAACGTAATTGTGCTATGGACCCCGCATGCACTCCAGATCTCATTCCATTAGACGTCTCTTTTTCGCCATTGTCCTACGTCTGTTTTAAAATATGAAGGGAAAATGGATTATACTTGTTGTTGTATTGTCCTCGATGATTAGGATAACTAAATATTAGAATCGTTGGGATTACTTGTTCCAGACAGAAGGTTACGGTTGGGACCGAGGGAGGGGCTTTTTAAAGTTCCGGCATCGCGTACTAACTTATTAAAGTTCGCACCAGTGATTCGAGCAATGCGAACACTGAATAGTGTGTCTCGGCGTTTGGACATATTTTCTTGTTCTTTGGCGGAATTCCAGAGGGTGACACTTAGTATGTTGTCCACTGTATAGCTGTATTCCTACACAGACCCGCTACTTGGGACTGGACTTTTAACAATTTATGACTACTTTTGTTAGCTTGGGTCTTACCTGTTAAAACAAATGTATGTGTTAATGAATAAATAAATAAATAAATAATAAATAAATAAATAAGTGTAGTCTCGGATTTTACAGTCCGAAGTCACGTCACCAACGCCACCGTCTCCTGTCATCTGCCTCTGAAACTAGCTTCATTAAGTTCATAGCAATTTATTGGTTTTACAACATAGGGTCCATGCTCTTATGACTATATAGCGTGGAGATTCTGGGTCGGGTGGGACTAATCATCTTCGGACAATACAACAACAAGTGTAATTACCATCGAACTTCACTTACAGATAAGTTCGTTTGACTATTCATTTATACCTTAAAGTCATTGACCCGCGTATGTTTTTTTTGTGATAAGCTCAAGGGTTGTGGTACTTTCAGAAATATTTGGTACTAGCTTGTGCCAGCGGCTTCGCCCGCGTGGAGTTCGATATTTGTCCCACGGGATCATACTACCGAGATAAGAAGTATCCTGTGTATTAATCCAGGTTATAAACTATCTGTGTTCTTAATTTCATCCACATCTGTTCAGTAGTTTTTGTGTGAAAGAGTAAGAAACATCCATCCACCATCCATACAACCTCAAAAACTTTCGCCTTTATAATATTAGTGTGAGAAGTAGGATGGTTCTGTCTGCCCTGTATTTATCAGTGTTTTTCTGTTCATATTCTTATTGTTTAAACATACTGAATATTGTTGCAGCCGGGACCTATTATATTATATTGACCAGACCTATTATATTATATTGAATAAATCATATTATCATCAGATTCCTCAAAGAAAAACCTAAATAAAATTTATCGTACTGTCTAAAATTGTAAAGGCAAAAGTTTGTAAGTATGTATGTTTGTTACTTCTTCACGCAAAAACTACTGAACGGATTTGTATAAAATAGTTTTTTTTATCCCGATTTTATCTTTTCGTGGGATAATTTTAAAAATGTAACGGGCGGAGTTGCTGGCAACAGCTAGTAATACATACAACTATTTAATAAATAGTAATTAGGTACTTTTGTTTCCACAGTTGTCGCTGGGCGCTTCATGTCAGCTAGAAAAATTAAGAAACTGTACAACCAGAATACGACAGCAGCGAGCGGTTGAAAACATCAAATTTATTGAACACTTATCAAAGAAAAAGAAGAATAACAATTTAATTTGTACATTAAGAAGACTTACCTATATTGAAAAATAAATAACATTGTCAAAAACTATTGTCTATTATGTTACGTAACGCGTTGCGGGACGCAATACATTAGCAGTAGATTCGATGTTGTCAAATGACAGTACGGGTACTTACCGCCGTTAGGGCTCGTTTACGGAGACGCAGAAGGCTCATCGCGTGCTATTTTATTCATTTACTGAGAGGCGGGTCCACCACAACGAACGCTGCAGTTTAAACTAACGAGCGAAAATTCGCTTCTCGTAAAATCGTTACCGTTTTCATACATCGCCATGTGTTTGAATTAAAAACGCAAAACGCGCCGCGCGACGCCCCGCGTCTCTGTAAATGGGGCCTAAAAGTTTACACTCTTATAAACTGAGGGACGGTGACAATGGTGACCATTTCTGCCGATTTGCGTCTCCACGAAAACATTTTGTCAAATCCTTTTGAATTTCGTAGAAGAAATATGGAGTACCTAGAAAGCATTTATCACTGGTCTAGCCAACTTTTTGTCCTTAGCGGGTTGATGACAATTCAAATTGACTCAGCCCATTATTTGGCGTAGAGTTTGGCATTTTCAGTAGCGTCCATCAGCTCCTGTGATGTGCAAATAACAGTATAGACAGGACAAGATATCTGCAGGTGACCTTTCCTTTCTTTCATTTGTACTCCAGCTCAGAGTAATCTTTGAATCGCCATCTGAACAGGCTTTCCTTTGTTTACCCAACCTGTGTCCGGAGTCTATTTAAAGACTACCAAGTCAGCTATGGCAACTCGTGTCCAGGTGGAAGATTTTTGCTAACTGGCACAAATTGGAGCAGGCAGACACTTTCCCGCCACAGTTTTAGTCATTCATACTACTCCAGCCTTCTGCAGGGCTATTGTGTATCTTTTAAAAAATCACAAATTCTGTTTAACAGAACACACACACAAACACTTTTGACAGAAAGTAGTTTATAGAATATAAAACAAGTTTTCTTGCATTCTTTAATAGACTCAAATTTATTCTCGCTACCTCCACATCCATCGTAGTTGAACTGTTCGCATTGTTTGGTTATCCTGTTGTAGTCAAAACTGGAATGAAGACATGGTTTATTAATTTAAGAAGCTGATTAAATAAGGGACAAGTCCGCCACACTAATCCCAAACCACTGTAATCCTACAGGGATTGCAGTGGTTTGGGATTAGCCAGAATCAACAGTGGTGGTCCACAAGAATAGCGTTGAGACAATGAAGTTCGATGAAGTTCCAGAGAAACGATTTAACAGTCTTGGATCCTGCAACGAAATTAATCAGAAGTTGTTTGTGATAGATTGACGGGAAAAAACCAATAGTAGGAGTTATTATTTTATTTATAGCAATAGCTTTTATAGGTTAAGTTTTATTTTGAGGACAAATATCATTTTAAACAAAAAAGGGGACAGTTTTTGGGGAGTCCTTCGGAAACCGATAGGACAATACGAGGTGGAAGAAGACATAAGAAAAGTCGCGCCTGTAATCCCAGAAGGGTTAGGCAGAGGTGTTACCTAATAGTATACTCATATTTCGCCAGTTTTGTTTAAGTCTTGTAATAGGAGACGACCATAATGCCATCAACATAACCACCCAGATACATTGACCAGATATATTTTTGTGTTCCAAATTCAAACACCAAAATAGTGAATAAAAACAAAACAGTGAATAAAAGACCTTTTTATTCACTGTTTTGCGTGAATAAAATAAGCTTTTTAGAGTACAGTACGATCAAATTATCTTGGCAGGTCTGAACATAGGCTCTGCGAACTTTTGCGCATGTATACTCGCGAAGAAAACTGTTATTGCCAGATAAACACATATACGATCAGAAAATACCTAATACAGTGAGAAAATACAAATGAAATAAATATCAAAACACTTTTAGATACCTAGTCTACATTTTTAACTCCATTTTCTTTTTCCCCTTTCATATACGGAGTTAAATCGTAAATAATTTTTCTCGCCTGGCGATTTAAAATACTCCTATACTTTGGTGGCATATTTGACGAAATAAGTGCCCACTAACATAACTAACAAATAATAAAAAATAACAGTAATATTAAAAACAACAAACAAAAACACAACGAAAACTTTTCTAATCGAATGTGCTCAAGACAGAGATAGCAACACAAACACCAAACAAATGCTGTCGTGTGACTGAGATATAATACCTCGTACCGAATATTGCCGAACTTGCACGAAGGTCACGAAGTTAACAAAAAGAGATGTGCATGTGCATGTGCAATGGGTGTCGTTTAATCGATTATTCTTCGAATCGATTGAAATTAAGTAATAAAAAGATGTTTCTATTTAATTTTATATTGAGGTTTTAAATATTCGTAAACATTCGTTATTCAAGAAGTCTGTAATAGATTTCTAAAATATAAGTAAATCATGTCTTTTAACAGAGGAAACATAAAGTTACTATACATTTTTTTTTAATAAAGACGAAAACTCAATTATTAATGATTAAATTCACTTTATTAGTTAATGTATTCACTTAAATATCTTCTAAACACTAATAATAACGTATTCCAAATAAAATTAATCGATTACGATATTTGATCGTATAAAGGATTGATTGTGTTTATGTAAGGTGCATCTCTAGCCTATACTCCGCCCCCCGAACTTCACCTCATGTCACCATTTGGTTCCTAATAAATGTTACTGCGCAGCGTTCTGCACGAAGTTCGGACCTGCCAAGATAATTTGTTCGAACTGTAGGTATGGTATAAATATACTTTTAGGCGTCACGCACGTGCTTGTTCCACCCAACAACACGACCAACTGTCTATGAGTCCGAGCTTCCACTTGGCTCTGTACCGCGGCGTCCTATGTGTTTGGAGCACGAGTTTTGACGTTTTCCGTAACGTAAAATACGTCGATTTTGAATTGAAAACACAATTTTTATTATCATTATATATATTATATATCATCATACGTCATGAACTAACATGGCGGCATTTTTTTTTTTAAACGTTGCCCCTCTCTAGGAATTTCTCCTGTATCGAGAGAGCGTTCACAAACATTTAAACTCACATACACAAATACTCAGACCCGAAACAACTACCTGTAGGCCATACAAATATTTGTTCCGTGCGGGGATCGAACCCGCGACACGCAGCGCAGCAGTCCATATAATCTATGGTTCCAGCACTGAGTGTCTGATCCCGTCTGTGGTACAACTACTAAACTGTCTCTGTAATATAATGTGTTCCTCGTCAAAATAAAACTAGTCTACTCAACAGTATATTTTGTTCCAACAAATACAACAGATTACAGGCGTGATGTTAAGTAATCTTTACGAGTCACACGGTTATGTTTGGTGTAATCAATTGTTTTTCTAATGGTTATGGTTTTGTGTAGACTTCCTTGTTTTATGAATTGTTCTTCTGACATTCAAAAGTGCCTGTAATGGCTTAATTGAAATAAATGCTTTGAGTTTGAGTATTTCCTTTCTGCATACAGCAAGTTCTTTTTGTAGCTTCGAAAATCTTTTTGTGAAAATCACCATTTCATTTTTTTGTAAAGTGTAGTGTAGTGATGAGTGAATGCAGTGTAGTGCACTTTATTAGAAAATGAGCCTATTACGTAACACTAAAAAAGTCTAAAATAACTTTACTTTTGGAAGTTATTGCTTTTGTTTGTTTCATTAACTTTTTCTGCAACAGACTTCTATTCCGAAAATGTATTTATGTAAGTAGTTATTTTAGACTTGCCTTGTTATTTTGTTACACTCAACTGATTAAACTGAATTTCTACACGCACACATCTTTAGTTCTGGTGACAGTACATGTTTATGATAGACCCAAGTTGATACAGCAGCCAGAATTGCTTCTTCACTAGAAAACTGTCAATGGTTACTGGCACGGATATGAGACTTCGTTAGTAGTGGTAAATCAAATAATTACAATTCCAAAATGTTAAGCTACTTCTGTTGCTGTCCTTACAGTTCAAAGGAAAAAATAAAAACAACGCATTACCCATTTAAATTATTTATATTGCTCTGACCAGTCAACACATACGTGGCTAGACTCAGAAAGTTCTCGAACGACGTTTGGGGTGGGAAGCAATTGGTGACACATTGGTTGTAGGTGGTGAACCGGTTGGTATTGCCACCGCAGCCGGAATAAGTGAACTGGATGCAACGGTAACTGTTCCTGTCGAAGCCATACCTGGGGGTGAGGAAATTGCTGATTAGCCATTTTTAGCCAGGATGTTTTCCTGACTAAAAATAATATGATTCTGTTTAGTCTGCCTGTTAGATTTTTGAAAAATTTTAAATGCGTGTTTTTTATTTTATCAAATCCTTTTAATATTATAAACGCGAAAGTTTGTAAGTATGGATGGATGTTTGTTACTCTTTCACTTAAAACTACTGAACGGATTTGGATAAAATTTGGTGCACAGATAGTTTATAACGTAGATTAATACATAGGATAGTTTTTATCCCGATTTTCGTCCGCTACAGATCGAAAATTAAACCCCTTAAGTACTAAAAAGTACTAGAAAAGGTAAAAAAAAAGGTCAAAGGTCTTGGAAAGGTCAAAGGTCTAGTAGTAGTAATAAAAATTAAAGAAAATAAAACGTGTGATAGATCATGAGTGGGGGCTTTTGACGTCACTTTGTCGGTAAAAAAGTACTAACGTTGTGACGTCACACGTTTTGACGCGACTTTTCGAAGCACTGTATTAACTTCATCTTTTGTTTAAGTGAAAACAGAAAAAAATCTTTGTCCATTATTTTTTGAAAATCTATCTGACGGACTAATTAGATTTTTTTGGTAAAGTACCCTATTACACGAACTTGTGTGGGATACCAGAGTATAGTAATAATAAAATAAATAAGTAATATAATTATATAGTATTCTATCAGTCGCTTTTTACCTACTTCATATCATCCAGGAGGAGTTATCTGCAGGCGCCCGGAGGTTAGCACCACAGATATAGATAGACCTAGATAAAGCAAAAGCAACTACTTCGCATGCCTCTTCGCGTGCGTAGCTTACGTACAAAAATCGTAAGTTGCCACTTCCGCGCTCAGTCTGCTTCGGTGTATAGCGCTAGTCACACGTCGTGTCGGCGCTGGTGCAAGGCGGGAGTTGGGGCGAAGGGGGCGCCGTACAAAGCGGGGTTTTTGGATTGATAAATTAATTTGATTTTCCTATCACTAAACAGTGCTTGTGACGTCATAATAGGGAGTCAAAAAATGGCACGCTTGGTTTTCTGAATACGATCGTAATACTTGCGTTATCTAGATCTATCTATATCTGTGGTTACCGCGTTTGAACCGATGCCACAGAATATTACAGAAGTGTTACTTGGCAAAAGTATTCAAAGAAATGTCGTACAAATATGGTGTAATTTAGCTCGCCTTAGAGTTGAGTACTTTTTCGTTTAGATGCCTACCGAAATCCATAATCGAATCGAGTTATTTTTTTACTATCTACATAAACCGATTCAGTAAGCAGCGCGCTAGGGTTGACGGTTACAAGAAATACACATCTACTTAAATAGGTTTTTTTTTTGGCATAAATAGTTGTTGTTGTTGTTGTTGTTTTTGTGTTGACGACACGGTTGGCGCAGTGGCTCAGGCAATGGACTGCTGCGCTGCATGTCGCGGGTTCGATCCCCGCACGGAACAAATATTTGTAACGCCTACAGATAGTTGTTCCGGGTCTGGGTATTTGTGTATGTGAGTTTAAATGTTTGTGAACGCACCCACGATACAGGAGAAATTCATAGTGTGGGGCAAAGTATTTTATAAAAAAAAAAAAAAATCGTACATAGCCGTCATAATTCTGTCTAGTTCGACTACAGATGCTAATCTCTTTGACTTAATTAAAAATGTTGCCACGTTGCCATTGTAAAAGGCAAATAAAACGAATGTAACAGGCCGTATATTTACTTACCTTATAGAAGGAGTAGACAGCAACGATAGAACGCCACAGTTGCCAGGATCAATGGGTTGTTGACAAGCAGCCACTGAAAATTAACTCATGATTGAAACATCACTACATATTATTATAATACAAATTCCCCAGCCGCGTCTGTCTGTCTGCAATTTTCAAAAGGGAAGGAAGGTTTTAGTATATAATTTGTCAAGATAACCGACATCCATGCGGCGAGAAGCCACGGGCATCAGCTAGTTATGGATAAAAGTATAATAGGGATATGAAGAAAAGGTAAGATTTAGGTTCTTAATAAGTTTCTTTAATCAGGTGTCTGAATTACATTTTGTACTGTCAGCAACAGCATTAAAGAGTGTAAAAAAATCATCGGCATTGCTGTCAACGTGAATCGTGCCCAGCAGGCTACAGGTTACGGGTATGAATAACCAGGTTAACCAGACCAGGCTTGATTGTGAGCTGACCTCAACCTAGTTGGCATAAGGCTAAACAGAGGTCACACTGCCAGGAGATTAAGTGCCAGTAAAGTTCACATGCCTCATAAAACTACAAATAATAATGGTAGGACTTACTATTTCCCGTCGGGGCCGCGGGTTGTCCACAGGTTATCGCGGCCTCGACATATAGGGCGAAGAAGGAACATGGGTGGTTTTTAGTCTGACACTCCCTTTCGCTCTGCCCATGAGCGGAAGGGGTTATTCGATGATTTTACACCCGCCAAAAAAAAAAAGGACTTACTATTTATTTGCTGTGCATTCGCCAAACTGATGAGAGATATCAGAAACGTACAGAAACTCCAAAATGTAGACATTCTAAAAGAAAATGTTGGTTTTATTTTAAAAAAGACTGTTCGAATTAAGATAAAATTTTCACCACGTTCTAGAAAAAGTAATTTCTAGTTATTTGTAGCAAGCTGGTTGATAGTGAAGTCTAAACTGTTATAAATACAAATTGTTTGAGTAGTTGATATAAATGACATTTTCACAAGGGCAGGATGAAAAACGCCATCATTAGACAAGAAATATGAAGCAAATGGAGTACTTACTGATAGAATGGGCAAACTTTAGGGATAATTAAAGCAGCGAGGTGTGGTTGTGGTGCTATGGCCTCTTACGCCAAAAACATACACCTGCGGTGACCGTGGGTCTGCGAGTTGCGAGTGCGAAAAATTTCAAAAATATCGTACTAGTGACACGAAAAAGAACTGAAGTAATATGCATATCAGTCAATGATTTCGTCGAAATATTTATTTTGACATTACCTGGGGAGGCTTGTAAATAACCTGTCGTTAATCACCTCACTATAAATGTTTGTGTTGTTAGCTATAAGCCACCAAAAAATAATAAAATAATAGAAGACAAGTTATGTCTACCAACTCGCACAGATGGTGCTAGTGTCTACCTAATGGTAACATTATAGAGAGAAAATGTTTCGAGGTAGCACTCCATTTATTGTTATTATTATTGTCACTGCACACAAACCACTATTAAATTATGACATAATTGTCATTTAATAGCACTATTGTATTTACAAAAAATAGTTAATGGATTAAGGAAATAATGGATACTTACCTACTTCAATTGTTAAAAAAATCAATAAACCACAATAACAACATTTTATGAGGAAAATCAACAATAGCTTATTCATTTTGGAGCTAAATAAGTCAAAATGGTGCTATTTATAAAAACCTTGTTCTAGATATTCGTGGTTAGTTGTTTTGCTCTAGAGGAGCTTGTAGGTAAATAATTACACTAGCTCGGGTTGATTTCTAGGTTAAGCCACGCTTGCCGAGGATGGTCTGTAGATGGATGACCACGCATTACATACCTAACTTTCTCCGTGTCTAGGTTAAGGCGTTAAGCCATTGTTTACGGCATTGGCAGATATTTGACAACCGTTAACTGTTGCCAGAAAATAGAGCAGTGGTGGCTCAGTGGTGGCGGTCTCGACTTTCGAATAGTTCGTGAGTTCGAGCCCAGGCAAATGCATTACTTTGTGTACTTTATTTTATCACGGTTTTTTCATTGAGTTCGAGTTTCGGTCATTGTCTTTTAAATTGATATAAAAGGGTAGCTAACAAAAAATTCTAATTAGTCCTTCATATATAGATTACCTGAAAATATTAGACACGTATTTTTACTTTGCCCGACGTAGAAATCGAACCCAGGACTGCATGCGCATGAGCAATAAATCACCAATACAGTCAGTAAAGTAGGTAACGAAATTAAAAAAAAAACTGCTTTTTCAAATTATTTATATTATTATTAATTACAAACCTTTACAAAGTATCTACGCACGACAACCAATCAGGCTAAGCAGACCAAACAAGATTTGAACGGGATGCTCACTCAAAGTGAGGTGAAGTTATCTTATAATGTTTCATAATAGCTTGAAATGTCGTCTTGTGTAGAAGCTTTTTACATATTTATTGGACTATAACAATTAGTTCCAATTTTTTACCTTTTTATGTAAATATTTGATTTGTTTTAAGGCCGTTACCACTCATACACCTTGGGTATCATAGCACTCAATACTAATTGGATATCATAATACTCAATACTAATTGGATATCATAATACTAAATACTAATTGGGTATCATAATACTCATTACTAATTAGATATCATAATACTCAATACTAATTGGATATCATAGTACCCAATACTAATCGGGTATCACATGGGATCAAAAACATTAGTTTCGTTACTTGACATGAAAATGAAATCCAAACAATTGTCTAAAATTGTTTTTCAACGTGGCTGCGTACTTTACTTACATCACGTGTAAAAGTAATATTATTACCTACCAAGTTTATACGTGGTCTGATCAAACCTTTAGGACACATGTCACCACGTTTCTGTAGACGGCGAGCAATGGGCTTACTCGCCGTCCGTCCGTCTTATGACGAGAGGCCGTGACGACGCGACAGCGACGGCGCGTTTGTGTTGCGCCGTAAAGAGTTGTCAGCAAATTGGGTAGGGTCCGCTAGAGCCGACGCTTGCAGGGACTGCGGGTCTGTTCGAAAGAGATACCGTGGTCACAGAATACAAAGTGCTAAGAAGAAACACGGGTGGGGTTTTAGTCAGTGCAAGTCTGACTTTGATCTTTGAACATTGAATCGACATTTTGTATTCGTAACTTTAATTTGCTCTTTTGTATTTAGAATTTTAATAAGCTTTGTTTTTTTTAATTTGTATGTCTGTAACGACGAAACATAGCAAGAACTTGCACTACTCACAAGATCCTTAATAATGACACCTATGTTTTACAAATAAATAAATGATTATGATTATGATTATTATTATGACTTTCTCTTCCGCTCCACCAGAACCGGAGAGGTCATATTTTGATGACTTCCTATTCATAAAACCAGGTTTTTTTTTATTAAAACTTGTTAGATATTACTCGTTCCTAATAAGCTATTGAAGAGTAAAGAATATTTTAAAAGAATAATCTTCTGAAACATACAAAAATAATAGCTGGAATCCTGTACCTACATGAAATACTTAAATTTCTGAAATGATAAGCTACTTCTGTTGCTGACCGTACTTGATTTTACATAACGGCTCAAGAAATTACCGGATTCCAAAAATAAATCTAATCTTACTAAGTTAGGTTTACTGTGAAACTCACTTACTTACTCACTCACTCTCAAAGAGTGAGTGAGGAAGTAAGTGAGTGAGTGAAAAGAAGTGAGTGCGTGGTTATTCGATCTTACTAAAAAGAAAGGGTGTTAGTTTGTTTTTAAATACTTAATTTTGAAGTAAGTATTATCTTTACTTGAATAACTTACATTCATCATCAGCTTATAATGTTCTCACTGCAGGGACTCAGGCCTCCTCTCTAGGAGAGGGATGGGCTATAATCCATCACGTGTGCCCAGTGCGGTTGGCAGATGTCACATCCTTTTTGGTTCTAAGAAGACATGCCGGTTTCCTCACGATGTTTTACTTCACCGTTTTGAGAGCAGTGGTGAAGAAATAAATTACAGAAAGGCCTGGCTGGGTTCGAACCCACGACTTACTGTTCGTAAGTCGGTGCTGCAACCACTGGGCCACCACTGCTCACAACTTCCATGACCCGTTTACTATTCAAAGCATCCATCAGCAAAATGTTTTGAGTGTGCTGCATGGAGTTTGACGGTAAAATTTGACTTTTCACCACACAAAAAATTAAAAAAGTTTGATGTACAAAATCCTTTGTTGAAGGCTTCATTCCGAACCAAAAAAATCGACGACATGTGACATCGACCAACCCGCACTAGGCCCGCTTGGTGAAATTATAGCCCATCCCTCTCCTAGAGAGGAGGCCTGAGTCCCTGCAGTGGGAACATTATAGGCTGATGATGATGATGAAGGCTTCATGAAGGGTCGTTTACGCCCTGTAGAAATTAGAGGTCTAAGATCTAAGAATCACGGTAGAAAGTCAAAAGAGTTTTAGGAAATTTGCAAAGCTTTTGGATCTTTTCGCTTTTTCGGTCTTCCTTTGTGACCTCGAAATTTTCTAGGAAGAGTGGTTGTTGTGTGTGTGCTAGTAGAACTCGGTGTCGCAGTACTTGTCCGTTCACGAGTTTCTTTTCTTAGTGCGAGCGATTCGTGTGTGTCTAGAAGCATTCTAGCAGGCACGCCATACATTAGACCAAAGGTTTTAGGGTAGGTTCCTAAAAATATGCAATGTTTTAGTTGGTTTTAGGCTAGAAATATCAAAATTGGTTTAGTAACAAATTAGGCTAGGTTAAAAAAGATGATTCCTGGTGTCCACCACCGGTTTGTCCACTAGTGGACAGTGTTTGTAACTAATTTAAAAGCAATTCTAAGAAAAAAACTTAAAATAATTCACGGTGTCATAATGGGGTGTGACGGCAATAATATAGTTAATCTAAGAAGGCTCTCGCTTGGAAGCTGGATCAAGAGTTTGACTCAAAAAGCAGTACTTCTGGACACGGCACGTATTAGGAGGTTCCTGTCCGGACCCTGCATGCTCCCAATACCGGTGGGCTACTATTATTGTTTTTTTTGTTACAAAAACAAATACGTAAAAATATAAATAATATGTGTAAAAACAAATAAACTATTAAAAATGGTGGTTACTTGTAATAATAATACTACGTTAAGTCACTGACCGTCATTGGGGGAAAACGAAAAAATACATGTTTAAAATTTGTGTCGCTGTTCACCAGTGGGGATATTAAAAAAAAATCATGTCACCATCTGCCACTAGTGGTAAACCCGGTGGTGGACACTGGTAAGAATCCGTTAAAAGTACCATACTTATTATTTTTGTTAGTTTCGTTCCTTTAGAATATTTATATTGTTATTGTGTGTAATAAACACACAGCTCACTGAGGTTTTTAGCACCCCAATTGCGTTTAATACAATTTTCAAAATCTGGAAAAAAAAAACAAATTAAGGGAATTCATTAATTAGTAGGTACTTTTCTATTACTCTACTTACATTAGTACTTTTTAAGGCATATTGCACATCGCTGTACTCGGGAGCCCTGTGGTTCACATATACCCCAAAGGCTTATAATGCTCTGAGTATTCAATATAATAATGCGTTCAGGATATTGTTGCGACTGCCACGCTTCTGTAGCGCCTCGGAAATGTTTGCCAACGCACGCGGTGACTGCTTTGATGGATTATAGCGTAAGAAATCTGCCTCCCTACTTCGCAGGCTGCATGGCATCGCAGTCATAACACTATCCTGCAATCGATAGCCGTCCGGGCAGACAGCCCGCTAGTGTGGGCGCTCAACAATCGCACTCCATCTGTCCTGGTAATTAAGTACTAACATAGACTAAGTTATATTGTTACTAACACAGTGGATCTCCTTGTGGTCTGATAAATAAATAAATTGTTATTAATTCAGCAAGTCTCCTGTCCTGCAAGATTGCACTTTTCAGGATTGAATCGCAGTAGATATTAGAGCTGTGCAGATGAATACCTACATACTGGTCGCCTAACACAATAAAGTATTTCACCTCTCTATATAATTATCATCTCATCTAATTAGTCCGTCAGATAGATTTCCAAAAAATAATGTACACGTATTTTTTCTTTTTGCACGTAAACAAAAGATGAAGACGATACAGTGCTTCGAAAAGTCGTGTCATGTTGTGTGACGTCACAAGGTTTTTTTTTACCCACAAAGTGACGTCAAAAGCAACTCATGATCTTTGACACGTTTTATTTTCGTAATTTTTTTATTAATTTTATAAAACAAAAAACACGTATCCAATATTTTTAGATAATCTAACAAACGGACTAATTACTTTTTTTTTGGTGAAATACCCTATTAAAAACGTGTCATTTAGACGGCACGGTTGGCGCAGTTGGTCAAGCAATGGACTGCTGCGCTGCGTGTCGCGGGTTCGATTCCCGCACGGAACAAATATTTGCATGACCTACAGATAGTTGCTTCGGGTCTGGGTATTTGGGTATTTGTGTATGTGAGTTTAAATGTTTGTGAACGCACCCACGATACAGGAGAAATTCTTAGTGTGGGGAAACGTTTTATAAAAAAAAAAAAAAAAAAAAAGAAAAGCTAATAATAACATACACAACACAATAATACTGGCTGGTGGTCTAACATACTTTGAGTTCATCGACCGGAATGAAGAAGAAGCAAGTAAGAAAACATAGATTAAAAAAATTAATATACATCCCGATACAGGTGCGCTACAATATTTATATTTTTAAATGTTTTTTTTTTATTGTTTTTATAAGAAGAAACATTTAAAAATTTATTTAGTTTGTTTGAAAATAAATAAAGGGAATAATAACATTGACATTAAAATAGTCAGTAGGTAGGCCCATTTGAATGTCAGAGAGAAACAATAAAGCGAAGGAGAAAACAGTCAAAATGGCATAACAACTTGAAAAAGTAGTGTAGTAGCCCATTGTATGGCCTAGATTTCATAAAGAAGAATGGGCCAGAAAAAAATATTAAATTAAATCAAAATATTGGTACAGCATATCGTTGAAAATGGTTTTATAATGTGCAGAAGATGTTTTTCGATGCACAATATTTATTTAACAGAATTGTACATACTGTTATTTATTTACAGTAAAACATTTGTAAAGGTTTCCCGTACAACGAGCGATATAATTATAATATAGTATGTTAGGTAAAACGAGGTACTTATTGAGGGAAAGTATTCAGTATTCGATTCTCGTCCCAAATAATAATTGTGCTATGGCCCCGCACGCTCTCCAGATCTCACTTTTCGCCATTGTCCTACGCCAATTTTAAAATGTGAAGGGTAGATGGATTATACCTAGAAGTCATTGACCCGTACACATTTCTGTGATAAGCGCAAGCGTTGCGAGTCTTGTCAGAAATGTTTGGTATCCGACTCTGTCTATCCACACTAATATTGTAAAGGCAAAAGTGTGTGAGTGTACCGTATGTTTGTTACTTCGTGGCGCAAAAATTACTGAACGGATTTGGATAAAATGTAGTACACAGATAGTTTATAACCTGGATTTACACATAGAATAGTGTTTATCCCGATTTTATTTTCCTGTGGGATAATTTTCGATTTGTAGCGGGCGAAGCCGCTGGCAACAGCTAATTATTTATATGTAAGCATGCCATATTGCGGGTTTAATATGTCCCTCTCGTTTAAACTAACGTACTGTATAATCGTTCGTATAGCCTGATTGATCATTGTTTATACAACACATTCATTACACACTCTCAATAAGATCTAGCCTAAATTTAAGATCAGGTCTCTAGAAATCTCTAGCAATCCGCTTGTTGGATGATATTTAGGAATGCGAGGCTTACCGTCATATTCTAATGGACTTATAACAGCCTCTCTCGTTGTAACATTAGGCTGACTACGATTCGATTTGTTCTTGCGAAGTCCTGGTCTTTTTTTAGGAGTTTGGTACCTGGGTCGTGGGACCATGGATCGCCTTTGCCATTTTTGTGGAGGGACACGTCGTCCATTTCCTGAACTTCGACGAGTTGTAGCTGGATTCCGACGTTTCGGAGTTGGTACGAGACCTTTTGGAGGATATACGCCAGCTTTCGGCGTTCGTTTGCGACGTTTAGGTGTCAGTTTTGCACGTTTAAGAGTTGGCTTGGGTTTCGCAGCTCGTTTGGCACGTTCGGGCTGATTCAATGTTGTCGAATGCATATAGTTTTGATGTGATGATGAACGCAGTTTATCTTGAAGAACACCGGAGGAAACTGTCAGATCATTCGTTGTTTTATCGGAATCGTTATCTGAACCTGAAAATGGTGAATTCAAATAATCACACTAATATTATTAAGGCGACAGTTTGTGAGTGTGTGAGTGTGTATGTTTGTTACTTCTTCACGTTAAAACTACAGAACGGATTTGGATAAAATTTGATACACAGATAGTTATAACCTGGATTAACACATAGGGTAGTTTTTATCCCGATTTTATCTTCCCGTGGGATAATTTTCGAGTTGTAGCGGGTGAAGCCGCTGGCAACAGCTAGTCGTCTGTAATGAGATCTAACACTTTGCTGTTACACATAAAATCCAAGTCGTACATTCAGGTTCTTTCTGGATTGATAGTGTAACTATCATTTTGCACTACTATAACCTCGAACCATTAAATTAAAAACAATCTTTATAGTCCCAAATCATATTTTTATTTACAAACTACAATTTACAGAAATAAACTTTTAATAAAATATATACAAGTATCAAAAAGAGAAGATTTACAGGGCGTCAAAAAAATTGTCCACATCGCTGTCAACAGGAAAAGTGCCCAGAAGGCTGGCAGCATTCCCACGTTGGATGGCAATGCTGATTCTTTGGCCAAACAATCTTTTGAGTGTGATCGAAAACACTCAAAAGATTTCTTTTACAAGGTGTGGTAATTCAAAACATATAAATTGTTTTCTGTTAGGGGTTCCTCGGAGTTGAAACGTACGTACTAATTTGAAAACATCAAAGATTTTCGAAGCGCACACTTTTTCTGCTTTAACTGCACTAAACAACAAACTAACTCAAAGCGATTAACGGAATTTGCTGATGGATTGTGTGGGCAGCACGTGCGAAAGTGAGTCACTTTTGAGAGAACTGGAATTGAATATTATGCTTAACGTAGGATTAATACAATCAATTATTGTATCCCAACCAACTTAGAAGTGAGAGAGGTGCCAAAAAGTTGTCATTTAATAACATTGCTTCATGTGTGATCCCCACCTGGACACGAGTTGCTATGGCTGACATTTTTTTTTTCTTGGCGGGTTGAAAATAATCAAATAACCCCTCCTGCTCTTAGGCAGAGCGAAAGGGAGTGTCAGACTTCTAATGACTAAAAACCACCCATGTTCCTTTTTAGCCCTATATGTCGAGGCCGCGGTAACTTGTGAACAACCCGCAGTCCCGACGGGGACATCCCGCAGCCCCGACGGGTGCTATGGCTGACCTGGAAGTCTCTAAATAGACTTCGGACACAGGTAGGCCGAAGCAAGGAAAACCTGTTCAGGTGGAGATTCATAGATCGATCTGCCTTGGAGTGTAAATGTGGTCTTGCTCCACAAAACTACGGGGCACTTGATATCGTGTACAGTCTGTCCTGTTACTTGCACGACAAGCAGATGGAGGCTACTGAGAGTGCCAAACTCGTCGCCAAAGGAGAATGGGCAAAATCGTACGGCACTTGGTCTATCAGCGGCCAGGAACATTTTATTTTTTTTTGGTTTAATATCACCCTACAATAACGGGTTCAAGAAGTTTTATATCTGTAGTGTCATTATTAATGGAACTAAATACATTTTTATTTTAGATATGTAAGCCTGTGATTTAGCGTATTAATTACTAAGATTTAGTCTTAAAAATAAGGAAATAAAATAAAATGACTTGTTTACTTCAATACATTTATTTTACATACATTTACATACATAAACTCACGCCCTTTTCCCATGGGGGTAGGCAGAAACCACAGAACGCCACTTGCTACGATCCTTACATACTCCTTTTGCCTCGTCCACATTCATACATTTAATGTACAATAATAGCACTGAGTTCTGATGCCGGTAATAAAATATCCTCGTCTTGATGTCTAGCCCATGCCAGATACCACACTACACACATAACGTGTGCGCAACAACCGATTGTGCGCCTTCCACTCAAACAACTGCAATAATAATGAGCAATTGCTTCTCTATTTTGTCTTTGTCGGTTAATTACAATATAAGAATAATATATTCTGGACCTTACATGTCTAGATTGTATTCGCACACGTAATAACCAAATATCTTCTTCTTCAATAAAAATCTCTGAGCTGACTTATTTGTCGCTCCCGGTATACTTCGATATTGTATAAGCCTTCAATTAAGTGTTCAGCGTAGTAGCTGCGAGCCAACTTGATTTGGTATGTGCCAAGTGCAAACAGAATTAGGTCTTCTTCAGAAAAAACCGGAAAGTCTTCAAAAATAGGTTGGTCGCTGCTGAGTCTTTCAAATGATGCCCTCTGTCTATTTATGTTATGACGGATAACATAGTCCGCTAAGAGGTTCGGTATTTCAAAACGTTCATTAATTATATTTACGAACGATGATGCATGAATACTATCTTGTATTGGTGTTTGGAACGCATTGATGAGTGCCGCTGCGTTTTGAAAGTCCTCAAACATGTGACTTAAGGCGCGATTAAAATATTCTTGCCTAAACAATTTGAAATCTCGCTTGAACCTGCCATTTATAACTTCCACTACCCAGCGGCATAGAGTTACCAGCCTAGTTCTATTGGCCTGTTCAGTAGTAAGCTGGTCTGCACCGCGGTCTTTGGTTTCTGGCATATAGGCACTGTAGTTGCATCGCTCCAAATCGCCACAGACGTCTCTAAACCCACGATCTAAAATGAATATGTCGCCAGCCCGGTAAAACCAGTGAAATGTGCCTTCTTCGTCATTTATAATTCTTTCCAAAATACTGGCATCTGAGTCGGTAGCAGCATAGGGCCCGCAAACATCAATTATATGCCCATCGGAACACACCATTAAGAACGGTTTTAATAGATTTTCGTATTTGTGTAGACTGTAGGTCTGTCGCTGGAACGAAAAGTTGGAGCTCTTCTGTATATAAATATATGTTCCATCCATGATTGTTACTGCCTTCCTTTCTTCTGGAGAAGACTCGGGATTTCCAAATAACGCGTTTGGTACAATAAGATTACGGTCAGCGACCATTCTTCTATTTAAATGGTCGAGTCCCAGGTGTCGTGGCTTAAAATCCAGAGATATAGCATCACGCGCGGTTTTTAAATGCCTTTCTAGAGTCCTTCTACTTATGTTAAAGAGCGTGGCTAATCTCTCGTTGCTATCACCAGTTCGCAACTTCATTAAATAAATGGCTAGTTTTGTTTTGGCGTTTGACTCAGACAAAGAAGGCGTTTGTTCCAAGATTGTATTGAATTGATCTCTGCTAACGCCCAATCGAATATGAATCTCATTAGGATCCATATTTGCAATATCTTCAAAGTCCAGAATATTTTTATTTAAAACAGCTTTTTTAAAAAGCTCTAGTATTTGCACAAAATGAGAGCTGTTAAAATCATGTCTGAGATTTGGACTATCAATGAGCTCTTCCCAATCATTTGATGTTAAATGTGCATCACATATTCTGGCACTGTCTGGTATGAATAAGTTAGAATGTAACATAAGAGTAATCCTTACATTCTCAGGCATTCGACGACGTGAAACACTACGGCATCTGTCAAACATACAGTTTGCCGAGGTGCTAGGCACTCGTGAATATTCTTCCACTTGAAGAACACATTCGTGCGGGGCAGGGTTATTGTTTGGCTGCACAGCCCGTTGAGCTCGTTGCCAACAGGGTCGACAAACGTATTCTCGGCCGTTGTATTCAACCTGAAAAGGAAAATAGTTTATAACATAGTATTTAAAACTCACAGCAGTTTCAGTTAAATCATGTGTTGTATAGTAGAACATGCCGAGCTCTTTTTCAACGTGACGAATGAGTCATGCTCATACGCATTGTTAATGAGTGGTTGGCCTCTATTATATTTCGAAGCTAGATAACGTTGGCTCTGTTTCCATATGCACCATGTGTGTAAAAGAGAGAGAAGATCTGTTTTGACTATAACTTAAGTATTGTCAGAAAAGAACCATACGCTTAAGGAAATAACATAATTCACTAAAAGGACGTACATAAAAATACAATCAAAACTGTAACGTGGACTTTCAATAAAGAGCCCACACTTCACCCAACGATGTGTCGCATATGCACATCGTGACACAATATTATGAGGCCATCACCGCTATAGGGTGCGTACATACGGGTAAAAACAACCAAAAAATAGTCTAAAAATACTTACTTGCTGTGGAGCTATAGCTTCAATAATATATTGAGCATTGGCAGCATTTTCCTCAAAAAGAGCATGGGTTATTTCTAACCTTCTTCTATTAACCACTGATCGATTGCACAAAACACATATAGGTCGATTTTCTGCCATTTTTCAATAATGTTCCGTTGGCGTACACAAGTCCAGAGTCCAAGTACACAAGCACAAACGTACAGAAGTTCAGAGTTAATAGCCAGGTTATCAGGTTAGGAAGAAACACAGTCCAGAGGGTAGCCAGGGTCAAAACGTTTGAAAAAGAATCCGTAGATGAGCGCACAGTACACAACGTCACAAGGGTAAGCGAAGGACTGCGCCGAGTGACGCACACGCACCCCACACCTCGGCTCTTTTGTTTGCACTCGAAGCTGATTGGGCCGTTCGAACTCAGGTAGTCCATGTAGTAAACCCATTGTTGAGCTGAGTCTTGTAAACGGTATGCTGACAACGTTTTGAAATACTTTTGAAGACATAAACTAATGTTAATAAGTATTTTATAAAATGGGTTTGCACATTTTCTTGCACTTATTATCTAAGTATTTTACCTATATGTATTTTTTTTTCTAAATGAGCTGCAATGTTACGTTCATAGTAAAAGTTAGTCCTTAGTAATAGTACTTTCATTTAATACCTATTTCGTTGTTGGCCGCTCATAGACCATTTTGCTCTTTCTCCTTTGGGCCGGCTCAATTTAAATTGTCCTAGACACGCTAAAAAGAAGCTCTGCGCTCAGCTATGCGTAGTGTAGATTATGTGTTTCCTAATTATAAGGTTTAATGTAACAATAGTAAAAGGCACGATGGGATTGACATATCTGTTAAGATACAAACCCCAAAACTAATAAAGAGAAAAAAAATACAACACAAAATAGGTACAGTTAAACCGGATAAAGTATGCACTTCAGTAACCTTCGCAGTTTTCGAAAAAAACACTGGTAAATAAAACACTAATCACTAAAAGTACATACCTTTTTGAGCCCTGACTTGGTTTTGGAGGCTCGGTGGTGTGAAGACGAATATAATTAAAAATACAAATTTAATTTTCATGTTTGTATTGTTCGAGTGCACTCGTAGTAAAGAGTCGTAGTTATGTTGTAAAACTGTGTCTTTCTTCGTTTTATACTGACTGCTATTTGATACAATACGAAATTCAATATTATTTATATGTCGATTGTCGCTTCATTGATCTAAATATAATAATTCATAATAGCGATTGCAGATAACCTATTGTTTTAAGGTTAAGCAATGCTCAAACAGCTACGCGGGATTCGGGATGAATTCACACGCAGCTAATGTGTTGACGTATTTGACTTATTCACTGGCGCAAACTCGTCTGATTTAAAAATATCTCATTTTCACCAAAATATAAAACAATATTATTACCTATGAAATTGCCGTTCTGCAGTACTGGCCATTTCAAATCAAAATAATTTTTGTTTGGCTAAGAATTCTAATTTCAAATTAATTTTATTTTAAAAACATGGTTTTTTTTTTCCAAAAGTAGTCATTTGTTTATTGATTACATTTTCATCGCATTTCAATCTTTTTCGTCATCATGGATACGTTAAAAATTCGAGTAATTATGGAATATGAGTACCGTCGTGGCAGCAACGCGGCACAAGCGGCACGCAACATCAACGACGTTTACGGAGCTAACACTACAAACCAACGCACCACCTGTTATTGGTTTGCTCGCTTCCGTTCTGGAAATTTCGACCTGAAAAATGAACCTCGCGGTCGTCCGAAGACTTTGGTCGACAATTACGAATTAAAGGCGATTGTGGAAGCTGATGATACACAATCTACGGCTGAATTAGCAGCAGCTTTCGACGTTAGCGTCAAAACAATATTGGTCCATTTGCGTCAAATTGGCAAGGTAAAAAAGCTTGACAAATGGGTGCCCCACGAACTCAATGATCGCCAGCGCGAAGTACGCGTCGAGACGTGCCTTGCACTGCTCAACAGACACACAAATGAAGGAATTTTGAACCGCATTGTTACCTGCGATGAAAAATGGATTCTGTTTGATAACCGCAAGCGCTCAGCAAGTTGGTTGGATCCTGGTTCAGCACCTAAACAATGCCTTAAACGAAAACTTACCCCTAGAAAAGTGATGGTCACTGTTTGGTGGTCTAGCGCCGATGTGATTCATCACAGCTTCTTACCAAACGGGGTGAGCATTACTGCAGATGTGTACTGTGAAGAACTGAACACAATGATGGAGAATCTGGCACATCTCCAACCAGCATTGGTCAATCGCTCGTCTCCGCTGCTTCTGCACGACAACGCGCGACCTCATACTGCACAGCAGACGGTCTCCAAGTTGCAAGAACTGGGGTTGGAAGCTCTCCGTAATCCGCCCTACTCACCAGACCTTGCGCCTACAGACTACTACTTTTTCCAGAATTTGGATAACTTCTTGGCGGGAAAAAAAATCAATACCCGAGAGGCAGTACAAAATGCCTTTGAAGAATTTGTTGCCTCCCGACCAGCTGATTTTTTTAAGAAGGGCATCAATAAACTGCCACTGCGTTGGCAAAGATGCATTGATTGCATGGGTGATTACTTCGATTAAAACAAATAAAAAATACATGAAAAAAATTCGTTTAAATTTTTTCATACAAAACGGCAATTTCATAGGTAAAGACCTCATCACCACAAACAACACACACACAAATCACAAATCTCTCTGAGGTCTCAGACCTCAGAGAGATTTGTGTTCAACAGTCGCTTTTTCGTTTTGTCTCCATTTATCGTATATATTTTAAACGAGTTAATAAGATTAACTGTAAACAGTAACATTATGAAAAAGAAGTTGTAGAAAACCCGTCGAAATTTTTAAAAAACATTATCATCATTCTCTTGCCCTTATCCCAATTCAATATCCAAAAACATTAATAAAATATTAAATAGGTAATTTCGAAGGCAAATCAAGCCAAATGGTTATCACTTAAACAACATACACGGGCAGTCTTGTCCCGCCTCCCAAGCGGGATTCGCGTCGATGTGAACAAATCTTTATTTTTCTAATGCATTTGTTTGTTTTTCTATTATTTTGAATTGTTTGTTTTGATTTCGATTGTTTTGTGATAGAATTATGACTACTATATGGGCATTCTATGTCTAATAATAAACACATTATTACATCACAAACCCCGATGGGTTCGGCAGAGGTGTAACGGATGCTGTGTGTACACTCACTATTTACCAGTTATGTTTAAGAACCATTTTATAGGGAACGAGCCTATTATCATTACTATTATTTTGTCGTTGTCCGGTATATAATTCCAAAGTAGTAGCGACCTGCCGAATAAGCCGTTAATAATTACTGTTTGAACAACTGTATTACTTTTTTTTGCACGGAACCCTAATTCTACTCGCCATAACATCCACTATCTACCAGTAAAAGTCCCATCAAAATCGGTTCAGCCGTTTTCACATGACTAGCGGAAACCATCAGACAGAGAGACAGACAAAATAATATTTTGGGCAGTATAAAGAGATTTTCGTTTCGCGTTGCGGCGTGTATTCGTTGTTCCGTGATTCGGAGTCTCGTGCATTCGTTGTTGTGGTGTGCGTCGTCGCTGCGTGCTTTCGTGCTTACACTGTTCGTTGTTGCGGGCATTCAGCGGCGTGTGGTTCGGCGTGGTGGCTTGACGGAATGACGTTTTGCACTCGTAGTTTTGTTTTATGAATGTTCTTCTGACATTCAAAAGTGCCTGTAATGGCTTAATTTAAATAAAAGCTTTGAGTTTGAGTTTCAGTTTATGTTAAATAAAATAGGATTCGCGACCGTAACAAATGTGACTTTACCAAGTAATAGTAATTAAAATCACCCATACAAACATTTTAGTTCATTAAGGTTCCTTGCTAGGTTTTTTGTTGTTTAATTTGTGTTGTTTAATTTTTTCACACGTTCAAATACAACCCGTATAGGTTAAGGTAGCCACTCTTGAGTCTAAACAATTTTTCACTTTAAAGCATAATATTTCACAGTTGTGTGTTGTATGTTTGAGCAAACTTATAATATTTTAGACCTATTCAACGACATCCCACACAATGATCTTCGCGAGATGAAATAGCCATCCCCACTTTAATGTTAAAGTTCTTATCCCGATTTTATCTTCCCGTGGGATAATTCTCGAGTTGTAGCGGGTGAAGCCGCTGGCAACAGCTAGTACCTAGCTTATTATATTGTGTTTAGTTTCTTTTTATTTCATTTAATTATAATTGTACTGTGATCTTACTTTATTGATTGTGTGAAGTGCTATGATTTTTAAATCTGAAATAAACGATTAATAATAATAAAAATGGCTTGGACCCTGCTCCCGTCACCGATGGACGACTATTTTTTATATTTTTAAATGTTTTTTTTAATAAGTTTTATATGAAATATTTAAAAATATAATTTATATGTAAAAAGTTAAATAAAGGAATAACAATAATAATAATGTGTACTGGAGATACACTAACATTACCACTTTGTCGGCGTAACTCATTTGTATATTCATGTCAAAATACAGCTTTCTAGTACAAGAAGTCTTTGAGATTATGTGCGGGAGGACAAACAGACAGATACACAGACGGACATGGCGAAACCATAGGGTTCCATGTTGACTACGGAACCCTATAAATGTAGGTAAGTGAGGATCGTAGCAGATTTTTTTTTTGTAAATACATACATATTATAGATAGAAAAACACCCAGACTCGGAACAAATACTTGTAGGTCGTACAAATATTTGTTCCGTGCGGGAATCGAACCCGCGACATGCTGCGCAGCAGTCAATCGCTCAACCACTGCGCCAAATATTATATTGGATACATATTTTTTCTTTTTTCACGTGAATAACCATGAAGACGATACAGTGCTTTGAAAACTCGTGTGACGTCATTTTCTGAGACATTCGCATGACATTCTTTAGCGGTCAGTGACGTCACAACCCCTCACTCAAATCTTTGACGCGTTTTACCTTGGTCAATTTTGATTGATTTGATAAAACAAAAAATACGTATTCAATATTTTTCGATAATCTAACAGACGAACTAATTAGAATCACATTTTTTAAGTCAGTCAACATCCCTATTATCGTTTTCTGCTCTTATCGCAATTTTATTGGCGTCAACCCTGCATTTCGTCATCTTCCATATTTATTTATAATTCGTCATATTTGACGGCACGGTTGGCGCAGTTGCTCAAGCAATGGACTGCTGCGCTGCGTGTCGCGGGTTCGATTCCCGCACGGAACAAATATTTGTATAACCTACAGATAGTTGTTTCGGGTCTGGGTATTGTGTATGTGAGTTTAAATGTTTGTGAACGCACCCACGATACAGGAGAAATTCCTAGAATGGGGCAACGTTCAAAAAAAAAAAAAAAAATGAGTCGGTAAATTTACTTTTCAACTCAGTATTTTTTGAACATGAAAATACTGGCTACAAGTCTTATCTGAATGATTAATTGAATAAAAATTTCTAATTCTACTGATTTTAATTAGTAACACACAGAGTTTAATAAAGCCATATTATTTTCGGTTTATTTCTTTCACGGTGGAAGCATTATCATCAAAAAAAAAATTGTAACTAAATTATTTTGTATTTAATTAAATTAGTTTCCTGCAATTCGATAAAGGTACGATCTCAAGATTGCGTACAATCACACTAATATTATAAATGCGAATGTTTGTGAGTGTGTGAGTGTGTATGTTTGTTACTTCTTGTACGTGTATTTTGAGAGAGAAGAATATAAAAAAATATGTGCATGTAGATCGCAACGTAAACTTTAAACCAAAATTGGTTTAAACGATATACATATTGTAAATAATACTCGTATTTGAGTTAAAGCACATTTAAAAAACTGCAAAAATGTTAATATACAAACACGGCAATAGATAAACATATAAAAAATTGTTTTTCTTACAAAAACGAATATGTACTTCTGTTGCCGCTTTAACAAGAAATAGTACAAATTAAAGGGGGCTGCCGTATATCGATGATACGGAACACTACGTGTGCAAGTCCGTCTTGCACTTGGCCAGTTTTCTTTCTGAATAATGCGTCTAGATACTTTTTTTTAAGTTTTACTGTAGACACGTCCCTGTCGTTTTATTTATAGCCAATTAATGAAGTAAGCAATACCCTCCAAAATGACAAAAAAGTGCCCCATTTTTACGGCCGCAGTGACGACTACCAAATAAATTCCGGTAGTTTTGGGCACAAAAGAATTTAATAGGAAATTTTAGAGACAAAAGAAATTGAATCGGTTCAGTTTTTTATTAATCGGCATGAGCTACAGTTGCACCCTACAGTGCAGGCTTGACGCAGTGCGATAGCAAAAGTTTCATCAAAGACCTATTGTTCTACCCTGTTGTCTCCTAAGAGCTTTTGAATGTTTGTGGGTGTAGGGGCTAGTGGTGTTCAAAGTTGCTTTAAGGCAATCACTTGCTTAATGCTTTATATTTTAAGCTAGCTTTTTATACGCTTTATTAAAGCACGTGATTTTTAAACGCGTAGGCATATCATGATGCCTCACCGCGCTTGCTTTAAGTCAAGTGACTTAAAGCAAGCGCGGGTTTGCGCGCGGGGCAGGGTGGGTTTTGCACAGCATGCATGAGTGCGATGTAAAAGCAATAAGCAAATAGCAACTTGTGAGAGCCATGATAGCATTTGCTTTATGTTATGTGTATTAAGCACGGTGCTTTATTTTGCTATATGATGTATTAACCACCACTAGTAGGGGCCAATGGTTGTAGGAACCGACACTATCACTTTTGTTGATGTTGGTTTAGTTGCGGAGTACACAGAAAGAACCACAAGTAGAGTTTTAAAGTTATATTAAAAGTTGTAGTTAGCAAGATAAGAGTGGCAAGCGATTTTTTCTCTTGACAATAGGAGATCGGACTGGGTCTAAAAAATATGATTCTAATTAGTCCGTCAGTTAGATTATCGAAAAATATTGGATACGTGTTTTTTGTTTTTATCAAATCAATAAAAATTGACGAAGATAAGACGCGTCAAAGATCATGAGTGGTGGGGGGTGACGTCATTTGTTGGTGAAAAATGTACTACCATGTGACGGTTTTGAGGAATTCACGAGTTTTCGAAGCATTGTATCGTCTTCATTTTTTGTTTATGTGAAAAAAGAAAAAATACGTGTCCAATATTTTTTGAAAATCTATCTGACGGACTAATTATTATTTTTTTGTCCGATCCCCTAATGTCCATATTTGTGAAGCACGCCATCAAAGTAGGTTGCTGCGTTTGCAAAGTAAATGTACGGTTGATGAGACCGTGCAGTGGTTGATTCTAAATTGTCATTTTAGTCGGTTAGAATGGTTGAATTTACGTTACGTAGCGCGTTTGTGGCCCTTGTACGTAACGAATGACCCCGCTTACATTGTAATCTACACTAATCTACACTAATATTATAAAGGGGAAAGATTTGTTTGTAACGGATAGGCTCCGAAACTACTGGACCGATTTGAAAAAATCTTTCACCGTTGGGAAGCTACACTGTCCCCGGGTGACATAGGCTACTTTTTATCCCTGTATTCCCACGGGAACGGAAACTACGCGGGTGAAACCGCGTGACGTCCGCTAGTACAAAATAAACTCAAAGTAAACGTTCGTAGCGAAGTCATGGACGGCAATGGAACTGTACCTTAATGAATAATCAAGACAGATGTTTAATTAAGGTAAGTAAGCTATAAAGGTATAAGCTGTTAAGATTTTATTTATTTATTGCCAGTTCGCGAGAAAACATTTCCACAATGAAATCTGTATTTTTTCCTTTTTTAATTTGTGTATTATCAGTCTGCAGCTACGTTGACGGTAAATCATTATGCTCAAATAATCTCATTCCGGATCTTACTCTTCAAATTAACTCCAAACATAAATAAACTGATATTAATTTATAATCACTATTTTTTATTATCACTAACCAAATAATTATGGATTGATTCCTGAAATAAATTGAATTGAATAATATATCGGAATATTATTTGTTTTAATTTATTTAAGTTGGTAAGATTTATTTGATTTATGTACTTTACTTCGTTATTGACTTTTAAATTACTCTTATTTTGTTATTAGGGTTCCATAGTCAACATGGAACCCTTATAGTTTCGCCATGTCCGTCTGTCTGTGTGCCTGTCTGTCTGTCCGCACTATAACTAGCTCCAAGACGCTTAGTACTAAAAATCTGTAATTTGGAATGAATATAGCGATTAGTTCCGTTGACAAAGTGGTAAAATAAATAATAAAATATTGAAAACTATTTTTTTATTAGACCAGTGACGATCTTTGGTACTAAATAGCCCTGTGTTGGTCTACTGCCAGTTGTCATTGTTGACACCTGCCTGACTGCTTGTGGCTGTGAGACAGTGTTTACATTTCTATTAAATAGATATACCTACAAGTACACTACAGCCCGCCATTGCTCTCTACATTGGTAAAAGATGTTTACTTACAGCTACTGCTTCTGATTTCCACAACCCAGTAACTGGGTAACATGATACCCCTTGGTAATCAGCAGGAGACAGAACAGAACAAGACCAATAGGCACACAGGGACGTATACAACTGGGATAAGCCCAGTTGCCTAGCACCACGGATATTATTGTCATTAATATTACTGGGTCCTAAGTTGTGAGCTATTATATTTGATTCCAATAATAGGTATGAAAAAAAATGCTTGAACGCACGGAAATTTGTTCCAGTTTCTACAAGGTCTGTATAGTAAATAACTCCGGATGTGACCTGGACACTATTTAACATAATATTACGTTCATTATGCCAAAGACTACACTCCCATGAAATGTGATGTATTGCTCAGATTGTTCAAATTCGCAGTCAATCTAATTATTATACTACTGTTTCAGTTGCTCAGCGCCGGCCCGTTAGGTGCTTGTTACCCTTAGTGGTAAAAAGTGGAATTCCGTGCACGGATGCGTTCGCAAGGTGCGTTGAAATGCTTTTTTGTTTTTCTGGAACTCCGTCAAGCTTCATTACCTCAGCCGTTCCCAGTCGGCTTATAACAATTCGATCGAATGTTATCAGTTATTCAACTCACAGGGTATTATTTTCTACATGATGAAGGTTGTGGGGACCCGCTGGATGCGAGACTCACGGGACCGGTCAATGTGGCGACACCTGGGGGAGGCCTATGTCCAGCAGTGGACGTCTTTCGTCTGAAATGCTGATGATGATGACATGATGTAGTTTAGTAGGTCCCACGTTGTCCCACGGGTTTACGATTCCCGATAGGTAACACTAAACACATGTTGCCAACTTTTTTGTCTCCTAGATGAGGCAGAGGGCATCTACAGATCAAATCGTCAAATGACTCCACCCGCTCTGGGCAGAGCAGTTGGGAGTGTCAGACTTCTACGGACTAAAAACCACCCACGTTCCTTCTTAGCCCTATATGTCGAGGCCGCGGTATCTCTTTCGGACAACCGGCAGCCTCGACGGGAATTTCCTCCATTGCGATCAATTTTGAACTTCACTCCACGTCATTGTGATGCTCGCCGATTCTGCCATCACGGTGCGACGCCAGGTTTGACAGCGACGACCACGCTTTCTTTTCCCTTGGGGACTTCAGTATAAAGATTGTTTGGGTACATACCCAAGTATTGGACTGGGCTGAACTTCACTTGAAACTTCGGAGCGTGTTGCTAATCCATCTCCACTTGCAACGCTTGATCTGGAGATTGATCGAGTTCTCGTTCTCCAACAACTCTACGTTAGAAATGGTCTCGGGCCAGTAATTTATTACAATTCCGAGAAAACAATGAAGAGAGCGGTTTACGGCATTAATTACCGTTTTTAAGGGGTGGGAAATCATTAAACAACTCCTCCCGCTCTGGGCAGAGCGGTAGGGAGTGTCAGACTTCTACTGACTACACACCACCCATGTTCCTTCCCTTGTGCACAACAACAACCCGCAGCACCATAACTGGCTGGGGTAGCGTAAGTCGAAGCTACGAAGAAGTTATCATTACAATTCACTTTTCTCACTTGGTAAGGTTACATTTATTCCCCATCGATCCGACACCTGGAAAATAACTTACTCGGGGTCAAAGGTCATAAAGACGGGGTTTTCACGATTTTCAGAAAAACTGTAAGTTTTATCATAAAATTTGCTGAGACAAAATTGTAGATCGGATTATGGTCTATAAAAAATTCCAAACACTTTTATATCTAAGAGCCACCGTTTTTGAGATATATCGATTCAAAAAGTTGAAAGAGTTGTTATCGTCATAATATGTTTCAGTACACCACGTATACAGGGTGTAAATGAACCCTTCACACATACGTCAACCAAGCATTCTGTACATCAAACTAAGTACCCCAACGCAAAAATGTTTGCTGGGAAACGATTTTTTTTTTTGGGTCAAAAATCTTATTTTAGGGTAAAACTGAAGCACTCTTAAAACATTGTGCTAGTGGATGCTTTAAATTCTTATAGGGTCATAGAGTTAATTTAAGTAAAGTTATAACCTGAAAATCTAGTATTTCCAAAAACAGCTGTTCAAAATTTGGAACTTTGACCCCCAATATCTCCGTAACTAGGGGGTTCCCAGGCATGTTCTAGAACAAAAAAAATATCGCAGTGGTGGGGAAAGCAAATGCCCTTTGTTAGCATTAAGGGTACTTTTACACCCTTTTTAAACTACGTGCTTAGATTACGACTCTTTCAACTTTTTGAATTGTGATATCTCAAAAACGACTGCACGTTGCAACGAAAAAATAAAACAAAAACAAATATTTTTACTACTTTGGACATTATTTCTATTGTCACACACAGCATTGTAATTCGACGAAGCATATTTCGAGATAACGTACCTATCTTTCGCACCTACAGTGTTTGAAATCTCTTTGTTTTCAGGTATGGTTACGACACCGAGATAGGGGAATGCGTAAAGTACACTTATGGCGGCTGCGCGGGAAACTCAAACAGTTTTTTATTAAAAGCTAATTGCGAAAAAATTTGCCTAGTAAAAGCTAAACAATGGCTTAACGTTAAGACCATATCGTGACAGCCATAATTAAATAGAACTTGATGTAAACTACTCAACACAACTGTAAAATGGAACTTTATGTAAAGTTTTGAACAGTAATAAAATGTAATTTCCTTTATTGCATTTTTAATGTAGAGTTAACATAACACCACGCCGGTAATCACTAAAGGTTTAGGCCCAGCCCGTCGGAGCTGCGGGTTGTTCACAAGTTACCGCGGCCTCGACATATAGGGCTCAGAAGGACTTTAGTCAGTAGAAGTCTGACACTCCCTTTCGCTCTGCCCAAGAGCGGAAGGGGTTATTTGATGATTTTCAACCCGCCAAAAAAAAAGGGTTAGGTCCAAGTAACAACGGGCAAGCCGCACCCAGTACCAATCTAGGCTGCTTCCGATAAAATCCTGATGGAAAAACCCACCCCAAACTGGGGTTCATACCCAAGACCTCATGTTCAGCAGTGTTGCTTGCAAGCATACGCCAACCATGGTCGACAGTAGACTCACCTTTTAAAATAAAATAAACGGTTTACCGACGAAACATCTTACCGCCACCTAACTTGGACTATCATAGCAGAGCTGATAAAAACAAAAGCTGCTGTGCGAAACAGTTACGATACGGTCGAACGTCAACTCGAGTCGTCTAGCATCGGGTTCCGTCTATCTGGCAGAAACTTGATTTGTTTGTAACGAATAGGCTCCGAAACTACTGGACCGATTTGAAAAATTCGTTATCGTTATCGTTAACTTTTACCGTAAAAAGTAGTGAGATCCATGCATCAATCAAAACCAAGTCAGTTAATATATTCAATCCCTACTTAAAAACCTTTGATGTTTAAAATAAAAGATTGACTTGGCCATCGCATCGCATTCGCCAATGTTAAACAGGCCATTGTAATAGCTAATCGCCATTGCATTGGCCAATGTGATGCAGTGGCCAAGTCAATCTTTTGATCTGACGCATTAACGGCTCCCTAGAGGGCCCCTCTAGGGAGCCGTTCAATAAACTTATAAACTAAGCAATAGTTTTTAAATATTTCAACCAGGACAAGAAACCTGGTAGACCAACCGTAAAAAATATTGTCAGAACTTCCCCGCGCTGAATGGTCGATAAACAATTCAGCGCGGGGAAGTTTAAGCCACGGCGGTCCATTTAGCCACAACGGATGATGAACTAATGGGGCAGGCGTTAAACCGCGAAAGAGGCAATCACTGGGATTTTTAGACCCTTTTGAAAAGTGATCTACCAAAAGATTTTCATCAATCTTACCAAAACGATTGGCTACGGTGGGAAATGAATCCAACTCAAAGTTACAGTTATCTCAATGGCGAGAAGATATATACTCCCTTTATTATAGTTGATAAGAGGTGTGTGTAGCATAACTCGAGACGAGCTAACGAAACGACTTTCAGTGGCGCGACTTTAGATTTCGCACACACCAGCAAAACAACGATATTACCGTATTTAATTTAATAATTGCAGATTATTTAGGCTTTGTTTCTTTCTCGGTGGAATCAAAAAGTTAATGTTACTAAATTAGCTTGTACCTTTTCAATTAAATTAATAATTTGATAAAGGCACGATCCCAAAAAAAAAACTAAACGAAAAAATTGCTTAAACTTGATTCACACATAAAATTTGAAAATTGGTAGTGTTAAGAAAGAACGGTGGATTCGATTCTCCATAAATATGTATTCACCTTTTTAGGGTTCCGTAGCCAAATGGTTAAAAACAGAATCCTTATAGATTCGTCAAGTCTGTCTGTCCATCCATCCATCCGTCCGTCCGTCTGTCTGTCCGTCCGTGTGTGTGTCAAAGCCATTTTTATTAAAAAACTATTAAGACTTCACAATTGAAAGTTAGTAGGTGGATGTATTCTGTAAATCGCTGTATGAGTTTTATACAAAAATAAAAAAACCGGCCAAGTGCATGTCGGACCACGCGCAATTTAGGGTTCCGTAGTGACCCATCAAGATATTATGTGAACTTACTAAACTGATTAACCACCCTGCCCACCTGCCTCCGAACGATGATTTTTATTGTAATAACAAAACAAACTTACATTTGCATTTTTGAGATCTTGCGCACATTATGTATTGGAAAATATTTCATACAAATAAATTTTATAAGTTGCTCGACTATTACTCGTAAACTTGTAAAGCCTACTTAGCTGTGATAGTTTTCCTTTTATTTTCGTTATAATATGCTACTACCATGATTTTTTTCACACGCCCAAACACAACCCGTATAGGTGGTTTAGGTTGGCTAACAAAAATTTGCACTTTAAAGTTTAATATTTCACAAACGAATCCCTTAATCGAAAATCTGTTTGAGCAAACTCGTAAAGTTTTTTTAAAAACCTTTAACAGCGACATCACACACAATTAACTATAGGAGACAAAAAAAAACATCCCAAGATACCTTAAAAAAAAAACTATATTTTTATATTCATGCTAAATTACAGCATTCTAGTACTAAGCGTCTTTGAGATATAGTGCGGACGGACGGACGGATAGACAGACAGACAGACGGACATCAAAGTCAATCGTTTGAAAGAGAGACACTTCCAAAATGGTAAAATGTATCCCTCTTACTTTTATGCAAAGAGAGTGAAAAACATACAAAATATATTTATGCTGTAGATCACAATGAAAATTGGTAAATAATATAAATAATTTTTTTTTTTTTTAATAATAAAAACTTACATTGGTTTGAACGATACATAAAAAATTGTTTTTGAGATTTAGCACATTTCAAAAACCGCAAATATTACTTTATCATTCATACAAACGTTGCGAAAAACAACTTATCACAAAAAAATGTGTCTCTTGTCATAATTTTATTTACACACTTTTAATTTTAATTGTATTGTTATTTAATTGAATATTACCGCTTGGTCGTTACTAAGTTAGATTAGTTATCTAATTTATTGTCTTGTGCATGAGGTGTTTATTTACATTAAATTATTTGTTACGCTGTAGCCTAATTTTAATAATGTATAATGTCGATGTAGCAAGTGTGAACAATTTATTGTTGGTAGACCTAAATAAATTAAATAAAATCTGTTAATAATAAAAATTAAAGGGGGTTATGATGGCACGGAACCCGAAGTCATTGGCGGCAATGGAACTGTACCTTAATGAATTATCAAGGCCAAAGTTTAATTAAGGTTTGAATAAAGGTGTAGGTTATTAGAATTATACTTCTTCATTGCAAGTGTGAGAGATAACATAACATGTCCACGATGAAGTATATTTATAATTATCTTTTTTTAATTTGTGTTATAACAGTCTGCCGCTATGTTGACGGTAAATATGCTCAAATAATCTCATTTATGATCTTACGTTTTAAAATAAACTCCGAACATAAACAAAAAAATATTTATTAAAATACATATTTCTAAGATTAAGAGATGTTTTATTAATTTAATTAGGTGTATTAAAAATTTATATTTTTTTAAATTAACTTTTATTTACTTAAGTTTCTGGTACTTTACTTCGTTATCGAAAATATTTAATTAATATACAGGTGACTTTTTAGTCACCGTCCAAATTCTGATATATTAATCTTTGGCGAAAATCATTGAATACGTGGTTTTTCTTTTAGTATCACTCAATACAAAAATATTGAGATATCACATCACAAAGTTTTAACGTTTCACGGAGAGCGGATAATTCTTTCGAGAAAGTGATATGACAATTTCACGTATCGGTTCAAAAGTGGTGTTAGTGAATAATAATACCTAATACCTAGAATAAATTTGGACGATGACTAAAAAACATGGCGTATATAAAGTTTGAAAAAGGTAGTTACCAGTTTCTTTAAAGCGTTTATAGAATTGTTTTCTTTTGAACAAATTAATAGACACAAACATTAAGTTTTCAAAAGAAATATTAACCAGCTGATTAATTTAATTAAAAAGTAGATATTATCTCAATATTTATAAGAAAAGTGTTAATAATAATAAAGTAAGAAAATAACTTTCTTTGTTACTTTTTAAATAGTTTTTTTTATTCGTCAGGTATCTAACTATTTGTTAACCCCATCAAGTATCATTTTCAATTACACTCCTCTACATCAACCTTCATATCATCGAAGCCTAAATAAAAAAAAATGCAAGGGGTTTTCGCAATAGATTTTAAGATCAAGGTCTTTGTCCCATTTTTCATAATCATCATTGTCATAATGATGGATATTTATTTACACTGTAACGTAAAATTAAGAAAACTATATTTTTTAAATAGAGCATTGTTAAATATTATTTTTAATTTGTATAGTAACGCTTATCCATTTTTTTTTTCGATTATGATGACAGATTTTCGTCTTCACTCTTCAAAGAATAAGTTACGAGTAGTGTCAATCAGTATAAACACGTTATTGCATTTAATAAGCAAATCTCTGCCTATCCGTCCGCACTATATCTCAAAGACTTACTGCCGTACTAAGAGATTTTTAATAATTACTTAAGCCTTCACTTAGTAAAAGTTTGACATATTTTTGTATGACAAAAGTGTCAAAACGTTTACTAAGTGATGGCCTAAATGAGTTACGGCACAAAGCGCTATAGTAAAATTTTGAAAATATTTTTTTTTATGTGAAGAATCTCCAGTTCACATTGAAGTGGGGATGATTTTTTTTCATTGTGTGGGATGTCGTTAGATAGGTCTTTAAAAAATATTGCGAGTTTTCTTAAGGTGGAAGCTCACATCTGGCCCGCGAAATTCTAATTTTCTTACGTTTTTGGCAATTTGCAGGCCAGTGCTTGGTTGTATGTTTATGAAAATTTGATTTGCGACTGTAAGACGTATGAAGTTACCGAATTATAACCATCAAAATTACTAACTACTAAAGAACGACGACTAAATTACTAAAGAATGACTTTTACATGCAAAAATCAATCTTGACATGAAAATGAACTTGGAGGGTTGTATTGATAATTTTGATGGTTATAATTCGGTAACTTCATACGTCTTACAGTCGCAAATCAAATTTTCATAAACATACAACCAAGCACTGGCCTGCAAATTGCCAAAAACGTAAGAAAATTAGAATTTCGCGGGCCAGATGTGAGCTTCCACCTTAAACAGTTTTTCGATTATGGAATTCGTTTGTGTGAAAAAAACATGGTTTTGGCATGCAAGGCGTTAGGTTAAACGAGGGACATATTGAAGGAACCCTTCAGTATTCGATTCTCGACCCAAATAATGTAAAAAAAACTATAACCTTAATTTGTGACGTTCTTGTCCAATGCCCCCCCCACACGCTCCCCAGATCCCACTTTATTAGACGTTTCTAGTTACTTTGTGGCCTTTATCATCATCGCCACTTGTTGTATCCACAAATAGCAGAACTAAAAGGTTGATAACACAGTCAACCAACTATATCACAGGATGATCACAGGGTCACCATATCCACCAAACCTCGCACCGGGTAATTTTTTTTTTTTTGGCGTTTGTAAAATCATCGAATAACCCCTCCCGCTCTTGGGCAGAGCGAAAGGGAGTGTCAGACTTCTACTGACTAAAAACCACCCATGTTCCTTCTTAGCCCTCTATGTCGAGGCCGCGATAACTAGTGTACAACCCGCGGCCCCGACGGGCGTCGGCCCGTTACTGACATCTCTTTGAGGCGCGCGTGGAACACGAACACGGCCTGTTTTCGTCGTAAGACGGACGGACGGCAAGTTAGCCCATCACTCACCGTCCACAGGCCCGCGTCTACGGTGGCCGGAGATCATCGCGTGACCCCTGACGCCCGGAGCGCCTCCCGCGGCGGCTGGGACGAGAGGTTCTCTCCCTCTCGCGTTCCGCCACCTCCTTCGCTAGCATCACTGCTTCGCAGAAAGAGGCTACGGCTTCCCATTCCTCCTCGCCCTGGACCATGGCTTGCACCAGGGCCGGGCGCGAGTGGTCGCCGCCGCCGATCGCCGATCCACTGTGTGCTCCACCGTGTCCTCCGGCCGATCATCACAATGGTGGCATCCGGGCGTTTCCTCCCGCCTGATTCGGTGCAGGTACTTTCCGAAACAACCGTGTCCGGTGAGGACCTGCGTCAGACGGAAGGTGAGGGCGCCGTAGCGCCTCTCTAGCCACTCCTCAAAGAGGGGACTTACCGCCACTAACCGGGTAACACCTCACTTGCAACTTCCCGCCATCTGTATGACTGTCACTTGTCTTTCGTGACAGTTCCCTGACTGATTTTGGTTGTGATACAGTGTTTACATATCTATTATTAAATATGAGTATACACTACAGCTCTGATGGCCATTACTCTCTACACTGGAGTTTACTTCCAGTGACTGCCTCTGATCTCTGATCTCTACAACCCAGTAACTGGGTAGCATAATATTCCTTGATAAGTCAATCTAATTATTTTAATACTTTTTCAGCTCAGCGCCGGCCCAACAGGTGCTCGTTACCATTAGTGGTAAAAAATTGTGGTGTTTCATGCATGTGTGCGTCCCCAAGGTGTGTTGAAATATTTTATTTCTAGCTGTTGCCAGCGGTTTCACCCGCTACAACTCGAAAATTATCCCACGGGATGATAAAATCGGGATAAAAACTCACTTTTCTCACTTGGTACCCTCAATATGTGATCATAATGACGATATGTTTTATTCTCCTCTGTCAGACAAATATATATATATATAAAAAAAAACCTGATTGTCTTTTATACACACTGTGTCTACTTGTCTAATCCAACTTTCCTCTCGTAGGTCTGCTGGAAGAAATTTCTTTTGAAATAAGCAGTACCTTTGTGCTTCCCTTTTTTATATTTGTTTTTTGTATTTTGTGTGTACATAAATTAATAATTAATAATAATATACTCAAATCTAATACATTTACCACTTTTCCTTTTATTTATATTGTAACATTTTTCGAGATCACGTAGGTACTATCTATATCGCACTCCCATTAAAATTTTACGCGCCTACAGTGTCTGAAATCTCTTTGTTTTCAGGTATGGTTACGACACCGAGACAGAGGAATGCGTGAAGTACACTGATGGCAGCTGCCCGGGAAACGCAAATAGTTTTAGCACAAGAGCTAAATGCAAGAAAAATTGCATAGTAAATAAAAAAACAAGGCTTAAATTTGAAACGTTTAAGCTTAAAGCGTATCGTGATTGCCATGATTATTAACGAGAGCTTTATGTAAATGTCATTGTCATTCTCCTGCCTTTGTACCAATTTATTTGGGGTCAGGGCAACATGTTTTTTTTCGTCCTAACTTCTCTATTGCTCGTCATCTCAGCCGTCACCAGCTTTCTAGCAGGTTAAAATATTACAATATTTCCAAAATAAAATGTAACTTTATTTAAACTTTTGGTTCAGAACAGTAAGAAAATGTAATTCTTCAAAAGACCATCTCAGACATTAATCTGCATGGTCTTCATGTGTGTATTATACCTTATTGTTAACCCAAACGATTTTAAAAGATTAAAAGAGTAACCTTTGGAGTTTCTTGCCGGTTCTTCTCCTTAGGAATCGACCAATGCACCGAACCGTGCCCCTTTTTACCGACGTTTTATAAGTGCCCATGTAGGCTTATCTATATATATAAAAGAAAGTCGTGTTAGTTACACTATTTATAAGTCAAGAACGGCTGAACCGATTTGGCTGGAAATTGGTGGGGAGGTAGCTTAAAACCAGGAGACGGACATAGGATAGTTTTTGTTCTTTTTTTTTTTGGGTAAGTAGATAGTTAGGTTGTAGGTAGGTAGATAGGTAGTACGTAGGTAGGTAGTATTTAGGTAGGTAGGTAGTAGGTAGGTAGGTAGTAGGTAGGTAGGTAGTAGGTAGGTAGGTAGTAGGTAGGTAGGTAGTAGGTAGGTAGGTAGTAGGTAGGTAGGTAGGTAGGTAGTAGGTAGGTAGGTAGTAGGTAGGTAGGTAGGTAGTATGTAGGTAGGTAGTAGGTAGGTAGGTAGGTAGTAGGTAGTATGTAGGTAGGTAGTAGGTAGGTAGGTAGTAGGTAGGTAGTAGGTAGTAGGTACGTAGTAGGTAGGTAGTAGGTAGGTAGTAGGTACGTAGTAGGTACATAGTAGGCAGGTAGTTGGTAGGAAAAAGGGCATTGCAAGGCATGGCCGGGTTCAGCTAGTTTGAAATAAAAATATTTTGATTTGATTTGATTTGAATTTCTTTTCTTCTTCTGTTTTATAACGTTAACATGACACCACGTGTAGGTAGCGTTATAAAAATAATGCACAAAGACACCACATCATTTAATTATAATATTAAAAAAGATTAGGCAAAACAATAACAACATTATTTAGATTTTTTACATTAAAGACACAAAATAGTTAAATTTAATTTTAATTGTATTTTTTTTGTGTGTTTATAGCATCGGTTTGGATATTCTGTAATGCTGCTATAATTAATATTAAATAAATAAATAAATAATAAATAAAAGGAGAAGAAAATTGCACTAAATAAATTTTACAAAAATTTTGTATTGAGCTAGTATTAGCTGATATTACCAAATTAAGGGCTCGCCAGACAGAAGCTTCGGCCGATTGAATTAAATTGAAAGTTCCTAATAATTAATCAACCTGTAATTTAATTTGTTTTTGTCAATTCTTATGTAATAGAGCTTTTTTTTTTAGTTTTACTTATCTTTTTTCTAGAAAGGTAAGTACACACAAAACCGTTGTAATGGTTTGACTGTGGGGTCAAACCATTGCAACTGTGGGGTCGATGAATCTCTTATGATGAGAGATACTTAAATGTACTTAAATGTAAATTTTATTTAAACTTATATAAAACTTAAAATATTTCTAAATAATATAATTTCAATTTACGTCTAAATCGAATTGTGTTTGTTTCACTCCTTATGTCTGCCGGCAGACTGTTCAATAAGTATGGTATTCTCTTGTGTAGTGTTCTGTCTCCAAAGTAATTGGTGAATCTGGGTACATTGAATCTGCCAGCAGCCATAGATCCTGTATTATGGTTGCTGTATACTTAGTGAAGTAAATTAAAATACTAAAATCGATCTAAATAAACAGTCTTTAAATCACTTCAACAATACTGCGACGGCGAACAAAATCGTGCTGCATTTTCGACGGCTTCTTAAAGAATAAATTGTGCATTAAAACCTCGTTAAAATGGGTCGTGGAAATGAATATATGCCACTGCAGAACTTGACACTTCCTGCCACGAATCCTTCAGTCAAGCATAGTTTTGGCGCAAGGTAGCCTCTGTGCGCTAACACTCGTATAGGACCAAGAGGGCGAAATTGCCCCCTCAAACATAGGGCAAGAAATGAAAAGTATGATGAAATTAACCAAACCTATCTAAAATAAAATTTAGACCATAATCTACAAGACAAGAATAAATATGTACTTGGACAAAGATATAAAACACATCTGCGCACTGGGTGGTGTGTTGGATATAGGCGATCGCTCTCCCTGAGAGAAAGCTTTAATTCCCAGAGTCGACATTTATTAATTAGATACAATAATTTTGAATTAATTCTCTAACGTATGCTCCTTGTAAACCTAAAAAGAACGAAATGAAAAATACAATTTAAAAAGAACGCTATAATTCTTTTTATACCTCTATTTTTAAAAATGACAACGCTAGATTTAGAAAAAGAATAATATGAGTTTACCGGCTTTAAGTTTTTATTGAAAAAAAGGTTTTAATGCAGTGGAACGCTGCACACGTAATTAAACTTGTCAAAAACTGTGATTCCACTGAATCACGTCATTAAACTTGTCAAAAACTGTGATTCAGTTAATTACGTGTGCAGCGTTCCACTGCATTAAAACCTTTTGTCAGTTTGTCAGTTTGGACAGTAAACAAAAAACCATAGCAGTATTTTTGGACCAGTCGAAAGCATTCGATCAACTTTCTATTCCCATTTTCTGAACGAGCTGGAATCAGGAGGCGTTAGGGGCACAGTCATAGAACTCTTGCATAGTTACCAGGAGTCAGTCAAGAATGCTATAATTTTATTTATACCTCTATTTTTAAAAATGACAACGCTAGATTTAGAAAAAGAATAATATGAGTTAACAGGCTTTAAGTTTGTATTGAAGAAAAAGGTTTTAATGCAGTGGAACGCTGCACACGCCGGTAATTAAACTTGCCAAAAACTGTAATTCAGTGTTTAGACAGTAAACAAAATACCATAGCAGTATTTTTGGACCTGTCGAAAGCATTCGATCAACTTTCATTTCCCATTTTCTGAACGAGCTGGAATCAGGAGGCGTTAGCGGCACAGTCTTAGAACTCTTGCATAGTTACCAGGAGTCAGTGTGTCAGGATTGGAAATTACACTAGCGATGAAGTCCTCACATATGGAGTCCCACAAAGCAGTGTCCTTGGTCCTACCTTATTTTTGGTGTAAGTTAACGAAATGTGTCAACTAGCAATTAACAATTGCAAAATTATCACATATACAGATGACACACCGTTGATTGTGCATGCCGAGAACTGGCAGTAACGAAACTGAAAAAGCACTGTCGTCCGTAATAACCTGGCTGAACGACAACCTGTTAACCCTCAACGCACTTAAAACAAAATTTATTACTTTTTCTGGTTCTTCTGCGTCACAACCATCAGACTTCCTAAAAATCATTGCTCACACCTGTCTTCACCCTAGTCTCAATTATATAACTGCTTTCTTCTTATTTATTATATAGGTGTGTATGTACACACAAAATACAAGAAAAAAAAAACATTAAAAAACTATGTTATTTTTAGCTGGGAAGCTTGATCCAGCTAAAATGAAGGCGGCGTTGGGAGGCACGTTTCTTACCAGTATGCTGCGTGTAGAGAGAGCGCAGAGGGTGGTAAAAAAAAAATCTTATAAAAAAGCCTTTTAGGTATCCGACCGTAACTTTGTACCAGCAATGCTCTTTGCTCACAGTAAGACAGCTCTATGTGCTTCAAACCTTCCTGCGTAACCATGCCAGAATTATAAACAAGCCGGACAACAAGCGCAGAAAGGAAATAGTGTGCGACATTTAGTCGAAGAACTGCTCTCAGCATTAAATTTAAATAGTTCCCGTCTCAATCTCTCCAAAATCTACTACGATGTTACGGAACCCTTCATGTGCAAGTTCGACTTGCACCTGGCCAGTTTTTAAGAACATACCAACCAATGGCAAGCGCGAAAAAAAAATTGTCCCCACTTTTAAGTGTCTACTAATCTACTGGATATACCATAAAAAAATCGAGATTTTATTTTACCACTTTGCCGGTGTAATTCATCTATATGCCAAATAACCGCGTTCTAGTAATAAGTGAGGACAGACGGACATGGCGAAACTATAAGATTCCTTCTTGACTACGAAACCCTAAAAATGGTTTTCGGAATCTGTTCCTAAACTTTTAAAGACCTATCTATCGACACTTCTATCGTATAAGTTTGATGTTTTTTCGTTTACTTTTATATGAAATCGTAATCCCACCCACCATGTTTTAACTGTGTAGTCTTAATTGTTTTAGGATAAAGTGAATCTTATGAATTTCAAAAATTGCTTTTTAATTAATAACTACATAGAATTTAATAATTGCAGATTATTTTCGCTTTGTTTCTTTCACGGTGGAATCAAAAAGTTATTACTAAATTAGCTTGTAGCTATTCAATGAAATTAATCACATGTAATTCGATAAGAGTACGATCCGAAAACTGCGTACAAAAAAACGAAACGAGAAAATTCACACAGTCATAATACTTGAAAATTGGTCGCCTTAAGAGAGAACCGAGGATGCGATTCTCCATCCAAATGAATTTTCTTTTTTCTTTCTTTGAATAATGCATCTCGATTGACCTTTATGTTTTTTACTACGGTATCTCTTTCGAACAACCCACAGCCACGGGTAGAAACGTCCCTGCGATTTCATTGTTTTCGGCAACCAATAAATATAGAAATTGTGACCCTCCAGAAATGACAATATTGTTACGAGATTTACATTATTACTCACACTCAGCACAAAACACACACACACTTCATACTCAATCGCAAAAACACTTTATCGTACCTACTAGATATCTCTTCGAACCTTTCGATGTCTCGCTTAAAAGTAGACTGACTCGCTTCGACGAAGACGACGCTGCGCCCCCGCAAGGGGGCGCGGCTGGCGGGGTATGGACAGTGTCCGTGGGGCCGCGGTATCATTATAGTGCCTGTGACAACAGGCACCTCATTGGGTTGCCGGTATAGGCTCGGCTGTAGCGAGAGCGCGCACGCCCTCGACTATTTGTGTGGATGCGTTATGTTTCGGTAGGAGCGCTACGGCGCCATCTGGCGCCGCTTTCTTCTTGCCACCTTGGCGGTCCGAAACCGCCGGGTGAGACCTCCGGTTTCCCGGAGGAGGCCCAGCGGGTAGCAACCAGCACTGACTCGCTTCGTCCTCACACGGTCCTTTTATACCCCAAACACACGAAAGATATTCGTGGAAATTCCCTATTATTCCCTGAAGCATTCACAAAAACATTGACAAAAAATAAACTTGAAGATAAAAGAACCAACAAAAAAGAAGTTACTTTACGCCCTCGGCATACGGTCGAAATTAAAATGGCAAGTACCGCCGACGCCGGGCGCGGACTAACTACCTACAGTGTAAGTAGGTACCTACTAGAATTCACGCGTACTTCTCAGTTATTAGCGAGGTTTCCCGAAGATTCTAGAAGACCGACGTAACAATAATGTGATATACCTAATCGGTCTGAGTTGAAGCTGTCCTTATCGCGCTCTACTTGGCAGGTTTGACGCAGCACGATGGTAACAGTTTCTTCAAAGACCCTCTGCCCTGCCCTGTTCTCTCTAAGCCTCTATTCATGTTTATGGGTGATTCAAAATTGACCTTTTTGCATAAAAAATACAATTGTGTGCGAGTTGTGAACAAAAAAAAAGGTTGAATTTACATAGCGAAGTCGTAGCGCATTTGTGCTAGAGCCCTCGTACGTAGCGTCACAGCGAATGACAACGCTTACATTGTCATACAAAATAAAGTAAAAGTAAACGTTTGTAGCGAACTCATGGGTGGCAATGGAACTGTACCTTAATGATTAATCAAGACAGATGTTCATTTAAGATAACCTATCTTAGTTTAAATGAAGGTGTATATAGGTGTTTAATAGAGGAACAAATTTTCTATTAGAATTTTACTTCCTCATTGCAAGTCTGTGAGAAAACATGTCCACGATGAAATCTGAATTTTATTTATTTATTTTTATTTTTGTAATAACAGCCTGCAGCTATGTTGACGGTAAATATGCTCAAATAATCGTATTTCTGATCTGACGTTTTTAAATAAACTCCAAACATACATAAATAAAAAAAAAATATAAAAATTATCAGAATATTAGATGCATAAATCATTTAATTAGTTTTATTTAACGTAACAAAATTAAGATTTATTAAATTTTTATTTAATTGAGTTCTTCGTACCTTACTTCGTTATAGATTATAATTAATTAATATAATAGGTTTGAAAAAGGTAGTTAGTTACCAGTTTTTTTTTAATGTTGTGTAATGTTTTATAGAATTAAAAGTAGATTAGTATATAATAAGGAAACACCAAAAGTGAAAAATAAACTTCAGAAGAAAAATCAGCTTCTAAAGTCGGTGGCAAAAACCGAAATCAGTGTTTTTTAAAAAAAAAACATTTTTTATTTTTCGTTGTAATATCCTATACAAATATTTACCATACATTTAACATTCAACCAAGAAATCTAACCCTTAACTTTGGTTTCAACTCAACATTTAGCCGTTGAGGGGTAGTACCTTCCATCATCAGCTCATCAACATGAAGTGACGACTGCCATCGTCAAAATAGGCACGAAACACGTAATACGGGCCTATGAAATTTGAGGGTTGCCCTTTATTTTTCTGGGATCCCATTACCAGGTCCTGGTATCCATATCATGGTAACACCCTTGAAATATCTCATTTTCAATAAAAACGAATCATCATAATTGGTTCATAAACGACGAAGTCGCGAACACACATAAACGAATAGTGTTTATAAATTTAAAAATGTTCATAAAATAAAAAGTACTGGGCCAAACTATGTTATATTTTTATGGGACCAAATGCCAGCTATCCTGCATCAAATTAAAAAAGAATCAGGTAAATTGGATCATAAATCTCAGCGTAATCGGTGTACGTACATTAAAAATAATAAAAAAACCAATTGAATTGAGAACCTCTTTCTTTTTGGGAAATCAGTTAAAAAGGTTCGTACGCCATATACGCCACAGTATACACAATACTCTCATAAAACCTTACCTGGACTATCTAATAGAAGTATGGGGTACAGCGGCTAAAACCAATATTGAAATGCTACAAAAAGCACCAAATAAGTAATTAATATAAAGGCACTCTGCAAATATGACAGTACACCAACACATCAAATATACAAGGAAACTAAGTTAATGAACATGTCACAAACATACATTATAGTCTTTGCATCTTAACAAGAAAAATGCTTAATAAAACATTCACACACAAATACATTTTACAAAGAATCATCAAATACACAAAATTGGGCTCAGAAGTGCAAATGGCATAGTATACAGGGTGTAAATCAACCCTTCACACATACGTCTACCAAGCATTCTGTACATCAAACTAAGTACCCCTACGCAATTTTTTTTGCTGGGAAACGACTTTTTTTTAGGGTTAGAAATTTCATTTTACGGTAAAACTCAATGTAGCACTCTTAAAACATTGTGCTAGTGGATGCTTTGAATAGTAAAAGGGTCATGGAGGTAATTTAAATAAAGTTACAATCTGAAAAACTAGTATTTACAAAAACAGCTGTGCAAAATTTGGAACTTTGACCCCCAATATCTCCATAACTAGGGGGTTCCCAGGTATGGTCTAGAACAAAAAAATGATCGCAGTGGTGGGGAGAACAAGTGCCCTTCGTTTGCGTTAAGGGTACTTTATTACACCCTTTATACACACATCAAAAGTGTCTAGGGATCAAGCATTTTTATGCGGATTTCTTGAGATTGAGATGTGGCTTTGTAATAAATTTGTGATTTTATAAATTTAAATGGATCCTTTTTGGTGCATTTCATAATTTGAATCAGGAACTGTGAATCAAATTCGAGTAAAAGATGAAAATCAGCTGTCAATATTTTCCCTATAAAAACATACAACGCATTGAAGACATTATTAGTGCTACTGTTTCCCTACTACTGATTAAAACCAACGTTATTATGGAGCGGCGACGTCATTTAAGCAGGGAAGAAATGCTCAGAGCCGTGGGAATGATAGAAGCTGGTTCCCGGCAACGTACTGTGGCTTTAGCTCTGAATACAAGTCAGAGTGTTATCAGTCGACTTTGGACACGTTACCGAAGCACTGGTACCGTGGCTGAGCGCCATGGAGGACGGTATCGCTGCACCACACGGAGACAAGACCGATACATTCAAATCTTAACTCGAAGAGCTCCAACAATAACCGCCATGATGTTAGCCGTGAGGCTTCATCACTCTTCAGGGAACTTAATTAGCGACCAAACAGTCAGAAACCGCTTGCATGAAGTGAACCTTCATTCCCGAAGACCGCTACGGGTACCACCTATAGCAATGCACAATCGTAGGATTCGATATCAATGGGCTCTTGAACACAGAAATTGGGCAGAAGAACAATGGCGTTTCGTGTGCTTTTCTGATGAGTCTCGTTTTGGTAGGAGACCGGATACAAGACGTATACGACACTGGAGAACCCCTGGACGCCAACAGCGATTAAAATCCTGCCAGGAAGTCCATCCTTATAGTGGTGGAACCATCATGGTATGGGCGGGTATTTGGATCGGCGGAAGAACTGAGTTGATTTGGATCAGAGGCAACCTCAACGCTCAAATTTATGCTGAGACGATTGTATCAGACGTCATCGTTCCTCTACAAGTGCAAATCGGTCCCTTATTTCAGTTAATGCATGATAATGCACGACCGCACACCGCAAGAGTTGTAAGACAGACTCTCGCCGCAGCTAACATCAATGTCCTGCCCTGGCCTGCTCAGTCGCCAGACTTGAACCCGATTGAGCATGCATGGGATATGCTACAGAGAAGAGCTCTGCCGAATATGGAGGGTATCCAGTCGCAAGAAGACCTTTTTTTGTTGTTGCAACGAACATGGGCGGCCATTCCACAGCGTGATTTGGATGAACTCATTTTGAGTATGCCAAACCGATGTTCTTGTGTTGTTAGTGTTCGCGGTAGAAACACGGATTATTAATTGTTTAAGTTACCCAATAAAATTTTAAAGAAAACTGTTATTTCAGTCTTTTTTTCGAACTTTAATGTTAGTGGTTCAAATGTCAAAAATCCCTTTATTAGGAAAATGGCAAATTTCTTTATTAATGCAAAGGTGACTTGGTTTATCGTTACTGTGACAAACGAAAACACTTTATTTGATAAATCCTTAAAGAAAATTTTAATTAATATCAATCAGGAGAAAAGTTATTGCAAAAATATATGTTGATCCCTAGACACTTTTGATGTGTGTAGTTATACCCACCACGTTCCAGCTAATCATCATCATCATCAACAGCCTATTAATGTTCCCACTGCAGGGACACAGGCCTCCTCTCTTTTGATTGGGAATGGGCTATAATCTACCACGCGCGCCCAACGTTCCAGCTATGGCAAAAAAAAATTGAAGCATGCCCAAAACGTCTAATTAATTACAATTAGTTATACTTTTAATTTAATGGATGCCCATTGCTTCCAATTTAATGGATGTTCATTGCTTCTAATTAAATCAATGGATGTTCGCCAGTTTTTAGGATGTTTCACTATGCCAGGAGTAAAAAAAAATATATTTTTCTAGACTTTGGTCTTTTCTGAAGTCTCCGTAAACTTAATAAAATATATTCAAAATTTTAAAAAGATTGAATAATATTTAGGGTTGCGTCGTTATGTAATGTTAATTCCCTTTTTTCAAAATAACACAGTAAATGTTGTACCTCGTACCTCTTTTCGAAGCATTGTATCGTCTTCATTTTTTGTTTAAGTGAGAAAAGAAAAAATACGTGTCCAATTTGAAAATTTATCTGATAATAGGGTATCTATTGTAAACACTGTCTCACAACCACAAGCAGTCAGGGAGCTGTCACTAATGATGGTGGGTATGGTGAGCCTTGATATACACTGCAGCTCTGATGTCCATTGATCTCTACACTGGTATTTACTTACAGCGACTGCCTCTGATCTCCACAACACAGTAACTGGCTAACATAATACCTCTTGGTAAGTCAATCTAATTATTATATTACTGTTTCAGCTCAGCGCCGGCCCTACAGGTGCACGTTACCCTTAATGGTAAAAACGGGTATTGCATGCGCGAGTGCGTACCCAAGGTGTGTTGAAATATTTTATTATGGCCGGTCGGTAGCGATAAGTCCGCTCTCCATTACACACGGGGCTTAAACTTGGGCTGGGTTTTCCACACTACAAATTCAATCATGTGTTATGGGAACTAGTGCGCCTTCCACAATCCCTGGTTAGTGCTGTCTCGCGTCTACTCAAGTCCGCGCGGGGAGTGCGAGCTCCCCCCGTGGCGTCCTATAGGCGCGCAATGCTTCGTGACCATTTAGAGGGGGGCGGCGGGGATATGTTTATGAATAGTGTTCCGGTTTTTAACTACACACATCAAAAGTGTCTAGGGATCAACATATATTTTTGCAATAACTTTTCTCCTGATTGATATTAATTAAAATTTTCTTTAAGGATTCATCAAATAAAGTGTTTTCGTTTGTCACAGTAACGATAAACCAAGTCACCTTTGCATTAATAAAGAAATTTGCCATTTTCCTAATAAAGGGATTTTTGACATTTGAACCACTAACATTAAAGTTCGAAAAAAAGACTGAAATAACAGTTTTCTTTAAAATTTTATTGGGTAACTTAAACAATTAATAATCCGTGTTTCTACCGCGAACACTAACAACACAAGAACATCGCTTTGGCATACTCAAAATGAGTTCATCCAAATCACGCTGTGGAATGGCCGCCCATGTTTGTTGCAACAACAAAAAAAGGTCTTCTTGCGACTGGATACCCTCCATATTCGGCAGAGCTCTTCTCTGTAGCATATCCCATGCATGCTCAATCGGGTTCAAGTCTGGCGACTGAGCAGGCCAGGGCAGGACATTGATGTTAGCTGCGGCGAGAGTCTGTCTTACAACTCTTGCGGTGTGCGGTCGTGCATTATCATGCATTAACTGAAATAAGGGACCGATTTGCACTTGTAGAGGAACGATGACGTCTGATACAATCGTCTCAGCATAAATTTGAGCGTTGAGGTTGCCTCTGATCCAAATCAACTCAGTTCTTCCGCCGATCCAAATACCCGCCCATACCATGATGGTTCCACCACTATAAGGATGGACTTCCTGGCAGGATTTTAATCGCTGTTGGCGTCCAGGGGTTCTCCAGTGTCGTATACGTCTTGTATCCGGTCTCATACCAAAACGAGACTCATCAGAAAAGCACACGAAACGCCATTGTTCTTCTGCCCAATTTCTGTGTTCAAGAGCCCATTGATATCGAATCCTACGATTGTGCATTGCTATAGGTGGTACCCGTAGCGGTCTTCGGGAATGAAGGTTCACTTCATGCAAGCGGTTTCTGACTGTTTGGTCGCTAATTAAGTTCCCTGAAGAGTGATGAAGCCTCACGGCTAACATCATGGCGGTTATTGTTGGAGCTCTTCGAGTTAAGATTTGAATGTATCGGTCTTGTCTCCGTGTGGTGCAGCGATACCGTCCTCCATGGCGCTCAGCCACGGTACCAGTGCTTCGGTAACGTGTCCAAAGTCGACTGATAACACTCTGACTTGTATTCAGAGCTAAAGCCACAGTACGTTGCCGGGAACCAGCTTCTATCATTCCCACGGCTCTGAGCATTTCTTCCCTGCTTAAATGACGTCGCCGCTCCATAATAACGTTGGTTTTAATCAGTAGTAGGGAAACAGTAGCACTAATAATGTCTTCAATGCGTTGTATGTTTTTATAGGGAAAATATTGACAGCTGATTTTCATCTTTTACTCGAATTTGATTCACAGTTCCTGATTCAAATTATGAAATGCACCAAAAAGGATCCATATAAATTTATAAAATCATAAATTTATTACAAAGCCACATCTCAATCTCAAGAAATCCGCATAAAAATGCTTGATCCCTAGACACTTTTGATGTGTGTATTTAGTTTGCATGAAAAACACATTTAGTTTCGGTTACTTAGGATTTATTTGATATCTAAAACATATTACTATGAAGGAGTAGTCGTTGATGCCCGAGATTTAATTTACTGTCGATTAATTGCCGCCACGCTTGAGCTCTTCGAGCGAGCTCGTCCGATGCATCGTTGCCTCGGAAGAAAATAGAAAAATACGACAAAACACGACACAAAATTACAATAGAATAAAAAAATTAAAATGGCAATGTCAACAAATTAAAATTAATCATGAATGTCACATTTTGAAAACGTCACGGTCACGTACACAATGTATGACGAGCGATAAAGTATTACATCTCAAGATGTAATACTTCCCCCGTAGGTACTTATCCCGTAGTCAAAAAGCCGGCTTTATTCCCTACTCGTTCATATCATTCCTCGCACAATCCATTCATGTATTATTTGGCCTTCCTTTCAATATTAATTTCCATCTATATTTACCCCCTTTTTTTTTTTTTTTTGGCGGGTGTAAAATCATCGAATAACACCTTCCGTTCTTGGGCAGAGCGAAAGGGAGTGTCAGACTTCTACTGACTAAAAACCACCCATGATCCTTCTTCGCCCTCTATGTCGAGGCCGCGATAACCAGTGGACAACCCGCGGCCACGCATATTTACCCCTTTTTTTTTTTTTTTTTTTGGTGGGTGTAAAATCATCGAATAACCCCTCCCGCTCTTGGGCAGAGCGAAAGGGAGTGTCAGACTTCTACTGACTAAAAACCACCCATGTTCCTTCTTCGCCCTCTATGTCGAGGCCGCGATAACCAGAGGACTACCCGCGGCCCCGACACGCATATTTACCCATAACAACGAATGTACGTTTCAACTACATGGCCCCGAAATGACGTAACAACGAACGTATCACTGACAGTAAAACAAAATCAAATTATATTCACTACTTTTTACATTATTTCTATTATCGACACAGAATGAAAATAATTAGATTTTTTATTGCGAAATACCCTTGTCGACGTAGCATATTTCGCATACCCATCTTTCGCGCTTACAGTGTCTGAAATCTCTTTGTTTTCAGGTATGGTTACGACACGGAGTTAGGAGAATGCAGGAAGTACACTTATGGCGGCTGCGCAGCAAACTCAAATGATTTTAGTTCAAGAGCTAGTTGCGAAAAAAATTGCCTAGTAAAAGATAAACAATTGCTTAAGTTTCAAACGCGTACGCTTAAACCATATCGTGGCAGCCATAATTAATGAGAGATTTATATAAATTCGTGAAAGTCATTACCATTCTTCTGCCTTTATACCAATTGGCCATTTGTCAGCGCAATATGTTTTTCATCTTCTCTATTTCTCGTCATCAGTCATCGTCATCGTCAGAAAAGTAATAAAATGTAATTTCCTTTATTGCATTTTTATTCTAAAGTTAATATAACACTACGCCAGATATGGTTAAGTCCTAAGTAACAACGGGCAAGCCTATTGCCATTAAGTACCAATCTAGTCTGCCTCAGATGAAATCCTGGTAGAAAAAGTCAATACCACTTTGGCTGACCTACGGTACAGATGCAATTTTTCACAATTTGATTTTTATGACTTTGACGTAGCTTAGAGAGAAAAAAATACATTTATGTGGTGAGGGCAACTAGTACAGCATAATTATAGCCTATAAAGGGTGTAAAAGTACCCTTAACGCAAACGAAGGGCACTTGTTCTCCCCACCACTGCGAATTTTTTTTTGTTCTAGACCATACCTGGGAACCTGGGAGTTACGGAGATATTGGGGGTCAAAGTTCCAAATTTTTCAACAGCTGTTTTTGTAAATACTAGTTTTTTAGGTTATAATTATACTTAAATTACTTCCATGACCCGTTTACTATTCAAAGCATCCACTAGCACAATGGTGTAATACATGTGCTACATTGAGTTAGCGTAGCGCAGACAGCCCTAGTCTTAGACGGTAAGGTCATGGTGGCCGAGTGGTGGTCCCAGGCTTTACCACCGCTGTGAAAAGGGAGAGGCTAATGCACATCCGGCAAAAGATTATCGCGCGTAGGTAGAAGGCGGACAAGGCTGCGTTCGGCCCCGCAAAACAGGTCCAGTACCGACGTATTTGAGGACATTCGTGGCCCCCGATCACACTGGACCAGTGAGAACAGCGCGTAGTGTTTCACGCGCACAACTTCTTTCTTATTTTTCATTTTTTGTTATCAGTGCTAGATGATTGAAAACTTGTAAAAAGTCTTTTTTTTTTTAAGAAACTAGCGGACCTGGTAGACGTCGTCGTCCTGCCCGGACAGCAGCGCCACGTACCGGGTCAAATTGTGCATCTAAACCATTCTCAAATCCACTTGAACACATACGAAAATTTTCATCAAAATCGGTCCAGCCGTTTAGGAGGAGTTCACTGACAACCACACGTACAGTAGAATTATAATGTGAAGGCAGGAAAACCACTGGAGGAACGCTGCTCCTAAATATCAATGGGCTCCGCCATAATTATTGACTTTGCCTTAGATTCCTCTTCTTGGCAGATGTGTAAATGGGTAGTTGAAATCACACACAATACTTGACTGAAACACCAAACGTTTATTTACAATAGTCCATTTACAAGCACATAAACTTTCCAGTTTGAGCCGCCCATTCACATGCACGGTTGGTCTTTTAGGAGAAGAATAGGCAAAGAAACTCTTTATATACCTACTGTTATAAATCATGTTACAATTCACATTTGCACTAATTAATATTAATCACATCAAAACCACTTTAATGTACTTAATATTGCAATTGTTCGCTAAACGTGAGTTAACCAACGTCCAACTTTTCGTCGCAAGCGTGTCTAATAAGTGTAGCGAAGGTACTGCATACTCCGTATAGTACCTAATTAATTAATTAATTAGTTAAAACTAGCAAACAAACTAAAATACCACACAATTGATTCTATTAATTATTTAACAATACCAATATTATATTAATGTGTTACAACAAAATGTTACTTAACCATTTATTTCATTTTTTTATTAAAGGATTTAATACAGAAAACGGGTTTTCTACTAATAAATTTCTCTACAAAATGATCTTATGACTTTATAGTTTATAATTACTTATAGAAACCGATTTAGTTGTAGTTTCAGATTATAAATTGAGCTTTTGACTATTAAAATCGTATTCGCCGCCATCTTCACTACGTTGTGCAATGAGGTCTCATAAACAGCCTAATTTCAAGTGTGCAATCATTTAAAATCCCAATATTTATAAAACATTAGCTTATCTTAATTTGAACTATAGTTCTAGTTAAGACTTCCGTTTAATAAAATTACTATTCGAGTTGTGGACCATTTAATTACAAACCATCTATGTGGTAGTTAGCCAATAGATGACACTGTCCCTGCTCTCGATCTATACCAATATTTGCAATAATTGTACAACGGTCACACGAGATAGCAGGTTCGTCAATAGGTACTATGTTAAAATTAAATAATGATCTTCACAGATAAAAATTCTCGCGGCGACATATTATTATATATAAAGTCTACATGCAGTTATGTAGTAGTGTGTACGGTGTGTATTATTATATACTCATATAGTTTGTTAGTTTGAATGAGGAACATATTAAAACCTGCTATACTGGCATGCTTACATGATACAAATAAAAATATGAACAAAAAAAAAACACTGATAAATAACAAAACCATACCAAATACTTTGGAAAAGTCTCGCTACCCTTGCGTTTATCACAGAAAATGCGCGGATCAATGACTTTTAGGCGTAATCCATTTTCCCTTCATATTTTAAAACTGGCGTAGGACAATAGCAAAAACGAAACGTCTACTAAAGTGAGATCTGGAGAGCGTGCCATGGCACATAATTTTGTTACATATTTTGGATATGTCCCTCGTTTAACCTAACACCCTATACAATGTGGAGCAGGACGATTGACATTCCTCTAAACCACGTAAAGAAAGGCATGCTCTTGACCCGTATACAAAAAATCAATCAAATCCAATGACTACTTTAGCCACAGGAAATTATTTTTCATTTTCTTATTTTTCAACATGATGTAGATCGGAGTCCGTAATAATAGGTAAACATTGTAAGGTCAGGAACCTGTGCAAAAACCTACGATTCTATTCTCAACGTCTCAATACGCTTGAAAGACAGAGAAAGGTGTCATACGATCCCACTCTGACGCGCCCCGCACACTCCCACAAAATACTACAATTATAAAGAAAAAGTAATATTACTTACGCAAATAATGCATTAGTGGTGCATAGAAAATTGCGAGTGTGTGTGTGAGCGGAATTTTTTTCGGCAAAAAGTCCTTGACTCGGTAACTATGTCAGTCAGTGCATAGCGGCGCCCTTTGAGGAGAGCACACGCCTACTTTTTTTATCACAAGACGAGCCGCGCGCGCATTGTCGTGATTTTATGAAAAGTTTGTTGTTATTGTGATTAAAGACGATTTATGATATTTGGATTAGTGCATAGGTTACTGTGACTTATTGGTGTTAGTGTAATATTAGTTATTTAGGCATTTATTAGGTAGCTAGTTTTGTGATTTAGGTTAAGTTAGTAAGTTTTTTAGTTTAATTATGCCTCAAATAAGGTTTTAAGTGATTAATTATTCAATCAGTGATCTTTTATTAATTAACAACTCGCAACTTAGTGAGTTTATGCCGCTGATTTGTTGTTCTCCGATAAAAAGTACCTACGCCCAACATCGCCGCCGCTCGCTGCACCCCGCGCACTAGGTCAGTGACTTTTCGTAGTTAAAGCGTGTTTACTTTTTATGCAGTTGATTCTGCTATTTATTTTGTTTGAAAATTGCAATTTTTAAATTTTCCACTAACTACTAATCTTCGTGTTTTAAAATGTTTCGATGGACTAGTACAGTGCTAGTTTTAATTTAATGTCGTAGTTCCAGATCCACATTGTATAAACCATGGCAACTGAGATATGACCAGTCTCCACTGACAGCGCCCGTTCACGAACATGATGCATGGATCAGCACCATTCAACTCAACCATTTGGAAGCGAACTAAATGATCCGACACACGCCACCATCAGTGAGACATTTGAGTGAGCATGACATACTCTCAGACACTAGGGCAACGTCACTAAAATACTTATAACTAAATGTAAAAAGTGGCTTTATAGTACATAGTACTCACACATGTGCTATGCAATTATACCTAAAATATTAAGATAAATACTACATGATATATACAGATGTACATACTACTACCATGATTTTTTTCACGTACCCAATACAATATACAGGGTGTAAACGAACCCTTTACACATACGTCAATCAAGCATTCTGTACATCAAACTAAGTACCTCAACGCAAAAATTTTTGCTGGGAAACGACTTTTTTTTTTGGGGTCAAAAATCACATTTTACGGTACAACTCAATGTAGCACTATTACACCATTGTGCTAGTGGATGCTTTAAATAGTAAACGGGTCATGGAGGTAATTTAAGTATAGTTATAACCTAAAAAACTAGTATTTACAAAAACAGCTGTGCAAAGTTTGGAACTTTGACTCTCAATATCTCCGTAACTAGGGGGTTCCCAGGTGTGGTCTAGAACCAAAAAATGATCACAGTGGTGGGGAGAACAAGTGCCTTTCGTTTGCATTAAGGGTACTTGTACACCCTTTATAACCCACTACCCATTACCGTTTATCTGTTTAGTGGGTGATATTATAGCTTTTTAGTACAAAGAGTCTTTGAGATACTAGTTTGGAAAGACGAACAGACGTACAGACGGACATGGCAAAACTATAAGGGTAGGTACTAATAAACTACGGAACCCTAAAAATGGTTTTTGGCATCTCAATAATAACATTTTATAACAAACTGCCATCTTCTTTTCTAGACTTGCCATTTAATGCATTCAAAGCCAAAATAAAATCTAATCTTTGTTGAAAAGCTTACTATTTTATTAACGACTACTTAGATGATAAGAATAAGTAGGTCGCCGAGTTGAACGCAAAACAATGCTTGTTATTTATGTTCTTTCTCCAAGATTTGTTTACTGATCAAAATCAAAATCAAAAGTCATTTATTCAAATTAGGCTGATAATCAGCACTTTTCGAACGTCAAAATTTACTTTACTCTACTTATTTACAAGAGACAGTCCCCCAAAACGCCCACCCTTCGGCACTTGCTAGTGTTTAGCTGGAAAGAAGAAGTGACGGAACAAACTCCCCAGCAACACATTCTGTCTGTTATGTTGGTTAGAAGAACCAGACTCGATACAATAGTAAGGTGTAAGTTCATTTTAGAGTTACTACAGACACAAATCAATAATAAAAAATTATATAATTATAAACAATGTAAAAATAAAAAAGTACATAACATATCAATTAACAAATTTTTGTAATGTAGGTAAGGCACAAATGTTGATTCAGTGCTGTAACTATTCGTACCAAAGAGCGTCTGGATGATTAAAAACCACTGTAAAAGAGAGTAATTAATGGAAGAGAAAAAACAAATAATAAAATTGAGAATAGTTAGAGACATCTACAACTTTGTACCGGCTAAGAGTTACCAGGGAAGCCGCATGCGCAGAAGCTAAAGCCAAACTTTTTTATCTTCGACGTGGTCCTTGATTTTATAATATGCTTTTTGAATAAGGACACGTTTAATGTAGTTTTTAAACTTTCCATCGGTCAGTTCTATAACTGACTTAGGCAACTTGTTATAAAAGCGTACCTATACTGTTTATAAGAAAAGACTTGCTAGTTTTCGTTAATCTGAATTTGGGTATTACTGTTTCGTGTTTACTGCGAGTATTTAAATTATGAAAATCGCTTCTAGTTTTGAAAAGCCCTCGGTTTTTGCGGACATACAAAATACACTCTAAGATATAAAGTGAAGGCAGAGTCAGGATATCAATCTCTTTAAATTTTTCTCTGAGAGACTCGCGAGGGCCCATCTTATAGATCGCGCGGACTGCCCTCTTCTGTAAAATGAAAATTGAATCAACGTCCGCTGCCGATCCCCACAGCAGAATGCCGTAGGACATAATACTGTGAAAATAAGCATAGTATACTAACCTAGCTGTGGCTACATCAGTTAACTGCCTTATTTTCCTTACTGCGTATGCAGCTGAGCTTAACCTACCCGAAAGAGTTCTTATGTGTGCGCCCCACTGCAATTTTGAATCGATAGTAATCCCTAAGAATACCGTTTCCGCTATAACTTCAAGTTTTTTGCCGTCAAGAGTCAAATTTAGGTCACGTTGTGGTACATTTGGTAAAGAGAACTTTAGACATTTTGTTTTGTTCGCATTCAGTAAAAGATTGTTAGCTGCAAACCATTTCGAGAGAACAGTTAGACTTTCGTTGACCAGTAAGACATCCGTATCTTTCCTATCTATTTTAAAAATTAGTGAAGTATCATCAGCAAATAGAATTATATCCGAGAATTTGGCCATCATATATGGGAGATCATTAATATAAACAAGAAAGAGGAAGGGGCCGAGAATCGAACCTTGGGGCACGCCCATCTTGACTAGTGACCCGGAGGACGTCGCCCCATTAACATTTACTTTTTGCTGCCTGTTCGATAAATAGGACAGCACAAGATCAGCAGCCTGACCACGAATTCCGTAGTGGTGTAATTTACGGATCAATGTGTTGTGGTCGACGTAGTCGAACGCTTTTGAGAGATCACAGAAAATGCCAATGGCATCCTTGGACTTCTCCCAAGATTCTAAAATGTGACTGATAAGTTTTACTCCCACGTCCGTTGTCGACCTACCCTTCGTGAAACCGAACTGCTGACTATGCAGAATCCCATTTGAATTGAAGTGAGACAACATCTGGTCCAGCATTATTTTTTCATAGATTTTACTCATTGCTGGAAGCACGGATATAGGTCTATAATTAGAGGGGTCACTCTTACAGCCTGATTTGAAAATTGGTACTACTTTACTATGTTTCATTAAGTCAAAATCAAAATCAAAATCAAAATCAAATCAAAATCAAAATATTTTTTATTTCACATTGGCCTACATGGGCACTTATAAAACGTCGGTAAAAAGGGGCACGGTTCGGTGCATTGGTCGATTCCTAAGGAGAAGAACCGGCAAGAAACTCCAAAGGTTACTCTTTTAATCTTTTAAAATCGTTTGGGTTAACAATAAGTCGGGAAACTTGCCACTGTCCAAACATTGATTGAATATGCCTGTTAAGATAGGAGCAATTGAGTCAATAATATCTCCAAGAACCCTAACGGATATCCCCCATAAGTCTTCAGTATTTTTTAAATTGAGACTTTTGAACGCGTTTATAATTGTAGCAATGCTTATTGGTTTAAATTTAAAGTTTGGTATGTCCTTTGTAAAGTTTTCTTTAAGAAGAGCTTCAGCTAATTTAGGTGAAGAGGGGAGAAACTTAAAACGGAAGCGGCTTTAACCTCTAACGGAATGTTGGTAAAGAAATTTTCTAGCGTCTCGGCGACTTCTTGCTTATCAGATATGGTTTGATTAACTATTTTCAAAGACAAGTCATTCTGATCGCGTTGTTGTGTCTTTCCAGTTTCTTTGTTAATTACTTGCCACACAGTTTTCATCAGATCATATGTTATGTATTTTTTTATTATTATTAAATACATTTTTATTATTGCTTTTGTCAGTAGTAAATCTTAATTTAACTTTCACTTTACTATTGTATCGAGTCTGGTTATTTTAGCCTAACAGACAGATGTGTTGCTGGGGAGTTTGTTCCGCCACTTCTTCTTTCCAGCTAAAACACTAGGAAGTGTCTAAGGGTGGGCGTTTTGGGGGACTGTCTCTTGAAAATGAGTAAAGTAAAGTAATTTTTGACGTTCGAAAAGTGCTGATTATCAACCTAATTCGAATAAAAGACTTTTCTTTTGGATTTCAATGTAATTTTTCAAGACTATCAACACTGTCACACCGCTCATATAGGTTTTTTTTTTTTTTTTGTATGAAATCGTAAGGCGGTTCACCGATCTACGAATCTATAAGAATGCCGTTTTTTATCATTCGGGTAAAGAATAATAAAAATATTGAGTACTTATCCACATTACGAATTCCTAAGATTGCTTTTTAATTAATAACTACATAGAATTTCATATTTTCAGATTATTTTCGCTTTGTTCCTTTCACGGTCGAATTTAAAAGGTTGTTAATAAGTTACTAAATTAGCTTTTCATTATTCAATTAAATGAATCCTGTGTACCTAATTCAATATCCAATAAAGGCACGATCCCAATACTGCATACAAAAAAAAACTCAACGAAAATATTGCAGAACCTCGATTCACACGTCATTATCATAACATTTAAAAAAACCGGCCAAGTGCGAGTCAGACTCGCCCATGAAGGGTTCCGTAGCAGCAAGTAATATAATGTTAACATAATTTTTATAATTGAGTTGATTGAATGAACGGTAAATTGCGATTTACGATTTATGACGTATTAAAAAAAATACTTACTAGATCTCGTTCAAACCAATTTTGGTTGGTAGTTTTTGTTGAGATCTACATTATATATTTTTTTTAGAATTGTCACTCTCTTATTTTAAAAGTTAGAGGGGGGGGGGCACACATTTTACCACTTTGGATGTGTCTATCTTTGAAACGATTGACTTTGAGAAAAAATGATTTTAAGAACCTCAGTGTCATTTTTGAAGACCTATCCATAGATACCCCTCATGTGTAGGTTTGATGAAAAAAAGTTTTTTTAGTTTCAATTCCATGTATGAGAGCCCCCTCTTAATCTTATATTTTTTTATTTTTATATAAAAATCAAAAAGCGGTTTACAGAATACATCTACCTGCCAAATTTCAACTGTGTAATCCTTATAGTCTCGGAATAAAATGGCTGTGACATACGGACGGACAGACGGACAGACAGACAGACATGACGAATCTATAAGGGCTCCGTTTTTTGCCATTTGGCTACGGAACCCTAAAAACTGGTTGTGTTACGAGAGAACAGCGGATGCGATTCTCCATACAAATGTATTCCTCCTTTTCATTCTGAATTTATAATATTTATTTTTCAAAAAATTCAAAGTTGACCGTGTTTGTAGACACGTCCCTTTTTTTTTTTTTTTTTTTTTTGGTGGGTGTAAAATCATCGAATAACCCCTCCCGCTCTTGGGCAGAGCGAAAGGGAGTGTCAGACTTCTACTGACTAAAAACCACCCATGTTCCTTCTTCGCCCTCTATGTCGAGGCCGCGATAACCGTTGGACTACCCGCGGCCGTAGACACGTCCCTGCGATTTCATTTTTTTTCAGCTTCCAATATGGATAGAAATTATGCCCCTACAAAAGTGCCAATTTTGTGATAAACTTAATTGGTCTCTCGTCCCAGACGCCCCGGGCGTCGGGGGCCACGTGAGTAATGGGCTAGCTCGCTGTCCGTCCGTCTTATGACGACGACAGGCCGTGTGGACACGCGCGCTTCAAAGTGATGTCAGCAATAGGGAAGGGGCAAGGGCCGACGCCCGTCGGGGCTGCGGGTTGTTCTTAAAAGATACCGTGGCCTCGACACAAAGGGCTAAGAAGGAACATGACTTTTAGTTAGTAGAGGTCTGACATCCCCCTATCGCTCTGGTAATACCGCCTGGTAATACTTTCTTTAAATTCGTTCTCACATAATATACGATCTCAACATGAATGATGTAATGTACCAAGATTTTGTAACAATATTTTGATTTAAAAGAGTGTCCATGGAGTTTCTTGCCCGTTCTTCTCCATAGAGATCTACGCTAGGGAACTGGCAACTACAGTACTTTCACAAGTTATTATGCCTTGTGACTGTGACTATAGCTTAGGAGTGCAATACGTTGTTTCGGGGGTTGCTGCGTCGGGTTGCGCGGCGCCGGATGTTACCGGCGGCGAGTGCTGTGGGTGCGGGGGCGCGCGGCGGCGCGTGCCGTGGTGGCTGGTGCGCGGGGCTCCGGGTCGCGGGGCGGCGGTTGCGCGTTGCGGCGTGCATTCGTTGTTCCGTGATTCGAGGTCTCGTGCATTCGTTGTTGCGGTGTGCGTCGCTGCGTGCTTTTTTGCTTGCAGTGTTCGTCGTTGCGGGCATTCGGCGGCGTGCGGTTCGGCGTGGTGGCTTTCGGAATGACGTATTGCACTCGTAGTTTTTCGTAGTTTTGTTTTATGAATTGTTCTTATGACATTCAAAAGTGCCAGTAATGGTTTAATTGAAATAAATGCTTTGAGTTTGAGTTTGAGTTTCAGTTTGAAATAGGTACCTGCGTTCTACCCAGATCTCGAAAATAGTGACGTGGGCGAAGCCGCGGGCATCAGTCAGTTTATGATAGACACGAATACAGTCTTAAGAGAGAAAGAGAGAGGTGATTCTAAAGTGTTATTATAGCAAAAAAAGATTGAAGTTACGTTGCCGTAGCGCGTTTGTGCTAGAGCCCTCGTACGTTGCATCATCGCAGCGAATGACCCCGCTTACAATCATAAAGTCAAAGTAAAACGTTCGTAGCGAAGTCATCGGCTTCAATGGAACTGTACCTTAATAAGTATATAATCAAGGCACATTTTTAATTAAGGAAAGTAAGGTTGATATTGGTGTAGGCTATTCGGACTTTAATTCTTCATTGCAGGTCCGTGAGAAAACTTGTCTGCGATGAAATCAGTTTTTATTTATATTTTCTTAATTTGTGCAATCACAGCCTGCAAGAATGTTGACGGTAAATATGCTCAAAGAATCTCATTTCTGATCTTACCTTTTAAATAAACACCAAACATGAATAAACAAATATATTATTATCATACGTTTCTATAAGAATAACCTATATGATGAATACAATGACTTTGACACGTTACTAAACTAAAAAAGATTTGCTTACTAAATGCAAAAACGTGTTTATACTGATTGAGACGTTTTTGTTGAAAAGTGATGACGAAAGTTTGTCATCATAGTCGATAAAAAATAATAAAAAAATGTCTACAAAAATTCAAAATCTTAATAAACAAAGCTCTTTTTAACAAAAATACCTTTTCTCAAATTCCCTCGATTTCTCAGGGATAAAATTATCATCAGGTTAACATACTATTGACTAAATACTTTCTGGTTTCATGTACGTAACATAGTTGAGATATATTTCGTCTAACTTATCAATATAATATATGGAAAAACAGATACGATTCCTATAGTTATTTCTTATACGGGATTTAAACACGTCACGTCGCGCATCGTCTCCTTAGGCCGCGCTCAGATTGGACGCGTTTTCGTACGAATTTTACTCTTGCGTACACGTACAAACACGCACAAACGATCCTAACCTTCCAAGTACTATGGGAGCGCGCATACTGGATGCGAGTTGGTCGTACGTGTACGTGCGTGTAGTTCCGACGTCCGAAAACAATCCGAACTCGTTGGGATTTTAACCATAAAGTTCGGTACGGGCCCCTTGAGGGGCTCAACACATACACCTACGCTGGCTCTATTTCGGCCCCTTATATGCTGGCAATAAAGTCATACGACATCCTCATTATTTATGTCATCCAACAGCCTATTAATGTTCCCACAGGCACAGGGACACAGGCCTCCTCTCTTTGAGAGGGAATCGACTATAAATTATCTGTCTGGGTGTAATTTATCTATAATATGTATGTATTTAGAAATATATAAGTATGTTTATCAGTTGTCTAGTACCCATAACACAAGCTCTGCTTAGCTTGGGACTAGATGGCGTTGTGTGATAGTTGTGGAAAATATTATTATTATGTTTGTATACTTTTACATATCTCGGCTTTATAGCCGGGTTTGTGGAATAGCACGGGCCGAAGCCAAGTACTACCCCGGAAAAGAGATGATATGATGAGATGATGATATGACTGAATTTTGCGATGATGAGTTTCTGTGTCTGTTGAATTGTGGATGTGCGATTGTTCGAGGTTGTGTGTTTGTGGTGGTGACCACAGATTCATTTTCATTTTGCAAAAATTTTCTGACTATCCTGCATGTATTCAGGATTGCGGCTTTCTGAAGACTTTGGTACGTGTAAGGTGGTAAGTCAAGAGTTTTTAGAGACTGGTGGAGTTGCTTGGGAATAACTCCTATTATTATTATTATTATCTACCACGCGGGCCCAGTGCAGATTGGTAGATGTCACGTCTTCGAATATTTTGGTTCTAAGACAAAGATGACTTCACGAATGCGATATAACTACCGTTTTGACGGAGTAAAACGTATTCAGTGTACGCTCTACATTCGTACGACCCAGGATCGAACGTTTGCGTACGATACAAATTCGTGTCCAAACTGAGCGCAACCTTACTATGCTCAATCAAACAGGAAAAGTGAAAGAGCAGTACAAACGATAATTTTTTTTTAAGAAAATCTATCGAAAGCAACTCTATTTTTTTTAAGCTTGTTAAGCTATAGAATCACTCCTCGAGAAAATTTTAATTCTCCTGCACGACTAATGACGGGGCGGCGATAAAATTGTAGATTACCAGTGCATCCTGATATTTTTGTTGTTTTGTTATTTTTTGTTCGTCGGGTTCGTCGGGAGGGTTTATATTTTGACTGGCTATGTATGTATGTGAGTATGTTCATCTGTTCCCTCATAGCTCCTAATCTACTTATCGGAACTCGACATATGAAGTGTCATTATAACCGAACCGTCATAATTATGCGGTGAACATAAGCTACGTGACTTGTCACAAAAATCAATATGGCTCTAGCGGACAAAACATTCATCATCATCTGCCTAGCCTTTTCCCAACTATATTGGGGTCGGCTTCCAGTCTAACCGGATGCAGCTGAATACCAGTATTTTACATGGAGCGACTGCCTATCTGACCTCCACAACCCAGTTAATACTAGGTGATACGATACCCTTTGGTAAGACTGGATGTCAGACTTTCAGGTCACTGACTACCCGTAACGACTGCCAAAGATCTATATATGGCACCCGGGACCAACAGCTTAACGTGCTTTACGAGGCACGGAGGAAACTCGGTATGTAATGGATCCATCCACCGATCGACCTAGGCAAGCGCAGCTTAACCTGAAGATCGACCCCGAGTGGCAGTTCTTATTAAGCCACGAGCTCCTCAACTAATGTACAGTAATTAGTAGGAAATAAAAGGCTTTTTTTATTTATCATTTTAATACACACATTCACCCTCACACACGACCTACATATCCATACACGATACGATGTTTACTTACATCGATTGCCTCTGATTTCCACAAACCTCTAACTATGTAACTGGGTAACGAGATACCTCTTGGTAAGTTGATCTAATTACTATATTACTGTTTCAGCTCAGCGCCGCCGGCCCGACAGGTGCTTGTTACCCTTAGTCACACGAAATAATTTTTGCGCTACCAGAGAACAAAGGTGTGTTTAAATATTTTGTCATGGCCCGTTTATGGGAGGGGAGGGACCAAGATTTATCTATGATATGCCAGTTTTGTACTATTATGTTTACATTAAAAACTCATTTTATTACCTTAGATTACTCTGAAAGTAAAAAAAAAATATCTATGAAGTAGTAGGCGTTGATGCCAGATCGGTAATACATGCCACTAAAATATTTCACAACGAATTTCGTCACGGCAGCATTTACTCCTTTCTCGTTCATATCATTTGAGATCCTCACACAATCCATCCAAGTTTTCTTTGGCCTTCCTCTCCCTCTAAACCCATCAATATTAGGTATGATCGATTTTGTGTGCCTACACTGTCTGAAATGTCTTTGTTTTCAGTTATGGTTTCGACACCGAGATAGGGGAATGCAGAAAGTACACTTCTATGGGCTGCGCAGGAAACGCAAATAGTTTTAATACTCGAGCTAAATGCGAAAAAACTTGCCAAGTAATAAAAAAACAAAGTCTAAGTTCTAAAAAAACTATTCAAAACAAAATAAAAAAAAATGATATTCTAGCTCTATCACAAAGTAGCCATCACCATCACTTTGACCATCACCATCACTATGACCATCACCATCACTATGACAATCACCATCACTATGACAATCACCATCAATATTACTATAACTATCGCCATCGCTATCACGATGGCCATCACCATCACCATGGCCATCACCGTGGCCATCACCATTCGTCAACACCAGCGTCGGGCACTAGCTGCTCGGCAGTTTGCTGAACTGGTCCTATTTGGCGCAGCCATGAGATGCACACACTATTTAATTTTATTTTTTCTGTTAGTATTTAAGTTAGTTATTTTTATTGTAAATAAATATGTTTTCTTTCTTTCTTTCTTTTCTTTCCATCACTATATCACATGAAAGTCGCGTTCACCATCACCTTCGCGAGGAGACTAGGTTTTAAATAAAACTTAATGTATAGGAAATGTTTAAAAACGGGCCAGATAAATGTACAGTCACCTGCAAAAATGCATGGACAATTTTATTCAGAACTAAAATGACTCCACCTAACTTTAACTAGTTTTTGACTATAAACGGTCACAGGAAAATATACTAAGGTATCCATGCAATATAGCAAGTGACTGAACAGTACCTCAAAAAATCAAGAAAATATCGTAGAATTTGGGTAAATACACATACATTGCATAAATGCATATTTTTCTTGTAATCATTTTATGTATAACATTTGTTTTTATCGGCTTTCAATATGGAGTCTCGCCAATATAGGTAGTCTGTGGTTTAAACAAAATGACAGTAAACCAGCATAGATGTTGTTTTGATGTTTGGACACACAGGTATTTATCTAAATACTTGTTTAATGTTTATTTATTTATTTTTATTTATTTATTTATTCTCCATGTTACATGTTTGTATCCTGCAGTTACAATGTAAACATTTTAAATGATTTATTTTTATGGCAAGTCAAACCAGTTGTTGTCAGGTTAACTAGACTACGTATGTATTTACAACTACAAATATATCTAGAATAATATTACAAAAGATTGCAATAAGACCAGAAATAAACACGTCAAATGTCAATATTCAAAATGACAGCTTACCGCAATGGCGGATTTTTTGTTACGTGTTCCAATAATTTCGAGCGTACATTCTTGTGCTTTACTACTAAACAAAGTCAATTTAAAGTAATTTGGTCATTGAAAACTATTGTAATAGGTTAGTTAACAAAAAAAATGTAATTAGTTCGTCAGATAGTTAAAACAAAATATTTTACACGTATTTTTTCTTTTTTCACGTAAACAAACAATGAAGACGATACAGTGCTTTGCAAACTCGTGTGACATCATATTCTAAGACATTAGTATGTCAATTTTTACCGGTGAGTGACGTCACAAACCCCCACTAAAATTTTTGACACGTTTTATCTTCGTCAATTTTTATTGATTTGATAAAGCAAAAAAACGTATCCAACATTTTTCAATAATCTAACAGACGAACTAATTAGAATGACATTTTTTTTATCAGTAAACATCTCTATTATGTTTCCGCATTGTTTATTACAAAGTCCTGGGCGGGGGGGGGCTCCATACATTTTGAAATATCTCCTATGCAAAGGTCATCCTCATTCTTCTGCTCTCATCCCATTTTCTTTGAGGTCGGTGCAGCATGTTTTCTTCTTCCTTATATCTCGCCAACTCAGTAGTCACCTCCTTTCTAGCCGTTCATATTACAGTATTCCCATAATAAAATGCTACTTTATTTAAAGTGCTTGTTCAGGACAGTAATAAAATGTATTTTATTTATTGTTGTTTTATTACAAAGTTAACATAACACCACAGCGGTAGTTTTTGAAGGATTTGGCAGAAGTGTTATTAGATATGGTTAATTCCCATGTAAGTGGGCTAAGTTAATTCCATGTGATGAGGTCCGGTTCCAGTCTACCACGATAAAGCTGAATAATGATATTGTGACATCGTACCAATAGAGACATCGTGCGGTGCGTTATTATCCTGTGGAGGCTTCCATCGAAGCAACGAAGGAGATGTTGGTTCATATACCGAGCAAAAAAAGTCCGAAAACATATTACACGCCATGTTAGAATCATTAGTTTCAGCATCTTTATACGAGTATTAATTGAAGCTTAGATTGGATTCCAAGCTAGTTTTTTCGATTGGAAACATAGGTCCAGAAGTGTATTGTATTTTTTTTTATATAGAGTCCCTGGGCCACCAGACGTCACGTACTGGCAACTTATTTTTACGGATATTGCCTAAAATATACGTGAAAATCAGTTTTGAGAATTTACGTGAGGGAAGTAGTGTTTTTCAAAATTTTGCTTCATATGCCATATTTCTCTAATTTATTTAATAGTATCTTATAACTACGTAGTCAAAAGCGTATATTCATTTACCGCCCATGGGCCTTTGACTTGGGGTTTCATACCATCACGAAATATCTCGCAGGGATACTAGTTTACTCACGATGTTTGCCATCACAGAAGCAAGAGATGATTACATATTAGTTATGTGAACCCGAAAATCAGAGGTTCGTGTGTTGGGTTCGAACTGGAGACCTATGACTTTGCAGTTCCACAGTCACACCACTAGGCTACCACTGCTTCACTCAATAAAACGGTTGATTGTGAACATGATCTTGTGTTTTTTATTTCTCTACAAGAAGCATGCAAACCTCTACTCTTAAACCCATCCACATTCGTACTCAAAACTTTCCTCACGACATAATCCTCAGTAACAGGCCCGTTATAGGCATACAGAGAGTCAGGGGCCCAAAAGTCTGACAACCAGTTTTACCGAGGAGTATCATATTATTAGGTTATTGGGTTGCGAAGGTCAGACCGGCAGCCACAGTATCATTATTCAGCTTCATCCTGGTAAACTGGAACATCTCATCTCATCATAGATGGAAACACATAACCCTCCTTTTGGGCTTCGCCGCAGTCGGGTAAAAAGGCAGGATAGATATCTTTGTTAGTTAACTATTTTCAGCAACAAGCAAGATGACATAGAGGAAAATCCAAGTGGTCCCTTCATGTATGTGAGTTGGAGCGGCCAGGCTAATATTTTTTAGCAAGGGAGAATGTATACACATGCATTTACAGACAAACACCGAACACGCGTAAGTTTTTTTCAACTACCATAACTCTCCATAACTGACACGATTAACTGATTTTCAACTGTTGAGCGGCCGCAAGCAACACTGTCTAACACGAAGTCTTGGGCTTAAACTCCATGCCGGGCAAATTGGTATTAGGTGGGTGGTGGTGGTTAGGATTTTATTAGAAACAGCCTAGATTGGTGGATGGCTATAACATAGCTCGTTGTGAGGCTGCCGGTCCACTAGGATAGGATTGTATAAAATCTGCCCTCAGTTACAGTGTGCAATCGTATTGGTTAATATTTTTCCGTTTCTCTGCTCCACAGCCTCGCTCCGCTTCAATAGACAGGCAGCCTTACATGGGAATTAACCATATCTGTAACGCTTATGCCAAATCCTTCAAGAACTACCGCTGTATGTTATGTTATCCTTGTAATAAAACAACAATAAATAAAATACATTTTATTACTGTCCTGACCCAACACTTTAAATAAAGTTGCATTTTATTTTGGGAATACTGTACTATGTATGAACTGCTAGGAAGGGGGTGACTACTAAGTTGACGAGAAATAGAGAAGTAAGGATGAAAAAAGCATGCTGCGCCGACCTCAAAGAAATTGGGATGTGAGCAGAAGAATGAGGATGACCTTTGCAAAGAAGATATTTCAAAATGTATGGAGAGCCCCCCGCCAGGTCTTTGTAACAAACAATGCGGAAACACATAGGGATGTTTACTGACAAATAATGTGATTCTAATCAGCCCGTCTGTTAGATAATCGAAAAATGTTGGGTACGTATTTTTTGTTATAACAAAACAATCACAATTGACGAAGATAAAACGCGTCAAAGATTTTAGTGGGGGTTTGTGACGTCACTCACCGGTAAAAATTGTCTTAGAATATGACGTCACACGAGTTTGCAAAGCACTGTATCGTCTTCATTGTTTGTTTACGTGAAAAAACAAAAAATACATTTTTTTTTAATCTATCTGACGAACTAATTAGATTTTTTTTTGTTAACTACCCTATAACAAAAGTTTTAAATAACCAAATTACTTTAAATTGACTGTTTTTGGTAGTGAAGCACAAGAATGTACGCTCGAAATTATTGGATCACGTAACAAAAAACCCGCTATTGCGGTAAGCTGTAATTTTGACTGAATATTGACATTTGAAAAGTCTAGGTATTTCTGTCTAATTACATTGCTCAAGCGAATTACTATAGTAGTCGTACATTAAGTCTTTTGTAATATTATTTAGATCTTTTCGTAGTTGTACATACATAGGTAAACTATAGTAGCGTATCTTTTAAATGACAGTGGCTATCATATAGTGTCCATCAAATGTCATGTCAAATGGTTCCATTTTGTACTAAACCATAACCAATTTGACAGTTAATCCATTGGCAATATTATAGCCACTGTCATCTAAAAGATACTAAATAGCCCTGTTAAAGTGTTAACATTGTAACAGCAGGACACAAACATTTAACATTTAATAGGTCTATCTATATCTATTGATGATTCAAACAAAAACAAACCAAACATCAAAACAACATCTTTGCTGGTTAAGTATCATTATTCTTAACCACAGACTACTTATACTGGCGAGATGTCAATAATGAAAGCCGATGAAAAAAAAACAAATGTTAAACATAAAATGATTACAAGAAAAATATGCATTTATGCAATGTAGTTATGTGTATTTTCCCGAATTCCTTTGGAAGTTTTGATTGTTCGAGGTACTGTACAGTCACTTGCTATATTGCATGGATACCTTAGTGTGTATTTTCCTGTGACCTTTTATGGTCGAAAACTAGTTTACGTTAGGAGGCGTCATTTAAGTTCTGAATTGTTCATGCATTTTTGCAGGTGACTGTACATTTATATGGCCCGTTTTGAAACATTTCCTTTATATAAAGCTTTATTTAAATGCTATGCTCTTCGCGATGGTGATGGAGATAGTGATGGTGATGGTGATGGCCATGGTGATGGCCATGGTGATGATGGTGGTGATGGTGATGGCCATGGTGATGGCCATGGTGATGATGGTGGTGATGGTGATGGCCATGGTGATGGCCATGGTGATGGTGATGGCTACTATGCAATAGAGCTAGACCATTATTTTTTTTTAATTTGTTTTGAATAGTTTTTTTATAACTAAGACTTTGTTTTTTTATTACTTGGCAAGTTTTTTCGCATTTAGCTTGAGTATTAAAACTATTTGCGTTTCCTGCGCAGCCCATCGAAGTGTACTTTCTGCATTCCCCTATCTCGGTGTCGAAACCATAACTGAAAACAAAGACATTTCAGACAGTGTAGGCACACAAAATCGATCATACCTAATATTGATGGGCTTAGAGGGAGAGGAAGGCCAAAGAAAACTTGGATGGATTGTGTGAGGATCTCAAATGACATGAACGAGAAAGGAGTAAATGCTGCCGTGACGAAATTCGTTGTGTAATATTTTAGAAGTAGTTTTTGTTGATGCCAGATCGGTAATACATGCCGTGAGTTTTTAATGTAGACATAATAGTACAAAAGTGGCACTGCATAAATAAACCGGCACTGATAAAATATTTTAACACACCTTTGTTCTCTGGTAGCGCAAAAATTATTTCGTGTGACTAAGGGTAACAAGCACCTGTCGGGCCGGCGCTGAGCTGAAACAGTAATATAGTAATTAGAACGACTTACCAAGAGGTATCACGTTACCCAGTTATATAGTTAAATGTATACATATGCTAGGTATAAAGGGTGTAAAAGTACCCTTAACGCAAACGAAGGGCATTTGTTCTCCCCACCACTGCGATAAATGTTTGGTTCTAGACCATACCTGGGAAACCCCTGGTTACGGAGATATTGGGGGTCAAAGTTCCAAATATTGCACAGCTGTTTTTGTAAATACTTGTTTTTTCAGGTTATAACTTTGCTTAAATTACCTCCAAGACCCGTTTACTATTCATAGCATCCACTAGCACAATGTTTTAAGAGTGCTACATTTAGTTTTACCGTTAATGTGATTTTAGAACCCAAAAAAAAAAGTCGTTTCCCAGCAATAATTTTTGCGTAGGGGTACTTAGTTTGATGTACAGAATGCTTGGTTGACGTATGTGTGAAGGGTCAATTTACACCCTTTAAAATGTTAAATATGTATATAATAATATGTAATAATATACAGGGTGGAATTTTGTAATGCCACCTGGAGGGAAAGTACTCTTAATACTGCAGATAGAAAATTTTACTCAAAGGAAACATTCCTTTATTTTTGAATAGAAAGCAAACTGCATTCAAAGATTTTCGAAAATTCTCTTCTTCCACACCCGGGAATCGATCCGGCTAAAATCTGAAAAAATTATACCCTGTACTTTTATTGCATAGATCGTTAGAGTCAATTAAAAGGATGAAATCTCTCTAACTTGGGTTGGCTTGGCTTGGTTAGACGTAATATATCTCAACTATGCTTCGTATATGAAACCAGAAAGTAGTCAATAGTATGTTAACCTGATGATGATGGTAGGTATCCCTGAGAAATCGAGGGCATTTGAGAAAAGTTATTTTTGTTAAAAAGAGCTTTGTTTAATAAGGTTTTTAATTTTTGTAGACACTTTTCCATTATTTTTTATCGACTATGATGACAAAATTTCATCATCAATTTTCAAGGAAAAAGTCTCAATCCGTATAAACACGTTTTTGCATTTAGTAAGCAAATCATTTTTGGTTTAGTAACGTGTCAAAGTCATCGTATTCATCGTATAGGTTATATTCTTATGAATACGTATGATAATAATATATTTGTTTATTCACATTTTGGTGTTTTTTTAAAAGGTAAGATCAGAAATGAGATTCTTTGAGCATATTTACCTTCAACATGCTTGCAGGCTGTTATTGCACAAATTAAGAAAATATAATTAAAAACTGATTTCATCGCAGACAAGTTTTCTCACGGACCTGCAATGAAGTAGTAAAGTACTAATAGCCTACGCCATATCAAATCTTACTTACCGTAATTAAACATCTGCCTCGATTTTATGTATGTATATTAAGGTACAGTTCCATTGCCGCCCATGACTTCGCTTCGAACGTTTTACTTTGACTTTATGATTGTAAGCGGGGTCATTCGCTGCGATGCAACGTACGAGGGCTCTAGCACAAACGCGCTACGACAACGTAACTACTTAATCTTTTTTTTTGCTATAATAACACTTTAGAATCACCCTCTGTCACCCTCTCTCTAAGACTGTATTCGTGTCTATCATGAACTAACTGATGCCCACGTCACAATTTTCGAGATCTGGGCAGAACGCAGGTACCTACCGATTTAAAGAAACTATTACCATCATGTTGCATTATTCCTTCTTTTTTTTTGGAGTTCGGGATATCATCAAATGACTCCTCCCGCTCTGAGCAGAGCGATGGGGGTATCAGACACCTACTGACTAAAAACCACCCATGTTCCTTCTTAGCCCTTTGTGTCGAGGCCGCGGTATCTCTAGAAAATAGACTTTAAATCAAAGTTCAAAACTAACGCAGTAGGAGTCCCTCAAGGCAGTGTGATGGGATCGTTTTTATTTTTACTTTATATCAATGACCTTCCTAACGCAACACACCATGAGACAATCCTCTTTGCTGACGATACGACACTAATAGTAAAATGCAATGACAAATATAAATTAGAAGAAGAAATTAATGATGCAATCCGAAACATAATTAGTTGGCTAGAAGAAAACAATTTAAAAATCAACATAAGTAAAACAAAAATCATTCAATTTCAAACCTATAAATCCAACTTTAAGAATCTGTCCATAAAGTACGAAGACCGTACCATAGCGCAGGTCGACAAAATAAAATTTCTGGGTATAACAGTAGATCAGAATTGTAACTGGAAAGCACATATCAATGACGTATCCGATAAGGTTGACAAATTCGTTTACGCAATAAAAATAATTAAAGCAACAGTATCGGTAGACGCAGCAGTCACTGCATACCACGGATACGTGTCCTCCGTGCTCTCTTATGGCATTATTTTGTGGGGTAATTCGACTGAAATGATCAGAGCATTTCGGGTACAGAAGAAGTGTGTTAGGACAATATCTGGTGTCTGGTTTTTGGACAGCTGTCGACCATTATTTATAAAACTTCGCATTTTGCCGTTACCCTGCATTTATATCAGGGAACTATGTATGCTAGTAAAACAACATCCGCATTACTTCCGTATGCAAACAGAGGTAACTAACAAGTAAGCTCCTCCTCGAAATAAATATAAATATGAATTGAATATACCCCATTGCAAATTACAATTGTTTAGAAAAAATGTATACATTACTGCAATGCAGGTATATAATAAGTTGCCTAACTCATTCAAGGAGCTTCCTATTAACATATTTAAGAAAAAGCTGACAAAGTGGCTATTGTGTAATTGTTTTTATGACATTAATGAATTCATGGACTTCTGTAAAAAATTAAGATGATAATTTAATTAATGATGACATAAACTTTAATTTTTTATTTACTATGACATTTAATTTCAATTTTTATTTACTGACATTTCATTTCCATGTTTATTACTTTGACATGCAATTTCAGATGTTTATAACTATTATTTATTATAAAAGTAAAATATTATCATAAGATCAATCAAAACTGTAAAACTAATATTTGTACACCAGATAATATGGTAGAATGTAAGAAATCTTTTGAACAAACCTAGCACCATACAATGTACAACTGCATTCTTACAAATAAATAAATTCTAATTCTAATTCTCTTTCGAACAACTCGCAGGTTCGACGGGCGTCGGCCTTTGTCCCTTCCCTGTTGCTGACATCTCTTTGAAGCGTGCGTGGAACACGAACGCGCCGTCGACACGGCCTGTCGCCGTCATAAGACGGACGGACGGCGAGCTAGCCCGTAACTCACGTGACCTCCGACGCCCGGAGCGTCTAGGACGAGAGAACAATTAAGTATATCACAAAATTGGCACTTTTTTAAGGGTTTATTTTCTATCCTTATTGGAAGCTGCAATAAAATAAAATCGCAGGGACGTGTCTACAAACAAGGTCATCTTTGAATTTTTGAAAAATAAATGTTATAAATTAGGAAAGAAAAAAAGGAATTTATATGTATGGAGAATCGCATCCGCTGTTCTCTCGTAACACAGCCAGTTTTTAAATGTAATGATAATGACGTGTGAATCGAGGTTCTGCAATATTTTCGTTTAGTTTTTTTTTGTATGCAGTATTGGGATCGTGCCTTTATCGAATTACACAGGATTCATTTAATAAAATAATGAAAAGCTAATTTAGTAACTTATTATTAACTTTTTAATTCGACCGTGACAGAAACAAAGCGAAAATAATCTGCAAATATTAATTCTATGTATTTAATTAAAAAGCTATGTTATTGATTAAAATGCAATCTTAGGAATTCATTATGTAGATAAGTACTCAATATTTTTATTGTCCTGTACCCAAATGGTAAAAAACGGTATCCTTATAGATTCGTAGATCAGCAGGGCTATTGCGTATCTTTTTAATGACAGTAGTCCATCAATTAACTGTCAAATTCTTCCATTTTGTACTAAACCATAACCAATTTGACAGTTAATCCATCGACATTATGACAGCCACTGATATTTAAAAGATACGCTCGCGCCCTGCTGTTCTGTAAACCGCTTGACGATTTCATCACACTAATATTATAGAGGCGAAAGTTTGTGAGTGTGTGAGTGTGTATTTTTGTTACTTCTTTATATTTAAGACATTTATAGACACAATCATTTTCGTCAACTACTTTTCTGCAATTCTCCTTTGTACTGGCTAAGAGTTAACAGGGAAGCCGCATGCGCAGAAGAAGCTAAAGCCAAACTTTTTTATCTTCGACGTAGTCCTTGATTTTATAATATGCTTTTTGAATAAGGACACGTTTAATGTAGTTTTTAAACTTTCCATTGGTCAGGTCTTTAACTGACTTGGGCAACTTTTTGTAAAAGCGTATACTGTGTAAAAGAAAAGACTTGTGTTTACTGCGAGTATTTAAATCATGAAAGTCGCTTCTAGTTTTGAAAAGCCCTCGGTTTTTGCGGACATACAAAATACATTCTAAAATATAAAGTTAAGGCAGAGTCAGGATATCAATCTCTTTAAATTTTTCTCTGAGAGACTCGCGAGGACCCATCTTATAGATCGCGCGGACTGCCCTCTTCTGTAAAATGATAATTGAATCAACGTCTGCTGCCGATCCCCAAAGCAGAATGCCATAGGACATAATACAGTGGAAATAAGTATAGTATACTAACCTATGGCTACATCAGTTTACTGCCTTATTTTCCTTACTGCGTATGCAGCTGAGCTTAACCTACCCGAAAGAGTTCTTAAGTGTGGGCCCCACTGCAATTTTGTTTCGATAGTAATCCCTAAGAATACAGTTTCCGCTATAACTTCAAGTTTTTTGCCGTCATGAGTCAAATTTCGATCACGTTGTGGTACATTTGGTAAAGAGAACTTTAGACACAAGTTTTGTTCGCATTCAGTAAAAGATTCTTAGCTGCGAACCACTTCGAGAGAACAGTTAGACGAGTTATGACGAGAAGAGTTATCGTTGACCAGTAAGATATCCGTATCTTTCCTATCTATTTAAAAAATTAGTGAGGTATCATCAGCAAATAGAATTATATCCGATAGAATGAGAGGCTTTCCTTTAAACAGCATAAACTAGGTACCATTTTCAAGGTCTGTACCAAAATCAATTAAAAGGGAGCAGTTGTCTAGACGCAAATGATTTTTTAAGTTTTTGCCCCGTTTGAACACGATGTATCTTTCCTAACAGCTGATTATGTCTATACGCATAGGTCATGCACCTTAAACGTTAAATCTGAGATGCGTTGTTCCCGTTCTGACGCCGCCGCCACCCGCGCCACCGGCACCGCCGCGCGCCACCCGACCGCTTTGACCGTGACGCAACGCGCGCGTGCGACGTTGCCAATTTGTTACCTAGGCTACTAAGGTCAGTTAAATTTATTTATAAAGGGTGTTTGCGTTTTACTCTGATTTGTAAGCTATTTAGTTTGTTTGAAAAAAATCCTCATTTTTGGTTTTTTATTTTTTGTACCGTATCGAATTAGTACTAAACACGTTGTATAAGTAGTGTAATTTAATCTCTGTCTCACATATCAACTCAAGGGAGATCATTAATGTAAACAAGAAAGAGGAAAGGGCCGAGAATCGACCCTTGGGGCACGCCCATCTTGACTAGTGACCCGGAGGACGTCGCCCTATTAACTTTACTTTTTGCTGTATGTTCGATAAATAGGACAGCACAAGATCAGTAGCTTGACCACGAATTCCGTAGTGGTGTAATTTACGGATCAGTGTGTTGTGGTCGACGCAGTCGAACGCTTTTTAGAGATCACAGAAAATGCCAATGGCATCCTGGAACTTCTCCCAAGATTCCAAAATGTGACTGATAAGTTTTACTCCCGCGTCCGTTGTCGCCCTACCCTTTGTGAAACCGAACTGTTGACTATGCAGAATCCCATTTGAATTAAAGTGAGACAACATCTGGTCTAGCATGATTTTTTCATAGATTTTACTCATTTCTGGAAGCACAGATATAGGTCTATAATTCGAGGAGTCACTCTTACAGCCTGATTTGAAAATTGGTACTAATTTACTATGTTTCATTATGTCAGGGCCCCGAGTCTACTATTCAATAGTGTCAGAATGGTCTATCATTGATCTCATAATTGTTGATTTTGACAACACCAAACTTGTCAAAATCAACAATTATGAGATCAGTGATAGATCATTCTGACACTATTGAACAGCAGACTCGGGGCCCTGGAAACTTGCCACTGTCCAAACATTGATTGAATATGCCTGTTAGGACAGGAGCAATTGAGTCAATAATATCTTCGAGAACCGTAACGGATATCCCCTATAGGTCTTCAGATATGTTTTGATTAACTATTTTCAAAGACAAGTCATTCTGATCGCGTTGTTGTGTCTTTCCAGTTTCTTTGTTAATTACACACATCAAAAGTGTCTAGGGATCAAGCATTTTTATGCGGATTTCTTGAGATTGAGATGTGGCTTTGTAATAAATTTATGATTTTATAAATTTATATGGATCCTTTTTGGTGCATTTCATAATTTGAATCAGGAACTGTGAATCAAATTCGAGTAAAAGATGAAAATCAGCTGTCAATATTTTCCCTATAAAAACATACAACGCATTGAAGACATTATTAGTGCTACTGTTTCCCTACTACTGATTAAAACCAACGTTATTATGGAGCGGCGACGTCATTTAAGCAGGGAAGAAATGCTCAGAGCCGTGGGAATGATAGAAGCTGGTTCCCGGCAACGTACTGTGGCTTTAGCTCTGAATACAAGTCAGAGTGTTATCAGTCGACTTTGGACACGTTACCGAAGCACTGGTACCGTGGCTGAGCGCCATGGAGGACGGTATCGCTGCAAAACACGGAGACAAGACCGATACATTCAAATCTTAACTCGAAGAGCTCCAACAATAACCGCCATGATGTTAGCCGTGAGGCTTCATCGCTCTTCAGGGAACTTAATTAGCGACCAAACAGTCAGAAACCGCTTGCATGAAGTGAACCTTCATTCCCGAAGACCGCTACGGGTACCGCCTATAGCAATGCACAATCGTAGGATTCGATATCAATGGGCTCTTGAACACAGAAATTGGGCAGAAGAACAATGGCGTTTCGTGTGCTTTTCTGATGAGTCTCGTTTTGGTATGAGACCGGATACAAGACGTATACGACACTGGAGAACCCCTGGACGCCAACAGCGATTAAAATCCTGCCAGGAAGTCCATCCTTATAGTGGTGGAACCATCATGGTATGGGCGGGTATTTGGATCGGCGGAAGAACTGAGTTGATTTGGATCAGAAGCAACCTCAACGCTCAAATTTATGCTGAGACGATTGTATCAGACGTCATCGTTCCTCTACAAGTGCAAATCGGTCCCTTATTTCAGTTAATGCATGATAATGCACGACCGCACACCGCAAGAGTTGTAAGACAGACTCTCGCCGCAGCTAACATCAATGTGCTGCCCTAGCCTGCTCAGTCGCCAGACTTGAACCCGATTGAGCATGCATGGGATATGCTACAGAGAAGAGCTCTGCCGAATATGGAGGGTATCCAGTCGCAAGAAGACCTTTTTTTGTTGTTGCAACGAACATGGGCGGCCATTCCACAGCGTGATTTGGATGAACTCATTTTGAGTATGCCAAACCGATGTTCTTGTGTTGTTAGTGTTCGCGGTAGAAACACGGATTATTAATTGTTGAAGTTACCCAATAAAATTTTAAAGAAAACTGTTATTTCAGTCTTTTTTTCGAACTTTAATGTTAGTGGTTCAAATGTCAAAAATCCCTTTATTAGGAAAATGGCAAATTTCTTTATTAATGCAAAGGTGAATTGGTTTATCGTTACTGTGACAAACGAAAACACTTTATTTGATGAATCCTTAAAGAAAATTTTAATTAATATCAATCAGGAGAAAAGTTATTGCAAAAATATATGTTGATCCCTAGACACTTTTGATGTGTGTACTTGCCACACAGTTTTTATTTTATTATTAGAAATACCAATTTTGTTAATAATTATTGGCGATTTTAATTGAGCGTAGACTCTTTTGAATATTTTAGAGGAGTTTATAACATAACTGTGAAAGGCTCGATCTGAACTCAAAGACTTTTCATAATATAAATTATACAAGACATCTCTGCTTTTTCCATTGCAAACTATTTTCACTTTGTTTCTTTCACGGTCTAATCAATAAGTTAATGTCACATACTAAATTAGCTTGTAAATATTCAATTAAATTACTTCCATGTAATTCGATGATGGCACGTTCTCAATTCTGCGTACAAAAAACTGAACGAAAATATTGCAAAAACTCGATTCACAAGTCATTTAATTTACGAGAGAACAGAGAATGCCCCATAAAAATGTATTCCTCTTTTCTTTCTGAATAATGCGTCACTATTTTTCAAAAAAATCAAGGTTGACCGTGTCTGTATAGATACGTCCCCGCGATTTCATTTATTTTAGCTACTAATAAGGATAGAAATTATGCTCCTCCAAAAATAGTCTAACATCGCCCAAGTTATTTAATACTAGCTGACCCACACAACTTCGTCTGCGTCACAATAATATATAGCTTACAACTATCCTCGATAGATCGACTATCCAACATGGTAATATTTTTTCAATTAGCTTTCTAATGTTGAAAGAATTTTCAAACTCTTCAGAGTAATTTTTGAGTGAAATCGTAACAAACAAAAAATCTAATCTTTCCTCTCTATAATATTAATTTAGATTACCTTAGATTATTTATTAAAGTGAGAATTACTATAGGTACATAATTATCATCATCATCATCAGCCTTATATTGGTCCCACTGTAGGGACTCAGGCCTCCTCTCGAGGAGAGGGATGGGCTATAATCCACCACGCGGGCCCAGTGCGGATTGGTAGATGTCGTGAATATCTTCGAATTTTTGGTTCTAAGATAGATGGTTTCCTCACGATGTTTTCCTTCACCTTTCCCTTAAAAAAATAACTCTATTGAACCTAACATTTTAATGGTAAAAAATGTATACAGTGAGTTAATCTTAATAGATAGGTATATGCTGTCGCTGACTTTTTTGTAGAACTTTTAAAGAGAAACATTTCTTTCATACATCATATTTGCATAACTTAAACCATTTTTGCAGCGCACGCAACGGAAGTTCTCAATAAGGAAAAACGTTTCCCGTTTATGCAACATTTTTCATTTATGCTCCACTTTTTTTAGTCGTAGCGTAATGTTATGTAGCCTAAAGCCTTTCTCGATAAATGAACTATGTAACACAAAAATAATTTTTCAATTCCATCCAGTAGATCCTGAGATCTTAGCGTTCAAACAAACAAACAAACTCTTCAGCTTTCTAATATTAGTATAGATTTATATAAATAAGCTGATCGAGGAACTCAGCGGCACTGGCATCGGATGCTCGATTGATGGTGTGGCTTTTAATAATATCAGCTAAGCGGACGATATGGTGCTGCTGAGTCCATCGATCAGTGCTCTCAGGAAGCTATTAAAGATATGCGAGTGCTATGCTGGGGCCCAAGGACTAAAGTACAATGCCAAGAAAAGCGAACTTTTAGTTTTCATTGCACAAAACAAGACGTATAAAGTGGTAACTCCAGTCTCTCTATGTGGTGCCACGCCTAACAGAGTAAGACAGTTTAAGTACCTTGGTCATTGGGTCACTGAGGATGGCACAGATAACTGTGATATAGAGAGGGAGCGCAGGGCATTGATTGGCCGTACGATGCAACGTGCTGGCCCGCAGATTTGCTAAGTGTGACAGTAATGTCAAGTTAACTTTGTTTAGGTCATATTGCCAGACTTTTTATACCTGGAGTCTGTGGCAACCCAGTCGAGGATGAGTGAGGAGAACTTGCGGTCGTAGTCCTTGAAGGCATTAGTAACATAAGAACACTGTACAAAGAAATGCCCAGCGTTATCCCCGCATAGCTGATGCGCCGACAAATGTGGATGGGTTTAATAGTAGAGGTGTGCATGCTTCTTGTAGATAAATAATACCACCTCATTATGTTCACAATCGAGATGTTCACATAGAGAGCCGTGGTGGCCCAGTGGCGGTGGCCCCGACTTACGAAACAGTAGGTCGTGGGTTCGAACTCAGACAAGCGCATTACTTTGTGTAATTTATTTCATCACCACTGCTCTCAAAAACGGTGAAGGAAAACATCGTGAGGAAACCGGCATGTCCTAGAACCAAACATTCGAAGACTTGTGACATCTACCAATCCGCACTGGGCCGGCGTGGTAGATTATAGCCCATTCCCTCTCAAAAAAAAGAGGAGGCCTGTGTCCCAGCAGTGGCAACATTAATAGGCTGTTGATGATGATGTTCACAATCAACTGTTTTATTGAGTGAAGCAGTAGTAACCTAGTGGTGTGACCGTCGAACTGCCAAGTCATAAGCCTCGAGTTTGAATTCAAGACACGAACCTCTGCTTTTTAGATTCAGAAGTACTGGTATAGCAATCAAAGTAATAATGTCCGGTGGGCGGGCACCCTCTTTTCTTTTTTTTTTTTTTTTGGATGGTGGAAAATCATCGAATAACCCCTCCCGCTCTTGGGCAGAGCGAAAGGGAGTGTCAGACTTCTACAGACTAATAACCACCCATGTTCCTTCTTAGCCCACTATGTCGAGGCCGCGATAACTAGTGTACAACCCGCGGCCCTTTCGGGCCCCTCCCATGTTGCTGACATCTCTTTGAGGCGCGCGTGGAACACGAACGCGCCGTCGACACGGCCTGTTTTCGTCGTACGACGGACGGACGGCGAGTTAGGGCGGGCACCCTCTCAGATTCATATTTATTTATTTAAACTTGATGTAGTACATTAGTGATACATACTACCAGTCAACTTTATTCTTTTTTTTTTGGAGTGGGAAATCATCAAATAACCCCTTCTGCTTTTGGGCAGAGCGAAAGGGTTTTTTGATGATTTTCCACCCCCCAAAAAACAAAAAAAAATATTATGCTATGTGCATTGCATTGGTTTGGGTACATGGCACGCTAATGCTCATAGTTTTCCCTGCATGTGCATATTTTTTGAGGGAGGTTAGTGCTGCATCCTGCATTCAGACTTGGTTCTTTTTTCGCGTAATCGTAACTAAATAATTTCCGTAACTTTTAAAGTCGTGGATTTCCGAAAAGTATCGCCTGATATTATAACTTAATTTATTTATCTTTTTATTATTTAGATCGGGCAAAGTGTTGGGTTTTATCAGAAGCAGCCGTAATGATAATGTATGATGTATATTTTTGCAAATAGATTTTATAAATACACTTTTACAAGTCACTTTTTTTAAACTAGATGAGGCCAGTGTTTCGTACCGGACTACTCTGAGAAGAAACATCCGAAACAAACTCAAAAGTCATTGTCTCTTTTAAGGTCCAGATAATCTTGGTATGTAACACACATGAAGACCATGCAGATTAGTGTCTGAGATGGTCTTTTGAAGAAAGCACCACACAGATTTCAGTAGACACGTCCAGTCAGTGCAAGCATTTGTCAGTTATTATCGTGGAACTCGACTTGTTACTCAAGGAGCTCAACGTCACGACGTACAATACCAAAGAAAGGACATATTGGAGAGTCGCTTATAGTACGGTCAGCATCAGAAGTAGATTAACACTGCCCAAATTTCAAAGCAGGTTTTTTAATAAAAACTTATTAGATATTACTCGTTACTAACAAGTTATTGAAGATTAAGGAATCATTTAAAGAATAATCGTCTGGAACATTAAAAATAATAACTGGAGTCCTGAACATCAAATAATTAAAATTCCGAAATGTTAAGCTACTTCTGCTGCTGACCGTACCTAAACTGCCAGATAATTGTTACAACTAAATAAAGACCCACATGGTCCTCACAATTACAATATAAAAATAATAAAATATTTATCATATTATTAAATAATTATGTCAAGTTAATTGTCAAAATACACAAAACTAATACTACTATAACTAGTTAAGGCAAATATTTATCAAAAAATAAAAATAATATTATACTTGAAAAAATAAAATAAAATGACATTAGATTTATGGATTGGTGTTTTACGGGACTAAACCGTAACTGTAACACCTATATATCCCGGCCTAAGGGCTTGTTTACGCAGATGCCTTGGCTGGAAGCCTTAAACTCAAGGCACCCACAGGGATTTGCCCGGTTAAGCAGAAGACAATCTCCTAGACTGAACTGCGAGATGCCATATCGAAAAAAAAAAAAAAAATTGTTTACGCAGACGCGGGGCGTCACGCGGTGTGTAGAGTCGCCGCGGCGGGCACCACCACGCGTCCCACCCCACGTACGCGCACGCGGCGTTCTCATTTAAACCGCCTAGTTTTAGGTATTGCTGTTACAAGTAGTGATGCGGTGATGCATTTGGTTGATCAAAAGTTGTAGTAGACATCTTTGTATATAACTATGAAACACATCATGACCTCTTTCTCTTATTGACCTATAAAGAGATATATGTATTATATTTCCCAAACTTCTCATGTTCCGATGCTGTAAAAAAAATGACCATAATATCGTACTCCATTGCGACAGTGACTACATTTGCGTTGTGCGATTTCCAAATACTCATACAACGCTATTTATGTTTGAATTTAGTGCGTCGCCGCACGCGCCGCGCGACGCTACGCGTCTCCGCAAACAAGTCCTAACCCTTCTGGAGTTACAGGCGTGGTGTAATGATAACTTTATAATATAACAGCCTAAAGGAAAGTACATTTTATTAGGTAGGTACTGTTCTAAGCCAACACATTGAAAGTTGCATTTTATTTTGTAATTAATTTAATTAATAATGAAATTTTTTAAAGAAGCATGGAAGAATAAGACAATGCTGCGCAGACTTCAAATAAATTGGGATAAGGGCAGGAGAATGCACTTTTACATGTTTACATAAAGCTGTGTCAAAAATTGGTATTGCTTGCAGAATTTAGGCCTTTGAAGGTATCTTTTTAAAATGTTGCTAGTTTTTTCGCAAATAGCTTTGCTTAAAAAAAACTATTTTGGTTTCCCACGCAGCAACCGTAAGCGTCCTAACAATACCTGAAAACAAAGATTATTTTGAAACGTCTATAAAGAAGGAAAGTTAGAAATATATGAAAATTAGTGAGTCGAGGATTTTCCTATCAATTATTTTGTTGAAAGATATAATAGATATTTAGGTTGAGCCAAGTAACTTTGGCAAAACTTATTTTTGGTATGGAATCTTAGGAACGTCAGTAAATTCAACAATAATAATAATGGAACAGTAAAAACTTTTAAAATGATATTAAAAACATTAATTAAACAAACTACCAATCATACTACAGCGACTACAGAAATGTCTGTTTTTTAAAGGTTGAAAAGTATCTGTGAGCAAAATTTCATCTAAATTGCAAAACATCCTTAGAAACTTTCGCATTTTTAATATGAAGTGTTATGGAGACCGACCATATTGTCACAAACCGGGCATAAAATATTTCAACGCACCTTGGGTTCCGAGTCGGTCACATTAAACCTATTTGTTTCACCTACAATGTTACCGATCCCATTACTTCTACTTCTCTCAAACATACTGAAACACACCCAGCTCCACCTCGCGCAAATAGCCAAGGCCGATACTATTATACCGTAAGGGACAACAGCTGAAACAAAGGATCAAAATAATAATAAATAATAATAATATTCCACAACTATCACACAACGCCATCTAGTCCCAAGCTAAGCAGAGCTTGTTTTATGGGTACTAGACAACTGATAAACATACTTATATATTTCTAAATACATACATATTATAGATAAATTACACCCAGACACAGAACAAATGATCGTGCTCATCACACAAACATTTGTCTTGGGTGGGAATCAAGTTTCAAACTCGTTCAATGATTTTTTTGCATCAGTAGGACAAACAAGGCAAAGTGGGGACGCAGTGGCGCGCGGACGCTCTGTGCTCCGACCAACTGAGAACACTATGTTTTTACATCCACCCACACCGAAGGAAATATTAAATATAATAAAACAACTTAAAGGCAAACACAGTCACGGATTGGATGAACTACCTCCCATATTAATAAAAAACTGTGCTGAAGAACTGACATTACCATTTTATTTATTAATCTGTCAATCATTCTCTGAAGGGATATTCCCAAACGCGTTAAAAAAATCTATCATAAAACCTATTCACAAGAAAAACTCGAAGTATGACCCAAATAATTACCGTCCAATTGCACTACTACCGACATCATCAAAAATATTCGAAAAGGCAATGTGCAGACGCGTTTATAATTTCTGCGAAAAATTTAATATTTTCGATGATTCTCAAAATGGTTTTCGAGAAAAAAGATCCACTGTTTTAGCAACTTATAAATTTACACAAAAAATACTGGACGTCTTAAATATTAAAAGATACGCTATTGGAATCTTACTTGACATGACAAAGGCTTACGATAAGGTACTATACAATATCTTACTTGACAAACTATATGGAATCGGCGTTAGAGGAATAGCTCATAAATGGTTCGCATCCTACCTAGAAAACCGAGAACAGCTCGTAGAAGTTGACTATTGGGACCATGACACTGGGCAACTCAGCCGTATACGTTCGAATACGATGTGTGTTAATAAATCAATTCCTCAAGGTAGTGTTGCAGGGTGTTTATTATTCTTAATTTACATCAATGATCTCCCAAAAATTATGACAGAATCGTGCGTCTTGTTCGCTGATGACATCTCAATATTGACTTCTTGTAATGACTCTCAACGCCTACTTGACACTTTAAATAAAATCATGTTAAATATACAAAATTGGATGAAAGACCATAACTTAGAAATTAACTTTATGAAAACAAAAATTATGCAATTTAGGCCTTATCAAAAAAAAACCCTTAATTATAAATTTTACGTTTGAAGGTATTAAACTAGAATGTGTAGATACTTTTACCTTGTTAGGTCTGGAGCTAGATACTCATATGACGTGGAAAGCACACATTTAGAAAATAAAATCAAAACTGTCGAGTTTCATATATGCACTACGTGAGCTGAAAAAAACAACGGATCTAAAAACTGCGCTTTCTACTTACTACGCGTATGCATACTCATGGCTAAAGTATGGAATAATCCTTTGGGGAAATAGTGTTGACAGCAACGATTTGTTTATATTACAGAAAAAATGCGTCCGGATATTAGTCCATATTGAAAATGACGAAAGTTGTAGACAACACTTTAAGAAACTGGACATTCTAACTTTGACATCAATTTATATATTAGAAATCTGTAAATTTGTAAGACAGTATCCAAACTTTTTTGTCAAAATCTCTGACCAACCTCGCCGATATGCACCGCGTTCACGTTTCGAAAACACCCTCGTATTACCCCAATCAAAACTAAAACTACACAGCACTAGCCCTCACGTCACATCAATAAAAATTTATAATAAAATTCCTAATGCGATTAGAATGGAAGAAAACGACAACGTATTTATAAAACGACTTAGAAAACTATTAATTGACAATTGTTATTATACATTGAACGATTTTTTTAATGATGACATCATAATGGATTAACTTATTTATTATTTTTGAATTTTGTTTTTTTTTTTAAATTATTGACATAAATATTTTTATTACAGTTATCTTTGACATGATGGTATTTTGATTATTGTTTTAATGACAAGATTTGTGTTTTGGCTACAATTTTTGTTTAACGATGACATCATAACTTTTATTGCTTATTTATTGAATTTTGGTTTTTATTTATTGACATTTTATTGTATCTGACACTTTGCTGACATCTCTAACATGTTTGTATTTTCCTTAGTTTGATTATTTCTTTAATGACATGATGTATTTGACTATAATTTTATTCTATTTGACGACTTCTGTTCACTATTCTACATAATTCTTGTTTTTTAATTATTATGTGACATTGCATGCTTATTTGAATGAACTTCTAAATTGCACAATTTCTAATTATTGTTAAATACCTTAAATGCTACTATTATTATTTTACAAAATTGTTGTGCCCGACAGGGTCCATGTGAGCTAAATATTATTGTTAAGATCTTATGAAACACATGTGATATGCAATAAATGATTGAATTGAATTGAATTGAATCGAACCCACGACCTCCGGCATAGCAGTTAGAGTCACTAACCACTAGACCAACAGGCCAGTCAAAATTAGACTGACTTATAGTAGAGGAGACGGTGAAGATCGACCTTCACAGCTCTGATAACCAGATGAGACGTATTTCTTGTCAAATATATTTTTTATAAACAAATATGCCTTTGATAACTTGCCTATCAAAAAGTGCTCATAGCAATTTTTTTTAAATTTAATTTAATTTAACTAACAAGAAACTATAAAAGGGCACCGAAATACTGCTCCTCAACGCTGTCAGCCGGTAATGTGCCCAAAAGACTGGCGGCATTGCCAAGTTGTATGGTAACGCTTAGCCTCTGGCCTCTGGCCTGAGCGATTGGATTGGTTCGTCAAATCTTTCATCGCCTTTCCAGCAAAGTTTTAGTTTAAGGTCTTTAATCAGTCCCGTCGGGGCCGCCGGTTGTACACTAGTTATCGCGGCCTCGACATAGAGGGCTAAGAAGGAACATAGGTGGTTTTTAGTCAGTAGAAGTCTGACACTCCCTTTCGCTCTGCCCAAGAGCGGGAGGGGTTATGATTTTCCAACCGCCAAAAAAAAAAATGTCTTTAATCAGTGCCTTGTGACTGGGTGAGAGAGACTCGGTGTCCATGACATATAATGCTGAAACGTGGAAACTGACAATCGGTTAGGTTTGCAAATTCAAGGTTGCTCTATAAACATAGTTATAAATCTAAATTTATAGTGAAAAATCATCAAATGACTCCTCCTGCTCTAGGCGGATCGGTAGGGATTGTTGGAATTCTACTGACTAAACACCACCCATGTTCCTTCTTAGCCCTTTGTGTCTAAGGCCGCGGTATCTGAACAGCCCGCAGCCCCATGTTTAGAGTTTATATGAAAGGTAAGATCCAGAGTGAGAACTCAACTCAACTCAACTCAAAGATTTATTTCAATTAAACCATTATAGGCACTTTTGAATGTCAGAAGAACAATTCATAAAAACAAAAGCACGAGTGCAATACGTCATCCCGAAAGCCACCACGCCGAATCACACGCCGCCGAATGCCAGCAACAACGAGCAACGCGAGCACGAAAGCACGCAGCTACGCACACCGCTACAACGAATGCACGAGACCCCGAATCACGGAACAACGAATGCACGCCGCAACGCGCAACCGCCGCCCCGCAACCCGGAGCCCCGCGCACCCGCCGCCACGGCACACGCCGCCGCACGGCCCCGCACCCGCAGCACTCGCCGCCGCAAATATCCGGCGCCGCGCAACTCGACGCAGTAACCCCCGGAACGACGCATTGCACTCTAAAGCTACAGTCACGGACACAAGGCATAATAACTTGTGAAAGTACTGTAGTTGCTCATTCCCTAGCGTAGATCTTGAGATTATTTGAAGATATATATTTACCGTCAACATACCTACAGGTTGCTATTACACAAATAAAAAAAAATAGAACATTAAATACAGATTTCATCGTAGACACGTTTTCTCACGGACTTGCAATAAATAAGTAAAATCCTTATTACTTACACCTTCATTAAAGCATACTTACCTTAATTAAACATCTGCCTTGGTTATTAATTAAGGCACAGTTCCATTGCGCCCATGACTTCGCTACGTACGTTAACTTTGGCTTTATTTTGTACTTGCTGTTGCCAGTAGCTCCGCCCGCTAAAACTCAGAAATTATTCCACGGGAAGATAAAATGGGGATAAAAACTTTCCTTTTTCCTTCCACTTTTATCTCCTCAAAAATGGAGCAAATTTAATCACATTTGACATTAAAATTAAAATGTATGTATAAGTTCTAGTCAATTTATTTCAGGTCCTAATCTATACGATTTTCTCTGGTTGTCACTGCGGTCATAAAAATGGAGAATTGTTTTTTTTTTGTTTTGTTCAACGTTTACATGCTAATCCATGAAAGAGAGACTATCAAACGAGCAATTAACGTGTACAACCCCTTTTCTTTTGGAGGGTAAGAAATCATTAAATAACGCCTCCCGCTGTGCAGGGCTATTGCGTATCTTTTAAATGACAGTGGCTATCATATTGTCTATGGATTAACTGTCAAATTGGTTATGGTTTAGTACAAAACTGAACCATTTGACAGTAATTGATAATAATTCTTTAAACCGAATTGAAAGGCACTATAGGTTAGCCACTGTCATTTAAAATATACGCAATAGCCCTGCTGGGCAGAGCGGTAGGGAGTATCAGATTTCTACCGACTAAAAACCACCCTGTTCATGTTCCTTCTTAGCCCACTGTTTCGAGACCACGTTATCTCTTTCAAACAATCCGCAGCCCCTACGACGCGACATGCAAAACCTCTCCGTCTATGTAATAACGCAGTAATAGAATTGTACCTTTATTTAGTTACATGATACTTATTTATTTGAATACAAGTTAATTAGTAAAATTAATGTTACTTAATTAGCTGTTTTGATGTGTTTTCCACCGTGAAAGAAATAAAGCGAAAATACTTAATTTGAAATGATTAAAATTGTATGTAGGTAGTTAATTAATTAAAAAGGTGAATACATCTAGGGTTGGCGGCATTCGGTAAGCTCGAGCATGTTTTGTGGTCTATGAGAATATCCCAATGCCTAAAATCTCGCTTTTTCCAGTGTGTCTTGCTAACGATGACCGGTTCCGAGACATGGACGCTCACAAAGGAGACTGTGTACCAAATACGAGTCACACAAAGGGCCATGGAGCGAGCTATGCTCGACAAAACCCTACTAGACCGAGTGCGCAACACTGGAATCCGTCGTCGTACGAAAGTGTTCGACGTCAGAGACAGAGCGATACACCAAAGGGGAGTTGGGCAGGACATCTATTCTGGCTAGACGCGGAGATGGCCGATGAAGTAAGATTCTGACCGAATGGTGGTTATTGACAATGCAATATTGCTCACCCTCCTACATTATTATGGGAATAATATAACCCATCAGTTATTCCAGATTATAATTTATCTCTGTGCCAAATTTCATTCAAATCCGTTCAGCCGTTCTGGCGTAAAAGAGCAACAAACATCCATCTATCCATCGATCCTCACAACGCATCTATAATATTATAGTAGGATACTAGTAGGATTCTCTCTAGGTTATCCTTCCTGTCAAAACATCACGCTACAACTAAAAGGAGTGGAGCATAAATGAAAAATGTTGCATAAACGGGAAACGATATTCCTTAATGAGAGCTTCCGTTGCATGCGCTGCGAAAATGGTTTAAGTTATGCAAATATCATGTATAAAAGAAATGTTCCTCTTTAAAAGTTCTACAAAAAAGCCCGCAACAGCATATATCTATCTATTAAGATTAACTCACTGTAACCATTTTTTACCATTGAAATGTTAGGTTAAATAGAGTTATTTTTTGCGAAGCTTATTTAACCCATATGGTATTAATCTACATCTAAATAAATGGGATTGTTAGAACGGAAATATAATATTTGTGCTTTTTACTCTATATAGTTTAAACAAATATCTTAGAAGATATCGAAATGTAAAAATGTCCGCGCGACAAAATAATTATGCGGTCCGCTGCACCGGCCGGGCGGCCCTCGCGTCCTAATGTAGATAACATTAGGACGCGAGGGCCGGCGCGCGTGGAGATTCTGGCCTCCGGGGAATTCAAATTCAAAATATTTAATGCACCATAATATTTACAAGGTGTTATTGTATATTGTTTTTTTTACGAACAGTTGGTCATGGGTTCCAACCCAGGCATTACTTTGTGTAATTTATTTCATCACCACTGCTCTCAAAACGGTGAAGGAAAACATCGTGAGGAAACCTTATCTTAGGAATAAAAAATCGAAGTTAAGTGACATACGCACTGGGCCCGAGTGGTGGATTATAGCCCATCCCTCTGGAGAGGAGGCCTGACTCCCTACAGTGATGATGATGATGATGATTATATGTACCTATAGTAATTCTCACTTAAATCATATAATCTAAGGTAATCTAAACTAATATTATAGAGAGGGAAGATTGGATTTCTTGTTTGTTACGATTTAACTCAAAAATTGCTCTGACGACTTTGAAAATTCTTTCCACATTAGAAAGCTAATTGAAAAAATATTACTATTTTGGATAGTCGATCTATCGAGGAAGGTTGTAAGCTATATATTATTGTGACGCAGACGAAGTTGCCTGGGTCAGTTAGTCACTGATAAAGGGGTAAATAAAAATGCTTTTATTAAGTGATTATTTTATTAAGAATTTAAAAATCGTATACCAAAAGTTTCTTCTTAGGTCGATGGTGCCGTATCTTGTGGAATGTCATTTTCCTGTCAGACTTTATATGCGTATCTTTTCTTAACCTGTGTCTGAGTCGTTGCCGTATCTGTAGTTACAATACAAAAAATATATGGTTAGTAAAACAACAAAAATAGGACATTTCACCAAAAAAATCAAATTAGTCCGTCAGATAGATTTCCAAAAAAATAATGGACACGTATTTTTTCTTTCTTCACGTAAATTAAAGATGAAGACGATACAGTGCTTCGAAAACACGTGTCAAATCGTGTGACGTCACAAGGTTAGCACTTTTTTACCCACAAAGTGACGTCATAAGCCCCCACTTATGATCTTTGACACGTTTTATTTTCGTAATTTTTTATTCATTTCATGAAACAAAAAACACATATCTAATATTTTTCGATAATCTAACAGACGGGCTAATATTTTTCGATAATCTAACAGACGGGCTAATATTTTTCGATAATCTAACAGACGGGCTAATAAGATTTTTTTGGTGAAATACCCTATTATTATGCACAGACGCTACAATCTGTCAAACTTTAATAGTTTTTCCAACTTTATCGCTTAGATATGTGTTAGATTTAAGGCTGATTGAGAACAATTTCGGGTGGCTTAAATGATTTTTATCAGGATTTTGTTAGTTGTAGCCACGAAGTATGAATCTGCACTTGCTTGAAGCCACGAAGTATGAATCTGCACTTGCTTGAAGGCAAAAGGCTCGACCCTATTACTTGTAAAGCAGATTATTGTATTATGGTTCCTGCTGATATGGAGACAAGTGTTAATGATGTGTTTTCCAACTCTTCCACTATTCTTTTCTATTTAATTTCGTTGCGAGATCAAAGACAGTTCAATTGTTTTTCTGGGACATGTCGCCACTGTTGATTCTGGCTTTTAGGAGTTACAGTGGTTTGGGAATAGCGTGGTGTGATTGTCTCATGTAAAAATTCAATAAACAAACTTACTGGTTTCCGGTTGGTCTCTGCATCTGTTCTCGCATTCCTCTTTGGTTTCGTAGTTAACAAAGTTTACATCACAGCCGCCGTAGACGAATAATTCACATTTATCCTTTGCCTTATTGTAGTAATACCTGAAAAACGGACAAAGTTATAAATTATAAATCGGACTAACAAATTGGGTAGTTAACAAAAAAAATCTAATTAGTCCGTCATATATGTTACCAAAAAATATTGGCAGGCAGGCCAATATTTTTTGGCAGGCAGTACATTACTTTGTGTAATTTATTTCATCACCGCTGCTCTCAAACCGGTGTGTCTTAGAACCTAAAAGTTCGAAGACATGTGACATCTTCCAATCCGCACTGGGCGCGCGTGGTAGATTATAGCCCATTCCCTCTCAAACAGAGAGGAGGTCTGCGTCCCAGCAGTGGGAACATTAATAGGCTGTTGATGATGAGACCCTATTAGGTGTTTAAAAATCAATGTCCTGAGTCAACACGATAAAAAGATACGGGATAGTTTATAATTTATAAAAATTACCAAAATTTACCTTAATTTTCAACTTTTTTTAAATTTAATTCCCGATGGATGATAACCCAATAATACTTTTTCCCTAACCGGGAATCGAACCCGAGACCTTATGCTCAGCAGTCACGCTTCCGAGCACTGGACCAACGAGACAGTAAAAGAAACTTCGAGCATAATTAATGAAAGTATCCATACTCTCATTAATATTGTGCTCGAAGAGGCATTCACGCCTGCACTTCTTAAGGCAATGTACATACAGGGTGTTAATTAACCCCTCACACATACGTCAACCAAGCATTCTGTACATTAAATTAAGAACCCGTACGCAAAAATTGTTGCTGGGAAACGATTTTTTTTTTTGGGGTCAAAAATCTCATTTCACGGTAAAAATCAATGTTGCACTCTTAAAACATTGTGCTAGTGGATGCTTTGAATAGTGAAAGGGTCATGGAGGTAATTAAGTAAAGTTATAACCTGAAAAACTGGTTTTTACAAAAACAGCTATGCAAAATTGTGAACTTTGACCCCCAATATCTCCGTAACTAGGGGGCTCCCAGGTATGGTCTAAAACAAAAAAAATATCGCAGTGGTGGGGAAAGAACAAATGCCTTTAGTTTGCGTTAAGGGTATTTTTACACCCTTTATAGTCGTGAATTGATCATCTGTACGTCATTTACTGCGGTACTCAGAGATATTTAATGATTACTTAAGCCGTCACTTAGTAAACGTTTGACATACTTTTTATGACAACACTGTCAAAACCTTTATTAAGTAATGGCCTAAGTAATCATTAAAGCTCTCTGAGTGCGGCAGTTAGTGCCCTAAAGTTATTAGCCCTTGTTATTATTTCATCAATTAAATCAGAGATGTACAAACCTTGGTATGTATGCTAGGCAAGTTGTATTTCTACTCACACTTCGACGTGGTATCTTGCGCGGGGGCTTCTTCAATAGTGAACCTGAAAAACAAAATATTTATTTGAATTAATGTCTTCGCGATTGGCTAGCGAATCAGCGGTGGCCCAGTGATGGCAATTCTGACGTTACGATAGGTTCGAACCAAGACGGGCGCATTACTTTGTATAACAATTTTTTGCAATTTTTACAAGCGGTTCTTAAAACATAAATATATAAACTCACGCCCTTTTTACATAGGCAGAAACCACAGAACGCCACCTGCCACGATCCTTACATACTCTGTTGTCTTTATGTTTCTCGCAGGTTTACACACACGATTTAAATTAAGAACAAACGTAGCATCGCGCGAGAGGTTGGTGCGTAACTAAGCACGATGTGGCCAATTGGCTTCATTTCATGTTGTCATTTTTGAGGACGGACAACGTATCTATAGTTTTAATATATCATTGGTTGTAACACATTCTTCACGATGTTTTTTTTTCAACGTTTTAAGAGCAGCGGTTATGAAATAAATAACATAAAGTAATGAGCCTACCTGGGTTCTAACCCCCGACTTACTGTTCACAAGTCGAGGCATCCACCACTAGGCCATCGCTGCGATGTTCTCCTGTTATATTGGGGAAAAATAATAATTTATTGTAACTCACCTACTTCAGCCTTCGGGTGAACATCTGCTTCAGTCTTTGGTTGAACATCTGCTTCAGCCTTCGGTTGAACATCTGCTTCAGCCTTCGGGTGAACATCTGCTTCAGTCTTCTGTTGAACATCTGCTTCAGTCTTCGGTTGAACATCTGCTTCAGTCTTCGGTTGAACATCTGCTTTAGCCTTCAGGTGAATATCTGCTTCAGTCTTCGGTTGAACATTTGCTTCAACCTTCGGGTGAACATGTGCTTCAGTCTTCGGTTGAACATCTGTTTCAGCCTTCGGGCGAACATCTGCTTCAGCCTTCGGTAGAAAATCTGTTTCAGCCTTCGGGTGAACATCTGCTTCAGCGTTCGGTAGAAAATCTGCTTCAGCCTTCGGTTGAACTTCACACTCCTCTTCGCTGATCAAATTGTTAGGACCAACACTGCAACCTTCATACACGAAAATAACGCATTTGTCGTCCTCTCTATCATAGTAATACCTGGAACATTAAAAATCATAAGGTAAGCTATAAGTTGTAACAAGCACAGCCGGGGATCGGGATGATCACTACATATTACAAAACAAAGTCCTCTACCGCGTTTGTCTGTTCGCGATAAACTCAAAAACTACTGCATCGGTTTTAGCGCAGTTTTCAGTATTGGATAGAGTGGTTTTCGAGGAAGGAATTAAGTACGTTTTTTTCGAAATTCAATAGTTTCTTGGGATATGTTTCGACAGCCACGTGGGTGAAGCCACGGGGAGAAACTAGTAAATTATAAACAGGTATTTGTATGTTTATATGTCGGGTGTAATCTTCAGAACTACTGATTGGATTCGCACAATTATTTCACTAACGGGTAGCCACATTATCACTGAGTGGCATAGGCTACATTGTAAAAGTTCCAGTGGTTTATTTTCCTTCACCGTATTGACTGCAGCAGCAGTGGTGATGAAATAAATTACAAAAAGTAATGCGCCTGCCTGGGCTGCCAGCACTGGGTCAGCGTTATTATTTTCGTCAGTCTCAGTATATTTTTTTTAAGTCATTATTGGAACGGAGTTCACATGCGTTTGCGCAAATACGTCTTGTGCACTACATTGAATCCAGCACCGATAGGGCTGATTCGGAGATCAGTCATACCGGATCAATCTTACCGGAGTAAGATTGGCCGCCGTGACCGAAAAAGGGGGAAATTGTGGGAAATCATGACATTACTCCTCCCAGTTTGGGCAGAGCAGAAGGGAGTATTAGACTTCTGCTGACTAAACCCATGTACCCCTTCTTAGCCTTTGTGCCGAGGCCGCGGTATCTCTTTCAAACAACCCGCAGCTATGACAATATGCGACTATGTATATCTTCCGATTTTTGCGACTCTAAATATTATATCTTCACCGATGTTACGAGCGAATTCCGAGATCAATCTGGAGATAGAAATAGGCCTCAATTTGGGTTGACAATTATTGTTGACCGGTATCGAAAGGGAACGTTATCAATACTCAGTAAAAGGTTAAAATGTCAGGATTTCTGATATTAATTGAACTCAGCGATATAAACTACAGGGACGTATTTAATATGACATTTATTTCTGTATGCAAGAAAAAATTATGAGCTGTGGAGCTAAATAATAATGTGTCTGTTTCAATTCTGCACGCTCGTTAGAGTAGGACATGGTGTAGAGCTCGTTTGTTTTTACTTTTTCGTCCTTAGGTTGCCCATATTTCCAACAAATAATTTATTTGAATTTAAACTAAAATAAAATGTGGAAGAGGACCACCCTACCCTATTTTACATTTAGTTTTAATTCATATCCACCAGGATATGTAAGTACGGGAATTGTGTGCAAGAACATAACCATATTCAATTACAAACATTTCACAAGTCATATTTTAGTCCCATGCATGATAGTTTGTTGACGAGTGACCGCTTCGGGACAAAAATTAATAATAAAAATGTCAAACGACAAGATCGCGTTGGCAGCGTTGGATGGAGCGATGGGACATACGCGAGCCCAATGATAAATCCTCAATCGCGCGCCCAATCGTTGATGCATCTTCGGCATTTGTAAATACTATTTTCCACCGAACTACTTGTTATAATCTGTGGTTATTATATTTGACGTCTGCGGTTCTTTGAATGTGTGGAAGTTGAATGAATGAAAACATTGGATCGTTGCTGTTTTTTGTATACGTACGACGTTACAATAAGTAGATTTTTGAAATAGTTGAATGAACAATTTTTATGACATTAATGATTTTCTTAACGAAAAACTATAAACTTGACATTGCATATAATGCTGAGAGACAACTATTATAATATTATTGTATGGACCGTATAATTCATCAATTATTATTGTCAGTGACATTGAACAACAAACTATCGAATAATTATGAGCACGATCATTTGTTCTGTGTCTGGGTGTAATTTATCTATAATATGTATGTATTTAGAAATATATAAGTATGTTTATCAGTTGTCTAGTACCCATAACACAAGCTCTGCTTAGCTTGGGACTAGATGGCGTTGTGTGATAGTTGTGGAATATTATTATCATTATTATTATTATTATTATTATTTTGTATGCAACTGATATCTGATATACAGATTTCAACCCGCACTGGGCCTGCGTGGTGGATCCCTCTCCTAGAGAGGAGGCCTGAGTCCCTGCAGTGGGAACATTATAGGCTGATGATGATGATGATGATGTAACTGATACATAATTATCCTATGTAGGTAAATAATAATACACACATCAAAAGTGTCTAGGGATCAAGCATTTTTATGCGGATTTCTTGAGATTGAGATGTGGCTTTGTAATAAATTTATGATTTTATAAATTTATATGGATCCTTTTTGGTGCATTTCATAATTTGAATCAGGAACTGTGAATCAAATTCGAGTAAAAGATGAAAATCAGCTGTCAATATTTTCCCTATAAAAACATACAACGCATTGAAGACATTATTAGTGCTACTGTTTCCCTACTACTGATTAAAACCAACGTTATTTTGGAGCGGCGACGTCATTTAAGCAGGGAAGAAATGCTCAGAGCCGTGGGAATGATAGAAGCTGGTTCCCGGCAACGTACTGTGGCTTTAGCTCTGAATACAAGTCAGAGTGTTATCAGTCGACTTTGGACACGTTACCGAAGCACTGGTACCGTGGCTGAGCGCCATGGAGGACGGTATCGCTTCACCACACGGAGACAAGACCGATACATTCAAATCTTAACTCGAAGAGCTCCAACAATAACCGCCATGATGTTAGCCGTGAGGCTTCATCACTCTTCAGGGAACTTAATTAGCGACCAAACAGTCAGAAACCGCTTGCATGAAGTGAACCTTCATTCCCGAAGACCGCTACGGGTACCACCTATAGCAATGCACAATCGTAGGATTCGATATCAATGGGCTCTTGAACACAGAAATTGGGCAGAAGAACAATGGCGTTTCGTGTGCTTTTCTGATGAGTCTCGTTTTGGTATGAGACCGGATACAAGACGTATACGACACTGGAGAACCCCTGGACGCCAACAGCGATTAAAATCCTGCCAGAAAGTCCATCCTTATAGTGGTGGAACCATCATGGTATGGGCGGGTATTTGGATCGGCGGAAGAACTGAGTTGATTTGGATCAGAGGCAACCTCAACGCTCAAATTTATGCTGAGACGATTGTATCAGACGTCATCGTTCCTCTACAAGTGCAAATCGGTCCCTTATTTCAGTTAATGCATGATAATGCACGACCGCACACCGCAAGAGTTGTAAGACAGACTCTCGCCGCAGCTAACATCAATGTCCTGCCCTGGCCTGCTCAGTCGCCAGACTTGAACCCGATTGAGCATGCATGGGATATGCTACAGAGAAGAGCTCTGCCGAATATGGAGGGTATCCAGTCGCAAGAAGACCTTTTTTTGTTGTTGCAACGAACATGGGCGGCCATTCCACAGCGTGATTTGGATGAACTCATTTTGAGTATGCCAAACCGATGTCCTTGTGTTGTTAGTGTTCGCGGTAGAAACACGGATTATTAATTGTTTAAGATAACCAATAAAATTTTAAAGAAAACTGTTATTTCAGTCTTTTTTTCGAACTTTAATGTTAGTGGTTCAAATGTCAAAAATCCCTTTATTAGGAAAATGGCAAATTCCTTTATTAATGCAAAGGTGACTTGGTTTATCGTTACTGTGACAAACGAAAACACTTTATTTGATGAATCCTTAAAGAAAATTTTAATTAATATCAATCAGGAGAAAAGTTATTGCAGAAATATATGTTGATCCCTAGACACTTTTGATGTGTGTATATTGACTTAGATTAATTATTTTTTTTTTTGGTAGTGGCATCTCGCAGTTCAGTCTATAAGACTGGCTTCTGCTTAACCGGACAATCCCTGTGGATGCCTTGAGTTTAAGGCCTCCAGCCAGGGGACTTAGATTAATATCTGTCTGTAACAACTTTATACCGTGTTTAAATAAGCCAATTAAAGACTTATCTTATCTAGGCAAGCGCGGCTTAATCCGAAGATTGATCAAAGCAGTTGTTATTATCTAGACGTTCTCCTCTGTTGTATTACTTAGAAAAACATACAGGGTGTAAACAAACTCTTTACGAAACCGTCAACCAAGCATTATTTTCCGCCCGTCGGGGCTGCGGGATGTTGTGAGAGATACCGCGGCCTCGACATAAAGGGCTAAGAAGGAACATGGGTGGTTTTTAATCAGTAGAAGTCTGACACTCCCTTCCGCTCTGCCCAAGAGTGGGATGGGTTATTTGATCATTTTCCACACGCCAAATAAAAAAGCATTATTTAGAGCGAAAGGGAGTGTCAGACTTCTACTGACTAAAAACCACCCATGTTCCTTCTTAGCCCTATATGTCGAGGTCGCGGTAACTTGTGAACAACCCGCAGCCCCGACGGGCAAACTACGTACCCTTACGTAAAAGTTATTGCTCCGTCACGTTTTTTTTTGGGGTTAAAAATCATAATTTACGGTAAAACCCAATGTCATCATCATCATCAGCCTATAATGTTCCCCCTGCAGAGACTCAGGCCTCCCCACGAGTACAGGAAACTTAATATAGCAAAAAAAACATAAATTGGAAACTTTATATTGGAACCCAATGGGTTGGCACGCGTCGATGGGAATAGACCAGATGGTATGACCATAATGCCATGGAAGTTGGGTAGGCCTTTGGTGTGGGATCCCATCTTCCTAGCACGGTGAGTTGTGCTGGGGCGGCTGCTGCAGGTGCTGAAAACCTCTAGCGACGCAAATACAACAACTTAATTGGCAGTTGTGTGTTTGAGCCGTTTGGGGTTGAAACACTGGGGCCTTGGGGTCCGAGTGCTCACCTAATATTTAAGGAAATTGCTAAGCGGTTGGTCGACTCTTCATGTGACCAGAGGGCTGGCCTATTCTTTGGCTAAAGAATCAGCATTGCCATCCAACGTGGGAATGCTGCCAGCCTTCTGGGCACTTTTCCTGTTGACAGCGATGTGGACGAATTTTTTGACGCCCTGTAATTCTTCTCTTTTTGATATTTGTATATAATTTAATATCATTTTAGTTCTGTTTAAAGTGTTTTGTAGATGTTGTATTTTTTTTATATAGCACTCATTAAACATTGTGCTGGTGAATGCTATGACTAGTAAACGGGTCATGGAGGTAATTCAAATAAAGGTAAGTGTAACGTGAAAAACTAATAGGTAAACAAAAAAAAAACAGTTGTGAAAATTTTGGGAGTTTGACCTCCAATATCTTCCTCACTCGGGGTTTCCTTATAGTCTAGAACAAAAAAAATATATCGCAGTGACAGGAAGAACAAGGGTTTTTAGCTTCGTTAAGGGTTTTTTACACCTTTATAAGCTACATGTAACGTGACTTTTATTACTTTGTGAAAAGAGAATTGTGAGCCTCTAAATACACCTCTGCTGCAATTACAAAATATATACATAGTGATGTTATATTAATAAAATTGTAATCAGCACAAAACATTATTACGAAGTGAACGACACATGAACCAACTTTCATTAAAATGAAATTATTTTATTTTCTCCTTCTGGTGTTTGTGGCTATTGATCTGAGTGAAGCTAGGGGTAAGTTTTAAAACTAAACTATTTAAATGGTTTTTGATGTAGTAGAAAAATATTTATATTAGTAAAGGCCTTTCCGTCACTTTTGGAGAATGGGGAAGTTTACTGACTTAAAAAATGTGATTCTAATTAGTCCGTCTGTTAGAATAGCGAAAATTATTGGATACGTATTTTTACTTTATCAAATCAATAAAAAAATACGAAGTTAAAAAGCGTCAAAGATTTCAGTGGGGGTTGGTGACGTCACTCGCCGCTTAAAAATGTACTTACTAATGTATTAGAGTATGACGTCACACGAGTTTTCAAAGCACTGTATCGTCTTCATTGTTTGTTTACGTGCAAAAAGAAAAAATACGTGTCCAATATTTTCTGGTAATCGGAGTAATTAGATTGTTTATTAATTAGGCTGATACATCTCCAGTTTACGAATGTATTTGTTAGATAAAGAAGAATAGAAAAAGAAGAGATGATGATGATGTGATGAGTTGGTGATGAAATAAGAAAACGAATTTTGCACCTACATTTCATACCATCGCGTCTGTAATATTCAAAAGGCAAGCCTCATAGATAATAGTACATACACCCACATTGACTTATTTCGCATATTTTTTAACATCCCATGCAATATTTATTTTATTAATTACTCTTGGTAAACTTACAGCTAGGTAGACACAGTAGTTAGGTATGGAGCAATGAACCGGGCCAAAGAGGTCAATCGTCGAATCCGACTCGGCTGGGCAGCGTTCGGAAAGTTGCGCGGTATCATCTCGTCCAGCTTACCACAGTATCTTAAGACGAAAGTCTATGACCAGTGTGTGTTGGCAGTGATTACATACGGTACCGAAACGTGGTCGCTCACAAAAGGCCTTATCAGAAAGCTTAAAGTCACCCAAAGAGCAATGGAGAGGGCTATGCTCAACGTTTCCTAGTCGAATCAGAAATGAGGACATCCGCATGAGAACCAAGGTTACCGACATAGCCCGAGGAATTGCCAAACTTAAGTGGCAGTGGGCCGGGCACATTGCTTGCCGAACGGATGGCGGATGGCCGATGGCTCACAAGTTGCTATTTGCTTATTGCTTTTACATCGCACTCATGCATGCTGCCACTCACCGCGCTTGCTTTAAGTCAAGTGACTTAAAGCAAGCGCGGTGAGTGGCAGCATGCATGAGTGCGATGTAAAAGCATCATGATATGCCTTTAGAAATCACGCACTTTAATAAAGCATATAAAATCACCAGCTTAATATATACATCATTAAGCATTAAGCAAGTGATTGCCTTAAAGCAACTTTGAACACCACTACCTCCCACTAGGTGGATCGATGACCTGGGGAAGGTTGCGGGGATCCGCTGGATGCGAGACGCACGGGACCGGTCAATGTGGTGACACCTGGTGGAGGAATATATCCAGCAGTGGACGTCTTTGGCTGAAATGATGATTATTCTGGCAAAAATTCAGATTCCATGACAGAAAAATTGCTGATGAGAAAACCCAATCAAAATTTGCCCAATCTGGGAATCGAAGCCTGGACCGCACGCTCAGTGGTTACGATTGCGACCAGTGATCAGTAATTCTGTGTCCATAAAGTTTTATTTCAAAATTATTTCACTGAAAATACATTACTTTTACGTCGTTGACGGGTTAAAGTCATTTACAGTCTCATGAAATATTCATCATCATCATCATCAGCCTATAATATTCCCACTGCAGGGACTCAGGCCTCCTCTCTAGGAGAGGGATGAGCTATAAGCCACCACGCGTGCCCAGTGCGGGTTGGTAAATGTCACATGTCTTCGATTTTTTTTGGTTTACGACATGCCGGTTTCCTTTCCATGTATTCCTTCACCATTTTGAGAGCAGTGGTGATGAAATAATTTACACAAAGTAATAAGCCTGCCTGGGTTTCACTCACGATTTACTGTTCGTAAGTCGGGGCCGCAACCACTGGGCCAGCACTGCTTTGATGAAAAATAATGACAGTTTATTAAAAAAAAACTTCTTGTTTTCAGATCCAAAATGCCTGCTACCTACGGATGCTGGGATATGCTACGGATATAAGCCTATGTGTGTATTATTGCTAAGTATATTTCATTTCTAAATAAAAGTAGCTACTCGGCTCGATCTGGAGACTAAGCTGCGCTTGGCTGGGCTGGTCTGTGGATGGGTGACCACTCGATACACAAGATGATTTTCTTTGGAGATAATAATTGAATACGTGTTTTTTCTTTTAATATCACTCAAAACAAACATATTGAGATGTTATAAGAGATACCGCAGCCTTGACTTAAAGGGCCAAGAAGGAACATGAGTGGTTTTCAGTCAGTAGAAGTCTAACACTCCCTTTCGCTCTGCCCAAGATCGGTAAGGGTTATTTGATGATTTTACACCACCGAAAAAAAAAAGTTTTTGAAAGTTTTGTCATGCAAAAGTTTATCAAATCTTTACTAAGTGACGGCTTAAGTAATCATTAAATATCTCTGAGTATCGCAGTTAATCAGTTTTACCAAATGAATCTTTCAGTACTTTTTATCAGTAATTTTTCTTATGTCATTTCAGGTACTCATTCAATAACGTGGCTGAAAAGTGTGAGCCCTTCGTCTACGGAGGTTGCATGGGAAATGACAACCGCTTTGCTACCTTAGCAGACTGTCAGGCTGCTTGTTGAGATTACGAAGGCTTAATACGAAATTTACGTTCATCACGAATAAATAATAAAAGATAATCATTATTATTTTGTCTTTTTTTATGTGACTTTTTTATGTAAATACTTCGATTTAAAAGACAATGACCGAAACTCGTACCAAGAATTCTCGAGTTTCAAGATCAAAATGTTATAGTAACTATTTTCATATTTTTTTATGGATTTGATTTATGATGAAGGAATTTACTCCCTATACATGGCGTTCATACAACCAGTTCAAAAGTCGTTCTGTTAGATCTGTAGGCCTACCATCAACTTTTAGTTAGCCATTCAATTCCGATGCAATCCAATTTAGGAACCTAAACTGAATCGCTAAGATTCGTACCATGAAGTGCCATAATCTAACTGGCGTTTGAATCGCATAAGGAGGAATGAACGAACGAAATTTATCTGTGGTCCGCGGTGTGAGAAAGAGATGACGCTTTACAGTCGTTGCATAAGTCTGTCTCTTTTACTCGAACCATATGCGTTGCGTTTCGAAACCTAGTTAATATGATTTTAGCGGTTTTTTTGTGTAAAAATTATAACAAATACATTTCGAAATTGCGCTTTTTAGCGTTAAATTATATACCGTTAAGCCCTTTTTAGTACTCATTAAATAATAGTAATTTATATATATGAAAAGTTTGCTTAGTGTTGTCGTAAAAATAAATTGATTAAGACGAGTTTAGAACGCACCTTCACTCAGTTTGATTTGACAGGAGGCGTTTGTTGTTGTTGCGATTTGTTTTGAAAGTTTAAATATCTCGAACTTTTTTGAAAGAACATTGGGTGTTATTATTAGTATTTAAAACTGTTTTTAACGTTTTACTTTGGTAAAATAATTTGTAATACGAATAATGGCCCGCGTAAGTATTCTTGTGGAGTTTGTGTAGTAATTTTATATTTTCATAAACTTACAAGCTTCTTTATCTCAAACGCTTACCTAACTTAAGTACCAAAGTATTTTAAGTGCTTTTTTTTACAGTGATGTATCGCGTCGAAGAGTGACTTACAGTCAACTTGAGCAGCTTTGGGAATTTTTAAACCAGAATAAAGCCATAGCTATTACAGAGGAAACTGTTTGCTGAGCTATAGAGTGAGCACTGCTGTCTCCGATGGGTCTCTGATATGACCCTGTCGCATAGAACGACAGTGTAGTTAAAACCTAAAAAAATGATACTAATTAGTGTAACTCTAACTACTTACTTAATAATTTATGTGTTCATTTGGCCAGTGGGTCATCTTAGTCATTTTTAAAATACACTTATGTTTTTAATACTGTTAATATGGATATTAAGTGCATGTATCCAGATAACTTATTTTAATGTGCCTTAAAATGTTTTTGTTTTGTGAATAATTTGACTTATACCTTTGTTTCTACTGATAAATCAGTTGATTTTGATGGATTTTTCAACATTGGCCTCAGCTCATCACACAGTTCTAATACCAATTGTTTAGACAACCGATATCGTTTTATAAATTCTGCATCTTCCAAATAAAAGGGGTCCGATTGTTCCCGTGTTATACGTCTTTTTTGTCGCCGTGTTGTGTTTATTTCATTATCATTTTCCATGAATTCAAAAACGACTAATTCGTCAGACATCTACAATAAAAATAGCTCTAGAAATCATTTTTTTACATTGACACTTATGGAACACTAAATATTCAACTGAAATACCTTGAATTACGTATATTTTCACTATTTTTTTAAAGTTATTAACAAAACGATTCACTTTACGCCAAGCAAGTAGCAACTTTTTTTGGATCGCTTACTTTGACAGATAAGCTATCCAATTTAGGTTGAAATGTCACCTCATGGTACGAAAAATGAACGAACAAAAACAGTTTGCGATTCAATTGCCGACTTGATTTGGCGTCAACCTAAACTGGATAGCTATAATGACGTCGTGGTATGAAATAGCAAAGCAGTTTATTTTAGGTCGTCAATTGAATCGCAATAATAGTTCATAGTAGGCCTCCTGTCAGTTGAATTTGACAGTTCGACTGACTTCGCATCGTAGAGGTTCCTACAATACCTACTTGCCTGGTTTTGAGGTTATTTTCGTTTTTATAATATGACTCCGAAACTCGGATTTAGTTTACAAAAAGAACTTTTGTAGGAGTTAATATGATAAATGTAGACAATAAAAAACAAAGTTTGATGTTGACACAGTTTGGTACGGGATTCCATATATCCATGAACAAGATCTTTTAAAATACTCGTTTCACATTTACATACTCTAAAGAACTGCTACTAAGATAGCTACTGAATTTTTTGTATTGCCTCGATTGATGAGCATGTAAATCCCGGGTTCAAATCGACCCTGGTTGAACGAAGTGATATTGTATTTTTTCTTTATTTGGAATTTCTCTGTAGCTACCACGGAATCTGGATTTGTGCCCGATTGATTGCAATAGGGTTGCCCTCTAATAAAGAAAAAGAGGTAGATATCGAATTAGCACGCACAAATTGTTGAGGACAAACTAAGAAAATTGTTGCAGTTTTAAAACTAGCTACTTATCTCTTTCTATCTTATAATGTTTACCTATTTATTTATTTATTTAAACTTCATGTACAAGAGTGGTGCATAATACCACAGACGGACTTAATACCACAAGGCATTCTCTACCAGTCAACCTTTGGGTTAAAAAGGATAGCACTGTGGTAGAGTACAAAAACAATAAAAATAAGGATATACCATTTTGTAAACATAATATATCAATTGGTGCATACTAATACGTAAATATACAGATAGAAAAGCTCTATCGCTGTCGTAGTTTTAAATTACTGCATACCTTTTGTTAGTATTTATAATAACAACGCAACGATATCTGAACGCCATTCAGTATGAACAAAAAAAGCCCTATCGATGTTAGCCCTTCCGATGTTCGAAAGTTCCACCGTTCCACCCAATCCGAGGAAACCTACATCTACCTGTTTTCCAATTTTAGCCCGATCGATACAGTTGGCACATTATTATGGATTCGCGGTTATTTTTACTCCGAGTGCAACCTAAAATGCAACCTTATTGCAGACAGATCAATGTGATTTTAGTACTTATATTATCAGATCTATTTAAAATTATAGATATGTGGAATCGTTTGCCTCGAGCCCTCGACTGAGTAGCAACGCTCAGTTCAAACGAATCTGTCAAATTGGAGTTGAATTTTTTTTTATTAATTGGGACAAACCCGCCACACTATTCGCAAACCACTGTAACTCCTATAAGCCAGAATCCAGAAAAGCGAAAAAAAAGCTAAGCCAGAAAAGCGCCGAGACAATGAATTGTGGCGCTTTTCTTGTGGTCGCCACTGTTGATTCTGCCCGACGAAGTCCCAGAGAAACGATTTAACTGTCTTAGATCCCGCAACGAAATTAATCAGAAAAGAATAGCGAAGGAGTAGGAAAAACATAATTTCCACTTCCCTCCATATCAGCAGGAGACAGAACAGAACAAAAGAAAAAGGTTTGTCAAACACAGGTTTGACACTCCACAAATCCGAATTATTACTTAAACTAGATGCGCATGCACGGTTTACTTGCATTACCTGTCAAACCACCCTAAAAGAGAGGGATATTTCGGTAGAATGTTGCCCATTGCTGTAAAGGCCTCTTTCAATACACGCCACTGACTATTTTCGGCCACTTGTGTGCATCAAAATGCAATTTTATCACTGTAGCGCTCAGTCGTTGTAGCACCGGGCTACGCCGTAGCAGCCTCCGTACTAGAGTGGCGTCGCGTCGGCCCACGAGAAGCCCTTTGTTGTCTACGACACCGTCGGTTACTACCCTTTAACACGTGGCGGCTATTATAATCAGCGCCATCTATGTATAGTTACAGTAACCATTTGCGAGAAGACTGTCATTTGCTTTTTTATAGTTCAAAATCGTGCGTGCAGATGTCGCTGTGCGTTTTAATTCTGTGAAAGCAGGTTAGATCGGATCTGCAGGAATATTTTCTTTTCTTTTACCTAGTTTCTCAAGCATGCAGGTTAACATGACAGTTGTTTTACTCATAGAGGGTTCTACATAATATGAGAGGTTGAAAATGTGGCATGCAAGAAATTAGAGTGTTATTAAATAAACGCGTCTTAACATGGCTTGAGCTTTAAAGTTCCAATTATAGTATTAAACATCGAAACAATATATGCAATCAAGTCTCACATAATATAAAGGTTTGAAAATTCCCAGAAACAGAGGTATTTAATAATGCAAATGTGTCGGGACCAAATTGTAATTTATCATTACCCAGAGGTTTCTCAAATTATTCTAATTCCAGCGTGGAAAAGAGATGGCGCTACACTTCCTGTATAGCTCTGTTTTTTCTCACACTTGAATGACAATAACACAAAACTGCTCTAAGAAATACAAAGAAAGAAAAAAATAAAAAGTATTTATTGATCTCATACCCATATCAAATGGGTATAAAATTGAACATTAAAAACAAAAACAATTCTAAGACGAAAACACTGAATTCATTTATTTTTGTTTATGGCACTTTAACCTTACACAGAACATAGTATAAAATTACATTACAGTTTTAAGCATACTGAATTCGTCACTTACAGAAGTGCACAGTACTCGCAGAATAATAAAGGGCAACCACAACAACAATGAATAATTTAGGTTATTGTGAAAGCTTAGAAATAAAAAAATTGTAACGACAGTGGTAAAAAAATAGACAGGAACTGATTAATTATTTTATTCGGGCAGAGTTTCCACTTACAAGTTTCACAATCCAGCGCGACAAGACCTCGAAACTGAGCTTATAGGGCATTATACAGACTTTTCCCCACCGGAGGCATCCGGTAGTTATGGTGATGTCTTCGCTTGACTGTGATTGGTTCGCTAGTAGTTGCTAGAGTGGCTTGGTTATGGTTGCCCGTCATTGGCTGGCTAAAGTGGCATGGCTATGGTTTGCTAGAGTGGCTTGGCTATGGTTAGCTGTTATTGGCTGGCTAGGGTGGCACGCTGTGAGCAGGCTGTTGTAACAAAATAAAATATCAGGACTTGGCACACGAGTTTGTCGACATGTGGAATGTGAGCTCGGCTATTGTTGTATATTCATACTCTTTTATTCAAAAAGTTATGGATATAAGTTCTTTACTCTATACTTGTTATGTTATCTGATTTTTTTAATAAAGCCAATTCAATATGCTCCTGCATTATATTTTCTTATAATATTTATATCCTTCCAACACGTTATCAGCACGAATTATAAGGTGTTATATGATGACAGGGTATAATATGAGTTTTCACGGTATTCAAATGTTAAAAAACCGAGATGGATACCCAACCTGGAAGTTCAAAATGCGGATGCTTCTCATTCATGAGGAGCTGTGGACGTCCATCACTGGGTATGATGATTCTGATAAAACGGCGGAGGATGTGCGCTCTCGTAATGACCAGAAGGCGTTGTCAAAAATATGCCTTACGGTTGACGAAGCAGCAATTTCGCATGTGAGAAATGCGAAAAACGCCAAGGAGGCTTGGAGTGCTTTACAAAAAGCTTATGAAGATAAAGGTATGGGTCGTAGGCTATCACTAGAGCGTAGACTTTACAAATATGCCTTAATCGATTTCCAAGATATAGAATCGTATATCAACGCCATTATGAGCACTGCTCAAGATCTTGATGATATTGGTAAGAAGATCGACGATGGATCTTTGGCTGCGATAATTCTCGGAGGTTTGACATCACGATTTGAACCGCTGATAATGGCTTTAGAGAATTCTAATGTTGAAGTAACCAGCGAGTTGGTTAAGGCGAAGCTGTTAAACGAGGACAAGGACCAAGGACCCTCACCAAGACCAGGTGGCTGCACTACATTCAACAGGTTCTACTAGCAAAAAGAACAAGCCTATAATCTGCTTTAAATGTAGAGAACCAGGACACAAAAGCCCCCAATGTCCCAATAAGAAGAATAAGAAGGCGGCTTTGAGTGTGTCGGCAAAAGTTTTCAAAGGTACAGATTGCCATCATCATAAGGAGGTGGAACAGGCTGTTGTAAAGGAAGTGGCTCTCTCTGCGCCAGCTGCATTTGATGGATGGATTATTGATTCCAGTGCAACAATTCACATGACTCCGCATCGCGAGTGGTTCAGCAGTTATCGGCCTGTACAGGGTGGAACGATTACTGTGGCAAATGGACAAAAAGTGGCGGCTGTTGGAATTGGTGATGTATCAATAGATACAGGTACTTTGGCGAACAAGATAGAGAATGTAGTTCACGTTCCTGATTTAAACTGTAACTTACTTTCAGTTGATAAAATAGTAAAGAAAGGTTACTCTGTAGTTTTCAATAAAAAAGGCTGTACAATTTATGACACAAAATGTGATGTTGTAAATAGTAAAAATGGTTTAGCGCATGGTTCTGAATGTAATGGTTTGTATACTTTGAATTGTTCAATTAATATGTTCAATAATGTTTCAGCTAAACTTGTGCACTCTGATTGTTCCAACTTCCAGCTTTGGCATAAGAGGTTAGGACATTTATGTCGTATAGGCATGGATCTACTAAGAAAAGGTCAGGCTATCGGCGTAGAGTACACAGAGGTTGACAAGGAACCATGCATACCCTGCATAGAGGGTAAGCAGGCTAGAAAGCCATTCAAAAGTTTGAAATACAGGAAAGCTACGTCACCACTTCAATTGGTTCATACCGATATTTGTGGACCTTTTTCCACTAATTCGTTTACAGGTAATAGGTATTTTATTATTTTTGTAGACGATTATACACGTTATATTTTTGTGTATTTTATTTCTTCTAAAACAGAAGTGAAAACCAAGTTTTGTTCTTTTCGTTCATTTGTCGAGAGACAGTTTGGTGGCAAGATTAAGGCTATGCGGTCGGACAATGGCACTGAATTCATGAATAAGGAATTGATGGATTCAGTCTATTGGTATCGCGTGGCAAACGACTGCACCTTACAGCCCTCAACAGAATGGGGTAAGTGAATGGTGTAATCGTAGTTTAGTAGAAAAGGCTCGCTCACTGTTGTCACATAGCTCACTATTAAAAGGCTATTGGCAGGACGCAGTGGAGACAAGCATCTATTTAAAAAAATCGAGCACCACACCGCGCGCTTAACGGTAAAACTCCATTTGAAATGTGGTTTCATGAAAAACCAGATCTGTCTCACCTAAAGGTTTTTGGATGCAGAGCACTTGTTCGTGTTCCATCAAGCCAGAGATGTAAGTTGGACATGAAAGCTGAAGAACAGATTTTTGTACGGTATTCAGAAGATCCTCATACGTATTTTTTTCGGAATGCGATAACTCCTAGACTGTTAATGAAGTCAAGAGATGTTACATTTTTTGAAAATAACTTTACTGGTCTGAAGGATAATATTGAGACTATTGATACTGTCAACTCTGATATTGTCAATTTGCTCTCACAGTCACCATCGGCAGCAGTGCCAAGACAAGAAGTCCTTCCCTCCTCTTCACCTGGGAGTAGCGAGTTGGATGTTCCGAATGTTCCTAGCATGGATACTTCTTTCGTGGATGCTGAGGATACTGATGTTGAAAACAGTGAAGCAGTCGATACAGAGGTCAACAACGTTGATGTTCAGCAATCTAGGCGATATCCTTCGAGAGATCGCAAACCACCGGATTATTTTTCATATAAAACATTGCTAGATGATGGATGCGACGATCCAAACAGTTATCGGGCTGCGATTAACAGCGACGAAAAAGATAACTGGTTTTTAGCAATGAAAGACGAGTATGATGCCTTAGTCAGAAAGGGCACGTGGGTTTTGGTAGATAAACCAAAAGGTACAACTTGTATTCCTAGCAAGTGGGTTTTCAAGTTGAAGCGAGATGCGAACGGTAATGTTGTTAGACATAAAGCGCGCCTAGTAGCAAAAGGTTTCCGACAGCGAGAAGGTGTCGACTATCATGAAACATTTTCTCCGGTTGTGCGTAACTCATCTTTGCGAATCTTGTTAGCTCTTGCAGTGCAGGAAGATTATACGGTTCGGCATATGGATGTGGACACAGCTTTTCTGAACGGAGATATAGATGAAGAAATCTTCATGACACAGCCAGAAGGTTTTGTAAAGGAAGGCGATGAGTCGAAAGTTTGCTTATTGAAACGGTCTCTTTATGGGTTGAAGCAAGCACCAAGAGCCTGGAATACAAAGTTAAAACAGACTTTGTCAGTTCTTGGTTTTATGCCGACATCTGAACCATGTATTTTCAAAATCAATTCGTACTCGGACTCCTTGGTTCTTGCTGTTTACGTCGATGACCTCCTAATTTTGTATAAAAAGGAAATTACGTTTGACAATTTCAAATGTCAATTTGTAAAATATTTTTCATCAAAAGATCTTGGACAAATAAATTTCTTTACGGGGATAAATATTCATCATAATAAGGATGGGATGAAATTATCTCAAAGCACATATATTGATAAGTTGCTCAAGAAATTCAATATGCAAGATTGTAAGGGCGTGTCTACACCTCTGCTCAAGAAAACACTTGAATCTGGAGTAGGTGAGTGTGAGCACCCATACAGGGAGTTGATAGGCTGTCTCATGTTTTTGGCTGTAAATACAAGGCCAGACATCGCATACACCGTGAGTTACTTAAGTCAATTTAACTCAAAATTTGATCAGTCACATTGGAATGTTGCCAAACGATGTCTTCGTTACCTGAAAGCAACGAAAGATTGTGGTATTACATACAACAAAAAACAAGGTAATACAACCACTTTGACGGGGTTTTCAGATGCAGACTGGGCAAATTGCCCAACTGATAGAAGATCATACACTGGGTTCTATTTTGAACTCGCAGGCGGCCCTATTTCGTGGGAAGCTAAGAAACAGCCCACAGTGGCTTTGTCGTCCGCTGAAGCCGAATATATGGCGTTGGCTACAGCAGTAAAGGATGCGTGCTTTTTAAAACGATTGATATCCGATATAACAGGTAGGACTCTTAACATAGTTTTGTATACGGATAGTCAGAGTGCACAAAAACTAGCCATGAATCCTGTTCACCACAATAGGACAAAACACATAGATGTAAAGTTCCATTTTGTCAGAGAGAAAGTGAACGATAAAACCGTTGAACTTAGGTATATGCCCACCGAGAGGTTACCTGCAGATGTTTTGACGAAACCTTTGGGTCCAACAAAGCATCGCAGTTGTTTACAAATGATTGGTATATCATAATGTTTTTGTTTATTTTTTTTATGCCTTTGTATTATGAGTGCCATGGGATTAACTTTTTGAGGGGGCATGTTGTATATTCATACTCTTTTATTCAAAAAGTTATGGATATAAGTTCTTTACTCTATACTTGTTATGTTATCTTTTTTTTTAATAAAGCCAATTCAATATGCTCCTGCATTATATTTTCTTATAATATTTATATCCTTCCAACAGCTATCATTGTGCCGAAAGTCGTCACGGCCAATAGCCTAATGGCTAAAAGCCTGGACGGTCATTTATCAAAACTTTCACTTGGTGGTTGGATCAAGGGCCTGATTAAGACGGCAGTACCTACTCCTCGACACGGCCCGCATTTTGAGGAGGTTCTTGTCTCTGGAGCCCTTACCACCGGTATCTTGGAGCCTGCTCCCGCTGTCTATACAGGGTGTAAATAACCCTTCACACATACGTCAACCGAGCATTCTGTACATCAAACTAAGTACCCCTACGCAAAAATTTTTGCTGGGAAACGACTTTTTTTTGGGGTCAAAATTTTCATTTTACGGTAAAACTTAATGTAGCACTCTTAAAACATTGTGCTAGTGGATGCTTTATATAGTAAAAAGGTCATGGAGGTAAGTTAAGTTAAGTTATAACCTGAAAAACTGAAAAATTTTGAACAGCTGTCAAAATTTGGAACTTTGACCCCCAATATCTCCGTAACTAGGGGTTTCCCAGGTATGGTCTAGAACAAAAAAAATATCGCAGTGGTGGAGAGAATACGTGCCCTTCGTTTGCGTTAAGGGTACTTTTACAACCTTTAAGTTATAAAATAAATACTTAAAGGAAATAATTGTAACATTAAAAAGAAAGTTAGTAATAAAAGTGGGTTATGTACATTAAGCCAGAGGAAATTACAGAATTTTAGAACAAAAAGACAAAATTCAAAAAAATATTATAAAACAACGATGAAAGTGGATGCCAACCATTTTTTTTTGGTTTGCCGGGTGGAAAATCATCGAATAACGGGGTCCCGCTCTTGGGCAGAGCGAAAGGGAGTGTCAGACTTCTACTGACTAAAAACCACCCATGTTCCTTCTTCGCCCTCTATGTCGAGGCAGCGATAACTAGTGTACAACACGCGGCCCCAATTAATAACCCTGCGTCATACATCGTGAGACTCCGAGCTGGTTAAAAGCTACTTAAATTATGACTTAATAATTCACATCAGGGTTACCCCACAGGGCCCACTTATTCCGCTATCACTGTTAGGGCAGTTCTTTAAAAAAATAAATCTAATAAGTCCGTCAGATAGATTTCCAAAATATATTGGACACATATTTTTTCTTTTTTCTCGTAAACGAACAATGAAGACGATACAGTGCTTTAAAAATTCGTGTGACGTAATTTTATAAGACTTTAATAAGCCTTTTTTACTGGCAAGTGACGTCACAATCCCTCACTCAAAACAATCTTTGACGCGTTTTATCTTCGTATTTTTTTATTGATTTGATAAAACAATATTTTTCGATAATCTAACAGACGGATTAATTATAATCATATTTATTCAAGTCAGAAAACATCCCTATTATAATAGTTGCGTGGTTCACAAAGACAATCATAAAATTACATCACGCCTGGTATTTTTAAAGGGCTAGGCATAAAGTGTACCTAGTTGTACAAACATATTTTCACAGTAATGTTTAAGTCACAGTCTATGGAGGGCGACCCTATTGCCATCAATTGGGCACAAATCCAGATTCCGTTAGGTACGACTACTGAGAAATCCCTGACGGAAAAACTCAATAACGATTTGCCCCACCCGGGGTCGAACCCAGGAACATATTCAGCAGTCGCGATTGCGATATCAAGACCATTTAAACAGTACACTAATAAAAACTGGCTAAGTGCAAGTCAGACTTGCAAATGAAGGGTTCCGTACTATTGTAGTAGAAAGCCCTCTTTAATTTGTATTCTTTCTTGTTGAAGCGGCGACAGAAATACACATTTTGTGATACTTAAGTTTGTTTTTCGTAGTGTTCGTATGAATGACAAAGTTATATTATTATAAAAATTATCTCGTTCAAAGTAATTTGGGTTGAAAGTTTTTATTACCATCTACAGCTTAATTTTGTTTTTTTTTTTAGATTTTTCACTCTCTTAGTTTAAAAAAAGGGTTACGTTTTTGCCAATCGGCTACGGAACCCTAAAAACACACGAATAAGGCTAAACAACTTTACTTTCGGGAGTCAGTGACTTTGTTTGTTTAATTAACTGTTTTGCTATCGAATTTAAAAAGTTACCGGTTGTTTTTATTATGATTGCTGATATTTTGTCATATGTAGGTAATGTTACTATCTATAAATTTCCATAGCTATCAAGTTTAGACATTTGCAATGTTCTTGTTAATTAATTTTCATATTATTTGGGTTTCGACAGGGTTGTATTCTAAAAGGGTTCTAATATCAAAAATGTTGTTGTGCCCTGTGTGTCAGTGCCCTACAAAACAGTCCTAACTTATTCTTAATCCAGTGTAGAAACATGACGGAACTTTACAGGGTGTCTAGCGCCATCTCTTTTCTACATTGGATTAAGAATAGGACTGTTTTAAGACGTTACAATAGGGCCCCAGAAAACATTAACCAGTACAGCGGTGAAAGCGGTCTCCCTGTCAGTCGCGTGTGTGGCCACCAGACAAACGAGGCAGCATAGACAGGGTGTAAATTAACCCTTCACACATACGTCAACCAAGCATTCTGTACATCAAAGTAAGTACCCCTACGCAAAAATTTTTGCTGGGAAACGACTTTTTTTTTTGGGGTCAAAAATCTCATTTTACGGTAAAACTCAATGCAGCACTCTTAAAACATTGTGCTAGTGGATGCTTTGAATAGTAAACGGGTCACGGAGGTAATTTAAGTAAAGTTATAACCTGAAAAACTGGTATAAAAACCGCTGTGCAAAATTTGGAACTTTGACTCCCAATATCTCCGTAACTAGAGGGTTTCCAGGTATGGTCTGGAACAAAAAAATTATCGCAGTGGTGGGGAGAACAAGAGCCCTTTTTTTTTTTTTTTTTTTTTTGGTGGGTGTAAAATCATCGAATAACCCCTCCCGCTCTTGGGCAGAGCGAAAGGGAGTGTCAGACTTCTACTGACTAAAAACCACCCATGTTCCTTCTTCGCCCTCTATGTCGAGGCCGCGATAACCGTTGGACTACCCGCGGCCCCGACAGGCGTCGGCCCTTTCGGGCCCCTCCCATGTTGCTGACATCTCTTTGAGGCGCGCGTGGAACACGAACGCGCCGTCGACACGGCCTGTTTTCGTCGTGAGACGGACGGACGGCGAGTTAGAACAAGAGCCCTTCGTTTGCGTTAAGGGTACTCTTACACCCTTTAGAAATTAAGCAGTTATCGATTCCAATCAACGTCAACTCACGATTTCGGACCTTATCAGCACTTTATGCTGAAAGTCGTGAGTCGTATTGTGTATTTATTATTTAAATTTTACAAATAATACGCCAGTTATGGCCAGCAGTGGTGGCCCAGTGGGGGCAGCCCCGACTTACAAACAGTGAGTCGTGGGTTCGAACCCCGTCAGGCGCATTACTTTGTGCAATTTATTTCATCACCGCTGCTCACAAAACGGTGAAGGAAAACATCGTGAGGCATGTCTTAGAACCAAAAAATTCGAAGACATGTGACATCTACCAATCCGCACCTGACCCGCGTGGTATATTATAGCCCATCCCTCTCCTAGACAGGAGGCTTGAGTCCCTGCAGTGGGAACATTATAGGCTGAAAATGATGATGATGACGCCTTGTAATATAAACATTGAAAGGAAGTTGTTTGTCTTAGTATGAACAAGTAATGAGGAGGACTAGTTTCATGCCTCATGGTGAAGGATATGAATGTTGATGGGTTGAGAGGGAGATATTGAGACGTACGAGGAATGATTTGAAAGAGAGAAGAGTAAACGATGCCGTGTCTTCAGACAGAGAACAATGGAAGAAGAAAATGAGTCAGGCCGAGCATAAGTAGAATGGGATAAGGGCAGAATTATGATAAATCCATTAATACAATACTAAAATCCGTTCTCAATATAAGAAATTGCAAAAATGCCCTGCTCTTGAACTCGATCACGCCTGATGGAAAGCAATGCATGAGATCTATGATGGAGTTAGCGTGTCTAGAAGATGCCTGTTCACTTTTTTCCATTTCTTGGAGATTGTACGACTCCGGAGAATAGGACTCTAGGAGCAAATTGAGAAGCGACGAGTAAAACCGCGGGACACAGCTAGTTAACTACCGCTAGTATTAAAAATATGGTGAGGGAACCGACATTTTCCAGAATTAATAATAATAAAATGAGTACCTATGTAGTATTAAAGTCTGCTTGAATGCATATCTGAGTGCCTGACATACTTAGAGACGATTGTATAATATAAAATGGCATGTAAAGTATTATATTATGTAGTACATAGTTTATTTTGTTTTGTATGACACGTAGTACAAGTTAAACGTTTATTTAAAATGAAACTTCTTTGTTTTCTGGTAATTTTAACTGTAGGAGTCGTCTACGCTCATCACATGGGTAAGTTTAAAAATAATACTTTAATTATTGGTTTAGGTAAGACTATACTAAATATATAAACTAAACTAACCTAAATACAAACTAACTATAAAAGGGCATCGAAAAACTCCTCAACGCTGTCAGCAGGTAAAGTGCCCAAGAGACTGGCAGCGTTGCCGCGTTGTATGGCAACACTTAGCCTCTGGCCAAAGAAAAAGCCACCCCTTCGGGTCAGAGGAAGCGTCAACAAGGCGTTTAGAAATATCCTTAAAGGGCTGTGGGCACCTAGAACCCTACGGCAGTTTCAACCCCAAACGGCTCAAAAATATACACAAAGGTTAAACCTATATTTACGCCGCTTGGTTCCCCGCAGCTGCAGCGGAAGCGCCAGCACAACACGAAGAGCTTAAACAATTTAAAATAAGGTGGGGTCCTAGTGCTCATATCCTGTTTAAGGAAATCTCAAAACGTTTAGTTGATGCTTCTCGTTACCCAAGCGCTGGCTTCTACCTTAGCCAGAGGGTAAGTTTTGCCATACAACTAGGCAGGCCAGTCTTTTGGGCGCATTACCGGCTGACAGCGTTGAGGAGCAGGTTTTTGATGCCCCTTTAGAGTTTCTTGTTAGTTTATTTAATAGTTTTTAAACTCAAATTGTGTTAGACCAGTATGTAGCCACCTGCACAGCTCTATCATTTGCGTCGAGTAAATCCTGAAAGGTGCAAGTGGTTGTGCAGGATGGACAGGATAGGACGTGGCGCATATCCTGCAGAGGGGCGCCTCACTGCCAATTTGTTTGGGATGGATCAATGATACCCCATTTGGCCAGATTATATCTACAGCGGTCAACCTGGGTTCGCAATCGGTTAAGAGATTTTCCAGATTATTTGGGCGGTAGATGTTCTTCCGGGTTGATAAAATGAGGAGGGATAGGATTTTAATTAATGCACTAGTTAGTTTACTCAATTAAAATTAAATCTTTGCTTGTTTTTGACGGCATTGTGCGCGGTTGATTGCAATGGAGTCGCCCCATGGGACTCAACCATAAGCGGCGAAATGTCGGTGTTCTATAAGCTGTACATCTCTGCTTATCGTTTCGGAGGTTACAGACGTGATGTTATATTAGGTCATTGTTGGCGCAGTAGTTTAGTGATTGACAGGTGCGCTGCGCCACGTCTAAGGAACATGGTCCAAAAATAAACTTCAAACAAAAAAAAAACAGCTTCTAAAGTCGGTGGCAAGAAAACGAAATCAAACTGTATCCAAACGTCACCGACTTCTGAAGCTGATTTTTTTTCTTACATCTTGTGTTTTTGAAGTCGGGTTTTTTTTGGAAAATTGTTTTTCTTTTATTTTTTCATTTTTAATTGATTGTACGTTTATTTCTTTTTTCAGGCGCTGTTTGCTATCAACCTGTTAAACCAGGCGTATGTCGTGGCTATTTCCCTAGGTATGTTTATTAAAAAGAAGACATTCATACAGTTCACTCACATAAATATTACCTTTTTTTTTGGCGGGTGTAAAATCACCAAAAAATCCCTCTCGCTCTTGGGCAGTGCAAAAGGGAGTGTCAGACTTCTACTGACTAAATACCACCCATGTTCCTTCTTAGCCCTATATGTCGAGGCCGCGGTAACTTCTGAACAACACGCAGCTCCGACGGGCGTCGGCCCTTTCGGGCCCCTCCAATGTTGTGACATCTCTTAGAGGTGCGCGAGGTACTCGAACGCGCCGTCGACACGTCCTGTCGCCGTCGTAATACGGACGGACGGCGAGCTAGCCCATTACTCACCGTCCATAAAAATATTACCTTTAGTTTTGCATTCCTGTCAAACGCACCAGTGATATTTTATTTTTGTTTCGTTGGTATAGTAGCTGCAAGTGCGACTGTTGTGCGTGAGGTTCTGGTTGGATTACCAGGTCAGGCAAATTGTTATTGGGATTTTCCACTTGTGATTTCCACTTGTGATTTCCACTTGTGATTTCCACTTGTGATTTTCACTTGTGATTTCCACTTGTGATTTCCACTTGTGATTTGCACTTGTGATTTCCACTTGTGATTTCCACTTGTGATTTCCACTTGTGATTTCCACTTGTGATTTCCACTTGTTCTTGTCTTGATTTTCAATCATCGTGACTGAACAATAAATTAACTCTAAAATAAATGCTCGCAGTTAAGAGGCAACAGGGCGTGCGCGGAAGGTTTTTGAAGAAACAATAGAGATGTTTACTGAATTAAAAAAATGTGATTCTAATTAGTCCGTCTGTTAGTTTATCGAAAAAAATGGATAGGTTTTGTTTTATCAAATCAATAAAAAATTACGAAGATAAAACGCGAACTTTGAGTGGGTGTTTGTGACGTCACTAACCGGTAAAAAATGTCATACTAATGTCTTAGAATATGACGTCACACGAGTTTTCAATCGTCTTCATTGTTTGTTTACGTGAAAAAAGAAAAAATACGTGTCCAATATTTTTTGGAAATCTATCTGACGGGGTAATAGGATTTTTTTGGTAACTACCCTATTATTTGTAACAACATCAACATCACGCGTGTAAACCCCGAATGGTTAGGTAGAAGTGTACCTTATAGGCTTATAGCATAATATCCACATTTCGCCAATTTAAGTCCCATGGTAATTGGGAGTGAGCCTATCGCCAACAACCGGGCACAAATTCATACTCCATGGGTGCTACTGACAAATTCATGATGGGAAAACTCTATAACACTTTTTGGTTTAGTGTTTGTGACTCGTATTGGTACCGATTAAGGTGTATATTTGAATATCTGATATTTGTTTTTCAGATACGCATACAACTGTACTTCACGTCACTGTGAGAAGTTCATCTATGGAGGCTGTCAAGGGAATCAGAACAATTTCATGACGAAGGAAGAGTGTTGTGAAGCTTGCCATTGTCTTTGTGATTAAGAATCAGTCAACCCGGTGCCACGGTGCGGACAAAGGCTGCGGATACCGGACTTTGTGTCTGCAATCGCCCCGTAGTGGTTTGAACAAATCCTAAGATAGTCCGGACAATATTTTAGTATTATATTTTGATATTGTTGTTACAGTCATGTAACTGCGACAAATAAATATATTTTTTATTTCTTATTGTTTGGTTTTATTTGGTTTTACATTTGATTTACTGCTTAAACAGGTTAAGGTTGTAAGCCAGCTTAAGGTTAAAAATAAAAATAAAAATAAAAATACAAAAATAAAAATAAAATAAAAATACACACATTTTAAGAGTTATAAGGGATCAAAAACTAACCACGGCTATCCTTTGAACATCACCATGAAATATTAAAATATTTATAACTTGTTAAGTTGTAGTTAGTTTACCTTACGTTTTCCTTTTTTTATACAGGGTGACTGGATCTAGACCCACCTTAACAAACTGCATAAGATGGAGGAGGTCATTGGCTACTTATTTTTATAAGTCTTTCCTTTTCCTGGCTAAAGTTTTATATTTTGGGATATATAATATGGGATATAAATAATTGGGGAAAAAAAAATATGTTAAATTTTTTGACTAATAACCTTCATGACTTATCATGAGGATTTTTACTTAATTTATTATAATCCAAGGAACACAATAAAATAAATATTTTAAAGAGTAATAATTTTGTTAAAGGAAGGTTTGGAGTCAAATGCGAATTTTGAAAAGTGGTTGATTTTAACTTTTTTTATTGTCTCAACACAATAAAATAAAGAAATATAAAAAGCTAACCATAATATCAATAAGCTTATCGTAAAGACAAACTTATAACACCCCGTCGTTTATGCGTCGAGGGCTAAAAATAAAAGAGAGCAGGACTAAATTTTAGATTAAATTAAGTACCTGCTTAATTTTCTTCCTCATATCGTGTCCATGACAATTTAAATTGAGTCGTCCTAAAATTTGGCACCGAGTTTGGCACTTTTAGTAATAATAATAATAATCATAATAAATTGTTTATTTCTCACCACAATATACAGTATTCAGAACAACAGTTTTGAGACAGAACATTAAATATAGTTTAAGTCATATATTGTGGGAGACTGGTGCCTAAGCTAGGCTCGTAGCCTGTGTTTCAGGACACCAGGTTCCCACCCATTATCGTTGACAATACCTCAAACTTATACTCTAGCGCTGACAAGTGCAGTAAGGAACAAAGTAGGTATAGAACTAGTTAGATATAGTGTTAGTATATCATGTACTCGTAATATGTGTTACAAGTATGTATCCATGTTAATGCGTGTGTTTGGCATGTGTGTCTGACTGTATATGTGTATTGTGTTTGTGTATGATGTTAGTTATGTTTGTGTGCGTGTGTTTACGTAGATATGTGTGTGAGTATGGTAAATATGTTTTGGTTTGGGGAATAATTAAAAGAGAGTATGCTTATGAAATATTAGTAATAGTTTGTTCAGTGTCATCATAATTTAAGTTTAATAACCCGACAATTAGCTTCTTTTTGCTAGTCACATTAGTAAGATTAAATATCCGATTGTACAAATATCCGCCCAGATAACAAAAGAAACGATTGGCAAACGTTGTTTTATAACGTTGACGCTGCACAGGATCAAAGCGTCTCTTACCACTGGCCTTGGATGGATCATATACCAACAGTTTGAGTTGTTTAAGCAGGATATGTAGAATTAACAGTTGGCGCACAGTCAGGACTTTACACTCCTTGTACAACTGTTCAGTCGGGTGCCGATATGGTCGGAAGAACGACACTTTTAGGATGGCTCTTTGTGTTCTCTCTAGCTCTAGCCGAGTAGTTTTTGGAGCGCCACCCCAGGAAGTGATTCAGTAGGTTATTATTGACTGAGCTAGAGCATAGTACACTGATTTTAGAGTATCTTTATCGACTACGCATCTTAGTGTTTTAAACACGAATATTAGTTTACGCAATCTATTACTAAGTTTGTTTATATGCACTTGAAACCTGAGTTTGTTATCAATGGTCACTCCTAGGTATCTCACTTTGTCAGTTCTTGAGAGTGGTATACAAGTGCAATTTCGGGATCGTGGTTCTGGGCAAGAGTGAGAGACTAAGGCATGTAGTAGTGACATGTTCGATGTGTTATTTTTTAAGCTAAATGTCATGTAGCATGTTTTTGCAATATTTAAAGATAACAGATTACTCTGTAACCAGTTTGTTACAATATTAAACCCCAGCTGTGCTTGCTCGTAAACATCCTGCCATGAAACTCCTGTGAACAAGAGGACTGTGTCATCCGCAAAACTAATGATTTTGCCTTTGGGAAGAGTGAGCATGCCCAGGTCATTCATATAAATAAGGAATAAGGTAGGGCCAAGTACACTTCCCTGGGGCGTTCCGTAATTAAGGGTTTCTTCCTCACTGATAAAGTTTTCTATTTTCACTCTCTGCGTACGCTCACTCAGATAATCCTTAAGGAGATCCAGCGAAATTCCTCTTATACCCAAACTCTCCATCTTACGTACAAGAATCGGAACAGAAACCGTGTCGAAAGCCTTTGCTAGATCCAAAAATATCCCCAGAACCTTCTCCCCACCATTCATTTTTGTGACGATATGGTCCGTCAGGTCATGAACGGCATCGGAGGTAGATTTGCCTGAGCGAAAGTCATATTGTGTAGGTACGATCAGATTGTTCTGTTCTAGATAATTTACAAGTCTGACGTTCATGAACCTTTCCAGGATTTTAGAAAAGGCAGTGAGAACAGCTATAGTTCTGTAATTATCAACACGGTCTTTGTCCCCACCCTTGTACACCGGATGAATTATGGCCTTTTTAAAGACATTGGGAAATTTTCCCGAGGAAAGAGCAAGATTACATACATAGGTCAGTGGTGGTACAATGGCAATTTCATGTTTTTTTAAAAGATCACTACCTATACCATCCCATCCCGCAGCACAGTTACTACGGTAGCCTACACCAGCTCCTGTCCTGTGCGTGGTAATATTAAAATAGTAGTAAATTAAGTACCTGCTACCTGCATAGGCAGGAAAGCAGGTGTGACTATTAAATAATTAACAATTTAATATCATTTTAGTTCTGTAAATTGTAGTTTGTAGATATTGTTAATCCTTGATTGTGCTATTTTCACTAGGAGCCTTATTAGATACGTTTCTTTGAGTTATAAGTGGAAGTTAATTTGCGATTGATTATTTGAATATGTCAGTTAGGTTCTACCGGGTGAAGTCTAGCATCATTTTCATAATTTTTTGATGTCAAGACTTTCTTATCTACAACAAGTGCGTACAATATTTGAAACAATCACTGATGTCAATAATAAAAATAAAAACAACAAGCAATAACGGCCCCAAAAGGAATCCCTGCGGCACACCAGATGGGATGGTTAACTAAAAGTAAATAAAACTACTTAAGACCACTGCTTGAGTCCTATTTTGTGCATAAGACCAAAATCATCCGAATACGTCGCCCCTAATGCGCAAGTCGAAGAGCTTTCTCACCAAAATGTCATGATCGATTATATCGAACGCCTTGTTCTAGTCGGTGTAGATTGCAACGACTTTGCAACGACCAGGATTTTTTGTGATCGGGTTCGTGGGATCTAATTATCGGGTGCCCGTAAAAAACTGCGGGCAATAGCTAACAATTTTATACATTTGATTTCATCGCCTTCATTTTAATTCTTGTTTATTTCTAAACTTTAATACCTCTAGAGGGCACAATATTAAAATTAAAGTGATGTCACTAGCCTAACCAGTGAACTATCAATATGCTTTAAACGATACCCTTTTTTTTTGCAGTATTGGAAATCATCAGATGACCATCCCAGCCCGTCAGATTTCTACTGACTAAAAACCAAACAAATGTTCCTTCTTAGCCCTTTGTGTCGAGGTCGCGGTATCTCTTTCTAACAACACGCAGCCCCGACGGGCTCGTAACATGACCCTCATTTTTGCTTCGCTGTTTTCGGGTAAGAAATTATAACACAACAACACAATACATTCAATACAACATAATATTTCGATTATTTATTATCCCTGCTCGATAATTAAAAGATAAATTGAGTTACCACAGTTTTTTAGAGCGAAACGTACTTACAATTAATTTTGCATAGCTATCAAGTTAAGACAGCTACAATGTTTTTGTTGATTACTTTTAATATCTGCTGGTTTTTAGCAGGGCTGTATTAAAGAAAATATATTTAAACTCACACCCTTTTCACCAGGGTCTAGACAGAAACTATAGAACTCCTTTACTCCTTTTTCGTTAATATCATTCCTCACACAATCCATCCATTATTTATTTGGCCTCCGACTGTCTCTCCATCCTTCGCATTTTTTATTAACATACGTTTACTCCCTCCTCCTAACATGTTCTTACCAAGACAACTTCCTCTAATATCATCATCATCATCAGTTTAGCCGAAAGACGTCCACTGCTGGACATTGACTTCCCCCAAGTGTCGCCACTTAGACTGGTCCCGTGCGTCTCGCATCCAGTGAATTCCTGCAACCTTCAACAGCTTATCGGTCCACCTAGTAGGAGGTCTTCAGACGAAACGTCTTCCGGTACGCAATCGCTACTCCAGAACTTTCCGGCCCCATCGACCATCCGTTCTGCGAGCAATGTTCCTGCGCATTGCCCCTTAAGTCTGGCTATTCTTCGGGCTACATCGGTAACCTCCTTGCGTATGTCTTCATTTCTGATTTCTCTTATATACTTTATCAATTCTTGTTACTCCACATATCCATCTGTAAAGTATCGGATTGGATTGTGCATGACTATGTTCTAAATATTATTAAAGGCTTCCTAAATACACCCCTGGATGCCCCCAATTTTTTTTAAATATAAAATGATACCGAGTGCATCATAACAGACACAAGATAGTGTATTCTGTTGCGTCTAAAACTTTGTTTTGAAGACCTTTATTCACAATGAAATTATTTTGTTTTCTTATTATTTTATATGTGGGAGTTGTCTCCGCACATCACATGGGTAAGTTTAAAAGAATATTTTTTATCGATCATACACCCAATTTTGTTGGTCTGTGCAGTATGTCTTCTTTTCGCAAACTTCCGTATTTCCTCGTGAAGCAACCTATTTTGATTTAACTACTTTATGCCTACCGTATCCTAGGAACTAATTATTGTTGTCTTTGTCACCACAGCAGTCACCTCTTTCCTTAGAAGTAATATCATCGTTCACACAGCCTATCCTTTGTTTCTTTGGTTCTATAGCCATCCACATTCATACTCATAGCTTTCTTCATCACATTTTCGTCATTCCATATCATGACAACCGATTATTATCACACAACTTTTCAGCCACCTGTTCCACTTTCAGACTCCCTCTTATACAGGGTGGTGCCGATGATACGACAATAAATTAAACTACGTATACCTTAGTATGTTCCCAGTGTATATACAAAAAAACATTTCAATAATATCCAGTAGTTTAGTCACAGGAAATTATTTTTCATTTTTAACATTTACTACATGATGTATCTGTTAATACGGAAGCACTGTCAGGTTAACGACCCCGCATCGGTGCGGTTGCCAACTCGCTACTTAAAAACTTTATCCAAATTAGTTTTAACTCTTAATTTATTGCAAATTATACCTTAAACCTGGACAATAAGAGCCATAACGCATGTCATAAGACTTAGATAAAAAGTAACGCATGCGGAAGTTGCTATGCACTCTAACTAATAGAACATTTAGTGTGTGCGAAAGAGATATTATCTAGTTTCGTTTGTTTATTACTTCACTTTCTTGTCCAAACTTGCAAAGAACTACGCTACGAAGTTAGGTCACGGTCACCGTTCAGTCTGTCGCAACAGTCCTGTGACGTTGCACGCGTCATCGCTTTGTAAGCGCATGAGTGCAAGCAGAGCCCGGGCGCCGCGACGCCACCTTGATGTAGGTACCTGCCCGCCACCGGCCACTTGTGTCATCGTGTGTCAGGGACCGGGACGTTGAAGTTCACACTTATTGTAATAACCGTTGTTTACTACCTGTAAACAACGGTTATTACAATAAGTGTGAAATTGGACGCATTATTTTAGTGACAGAACACGAACAATTAATAGATATCCTAGTAAATAGTTCAGTAAACTGTGCGAATTTAGGCGATAAGTTTTTATTGTGTTCGTGTATTTTACTTAGCTAAGTAGGTACCTACTTAGTAGTGATTGAACAGTGAGTGATCCTGATTGTGATCAATAAATAACACGTGGGCGAGAGGTGCCTGATTATTCGGTTAATAATCTGTGAATCAGTGTTGCACCGACCCCGAATAAAATGGGATAAGGGCAAAAAGATGAGGAATCTGTGATTCAGTGATTATTACCCATAAGACGACCCACTGACCCAAAAGATCATGTCGCTACACGACGATACGCTACGTTGCCGCTCGCTACAACAGAGGTTAGTGAACCCATATTTTTAAATGGCGTTCTATTTTGTTACAAGTTCTAAGCGATTTAGTTTGTTTGAATTTTTTTTTTTTGACTTTTGGTGTTAGGATTTTTTTAATGGTTTACAATTATTCCTATGAACTAGTATGGTCCGTGTTTTCATTTATTGTCGTATCATCGTCTCCACGTTGTATATGCACAAGGTGTAAGGTACACCTTGTGCGTTTCTAGAACATTATTCGAAACCCGGTCAGATTCCAAATTGTATTTTTCTTTTGTTTTTTCAGCCTCTGTCTGTTCGCAACCAATTAAAAGAGGAATGTGTCTCGCTTACTTTCCAAGGTACGTTCACATTCATTTTTCCGGATTTAGTGAAAGGCAGGACATTTGACAAGTAAGATCTTGACCGAATGGTGGTGAAGGTTGGGCCATCATAAAGCGGGTAGGGTTAATGATATTGCTAAAATTACGGGAAACACATGGATGACGGATGCTCGGTGCATCCATCATCGAGAAGTATAACAAAAGAAACCCAGCTGTAGGTGATTCTGGGTTAAAATGATGATGATGCTAATAACGTACGTAGGTACGCTTACATCGAGATTCAGTCACGCTTGAAAAACAGGCTTAACATAAAATCACGTACCGCTAGTAACTCTTTATGTAATGTTAGATACTTATTTATTTATTTATGTACACGCAAAAAAATAGAAGAGCACACAGTAACTGCTTATTTCATAAGAAATTTCTTCCAGCAGACCTGCGAGAGGAAAGTTGGATTAGACATGTAGACACAGTGTGTAGAAAAGACAAACAGGAATATTTTAATTAGAATTTGTTACAAAAGCATAATTATCCATAAAATAAACATACATACAAATATATACACATATACCTACTATAAAATAAACACTAATATTATGAATATATACCTATAATATATAAACATACATAATATGTACTTATTATACAGAATATTACAGTATAGAGGAGAGGGGGCTCTTTGACTTGTTTTTTTAAAAATAAATAAAGATGCAAGAGTCTAAAACTTTAGGCGGAAGTGAGTTCCACAAACGTACTGCGTGAATAGAGAAGGAGTACGAAAATACTTATTTGTATAAACCTATTTGTTTTTCAGATACGGATACAACTGTACTACCCGCCAATGTCAAGAATTCGTTTATGGCGGCTGTCAAGGGAATGATAACAATTTCTTGACGAAGGAAGCGTGTTGTGAAGCATGCCATTGCCATTGTTAAGTCTTTCGGTGCGGACAAATTGCAGACACACTGTGGATATCGGACCCTATAAAATCACAACATCAGTCCCTTTTTTATTTGCGGTAAAATCATCAAATGACTCCACCCGCTCTGAGCGGAGCTGGAGTGTCAGACTTCTTCTTACTAAAAACGACCAATCACTCCCTAAGGCCAATAGTCGTCTTAAAAGACTAGGTGCCACTCGCACCACAAACGCCGCCGTGATACTACACTATACTACAGCGCCATCTACGAGACTGACTAAAAACTAACATCAACAATCTAGAATCGTACAGTTTGGGTTCATTCATACAGATCAGGCTAAGCAGATTTTTCAATGTAATAACTTTTAATTGTAGGTTTGATGTCAAGAATTCTCAATAACAAAAGAAGTGACACGTAAAAATAAATCTTGTTACAATGATTCAAAAAACTGTTTTAAACGTGATACAAAGTCTGTTCTCGTCTCCGAGCCGGTCCGTGTGGACGGTACATAAAGTTGACGTTGACTACCGTTACACTACACTGTACTACAGCGCCATCTATGAGACAGATAAAGAACTAACATCAACAATCTAAACTCGCACAGTTATCTACTACTAAGGAATATGTAGGAAAAACCGGACAAAAACTCTGCTCTCGTTATAGCAAATGCACACACCCTAGTGCCAGAGTTTCTAAACAGCTTCGAGGGCCACTGACATGGTTTAATCACGTTAAACGTGCCTTCCGAAGCCCGGAATCATCTTTTTATCAGACAATCAGGTGATATAAGCCAGAAATGACCAAGCCCAACTGGAAACAACTTTACAAAGTGCCACCGGGTTACAAGGCAAAAGCCTAAATCACACTACGGAGGCAGTTACTGCATTTGCTGTTACGAGGGCACTGTCGGCCAACAGCCCACCAGACACAACACCTGTCTATTCGGTGGGTCTTCCCTATTATAATTATGAGGAATAAAGAACTTTATACTATGTTCTTCATACCCCTATAACCGGTATCTGCAATTTCGCCGTACCACCTACTATTTTGACCGAATCTCAAGAGAGTCCAGACAATTTAGTAAGTTTATTGTTGTTTCAATATTGTTTGGTTTTATTTTGTTTATTATATTTTGTTTATTGATTGATTTAAGTGTTTGTTTTATTTGTTAGGGAAAAATGCAATATTTATTATCACTAGTGTCCATACCAATAAAAGTTAAAACTAAACAATGCTGTTTGGCGGTAGAAGTTATCTTCCAAGGGATAGGTAGAATCCCGTCGTGCCTGCGGGTTGATCGAAAGAGATACTGCGGCGTCGGCAAAAGAGCTAAGAAGGAACATGGGTGGTTTTTAGTCAGTAGAAATCTGACAGTCGGTTATTTGATGGTTTCCCACCCCCAAAAAAATAAGTGTTATGTAGAATTGTAGTTTATAGGGCACCCACCAGTTATGTTCAAGTCCAAACCGTCCAAACCCAACTTGGCAAACACGTTCCGTCGTGGCTGCTAATAAAAATTTCTGATAGAAAAACCCAATAATACTCTGCCCCAGGAATCGATCCTAGAACCTGATGCTAAGCAGTTGCACTTGCGACTACTAAACTGACGAGGCAGTCAAACTACCCACGTGATAATGTGTCATGAAAATGACGTCTAATCTATTAGTAAATGAACGAATAACCGTGTGAGGGCAGCTTGTATTGCATTTTGTAGCGCCCGTCGTGATCGTTTCCTGGAGTGAGCGTTTGCCTTTATATCGGGGAACTGTTACACCGTAGAGTAGCATTGTGGGTGCTGGGCGATTGCCTGCTGCGCTGCGTGTCGTGGGTTCGATTATGTTCGGTGAGGACATAATTATATTTGTATGTGAGTGTAATGATAAAAGCGCAACCACAATGCAGCAGAAATTACTAGTGTGCGGAATTTGAAGTAACTACTTATTTTTTGCTACTTTTGTGACACACCAATAGGGTAGGTATTTCACCAAAAAAATCTAATTAGTACGTTTGTTAGATTATCGAAAATATTGGATACGTATTTTTTGTATCATCAAATTTATAAAATTTGACGAAAATAAAACGTGTCAAAGATCATGACTGACGTCACTTTGTGGTTAAAAATGACTAACCTTGTGACGTCACACGACTTGACACAACTTTTCGAAGCACTGTAGGTATCGTCTTCATCTTTTTTACGTGAAAAATGAAAAAATAGGTGACCATTATTTTTTGAAAATCGATCTGACGGACTAATTAGATTTTTTTGGTGAATTACCCTATTTGTGAACTTTCTTTATTTTATTGTAAAGCGGTGGTAGAAAGAAGATGGTGGATCAGGTCGTGGAGCTTGTGCACCCAATCTCCGAAGTATGGTTTGTAAGGCATAAGATTCACGATTTCAAAAGAAAATTACTTCCAACTTTGTACAGTTACGATGCAAGTTTCGAGCCTGAGGCCAAGTTCACACTACTTTTGTTTAGAGAATTCAAACTCCAATTCAAATTCAAAATATTTGATTGTGGATCATAGGTAGGTCCATAGTTGAAAATTTTGATCAGCTATGTCCCGCCCGCAGGGCGTGTACAATAATCACATGTCATATTATTATAAATTAGTTGTTCAATAAAATTAACATTATTATTTATTCTTAAAATAAATAAAAATAGAAAGAAAAAAACCATAAGGGCACAAATTATGAATTCACCAGTTGCAGCTGAATGTCAGTATTTTACATGGAGCGAATGGCTATCTGACCAACACAAGCCAGTTAGTTAGTTTTGGTTAGAGACCCCTTGGTAAGACTAGTTGTTAGACTTTCAGGGCACTGACTATCGTTAGTACAGACTGTCATATATCTACAACTGGCGACCAACGGTTCAACGTGTTTGTTGTTATCCCCTAGTAAAAGTTATTAATTTTTCTTAACCTGCCGTACCAACCTCATATTATTATATTAAGGTTAAACAAAAGTATATTAAAACATGTACTTAAAACGATAAAGACGTCAAATCAACTTAGTCATTTCAAACCAAGCAATAGCGTAGAGATAAAAGAAAAATAATGCGATACGGTTCGGTCTGACAGACATCCACCGGCAACTCGCCGGAAACATTCTGTATACGCTATGTTCAGGTTGCTCTAACATATTTTTCAGTGTTCATCTTTTAACGGAACTGCTATTTGAGTATGCGATTACATTCCGATTGCGTTCCTACCTATTTTGCGAAGTAATGATTTATGCAATGTGCGGAAATGTTTAGCTGGACGTTGAGATTTTTGTAGTTTGTAGTGGTAGCAACTCTTCTATAATATCGACAGGCACACTAATTACACTAATATTTGGCAGTTTCAAATGAAGTCCCATTTTGTAAGGAACGAGAATATTGCCTATGTAGACTAAAGCAGCGGCAACAGTGTACAGATTTTTAGTCTGCAAAGGCGTCAGTAATTAATTCTGGTGTTACGGATAGTCACTATCACGAGAATGTTTTGATAAATAACCTATTATAAAGCGCCCAGAAGTCGCTTAGGTGGTTTAATACACGTAATTTGCATAACGTGGATGTACTAAACTTCTCGAACTAACTCTTTGGGGAATACAGAACTGTTTCCTTAATAGAATAAAATATATAATTTACGACTGATATAGGTATTACTTACCTTAAAAAACTTCACAATTTTACACCCATCGCTGAATTATATAAAAAAAAAACCTAACTGGGTCGGTGTATGCAAGTCAATGCTCTGAAAGATCAACATACGTCAACCCCAACACACTACGTGTATGTGTATGTAAATATGTGTACGTATAGGTATATGTGTGTGTGTGTGTGTGTGTGCAAAAGTGCGTGAGAGATGTGTGTGTGCAAGAGGGGAGCGCGGCTCGTTAAGAATGACTAGGGTGAGTTTCCACTGATTGGCGGTAGTATTTTTTTAATATTTATACTAGCTGATGCCCACGGCTTCGCCCGCGTGGATGCCGGCTAAATTATATACGTAAACCTTCCTTGAGAAACAATATCTCCATTGGTGAAAACAGCATGAAAATCGTCGTAGCAGTTTTTGAGTTTATCGTGAACAGACAGACAGACGGACGCGTCGGAGATTTTTTATTTATTGTATGTAGTGATGTAGTGGTTTTAGAATACGTGCATCTGATGTTGGCTCCTTTTAGATCCGGAAATGTTAAAAATTCTTTATGACGTGCATATATCATCACTAAAAAAGGAATTGTCGTGTTATACTCGTAATTCATGCTTGGACCATACTGACATTGGCGAAGGATGTCATCATGTGGAGAACCTACTTGATGAAATGGTGTCAGATCATTTAGTTCCCCTCAAAATGTGGTTGATCCATGCGTCACATTCGTGAACGGGCACTGTATTTGTTGTGACTCAGTCATCTCTTAGTTGATACGGTTTATTTGAATATTTTATTTTATTTTGACTAGCTATTGTTCGCGGCTTCGCCCGCCTTATAATGGCGATTTTATTTATTATTATAAACAATATTTCATCCCCTAGTTGGTTTTGTGTCAGTGAAAGTTTGACGCTCCCTTAAATGCTGGACAGAACGGAAGGAGTGATTAGATGATTTCGCATCACCCCTAAAATAAGCGTTAGTCACTACATCCACGATAAAAAATGACAAGCCCAATGGAAACGGTCGCTAGTCTTGAAAAGTGCGTGCGGTCTACACAGACCGTCTAGATACTCTAAGCCTAGCTTTATGTACTAAGCTTTATATAACGGTATGTGATTAGAAAGTAAATACGAATATTTACATAAGTTTTCCTTTATTGCATTAGTTGCAGGGGGATGTGATTTTATTTTTATTTGGAATAGATGCTTAGTATGTTTAGTTATAATACGAGTTGATTTTGTTGAAAGGGTGAGGTTTACGCTATCGTCTTATGTCTAGCCTTTTCTCAAACTTCCGTCTAACCGAATGCACCTGGATAGAAAGTACTTTACATGAAGCCAATGTCTTTCTAATGAGAGCAGCTGTGGCCCAGTGGTGGCAGTCCCAACTTACGAACAGTAGGTTGTAGGTTGAAACCCAGGCAGGCACATTACTTTATGTAATTTATTTCATCACCGCTGCTCTCAAAACGTTGAAGGAAAACATCGTGAGGACACCGACATGTCTTAGGACCAAAAAAAAACGAAGACATGTGACATTTATCAATCCGCACTGGACCCGCGTGGTAGATTATAGCCCATTCTTTCTCAAGGAGCGGTGAGAATATTAATAGGCTGTTGATGATGATGAATGCCTACCTGATTTCCTCAACCCAGTTAGGACAAGGTAATACAATACCCTTTGCTAAGACTGGTTGTCAAACTATCGGCTTCTGAGTACTGGTGTCAAAGACCTGACAAACGCAACCAAACGGCACGACACGCCTTTTCGAGGCACGGGCGAACGTGGGCAAGTAAAGCCTATCCTTTTTATTTTGGATGGTGGGAAATTATCAAATTAATGACTCCTCCCGCTTTGGGTAGAGCGGAAGGGAGTGTCAGACTTCTACTGACTAAAAACCACTCATGTTCCTTCTTAGCCCTTTGTGTCTGGGGCCGCGGTATCTTTTTCGGAGAACCCTCTCGCCATGCAGGCGTCGTCCCTTGCAATGTTGCTGACATGTTTTTACAGCGCGCGTGGAACACGAACGCGCTGTCGACTCGAGCTGTCGTCGTCATAAGACAGACCAGACGGTGAGCTAGCCCAGTACTCACCGTCCACAGGACCGCGCCTACGATGGCCAGAAGTGATAGCACGGCACGGCCACGAGCTGGAGATAGAGCGTGCAGCATACACATATAAATAGCTTCATGTCTACACTCTGCTGCAGTATCATCAAGTTTGCTCTATTTTACGAGATGAGTAACATCTTCCAAAGGAAAGATGGATGAAATCTGTTAGGAATGGTATAAAGGAAAAAGGAATAAATGATAGCGGGACGACTGACAGGGCAGAATAGAAGAAAAAAAAGGATTCTTTCAGCCTGGTTAGAATAAATGAGTTTTGATTTTGATTATTCCGAACCTGACCCGAAATCCTAACCAGCAGGGCTATTGCGTATCTCTGTTGACAGATTTATTGATTATCACTTTGGCTTTGTGTGCTTTGATCAACTGTCAAATGGTTCAATTTTGTACTAAACCATAACCAATTTGACAGTTAATCCATGGACAATATGATAGCCACTGTCATTCAAAAGATACGCAATAGTCCTGCAGGTCACGGGTTAGGTTAGAAACTGAAAAAAAAGAAAAGAATTTGATTCCGAACGTAACCCTATTCCTCACCTGACCCGATGTATCGTTCCTATCCTAACCCAAATTGCGATATGGTAGGTTTCCCGTTCCTCTTTCTCAGCATAAAAGGTACCTAAGTGTCAAGTAGGATATGAGAAACAGGAGGTCAAAAACCATGAGGGCAATAACCGTATTTTTTATGGAATTTCGTATTCTGATCTCAATATAATAAAATGTGATTTTCCTACTTGCCATTGATATTATCGTTAAATGAGATTGTGATCTGAATATGAATACTTAAGTACAAGAATTGAACGAAATTAAACTCGTGATAATGAGACTCGTGATAATAATAACGGGCTATTTTTTTTTTTTTAATGGGACAAGCCCGCCACACTATTCCCAAACCACTGTAACTCCTGTAAGCCAGAATCAACAGTGGCGACCACAAGAAAAGCGCCGAGACAATTAAGCCCGACGAAGTCCCAGAGAAACGATTTAACTGTCTTGGATCCCGCAACGAAATTAATAACGGGCTAGGCAGATGTTCTAGGGCAAGCCCATTAATTACTACTACCTACCACCTTGTTTTCGGTGGTTGGAAAATCATCAAATAACCCCTCCCGCTCTTGGACAGTGCGAAAGGGAGTGTCAGACTTCTACTGAGTAATAAAAACCAGTCATGTTCCTTCTTAGCTCTTTATGCCGAGGCCGCGGTATCTCTTGTAACAACCCACAGCCCCGACGGGCGTCGGCCCATGCGGGCCCCTTCCATTTTACTGACATCTCTTTCAGGCGCGCGTGGAACGCAAACGCGCCGTCGATACGGCCTGTCGTCGCCATAAGACGGACGGACGGCGAGCTAGCCCATTACTCACCGTCAGCAGGCCCGCGTCTACGGTGGCCGGAAGCCATCTCGTGGCCCCCTGACGCACGGAGCGTCTCCCGACGAGAGGTTCTCTCCCTCTCACGTTCCGGCTTGCATTCTCCGATCGCCGCTACGAGAACACGGTGGAGCCCGGCCCAAGCGGGGCAGACCGCCACTACCTATACAGGACAGGCATAAAGGTATAGTGAGTGAAAATAATTCGTCTATAATGTATAAGTATAAAGGGTGAAAAAGTAGCCTTAAAGCAAACGAAGGGCACTTGTTATCCCCCACTGTGATGATTTTTTTGTTCTAGACCTTACCTGGGAGGACCCCCTAGTTACGGGATATATTGGTGGTCAAAGTTCCAAATTTTTCACAGCTGTTCTTATAAACACTAGTTTTTTAGGTTAAAACTTTACTTAAATTACCTCCATGGCCCGTTTACTATTCAATGCATCCATTTGCACAATGGTTTAAGAGTGCTACATTGAGTTTTACCGTAAAATGTGATTTTCGACCCAAAAAAAAAGTCGTTTCCCAGCAAAAATTTTTGCGTATGGTTACTTAGTTTGATGTACAGAATGCTTGGCTTACGGCTGTGTGAACGGTTAATTTACATCCTGTACTGTGTATTTAGTCAGTAAGGTCTGTGGTATAATTTCAAGGTGGAGTAGTGTGTTTTTGGTTTTTTATCATAAGGAATTATCCTATTAGAAGCCTGGTAAGTTAGTGGTTAGTATTTTATTGCCCCCTATCACTTGGGAGTTTAACATAACTGGCGATATATGAGTGTTCTATGTTCACTGCGTAACTTTTTGTGGGAAACAGATTTGATGCTATGTGTTTTTACGTCGTTAGATTCGTCGTGATGGCGCGAGTGACACTGGCTGCATTAAAATTAAAAAAAAAACGAAGGATTTTGGGGGCCAAATCGCGGGTTTGAAAAAAAAAACCATTACCATCGAGTAGGATATCAAAATGAAGGGTTTTAAAAGGAGATTACAAAAATATATGACACATAGATGTTTAAAAGAAATTCAAAATCACAAATCATAATTATAAACAAACACAAAGTTAAATCATCTGCTAAGAATTTTACGCGACCAACGAAAGAACAAACACAAAAGAACTAATAAGTTGGAAATAAAAAAAGTAGTAGAGTTTTTTTAATTTGTTAAGTACTTGTATTATTTAAATCTGTACACAACGCCTGAAAAGCAACAGTTTAAGTAATACTATGCCAAATCGTAAAATATTTAACCGACTAAAAAAAGGAAGAGGTTATCGAGTCGACATAAGTAAATCTCTTCGCCCCGTGTCTCCATAGTCATATATACATATTTTAATAAATAAGGCCTGATTACACACGAGCTAGTGTTTTAATTACTTACTGACGCGTTTTAAAACATATCTCATGATATTAGGCTTGCTGCACTCATGCGATCATTCTTGCAACGAGTTTCAAAAATCGTAAGCAGATTTATTATAAAAAAAAAATATTGTGGGATAAGAATTTTATTGGAGTAGACTTGTAATAAAAACGAAAATTGCGTACAGTCAGCAGTACAAATATCTATACACTAAGTAACATTTATAGGCAATTTTCGCCTACTGTATTGATTGAATTTTCATGTTACGTATAAAAACTAATATTAGGTCTTTACCTATGAAATTGCCGTTCTGCAGTACTGGCCATTTCAAATCAAAATAATGTTTGTTTGGCTTAGAATTCTAATTTCAAATTAATTTTATTTTAAAACATGGTTTTTTTTTCCAAAAGTAGTCATTTGTTTATTGATTAGTGTTACATTTTCATCGCATTTCAATCTTTTTCGTCATCATGGATACGTTAAAAATTCGAGTAATTATGGAATATGAGTACCGTCGTGGCAGCAACGCGGCACAAGCGGCAAGCAACACCAACGACGTTTACGGAGCTAACACTACAAACCAACGCACCACCTGTTATTGGTTTGCTCGCTTCCGTTCTGGAAATTTCGACCTGGAAAATGAACCTCGCGGTCGTCCGAAGACTTTGGTCGACAATTACGAATTAAAGGCGATTGTGGAAGCTGATGATACACAATCTACGGCTGAATTAGCAGCAGCTTTCGACGTTAGCGTCAAAACAATATTAATCCATTTGCGTCAAATTGGCAAGGTAAAAAAGCTTGACAAATGGGTGCCCCACGAACTCAATGATCGCCAGCGCGAAGTACGCGTCGAGACGTGCCTTGCACTGCTCAACAGATACACAAATGAAGGAATTTTGAACCGCATTGTTACCTGCGATGAAAAATGGATTCTGTTTGATAACCGCAAGCGCTCAGCAAGTTGGTTGGATCCTGGTTCAGCACCTAAACAATGCCCTAAACGAAAACTTACCCCTAGAAAAGTGATGGTCACTGTTTGGTGGTCTAGCGCCGTTGTGATTCATCACAGCTTCTTACCAAACGGGGTGAGCATTACTGCAGATGTGTACTGTGAAGAACTGAACACAATGATGGAGAAGCTGGCACATCTCCAACCAGCATTGGTCAATCGCTCGTCTCCGCTGCTCCTGCACGACAACGCGCGACCTCATACTGCACAGCAGACGGTCTCCATGTTGCAAGAACTGGGGTTGGAAGCTCTCCGTCATCCGCCCTACTCACCAGACCTTGCGCCTACAGACTACTTACTACTTTTTCCAGAATTTGGATAACTTCTTGGCGGGAAAAAAATTCAATACCCGAGAGGCAATACAAAATGCCTTTGAAGAATTTGTTGCCTCCCGACCAGCTGATTTCTTTAAGAAGGGCATCAATAAACTGCCACTGCGTTGGCAAAGATGCATTGATTGCATGGGTGATTACTTCAATTAATACAAATAAAAAATACATGAAAAAAATTCGTTTAACCTATTATTTAAAAATCCATATCATCTAGTAGGTCGTTCATGTTTACACTTTTTCAAGTGTTATATGCATTATTATGACTGTTCTTGACTGTACTCGTAAAAATGAAATGTTTTGAAGTTTTTTTTTTGTGCTCGACTGTACTCGTAAAAATAAAATGTTTTGTTGATTTTTTTTTGTTTTGTTAATTTTTTTTCTTCTTTTTTTGATGTTTTTAGATGGTTTTGGTTTCGAATAGTAAACAAGAAAATCTATAAAATATTTCATCCTCCCGTGTGACGGAATTTCCCATCATCAATGAACTTGAATCGATAATGTCAATAAGAATGTAAGCTAAACTAGATTTTATTATTTATTTGTTTTTTTTTTGTGTTTATTGTTACTCTACTGCCAAGCAATTGAATCAATTTGAACTTTTAATTAATTTGCATTATTAATATATTTTTTTTATTGTAATTAATATTTAATTTATTTTACGTTTTAATTTTAATTTGTTTTTGTTATTTATGTGATGTAATTATTATTAGTGTGTTTGCATATCTAGTGACACTCATTTTCATATTCTCAGTTGTTAATATGCGGATAATGTAGTGGGCTGCAATAATGTAATTTTTTTTTTTTTATATATTTTTTGTATGTCTCAACACATATTGTAGCTGTTTATTGTCCCTAAATAATTAAAATAAAATAAAACTTCTATACAAACTTACATATCCCTTTTTACCATCTAGCTGAGTACCAGTATTTTACATGGAGCGACTGACTATATGACAGTCACAACCCAGTGAATACTGGGTAATACGATACCCTTTGGTAAGGCTGGTTGTCACACTTTCAGGTCAGTGACCACCTGTAACGACTGCCAAAGACCAATTATGGCGGCGGAACCAACGGCTTAACGTGCTTTCTGAGTCGCGAAGAAAACTCAGTATGTAATCGGTGGTCACCCATCCACTAACCAACCTAATCAAGCGCAGCTTAACCTAAAGATCGACCCGAGTGGCAATATTTCAATATCACAAAAAAAAAACAACAAAAAAAAGTTTTTCAAATCGCGAACGTGCGTTCCTAATTCGCACACATACCTACGCACGCAATATTATAAATACGCACACATATACAGCCCATTGAGTGGTACGCGTGAAAATTCACGCCAGTACGTTACGCGCTTTTTTTAATTACAACCCTACGGCGCTATTGTTGCACAACCCTAGTAGGTGGGGATCTAGGGGTAGGGTTGTCAATGGGAGTTAGGAATGTTTTTTTTTTGTGTTTTTGCGATAATAATTATACAAGGTACATTTTTGTATTCTCGTCAAAATTCAGATGATTCTCGCGAAAGAGAGTACATTATCATCCTCACCATCAGCTTTTATTTGATTAATTTTTATATGATGTCATTAATTTTTTTCACTAAAATGTTATTTTTATTGTAGGTAATATTGTTCTTGTTTTGTTATTATTTTTATATTTCTAATTATTTTGTCTGTGTAATTTTTATGTCTAACCTATAACTTAAATGTATGGTGTTACTGGTAGTATACGTTGGATATGAATAAATAAATAAAAAAATTAAAAATATTTAATACACCACGTGGGCCCAGTGCGGGTTGGTAACTAGATGTCACATGTCTCCGAATTTTTTGGTTCTTAGACATGTCGGTTTCCTCACGATGTTTTCCTTCACCGTTTTAAGAGCAGCAGTGATGAAATAAATTACACAAAATAATGCGCCTGCTTGACGTCGAACCCACGACTTACTGTTCGTTAGTCGGGGCCGCCACCAATGGGCCACCGCTGCTTTATCTATCCATTTTATTATTAGTTCGGGTCGAGAATTTTAGTTTAGTTACCTCTTTGATTTTGGCGGGTATGCAAAACGACAGACTATTTTAGATGTGAAGATTTTTGTCTGTTGGTAAATCTAATCGAACAATATAATTTACCTGATTGAAAATGATAATATTTTTCTTACAAAAAACAAAAAAACATTTACAATTTCAGGCACTCATGAAACCTATATTAATCGATAGGCATGGCATCAATACAAACAAGCTTAGTATAAGACAAAAATGTGATCCTAAGTATCTTGTTTTAAAGATAATATGAACTATAATGTTTAATAAGTCAAAAGTTTAATAAAGAAATATATTTAAAGCATTGCGTTAGTGACAGCCCTGTGTTACATTTTATCGAACTGTGGGTTCGTCAAAGAGCGTGCTGCTGTACCACGGTAATATAGAAATACACGCAGTCGTCCGTATTCATAGTCTAGGCGCAGGCGAATAAAATAATGTCACTTGTATAATTTCAGATTATTCTGTCCTAGAGAGACTTGAGTCTGTTATAACATGTCAATAATTTACTGGCAAAACATGAAATTAATGTCTAGCAAATTCTAGTTGTCTTACATATCACCTACCCTGCAAATTGTAATGCTGAGGTCCCAGATCTTATCTAATTGATCAGAGAAACTATGACACACGCAGTTATCGGTCTGAATTAAAAAGGAAAAAACAAGCACATTTAAAATTAAACAAAACTTGGAAGCAGGCGGGGTTCATTCTATTTTCATTTCGTAATTTATTATTCAAATGCCTCCAAGTTTTATTTAATTTAAAATGTGCTTATTTTTTGATTTTCAGTTTTGTCAGTCAGGTTTTCTAGTTTTTTAACAACTTTTTTATTTCCAACTTTTTAGTTCTTGTTCGTTCTTTCCATAGTCGCGTAAAATTCTTCGCAGATGATTTAACTTTTGCGTTTGTTCAAAGGATTTGTCACTTTGAATTTTTTTTTAAACAAATAATTGTTTTATATTGTTGTGATCTCCTTTTAAAACCCTTCATTTTGACACCCTACTCGATAATCTTTTTTGATCGATTTTTTTTTATCTCTGCGATATGGCCAGCAAAATCCGCAATTTTACTTCGTTTTTTAATTTTAATGTAGCCAGTGTCACTTGCGCCATCAGGACGAATCCAACGACGAATTATTATATTCAAATCTATTCATGCGTTTAGGAGTTACGAGAGAACAAACAAACGGACATACATTCATACATACACGTCAAACACATAATCCTCCTTTTGGGCTTCGCCACAGTCGGGTAAAATATGGGACAACTATTGTCTTTTCTTTGATTTTTTATTCCTTTTTTATAAAATCCTCCATTAAAACTACCTACGAAATGTCGACAGAGCACTGAGAACCTGAAACAATAGCAATTAATTTGACCACAACCTTACTAAGCTGTTAAATAAGATCCATTGGCAATACGCCAAGTTGTTCTTACTACATAGGCAGTAAAACTGTGTTTACGTTAACAAATAAAGATACACATACAGACACACACACCGGTACTGTCAACAGCTTATTGTTATTACACCTAATGAAACCGTCATGTTGTGAAGTTAAGTGAGCGTACAGTTAACTAGATTCCATGGTGATAGTTTGACATTGATAGCGCCTTTATTTCGTAGTAGTAAGAGCGTTTTCCCATTACAAGTGATACTGACATGCTGTTGATTGTGCGTTCAACTATTTATTGAGCTTAGTGATGGTGAGCGTAAATTAAGCGAAGTAAATAATTGTACTAGTGAAACTCGATACAGTACTTGGGTACACTAGACATAGCGGGCTGATGGTTCAGAAGGATAGCGTTGACACGTTGAGTTTTGATCTTAAGAGTCCAATTTGATAACCCTCCATACTCTACAGACGAAGGTCATTAGGTATTCAAGAATTAATACAGTGACGGAGGTGCGGAAAATGCCAGAACTGGTGTACCGTTTGTATGGCTACGATACAATGATAAAAATAATATGCTCAAGATGGTCATCTTGTAGGGACACTAGCAGACTAAACTTTTGCATACTCTTGACCTAAGGCGTGAAAAAAAGCGTAGAAGCCGCAAGCGTCCAAAGAAGATAAGTTCAAAAACATCACTATGAATACGCCCCCCTACGTCACTCCACAGACGCGTATAGACTCGCAACAATCACAAGTGTTAGGAGCTCATTTGATTACTACGTCATTAGTTTACCATCACGACTTGTACATCACGGGGTCGGCACACATAACCATTGATCTGGTGTGTCAAAGAGTCGTTGGTTGGCACCGTTTTTATTTAGAAGTGCTAAAGCGAAGACATTCGATTGAGGGTGTGCTTTTTTTAATGATTTTCAAACGAGGCCTTATGAAAGAGGAAGTTAACATAACATAACATCAGACCTGTCATCCCCGGAGGTCTAGGCAGAGGTGTGTGAATAGTACACCCAGATTTCGCCGGATATTAGTCTCACGTGCGAACTTATTTCCATGGGTAATCATCTGCTGGGTCACAGGCCTTCTCACTATTGGAAGGAATGGGCTATTGCTATCAACCGGACACAAATCCTGACTTCGTGGCAAAACAGGAAATAATTTTCTAAATAATATTTTTTATCCGACTTCCAAAAAGGAAGAGGTTCTCTATTCGGGCTATTTTTTTATGATGGCCACCGATATCTCTGTCAATAGACAATGACCGAAACTCGTACCAAGAATTCTCGAGTTTTAATATCAAAATGTTAATGCTAATTATTTTCATATTTCTTTTTTACGACATTATTCGGCTGGGATTTGATTTATGAAGAAGGATTTTAATATAAAGTATAAAAGTATGAATATTGTTTTACTCCCTCTACATAGATGTTCACACAACCAGTTTAAAAGTCGTTCTGTTAGATCTGTCAGTTGATTTTGACAGTTCGACTGACTTCGCATCGTAGAGGTTTCCCTACAATACCTACTTGCCTGGTTTTAAGGTTATTTTCGATTTTATAAAATGACTCCGAAACTCGGATTTAGTTTACAAAAAGAACTTTTGTAGGAGTTAATAAGATAAATGTGAAGAATGAATGAATGTGAATATAAGTTTGATGTTGACACAGTTTGGTACGGGATTCCATATATCCATGAACAAGATCTTTAGAACCGATTTCCGTACTCGAAACAGTAAACCTACTCTCAAGGTGGTCCCATTGTCACCAAGTTAGGATCTGATGATGGAATCGCAAAAGAATCAGCTTCCGAAGTCGGTGGCAAAAAAGACGTAATCAAAGAAACATAATAATATCACCGACTTTAGGAGCTGATTTTTCTTCTGATGTTGATTTTTCCCTTTTTTTTGTTTTTAAGAATTCGGTTTTTTTTTGTAATTTTTTATTTTATTTTTCCATTTTATATTAAACTATCACAATTTTTACGTGAGAAGTGCTAGTAGGATTTAATAGGATAACTTATTGCCAGTATTTGCCAAACATAATTAAAAAAAAAACAATTCAATAGGACTTACTCCCATTTTTCTCCATTTTTAATTAAAATTTCTCTTTAATAATATATAAAAATCACTTTATAATTAAAATGCTATTTTTCAGTACGTGTTTAATAATAATTGCTTTTAAAGTGTGTTACTTAGCACTATTTATTTCTAGTAGTTTAGTGATAACAGAAATATTTAAAAAAGGTTTACTACACAAATAATACATTGTTGAGCGCTTTAATTTCTGTAAAATATATTTTCTAGAATTCCTAATGTATTCGTCAATCAGGGTCAAGTCTACAATTTTAATAACAAGATTCAACAGAAGAAAAATACTTTCGAAGTGTGAATTTGTTCTCATAAGTATCGGAACATTCAGCCCTCATTTAGACCCAACTTAGCATATTATACCTCTCAAAAAATATTTTCCTAAAATATGTCCTCTCGATAACCCAAAAATATTCCATCGTGACATTTTCCATATCGGGATACAAAATGACTAGCCCACCCACTTCACAGCGTAGCGTGAAGTATTAATTTAACTTGGCAACATTTTTGTAAGTGGGCAACACTTCAGCTGTATTGCCTCATTGAAGGTTCCAAGATGGCGGCCGGTAGACGACAGTATATTCGAGAAATATGCAATAATACCTACATTATTTACGGTGCTTCGAAGTTCTGGGTCCTGGAACTGAGAAACAAGTCTTTGTATGAATTTTGGCAGTATTTTATTTGAAACTTGTGCTTTCATAGTACACAGAACTCCAGCCCAAGGCATAATAGCTTGTAAAAGTGCTGTAGTTCCCTATTCCAAAAGTAGATCTATAATTATGGAACATACAAAAGAGTGGACAAGAAAGTCCATGGACACTCTTTTCAATAAAAATATTGTTACAAAGTCTTGGTCTTCTTTGTCTTTACACTTTTCATGCGGAGATACTTATTTACGTGCAAGTTAAGAGCATTCAGAGTAAAATATTATCATAAAACAAATTACTATCACTACATTATTTTATAAGTTGGCGATAAACTCAAAACCCACTGCACCGATTTTCATGCTGTTTTCACCAATGGATAGAGTAGCTCTCAAAGAAGGTTTTAGTATATGAAAGAGGATCGAACAAAAAAAAACGAATACGTCCGTCAGATTGATTTCCAAAAAATATTGAACACATATTTTTTATTTTTTCACAAATGAACACGATACAGTGCTTCGAAAACTTGTGAACTCCTTGTAAACGTCACATGTCAGTACATTTTATACCTACAAATGACGTCTCAACCCCCCACTTATGATCTTTGACGCGTTTTATTTCCGTATTTTTATTAATTTGCTCTAAGAAAAAACACGTATCCAATATTTTTCGATAATCTAACTGACGGACTAATTAGAATCTTATTTTTTTTGACTCGGTCCGATCTCCTATTGGTCGTGATAACCGATCCACGCGGGTGAACCCGCGCAGCTAGTATAATAGAATATAATATAATAATATAATTTAGCATTGTGCTTCGTGCATGCATACTGCTTATCGTTACACTCGTACATCTTGTGGATCAGCTATTACCAACATAGTCTGGGCTGGGGTTAAAGTGTTATTTAAAAAAAATAAAGTCTCCAAAAACTACTCCATCGATTTATCATGTTGTTATCATGGATTTAATGGATAGAGTGGTTCTCGAGGACGGTTGAAGAATATTGTAATAATTTGTCAAGTTTTTGATATCCACGTGGGTAAAAACACGGGCTAAAGCTAGTTAAAAATAATACGGAAAAATGAACTAATTGGATTGCCTAAGTACCTATTATCTAAAGTGTCAAATTTAAAATTAAAAAAGGAGAATAATATGTATTACACCAGGATTTACACTTCGTCATAGCGGACATTCCAACTTACAAACTTTTTGTATCCCGTAGGTACATCAGTATTTTAAACTTAGGAGTTCTGTAACACAGTCAAGCTTTTTTTATACACACTTTATTTTTATTACTTTTTTTAGAATTAGAATGGTTATTTTAAGTACATTCTAGAGAATACCGATAAAACTTATGTCTCAATATAAAAAAAATCTACCACATCCAGATTTAAAAAAGTATTTTTTCTTACCCCCGGCCACTCCAAAGGAAAATCTTCAACTTTTTTCCTAAGAACTCTTTATATTTTTTTTAATGTCTATGGAGAGCCTTATGAAGGGTCGAGATAGGATCTTCGCGACGCATTTTGAGGACATTAGAAAAAAATATCTTGTTTAATGAAAACCTTATTCACTTTCCAAGGCAATTCGTTTATTTTGACATTAAAAATGGCGGGAAATAAAGTATACCTCGTAAAAAGGTTAGGAAATGGTAATAAAAATATTAAATTATATTTCTGTGAAGTCTCAGTTTGGTTTTTATTATTATTTTTCAGTTGGTTTCACGACCTTTTTATTGCGTTTTTTTACATATTTGGCTGTTAAAGCCTATCGTTTATTGGGTCTGTCTATCAGAAACAAGCCGTAAAAAGGACTGGCATCTTGTATTACATTGGTTTTTAACCGACTTTAAAAGTAGGAAGTTATCAGTTCGTCGTATCTTTATTTATAATATTTAATAGAGTGACGATATTTGACAGTTATAACATAACATTACTTCTGTAACCTGCGAAGGGTTAGTCCGATGTCGTACCTAACAGTACGACATTTCAGAAATGTGTCTGCACATTAGTTGTTCCTATATGGCATAATTATATAGAGTGTGAATATTCTCAGGTTGTTTATCCGCTGAGCGTAATCTCCGGAATCACTATATTTAAAAAAAAAACCGTTTCTTAGACACATTATTCCAAACGAACATAGGGTATTTTTATACTGGTAACATTTGAGGGAAACCGTGCACTGAAGCTAAGTACGCAATAAAATATTAAAAACATATTTAAGCTCCTTGCCTTAGCATATCAATCACCGCATTTATCAAGCTTCCTGACTAAACAACAGTCTTTGCACCCGCATATCAACAAGATGGTACTTTCCTATTCCTGTTTGATATATTTTCACAATATTAAAAACTTCAATACCAACACCCTTATATAATATTAAGCCCCCATCGTAGAGGCGTTGAACCATAGAGAAGTCTTTTGTCTATGACGCACTATAAATAACTGGCACTATTGTCTTGATCTAGTGACGTTCGGATAATAATAGCTGTTGAAAACCAGTCGGCTGAATATTATTATTTTTTTTTTTTTTTTTTTTTATTAAACTCTGGTGTGAAAGTTGACGGTTCAATGATTTTGACATGTTTTAAGTTGAGATGAAATGATTGGCGTGCATTTTGTACTGCTTGAACTTGGAAGTGAAAACAAAAACGTAAAATTATGTTATTTAGATAAATGCTTTGTCCTGAATGACAGACGGATCAACGCACAACCTAAACCGCTGATCGTAGAGACTTGAAACTTGGAGGGTGTGTTCTTTTTACGACGTAAGAATCCGATAAGAAAGAATTTTCAGTTTTTTTTTTGTTGGGGGGTGGGAAATCGTCAATAACCCCTCCCGCTCTTGGGCAGAGCGAGGAGTGTCAGACTTCTACTGACTAAAAACCACCCATGTGCCTTCTTAGCCCTATATGTTGAGGCCGCGGTAACTTGTGAACAACCCGCAGCCCCGACGGGCGTCGTAACATGGGAGGGGCCCCCTCCCATGTTACTGACATCTCTTTGAGGCGCGCGTGGAAAACGAACGCGCCGTCGACACGGCCTGTCGTCGTCGTAAGATAGACGGACGGCGAGCTAGCCCATCACTCACCGTCCACAGGCCCGCGTCTACGGTGGCCGGAATCCATCACGTGGCCTTCGACGCCCGGAGCGCCTCCCGTGGCGACTGGGACGAGAGGTTCTCTCTCTCTCGCGTTCCGCCACCTCCTTCGCTAGCATCACTGCTTCGCAGAAGGAGGCGACCCATTAATTCTCGCCCCCGACCATGACTTGCACCAGGGCCAGGACAGTTATTTACACTTTCAAGATGCGTTAAGGAGATAGGAGGATGATGCTTATCAGCTGGGTCAAAAGATAGTGCTGCCTTCTTCTACTGGGGGGATACGCTGTATGCATTAGTGGTCACAAGACGACATGACGTATGTGCTACGGTCGTCCCGCTCCCTTTCTAACATTCACTTGCAATCCTTGATGGGGTGTAATCATGGAGAAGCTTTTGTCTGGACAAAAAAAATTATTATTTATAAATAAATAAATAAATTATGATAGACACGACATGGCATGGACATGACATCGAAAATAATGGCACTTCTAATCAAAGGTAAAAGGTCTTAAGTATGCACACATATTCTGGATGGTTAACCGCATTTCGCTTGACATGGTGGATGAACATAAATGTGCTGAGATAGGTACCAAATCCAAATGAAGATCCTTGTTCATTAGTCATTTAAAGTGCAAAGTTTTTGTGAACTTTTTCTGTAATGCTGGTAACTATTCTGTCAGATTACTGACGCACTAATTCCTTCTGTAATATACACGAACAGCCTATCAGAAGACTACAAGTGACAAGTGGAAAGGCTGTCTGGCATTATACTAGATGAACATCTAGCAGATGAAATCTACAGTAAATGTGTGGTCACAATAGGAGAACCTGCATTAGGAGGACAAACCCTACAGTAGTAGGTACCTACAGGTTGCATTAGCCGCAAGTCTCAAGGCTTACACAATAACCAGCGAGACTTCCCCAAAACAAGGCCCGATGTCAATTCCTTAGTAGAAGTGGTGTCAAGTAGTGAAGCCTTGGGAAGGACCTTCAAATTATAAAGAAGATTGTTATATTTTTTAAGAATTCAAACAATTTAACAAAATAATTAATATGCTTGTACAAAATGAATGACGTGAAAAACAAATAGAAAATCCTATTTGAACCATTTTCGACTTCTACGCAGACGAAGCCGCGGGCAAAAGCTAGTATAAAATATGAGAACACAATTTTTGAGAATTACAAATGAGGATGAAATCAATCAAATCAAAGCATTTATTTCAAGTACCTAGCCTGCCAGTTTACGAGCAGCGGTTGCCCTTAGCTGATTAATTTTGTTACGGGATCCAAGACATTTAAATCGTTTCTGTGGGACTTCGTCGGGCTTCAATGTCACATATGATTACACAAACATAAAAAACCCCAGGTATTACTTTGTGTAAATTTCGTCACCGCTGCTCTCAAAACGGTGAAGTAAAACATCGTGAGGAGACCGGCATTATCTTAGTACCAAAAAATTTGAGATATGTCGGTCGTTAAGTCCTTCGTAGTTGGGGCGAACCTATTGCCACCATCCGGGCAGTAATCCTGAATCCAAAGGCGACAGCAAAAAAACATCTTTCGAAAAACCCAAAAACACTTGATAGAACTCCGAACCCCATGCTCTGTGCACGCTTTTCTCACCACTATAAAACATGGCAATTAGTGAGAAATAACGTTTTTTTTTTCTAAAAACAGCATCCATTAAAACTTCTCTATGCCCCATATTTAAATTCCAATACTTAATTAATGGAGTTCCATTTTCAAAGTTGGCACTATGCGGTGGATTCGGTGCTTCGGTGGCATACTAAAAAAAACGCGATTTTTTGCGCGCCATTTAGGTCGGCCATATTGGAGGTTAATATATCGACACTTGATTCGCGATTTGTGTGTGGTACTAGTTGGTAGGGACAAGCGATTATGTGTTATGTTTTTCCTCGTGTCAACGGCATTTTAATACTTTATTGACCCAATATTTTGGCACTACTAAGGCATCTTGTTTGCAAGCGCAGAAGTTAACATAATGACTACTGTTTAACTTATATTCGATATCGTGCCCCCGATTTATGCCACCTTTTGATTTTAAATCAACGAACTAGGTGTAGTTTGTTTAGTTTCAGAAGGGTTATCATGACATCCTATTGCAATTTAATTTTTAAATCACTCTTGTGTGGGAAAGAGACAGACCTATAGAGGACATCTAGCGCCATCTCTTTCCCATGCTAAAATATGATTAAAACTATTTTACGACGTCATCGTAGGACATAAGGTCACTAGTTTAGTTATTTTTGTTTAAACTAAATAAACAACAGACTATATGGGCATGGAAAAACTCCTTCTCAAAGCTGTCACCAGGTGAAGTGCCCACTTAGCCTTTGACCAAAGAAAAAACCAATAAAAATCAGTATGGGTAGGGCCAATTAAATACACATAGGGCGAATTTTACTAATGAACCTGACCACCATCAACACCACTAGGCCATCAGCAATTTGTAATCCAAAAAAACGCTATTTCTCTGTCACTTATCCCAAACTTTTTAACGTTTCCACTTTTGTAAGTCCCCACAAATTAATTACCGCTCGCTAGCAGTGACGTGCACAAAATGGCCGACTTGCCCGTGTAAAAATACAATGTATGTTACAACTGAAACATTTTCAGTTAGGTACCTATTTTTATTTTATGTATTTAATTTTATTTTGCTCTTGTGACAATGTATTTGGTTTACATTGTATTTAGTTTATACAATGTCGGCTCTCGAACCTTTGGTACCTATGTCAGAGACGGCTAGTAGGTAAAACAAGAACTCTGAAACAGTCAAGTCTTACTTTTATCGAATGTACGTGGACAAAGCATAATGAGTATACAAAAATAGTAGCAGTTGGCGTTCTGTGGTTTCTGCCTACACTCATTGGAAAAAGGAAAGAAAAGACAGAAAATAATTGTGTATATTAGGCAAAAATATCTAAAAACTAGCGGACGTCACGCGGTTTCACCCGCGTAGTTTCCGTTCCCGTGGGAATACAGGGATAAAAAGTAGCCTACGTCACACGAGGATAGTGCAGCTTTCCAACGGTGAAAGAATTTTTCAAATCGGTCCAGTAGTTTCGGAGACTTTTTGTTACAGACAAATAAACAAATCATTCCTCTTTATATATTTATATTACTAGCTGTTGCCAGCGGTTTCACCCGCTGCAACTCGAAAATTATCCCACGGGAAGATAATATCACGATAAAAACTATCCTATGTGTTAATCCAGGTTATAAACTATTTGTGCATCAAATTTCATCCAAATCCATTTTAAGTAACATACACACACACTCACAAACATTCGCCTTTTTAATATTAGTGTGTTAAAGAGGAAAGATTTGTATATCACACATATAATTATGTGTGACAATCAAAAAATGGCATGAGTTTGTATGTATAAGTGATATACATATTAATGTATGTATGTGTTTGAACAAGTGGAGTCGCATACAGATGTGATCGAAAGAGTGATATTGATAAAAGAATAGTTCATTGATGTAATATTTAATTCTTTTTTCTCTCGATATTTCGATTTACGCGTTTTTTTTTTTTAATTTTGATTTCTAATATTAGCAATGTTTCTCCTACCAAGCGTCCCGTAACAGTATTTCTTTATTTTTTAAATAATGTTGGCCATTTTTCTTAATTACAGAACAATAAACCTACTCTTAAGTGTGTCCGTTAGGTCCAGTGCTCATTATACAGGGTGTTTGGAAGGGAGCTGTACATACGCCTAGGGTAGAAACTAGGGATAGTCTGCTACCTACCCCCGCCCATTATATTGACCTTGGCCTCAAGGTTTTTTTTTAATTTAAAATTATTTCTTTACCTTACTACGGTACTTCAGGCCCCATAACTTTTCTTCTCCACAATTTTCTGGTGTAAAATAATTTTTTGCAGGACCCTAAGACTCTAACGATTAAAACAAGACCATTAGCCGACCGGTCCCATGGATAGATTTTGAGCTACAGGTAGTTTTAGTCAAAAAATCAAATAAAAAATAATAATAAATTAAAAAAAACCTTGAGGCCAAGGTCAATATAATGGGCGGGGGTAGGTAGCAGACTATCCCTAGTTTCTACCCTAGGCGTATGTACAGCTCCCTTCCAAACACCCTGTATAAATCTAAAACTATAGAAACTAGCCACAGATTAGAAACATACTTAGAAAATAATGACCATAGAATTTTTATAGAAGCTCTTACCATTCAAAATAGGAGGGGTCATGGCGTAGTGTTGCCAGATTTTGCCGCCAAAAATAATAATGTGTTAGTATTTCTGAAAAACACTGCCCCACGCTTGGGACTTCTCATGTTTCGTGGGTGTGCTAACAAACATTAAAACTCATAATACACAAATCAATCGTTTTACAAAAAATTAAGCCCAGGACTTACAAAAAATGAAGCACATTAACCCCTTACTTGACTTAAATTTGTTTAAATAAATATAGACCGTTTTGTGGCGGGTGTAAAATCATCGAATAATCGTGTTGCTCTTGGACAGAGCGAAAAGGAGTGTCAGACTTCTACTGACTAAAAACCACCCTTGTTTCTTCTTAGCCCTTTATGTCGAGGCCGCGGTATCTCTTACAACATCCCGCAGCCATGAATATAGACCTGACAATGTCATTTCAAATATTCATGTATCACAATATGTTTGCTTTGCCATTACAGATAAACTTGTTACAAAGTAACTTGGCAATAACGTTGTTGAAAAAATGGTTAGATGCAATTGTTGTTTGTCGCCGTTGTATGTTCATTACAACCCTTAATTTAAGTATTTTTTTTTTGCATCGACTAGTAAATATTTTGTTTTTTTTTTCAATAAATTCATCAACCCGACAATGCAGATGTAGTTAGCAAAACCTAAATTTAGCATCGTAGCCTTACGTATTTACAGATATTTTTTTAAATAAAAATAATGTACCTACTACTTTATTTCTAACCTGGCATCCCCGAACATCTGACCCCTGGTCTAGGCAAGCAGCTGAACCACTAAAGCATGCGCCCCTGCTCTCTTGGCGTCAATTAATAATAAGTCTATATTGCACGATTGTTTGTCGTCCAGCGTCAAAGATTATATGGCTAGAAACGCCAGATCCGCATTACTTCGACGACAAAGTCAGATATTTATTGCATCCCGTCGGGGTCGCGTCCTCGACACAAACGGTTAAGAAGGAATCTGCAGGGCTATTGCGTATCTTTTAAATCACAGTGACTATCATTTTGTCTATGGATTAACTGTCAAATTGGTTATGGTTTAGTACAAAATGGAACCATTTGACAGTAATTGAAAGGCACTATAGGCTAGCCACTGTCATTTAAAAGATACGCAATAGCCCTGCAGGATGGTTTTTAGTAAGTAGAAGTCTGACACTCCCATACTGCTCTCCAGAGCTTCGAGAAGTAATTTTATGATTACCCTCCTCAAAAAAAAAAAATCTATTGCATGTTATGAGTGTATCAGTTAAAAAAATGACCGTAGAAAGGTTATCAAAACACTTATTATTGTCATTACTGTCGTAAGTAATTTAAATGTCTTATAAATGTAATGATAAGATATTAGTTAGGTTAGGTTTTTAGTTAGGTATATATATTTTCTAACTTTTGTTTCTGTTAAGCACCTACTGTGTAATGTCTCTGCATCACCCTAAGGTAGACTGGTAGAAAATGCCCAAGGCATTAAGTCCGCCTTTGTACGGTTTCATTACTTGTGCATAAAGTTTTAATAAATAAATAAATAAATATTATTAATAATATGATATTATTTATGCTATATTATCTTATATTTTAGAGCATCGTTTTGAGAGCAGCTCTCTCATAACGGCGAAGGAAAACATCTTGAGGAAACCGGCGCCGCCGGTCTTAGTACCAAAAATTTCGAAGATATGTGACATCTGCCAACCCGCACTGGGCCCGCGTGGTGGATTATAGCCCAACCCACTTCTAGAGAGGAGGCCTGAGTCCCTGCAGTGGGAACATTATAGGCTGATGATGATGAAGATGATCATATATTTCCTTGAGTAGAGTAACTCTGCTGCGTCAGGAATCATGGTCGAAAAATATCTTAGAACTGCATTTATTTGACATCACTTTGAACGTTATTTCTAGCCCAAAAAAAAAATAAAGGGTTGAAAACTCACCAAAAATTATATGACAACTATTTGAGTATAAAATCCATTACTCTATTAAATCCACGCCACCATTTTTGGTTATTAAAAATCAATTCCAATTTACAACTTTTATTCTATGCCTCGCTATTAAATGTGACCCAACCAGTGGCCAGTGCGTGCTATAGAAAAAAAAAATGTCCATTGTCTCTTGGCTATATGGGGTTGCGTTTGGCCGCGTTCATATAAAAACTATTTCGCAGTTTAAAAAAAATTGTTTTCTGCTCCCGATTTCAATTAAAATGTTGTGAATTTGTTTTTTTGTGGTTGTTTGTTTTTGTTTGTGCTTTGACCAGTGAAAGTTTAGTGGATGTACGGTACGGGTACAACATTTATATGGCAATGTAAGTACTTGTTACAGGGGGAAATGACCGTATTATTAATTTGAAACCCACTGTTGTTAAATCATTTACCCCTTTTTATTCACCACTAACTTTTGAACGCGTTTTCGGTGTCAGTAAATCTACAAAAATGATGGTTTTCCATACCAAATTTTAACCCCTATTTACCCCTCTTTTTTGGAGGTGGAAATCATCAAATTACCCCTCCCGCTATGGGCAGAGCGGAAGGGAGTGTCAGACTTCTACTGACCAAAACCACCAAACCACCCATGTTCCTAATTAGCCCTATGCCTAGGCCACGGTAACTAGTGTACCTACAACCCACAGCCCCGACGGGTGAATCTTATTCCTCTATCACGCGGGCCCAGAGCGGATTTGTAGATGTCGCAAGTTTCCGAATTTATGGTTCTAGTACAATGGCATGCCGGTTTCCTCACGATGTTTTTCTTCACCCTTTTTCAGAGCAGTGGTGATGAAATAAATTACACAAAGTAATACGCCTGGTTCGGACGACTTACTGTTCGTGTCGTAGCCGCCACCACTGGGCCAGGGTCCGGCTGCTCCAAAAAAAAAAGAAATATTATGTGTCTTAAATAACCACCACACACTTATCCAACCTATAACAAGCACATGCAGAAAAAAAAAAAACAAAAAAAAAAAGAATAAATAAACGTATTCATGCAAAATGCTCGCCTTTCCTTACTGAACGCGGTCTACTAACGCTTTTACGCAATTCAGTATCATATAAGAGCATTTTTTTCTCTTCAGTATTCCCTCCACTGTCTTTATACACGGAGAGCACTGTATGTCTGTTTTCCGCCTCTTTTCCATATTATTTTTACATGGTTTATGATGAGAGGCTGAACGTAGTTGCCTTTGCCAAGCGGCGCACAATAAGAAAATGTTGAAGCGTTTTTTTCTCCGAGTCTATTCTCCGTTTGTGTGGAGTAAGCTTTATTTATTTTTTTGTGTATGGTTGTTTTATTTACTATTTCTTGTTTGTGTTAAATGGATTAGATGTTTAGCAAGACCTTATTGTCTTTCAAAGCATAACCAGCCCCCGCAAATATAACTACAAGAACACTACATAGCTGTTTCATTTTGAATAAACGTAGTTTTCAAAATAAGTTTTAAAAACAAGTACCTACACAACACATTATTGAACGAATATTAATGACTTCTTTATCTATTTATGTTAAAGAGAGTCGTATTAACTAGTGGTGGTTATCATATAGCAAAATAAAGCACCGTTCTTAATACACATAACATAAAGCAAATGCTATCATGGCTCTCACAAGTAAGTTGCTATTTGCTTATTGCTTTTACATCGCACTCATGCATACTTAAAGCAAGCGCGGTGAGTGGCATCATGATATGCCTACGCGTTTAAAAATCACGTGCTTTAATAAAGCATATAAAGCTGCTGCAGCTTAAAATATAAAGCATTAAGCATTAAGCAAGTGATTGCCTTAAAGCAACTTTGAACACCACTAGTATTAACGACAGGGACGTATTAAGGCTACTTAAATTCTAAAGCCTTATTTTTTAAATAGCTGAAAGTTATATAATTGGGAAAAGCCTGCGACACTTTTCCCAAACCACTGTAACTCCTGAAGCCAGAACCAATAGAAAAGCGCCGAGACTATGAAGCTCGACGAAGTCCCAGAGAAAACATAAGATGAAGACGATACAGTGCCTACAAAAGTCGTGTCAAGTCTTATGACGTCACAAGATTAGTACTTTTTTACCCAGAAAGTGACGTCACAAGTCCCACTGTAATAAAACGTGTCATGATTTTTGACACGTTTTATTTATGTAAATTTTTATTAATTTGATAAAACAAAAAACACGTATCCAATATTTTTCGCCAATCTAACAGACTGAATTTTTTTTTTTTAGTGGATTATTTACGTATTACGTCACAAATGAAGGTTATACTTTTTTTACATATTTGGGAGAATCGAATACTGAATACCCTCCTTCAATATTTCCCTCACTGTATATACACACATCAAAAGTGTCTAGGGATCAAGCATTTTTATGCGGATTTCTTGAGATTGAGATGTGGCTTTGTAATAAATTTATGATTTTATAAATTTATATGGATCCTTTTTGGTGCATTTCATAATTTGAATCAGGAACTGTGAATCAAATTCGAGTAAAAGATGAAAATCAGCTGTCAATATTTTCCCTATAAAAACATACAACGCATTGAAGACATTATTAGTGCTACTGTTTCCCTACTACTGATTAAAACCAACGTTATTATGGAGCGGCGACGTCATTTAAGCAGGGAAGAAATGCTCAGAGCCGTGGGAATGATAGAAGCTGGTTCCCGGCAACGTACTGTGGCTTTAGCTCTGAATACAAGTCAGAGTGTTATCAGTCGACTTTGGACACGTTACCGAAGCACTGGTACCGTGGCTGAGCGCCATGGAGGACGGTATCGCTGCACCACACGGAGACAAGACCGATACATTCAAATCTTAACTCGAAGAGCTCCAACAATAACCGCCATGATGTTAGAGGGCTTCATCACTCTTCAGGGAACTTAATTAGCGACCAAACAGTCAGAAACCGCTTGCATGAAGTGAACCTTCATTCCCGAAGACCGCTACGGACCTATAGCAATGCATAATCGTAGGATTCGATATCAATGGGCTCTTGAACACAGAAATTGGGCAGAAGAACAATGGCGTTTCGTGTGCTTTTCTGATGAGTCTCGTTTTGGTATGAGACCGGATACAAGACGTATACGACACTGGAGAACCCCTGGACGCCAACAGCGATTAAAATCCTGCCAGGCAGTCCATCCTTATAGTGGTGGAACCATCATGGTATGGGCGGGTATTTGGATCGGCGGAAGAACTGAGTTGATTTGGATCAGAGGCAACCTCAACGCTCAAATTTATGCTGAGACGATTGTATCAAACGTCATCGTTCCTCTACAAGTGCAAATCGGTCCCTTATTTCAGTTAATGCATGATAATGCACGACCGCACACCGCAAGAGTTGTAAGACAGACTCTCGCCGCAGCTAACATCAATGTCCTGCCCTGGCCTGCTCAGTCGCCAGACTTGAACCCACCAGACTTGATTGAGCATGCATGGGATATGCTACAGAGAAGAGCTCTGCCGAATATGGAGGGTATCCAGTCGCAAGAAGACCTTTTTTTGTTGTTGCAACGAACATGGGCGACCATTCCACAGCGTGATTTGGATGAACTCATTTTGAGTATGCCAAACCGATGTTCTTGTGTTGTTAGTGTTCGCGGTAGAAACACGGATTATTAATTGTTTAAGTTACCCAATAAAATTTTAAAGAAAACTGTTATTTCAGTCTTTTTTTCGAACTTTAATGTTAGTGGTTCAAATGTCAAAAATCCCTTTATTAGGAAAATGGCAAATTTCTTTATTAATGCAAAGGTGACTTGGTTTATCGTTACTGTGACAAACGAAAACACTTTATTTGATGAATCCTTAAAGAAAATTTTAATTAATATCAATCAGGAGAAAAGTTATTGCAAAAATATATGTTGATCCCTAGACACTTTTGATGTGTGTAGTATGCTCCGATTAGGGTCAAGCACCAAGAGTCCCATGCAGCAATAAAAAAACATGCTGTGCTCCTCCAAGTATTTTAATCCAGCCCTGCAACGTATCAAATCATTTTCATTTACTTTATGGTTTATCGACGTCAATTTTAAGTATTAGAAAGTTAATTTAAATAGAATTTAGCAACTAATGGGATATTCGCATTGGCATTCGCAAGTATTCGCAATTTTTCGAAAAAAAAAAAACAAAACCATATCCGAATATTTTGCGAATAGTACAGTCTGTACCCGGCATTACCTGATCCCTCTTCTCACACGACTTCCCATCTTCTTATTTGTACGATGGGTCAGGTAATGCTGGGCACTGACTGTACTAATCTATTTTTGTTGACAATCTTTTGGTACCAACCAAAAACCAGGTACAAGTACCAACTGTCATGTGTAGGTAGGTACAAGTCTATCGATAGGATTAGACATGTTTGTTACCATCGGGTTTCTTTGGAGCAGTTCAATCAGCTCAGTTTGGACATATGACTCTCCTGCGTCTGGTGGAGCGGAAACGAGTGTCAGACTTCTACTGACTAAAAACCACCTTACAGAAGTTACAGTGGTTTGGGAATAGTGAGGCGGGCTTGACTAAAAACCACCCATGTTACTTCTCAGCCGGGACAGGTGGTTTGGATTCTTCCATTAAGAAAGTTTGACATTCCTTTCTGATAGACCTTTTTACTGTACAACTAGGAACATTTTGTGCTATTCTTATAATATATTTATTTATTTATTTCTTAAGAAAACTTATAGCTAGGATACAGAAAGTCGACAGATAGTGTAAGAAGGCCAATTAAAAGTTTTCACTGATATTATAAGGGTAGCATTAGAAACAGTAAACACGCAAGAGAAAATAAGAATTAAGCACTCGTAGAAAATTAAGAAATGATGAATAGTGAAAACTTTTACTTGGCCTTCTTTCACTATCTGTCGACTATCTGTATCCTGTAAGTTTTCTTAAGACATAAAATAAAAAACTATATACATGGCTCGAAGTGCATTAAAATTTGTAAGACAGTCTTACATGTTTATAGTCCTTCGGGCCGGATTTAAATGAGGAAAATAACCTAATAATGTAGGTAAGGCTTTTAAAAGTAAATACATAAAAGTCAGAAAGAACATTTTATTTTAAAAATAAGCAAAGCAAACCTAATCATTGACTAACAAATAGGAAACAAAATTAACATCTTCTTAAAATTAATGCGTGAAGTGTTCACGCATTAATTTTGAGAAGATGTTAATTTTGTTTCCTATTTGTTAGTCAATGATTAGGTTTGCTTTGCTTATGATGCCTGTATAAACAAATTGTACACAACTTCCAGAGGTCGTGTTGTAAGCATATCTGTAAAATAAATACGAAATAATAAATTAATTACGAATCGTCTCGCTCGTCTTCTATTTGACGACTTTCTACCTCCCGAACCAGGTGGATTCCGAAAAGGCTTTAGCACCGTAGACCACATACATACGCTCGGCAGGATAACTTGCCGAAGACCAAAAAGTATAATCTGCCTCTCTGTTTAGCGTTTGTGGACTACGAGAAAGCCCTCGATTCGATCGAGACTTGGGCTGTACTACAGTCTCTCTAAAGGTGCCAAATCGACTACCGTTTGTACAAAAAAGGCCCCCTTTTCAGTTCGACTTCAGGACCAGACTTTGGAACCTATCTTTCTGCATCATCATCATGGGCTTTAATCTACGACGCGGGCCCAGTGCGGGTTAGCAGATGCCTCGTGTCTTCGATTTTTTTGGTTCTAAGACATGTTGGTTCTCTCACGATGTTTTCCTTCACCGTATTGAGAGCAGAGCGGTGATGAAATAAATTACACAAAGTAATACACCTGCCTGGGATCGAACCCACGATTTACGATTTACCGCTGCTTTTACTCTACCAACATCCCACCCACATCTCGCCAATGATGTACGTTCCATGTAATTGGGCGCAAACCTATTGCGATCAACAAGCCGCAAATCCAGCCTCCGACCAACGAAGCAGTAGGTATTAAACGTGTAGAAGTTGATTAAAAAACGTAATTATTTACTAAAAACTTCTTCAAGAACCACTCTATCCATTGGTGAAAACAGCATGAAAATCAGTGCATTAGTTTTTGAGTTTATCGCGAATAGACAGACAGGCGCGGAGAAGGGCTTTGTTTTATGAATGTAGTAATGTTTTTTAACATTTTAAGAGACTTTGATTGAAACTTACACAGAGCAGTGTACACAGCTTCCGCAAATATAATTACAACAAGAAAGCAAAATATCAGTTTCATTTTTTTATACCTTCACAAAGTATTTTAGACTCTCAAAAGAATACTTAGTACAGTAGTACTTAGTACTTAGTACTTATGATACAGTACTTTAAGTTACTGCTATTTATATTAAAAGGGACCAAACAACGTATGCCTAAACTCAACAAATACTATGTACATTTTAACGTAATCAATTTATTCAATTTTAATATGCCAAACAACTTGTAATCTATAGTAGCAACTAGTATTTTTGCGACTCAGTTGCCATTTTGAGAACTCGGCCTTTTTTAGACCTGTTTTTAAAACCAGTACTTTTCTTTCTTTTCTTTCTATAACACAAGCTCTGCTTAGCTTGGGACTAGATGGCGTTGTGTGATAGTTGTGGAATATTATTATTATTATTATGCGATTCTCAGCAAACATCCCTGATGCCCTACAGAATCGCCGCAGCCCCATCAGCATCCTGAACGCATTATTAAATTGGACTCAGAGGGCACTGTAAGACTTTTGAGTAGTCAGCCCACAAGCTGCACGTGTAGAAGGATGTACAGTAAGATCGGAATAGTGTAATTTTGACTTCTGTCGAACAACGTGCAAACCTGCGGGCATGTTCGCTCGCACTGCCAGTGCCCTACGTTCCCTCTCCATATCATCATTGTCTTTGAGGTGAGAGGTAAGTATATGTCCTAGGTACTTAAATTTAGACACCCTAAAAATCCATCCATCCATCCTAATTTATGACACATATTCTGCCATCTACCTAATTGCCACGAGAAGCTAGTATGCCAGCAATAGTTTAATTTATATCTAAATTATATTAAAATAATTAGGGCTGCGTACCAATATTTGTATAATTTATATTCTATTCTATTTATCTTCGGGGACGCCGGCAGACACCAGACGGGCGATCAGTCCTTTCGTTGTGGATTATTTCGCCCAGTTCCCCATTTTGGTGGATCCCCTTCATGGGTTACTGGTGGTCGGCATCGCGAATCTTCCTGTTGCCTTGCAGAAGCTCACCAGTTGTTCGGTGGAGATTTCTGCGAGCTTCTCTTCATTAATCTCATCTGTTCCTAGGATTTCCCATCTGAGTGGCCCATACATTGTGCATTCCGCCACAAGGTGGAAACTTGTTTCTTCTGCTTCTCCACATGCTGGGCATATGGGATCTTCCTTTACTTTCATAATCGTCAGATGTCTATTGAGTCCACAGTGTCCTGTTGCGACCCCTACTACTAGTCTTATGTTTCCCCTGCTCATTCTGAGTAACTTGTGGGATTTCTTTTCATCATATGACTTTAAGAAGATTTTTGATTGTCGACAACCTTCTGTTGCGTTCCATCTTCTATTTGACTCTCTTGTAGTTATTCTATGGATGATTCCTTTTGTTATATTATGTGGGATCGGTAACCTGGGCTCTGGTCCCACAAAGGTTTCATCTGCTCCTTTTCTGGCTAATTCATCTGCTATCTCATTCCCTTCGTGTCCTTGATGACCAGGGACCCATGCGACTGTTACTTCTGCTTTTTCCGCTAGTTGGTTGAGTGCTTCCTTGCACTCTTTAACCAGTGCAGATGTGACTTCCACTTTGTTCAGTGCTTTGAGTGCTGCTTGACTATCACTGTATATAACTATTTTGGAAAGATCACCTGTAAGGGCGTTTCCAATTATTCTGGTACATTCCATAATGGCATGTATTTCTGTCTGGAACACACTTGCGCCTGTTCCTAGTGAGAATGATCTATTTATTTCCAGTCTTGGTATGTGTATCCCAGAGCCGGATAGCTTAGTTGATTCTTTCCTTGATCCATCTGTATAGCAGACCGCTGTAGATGGATCACTCTCGATTGTCCATTCTTCTCTTGAGCCTATATGTATTCTATACTTTTTGTCGAAGATCTTCTCTTTTTTGATTAAGTCATTGTTGGCCATAATCATTGATAGATTGTCTTCGTACAGATTTGCTATCTCCGAGTGACCTTTGTCCATAAAATTGCCTTTCCAGAGGTTCAAGCTTTTCAGTTTGAACCACTGCTCTAAGGCTCTTTTCTTGACTTGTAGACTAAGCGGTATCATTCCTAGTATGACATCCAGGGCCGCTGAGGGAGTCGTCCTCATTGCCCCAGAGATCATTAACCCGGCCATTCTTTGAACTTTTACTAGCTCTGTGCTGTTACTCTTGATTTGTGTTCTGTGCCACCATACTATTGCTCCGTGTATAACTCTGGGTATGATGATGGCATTGTATATCCAGGCTACTATAGCCGGTTTCATTCCCCAGGTTCGACCTATAGCTCTTCTGCATTGTAGTAATGCAATTTTTGCTTTCTCACATGTTTCTTTTATATGCGTCTTGTATGACATGGTTTTGTCTAAGATCACTCCTAAGTATTTTATTTCCTTAGTTACTTCTATCCGTTCACCGTCTATGTATATTGGTGATAACTCCGTGTATTTCTTTCTTTTTGTAAAAAGGACTAACTTCGTTTTGGTGGGGTTGAGGTTCAGTCCCCTTTCCCTACACCATTCGAGGGTAGCCCTAATTCCTTTCTTCATTACGTCACTCATGGTGCTAAGTACTTTTCCAGTAATTAATAGCACTCCATCGTCCGAGTATGCTTGTATATATATGTGCATCTTGTTTAGCTTCTTAAGCAAGTCGTCAAGTACCAAACACCATAGGAGCGGCGAGATGCAGCCTCCCTGGGGAAAGCCCCTCACCGCTCTCACTGTGATGGTATTGTTACCTAATTCGGCCTGAATTGCTCTGTGTCTTAGTACGTTTTCTATCCATCTTGACATGTAGCTTGCTATGCCTTCTCTTTGTAAAGCGGCCTTGATCGCTGTGGAGTTGGCTTTGTCAAAAGCTCCCTCCACGTCGAAAAAGCAGCCCAATGCAAAGTCTTTGTTTTCTAACGCTCTTTCGATTCTTACCGCTATGTTATGGAGAGCTGTCTCCGTGGACTTGCCCTCCATATATGCATGTTGATTCCTCTGTAGCGGCGTGTCACTTTTTTCCACTTTGTTTCTAATGTGTCTGTCTATTATTTTCTCTAGGGTTTTCAGCACGAAAGACGAGAGACTGATGCACCTAAAAGATTTTGCTTCCTGGTACGTCGTCCTCCCAGGCTTGGGGATGAAGACTACTCTAACTTTTCTCCAATTTATATTCTAAGTCAACCATTTGGCAAGTGGTTTTAGCACGACAATGAATAAATTGGCAATTTCAGATGAACATGTTAATACTCTAAGTAGTACGTACTCAAGACGGGTCCCCGATGTTGTTTCGAACGCCGCTGTTGCGACACACGCTGTTGCAAATTATTTTTCCATTGCCTCACAGGTTCGAAAGCTCATGGACTCGAATAAAGTAGTCGCGAAAGACGCTGTTTCGAAAAACATTTTTACTGCCTCATACGCTCGAATGATTCCGATTTATAAAGTGTACAGAAAAATATTTATGCAGTAATTAAATAAAATCAACAAATTCGGTGTCACAAGTACTGTTTTACGTTTGTTGTTTACATCGTATGATGCAAAGAAAATGGTTTTCGAAGCAGCTTCTTTCGCTACTACTTCATTCGAGTTCATTAGCTTTCGAACCTGTGAGGCAGTGGAAAAATAATTCGCAACAGCGTGTGTCGCAACAGCGGCGTTCGAAACAACATAGGGGACCCACGACTACCGTGACTTTTTAGTCGTCTTACAACGGCAGCCCTCTTCATCTATTCAAGAAGTAGATCATCAGATTTGCGTCATTTAAAAAAAAATCATCATCATCATATAATGTTCCCTCTGCAGGAACTCAGGCCTCCTCTCTAGGAGAGGGATGGGCTATAATCCACCACGCGGGCTCAGCGCAGGTAGATATCACGTGCGTGTCTTTGACATGCCGGTTTCCTTGTGATGTTTTCTTTAAATCCGTTTATGTTAGTTTCTACATACGAAATAAGAGCAGCCGCTTTGGTCGATCGATCTTCAGGTTAAACCTTGCTTGACCAGGTTGGTCCGCGTAAGTGTGACCACTCACTACATGTCCAGTTTACTTCGTACCTCAAAAATTCATAGCAGTCCCGGCTGTCATTTCATAGATCTTTGACAGGCATTACAAGTAGTCAGTGTCCCGAAAGTCTGAAAACCAGTCTTACCAAGGCGTATCATATTATACAGCACCAACTGCGTTGTGGACGTCAGATAGGCAGTCGCTCCATGTTAAATACTGGTATTCAGTTGCGTCCGGTTAGACTGGAAGCCGCTATGCAGATGATGATGATAAGTAATAATAAAATACTAGATTGAGTTGACATGATCGTCCGAAGTCGTTATAATATGTGCGTGTGAACTGAGGGACCACACTGGGAATACGCGAAATGAACTTCCTAGGATTTAGTAGTAGACTTAAAACAATTGTAGAATGAATCTGGGAATTTGTAAGCAAATATATTAAAAAGTACGACCCAAAAAGTGTGGTCCCTCAGTTCTCACAGACGATTAGCCAGATCTCGGAAAGTAGCTTAAAAAATATTGTTTTGTGATTACAGACATTTAGTAAATAACAGACCACAAAGCATTAAAGATTAAAAAATATATAACGACTGAACTGTGGCCCCTTAGTCCACACAACAAAGATAAATATTTTAGTGAATATTACTGAACAGAATTATTAAAACCGTTACATTTCTACATAAAGTTTCAGTAATAGTCTTAAAACATTTTGTTAAAAAAAATGGAGGTATGTCCCTCAGTTCACACGCACATGTTATAATGTATACCTATTATAGCTGGAGAAAATATGGATTGAATATTTATTTCACTTATTTGGGCAGAGTGAAATGGAGTGTCCGACTTCTACTGACTAAAAACCACCCCTGCTCCTCCTTAGCCCTTTATGCCGAGGCCGCGGTATCTCTTACAACATCCCGCAGTCAGACTTATGGTGCCTTATTGTGTGTGCTCTGTCGCAGAGCCACCTTTTTAGAAACCAATCAATGGTATCTTAAAATGATGTTCGTCAAACGTACATCATGTACGTATACCGTTATCGCTGTACGTGCATTAAGTAATGATAAAACAGACATTGATTTTGGCACACAGAACATGTACTCAGGAAAGATAAACGCTACTGTTTTTTGATGAAAACTGTTGTACGAACAGTGTTTAAGGCGTACGTGTTGAAAAATATCATTATTAGACAGTGTTTTTTTTTTGTTTAAATTTACTAAAATTTTCATAGAAAGCGCCTGGTTCTATCGTGTCAGCAAAATGTTTTGTAGCATTGTGATTAGGCGCACAACTATAAATATTATTAACGAGGAAAATTAGCGTATTAGCAGTTCACATTTTCTTCAAATTTCATACCAGTGGGGTATCAAAATGAAAGGTTTTTAGAGGTGATTACAAAACTATAAAGTGGTTTCAGAGTCATTCGAAGTGACAAACCGTATTAAAGATGTTTCTTTTAGTCGGGTTGATTTAGTTTTTTCAAATACTTTATAATTTTTAAAAGTACCTACGTTATTCTTTCAACCAAGGAAACATAAAGACTCAATGTAAAAAAAACAAAGAGTACACAGGAAATACATTTTAATAACAAACACAACTTTTTGGCTTTTAATAAACAAAATAAAACAAACAGAACAGTGTAGACAATAGGTATCCCATATCCAGTGTAACATGACCTTGTTTTGTATAGACTCCCAACACCTTGAGAGATCCGCATAAACTGGATGTGTATAGTTTATTAACTTGTAAGTAGAAGCCGTTATTACTGGACCAACACTGATATTCTTGTGTGATTCTCTCTCCCACTAGATTATTGTGCAACGCTACACGGATATTTTGACACTTGGGTGACATTGACAGGAGAAAAACACATAAAAAGATGGCGGTCTTTGTCACGCACCTCTATGCAGAAACATGTGCATAAGTTACCAACCCCAGTTACGCCCTAAGTCTGTGTTAAGGTTGACTTGCGAGCTAGCTCACTGTCAGCCCGTCTTATGACGACAACGGGTGCGTTCGTGTTCCCTGCAGGCCTCAAAGAGACGTTAACAACTTTGAAAGGCCCACGAGGACCTATGAGGCCGGCCTGTGGGTTGTTCGCGGCCCTGGACACAATGGACTAAGAGGGAACATGGTTTTTAGTCAGTAGAAGTCTTACACTCCCTTACACCCCACTCAGAGCGGGAGTAATTTTGATGCTTTCACAACCTCCAAAAAAAAAAAAGAGGTTGACTTGCGAGGGGCATTTAGAAGACACATGCCTAAAGATACATAAATAGAAAAATGGGAAAGTTTAATATTCAAATGATAAAATAACTATGTACATTAATTAAAAACTATAAAATAAACTAACAAGGAACTAGCATCGAAATACTGCTCCTCAACGCTGTCAGCCGGTAATGTGCCCAAAAGACTGGCGGCATTGCCACGTTGTATGGCAACGCTTAGCCTCTGGCCAAGATAAAAGCCAGCCCTTGGGTCACGAGAAGCGTCAACTAAGCGTTTAGAAATTTCATTAAAAAGGCTATGAGCATTCGGAGCCCACGGCTCTAGAGTTTCAACCCCAAACGGCTCGGCAATGTAGTTAAAAATAAAATTAATTAATATAAAAATTGGATTATAATGTGCTCAAATATAGTATTTTTTAACATTTATCACACATGGTATTATCCCCGGCAAGTTCTCTCACACTCCTCAATACTCATGAAATTATTAGAATTGCCGCCGCAACCTCCATAGGTGAAGTGTTGACATTTTCCTGAAGTAGTACTGTATCCAAATCTGAAATACAAAATACAAAAATTAACATAAAAAGTACCTAATTTTCCGACCGTAGGCTGTCCAGCAGTGGACGTCTTTTGGCTGAAATGATGATGATGATGATGATGATTAGACTATTATTTATAGGTAGTCAGTGGCTCGAAAAATAGGAAAACTACTAACTCAATAGGTATTTCAACAAAAAAATCTAATAAATCTGTCTGTTAGATTATTGAACTATTGTCTGTTAGAATTTTGGATACGTGTTTTATATTCTATCAAATTAATAAAAATTTACGAAAATAAAACGTGTCAAAGATCATGAGTGGGGGCTTGTGACGTCACTTTGTGGGTAAAGAGAACTAACCTTGTGACGTCACACGCCTTTTCGAAGCACTGTATCGTCTTCGTCTTTTGGTTACGTGAAAAAAAAAAACTATTATTTTTTGAAAATCTATCTGACGGACTAATTTGATTTTTTTGGTGAAATATGCTATTCTGATCCGACACAATTTAGATTGAAAACGACATTTAATGAAGAAAAAGTAGCCTCAAAGTCCCAGTCTTAACAAGGGGTATTGTAACTTAGAAATGACTGGGTTTTGAAGGTACAGCCTATTTGGCTTCCTAGCTGTAAAATACCAGTTTTCAGCTGCATCATCAGTATGAGGCCGAGTTCGACATAGATGGAAGAAGGCTAGGCAGATGATTATCATGCCAGAGTGGGTTTAAAACTACGGCCTGTGACTCACATGTTTGAGTCGTTTTCAGTTTGTCCCCAATAGGGTCATTGACAAAAAAAAACAAATTAATCCGTCAGTTATATTTCCAAAAAATATAGGACACGTATTTTTTCTTTTTTCACGTAAACAATAAATGAAGACGATACAGTGCTTCGAGAAGTTAAGCGACGTCTGAGTTAGGTATCTAAATATTTTACCAGACAGGGGCGCCACCAGCCCCCACTCACGATCTTTCACACGATTTATTTTTGTCAATTTTTACTAATCTGATAAAACAAAAAACACGTTTCCAATATTTTTCGGTAATCTTACAGACGGACACTGAATCTAATTTTTTTTAGTCAGTCAACTATCCTATAATTGTGACTTACATACGAGTAGTTATGTTCGCATTTCACGATTTTAAAACAGAGACATCATTAGTCTGTTGCCTCGGAGGGCAAAACCTGGATGATTCTGGCCCTGGACCGTGGATATTGGCACAAGGAAAGAGAGGCCTAGTGGGTTAATTAGGGCTGTGGGTGATGATGATGATGATGATGATGAAAACAGAGGTAATACTGAATAAAATAATAAAGGTAGAGAACCTGGGCATCGCAGCACGACATAATCCGTGTTCAATCGGTTGCTGGCATTTAGGATCTAAAAACGAAACAAATGATTAGGTACTGCATAACACAAAGTCACTCCTGTGGTTCCTGCAGAGTTACTTAAACTGCTGTCGTAAGAAAAAAGAGCACATCTGAGAAACGTAATGTCGAAAAATAACCCATAATAGATTAGGCTTATTTTCCTAGCTCGCCGTCCGTCCGTCTTATGACGAGCAGGCCGTGTTGACGGCGCGTTCGTGTTCCACACGCGCCTCAAAGAGATGTCAGCAATATTGAAGGCAAGGGCCGATGCCCGTCGGGGCTGCGGGTTGTTCGAAAGAGATACCGCGGCCTCGACACAAAGGGCTAAGAAGGAACATGGGTGGTTTGTAGTCAGTAGAAGTCTGACACTCCCTTTCGCTCGGCATAAGAGCGGGAGGGGTTATTTGATGATTTCCCACCCCCAAAACAAAAGGATTATTTTCCTAACTGTTGGGCCCTTTTTAGTTAATTCGACTGAATAATACACCGTCATTTCGTCAGCTATGTGCGAGTCCCACCTAATAGAGGACTATTTCCATCAACCGAGAACAAATCTAGAGTCTGCTTCTGGACCTCAGGACCTCATGCACAGCAGTCGCACTTGGGACCACTAGACCAAGGAGGCAGATCACATTAATAAAAAAAATTGTAGTTACAAAACTAAAAAACCCGTATTTTCATTTCATAATTTAATATTTAAATGAACCCCGCCTGCTCATAAATTTTTGTTTTTTGCTTTTCAGTCTTTTCAGTCGGTGTTTTTAGTTTTGTAACTACTATTTTTTATTTCCAACTTTTTAGTTCTATTGTGTTGTTTCTTTCGTTGGTCGCGATAAATTCTTCTCTGATGATTTAACTTTTGTGTTTGTTTTATAGGATTTGTGACTTTGAATTTCTTTTTAACAAATAAGTGTCATATATTTTTGTTAATCTCCTTTTAAAACCCTACTCGATGGTAACGGATTCGTTTTTTTTTTCAAATCCGCAATATGACCACCAAAATCCGCAATTTTTGTTTGTTTTTTAATTTTATACGTACGTATATTGTATTCAAATCCCTTCATCCGTTTAGAAGTTAAGAGGGAACAAAGAAACGGACATTACATATGTACATACCTACATACAAACATACACGCCAAACACATAACCTTCCTTATTTGGGCTTCGCCGCAGTCGAGTAATAAAGTCGAGATTGTGAGTGTATATTATTATGTTAGTTACTATTTCACCCAAAAACTACTAAACGGATTTGGATAAAATTTTGGACACAGATAATTTATATCCTGGATTAACACATAGGATAGTTTTTATCTCGATTTTATCTTCCCGTGGGATAATTTTCGAGTTGTAGCTCGCGAAGGGTTTTTTTGTTTTTTAACTACTTTTTTATTGAAATTATACTTTTAAGATAGAAAATGAAAGAGTGTGTAGGACTGTCATCATCATCATTTCAGCCGAAAGGCGTCCACTACTGGATAAAGGCCTCCCCTAAGTGTCGACACAAAGATTTGGTTTTTGGGTTATATTTTCTTATCTTATTAGTTGCTAAAAAAAAAGAAATTACATCGACGTGTCTACAGGAGACATTGATTTTATGAATAAACATAAAACAGGCAAAAATAAAAAAAAATGTATTCGCCTTTTAAAAAGGGGAAAACATTTTGGATAGAGAACTCGCAGCCCATGTTCCCTCTTAAGGCTAATTTTAATTAATTGCACTATCTCGTGACTTAAAGTCCTAGCAAAAATGATTGTTTTTTAATCTAAAACACAAAGACATTATTCTACAGTAGTTTGTTTTTTTTTGCGGAAGGGATAATGAATCTCACGCACAGATGCATTGCATGCAATAAATATGTGATTAATATATTTGTGTTAATTATTATTTTGAGTACTGGCGGCCCATTGGTTGCGGCCCCGACTTACGAACAGTAAGTCGTGGGGCGCATTACTTTGTGTAATTTATTTCATCACCACTACTCTCAAAACGCAGAAATAAAACATCATGAGGAAACCGGCATGTCTTAGAACCAAGAAATTAGAAGATATGTGACATCTACAACCCGTACTGGGCCCGCGTGGTGGATTATAGCTTATCCCTTTCCTAGAGAAGAGGCCTGAGTGCCTGCAGCGGGAAGATTATAGGCTGATGATGATGATGATTATTTTGATCTAAATATACATACATTACTTTGGCTTATATAATCCATTAATTTATTTCCGTACTCAGAGACGTTTAATGAATACTTAAGCGGTTACTTAGTAAGAATTTGACATACAAAACCTTTACTAAAATGACAAAAACTTTACTAAAAAATGACTTAGGTACGTAATCATTAAACGTCACGACACGAACAGTTTACTTTTCATATGTTACACTGAAAAAATTAATTAGTTGAATCAACATTTATTCAACCTTTTTTTTGTGTTAATATAGAACCTACATAGAAGATTTGTTGAATCAAACAAACTGAAATTGTTACTTTTAAAAGGTAAATTTAACCAAACCCAGTGAGGTTGTTTCAACACTGTTTTGAAATGGTAATATAAACTAGTTTATTATAGGTTAACAGAACATTCAACTATTTTTTTTGTTGATATAGAACCTACCTTTAAAAATAGTTGAATCAATTAATCTGAAATGTGTTGCTTGTAAGGTAAATTTAACCAAACCATCAGCTAAGTTAGTTTAACACTTACTTATAACAGGTAAATTTAACCAAACCACCAGTTAGGTTGTTTTAACACTATTTTGAAATAGTTATTTTAACTATATTATTAAACCTGTATTTTTAAGTATATGGTGCTAAGTTGTAACTACCTGATTTTTGTGGTAAAGTTAACCTGTTTGAAATGAACCTAAGCTTAGTGGTATAATCTACCTAGATCATAATAGTATTTTTGACAAAGGTGTAATGTAGAATCGACACGTAGCAATAGGTGAGAATAACCTAAATTTGGTGGTAAAATTAACCTGCGTACCTGTAGTGGTATTCTTGACTGTTGTAAATGTAGTATTGACATGTGAAATTAAGTTGTAACAACCAAATTTTTATGATAAACTTAACCTGTATTTTTAAGTTGAAACAACTTGTGGTGTTTTGTTAAATGAACCTCTGCTTTGTGGTATAATCTACCTAGATCATATTCGTATTTTTGACAAAAGTGTAATGTAGAATCGACACGTAGCAATAGGTTAGAATAACCTAAATTTGGTGGTAAAATTAACCTGCGTATATTGGTATTCTTGACTGTTGTAAATGTAGTATTGACATGTGAAATTAAGTTGTAACAACCAAATTTTTATGATAAACTTAACCTGTATTTTAAGTTGAAACAACTTGTGGTGTTTTGTTAAATGAACCTCTGCTTTGTGGTAAAATCTACCTAGATCATAATAGTATTTTTAACAAAGGTGTAATGTAGATTCTACACGTAGCAATAGGTTAGAGTAACCTAAATTTGGTGGTAAAATTAACCTGTGTATTTTGGTATTCTTGACTGTTGTAAATGTAGTATTGACATGTGAAATTAAGTTGTAACAACCATATTTTTATGATAAACTTAACCTGTACTTTTAAGTTGAAACAACTTGTGGTGTTTTGTTAAATGAACCTCTGCTTTGTGGTAAAATCTACCTAGATCATAATAGTATTTTTGACAAAAGTGTAATGTAGAATCGACATGTAACAATAGGTTAGAATAACCTAAATTTAGTGGTAAAATTAACCTTCGATGTTGGCATTCTTGACTGTTGTAAATGTAGTATTGACATGTGACATTTAGTTGAAATTACTTGTTTTTTGTAAAATCAACCTGCATTTATTAGTAATATCTACCTACAATATAAAGTATTTTAACAAAGGTGTAATGTTGAAACGATACGCCTCAATAGATTAGAATAACATATTTTGTACTTACCATGTAGGTTATGATAAATGATCTGTCCAGTGATCATTTAGGTTTGATGCTGGACTATGCCGGCATGATAAGTGCAAATGCTATTCTAAGCTATTGCTACATTACATAAAGCCTAATTCAACATTATACCTACTTCTTCCGTGAAAATACAGATTGATTTTACAAACGTCATATTAAAGTAAATTCTGTACAAACAAATACTTTTACATTTCAGGTTAACTTATTACTTAGCTAATTACAAAATACCAATATAATATTGACACAACTCAATGCAGATTTATTCTACAATACACTTTCATCAAAATACTTACCACAAAGGAAATCTAATTAGGTATAGACAATAAAACAAAAAAGTTATAAATCAATATTACACATTTATTTAACCATAACAAATCACATTTATTTAACCATAAATAACATAATAAAACTTTATAGTATTCAAATTTTAATTAAGTAACTAGCTAATCGTCCAATACATATGGACATTTAGCGAGAGAATGTCAAAGTTTGCCAAACAAACAATTATTAGTAGATTTAACAAATACATACCTACCTAAGTTTCAAATGTATTTACCGTTTTTTGGATCGTAGCGTAATGGCCATTTGCCATTAGTTGTTGGGCCTAACAATTGAGTGATATCACTTTGTTAGGCCTAAGAACCAATAATCGTTATCGCTACGATCCAAAAAACGGTAGTAATTACATTTGCATGACAGACTAGCCCGACTGACTGGTAGCGACACTTTTTTATATAAATAATAGAATTTAATGGTAGTTACCTACAGGACATACTCTGCTATATATAACATAGTAAAAAAATTGCCTAGAAGGCCACCCATCAGTATGAACCTGCATTAACACCAGAAAAAACCTAACCATTACAGTTGACAGACTCACAAACTTAACTTAAAGCTCGTTCATTTTGAACGCTAGCCTAAAACTAACCAGCTGCGGATCCTGTGTTGCAAGGCCCGACTTTAAACGTCCTGTAGGTCTAGTCTGTCATGCAAATGTAATTACCGTTTTTTGGATCGTAGCGTAAAGGCCATTTGCCATTAGTTGTTAGGCCTAACAATCGTTTAATCACCATAGTGATATCACTTTGTTGGGCCTAACAACCAATAATCGTAATCGCTACGATCCAAAAAACGGTAGTAATTACATTTGCATGACAGACTAGACCTACTGGTAGCGACACTTTTTTTATATAAATAATAGAATTTAAGGGTAGTTACCTACAGGACATACTCTGCTATAAACAGGGTGGAAATTTTGCATGCCACCTGGAGGGAAAATAGTCTAAATACCGGAGATAGCAAATTATACTCAAAGGAAACATTCCTTTATTTTTAAAAAGAAATTTAATCTGCATTCAAAGATTTTGAAAATTCGCTTGCCACACGGGAATCGAACCGGCTAAATTCCAAAAAAAATAACACCCTGTACTTTTATGGTACCAATCGATAAGATCAATCATAAGGATCAAATCTCTCTAACAAACATGATAAATTAAATGAAAGGAAAACCATGAAATCTTATTTTAATAGAACAAAAAAAGGGTAAAGTAACTAATTAGTTGCAATTGTTTTGAAAATTGTGAAATGCCACATTGTTGCAGCGATATATCACTTTGTGCTAAAGTACTACAAGCATTTTCCAGTTGAACATTGTTATTTTGTGACTGAGGCTTTTCAACGCAGTTGTAATTTAGTTGGTCTGCACCAACTAAATTACGACTGTGTTCTTGCAATAAGACCTCGCACTCACTATTATTTATTACGCTACCGTTCGGAGATTCTAATGATTTAACAAAATGTTCTTTGTGTATCAGAAGATGGCGTTTGAAGCTTTTTTCATTTTGAAATAGTCTACGACATGTATGCTGTGCGCAATGATATTCTGACAAACCATTATGTATGTATGTAAAGTGGAGGAACAAACCTTTAATTGACTCTAAGTCGACTAGCACAAACATAACAGCGATAATGCAATACCATTATTAAACGTTAACTATCTCAACATCACTTTAGGTCGGCGATCAACGAGCAAACGCTTGGAAATTTGACGTTTTGAGGCGTTGCAATTTTGTAGAAATAGTGTTGAATGAACATCCACTGCTGTAGGCATTCGGAGGGGTATTGGACGTCAAATACCTGGAAGATCTTGAAACATATATCCACGGCCTGTAGAAGTGTTGACATGTGGTAGGTCACATCGTCGTAATTCACGTAAAATGCTTCCAATTCTTCTACTGACTGCCCGACGCAAACCACAATGGGTTGACAGGTCAACTTTTTTTCGAGATGGACTTCTCGCCGTTTGACCAGGGCGTTTGTTATGTCAGTTTGTGTCTGAAAAGAAAAAAAAACAATCAAACACAAAGAAAGATGAATTTTGTAAACTAGGTAGGAACATTTTTTTTTATTTAAGTATCCGTATCTACTTAATATTTTGTGTTCTCATTGAAGTTAATATTAAGTTGTTCTCTATGTTTAATAAGGTACTTATTAAACATAGAGTATGTATTTACAACAAAAAAATGTATCTATGTATAGTATATCAGTCATCTGGTTCACATAACACAAGCTCTGCGTACTTTGGGGCTAGATAGTGCTGGGTGAAAAAATATGTCCAGCATTATTTATTTTATTATTATTCCATTTTACCTTAACATGCAGGACCAAATTGTCCCGGGCTTCCAAGATAGATGGTTTCGTAAATTTCTTTGATGAGGCTGCACGACCTCGTGCGACTGAAGGGACTAGTTTGCCGCACAGGAGAGACAGTATTATGAATACTTTGGTATCTGAAATGAAAATAATCTATGTAAAATAATACATTAATTACCTGATTACGGCAAGGCTAAAGGAGGGTGATGAGTTTAGCAGTCTATTTATGTATGTTTGTATGTACGTAAGTTCATCGTATCGATGAGGAATCGTTTGATGAGTCGTGCTTCTTAGCAAAAATCTGACAAAAAAAATAGGGTGTCAAGTCAGCCATGGTGTTGAATTGTCATACAATCAATGCCAAAGTAAAATTACTTAGTGCATTTACAAACTAACCTTCATTTGGATTTTTCTCGAAAACTGCATTGTACTCTTTGAATGACTTAACGTCATTTTTGAAAATTGTGTATGCTTTTTCCATGAAGTTATCAAATTTTTCAAACAGAACTACTTCTTTATCCGGATACCGATATTCGAAGTCGATGTCAATCTAAAAAATATTATAAAAACAAAGATGATTTTAGATTTAGGAACAAGAAAATAATAGAATATAGGTAGGCCCTATCAATATATAAATGCAAAAGTCTCGTCTCTTAGTAATAGATCTGAATGTAATTTACCAGTTTATATCCAAAATTTTGTTTCAAAATAGGATATTTTTGTAATATTTCTTGCAGTTGTTTCGTTTTATCATTATAGTCTTTCTCGACCCTGTACGCTCTTGTTGCCAGCCAGTTTTCGCGCACCTCTTGGAACGGTTCTTTATGGTATTTTAGCCAGATGACCAGCTCTTCATTTTCTGAAACCAAAAAACAGAGGTATGACAAATAATTGCAAAGCGATGTGTAGGTATTTTAAACAAACATAATACCTATTATACCGATGATTATGTTCTCTTCGACCTCAGTATCTTGTTTTTCATCATCATTATATTTGCGTTTCCTTGATATGACCCCCTCTTTTTTTAGGACTCGTCTTTGATTATTATACCTGTCCACTAGTTTTCCTCTGGCGGGAATCGTTTTTTTGTTTGTAACTATGGCCGGGATGTACCTAGTAGGTTTCCTAGAAAAAAAGTAATATAAGCAAGGATAGTGAACATGACTAATGGTATGAACTTGAATCAATTTTGTAAGTTTACTACACACACTAGTATGTGTCAAATTATGATTTGTTTAAAGGAATCATAATTAAGCTTAACTACGACTACTGTATGACTTTACATTTATAATATAACGGAGATACAGATACATATACATAGATAGGTACATGACGCTCACTATTGTCACTAACTACGTCGCACTACGATAACTACGCTTTCTACGACTACTGTATGACTGTAAAGATGAAAAATATATAATAGGTAGGTACATATAAGTAATAACGGAGATACACAACATAGATACCTACATAACGCTCACTATTGTCACTAACTAGGTACGTCGCACTAGGTACTATTATTTTTTATACTAGGTAGGTAGGTACTTGGTAAAGAATGTACTATAGGTATCATAAATAGGCTGGTAGGTATATAAACCTTATGTTCTGTTGGAACAAAGCGAGTGATAGCCTCTGATAACACAATGAAGTCTTCTTTTTTCATGCACTGATATTTGTTAATATACCACTCCACAATGCTTTTTGTTAGATATGACCTGCTAGTCGCATCAAGCTTATCGCTTGATTTCAGACGGGCCAGAACCAGTTTTCCATAACTGTTCTCATTAAGAATGGTGGGTATATCTATACTCTAAAATAGAACAGTAAAAAAAAAGTAAAGAACTTAAGGAAAACGTGTGTCATAATAAAATTATGAAAAATCCAAACTTACATTAAGTATTTGTTTTGGGTCAGCATTAGTTTTTACGCTACAGCATAAGCTACTACGACTAGAGCACGTTGTAGGGCTTGCAGGAGCAGAAATTGTGTCTTCCGATGCAGTTTCCTGTAAAATAATAAACCAAGTTAAAACTTTAGATTTTCTAGTTTGCTATCCATGCGACTTAATTATAGACTTCACGCTGTGACGTCAACAACAAAAACTCAACAGAAATATTATCGAATGATTCAAAACTAGGTAAGTACTAATAAAAGATCTAACTACTAGAGGCCTGAGTCCCAATGTTTAACCAGCGTAAGCGTAGGAGTAAGTCGCTACGAATGGCCATTGTGATTGGTTGTTAGGCCTAACGTTAGGCCTCACAACCAATCAACTTAGGTAGATACAAGTTAGGTAGGTACTCAAATAAGTAACAAGTTAACATTACTTTTGTGTTAAAATAACATTTTGTGACGTGTTTGATATACCTACTACATTTTGTTAGTGCTTCCATAACCTATAATAAGTAGGTACTACCTAAAATTAATTAATAGGTAATTTAATCTCACCAACAAGTGAGATTAAAATACCTAATAAAAATAATAGAGATAGGTTTACTTACATGGGTTATTTTTTCCAGGTTCCTCACACCGACTCTGAATAATATTCTTTCTTTTATAAGCGGCACTAATTCTTTTAGATCGTTATCCTGTATTTCTGTGAGTAAATCTATAGTGATTTCATTCTCTGAAAAACAAAACCAATAATATTACTATACCTACGTAACCTACGTACCTACATACCTACCTACCACCTATCGTAGTTTCGGTACGCGATCGCATCTCAAATCCGTAGGTAGGTATATTATTACCTTCGCAAGACATTACGTATCGTAATGTAAACAACCTGTACCTACCTAATTGTATAGCGTAATTTACGATATACATTATATATATACATACAATTAGGTACAGGGTTATTTAAAATTTTGTTTAAGCTGAAAGAAGTATAAAAAACTTTAAAATAGTTGTCCGACGAACTCGAAGCCATGATGGTCAATAAAGACTTTACCTGTTTCTTTAAGTAGGGCATCCTGCACCGATCTCTTTCCCTAACACAGAAACTCACACACATCGCCGCGAGTACAATGATTTGTTGTCTCTTGCGATTCTCGATCGCATGCAGACATATAGGTACGTCGACCGCTCGCTTCCACGAATCGAGTTCGCGCGCTACACCTGTAGAAACCTGTTTGATTGGCATAAACTGAGATAAATAAAATCTATGTACTTACCTACTTGTAGATAAATTACTAATTTAGCTACAATAAATTAGTAATTTCATCATGATCAGACTATGGCGTTTCATACATTCTATTAGGGTAGGTACTTACCACAAAAATTTTTAATTGTTTCTTCAGATAAACCCCAGTCTCGGAGATATACTGGCACCAGTGGTTTCTCAAAATCTTCCATATTTACTTAAGGTATCACTGAATAAACGGAACCTTCACTTACAATCAACGGTACTTACTTACACATAATCACTTTAAATTTTTCAAATTACAGTCTAACGCACGTCTAATGTCGAGTGTCGACACGGGCAGACTAAACAAACGCAAGCGCGCGCGGCGCGCGCGCTTGGATTAGGGACACGAAAAAAGTATTGATACTTTGTGGTATCGAGTACCTACATTTCCTTTACTACGTAGGACGTATTATATTTATAAATATGTTAGCTTAACCCATTTTTTTGGTTGTAACAACAATTAGATTTCAACTTTTTTTAATGGGACTCGGGCCTCTGTGAGTTGTAGACCTTGCAGACCTTGCGAGTCTGTTTTTGCATAGGTAGGTAGGTAGGTACCTAGCTTAAATCGAAATAATGTTTTAATGTTAATTTTTAGCTAGGTAGGTAGGTAGGTACCTACCTATTAGAAAATGTTCCTAATGTTAAATGTTGTTTATACCTATAGTAGGTACCTACCTATTCTGTGTCTACAGGTACCTACCATAGGCACAGAATACTTTATGTTGGGTAACCTACCTATAAATCGATTAATTAAATTAGGTAGTGTACCTATAGGTCAACCTGAATGCAAGTAAAGTTGCAAACAAAAGCTACATAGGTAGGTAGGTAGGTACCTAAGTTACCTAACTATAGGTACCCTACCTACTTATATTTTGAAAGATGATGAAATTTCCTTGTGATTTGAGGTATCCAGGTTGCGGGTTGCGGGTTCGATTCCCGCGGCGATATAGGTAAATGTTTGCACGAACTGTAAATATTTTTTCAACACACTTGCTCATAAAATGGCTCTAATTTCACCGCAATTAGGCACATAATGACACCTATAATCAAACTGTGACTTTTTCAAACTCAAACTCAAACTCAAAGCATTTATTTCAATTAAACCTATAAAGGCACTTTTGAATGTCAGAAGAACAATTCATAAAAACAAATCTACGAGTGCAATACGTCATTCCGAAAGCCACCACGCCGAATCACACGCCGCCGAATGCCAGCAACAACGAGCACCGCGAGCACGAAAGCACGCAACGACGCACACCGCTACAACGAATGCACGAGACCCCGAATCACGGAACAACGAATGCAATGCGCAACCGTCGCCCCGCAACCCGGAGCCCCGCGCACCCGTCGCCACGGCACACGCCGCCGCACGCCCCCGCACCCGCAGCACTCGCCGCCGCAAACATCCGGCGCCGCGCAACTCGACGCAGTAACCCCCGGAACGACGCATTGCACTCTAAAGCTACAGTCACAGACACAAGGCATAATAACTTGTGAAAGTACTGTAGTTGCCCATTCCCTAGCGTAGATCTCTATGGAGAAGAAAGGGCAAGAAACTCCATGTACACTCTTTTCAATCAGAATATTATTACAAAATCTTGGTACATTACATCATTCATGTTGAGATGGTATATTATGTGAGAACTATGTAGCAAGACGTGCAAGTTAAGAGCGTCCAGACTAAAAACATATAATAAATAAAAATATATAAATAAACCATGGCAACTAAGAGATGACCAGTCTCCACTGACAGCGCCCGTTCACGAACATGACGCCTGGATCAGCACCATTCAACTCAACCATTTTGAAGGGAATTTAATGATCCGACACATGCGCCACCATCAGCGAGACATTTAAGTGAGCATGACATACTCTCAGACACCAGGGCAACGTCACTAAAAAATAACTAAATGTAAAAAGTGGCTTTATAGTACATAGTACTCACACATGTGCCATGCAATTATATAATATTAAGATATTGAATCTATACAATGCAAAGATATTCTTACAATCTTCTGCAGCCTCTACAATAACTTCTCATGATAGGTAATCAATGGTTGTGGAGCAGGCCCAGCATTAAGCCAAGCATTTTTATCATCAATTCATTACTATTATTCACAAGTGAGTTATAGGGTTTTTTTTTTTGGTTGAGGTGCTTGTTGCTTTGTTCCTAAAAGTTTCCATATAAAAAAAAAATCGTGTTCAATAGTACAAATAAATTAATGTACCTATTGCTTGCTCATTTCACTGAAATGTAACTTTTGTTTTCTGTGTAATAAAGAAAACTTTGAATTCCCCATTTTGTACGTGGATTCGCTATCCGCGAAAAGCCAAAAAACAAACCTCATTATTTTAGTCTATGGCCGATCGCCATTGTTAGATGCGCGCGCATAGGAAAACTGATTAAATTTTCCCGCCATTGAAAAACTTTTCATCACTCGTTTTCACTGTTGAAATTATAGTTATTTATCAATGAAAAAATGTCTACAACTACTAAGTAGTTATGAAGAAAATGATTTATGATGTACACCGCCCGATATAAGATTGAAGCCCTTAACGTTATGGAAAGTTTACTACCTGAAAACTCCAAGGACAAAAACATCAATTTTCTACTAAATAAAAAGATTTTTTAGTATTATTTTCTTCACAAGTGTGTTGAAAAACGTCGTATGACACACGTGTGTATTGATGATTACCGGCCTCGGCTCTCTTAAGACCCTCGCCTGACAGCGGTAATCACCAACATTACACACTTGTACCATAATGTACTATTATCTACACCCATGCTATAAATCCTCTATAAAAGTATCTGAAACAGTTATCTTATGGCCAACATTAAAACAGCCAGTGTGATTATTATTTTTGCTCAACAACTATTAACTTCTTATCTATTTTTTTTATATCAAAATAAACTAGATTATATTTCCTTTCCAACAAGACCACAATCTCATTAATATCTCATTAGCATCATATCAAAACGGACGGACGGCGAGCTACCCATAGCTCACCGTCCACAGGCCCGCGGGGTACGGTGCTAACAATCATTTACACTAGTTATTTTAACTAATGCGTTTAGTTCTTTAGAAAATTTCAAAATAGTTGAATAAATGTAGTATATTTGACTAAGTCCCCTTGTTAATTCAACTTTTGCAATATCGTTGATTCCAACATGTTAGGTGTTGACAACTATTCGCAAAAGTTATTTTAACCAATTTGCTTTGTTGTTTGAAATATTTGCAAATAGTTGAATCAATTTTGTAAATTTAGCTACGTTCGCTTGTTGATACAACTTTTGCAATATGGTTGAATTAAACATTATTTATTGGTTGTTTTAAATTTCTAGCAAAAGGTTAAAATATTGTTTTTACTTTGACTAAATGTATCTGTTGATTCTACTATGTAATGAAATGTTAGGTGTTGACAACTATTCACAATAGTTATTTTAACCAATTTGCTTTGTTGTTTATAATATTTGCAAATAGTTGAAACAATTTTGTAAATTTAGCTACGTTCGCTTGTTGATACACCTTTTGCAATATGGTTGAATTAAACATTACTAATTAGTTGTTTTAAATTTCTGGCAAAACGTTAAATTATTTTTGTTATCTTTACTAAATTTATCTGTTGATTCTACCACGTAATTAAATGTTAGGTGTTGACAACTATTCACAATAGTCATTTTAACCAATTTGCTTTGTTGTTTGAAATATTTGCAAATAGTTGAATCAATTTTGTAAATTTAGCTACGTTCGCTTGTTGATTCAACTTTTGCAATATTGTTGATTTAAACATTATTTATTGGTTGTTTTAAATTTCTAGCAAAAGGTTAAAATATTTTTTTTATTTTGACTAAATGTATCTGTTGGTTCTACTATGTAATGAAATGTTAGGTGTTGACAACTATTCACACTATTGTGAATAGTTGTCAACACCTAATATTATATATTTTTATTTTAACCAATTTGCTTTGTTGTTTAAAATATTTGCAAATAGTTGAAACAATTTTGTAAATTTAGCTACGTTCGCTTGTTGATACAACTTTTGCAATATGGTTGAATTAAACATTACTAATTAGTTGTTTTAAATTTCTGGCAAAACGTTAAAATATTTTTGTTATCTTTACTAAATTTATCTGTTGATTCTACCATGTAATTAAATGTTAGGTGTTGACAACTATTCACAATAGTCATTTTAACCAATTTGCTTTGTTGTTTGAAATATTTGCAAATAGCTGAATCAATTTTGTAAATTTAGCTACGTTCGCTTGTTGATACAACTTTTGCAATATGGTTGAATTAAACATTATTTATTGGTTGTTTTAAATTTCTAGCAAAAGGTTAAAATATTTTTGTTATTTTGACTAAATGTATCTGTTGATTCTACTATGTAATGAAATGTTAGGTGTTGACAACTATTCACAATAGTTATTTTAACCAATTTGCTTTGTCGTTTAAAATATTTGCAAACAGTTGAATCAATTTTGTAAATTTAGCTACGTTCGCTTGTTGATACAACTTTTGCAATGTGGTTGAATTAAACATCATTAATTAGTTGTTTTAAATTTCTGGCAAAAGCTTAAATATTTTTGTTATTTTAGACTAAATTTATCTGTTGATTCTAGTATTTAATTAAATGTAAGGTGTTGACAACTTTATTCACACTAGTTAATTAAACTAATCGTATAGTTGATGGGAACATTTGCAAATAGTTGAATAAATTTTGTAAATTTGACTAAGTTCATTTGCTGATTCTACTTAACATTATGTTGACATTACCGAATTATTAGTTAAATTCACCGCTATGCGATTATACATGAAAAAATATGTTAGCTTAACCCATTTTTTTGGTTGTAACAACAATTAGATTTTAACTTTTTTTAATTTGTTATATTGAATGTAGTACTACGGTTGTCACAACGTAATTTATTGTTGACTCAACTGTTAAGGAATCAACATTCAGAAATTCAACTATTAGTTTTTTCAGTGTATGTTTCCACCGAGGCAGGCCCCTGCTGAAAACTAGTTAAAACCTTTAATCCACATCAATATTATATACTTTTCCTATAACATGGCTCCTTCATTCCTTTTAGTATAACATGGCTTGACTTTATGCCGATTTCAGATACAATGAGAATCGTAAACTGCTTTAGTATCAATGATAATTATATTAGAACTATAGATACGTTGTCCGCCCTCAAAAATGACAACATGAAATGAAGCCAATTGGCCACATCGCGCTTAGTTACGCACCAACCTCTCGCGCGATGCTACGTTTGTTCATAATTATAATCGTGTGTTTAAACCTGCGCAAAACATAAAGAAAACAGGCATCAATAGGCATCCCGCTGTACGGTGTCAAATTTTCTTTCCCTTTCTTTACGCGTAAAAGTAGTTAAATTTAATATTTTTGCCGTTTTGAAGCGCCGCCGCCGACATGTTAGTTCATGACGTGTCTATATAATACGTCATTGTTTACTATAGTTTGATCGGCCGTCGTGCGTACCTCTATTATCAAGAGTTACTTGCAGAGTTACTTTCAATTATTGTATAATATTATAAAGACTTAGAACTTACCCAAAGTAGCATAGACATCTGCCACAAAAAGAATTACAAGAAAACAAAATAGTTTCATTTTCAATAACCGTTGCTTATGTAGTCTTCACAGTTTCAACGCAAATTAATAAAATGTGCCGACAGGTGGTTATAGTTTACTCGCTGAAATCTACATAATGTTTTTGAGTTTTTTTTCTTTTATTTATTTTCATACAATCGTTGGAATCTCAGGGATGTATTAACGCGGCCTTTATTTCACTATATTTATGCTGTCACGCTGCGTAGGAGCTGGCCCCGTAGAGAACAATAGGCATAGACATTTAAATTCACTTATACAAATAAACTCAGACCGAATAAAAATGGGTTTCGCGTCCAAAAGACTTGCTGCGTATGACGTTCGATTTCTGGGTCAGGAAAATTACAAGAAAACAAAATGCTTTCCCGGAATTTCTCAGCAACAAACTTGGAGTTTGTATTTTGCCCGGTTAATGGCATAAAGCTCGCATAACATGGGATTTCAACATGGCTGTTGAAATATGGCTGAACTATTAGGTACACCTGCCTGATACTTGGAAGATTACAGGTGATATTATGATCAACTGATTCTTAATGCGGCCCTGTTCAAAACTAGCTGAAACCTTGATACTTGTGTGCCATCAAAAACAACAGCTGTTGAAACTCGATTGAAATGGAAATTATTGTTTAAACTTTAATATTGAATTTGAATAATGAGGTTTTTTTTTTGTATTATGTAAAAGACTACAAACGTAACGCAGCTGTGAAAACAAAATGGCTGACTTAACTAAGTTAAAGTATAACGTTCAAGAGATACACCGAAAAATATTAACTTTAGTGCCGCCTTGAGGTTAAAGACCATAACACCTATTTGAACCATCACCAATAAATCACAAATCTATCACAGAAAACCACATTTAAATCTTTCAAACGGTTCTGGAGATAAACACATGGGAACATTAGCTTGCGCACAAACATACAACCCATCACCCTAAATGCATATACCTTCTCCGTTCCGTCTTGGGTAAAATTATAATAATTTGTCAAATTCAGTACATCATTTCTGTTCCGTTTTCTATCTTGTACCTATAAAAGCTGGCGTTTTGCGTTCTCATCAAATTCAAGGATATATGTATAAGTTTTTAAACTATTATGCTCACAAACTGACATACTCGTACCACTATCAATAACAATGAAAACGGGATAATATTTAACATGATTACCTACTTCAACGAGATAGTTAAACCAATAAAACTCAACTTTACAAGAAAATCTCTCAAAAACTACTCAGTTTAGAAGACAGGTGTATCATAATACAGTGGGGACAATGGGAACACAATTACTGACTTCCCGTTGTCCACCAGTGGGGCGGTGTAGGCATGGACCCAATATTTTTGAATCAAACTCCAATAATCAGATTTTAATTTTCTTAAACATGGTTAAAGATAGGATTTTGTATAAAATAAATGTGCTCTGTGCTTTATCAATGTATGGCGTACAAAATGTATATAAACAAGCAATACTATCAAGGTGGCATATCAATAAATTACAATTGAAAATTACATTGAAATTGACAGGAGGTGGCTGTTGGGAAACAAGATGGCAGATTTTGATATACGTTGAAACATACACAACCATTACTATTCAAAGCTATGGAAAATGGGTTATAATGTGCTCAAGGATTTTTTAACACTTATGGTGATAACCCCGGCAAACTCGCTGACACTTCGCTTTACTAATGAAATTGTTACGATTTCCACCGCAACCTCCATAGGTAAACTTTTCACATTTCCTTGAAGTAGAGTTGAATGCATATCTGAAATAAAAAAATACATAACATATACCATATTTATAGGTACTCAGTGACCCGAAAGTCTGACGACAAATCTTACCAAGGTGTATCGTATCACCCAAAACTAACGGGGGTTTTGAAAGACAGACAAGCACGATCGTGCGGTCCGTGGCCCTTTACGGGGTTCCGGTGTGGGCGCGTTCTTTAAGGAAGCGGGCCGCCCACTACTTGAATGCGCCCCAAAAGGTGATAGCCGTAAGGCTAGTCCGGTTATCGCACGAACCCTCTAGAGTCTGCAACCTCCTTGCTGGATTGTGGCCTTGGGATCTGGTGGCGATAGTCCTCGCCCACCTGCATGAATGGCGCACGGAGGCTCTACAGGGGGATCACTCTGTTGCCGCGGCAAATTTCCACTCAGCGGACAGACCTCCAGTGCGATTTCATGGCGACATGGAGAGAGCGACTGTCGCAACCCCGTGGAGGACACGCCACGATAGTGGCGGTAAGTCCTCTCTTTGAGGAGTGGCTTGAGAGGCGCCACGGCACCCTCACCTTCTGTCTGACGCAGGTCCTCACCGTCACGATTGTTTCGGGAGGTACCTGCACCGAATCAGGCGGGAGGAAACACCCGGATGCTACCACTGCGAAGATTGGCCGGAGGTACACGCCATGTTCCCGTGTTCTCATAGCGGCGATCGGCGGCCGGCCCTGGTGCAAGCCATGGTCTGGGGCGAGAGGGAATGGGACACTATCGCCTCCTTCTGCGAATCAGTGATACTAGCGAAGGAGGTGGCGGAACGGGAGTGGGAGAGAACGTCTCGTCTCAGCCGCCGCGGGAGACGCTCCGGGCGTCGGGGGCCACGTGACGGCTTCCAACCACCGTAGACGCGGGCCTGTGGACGGTGAGTAATGCTAGCTCACAGTCCGTCCATCTTATGACGACGACAGGCCGTGTCGATGGCGTGTTCGTGTTCGACGCGCGCTTTAATGAGATCATCAGCAACATGGAAGGGGCCCGCAAGGGCCGACGCCTTTTGGGGCTGCGGGTTGTTCAAAAATGATACCGCGACTCAGTGAAGATACCTCAGCACAAGGGCTAAGAAGGAACATGGGTGGTTTTGTGCGGTGGAGGAGAAAAATCCATCCATTCTGATTATGTAAGGAATGATAAGGAAAAAAGGAGAATGGAAGAAATAAACGTAATAGGGGACAAAAGTAGGAAGATGTTAGATGATGACGAAAAATACAGAAGAAAGTAATTAAGATAAAAACCTGGTTATTGCCGCTTCACATGGTCCGGTTTCAGCAGGTTCCGCGCATAAAGGTCCTATAAAATAAAAAAAAATGATTAAGGTATATATTATTTAATTTTTTATGGTAAAAAATTGTGTGTTTTTTAATTCATGACAGTTAACATATTGGGCAAGATATGCATTGTAGCAAAGAAACTACACAGATATTTTGGGCATTGAAAATAAATTACTTTGTTTATAAGAGAAACTTTACATTTACAGGAATACTGTAAATAGCTAGGGAGCTTGCGAGCAAAAGTTCTATATGATTTGCTCATGTGGCAGACTTTATTAATAGCGATAATTATTCGATAAGAAATATTAAGAACTGAGTCTGCCACCATGGTAGCGCTGCGTTGTCAATTGACAGCCCCTTAAAAATGTAAAAAAAAAACATGTATACCATAATTATCATTTGCGCTATCAAATGATATAGTAGGTATACATGTTTTTAGTAGTTTAAAAGGTTTCTAAACTATAATGCTTAGAAACGTTGTCAAAATTGAATAAATCGAAAAGGCAGATATTTAGGACTCTGATTTTTGAAGGTTTGAGTTTTTAAAGGTAAAAACCTTTAAAAACTCAAACCTTCAAAAATCAGAGTCCTAAATATCTGCCTTTATAATAGTATATTTTCATATATATTTTTTATATAATAATATAAAAAATATATATGAAAGGTACGCTTGGCAGACCTGCAGTTTTTGTTTAAAAACCCTGTGATCAAACGCAGAAAAATTGTCTGCCACCATCGTAGCGCTGCGTTTTCTATTAACGCCGCTTCTTAAATTTCGACAAACTCGAAACTTGCTCGTGTCTGCTTCTAAAGTTAATGGTCAATATCATTTTGATGACGAAGAAAATCTATGAGGCGGACATCCAGGGCTCTGCATCAACACAGGAGGTAGATGTATAAATGTAAAAATAAAAAGCTGTACTGAATAATTTGCTCGTAGCTTTAATTAGGTCCATTATAACGATTTACTAACGTTTTTTTTACAAGTGTAAATAAATCCCTGTAGCTAAGAAACGCAGCATACGATCTTCGATCTTATTTAATTAAGAAAATTTTGTCGTATTGATTTGAACTTTAGTGCCTATTAATTATACGAAGCTTGTACGAGCAAATCACATTGATACTTAAAAAGTACATAATTATAGCTGTGAACCTGTGTTTCGGTCTCTGAGGATTCTAACTTTTCCATGTTTGTACATATTGGAGGCAGCAATGCTTGCTCCTTTACGTATATAAAACAAGCACTAGTTTTTATAGAGCTCCAACAAACCATAATCAACTGCAGAACATTTGCAATGACTCTCAAAAAAAAGAAAAATTTTATCCGCTAACAAGATATTGCGTAAATGTCATCGAGGAAATGAATACGACAGCGGTGTCTTATGTCGATAGTGTTATTGGAATTTGAAGCCAGGCTGGTACTTATAAACTCGCCGTCCGTCCGTCTTATGACGACGACAGGCCGTGTCGACGGCGCGTTCGTGTTCCACGCACGCCTCAAACATATGTCAGCAACATGGAAGGGGACCGCAAGGGCCGACGCCCGTTGGGGCGATGTTGTAAGAGATACCGCAACCTCGACATAAAGAGCTTAGAAGGAACATAGATAGTTTTTAGTCAGTAGAAGTCTGACACTCCCTTACGCTCTGCCCAAGAGCGGGACGGCCTATGTGATGGATTTTTCTTTAGCGGTTACAGTGAGTGTTTTTAATTCAAAATAGATTATTAACTGAGATAACAAGTATCTACCACCATACATATTATAAAACAAAGTCCTCAGCCATGTCTGTCTGTCTGTTCGCGATAAACTCAAAAACTATTGCATCGATTTGCATGCTATTGTCACAAATGGAAAGAGTGGTTTTCGAAGAGTGTTACTTATAATATACAATTTGACCGACTACAACGCGGACGAAGCTGCGGGAATCAGCTAGCCTTAAATAATAAATTAACTGTCTACCACTTAAACTACATACATAATTATTTTAGGCGCTAAATGTAAATTACTTTACTAAAAGAGAAACTTTACATTTACAGGAATATCGGTCTAGGTAGGCGTATCATGTGCCAATGGGCACAATGGGAACAAAATTAGAGAGTTCCCGTTGTCCACCAGTTGATCGGGGTAGTGGGGCGAAAGAAATAATGCTTTTCAATCAAACACGATGAATCATTTATTTTATTGAACAATGGTATGGTTGTAGATAGCCTATAGATACCAATGTATGGTGTACAACATTTGTATAAACAAGCAATTACTATTATTATGTTGGCACATCAATAGATTACAATTGAAAATAACATTGACATTGACAGGAGGTGGCTGTTGGGAAACATACAACAAGATAGCAAATTTTGATAAGAGTTAAAACATACATAACTATTAATATTCCAAGCTATGGAAAATCGGTTATAAAGTGCTCAAAATTTGAAATTTTTAACACCTATGGTAATAACCCCGGCAAAATCGCTGACACTTCGCCTTACTAACGAAATTGTTACAATTTCCACCGCAACCTCCATAGGTAAACTTTTCACATTTCTTTGAAGTAGAGTTGAATGCATATCTGAAATACAAAACATTACATAACATAAATAGTAGGTATCACACTAATATTATAAATACGAAAGTTTGTGAGTGTGTATGTTTGTTACTTCTTCACGTAAAAACGACTGCACGGATTTAGATGAAATTTAGTACACAGATATTTTATAACCTGGATTAACAAATAGGATAGTTTTTATGCCGATTTTATATTCCTGTGGGTTGTAGCGGGTGAAGCCGCTGGCAACAGCTAGTTATATCATTTATTTATAGGTAGTCAGTGGCCTGAGATTCAGACAACCAATCTTACCAAGGTGGATTGTTTCACCCAGTACTAACCGGGTTTTGAAAGTCAGACAAGCAGTACCTCCATGTGAAATACAAGTATTTAGAGTTGCATCCGGTTAAACTAGAAACCGACCCCTAAACAGGAAAAGTCTAGGTTGATGATGAACGTGCCAGAGTGTGTTCAAAACCACGTCCTGTGACACTCATATCTGAGTCGTTTTCACTTTGTCACCGTTGTGACATAGTTATGTTTAGACTTCGCGCTTTTAAAACAGATACAGGACTTATGGAGAAGAAATATAGATAGGTGGACTTGGAGAAAATTACCTGCCAAACGATGGAGAATGTGTAGGGAATATTAATAAAGAAGAGCAGAATTGAAGAAAATTGCCAAAAAAATAAAAATAAAAAATTAAATAAATGATTGAAAATTGTGCTGCCCTAGTTGACCATTGAGGTTGACTGGTAGGGATTGCCTTGTGGCCTTAAGTCCGCCTAGATGTACCACTATTGTGCATGAAGTTTAAATAAAATTAATAAATTAAATAAACGTGTTGCGCCGACCCCAAATAATATGGGATACAGGTAGGAAAATTATATATTTTATATTTAAATATATATATTATATATAAAGGGTGTAAAAGTACCCTTAACGCAAACGAAAGGCACTTATTCTCCCCACCACTGTGAACATTTTTTTGTTCTAGACCATACCTGGGAACCAGAAAGTTCCAAATTCTTTACAACTGTTTTTGTAAATCCCGTTTACTATTCCAAGCATCTATTAGTACAATGTTTTAAGAGTGCTACATTGAGTTTTACAGTAAAATGTGAATTTTGACCCCATAAAAAAAGTCATTTCCCAGCAAAAACTTTTGCGTAGGGGTACTTAGTTTGATGTACAGAATGCTTGATTGACGTATGTGTGAAGGGTTCATTTACACCCTGTATATAAAATTAAAAAGGTAAAGAACCTGGGAATTGCCGCTTTACATGGTCCCGTTACAGCAGGTAGCGCGCATTCAGGCCCTAAAAAAAACAAATGATTAACATAACATAACATAAACACACGCCCTCTTCTCATGGGAGTAGGCAGAAACCACAGAACGCCACCTGTTTCTATCCTAACATACTCCTTTTGTCTCGTCCACATTCATACATCTGCAGGGCTATTGCGTGTTTTTAAAATGACAGTGGCTATCATATTGTCCATGGATTAACTGTCAAATTGGCTATGGTTTAGTACAAAATGGAACCATTTGACAGTTAATTGATGGACACTATATGATAGCCACTGTCATTTAAAAGATACGCAATAGCCCTGCTGGTGATACACGCACGCCGGTTACGAGTACTGCGCACCTGTCATTTCTGAAGAATGGCACCAATAAGATCAGTGTGGTCTCGGCGTTGCCACTCACATCTGCCTTGTAAATACTGTTTGTTAATCGACTTTCATTCATCTTCTCCGCATGACCGAACCACCTTAGCAAACTCTTTTAAATTTTTGTCACTACATCTTCTTGCTCATGCTTACTATATATGAGTAGGTATACTTCTTAATTATTAGTGTTTTTTTTTTAATTCACGACAAATTTTTACTTACTTAATACATACATAATTATTTTTAGGCACTGTAAATAAATTACTTTGATAAATAGAAACGACACTTACAGGAATTCCATTAACACTAATAGGGACTTAGAAACGAACAATATAAACGGTGTTTTAGATCTATGTCAAACCTGAAAAGCACTGTGATCCTGTATTTCGGTCTCCGAAGATACTAATTTGTCCATGTTTGTACAGATTGTTACAAAATAGTATTCTCCTAATTTATTTATTTTTGTACTCTACCACAACGCTGTCCTATTTGACCAAGGTTGACTGGTAGAGAATGCCTTATGGCATTAAGTCCGCCTGTATACCACGTTTGTGCATGAAAATTAAATAAATATATAAATATTGTAGGTCAGAGAATTTACAGCTAAAACCTGCTAAGTACAGTCAATGACCAGCAATATCTGACCCCTATTCTTACACCAATTGACCTCTTTTTAGGGTTCGTACCTCAAGAGGCAAAAATGACTCGTGTGTCTGTCTGTCCGACCATCCCCCTCAACTTTACGCTCAGTGTTTTCGAAAATAAGGTTAAAAATTAATAAAGTTTTAAAATTAATACAGAAATTAGTTCAGCAATAGATTTCAGGAAAACCTATAAGATGTCTATGGTGCTAAAATAACAATGGAACATGGAAAATCTGTCAATATCTACTACAATGGTACGGAACCGTTCATGTGCAAGTCCAACTTGCACTTGCCAATTATTTTTTATGCGGGGGGTGAGGTATTGCTGAGTAAAGACTATACTTAGCGGGTTTTAGCAGTAAGCCTTCGAGGTAGCATTTTTTGTAAAAACCAATCTAGTTTTATTATCTCTAATAAATATATCACTGGCTAACAAAAGAATACGCAATGGCCTTTTGAGGTCCCAATATAAGAACTTACTGCATTCTGTAAAAAAGTAAAACAGACTGTAAAACAGCACAGTCAAGGAAAAGCATTAAGACAATGGGATCTGATAATTATAATAAAATACCTCATACTTCTACACATTTTCAAATCAATGGTCACTGCACTACTTTTTATGTAACAGATGAGGTCGAAAATGGAACTAGCCAACCCACAAGTAGCCAATTTACTCGCAATTTAAATATATTACAAGGGATTAAGAGAGCAGTGGTGGCCCAGTGGTGGTGGCCCCGACTTACGAACAGTAGGTCGTGGTTTCGAACCCAGGCAGGCACATTACTTTGTGTAATTTATTTCACCACCGCTGCTCTCAAAACGGTGAAGGATAACATCGTGAGGAAACCGGCATGGCTTAGAACCAAACATTCGAAGACATGTGACATCTACCAATCCGCACTGGGGCCGCGTGGTAGATGATAGCCCATTCCCTCTCAAAGAGAGAGAGGAGGCCTGTGTCCCAGCAGTGGGAACATTAATAGGCTGTTAAGTCTTATTCAAAAATAAAAGTGTTGGTTACTCCTTATAATATAATAGTGTTGTCCTCGGCAGGCGCGCTGACACTTCGCTTTACTAGCAAAATTGTTTTTATTCCCACCGCAACCTCCATAGCTAAACTTATGACATTTCCTTGTAGCGGTATTGTATGCATATCTGAAATACAAAACATTACAATAATATAAATATTAGGTATTATATCATTTTTAGGGTTCCGTAGCCAAATGGCAAAAAACGGAACCCTTATAGATTCGTCATGTCTGTCTGTCTGTCTGTCTGTCTGTCCGTCTGTCCGTCTGTCCGTCCGTATGTCACAGCCATTTTATTCCGAGACTATAAGGATTACACAGTTGAAATTTGGCAGGTAGATATTGTATTCTGTAAACCGCTTTTTGATTTTATATAAAAATAAAAAAATATAAGATTAAGAGGGGGCTCTCCATACATGGAATTGAAACTAAAAAACTTTTTTTCATCAAACCTACACATGAGGTGTATCTATGGATAGGTCTTCAAAAATGACATTAAGGTTCTTAAAATCATTTTTTCTCAAAGTCAATCGTTTCAAAGATAGACACATCCAAAGTGGTAAAATGTATGCCCCCCCCCCCCCCTCTAACTTTTAAAGTAAGAGAGTGACATTTCTAAAAAAAATATATAATGTAGATCTTAACAAAAACTACCAACCAAAATTGGTTTGAACGAGATCTAGTAAGTATTTTTTTTTAATACGTCATAAATCGTAAATCGCAATTTACCGTTCATTCAATCAACTCAATTATAAAAATTATGTTAACATTATGTTACTTGCTGCTACGGAACCCTTCATGGGCGAGTCTGACTCGAACTTGGCCGGTTTTTAATAGGTAGTCAGTGACTTGAAAGTCTGACAACCGGTCTTACCAAGGTGTGTCGCATCACTATCACTACATAGTATAAAACGAAGTCTCTTTTTCTGTCCCTATATCCCTATGTATGCTTAAATCTTTAAAACTACGCAACAGATTTTGATGCGGTTTTTTTTAATAGATAGAGTGATTCAAGAGAAAGGTTTAAGTATCTTTTTAGCACCCGTGCGAAGCCGGGGCGGGTCACTATCTCTTTTTCTGTCCCTATATCCCTATGTATGCTTAAATCTTTAAAACTACGCAACAGATTTTGATGCGGTTTTTTTTAATAGGTAGAGTGATTCAAGAGAAAGGTTTAAGTATCTTTTTAGCACCCGTGCGAAGCCGGGGCAGGTCACTAGTTAAATAATATAAAAAAGAGGATTTGTGCACCCGGATAGACTGGAAAACGTCCACAACACAGCTAAGAAAAGTCTAGGCTAATGATTATCCTGCCAGAGTGTGTTAAAAATGACGGCCAGTGATATATATCTGAGTCGATTCCACTTTATCACCTTTGTGCTATAGTTACGTTCAGTTTTGGTGCTTTTAAACAGAGGCATGACAAATGCAGAAGAAATGTTGGTAGAGAAGAAGAATAAATAACTACTAAATGATAGATGGAAGGTGCACGGAATGATAAGGAAAAGTTAACAGAGGACAATATTTCAATAAAAAATCTAATTAGTCCGTCAGATAGATTTCCAAAAAATAATGGACACGTATTTTATCTTTTTTAACGTTAACTAAAGATGAAGACGATACAGTGCTTCGAAAAGTCATGACAAGTCGTGTGACGTCACAAGGTTAGTACTTTTTTACCCACAAAGTGACGTCAAAAGCCCTCACTCATGATCTTTGACACGTTTTATTTTCGTCAATTTTTATATCCAAATTTTTTCGAAAATTTGACATACAGAATAATTTGATTTTTTTGGTGAAATATCCTATTGTAGAAAAAATCGTGTTACGCCGATCCCAAATAATATAGGACAAGAGCAGGATGATGATGATGATGATGAGAACAAAGTATTCAGGGTAGAGAACCTGTTGATTGCCCCTTTACATGGCCCCGTTTCAGCAGGTAGCCGGCATATAGGATCTAAAAAATAAACAAAATGATTAAAACCTGAAATACACATGTCATGCTACTTTTAAAAAGCATGCTTCTGATTACTAGCATGATTTCAGAGGGTTACATTTGCTCTAAAGCACAGACTTCAAAAGCATACTTTTTACGAGCATGGTCAGCAGGGCGTACCTTTTTAAATGTCAGTGGCTATCATAGTGTCCATCGATTAACTGTCAAATTTGTTATGGGCTAATACAAAATGGAACCATTTGACAGTTAGTTAATGCACTTAGGCCGCGCGGCTCCGTGAGACCGAGCCGCGAGTATAACAGGATGAAAGTTTTGGGTGACGTAAATGGGGACGCGGCTTTACAGTTTTTTATTGGATACACTGACAAAAAAAAAAACAACCAACAAGAACACCAAAAAGTGAAAAATAATCTTCAGAAGAAAAATCAGCTTCTGAAGTCGGTGACATTTGTTTGTTTGATTTACTAAATTTTCAAACTGTTAACTTTTCACTTTTTGGTGTTTTGAAGTCGGTTGGTTTTTTGCAAAAAAGTTTTTTAATTTTTTTGTTTTAATATCTTACAGAAATATTTACTTTGCATTTAATATTAAAATAATATTCCCTTATTATTGCTTTCAACTTTTAACCTTTGAGGAGTAGGACCTTCCATTATCATCAGCTCATCAACATGAAGTGATGACTGCTAGATGCGAATACTTGTATAGCGTCAGATAAAGCATGAAACACGTAATACGTGCCTATGAAATTTGAGGGTTACCCTCGATTTCTCTGGGATTCCATCACCAAGTCCTGGTTTCTATAATATGAACTATCAAAATTGGTTTATTAACGACGAAGTTATTCGCGAACACACATAAACAAAACAAAAAACATAAATTAAAAAAAGTTCTGGACCAAACTATACTACATTTTTATGTGACCAATTGGTAACTATTCCCCATCAAACCAAAAAGGAATCATGTAAATCTGATCATAAATCACAGCGTTATCGGTGTATAGGACATAGAATTAAAAACATACCTATCCAATTGAGAACCTCCTCATTTTTGGGAATTCGGTGAAAAAGGTGGCAGCACGATAAAAAAAACATATAAAATAGTAAAACCAAAGAATATAAAAAAATAGGTTTTATGCGTCGTGCTAATTCGCACGAAAAATAGACCGGCTTGCGATTAGGTAGCATGCTTATTCACAAGCGTTTTTCGTATACACGTGCTACTTTTATGCCACTAACTGCGGTACTCAGAGATATTTAATGATTACTTACTAAGTAAAGATTTGACATACTTTTGTATGACAAAACTTTCAAAACCTTTACTAAGTGATGGCCTAAGTAATTATTAAAGCTCTCTGAGTGCGGCAGTAAGTGACAAAGAGCATGGTTGTGAATGTGCAAGCAAAAGCCTAACATGAAGAGAATGCCTCGTAGCATTTAGTCCGTCTATTTGGTCCACTATTGTACATGAAGTCTAAATAAACTTATAGTAAAATATTATCAAAAAGGGCGTAAAGATATTCGTGCACATCGCTGTCACCAGGAAAAGTGCCCAGAAGGCTGGCAGCATTCCCACGTTGAATGGTAACGCTGATTCTTTCCAAAAAAATAGGCCTCTGGTCAAGTGAAGAGTCAAACAACCACTTGGCAATTTCCAGAAATATTATGTGGGCACTCGGAACCCATCGCCCCAGTGTATTAACCGGCTCATATACATATATGTATAACTAACCTATTAAGTTATTGTATTTGCGCCGTTTGAGGTTTTCAGAACCTGCAGCAGCCACCGTAGAAGATACGCAATAGCCGTGATTCAGGGCCATTGCGTATCTTTTTAAATGTCAGTGGCTATCATAGTGTCCATCAATTAACTGTCAAATGGTTAGTTTAGTTTACCAAATCATAACAATTTGATAGTTAATCGATGGACATTAGGACAGCCACTATTCATTTAAAAAGACACGCAATAGCGCTGCTGGTTCCTTCTCATCGACGCGTGTCAGCCCATTGGGTTCCAAAACAAATAAATAACTTACCCAAACAAGCATAGACAACTCCCACAAAAATAATTATAAGAAAACAAAATAGTTTCATTTTTAATAATCGTCGTTTACGTAGTCTTCAACGATACAACGCAAAATAATAACAGTAGAATAATAGCATTCACTCACTGTAATATACACAATATTTTTTTCTCTTTTATAGGTATTCATAGAGTCATTACAATTTCAGGGATGTATTGAGGCGGCTTTAATTTTACAATCTCATTTCGAAATAAATGTAGCCTAAGAAAGAAAGAGAAAAATTTGTACTAATATTGAATCCAATCCTACTAATATTATAAATGCGAAAGTTTGTGAGGATGGATGGATGGATGATTGTTACTCTTTCATGCAAAACATGACAATAATATCCGTGGTGCTAGGCAAGGGCTTATCCCAGTTGTATACGTCCCCGTGTGCCTATTGGCCTTGTTCTCTTCTGTCTCCTGATGATATGGACGGAACTGGAAATTACGTTTTTCTTACTCCTCCTCTATTCTTTTCTGATTAGTTTTCTTGCGGGATTCAAGACAGTTAAATCGTTTCTCTGGGACTTCGTCGAGCTTCATTGTCTCGGGGCTTTTCTGGTGTCACTGTTGATCTTGACCTTCAGGACAGTGGTGGTTTGGGAATAGTGTAGCGGTTTTGTACCCAAAAACCCCTTTGAAGATGGAGTGATGAATTTACTGATTCTTGATGCAGCCCTGTTCAAAACAAGCTGACCTTGATGTTTGTGCATCATGAACAAAAGCTGTTTACACTCGATTACAAAAAAAGTGATTTATGAAAATATGTATTGTTTTCATTACATTATTCAATTTGATTTATATTTTTTTACAATACAAAAGACAACACAACCAAGACAGCTGTAAAAACATAGTGGATGACTTTACTAAGTGAACAGCAAGTAATCTGCGAGGAGATAGGCAGAACTGCATGTAATAGTGCACTCCCACTTATCGCCAGAAGGTCCAAGTTATAGGGGGCGAGGCTATTGTGATCAACTGGGCACAAATGCAGACTATTCCTGCGGGAAAACCAAATTGCATTTTGCAATTTGGTTTTAGTCGCGCTTGATGACCACTATTTGGTATAGTGGCTGGCAACTGTACGACGAGAATGACCAAATTTGCCTATAAATTTGTAAAAAAGTCAAGTTGTGCCCCCAGATTTACAATACAGGGTGTAAATTAACCCTTCACACATACGTCAACCAAGCATTCTGTACGTCAAACTAAGTAACCCTACGCAAAAATTTTGCTGGGAAACAATTATTTTTTTGGGGTCAAAAATCACATTTTACGATAAAACTCAATGTAGCACTCTCAAAACATTGTGCTAGTGGATGCATTGAATAGTAAACGGGTCATGGAGGTTATTTAAGTAAAGTTATAACCTGAAAAACTAGTATTTTTTACAAAAACAGCTGTGCAAAATTTGGAACTTTGACCCCAATATCTTCGTAACTAGAGAGTACTCAGGTATGGTCTAAAACCAAAAAATAATTGCAGTGGTGGGGAGAACAAGTGCCTTTTTTTTGGCGGGTGGAAAATCATCGAATAACCCCTCCCGCTCTTGGGCAGAACGAAAGACAGTGTCAGACTTCTACTGACTAAAAACCACCCATGTTTCTTCTTAGCCCTCTATGTCGAGGCCGCGATAACGAGTGTACAACCCGCGGCCCCGACGGGAGAACAAGTTCTCTTCGTTTGCTTTAAGGGTACTTTTACACCCTTTATAGCTCATTTGAGAGATGGGTTCAAATGTAACATTTTTGAACCGAAAATATCCATCCCACAGAAACATAGATAATTGCTATTTAATACCTACAAAATTTTTAGTTGCGTTTTCTGTCGTGTTAAGTCTAAGTATATTTATTGTATATTTTTTTTTTATCATTTATTTCAAGTGAGCCAATTACAGGCTCTTTTGAATAGTCGAACAAATACTAAATTTTAATAAGCTAATAAACTAAGCTACAGTCCCACTCACAAGGCATAATAACTGTCAGTGTACTGTAGTTGCCGATTCCAAAGCGTTGGTCCCATGGGAAGAATGGCAAGAAACTTCATGGACACTCTTTCAAATCATAATATTGTTACAAAACTTTGGTTACATCATTCATATTGAGATTGGTATATTATCATGTGAGAACGATGTAGCAAGTTGTGCACGATAAGTGTCGACAGTACAGCCAAAACGACGATTCAAAAATAATATAATAATTCAAACAAGCCGTGGCAGCTAAGAGGTGACCAGTCACAACTGACAGCACCCGTTCACGAGCATGACGCATGGATCAGCACCATTCCACTCAAAAATTTAAAAGGGAACGAAATGACCCGACACACCCGCCACCATCAGCGAGACATTTAAGTGAGCATGACACACTCTCAATCGCCAGGGCATATCCAAGTCAAATAAAAAAATAAATGTAGGTTTCCAGAGAATGACAGCTTTCTAGTACATAGTACTCACACAATATGTGCTATGCGACTATATAATACTAAAAAGATTGAATTTATACATTGCAAAGATAGTTGTACAATCTTCTTCTTTCTTCTTCTTATTTAATGCTATCAATTTAAGCGTCCTGTCCTAGTGGAGCAGGACCGGCAATGAGCCAAGCATTGTTATCAGCGATATAATCGTCTAACTTGTAATATGCTTGCTTGCATATATTCTATTAGGTAGTGTAACGACAGTGGTAAAAATAGACAGGAACTGATTCATTATTTTATTTGGACAGAGTCTCGACTTACAGGTTTCACAATCGAGCGCGACAAGACCTCGAAACTGAGCTTACAGGGCATTATATAGACTGATATCCCCACCGGAGGCATCCGGTGGTTATGGCGGTGTCTTCGCTTGACTGTGATTGGCTCGCGAGTCGTTGCCCGTCATTGGCTGGCTAGAGTGGCATGGCTATGGTATGCTAGAGTGGCATGGCTTTGGTTTGCTAGAGTGGCATGGTTATGGTTAGCTGTCATTGGCTGGCTAGGGTGGCACGCTGTGAGCAGGCTGTTGTAACATTCGGCCGTCCTGGAACAATTGCTCCCGCAATGGAAACAAGAAAACAGTGATTACAAGTCAGCTCAGAAAAACCAAGTTAAAATGGGGCAATAGACCTCTCAGGAGATTTATGAAATCTTCGGTTTTCAATTATTCGTTCACACTACTGGTGCTATCAGACAAAAGCACTGCTACGATATGTGACAGCGGATACTAAACCTGTAAACCCGTTGTATCATATAATATGACCTTTCATACTTCTTAGTTTACGTCAATAATTACCTAACTCCTCAATATCACATAATATGGCCAGAAAACAAATCCTCTAACAAACAAGAGTTAACCTGGCTCGCCCCCTATAGCATGGAACTTTAAGCTGAAGGAAAAGGAATAAATGCATAAGAAAATTTGTAATAGGTACCCACTTGTACTAATTATTATGGACAAAGATGTAGGAAATGCTTAGTACCAACAATTTTTAACGACATACCTTACGATTTAGAAAATAGCTGTACCACGAAAATGTCTTTTAAAATAAATTAGGAAAGTTTGTTTTTAACACCTATGTAAAAACCTCATTACAAGAGATGTGTAGATTCCATTTATGATTATTTATTGTTGTATAAGTATATATTTATGCCATACTAGCTTATGTTTTCGGCTTCACCGCTATTAATTAAAGTGTTTTAACGCAACTTAAATGTTATAGCATTACGTTATAGTCAACTTTTGTGTTCAATAAATGTGTTTAGTTGTAGGTAAAAGTGACGTTGTTATTGATGGAAACGTACCAACAATTTGTTACATTTAAATTAAATATAACTGTTTTACAGTATGACAGAAGTAATATACCATGTAACTCGGATGTAACTATGAATAAACACTTTTTAATTCATTTCAATTTACTGGCGAAATGTGTGTGTACTCATGAGTATAAGTACCTCTGCCTAACCCATTGGGTATTACATGCGTGATGTTAAAAGCATTAAACCTTGTTGCCGCCAGTAGTCATCGCCTGGCGCCAAAGTTACATAATCATAGTTTTTTTTTGTAAATCACACTATTAACATATTTCCTTTCCTTTTTTTTTTTCTTTTGCCTTATCGCTAAGTTTACTAACCCTAGTCGTTAAGTTATTTTGTTGTTACTAACACTATGGACACTTGTCTGAATTAAAGAGTTTGAATTTGAATTATCATTTTTCACCTTGTATCTTAGTTACGTCCCATTTCTGAGATAACCCTACCGCGCCTAGATTGCCCTGGTTGCCTGGAGCAACCCGATCTGGGATAAATTGTAAGGCTTATAGGTACCCGGTTGTAATATTAACAGTATTATAAGAACTCCATATTATCTGCGACATTAAAAATGTGAAACATTTTTCATGTAAGAAAATATAAATAAACTGTTTTGCCAAACTATCGTTTGAAGAAACGGAAGAAACAATTTAAGTTAATTACATCATACCATTAAGACGCACGCACACATACATTTACATACTCACACACATAATTCTTAGCGTGTCGATGGCAAAACTTCATTACTTATACACACTAACACACTACACAAGAATACGTTTTTCTATTTTTCCAATATAATTTTATGTGTTTAAAGCTATTAAGTACTAATGTTAAGTTAATGCAACTCTGGCCCCCAAGATACCCACAGGCGCAGCCTCGTTTCAGGACATCAGTTTTATCACCATTTTAAAATTAAAATTTAGCTTGCTACTGTCATGTATTATCAGAGCTAAGTTAGATTTAGAATTGGATGTCGTTAACCCTCTTTCCTACATTATCCCCTTTACAGTACGCACAATGTAAACATGACGTCACATAATAATATTTACTTATAAATCGGGTTATTTTTGGAAATCAGAAATTTTGTTGATATTTATAAAATTCAGAACTTCGTTTTACTCCTTGTTATTGTCATGATGCATTTTGTAATATTTTCCATCGCGCGAAGTTTGACACACCTCACACAACTAATCTGGTACCGTAAAGGTTTGTTTACGTTATAGCCTACCATCAAAGATTACACAATTACTCACTATAGGTATCTGTACACCCACTTCGCAGTAAAACAATACTACTTTTCGGCTTTTCATCTTGTCATTGCACAGTACTGAACAAATCGTTCACGTCTAAATGGTACACAATAAACGGCATCTATCGAACGATCTACTTACCTAAGATAGGCATAGACTTTGACTTTGGCTTTTCGTTTTAGCTTGCTTGGGCTTTGGCTCATCGGTCACCATAGTGAAAAGTAATATCGGGCAATACATGGCATAAGATCATGATTAGTCATTGTATCGCGTACTGCAGTACAGTCCGAATTACATTACATTTTACATAACACGTCATAATACGAAATCTTAGCAACAATTTTATCACCGCAAGGGATTCAAGCCCAAAATCATGATAAACACTCTATCTGACTTGTAACGCGACAAAACTAAAAGACAGGGCGCAAACTACCGTCAATCTACTTTATAAAAGATACGTGCAATACCTGCAATACGTGTGAATTTCTGTTGGAAAACTAGGATCGTACCTACATAATCACTAATACCGACCTATAACATTTTTTTTTCCATAACAAGATTTATGTGACTTGCCTCATACCCACATCGTACTTTTTTTTTTGTAAGTTTGATAAACGGGCGAGCTATTATTGCTAAGTTATTAATGGACTTTCTTTAGTAACTAGATAGAACTAGATAGAATAAACTGACGCACTTCGTTTATATTACTCGGGATGAGAAATTAAGACGATCAACTTAAATTCACCTGGTTGAATGCCATCACGTCATGATGTTTTATACCCTAATTATGAAATATGTAAAAATTAGCAGTTCCTCATATTTAATTTTAAGTTCCTCGTTTTCAATTTGTCAAGAACTTTATCCAATAAGTCTAAAACTGTTTGAATATCGGCTGGCGGTAGCAAGAGATCGCCAAGGAATGCTATCTATATCTCTGATAATAGTTTAATAAAATTATTGTAGCTATTTATAAGTATCTGATCTACTTACATGATTTACTTTGGAATTGTTATTGTTGGATAATCTTATGCGCACTTGAACTAAATATGTACATTTTAAGTTCTCAACTCTTTAGTACACAACTAGTACCTACTCGTAAAACATTTTTTTGTACCGGGATAATATTATACAGATTATCTGACTATGATTAGATTTACATATCGGGCTTACCAAATTATTTTGTCTACGATTCGCATAATTATCAACTCACGGGGCACTCCATGGTAAAACACATTTGGCTTATATATTTGGCTAATGGCATTTGGCTAATTTGGCAAATATTGGCATGTTTACTGACCTTGTTATTTATGCATGGTTCCTGGTAGCTCTCAGCGTGAAGTAGGACGGTTCCTTCCTTCCATGTCCTTGGTTGCTGTTGACAACCTTTAGGTAGTCTTAATTTACCGTAGAACCGTTGCTGGCTGAGAGATGGATACTTCTAGTAACTCAAAGTGTCTCACAGGTGGTTACTGGCCGCAGTCTTCGTTTTCAAGGTCAAATTATGGAATGACCAATGCGATACTGAGGGTAGGCGCTTCGTGTTCCATCCAGATTGTGGCCTGCTTTTTCAATTTGTGCCCTGTGATACTGGGATGGTAGACAATATTTTCCTTGCAGGCGGTGTGCATCAACGTTCTTCGTTTGAATTTTCAGACCTCGTCCTCCACAGTAGGTGACCGTTGACTTTTAAGTAGCAGAGCGTCGTTTTATCGTAGGTTTTTTTTTTTATTCGATCCCACTTCTGACTGTAACGACAGTGGTAAAAATAGACAGGAACTGATTCATTATTTTATTTGGACAGAGTCTCGACTTACAGGTTTCACAATCGAGCGCGACAAGACCTCGAAACTGAGTACAGGGCATTATATAGACTGATATCCCCACCGGAGGCATCCGGTGGTTATGGCGGTGTCTTCGCTTGACTGTGATTGGCTCGCGAGTCGTTGCCCGTCATTGGCTGGCTAGAGTGGCATGGCTATGGTATGCTAGAGTGGCATGGCTTTGGTTTGCTAGAGTGGCATGGTTATGGTTAGCTGTCATTGGCTGGCTAGGGTGGCACGCTGTGAGCAGGCTGTTGTAACAGTAGTCAATAGTTTTATCCTTATTCCAAGCGTTCCAATCGTTTTCCCATCGTCCCCAGTCTCGGGGACAATGGGAAAAATACGTTCATCGTCGTTGTCTAGTCCTCCTTGGCCACATTGTTCGAATCAACATTCTAATTAAAATGTAGCAATTTTTTTAAATTCAAAGTTTTTCAATACACATAATGTGTATAGTATTATTATTATTAATTACTAAACATACAACGGGAACGAAACAAAAGATTTCCCGCTGTCCACCTGTGGAGCGGGGTAAGGAGGACAATGAAACGAAGAATTTGAATTTTCCAATGTGTCCAGTGGCGACAGCGGGGCACCTCCTTGGCTCAATATTTTAGGATCAAAAATTACATCTTAAATGTAGCATTTTGGTTAAAAATTACGACACATAAAAATATTTTGTGTTAAACGAGTAATATTTCTTGTTTTAAAATCATTTGTATGCACGTTACGTTTCTCGCGTTCGTGCTAGCGCTATATCGCCACTGAACCTCAACTATTTGATAAAGCATTCAAGGTTGATTGGAAAAAAATTACAGGTTGGGTAGCTTGATATGTAGGCGTCTGTACTTCTAATAAACCTCTGTCTTATCTTCGGTGAACACAAGTGCATTTTTCGGCTTCTTAATTAGCAGCTTCGCCCGCTACAACTCGAAAATTACCCCACGGGAAGATAAAATCAGGATAAAAACTATCCTATGTGTTAATACAGGTTATAAACTATCTGTGTAACAAATTTTATCTAAATACGTTCAGTAGTTTTTGCATGAAAGAGTATCAAACATCCATCCGTAAATTAAAAACGTATAAAACTTACAAACTTAATTAAATGGATAAATATATGTTGAGAATTATTAATTCATCCATAAATTATAAATCTTAATCATAATGCTAATTAATAAGTTAAATGTTTTGTTCTAGTAAAAATATAAGGAAATAACCCTAAAAAATTATTAAATAAAATAAATGAAAATATAGAAATAAAAATAAAAGTAGAACCTTGAAAATAATTATTTTTTAATAAGGTTTTAAATTCACGCGTTTATCAAAATAGTAGGATATACGTACTCTGGGTGAGTGAGTCAGCAGCTTTGCCCCTATAGTGGGAGCCCCGATTTACGAACAGTGAGTCGTGGGTTCGAACCCAAGCAGGGACATCACTTTGTGTAATTTATATCATCACTGGATGCTCTCGAAACGGTAAACGAAAACATCGTGAGAAAACCGGCACGTATTAGAACCAAAAAATTTTAAGATACGTCACATCTACCAACCCGCACTGGGCCCGCGTGGTGGATTATAGCCAATACACCATGCCTCTTCTAGAGAGGAGGCCTGCAGGGCTATTGCGTATCTTTTAAATGACAGTGGCTAACATATTGTCTATGGATTAACTGTCAAATTGGTTATGGTTTAGTACAAAATGGAACCATTTGACAGTAATTGATAGGCACTATAGGATAGCCACTATCATTTAAAAGATACGCAATAGCCCTGCTGCAGTGGGCAATTATGGGCTAATGATAATGAGAAACTCGGGGCATGGACACCCTTCCTCGTATGGGTTGTTAAAATAAAATATTTGCCTTATATTATACAAGTACTGGTGTTGCCCGCCAATTTTGTAATCTTGAAATTAGTATTAAAAAAAACTTCAAGTCCTTTCCTTTTTCATCGGATTTTGATACTAATTTCAAGAGTTTTAATTTTTAAGCACGGTACCCTTATTATTGTTCTAAAATAAATCTAGTCTTAATTACTCCTTATAGAACATCAGCTATTTGCAAGTTGAAATCCCATCAAAATCGGCCCTTCCGGTTGGGAGTTAAGAGGAACAAACAGATAGACCAAAATTAAAATAATATTTTTTTGTCTACTACTGTATTAAATAATTTCAAATGCATTCAGCAATAAAAAAAGTAGTTTAAAAACTAAAAAACCCGACTGAAACAACTGAAAAGTAAAAAACAAGCACATTTTAAATTAAACAAAACTTGAACTTAGGCGGGGTCCATTCTATTTTCATTTCATAATTTAATATTCAAATGTTTAGTTTTGTTTAATTTAAAATGTGCTTGGTTTTTTAGTTTTTAACTACTTTTTTTAATTTTCAAGTTTCTAGTTCTTTTATGTCTGTTCTTTCGTTGGTCGCGTAAAAATCTTCGCAGATCTATGAATTGACTTTTGTGTTTGTTTATATGATTTGTGACTTTGAATTTATTTTAAACATATAAGTGTAATATATTTTTGTAGTCTCCTTTTAAAACCCTTCATTTTGATACCCTTCTTGATAGTAATGGATTTTTTTTATTTTTTGAAATACGCTATGTGGCCCCCAAAATCCGCAAATTTCTTTTCTTTTTTAAATGTAATGTAGCCAGCGACACTTGCGCCATCAAGGCCAATCTAACGACGTATATTTTATTCAAATCCCTTCATCCGTTAAGGAGTTATGAGGGAACAAAGAAACGGACATACATACATACATACATACACGCCAAACACATAACCCTCGTAAAAAGCTGTAACTTTGATATTACAAACTTCATGTAGGTATGTTTGTGTAGATTAAGTAAACGTAAATGTCTATAATACTGAAATACATTAACACAAACATTTTGCCCCTATTTTTCGAAGGTAATTGTGCAAAAGGGCACATAGTACTTAATATTCCTTATTCCATATGAAAAAACAACACTGCCATCATAATCATAACACTATAACCTATTTACATTCTCAAAACAACAAAAAATTGCGGCATAATTTTCTTGTGTGCTTGCTCCTTTACTTAGGATTAGAATAAAAAAAACTAGTGTCAATAGAGCTTCATCGAACCATAAAGAACTGCAGAACATTTGCAATGACACTAGAAAAGAAAAAATAAATTCGCGCGCTTTTTACTCGCTAACAAGACATTGCGTAAATGTCATCGAGGTATTAAATATGGCGGCGGTGTTAAATTAAATGTGGTTTAATTTTAATTATTAAACAACTCAATTTTTTAATAAAATATAATATTTTTCCTACTGTAAAACTTGTTATACCGGTACTATTAGGGACTTGCAGGTAACTTCCGTGTTTACCCAATACTAGCTGACCCGCGCAACTTCGTCTGCATCACATAACCATGATTAAAAGTGGATTATAAAATAATAACCACGAAGGGGTCGGGGTCGGGGTCTATTCGCTCGCTTAGTCGACCCCGCAATCCCCTTCTAACCTAATCTGTCCAAGTCGGGGTGCCCCCCAAAACAAAATGAACTTTTCAAATTCCAACCAGTAGTTCCTGAGATTAGCGCGTTCAACAAAACAAGTAAATTCTTTAGCTTTTGAATATTAAGCATAGATTATGAGCTCCCAATATTTTGAGACCGTTGCAAGCGCCATGATCGCGCGAGATGACTGAAGAATGCGTGTAGATGGTAAACAAATAGTTCATCAGTATCATTAGCCTTAGACGTCCACTGCTGGACAAAGGCACCCCCATAGAACGCCATCCAGAACGAGGCCTGCCGTTTGCATCCACCGTTGGCCGCAACTCTCACGATGTCGTCGGTCCACCTGGTTGGTCTTCCAACGCAACGTCTTCCGGTAAGCGGTCGTCACTCCAGAAATTTTCGGCCCCGTCGGCCATCCGTTCTGCGAGCAATGTGCCCTGCCACTGCCTCTTCGTGCTATGTCGATAACTTTGGTTTTCTTGCGGATGTCTTCATTTCTGATGCAATCCCGCAAGGAGGGAAAATGGGTGCAGAAATTTTGAGTTTACCACGAACAGATAGACAGACAAGCGCGGCGGAGGACTTTGGTTTTTTTCTTTTATAATATTTAGTAACATTCAGAAACAGAATCATTTATTTGCAATAATGTAGGTATACAAATATGATGGAGTTTTGATGAGCGTCCCGATACATTTTGCCTTACGGCATGCACATTGATAGGTACAGTGTTCACAAATAAAGATAGATTGATCTTCAGCATTAACGCTTGCTACCAAAAACTGAGTTTATCATATCCAAATCTTAGTACATGTGTGTTATGCGTATACGAATAGCATTGGAAAACACATTAATGCGACGCTGTGGTCTAATTTAACTATAAAAGTGTATGCTTTCCCCGGCCCTACCACGATCAAAGAGGCGGTAGGCAGATGAAGGGATTAGAGGTGACTGGAATAAAATATCTTTCTGTGCAGCTTTTTCGGGAATTCTGAAGTTTTGAACGAAAGAAAACTGAAATGAAGGGGGTTATCACTATCACTTTATATTGTATTGTATGTTGCAACTTGCAACATGCTGGCCCGCAGGTTTGCACGCTGCACTGACTCGGTCAAGATAACGCTTTTTAAGGCCTTCTGCCAGTCGTTTTACACGTGCAGCCTGTGGACTAAGTATACCCAGAGGGCATAATAGCGAAAGATATCCAGTCAAGTCTAGTCATGCGCTCGTCTACAAGCCCACAGCGAGGTCTATGGCCCGTGTAGTGGCTGCGTGCGCCAGTAATAGGTGTTTAGCTGCGCGCCTGCTCGCATAATGTGAACACTGCACCAGCCTCTTCGTGTCCCAGTTACGGGGCTAAGCTGTGGGGACCATGGCGGGCGATTTGATCATTTTTAACATGAGTTTTTAGAGGAAAATGTGGTGAAAATTAAGATGTTTAATGAAGATCTGTAATAAAAAAAACTGGCCAAGTGCAAGTCGGACTTGCACATAAAGGGTTCCGTACTATTCTAGCAGGGAAACCCCCTATAATTTGTATATTTCTTGTGAAAGCAGCAACAGTAAAACATATTTTGTGATAAGTTTGTTTTTCATAGTGTTTGTATGAGTGATAAAGTTATATTTGCGGTTTTTTAAATGTGCTATATCTCAAAAACTATTTATTATACAAGATGGTTTTTTTCAGTCACCGTCCACATTCTGATATTTTAATCTTTGTGTTTTTCTTTTAACATCACTCAATATTATATATTGAGATATCATATCACAAAGTTTTAACTTTTCGTGGAGAACCGATTTTTTTAAAAAAATGGTGAATACCTAATGCCTAGAAAAATTTTGGACGGTGACTGAAAATTCAAGTTTTATATCGTTCAAACCAATTTTGGTTGAAAGATTTTATTGCGATCTACAGCATATATTTTTTTAGATTTTTCATTCTTATAATATAAAATAATCTTTTATTTTTTTGTTCAAAAATCATAAAGCGGTGTACAGAATACATCTACCTACCCACCTAGTTTCAACTGTGTAGTCTTAATAGTTTCCGTATAAAGTGGCTGTGACATACAGACGAACAGACAGACATGACGAATCTATAAGGGTTCTGTTTTTTGCCATTCGACTACGTAACCCTAAAAAACGTAAAATCAGGTTTTTAATTATCGGAATTACGGATTTAAAAAAATTAAATTTATTTGAAAAAAAACTTTTTTAGAACAGGTCTAAAAAGAACAAAAAAAACTATAAACCAACTTTATTTTTGGAATTTAATAACTTAGTTTCGTTCACTATTTGCCACCGACATGATCACAGATTTTCGACTTTCAGGAATTCGGTATTAATTTTGCAAAAAGTTTTTATTCAACCCTTTTTTGTAGACCACCGTTTTATAAGTGTTTTTGGGACTAAAACTAAAATCCTATCCTACTGCGAGGATAAGAGACTGATGATCAAGAAGTCACTGAGCTATTGCATCTTAGCAAGCACGTAATTTCCAATAACATCAGCATTATCGCTTCAGCAAGATACTCGGTCACATGAATCATCATCATTCGATTATCGAATTTGTAGATCTTTGAAAATCGGAGTAGTCAGAAGCCGAAATCTGATATCCAATCTTACAAACGGGTTGTGAATGTCGATTCATGTGAATATCCCGCTTATTTCTGTATACTAAAGGAATAACATGAGAACTGTTCGAAGAGCTGCTAGATTTTAGGAGTTCTTCGAACAGTTCTCTTGTTTAACAATTCTTTTGAAGATCGCTAAAATTCATCTACTAAAAAACCTGAAAAACTTGGAAGCAGGCGGGGTCCATTCTATTTTCATTTTATAATTTAATATTCAAATGAACCCCGCCTGCTTCCAAGTTTTGTGTAATTTAAAATGTGCTTGTTTTTACTTTTCAGTTTTTTCAGTCGGGTTTTTTAGTACTTTAACTACTTTTATTTATAATGGATTTTTTTTATTTTTTGGAATACGCTATATGGCCCCCAAAATCCGTAAATTTCTTTTCTTTTTCTAATTTTATTGTAGCCAGTGACACCCGCGCCATCAAGACAAATCTAAAGACGTATATTTTATTCAAATCCCTTCATTCGTTTAGGAGTTATTAAAGAAACGGACATACATACATACATACAAACATACACGCCAAACACATAACCCTCCTTTTGGGCTTTGCCGCAGTCGGGTGAAAAAAAAACAAATTAGCCCGTCAGATAAATTTCCAAAAAAAAAATATTTAGATACTTATTTTTTCTTTTTTCACGCAAACAAACAATGAAGACGATACAGTGCTTTGAAAACTCGTGTGACGTCATTTTCTGAGATATTAGTATGAAATTCTTTAGCGGTCAGTGACGTCACAACCCCCATTCATATCTTCGACGCGGGTTATCTTTGTCAATTTTATTGATTCGATAAAACAAAAAACACGTATCCAATATTTTTCGATAATCTAACAGACGGACTAATTAGAATGATATTTTTTTAAGCCAGTAAACATCCTATTCCACCTTTGTTATAATCACAATTATTACATAGGTGGAATAGGGATGTTTACCGTCTGACACATAATAATATTAATATGTTATATGTGTTCATCTACCCCATACCGAGTATCCTACCGTGCACATTAATCTAATTCTTTTTAAAGAAAAAAATATGTGTGAAAAGATAAACTTGCTTCGTCTACCAAGTCACGCAAACTAAGAAAGGTTCACGCATATCACTTGACATATTTCTATTCATTTACCTACATCAAAGACTGCACATAGATGTCCCCTCGCAAAGCACACACCATGTAGCTTTGAATTACTTGCCTAGCTGCCGCTAGGGTTGGCACATGCCTAGAAAACAAGGGAGAGGGGTGAACTAGTGCAAAATATTAGGAAAGTAGTTGGGGATATAATTATGTGAGGGTGGTTTAATGGCTACGGGGAGTATTTGATGCTGCGGTGTAAATATCATGTTTTATACGTGTTAAAATCGGTGTGTGACTTTAGGTACGGTCGTTGTAAGATTGCTGACAGAGGTAAACAAACTGAAATTTGCTGTCATCTTTCTTACAATGTTACCTACTAAATGCCTACTTTCTGTACCTAACTAAATTGATTTAAAACATTAAATATTCCCGTTTCTTTCGAAAGATTCCTGTTTTTTTGCGAAAGATTCGTCATGTGATTTTTTCGCTGCAACATTCGAAAAATACGAAAAAAAACGAGAATTTGTATTTTCCGAAAAAAAAAACAAATTGAAAGAACAATGGCAGCCATCCATACATTAAATTAGCTGAGATTAAATTCATGCGTCTTTAATTGAAAAATATCTTGTTGAACTCTGCGTCAATTTCTGAATTAGTTTGTGCAAGAATATTTGTTCGAGAACTCCGAGAATAATAGAAATTCAGTCATCATCTTTTATAGGTTATGTTTATGGTAATTTCTATGAGAAGTAAATGGGCAAGAATGCATTGGTGCATTCATTTTCCTTACCCAATTATTTCAGAATGCAATTTCTTGTAAAAGGTATGTAGGTAGGTAATCCCACCACATTGTTAACCACATTTTAATCACAATCACCAACCTATCAACAGTTGTCAATCCAAGTTATATTTTTTAGATTTGGAATTTGGGTTTTTTTTTGGGTTTTGGTTTTTTTTTTGGTTTTTTTAGATTTTTTTGGTTTTTTTTTGGATTTGGTCTTTTGGCCAGTTATTAATTGACAGTAATTCATTTATTTTTACACTACAATATTTTTACCTCCCTGCAAGGAACACTTCCACTTACAAATAAACATAATTGGTGATTAATTTCACTCCGTTTTTATAGTAACAAATTAAAACTGATTTTAAAACAATAATGCTGTACTTACTGTCACTTGGCAACACTAAACATCAATGAAAAAATCAAATAACTTTTCATTTAAAAGTATTTTTTTTATCCTGAGTTTAATGTGATACTTTGAAAAATCGTAGAAAAATAATAGAACTGCCTTCGAGTTACTTTCAGACGCTCAAATTATATTCAGATAAGATTCCGCCATGGTTCTTTCGTCATTTTCAACGCTACACCGGACCAGCTATTCTCTTGATGTCATCTTCCATCTTTTAATAAGTCTTCCTCTGTTTCTTTTGCTTTCTTTTGGGTACCATTCTGTTATTAACTTAGTCCATTTCTCCTTGCTTTCTCTCATCATAATTATGTCCCATCCATCGCCATTTTAACTTACTGTAAGCTGTGTGTGCATTTTTTAATTTTGTTTTATTTTTACCTTCTTGTAGGTTCACCCTGTCTTTTCTTTTTATATAATATTCCTTTCTATTCTCTATAGACTAACTGAAAGGAAACATAATCATAAGTGACTGTACAGAGGGTATATCTAACTAAGTATCTACATATTTGCTTTGTCGTTGAAAGTTGTATAAAAAATACGAAATAACTCTTTGGTTTTTTTTGATGCTAGGAAATCATCAAATGACTTTTACCGCTTTGGGCGGACTGGAAGAAACTGTCAGACTTCTACTGACTAAAACTACTCATGTTCCATCTTAGCCCTTTGCGCCCGGGGCCGCGGTATCTCTTTTGAACCATCCGCAGCTACGAAATATCTTGACTTCGCGTTCTTGCCCCTCTCAGATAGTATGAAAGTATAGGTATTACGGTACCTTAAACAAAAATAAACATTAATAAAAAATTTTGACTGTCTGTTTGTTCCGGCTAATCTTCAAAATAGATCTGATTTTCGACGGGATAGACTTTACTTGCAGATCAGATAGCTGATGCTTTAAGAAGTAACTTATAGTTGTCTCTTAATTTAGACTAGCTGATGCCCACAGCTTCGCGTGGATGTCATTTTTATTGAAAACTACCAGGCGGCTTATTTTTTTCGACACCTCCAACAAATATTATTATACTTTAGCAAATATCTGTATAGTTGACAAACTATAAAACCACTTCCTCGAAAACCACTGTATCCAATGGTGAAGAAAATATGAAAATCGGTGGAGTTGTTTTTGAATTTACCGCAAACAGACACAGGCAAAACAATTAAAACCTACGGCATTGTCAACAAAACCCGATTCAAATAGGTAATTACCTATTAGGTAAGTCGCGGGCAATCGCTTGTACATTATAATGTATAACTTATTACTTCTTAGGAAGAAGAAGACAGAACTACAGAGTACGATTTTATTTTAAATAACGTTGCCCCAAACTCACAAATACCCGGACCAACTATCTGTATGCCACACAAATATATGTTGCGTGCGCGGATCGAACCCGCGACACGCAGTGGAGCAGTGCAATTGCTCAGCCATTGCACCAACCTCCATTATAATTCTAAGATCCTTCCATATTTCTTTCGCTTTGTCTACGACTACCATAGACGATAATCCTACAGATAAAACAAAGTGGACTGCATCGTCGCAACCGCAAATTCTGTGCGTGAGGGCCTGGGTAAGATTCCCGAGTCTGGCAAAGTGTATTGAATATTTCCATGAAGTATGTTTCAGTGGTAGTCACGGAGTCTAGATAAGTCTAACTACTATCAACTTATCATAAATGAGGTAACATCTTGATGACTTAATTGTCAGTCACGAGCAATAATATGTATCCAATTGGCCAAGTACAAACGCGAATTTCTGGTGAAATAACGATTGCATCTTTGTAACAAAGTACCTACTTTATGATGATATATTCCAAAATATTAGTATCTGTTACAACAGCCTGCTCACAGCGTGCCACCCTAGCCAGCCAATGACAGCTAACCATAACCATGCCACTCTAGCAAACCATAGCCTTGCCACTCTAGCATACCATAGCCATGCCACTCTAGCATACCATAGCCATGCCACTCTAGCCAGCCAATGACGGGCAACGACTCGCGAGCCAATCACAGTCAAGCGAAGACACCGCCATAACTACCGGATGCCTCCGGTGGGGATATCAGTCTATATAATGCCCTGTAAGCTCAGTTTCGAGGTCTTGTCGCGCTCGATTGTGAAACCTGTAAGTCGAGACTCTGTCCAAATAAAATAATGAATCAGTTCCTGTCTATTTTTTACCACTGTCGTTACAGTCAGAAGTGGGATCGAATAAAAAAAAAACCTACGATAAAACGACGCTCTGCTACTTAAAAGTCAACGGTCACCTACTGTGGAGGACGAGGTCTGAAAATTCAAACGAAGAACGTTGATGCACACCGCCTGCAAGGAAAATATTGTCTCCCATCCCAGTATCACAGGGCACAAATTGAAAAAGCAGGCCACAATCTGGATGGAACACGAAGCGCCTACCCTCAGTATCGCATTGGTCATTCCATAATTTGACCTTGAAAACGGAGACTGCGGCCAGTAACCACCTGTGAGACACTTTGAGTTACAAGAAGTATCCATCTCTCTGCCAGCAACGGTTCTACGGTAAATTAAGACTACCTAAAGATTGTCAACAGCAACCAAGGACATGGAAGGAAGGAACCGACCTACTTCACGCTGAGAGCTGCCAGGAACCATGCATAAATAACAAGGTCAGTAAACATGCCAATATTTGCCAAATTAGCCAAATGCCATTAGCCAAATATATAAGCCAAATGTGTTTTACCATGGAGTGCCCCATGAGTTGATAATTATGCGAATCGTAGACAAAATAATTTGGTAAGCCCGATATGTAAATCTAATCATAGTCAGATAATCTGTATAATATTATCCCGGTACAAAAAAATGTTTTACGAGTAGGTACTAGTTGTGTACTAAAGAGTTGAGAACTTAAAATGTACATAATTATTTAGTTCAAGTGCGCATTAGATTATCCAACAATAACAATTCCAAAGTAAATCATGTAGATCAGATACTTATAAATAGCTACAATAATTTTATTAAACTATTATCAGAGATATAGATAGCATTCCTTGGCGATCTCTTGCTACCGCCAGCCGATATTCAAACAGTTTTAGACTTATTGGATATAGTTCTTGACAAATTGAAAACGAGGAACTTAAAATTAAATATGAGGAACTGCAAATTTTTACATATTTCATAATTAGGGTATAAAACATCATGACGCGATCCAATTCAACCAGGTGAATTTAAGTTGATCGTCTTAATTTCTCATCCCGAGTAATGTAAACGAAGTGCGTCAGTTTATTCTATCTAGTTACTAAAGAAAGTCCATTAATAACTTAGCAATAATAGCTCGCCCGTTTATCAAACTTACAAAAAAAAAGTACGATGTGGTTATGAGACAAGTCACATAAATCTTGTTATGGAAAAAAAAATGTTATAGGTCGGTATTAGTGATTATGTAGGTACGATCCTAGTTTTCCAACAGAAATTCACACGTATTGCAGGTATTGCACGTATCTTTTATAAAATAAATTGACGGTAGTTTGCGCCCTGTCTTTTAGTTTAGTCGCGTTACAAGTCAGATAGAGTGTTTATCATGATTTTGGGCTTGAATCCCTTGCGGTGATAAAATTGTTGCTAAGATTTCGTATTATGACGTGTTATGTAAAATGTAATGTAATTCGGACTGTACTGCAGTACGCGATACAATGACTAATCATGATCTTATGCCATGTATTGCCCGATATTACTTTTCACTATGGTGACCGATGAGCCAAAGCCCAAGCAAGCTAAAACGAAAAGCCAAAGTCAAAGTCTATGCCTATCTTAGGAAAGCAGATCGTTCGATATATGCCGTTTATTGTGTACCATTTAGACGTGAACGATTTGTTCAGTACTGTGCAATGACAAGATGAAAAGCCGTAAAGTAGTATTGTTTTACTGCGAAGTGGGTGTACAGATACCTATAGTGAGTAATTGTGTAATCGTTGATGGTAGGCTATAACGTAAACAAACCTTTACGGTACCAGATTAGTTGTGTGAGTATGTACATGTATGTGTGCGTGCGTCTTAATGGTATGATGTAATTAACTTAAATTGTTTCTTCCGTTTCTTCAAACGATAGTTTGGCAAAACAGTTTATTTATATTTTCTTACATGAAAAATGTTTCATGTTTTTAATGTCGCAGATAATATGGAGTTCTTATAATACTGTTAATATTACAACCGGGTACCTATAAGCCTTACGATTTATCCCAGATCGGGTTGCTTCAGGCAACCAGAGCAATCTAGACGCGGTAGGGTTATCTCAGAAATGGGACGTAACTAAGATACAAGGTGAAAAATGATAATTCAAATTCAAACTCTTTAATTCAGACAAGTGTCCATAGTGTTAGTAACAACAAATTAACTTAACGACTAGGGTTAGTAAACTTAGTGATAAGGCAAAAGAAAAAAAAAAGGGAAAGGAAATAATTATGTTAATAGTGTGATTTACAAAAAAAAAAACTATGATTATGTAACTTTGGCGCCAGGCGATGACTACTGGCGGCAACAAGGTTTAATGCTTTTAACATCACGCATGTAATACCCAATGGGTTAGGCAGAGGTACTTATACTCATGAGTACACACACATTTCGCCAGTAAATTGAAATGAATTAAAAAGTGTTTATTCATGGTTACATCCGAGTTACATGGTATATTACTTCTGTCATACTGTAAAACAGTTATATTTAATTTAAATGTAACAAATTGTTGGTACGTTTCCATCAATAACAACGTCACTTTTACCTACAACTAAACACATTTATTGAACACAAAAGTTGACTATAACGTAATGCTATAACATTTAAGTTGCGTTAAAACACTTTAATTAATAGCGGTGAAGCCGAAAACATAAGCTAGTATGACATAAATATATACTTATACAACAATAAATAATCATAAATGGAATCTACACATCTCTTGTAATGAGGTTTTTGCATAGGTGTTAAAAACAAACTTTCCTAATTTATTTTAAAAGACATTTTCGTGGTACAGCTATTTTCTTAATCGTAAGGTATGTCGTTAAAAATTGTTGGTACTAAGCATTTCCTACATCTTTGTCCATAATAATTAGTACAAGTGGGTACCTACTACAAATCTTCTTATGCATTTATTCCTTTTACTTCAGCTTAAAGTCCCATGCTATAGGGGGCGACCCAGGTTAACTCTTGTTCGTTAGAAGATTGGTTTTCTGGCCCACATTAACTGATATTGAGGAGTTAGGTAATGATTGACATAAACTAAGAAGTGTGAAAGGTCATATTATATGATACAACGGGTTTACAGGTTGAGTATCCGCTGTAACATATCGTAGCAGTGCTTTTGTCTGATAGCACCAGTAGTGTGAAAGAACAATTGAAAACCGAAGATTTCATAAATCTCCTGAGAGGTCTATTGCCCCATTTTAACTTGGTTTTTCTGAGCTGACTTGTAATCACTGTTTTCTTGTTTCCATTGCGGGAGCAATTGTTCCAGGACGGCCGAATGTTACAACAGCCTGCTCACAGCGTGCCACCCTAGCCAGCCAATGACAGCTAACCATAACCATGCCACTCTAGCAAACCATAGCCTTGCCACTCTAGCATACCATAGCCATGCCACTCTAGCATACCATAGCCATGCCACTCTAGCCAGCCAATGACGGGCAACGACTCGCGAGCCAATCACAGTCAAGCGAAGACACCGCCATAACTACCGGATGCCTCCGGTGGGGATATCAGTCTATATAATGCCCTGTAAGCTCAGTTTCGAGGTCTTGTCGCGCTCGATTGTGAAACCTGTAAGTCGAGACTCTGTCCAAATAAAATAATGAATCAGTTCCTGTCTATTTTTTACCACTGTCGTTACATATCGTTACGTTACATGAAAATGAAATTATTAGAGTAGGCGAAAATTGCTTCTAAAGTTTGTTAAGTGTGTACAGGTGTATACATTTATTAGTGATGTTGATTATCGGTACACCTCTGCCAGATCCTTCGGGATAAATAAGCGGGATGTTAGGTAGATAAATCAAAATAGACATAGAACACGTAGGTCTACAATATCATAGACTACCTACCCAGCATAATCATACTACACACTAATATTATAAAGGCGAAAGTTTGTGAGTGTGTGAGTGTGTATGTTTGTTACTTCTTAACGTCTAAACGGCTGGAGCGATTTTAACATTATTTGGTATAAAGTTAGCTGACACCTTGGATTAACACATAGGAAAGTTTTTATCCCGATTTTATCTTCACGTGGGATAATTTTCCAGTTGTAGAGGGCAAAGCCGCTGGCGACAGACGTAGTACTATCATATTATGCATTCGTTAAAATTATGTTATTTTGAAATTAAAAACTTCAAAAGAAAAATCCGTTTCTGAAGTCGGTGGCAAGAAAAAAAACAAAGGATCATTGTTCATTGATATATGGAATCCCGTACCAAACTGTGTCAACATCAAACTTTGTTTTTTATTGTCGACATTTATCATATTAACTCCTACAAAAGTTCTTTTTGTAAACTAAATCCGAGTTTCGGAGTAATTTTATAAAATCGAAAATAACTTCAAAACCAGGCAAGTAGGTATTGTAGGGAAACCTCTACGATGTGTAGTCAGGCGAACTGTCAAAATCAACTGAGAGATCTAACAGAACGACTTTTGAACTGGTTGTGTGAACGCCATGTATAGGGAGTAAAACAATATTCATACTTTTATACTTTAAATTACGTCCCCCATTCAAAAATCAAATACCAGCCGCATAATATCGTAAAAAAATGAAAATAATTACTATAACATTCTGATCTTTAAACATGAGAATTCTTGGTAAGAATTTTGGTCATTGTCTTTTTGTTATAAAGTTTTATTTCCAGTTTTAGTTGTGATATCCTATAAATATATGCTAACAAAAAATTACATACCTACATACGAATAGAGAACCTCCTCCTGTTTGTAAGTCGGTTAAAAAACATGAATTCCTCGCATTTGCATTATGTGCCCGATGACATAAACTATAAAGCTAGTAGTGTTTAATATATGTAGGGTCTATGGGGAGTGCTCTATGGTAGAAGCTATGTTCATTATACAAATTATGAAGTCCCACAGTTCTCGAGTGGCGCGCTTGTCACCATATCTAGAGGTGTGAATGATTGTGGAGGAGCTGCGAAGGTGTTTGGAGGTGGCAGTTGTTGAAATTATCACATAATATAACGGCTGATTATTAAGATGAAGAATTAGGCGCAGGTACCGAAATAGTACACACCTAAATATAATCAGATACACTAGCTGATGCCTACTGCTTTGCCCACGTGTATGTCTGTTAATTATACACTTAAACTTTCCTCGCGAACCACTCTATCCATTGGTGAGAACAGCATGAAAACCGGTGAAATAGTTTTTGAGTTTATCGCGATCAGACAGACAGACGCAGCGGAGGACTTTGTTTTATAGCACCTATGTAAATTATATACCTAGTGATTAGTGATAATGCACGCCCAGATCTCTACAACAGTTTATAGGTAGTAAAATACCCTTTGATACGTCTGGATCACTTACTTCGGGGCTACTGATAACCCATAGATTTAATGAACAAGCTTTCAGAGAAGGAAACACGTATGTATTTTTAGTCAAAGCGATAGGATTCACCATCGGCGAAACCTTGGCAAAAAGACAAATCATACAATATAGGCAATACATGAGATCTTAATGTTAGGCCACGCTTGCTTTGGTTGGTCTGTGAATGGGTGAACACCCACTATAGACCGAATTTCCTCAGTGCCTTTCAAAGCACGCTTAGCTGTTGGTCGCGGCTGTTGTATTTTGGCAGTTGTTACAGACGGTCAGCGGCCTGAAAGTCGGACAAACAGTCTTATCAAAGGGAACATTATTGGCTGATTATGGACTGGAAGTTACATAGGCAGTCGCTCCATGTAAAATACTGGTATTCAGCTGCATCCGATTAGACTGGAAGTCATTCCCAACATAGTTGAGAAAAGGCTAGGCAGACGATGAGCATATGAATAAATATCATTATTTTCGTCCTGGTTTTTTATTTTATTTTATTTGGAACAACAAACAATTACATAATAAGGCATACAGACACAAAACTTAAAATTAACAATTACGTAATCAACAGCGTTATTCACAGTATACATATAGCAAAATATTAATAACACGTTTCAAAGAGAAGTTAAAAGTAAGTACCAAAAATATATATATATATATATATATATATATATAATATATACCAAAAAGAAAACAATAATTTTATTTAAAAAAAATTAATAAGTGCATCGATTATGTGACACATTGATCTACTATAAATCTAAGAGAAGGATATGATATCTAATTCCTTGATTGCATTATGAGTCAAGTTTCGAAATCTTGCCCTTGTTGCATAGAATAAATCAGTGTCGAGAAAGTGTTTATTATAATTGTCAACAAGACGTCGCAACGGTGCTCGAGCAGCAGCGTTCGTTCGACATGCCCTCACCGCAAACAACGGTTGCTTGCGCACTGCACGCAAATGTGTCTTTCAAGGAACTAAATAACATATTCCGTTGCAAATTTCGGTACAGTCGTACGAATTTCTGCAGAAATCGTACAGAATCACTGTCTCCAGAAACATACGCCGACCGGTAAGACTTAGCAGATTATACTTCCCTAGTAAATCGACATAAGACGCAGAAGAGTGAAAGCGTGGTTCACTTTGGATACCTATGCAATGATCTGCCCGAGAATGAAAGAGTCATCATCATCAAACTTGTGCTCATTCATAATTCTCTGAAACTGATCTCAGTGACTTAGATGAATGAACGAATCTTCGATTTAAACTGAGCAGAAACCACATCAATTCATTAGTGATTCCGTGTACGCAAATACCACATCAGATTGAAAGGCAAAAGAGGTGTGAAAGAGGGTAGCAGACTCTTTGTCAGTGCATAATAGGCATTGTACGTGTGTGTCACGCGTTCAATACCCCACCCAGCTTGCAAAGACCCCTCAATACCCCCAAAAACCCCCCGGTCTAGAACAAAAGTTGTGTCGCAAAGGGGGGAGCGGGTCAAATGAAAATGGTTACGATATTCCATATTATAAGTGAGTTTATTATTTTTAAAGCAAGGAATCTTTTTTTGTTTTAGGGGGGATCGAAGTGTCGAGAATTCTTTAATGAGTCTTTGTGAGTGCCTACGTGATTTTTTTATCTGTGTAGGTAGGTACTAATAGGTGTAAAAATATCTTTAATGATGCTGAAAGGTACCTACCTACCTACGGTGCTGATTTCTCCGAAATAGGGTGGTAAACAAAAAAGATCTAATAATTAGTCCGTTATAGATTTCCAAAAAATATTGGACACATATTTTTTCTTTTTTAACGTAAACAACTTGTGTGACGTCATATTCTTAGTTCTGAAACAAACTTGGGATCCTTATAATAACAGAGAATTGGGGGCCAAAGTTCCTACATTTTTCAAGTTTTTTTATAATACAATTTGTTTCAATTTAATTTTAACTAGCTGATGTCCGCGGCTTCGCCCACGTGTCGTATGTTGGTTTTTGCGACCAAAAGTAACCATGATGATCCCGTTCTCGAGACAGCTTATTATTTTTCGACACCTCTAACAAATATCATTATAATTTAGCCAAAACCTTGACAAATAATATAAAAAAAAATTCCCTGAGAATCTCTCTCTCTATATGTGAAAACAGTATGAAAATCTGTGCAGTAGCTTTTGAGTTTATCACGAACAGATAGACAGACAGGCGCGGCGGAGGATTTTGTTTTTACCCGACTGCGACGAAGCCCAAAAGGAGGGTTATTATAATATGTAGTGATAGTAGGTAATACCTCCACGGTCCCGTACTATTTATATAATGCTTAATTTTTGAGTGCGTTTTGATAAAGTCCAGTTCTACCGCAAATCACTGACAGTTTTTCATCCAAACAGTTGTTTGCAAAAAAAATTGTTTGGTTAAGTTTGATGACTTTTTTGGGAGCAGCGGTGGGGCCCCAGTGGTGGTGGCCCCGACTTACGAGAAGTAGATCGTGGGGTCGAACCCAGGCAGGAACATTACTTTGTGTAATTTATCTGCTCTCAAAACGGTGAAGGAAAACATCGTGAGGAAACTGGCATGTCTTAGAACCACAAAATTCGAAGACATAATGTGACATCTACCAATCCGCACTGGTCCCGCGTGGTAGATTATAGTCCATTCCCTCTCAAAAAGAGGAGGCCTGTGTCCCAGCAGTGGGAACATTCATAGGCTTCTAATGATGTTGATGATGAAGTTTGATGTACCTACAGAATGTTTGACTGTAACCTTGTTTGCAATATGTTTGTTATAAAATTTCAATCACTGCCAAGTCTTTGAAACTACAGTAATCTTTATTACTGTAGTGATAAGGTTGCTGTTGGTCTGCAAGTGTCAGAGGTTAAATAACTGTGAAACGACTGAACACTAAATATCTTAGCAATCTATGAGGAATGTTGTCTCAAAAGCCGCTTTGTTGAATTCCTCTAGCAATATCCTTACTAATACGAGTACCTACATATTATAAATGTGAAAGTGACTCTGTCTGTCTGTCGCGTTTCCACGCCAATACTACTGAATCGATTTAAATGAAATATGGTACACACATAGCCTAAAGCCAGAAAAAGGATATAGGTTACTTTTTAATGCGAAAAAAGGGTTGTAAGGGGTTGAAAGGCGGAGGTGAAAACATTACTTTTTGTAGTTGGTTGCAATAGCCGATATCCACGGGTAAAACCGCGGGCATCAGCTAGTTTCTAATACAAGTGAAGTGTTATTAGGTAATTTGGTTAAATATAAATAACTTGCTGAGCCCTGCGACTTTCAACCGCGTGAAAATAATAGAAAAAAAAAATTACCCGACTGCGGCGAAGCCCAGAAAGAGGGTTATGTATTTGACGTGTATGTATGTACCTACTATTTGGGCGGAGGAGGTGGGATGATATGATACTTCTTGGAGTTCTTGATACTGCTTTTGATCATTCTCCTTTCAAGCACCTTTTTTCTCGAAAGTTTGATTTTTTTCACTTACACTATTAATTTATGCGGCGGTGGTGCGATATTGCTATGAAAAAAAGGTAGGCGTCAAAATTTGTTTTTTAGATTTTCTCGTTAATTACTCGTCGAAATATATTTTCAGATTATGTTTTATGAGGTACGTTGAAAGTAAACTCGTCTGGTAAATATTAGGTAAACCTATTACATTCATTATTATATTCACCCGTTATTCTGTCTGTCAGGAGGCTCAGTTTATTATTGTAATAGGGGATCAGACTGAGTAAAAAAAAATTAGATTCTAATTAGTCCGTCAGTTAGATTATCAAAAAATATCGGATACGTGTTTTTTGTTTTATTAAATTAATAAAAATTAACGAAGATAAGACGCGTCAAAGATCATGAGTGGGGAGGTTGTGACGTCATTTGTAGGTAAAAATATACGATCGTGTTATGTTTTCGAAGAGTTCACGAGTTTTTGAAGCACAGTATCGTCTTAATTTTTTAATTAAGTGAAAAAAGAAAAAAAAACCTGTCCAATATTTTTTGAATATCTATCTGACGGACTAATTGAATTTTTTTTGTCCGATCCCCTATTGTTCTGGTCTCATGGAGGTACATTTTATTTCTTTAAAGGTTGGTACATTTATGTACATTGCTGGTATATTCCTTTTATGTATATATATTTTCTATTTATACAGGGTGTAAATTAACCCTTCACACATACGTCAACCAAGCATTCTGTACATCAAACTAAGTACCCCTACGCAAAATTTTTGTTGGGAAACGACTTTTTTTTTGGGATCAAAAATTACATTTAACGGTAAAACTCAATGTAGCCCTCTTAAAACATTGTGCTAGTGGATGCTGTGAATAGTAAACGGGTCATGGAGGTAATTTAAGTAACATAACATAACATAACATAAAAAACTAGTATTTACAAAAACAGCTGTGCAAAATTTGGATCTACGACCCCCAATATCTCCGTAACTAGGGGGTTCCCAGATATGATCTAGAACCAAAAAATGATCGCAGTGGTGGGGAGAACAAGTGCCCTTCGTTTACGTTAAGGGTACTTTTACAGCACATATTCATTTCTGCAACAATGTCAGTTGCGCGCGGGGAAAGCGGCAACGTGTTAACCAGCTTTCTACGCCATCGAGGAAACTAGGTATTAGTCGGTATGTAATGGATGGTCACATCCGCAGACCAACTTATGGAAGCGCGGTTTAACTGAGGATTGATCCAGCTGGCTGGTGTAATTTAGCCAGCGCGCAGCACCTTAATTTTTATTTTTTGTTTTTTAAAAAAACGTTGGCCTACTCTAGGAATTTCTCCTGTATCGTGGGTGCGTTTACAAACATTTAAATTCACATACATAAATACCCAGACCCGGAACAACTATTTGTAGGTCATACAAATATTTGTTCCGTGCGGGAATCGAACCCGCGACACGCAGTGCAGCAGTCCATTGCTTGAGCCACTGCGCCAACCGTACCGTCGAATGTTAATGCGGACACACTGTCTTTCTCCTTCTCACCACCATCATCATCAGCCTATAATGTTCCCACTGCAGGGACTCAGGCTTCGTAACTAGGAGAGGGATGGGCTATAATCCACCATACGTGCCCAGTGCGGGTTGGTAGATTGCAGCATATATTATAGTCCAACATTGCAGCATAGAGTTTCTAGTATTAGGTGTGTTTCTTAACTAAAAAATAAGATACTGTTTATTCCATCGGTTAGATTATCGAAAAATATTGGTTGGTTGGTTGTTTTTTGTTTGATTATAAGCTTGTGGGGGCTTGTGACGTCACTTTCCCTTAAAAAAATGTGCTGAACTGTGACGTCTCACGAGTCTTTGAAGCACTATATCGTCTTATTTTTTTTGTTTACGAGAAAAAAGAAAAAAGATGTGTCTAATTATTATTTGGAAACTAGCTGTTGCCAGCGGCTTCACCCGCTACAACTCGAAAATTATCCCACGGATCATAAAATTGGGATAAAAACTATCCTATATGTTAATCCAGGGTATAACCTATCTACATACCAAATTTCAACCAAATCGGTCCAGCCGTTTATGCGTGAAAGAGTAACAAACATCCACACATCCATTCTCACAAACTTTCACATTTATAATATTAGTAGGAAGGATCTATCTGACGGACTAATTAGATGTTTTTTCATCTACCTAGGTCCTAAGTTAAATATTGTACGATTGTACGTCAAAATTATGACTGACCACATCATAGGCGCCGTGGCTTAGTTGGTTAAAGCGCCTGTCTAGTAAACAGGAGATCGTGAGTTCGAATCTCGCCGGGGCCTTAGTGGGACATTTTTTGGTAAGGTTTGAGTAAAGATCGTCACTAAAAGAACACCTGCGTGGTTATTTTGGCGGTTGGTCCCAAATGGTATTATCCCGCAATCTCGCATTTCCACAAAAAAATTACCTTTACCAACAAAGTCCTGTTGTGAGGAACTAAATAATACCAGCCGGTCGGGTTCATCTTCAAGTTACGCTGCGCTTGTCTAAGTTGCTCCAAGGATGGTTGACCAACCACAACCTACCTAGTTTCCTCCGTGCCTCAAAGAGCACGTGAAGTCGTTTGTCCCCCCGTCGGCGCTGAGGGTTGTTCAAAAGAGATACCGCGGCCTCGAAACAAATGGCTAAGATGGAACATGGGTGGTTTTTAGTCAGTACAAGTCTGACACTCCCTACCGCTTTGCCCAGCAGGGCTATTGCATATCCTTTAAATGACAGTGGCTATCTTATGGTGTCCATCAATTAACTGTCAAATGGTTCCATTTTGTACTAAACCATAACCTATTTGACAGTTAATCCATGAACAATATGATAGCCACTGACATTTAAAAGATACGCAATAGCCCTGCAGAGCGGGAGTCATTAAAATTTGATGACTTCCCACGAACCACAAAAAAAACGTCGTTTGTCCCGGTTGCCATTTAAAAATCTTTGACAGCCGCTATAGGTTGTCAGCCCCGAAATTATGACTAACAAAGAAGTCTCATATTCAAGAAGTCTAGTTTGACCACCATAGACACAAAATCTTGACGATAAACACTTTCCAAAACTCTTGCCAAGTTCATTTATTATGAAACCAAGCCTTAGCAAGGTGGTGTTACGGTAAATGTATTTTAAAGCCAATTTTAGGTAATTACTACGACGCCACGGGGTAATCCTAAGAGAGTGCGCTTAAAACGTCTAAAGCCTGGCACAGACTGAGTGCTTTAAGCAACCTCACCTGTTTCATTTTTGTGAAATAAAAGTATCTGTCTTATTTGTGCAGCAGGCCCAGTGGTGGAGGCCCCGACTTACGAACAATGAATCATGGCTTCGAACTCAAGCAGGCGCAATTATTTGTGTAATGTTACAACAGCCTGCTCACAGCGTGCCATAGCCAGCCAATGACAGCTAACCATAGCCATGCCACTCTAGCCAGCCAATGACAGGCAACCACTAGCGAGCCAATCACAGTCAAGCGAAGACACCGCCATAACTACCGAATGCCTCCGGTGGGGATATAAGTCTATATAATGCCCTGTAAGCTCAGTTTCGAGGTCTTGTCGCGCTCGATTGTGAAACTTGTAAGTGGAGACTCTGCCCGAACAAAATATTTAATGAGTTCCTGTCTATTTTTTACCACTGTCGTTACAGTAATATATTTCATCACCGCTGCTCTTGAAACCGTGAAAGACAACATCGTGAGGACACCGGCACGTCTTAGAATCAAAAAATGCGAAGACATGTGACATCTTCCAACGCGCACTGGGTCCACGAGGTGGTTTATACTTCATCCCGGTTATACAGTGCTGTTTGTTTCTAGGGTTCCGTACCCATAGAGTAACACGGGACCCCATTGCTAAGACTTCACTGTTCGTCTGTTTGTCGGTCCGTCCGTCACCAGGCTGTATCTCATGATTCGTGATAGCTAGACAGTTCAAATTTTCACTAAAATCTTGCATTTCTGTTGCCGCTTTAACAATAATTACTAAAAATATTTAAGTCAGGCTCCCATACAACAAATGTGATTTTTTTGTTGTTTCGGTACGGAACTTTTCATGTGTGAGTCCGATTCGCACTTGACCAGTTTTTTTTTGCATTGACAATGGCGTTGTCATGATAAATATTATAGTTGAGATTATGTAATATGTTTAATATCATGACCAAACATATTATGTTTTGTGAAAATGTTTGTAGATATTGTACGCGCTTGCAACTGCCAACTATTTGCAACACTTTGTACGCGCATCAAACGAGTTGCGAACGCGTTTGGGACGCGCGTTTCTATCTATAAAAACGAAAAAATCGGCATCGCAGCATTGCAACGCGCAGACGACGCCCATTCCTGAAACGCGCATTGTCTGCGCGTTTTAAAAACGCCGTATGCTTAGGGTCTAAGTCGCAGCTAAAAGTGTCTCCGTATGAACATGACGTTATAACTCAGGATCTAAGTGATTAGTAATTTTAGCTAAAATTCAGAGCGTATTACGTCATCACCTAACTCTAGATTTTTGGGTAGTTTTATAGCAGGTTGATGGCGCACTTGTTGGTGAGGCTCTTCTGAAAGGTTAGGTGCATACTCGCAATCGACATGCGTTTATAAAGGGTGTAAAAGTACCCTTAACGCAAACAAAAGGCACTTGTTTTCCCCACCACTGCGATCATTTTTTGGTTCTAGACCAAACCTGGGAACCCCCTAGTTACGGAGATATTGGGGGTCAAAGTTCCAAATTTTGCACAGCTGTTTTTGTAAATACCAGTTTTTCAGGTTATAACTTTACTTAAATTACTTCCATAGCCCCTTTACTATTCAAAGCTCCCACACACCACAAGCGGATACTTAGTTTGATGTACAGAATGCTTGGTTGACGTATGTGTGAAGGGTTACTTTACACCCTGTATATGACCAGGGTGCCTGGGCGTCTAAAATGACCACTTTAGCAGATTATGAATTGCGTTAAAAAGCGTAAAATGAACACTAGGGTATTTCACCAAAAAAAAAAAAATTAGTCCGTCAGATAGGTTTCCAAAAAATAATGGACACGTATTTTTTCTTTTTTCACGTAAACAAAATATGAAGACGATACAGTGCTTCGAAAAGTCGTGTCAAGTCGTGTGATGTCACAAGGTTAGTACTTTTTTACCCACAAAGTGATGTCAAAAAAAAAACTCATACACTAATTTGATATCAAATTAGTGTATGAGTTTTTTTTTTGACACACACAACAAATAAAAACAATTTTTTTTAATGTTGGATTATTAATTACATAATATGAGTAAATAACACAGACCAGACCGCGATAACTGTTTGACCGAAATCTAAACTTATATGTTGACTAAAACTATGTTAAAATATACATATTTGTAGTGTGCTCGCCAAGACCTTTCATTTGATACCAAACATGTTATAATAATATGTCACCCGGGTTATTCTTACAAATCTATTGACACCTCATTTATTAAAATCCGTTCAGTAGATTAGTCTATGTATGTATGTTCCACATACAAACATACATACATAGACTGCCAAAATCATTACCCTTCCTTTTAGTTTCGCCGTAGTCGGGCAAAAACACGTATCCAATATTTTTCGAAAATCTAACACACAGACTACTTAGATTTTTTTGCTGAAATACCCTATTCTAAATTGATTTATTTTCCTATTAGGATCTATTTTCTTAAATTTTCATAGACGCGTAGACGCAGTGGATGAGACAAAAAGAGTGATACCTACTAAGGAAGGTGTATGTTTTTTACTTTAATCTAAATCTTATTTTTAAGTTTATCTTATGTTTACTTTGTGTACTTTTTGGTACCTTGTATTTTTTTTATTAAGTGCTTTGTTTTTTCCTGAGTTACTGCTTTGACTCAGAGATATTTAATGATTACTTAAGCCGTCACTTAGTAAAGGTTTGACATATTTTTGTATGACAAAACTGTCAAAACCATTTAGAGATGGCCTAAGTAATCATTAAAGCTCTCTGAGTGCGGCAGTAAGACTAACAAATATTTTTATTTTATTTCTGTCTTTCTTTCTTAGGAATCTGTAGTTTCATGATTCCATAATGAGAAAAAAAAACGTGACATAAACGCCAGAATTACACTTTAATCTGTCAAATTGGATTATAAAGAAGAACTAGAAAAAAGGCCCCACTTCCGACTGCAAAAATATAAGTATCTCAAGAAGTTGCTAATTATAAACATATCTCATTGCGATTGTTTGATAATATATTTTATACCTACTGGGTTAATAATAACCATTGCCGACTCGTAGTCACACCAGTGTGACAAACAGGAATTTTATTCTCGTTTGTCACACCACTGATTTTTCCACACCATTTATACCTAACTAGTTTTGTCCAAGTTACACTAATGTGAAATTAAAAAACCTTAAAACTACGATTTTCTATTAAATTAAAAACTTTAATATCCCTTCTTTGTAGTAAGAAAGCAATAGTTTAAAATATTAGTCATCTTTGTTCATTGTCTTTATTTAGTCGTCATAGTAGTAAGTATTGCATGATTGAAAGTAAAATATTTTTTGAAAAGTATAAAATATTGTGCCTGAAAAAATATTTGGATCAATTTCTAAGTATGATAAAAATCGGAAGTATACACTTATACAATACTCACAATCTATTTTTTAGATATTTTTCTCAGTTGTCGGACGTGGGGTGATTTTCTATGGAAGCTGCCACTTCTCCTTTTATCGCTAAAGGCGCGTCCCCATTAGAGCCTCGCGGCCGAGCCTCGTGAGTGTAGACGTGAGCAGCGCCTGAGCTGTAGGGCTATTGCGTATCTTTTAAATGACAGTGGCTAACCTATAGTGCCTATCAAGTAGTCAAATGGTTCCATTTTGTACTAAACCATAACCAATTTGACAGTTAATCCATGGACAATATGATAGCCACTGTCATTTAAAAGATACGCAATAGCCCTGCTGGGCGGTCTAACAAAAGCGACTAAGAAGGAAATAGGTGGTTTTTAGTCAGTAGAAGTCTGACACTCCCTACCGCTCACTGCTCAGGGCGGGAGGAGACATTTGATGATTCCCACCCTCGAAAAAAAGAAGTACTAAATACTTGGACTTGGACAGACTGTACCAGGATTAATTTTGGGGAAAATTAGATTTCTCTGTCTTCACCTGTTTTGACCTCGGTCAGTCGCCCATCATCGTCATCCTATAATGTTCCCACTGCTGGGACTCAGGCCTCCTCTCTAGGAGAGGTATGGGCGTGGTAGATTATGTCCACCACGCGGGCTCAGTGCGGGTTGGTAGATATCACATGTCTTCGAAGTTTTATCTTCTAAGACATGCCGGTTTCCTCACGATGTATTCCTTCACTATTTTGAGACCAGTGGTGATGATATAAATTACACAAAGTAATGCGCCTGGACTGGGTTCGAACCCAAGACTCACTTTTTGCAAGTCGGGGCCGCCACCACTGGGCTACCACTGCTTTATCAGTCGCCCATGTGTTATGTATGTAAATGGCGTCACCGGCGTCACCATGCCGATATTATGATAAGCTGAGGCGAGTGCTGATAACTGATAATACAAGATTATTTTCAGACTTTGATCCAATAGCCTCCGTGGCGCAATGGCTAGCGCGTTCGGCTGTTAACCGAAAGGTTGGTGGTTCGAGCCCACCCGGGGGCGATACATTATTTTTTGAAAAAAAAATTTGACAGTTTTGTTTGTTTTACATATTGGGTATCTTGAAGTGTTTGGCATCTGTACATTTTTAATAATATACTTGTGTAGTGACATAATAGTTATTCTGGTACTTGAATAACATTGAAACTTGGCCGCAGATGGTACAAAATTCTGTGAAAATTAAAGAATTAAGATGGCGGCTTTGATTTCGACCACAGATGTTGATAGATACCAGCGGGACTATTGCGTATCTTTAAATGACAGTGGCAATCATATAGTGTCCAGCAATTGACTGTCAAATGGTTTAATTTTGTACTAAACCATAACCAATTTGACAGTTAATCCATGGTCAATATGATAGCCACTGTCATTTAAAAGGTACGCAATAGCCCTGCTGAGCTTTTGCAATTATTTTAAATTAAAGAGTTTATCTCTTAGAAAAATCAATTTAACATTTAATTTTTTTGACATTTGACACACACGCATATTATTTATTGCGCAAGGGCGCTTGCGCCAGTGTGCGTGTGTGTCAAATGTCAAAAAAATGCGCCGTCTTACGATCAGCAGGGCTATTGCGTATCTTTTAAATGACAGTGGCTATCATATTGTCTATGGATTAACTGTGAAATTGGTTATGGTTTAGTACAAAATGGAACTATTTGTCAGTAGTTGATAGGCACTATAGGTTAGCCACTGTCATTTAAAAGATACGCAATAGCCCGGCTGGTCACGGATCCTCCTGACGCGAGTTGAACAGTTTTTACCTATCCCAAAAAAGTGCACATCGCCGCTATGGAAGTTTTCACTTCAAAATACATACAGACGAATTCAGAACCTTCTCGTTTTTGGAAGTCAGTTAAAAATGGCACGCATGGTTTTCAAACGTATTGTGATACAATACAAGTGCGTTTGCTTGTGTTCTATAGGAATGTCTACGTTTTTTATATTTTGGTTTTATTTTCAGCTGTGGACACATGCCAAACAAAAATACATCCTGTAGCATTGATGCTATCAATGTCACTCATGAAGAATAATTTAAAATTATGTCACGTGGGTGACATTTAAATAATCTGACAGAAAGTCAGACCGAAAAAAATATTACAAAATAAATAGCATGCTAATCTATATTTTATAAAATACTGATCCTACACAATGCAATAGTATACAATTTCAAAATGTTAAGTTATCACGAGAAACACATAAATAAATTAATAATAGTGAATAGGCATAGTAACAAGAAACGAAAAGAAAAATAAATGTTATCACGAGAAATACATCGAAAAAAATCGTAATAGTGAACAATAGGCATATTATCAAGAAGCGGAAAGGAAAATAAGTCAAAATGGAGAAGGACGATGAGGGTAAGCTTCATAAACATAGGATTAGGTCCTGCCCATCCCATGTGAATTAAAGAGTTAATAAATATGAATGTTGATGAATAGAAGGGCAATACGTAATTCCGAAAGTTACTACGTCGAATTACACGGTGCCGAATGTTTGAAATAACGAATGCTGTGAGTACAAAAGCACGCAGCGACGCATACCGCAACAACGAATGCACGAGACTCCGAATTACGGAACAACGAATGCACGTTGCAACGGAAATCGTCACACCGAACCACGTGACCTCGAAATACCGTGTCTGTCTGGGTTTTATTTTCGAGTGGGCAAATGATATTGTGTTTTACCATCAAGAATTTTTCAATAAGGAGCCTGGGTTTGTGCCCAGTTGATGACAATAGACTCGTCCCTTCCTATTATTGGAATTAAATATAATACCTCACAACTAAGGACCCATTAATATTAATGACAATAACATCCGTGGTGCTAGGCAACTGGGCTTATCCCAGTTGTATACGTCCCTGTGTGCCTATTGGCCTTGTTCTGTTCTGTCTCCTGCTGATATGGTAGGAAGTGGAAATTATGTTTTTCCTACTCCTCCGCTATTCTTCTCCGATTAATTTCGTTGCGGGATCAAAGACAGTTAAATCGTATCTCTGGGACTTCGCCAAGCTTCATTGGCTCGGCGCTTTTTTTATGGTGGCCACTGTTGATTCTGGCTAACAGGAGTTACAGTGGTTTGGAAAAATTGTGGCGTGCTTTACCTTAAAAAAAAAGGCTCGCGCCCTATTGGACTTAAAATAGGTGGACCGATGTCCTGGTGAAGATTGCGTGGATCCGCTGGATGCGAGATGTACGGGACCGGTCAATGTGGCGACACTTAGGGGAGACCTATTTCCAGCAGTGGACGTCTATCGGCTAAAATGAAAGATAGAACTGACGAAAAGCAGGTGTACTTGTTAGGTACACCACTGCCTAACACTTCGGGGATTACAAGCGTGATATTACGTGTCTTCTCTTGATTTTATAGATGGTGGTGAAGATGCCTCCTTCAACATCGTGCGGTACCAGATCATGCCATCGTTGGTATCCCTCCAGCAGATGAGGACCCGACTCCATCTCGCACTCCTGGGCAAGAAGCTGATGAAAATGACGGCGTTGGCTACTGGGAAGGAGCTGCGCCGACTAGCACTGTTAATGGCACGGTAAGTCCTACTTCTAACTGAAAAACATAAGAACAGAGATACTTATTCTTTCTACATCGTGTGGTTAGTGCCTAACCTGGGGTTACAGTCTTCTCACCGACGAACATGAAGGCGCCTTCGACACGGCCTGTCATCGTCATAGGACGCACGGACGGTGAGCAAGCCCTTTACTTACCGTCCACAGGCCAAATATAATACCCTCTGATTGTCAGATTTTCAAGGTTTCTTTCGCTTTGAAGATCTACTATTGCTTATGACAGCCATGACAAACCCGGCTGAACGTGTATTCCGAGGCACGGAAGGAAATCGTTATATAATCATGGTCACCCACGGACTCATTTAATTTTTAAACATGTTTATTTACCACATTAAAATAATTATAACAGTTTATTAGGCTAGTAATTCGCCTTTCAAAGCTTACAAATCGACTTATTGCCGCACTCAGAGAGCTTTAATGATTACCTAGGCCATCACTTATTAGGTAATGGTTTTGACAGTGTTGTCATACAAAAGTATGTCAAACCTTTACTAAGTGACGGCTTAAGTAATCATTAAATATATCTGAGTACCGCATTTAGACTGATAACAACATAAAGTTAACTCACAATAACGTGTTAGATACGTGATAATAATGATGATGATACCTGCATCCACGCACTGACCTCAGTAGTACTGCAGAATACCCGCGCGTCTGATATTAGGTATTTAGCTACAAACATTATTATATCCCCGACAGGTAGGCCGAAGCAAGGAAAACCTGTTCAGGCGGAGATTCATAGATGACTCTGTCCTGGAGTGTAAATGTGGTCTTACCCCACAAACTATGGGGCACTTATCGTGTCCGGCCTGTCATGTTACTTGCACATCACAGGAGCTGACGGAGGCTACTGAAAGTGCCAAACATGTCGCCAAATTTTGGGTCGACTCAATTTAAATTGTCATCGATACGCTAAGAGTAAGATTATGATCAACATCATCATCAGCCTATAATGTTCCCACTGCAGGGACTCAGGCCTTCTCTCTAGGAGAGGGATGGTCTATAATCCACCACGCGGGCCCAGTGCGGGTCGATAGATGTCACATGTTTTCGAATTTTTTGATTCTAAGACATGCCGGTTTCCTCACGATGTTTTCCTTCACTGTTTTGAGAGCAGCGGTGATGAAATAAATTACACAAAGTAATGCGCCTGCTTGGATTGGAACCCACGAATTCGTAAGTCGGGGCCGACACCACTGGGCCACAGCTGCTTTCGGAGAGATAAGATTATAATATGAGACAATATTTTGATTTCACAGATGTGTTATGGCGTACGAATCTTCGTTCCGCGAAGCGTTTATAAAGCTGGCACACTGCAGATATTTTGAACCAGGTCTAAATGTTCTCGTCAAAACTACCCAGCTTGAACGAGTAAGTCTTCATCACTGCATAGCCTTTTTCTTACATTGGGGTCGGTGACCACTCAAACCGGATGCAGCTGAATACCAGTATTTTACATGGAGCGACTGCCTATCTGACCTCCACAACCCAGTTAATACAGGTTGAAACGCTTCCCTTTGGTAAGACTGGTTGTCATACTTTCAGGTCACTGACTGCCAAAGATCTATACAGGGTGTACATTACCTCTTCACACAGCCGTTAACCAAGCATTCTGTACATCAAACTAAGTAACCCTACGCAAAAATTTTCGCAGGGAAACGACTTTTTTTTTGGAATCAAAAAATCACATTTTACGGTAAAACTCAAAGTAGCACCCTTAAAACATTATGCTCGTGGATGTTTTGAATATGAAACGGATCATGGAGGTAATTTAAGTAAAGTTATAACCTGTAAAACTAGTATTTACAAAAAGAGCGGTGAATTTTTTTGAACTTTGACCCCCAATATCTCCGTAACTAGGGGGTTCCCAGGTATAGACCATATAAAAACACAAAAAAATTATCGCAGTGGTGGGGAGAACAAGTGCCTTTCGTTTGCGTCAAGGGTACTTTTACACCCTTTATAATATGGCAGCTGGGACCATTACAGCTTAACGTGCTTTACGAGGCACGGAGGAAACTCAGTATGTAATGGGTGGTCACCCATCCACAGACCAACCTAGGCAAGTGCGGCTTAACCTAAAGATCGACTCTAGTGGCAGATATTTTTAAGCCACGAGTTCCTAAGAAAGTAAGTATTATTTTAAAAGTACCTACCTACTTAGCTACTATAAAACCTTGCAAAAAAAAAATGGGCAGCTAAGGAACTTTCCGTTCCATGGTCGATTTGAGTTATTTACAATAAAACTCAATGTGGCACTCTTAAAACATTGTGCTTAGTGCATGCTTTGAATAGAAAAACGGTCATGGAGGTAATTTAAGTAAAGTTATAACCTGAAAAATTAGTATTTACAAAAACAGCTGTGCAGAATTTGGAACGTTGACCTCCAATATCTCCGTAACTCCCTCTAGTTACGGACTTCCCAGGTATGGTCTAGAACAAAAACATGATCGCAGTCGTGGGGAAAACAAGTGCCCTTCGTTTGCGTTAAGGGTACTTTTACACCCTTTATAAATCTATACCCTTAACGGTACATACGGGTAACGGTGCTTATAGGTATTCATCTATAATGTGAAAAATCTTAACCGATTGCATAGACAATTATGAAACTGTTTTGAAAGAAATATCAATGCTAGCACGCTATACAACATTGAAATTGCTGGTGATTTTAACATCGATGTGCTTAAAAAAACCATCACTCAAAATGCATTTGAATATTTTATTAGTTAGGTATAACTTAAAAGCCATAGAGACAGCCTACTCGCATAGCAAGCATGACATGTACAGACAATTTTGCGCAAAATTTAAGTAAATCTTACAACACAGTCACTGATGTGTGCTTTTGCATTGGCCGATCATACGGCACAGATCCTTCACTAATGCGTCTACCACACGCTCATGCTTCACCATGGACTTGCCTGCGCAAACTATCTTGAACACGGAACACCGTGCGTGTGGTTGGGAAAACTGAATCACGCGCAAACCCCACGGCGCGGCCTGCGCAGTATTCGACTTGCTAGAAATGTTACCTGCACAAGCCGTGCCTGCGAGTCTGTGCGTGTGGTTGGGCGTTCAGTGCTCACACCGCAGTCGAGATTAGTCGTCAGCCGATAAGGTACGTTATGTCGTAGTGGTCGTCCATCATTTAAAAATGTCAGACCTAGTGCGTATGATCGCGAGTTTTTAACAGATTTTTTAAGTCTATATAAACTTCTGTCTGCAATAGGGCAATGTTTACTGGCTTAAAAAAAATATGATTCTAATTAGTCCGTCTGTTAGATTGTCGAAAAATATTGGATACGTTTTTATTTTTGTTTTATCAAATCAATAAAAATTTACGAAGATAAAACGCGTCAAAGATTTGAGTGGTGGGTTGTGACGTCACTGACCGCTAAAGAATGTCATACTAATGTCTCAGAAAATGACGTCACACGAGTTTTCAAAGCACTGTATCGTCTTTATTGTTTGTTTACGTGAAAAAAGAAAAAATACGTGTCCAATATTTATTGGAAATCCATCTGACGGAGTAATTATTATTAGATTTTTTTGTTAACTACCCCATTGAAAAATTAAATCGAAGGATTAATTAAAGAAATAGTTCTTCACTTGGAAACATTGTTTACACGTCGACGATTTCGACAAAAATGAGGCCTGCGCATAATGTCGTTTTCGCAGAAGCTTTTGTTTACGTATCTTTATTTGTTTGTAAAATTGTAATTTTTTGTGTGTTAAAATATCCTCGAGACACATTTTAGCCAGGCCAGAGCCAGGACATGGCTGGAGGTGGATCATTGTGTTGCCCAATTTCACACAGTTCATGGTAACTTAAAGAGTAAATTATTTTCCTTCAAGCTGGTTGCCTCGCCTTTTTGTCAATGTTCTACATCCAGACTGCGAGTATGACCAATCTACACATCACATTTTATGGAAGTGTAGTCTTTAGCTGAATGAACGTAAAATTATGTTAAATAGTGTACACAGTCTGACACTGAACGGGTCAGACTGTGTACACTATTTAACATGAGCTCTCTGCTTAAGAGCGAGAGGGGTTATTTGATGATTTTCCACACGCCAAAAAAAAAGCCGTTGGTCCCAACTGACATTTATATATCTTTTCAATCTTTGTAATTAGTAATTTTTCAAAAGTATGAGAACCGCAGTCTAAGGGTAACCAAACCTAGAGCACGCCACTATAGCGGCGGTAAGACCCATCTTTGAGGAGTGACGCCTCTGTGAGAGGCGCTACGGTGCCCTCACCTTCCGTCTGACGCAGGTCCTTACAAGACACGGTTGTTTCGGGAGGTACCTGCACTGGATCAGGCGGGAGGAAATCACTATTGTGAGGATCGGATTTTGTGATTCAACTCAATTGTGTTTAGCGGTGGGATAAAGTTTCTATGAATAATCGCGAATTTCGAAAAGAAACATCAATAAAAGTATGAGAACAAAGTAGCATAGTACATACATATACAGCGTACAAAGTCGCGAGCAGCTAGTTATGACGTAAATCATGACAATGATAATGAAAATAATATATCGAAATAAATTTTAATCGTTTTTTGCCCGTAGTAATCATTGTCCCGCTACGGGTAATCATTTTTGCCCGTGGTCCACCTGAATGTCCATATGTTTCTATCGTAGTATTAAAAATAATAGTGATAATCAATTGTAAAGACAGTGTGAACATGTTGTAATCTATTTATTGGTACCTCATATTACTTCATTACACACGTTAGACATCAAAAAAATATTAACGCAATTATTTATATAGGGATAATGTGTTGTACCTACCATATTAGCGGAGTTCTATGTTCTTTTTTAGGGATTTGGTTTCCGCTCTTAGACCTTAAAGTGGACCATTGTACGTGGGCCATGGCGACCGATATTCCAACCAGCCTCCCTCCAGAAGCATATCAAACATCCCAGTCTTCTCAGGGCATCTGCAAGGGATCATAATGTTCCAAGAGTTTCCAGGCGGATCTGGATTTTGGGCTCGAAGGTAACTGAAATTGTCTTGTGGGAATATAACCCAGAAAAATTACTAGGCTGCCATAGGTTTCCGGTGTTAGGGTGGGTGCTTTTCCACCAGAGATGTGCTATGCTACGTTGCTATGGATGCGCTTGATATCCACCAATCATATTCATTGGTGCACATAGCTTATCACTGGTGGCAACGAATTCAACTAAGATATGTTTTTTTTTATATGCGTGCAATGGATGCGTGCTATGGATGCCTCAGAGTCACGCAACGAGCCATGGAGAGAGCTATGCTCGGAGTTTCTTTGTGTGACAAAATCCGTAATCAAGAAATTCGCCGAAGAACCAGGGTCACCGACATAGCTCTCAGAATTTGCAAGTTGAAATGGCAATAGGCAGGCCACATCGCTCAAAGAACCTACAATCGATGGGGAATAAAGGTTCTCGAGTGGCGACCACGAACCGGAAGACGCAGCGTTGGTAGGCCTCCCACCAGGTGGGCCGACGACATCGTAAGGGTCGCGGACAACCGATGGATGCAAACGGCAGGTTGCCGTTCATTATGGCGTTCTATGGGGGAGGCCTTTGTCCAACAGTGTACGTCTTATGGCTAATGATGGATGCCTGCTATGGGTCGTCACGAGTGGTGTAGCTATGTGCAGAGCAGAGTATCTACAGTATGGCCGCCCTCGCCACTTTCCTACTATCGATACATCGCATAGCTCAAGCTGCGCATCTTCACAGCACATCTTACTCGCACCGCCAAATAGCTTAGTATCACTGGAAACGGGCACTCATAGTCTCACAGCTTAGCTATTACATCTTCGCAGCATAGCTGCATAGCACATGAAAAAAATAACCGGACCGAACCGGTGGAAAAACGGCCTTATGTAATTAAATAATGCTGTTGATAAAAAAGAAAACTTGGGAGAAGAGCAATTAGATTAATAATGAAAATAGGATGGTTGTTTTCTAAAAAAAAAGGTATCGCCCCCGGGTGGGCTCGAACCACCAACCTTTCGGTTAACAGCCGAACGCGCTAACCATTGCGCCACGAAGGCTGTGATATAACTGGCATATAATACTGCCATTTTATGGAGGAGATATAGTTGTAGAAATTATTTCCCGTAATCATTGTATTAAAGAGTCATAGGGTACCTACTTTGCACCCGCTAAAACTTTTAAATTATCCCACAGGAAGATAAAATCGGGATAAAAACTATCCTATGTGTTAATCCAGTTTATAAACTATCTGTGTACCAAATTTTATCCAAATCCGATAAGGAGTTTTTGCGTGAAGAAGTAACAAACATACTCACTCACAAACTTTCGCATTTATAATATTGTAGTGTGACCTACTATTTAAAAGGATGTAAAAGTATCCTAAACGCAAACGAAGGGTACTTGTTCTTGGACGGTGAGTGATGGGCTAACTCGCCGTCCGTCCGTCTCACGACGAAAACAGGCCGTGTCGACGGCGCGTTCGTGTTCCACGCGCGCCTCAAAGAGATGTCAGCAACATGGGAGGGGCCCGAAAGGGCCGACGCCTGTCGGGGCCGCGGGTAGTCCAACGGTTATCGCGGCCTCGACATAGAGGGCGAAGAAGGAACATGGGTGGTTTTTAGTCAGTAGAAGTCTGACACTCCCTTTCGCTCTGCCCAAGAGCGGGAGGGGTTATTCGATGATTTTACACCCACCAAAAAAAAAAAAAAAAAAAATGGTACTTGTTCTCCCCACCACTGCGATATTTTTATATTGGGGTATAAGTTCCAAATTTTGTGACGATGAACTAATCGGTGGTGATAATGTTTATTATGTCATACTCTTAGATTTAGTTTTTTAGCTTTATTTTATTATAGTTCTTCGTAAGATCTCGATTTCAATCTCATTTTTTTTTCATTTATTTTAATAATGTTCTTTTTGTATAATACTGGTATATTATGTTTTATTTTTTGTGATTTAGTCGTGATTCTTCCCACGCGTAGTTGTACGATATATTTCGCAAGGAGTTACTATTGTATTTAATTTTTTAGAAGCCCTTTTTTAATTTTGTGTTTTCATGTTTTCACATTTCACCAAAAAATTCTAATTAGTCCGTCAGATAGAGTCTCAAAAAATACTTGACACGTATTTTTTATTTTTTCATTTAAACAAAAGATGAAGACGATACAGTACTTCGAAAAGTCGCGTCAAGTCGTGTGACGCCCTGTCGGGGCTGCGGGTAGTCCTCTGGTTATCGCGGCCTCGACATAGAGGGCGAAGAAGGAACATGGGTGGTTTTTAGTCAGTAGAAGTCTGACACTCCCTTTCGCTCTGCCCAAGAGCGGGAGGGGTTATTCGATGAATTTACAACCACCAAAAAAAAAAAAAAAAAAAAAGTCGTGTGGCGCCACAATGTGAGTACTTTTTTACCCACAAAGTGACGTCAAAAGCCCCCACTCATGATCTTATTTTCGTAAATTTTTATTAATTTGATAAAACAAAAAATACGTGTCCATTTTATTTTGAAAATCCAACAGATGGACTGATTCGATTTTTTTTGAAGAAATACCGTATTGGCGACTGTGTATATATACAATGTTGTACACAGAAGCTGAACTTGGTAAACCTATTAATAAATAAATAAATACCGAATAAGTAATGTTGTCACTAAGATTATGGTGATTATCTCTGCAAAATGTTTTATCAAACAAATTAATTGATAATTAGGTTGGTACAGTTTTTGTTATCTTAACCGGGGAAATACCGGTTGCTATTAAATAAGTAAGTACATAATCAATCATTGATATTATTATAGAAAACGAGCGTTCTTGTCACTCGACGAGAAAAGAATTATATCGCCCGTGTTTTCTATTTAAATGTTATTTGATTTGTAATGAGTACCTACATAATAAAGCATATTAATTCTGTTTAGTAAGCATAAAGTACTTGTATTAATAAATATAGTTAATAAATAATTATTAGGCAATTTATTTGTTCTTAAATGCCGTGATAAAATTCCAATATCTTAAACATGTAATCTACTAAAGTCGACAAATTAGAATTACGTGGCAGACTAATAGACAAAAATAGCAAAATGTTTGTTATCGCCCCCGGGTGGGCTCGAACCACCAACCTTTCGGTTAACAGCCGAACGCGCTAGCCATTGCGCCACGGAGGCGTTACGACTATGCGCCAAAAAATGGAACACATTTGATCTGACCTTGCTTTGCAGATGGTTAGAGTAACTTGACGTGCAGACATCTGTACCTTATGATAGATGACAAAAAGAAATAAAGGTCAGATAGATTTCCAAATAATATTGGACACATTTTTTTTCACGTAAACTAATGAATGAATACCTATACAGTGTTTCGAAAACTCTTGTGACGTAACATTTCAATATATTTTTACCGGATAGTGACGTCACAAGCCACCACGGGATGCCAAAATAGTCTGTGGTGTGAAATGTCAATAATTCTACAGTTAATATCTCCGAAACTATTAATTTCCGACGGTTGAGATGTGACAATTCCATAAATTGGTAGTTTTCTACTAATTTATGGAAACGATCTATCTACAATAAAAATTGTAAAAAGGAAAGATCAGATTACTTACTGAGGGCCTTTATTAAATAATTTTTCATAAACTTACTAGTTTTTAAACATTTTAGACATTGGTAACAATAACTCGAAGAAGTTTTTAAAAATAAATTGTAACTTGATTTCCACTAAGGCCCCAGCGAGATTCGAACTCACAATTCTTTATTACTAGACAGGCGCTTTAACAGACTAACTGCGGTACTCAGAGATATTTAATCATTTCTTAAGCCGTCAAATACTGCCGCACTTGATTACTTAGGCCAACACTTAGTAAAGGTTTTGACAGTTATGTCATACAAAATTATGTCAAATCTTTACTCAGTGACGGCTTGAGTAATCATTAAATCTCTCTGAGTACCGCAGTTAGTAAAGATGTGACATAACTTTGTATGACAAAATTGTCAAAACCGTTACTAAGTGATGGCCTAAGTAATCATTATAGCTCTCCGAGTGCGGCAGACAGCCACGGTGGTGCCTGTGATTGTCATTGTAAATTTTACTTTCGTGTTCTATGTAAATGTAGGCTGGATGGGACACTGACGAACACACGGTTACCATTTCCACGTATTCAGTACTTTTTACTCGACTGCGGCGAAGACCAAAAGGATGGTTATGTGTTTGGCGTGTATGTATGTGTGTCCGTTTCTTTGTTCCCTCATAACTCCTAAACGGATGAAAGGATTTGAATAAAACATACGTCGTTAGATTTGTCTTAATGGCGCGAGTGTCACTGGCTACATTAAAATTAATAAACAAAGGTTTGATTTGCGGACTTTGGGGGCCATATCGCGGATTAAAAAAAAAAATCCGTTATCATCGAGTAGGGTATCAAAATTAAGGATTTTAAAAAGATTACAAAAATATATGATACTTACCTATATATTTAAAAGAAATTCAAAGTCACAAATCTTATTAAACAAACACAAAGTTAAATCATCTGCGAAGAATGTTACGCGACCAACGAAAGAACAAACACAAAAGAACTAAAAGTTGGAAATAAAAAATAGTAGTTAAAAAACTAAAAAAACCCGACTGAAAAAACTGAAAAGCAAAAAACAAGCATATTTTAAATTAAACAAAACTTAGAAGCAGGCGGGGTTCATTTGAATATTAAATTATGAAATGAAAAAATAAATTGGACGCCGCCTGCTTCAGTTTAATTTAAAATGTTTTTTGCTTTTCAGTTTTTTCAGTCGGGTTTTTTAGATTTTTATCTACTTTTTTTAGTATGACCACAAAAGATGGCGCTGCTCGTCAAGAAAAAAATGCATCTAAATGTCAAACTTGGTACATTTATTTTAGTTCTGTGTTTCCCCACCGATCTACGCAGATAAGTTGCTTGACCGGTACGCTACACGTCATGTTAGGACTTCGCGAGAGGCTGTGTTATGTCGGTGTCCGTTCCAGCACACAAAAGGGATGTTTCATGATTCAAATTCAAATTTTTATTTTTTTTTTATTTAAAAAAAAAAGTATGATTCCGTTCAATCCGCCAGTCAGGTTATCGAATGATATTGTGAAGTACCTACCTACCTAGGTAGAACTACCTGTTTTTTGTTTTATCAAAGCAATAAAAATTGACGAAGATACAACGCGTCAAAGATTTGAGTGGGGGTTGTGACGTCACTCACCGGTGAAGAATGTCAAACTAATGTCTTGGAAAATGACGTCACAAGAGTTTTCAAAGCACTGTAACTTCAATGTTTGTTTACGTGAAAAAAGAAAAAATACGTGTCCAATAATTTTTGGAAATCTATCTGACGGACTAATTACATTTTTTTTGTTAACTACCCTATTATTATTTATCTGTGTTAAACTGTATGTTTTAATTATTGTTTTATTGTTTCAGGCCCGCGTAACTACCGAATTAAATACTCGATCAGTTGCCGGAGTGAAAGCGTTCTCTTTCAACGTAAACACTGTAAGTTGTTTCCTAATATGCCTTACTAGCTGTTGCCCGCGACTTCGTCCGCGTGGGTATAAAGACATACTGCCGTTCTCAGAGATATTTAATGACTTCTTAAGCCGTCACTTAGTAAAGGGTTGAGATATTTTTGTATGACAAAACTGTCAAAACCATTGCTAAAAGTGATGGCCTAAGTAATCATTAAAGCTCTCTGAGTGCGGCAGATAGTAATTTTAGAGTAATTGAGAGTTAAGGGCAACTTCAATTCGCGCGGCGAAATGGAATGGGACGCCGTCGCCTCCTTCTGCGGAGCAGTGATGCTAGCGAAGGAGGTGGCGGAATTTGAGAGGGAGAGAACCTCTCGTCCTAGCCGCCGCGGGAGACACTCCGGGCGTCGGACGCCACGTGATGGCTTCCGGCTACCCATCGTACACGTGGGCCTGTGAACGGTGGGTAATGGGTTGGCTAGCTCACAGTCTGTCCAACTTATGACGAAGACAGGCCGTGTCGACGGCACGTTCGTGTTCCACGCGAGTCTCAAAGAGATGTCAGCAACATTTAAGGGGCGAAGAGCCGACGCCCGCCGGGGCTGCGGGTTGTTCGAAAGAGATACCGCGGCCTCGACACAAAGGGCTAAGAAGGAACATGGGTGGTTTTTAGTCAGTAGAAGTCCGACACACCTTACCGTTACACGTCTGCCCAGAGCGGGAGGAGTCACTTGATGATTTTTCACCCTCCAAAAAAAGGACAATTTAAATGCGGAGCCGTTTCCCTCCGTCAATCAAGGTTGTGGTTTTGGTTGTGGTTGTGGTTGTGGTACCTGAAAAACCAACTGCGATAGCAGTATTCGGGCCACCTCATAAAGTAGCTAATAGCGAATTTACTAAAAATGGCTTCCCCGTACCACGTGACTTAAAATAATACTTTTCATTATCCGATCGTACGCTTCTGTCTGGTATACATTGGTGCCCTGTATGCATCATCTGCCTCATCTGCCTAGCCTTTTCCCAACTATATTGGGGTCGGCTTCCAGTCTAACCGGATGCAGCTGAATACCAGTATTTTACATGGAGCGACTGCCTATCTGACCTCCACAACCCAGTTAATACTAGGTAATACGATACCCTTTGGTAAGACTGGATGTCAGACTTTCAGGTCACTGACTACCCGTAACGACTGCCAAAGATCTATATATGGCACCCGGGACCAACAGCTTAACGTGCTTTCCGAGGCACGGAGGAAACTCGTTATATAATGGGCGGTCACCCATCCACAGACCGACCTAGGCAAGCGCAGCTTAACCTAAAGATCGACCCGAGTGGCAGTTCTTATTAAGCCACGAGCTCCTCATTGGTGCCCTGTATGCATTGTATAATAATGTCTGGAATTTGATATTTAATATGCGAGTACCAGGTTTAACGTACAGTCGGTGACCAGCATCGTCTAACCCTCCTAGCCCAAGATCCCTCTATAGAACGACCTTCACCGAGCTGGTTAATAGATGAAAAGTATTAATTTTTATATACAATTGAATATTTCAATTCTGTTTTAACATTTCACTAGTTTGGTTATTGGACAAACATACCAATCGAAAGTATGAAGCCCATAGAATATGCAAACGTTAGGTTGACTATTATTTTCCCGTCACAACTCTTGGGTAAGCAGGCATAAGCAGGTAAGTCGATACTTAATAATAACACCAAGAGATGAAACTACTAAAGAAGTCGGGTGCGTTGGGCTCCGGGTTGCGCGTTGCGGGGTGCGTTGGGCTCCGGGTTGCGCGTTGCGGCGTGCATTCGTTGTTCCGTGATTCGAAGTCTCGTGCTTTCGTTGTTGCGGTATGCGTCGCTGCGTGCTTTCGTGCTCTCAGTATTCGTTGTTACGGGCATTCGGTGGCGTGTGATTCGGCGTGGTGGCTTTCGGAATGACGTATTGCACTCGTAGTTTTGTTTTATGAATTGTTCTTCTGACATTCAAAAGTGCCTGTAATGGCTTAATTGAAATAAAATGCTTTGAGTTTGAGTTTTGAGTCAACACAAGAATAGCAATACGGTAGTTAACAAAAAAAAAACTAATTAGTCCGTCAGATAGATTACCAAAAAATATTGGATGCGTATTTTTTCTTTTTTCACGTAAACACACAATGAAGACGATACAGTGCTTTGAAAACACGTGTGACGTCATACTCTAAGACATTAGTGTGACATTTCTTAGCGGTCATTGACGTCACCAACCCCCACTCAAATCTTTGACGCGTTCTTCTTCTTACGAACAGCAGGTTGTGGGTTCGAACCCAGGCAGGCACATTACTTTGTGTAATTTATTTCATCACCGCTGCTCTCAAAACAGTGAAGAAAAAACATCGTCAGGAAACCGGCACGTTTAACCAAATAATTCAAAGACATGTGACATCTACCAACCCGCACTGTGCCCGCGTGGTAGATTATAGCCCATTCCCTCTCAAAGAGTGGAGGCCTGTGTCCCAGCAGTGGGAACATTAATAGGCTGTTAATGATGATAATGATATCCAAGGGAAAGCTAACGCAGCAAGGGGAAACAGATAAGAAGATGGGATTCCGGCTATTGCGTATCTTTTAAATGACAGTGGCTATCATAATAGTGTACATCAATTATCAAATGGTTTTATGCATTACGCAATAGCCCTGCAGCAGGGCTATTGCGTATCTTTTTCTATTCTATTCTATTTTTGTTGAATGGCAATTGAAGCCGATGTCGACTATTCTGCCAATGTCAAAAGTGAGATGGAACGGCAAGTGAGTGTTACAATAAATAAAAAATAGATAAAAACAGTTAACATAAATAAAAAATCTTCGGTTGATACAGTTGGACTTGTTGTGTTAGTAGCGGACTGAAACAAACAAAAAATAAATAATAAATAAATATTATAATTGTTAAAACAGACATATACCACAACAACATAGACAGAGGATTTGATGTAACGGCTTATAGTTTTATACTGTTGTGGCGGATGAAAATCATCAACGCCACAAGCAGTTCGGAGGAAGGGTATGTTAAAAGGGACGGAAAATTAATCGGGAGGGGGATTTTGAGTTTAGGGAGGCGGCTATATAAATCAAGAGGTGGGATGTTATTTGAACATTCAAAGAAAATGTGGTCTAGAGTACCTCTCCTAACCCACACTCGCGTATCTTTTTAATTTCATTTTGTACTATACCATAACCAATTTGACAGTTAATCCATAGACAATATGATAGCAACTGTCATTTAAAAGATACGCAATAGCCCTGCTGATAAGAAGATGGGATTCCGGCTATTGCGTATCTTTTAAATGACAGTGGCTATCATAATAGTGTACATCAATTATCAAATGGTTTTACGCATTACGCAATAGCCTTGCAGCAGGGCTATTGCGTATCTTTTAAATGACAGTGGCTATCATTTGTCTATGGATTAACTGTCAAATTGGTTATGGTTTAGTACAATATGGAACCATTTGACAGTTATCGATTAGCACTATAGGTTAGCCACTGTTATTTAAAAGATACGCAATAGCCCTGCAGCAGGGCTATTGCGTATCTTTTAAATGACAGTGGCTATCATTTGTCTATGGATTAACTGTCAAATTGGTTATGGTTTAGTACAATATGGAACCATTTGACAGTTATCGATTAGCACTATAGGTTAGCCACTGTCATTTAAAAGATACGCAATAGCCCTGCAGGTCGGGCAAAGTAGTAGGTATTGGGTTTCTTCGTCAAGAATTTCTCAGTACCAAATACGGAGTCTGGATTTCTGCCCAGTTGATGGCAATAAGCTCAATTGGATGGGACGTAGCTGGTGAAATGTGGGTGTGGGGTACACCACTGCTTAACCGTTCGAGGGTTACAGGCGTGATATGTTCATTTTTTATTATTTTCAGTCGGGCCCAGACGCTTACGAATATTTAGGAGCCGGCAAAGGCGGTGAAATGATTCAGGAAACAAAACGGGAGTGGCAAAATCTTCTCTTGCTGGTTATATCGATGTGCCAGTTACGATCTTCATTCGAAATGGTCAGTACGGCCAACCTGGCTGCTACCAAGTAAGTGAACGTAGTCAAATTATATTGCAGCATGGTTTTTTTTAGCGCTTGCCTTTCACTGAGGAATAGAAATGGGGATTAAAAATCGAGATTGTCGTGTTAGTTCCGACTTTGGCCACGCGCTAAAAATACCATGCGGCACTGTTTAGACAGCTACTAAAATAAATGTGAGAAAAAATATTAAAGTTATTAAGGTGCTTCTAAACGGGCAATATGTGGTTGCAATACAATGGCAATACCATCCATACTATGCAATATTGCAATAATGGCCAGGCCATACAGCCACTCGAGCATACCTACATTATTTGGTATGGCCCAACAATATTGCTGAACGATAAGCTTAGCATTCGAAAATACTGAAAAAATGCCGGGCCAGTTTTTTGTAAGAACTTCGTCGCTGTCCGATATAAATGCATACCTTTCTCACGAATATAAGTCGCTGCAACGAGTGACATTTCGTCGGCCACACATTGCTGGGATAGTATGCATAGCCCGTTCTGAAGCACCTTTAAACAAACAACTTTGTGTTCATATTGATATCTGTGCTATTCGGTTTGCATAAAACTTGATAAAAATTATGTTTAATACGTCGGGGTGTGTGCGTGAGACCACCCACAGAATCAAAACGATTCCAAAATTCCATATTAATCTCACGGGATAAAATATTTTTGCACAATTGTCTTATTATGTCTTAGTTGCTGTCAGAAAACAATTATTTTTGTTGTTTTGTCTATTCCATAAATAGTATGATTCAAACTACTATACCGAGGTCATAGAGTTAGAAAGAGCTATGCGTTAGAAATCAGCACCATGATAGTGCCTGTCTTAAATGTAAGGAAAAAGAAGACCGAAATTATTTTCAGGTTGCGACAATTTGCTATGAAAAATTAAAATGATTGGAGACGGCCTATGTCTACGACAGTTTTGTCATCGCTGATATACCCTCACAGCCTGTTTATGGGTGGCAGAGGAAGGCAGAGCTTAGTACAAGCTAAGAGAGGCCTATTCCTAGCAGTTGGTTCAGTCAGTCTGTGGATGATGTCGAGCTCAAGAGGCTGTTCCAGTTATACCTAATGGGTTATTTAATGTCGAAGTAAAATATTCTCCTGATTCTTTAACGGGTGGAAGGCACATCGACTCACAAACGAATACTACGTTTACAGTACATCATTCCGAACTGATCACAATCTTAAAGAATTTTCATCGGTTCTTACAGAAAAACGTAAAAAGGCGTAAAAAAATTGCAAAAGAAGAATCAGCTTCTGAAGTCGGTGACTTGGCTGCGGGTTGTTGTAAGAGATACCGCGGCCTCGACATAAAGAGCTAAGAAGGAACATGGGTGGTTTATAGTCAATAGAAGTCCGACACTCCCTTGCGCTCCGCCCAAGAGCGGGAGGGGTTATGTGATGATTTCCCACCCCCAAAACAAAAAAAAAGTTGTGACTTTGTGTTTGTTTGATGTCGACTTGACTTTTATTTTTCACTTTTTTCTGTTTTTGAAATCGGTTTTATTTTTTTGTTAATAAGTTTTTTTATTTTCCACTTTCAGTTGTAATATTCTTTATAAATATTTAATATTTTATTAATTATTATTTATTCAATATTTTCCTCTACCAATATTATACAAGTCTTATGCTTTACCCCAACAAATTTGTTGATTTTTTTAAAACCAATCGACCGATTTCGATAAAATTCAAATGGAACCTCTTGAGAAGTATTGAAACAAACCCTTTGGAACAAAAAATCCGTTCTGGCGTCGTTCCGTAATTGGTGAACATACATAAAAAAAAAAATTTCGACGAGTTGAGAACCACCTTTTTTAAAGTCGGTTTATGAGATTTACTTTCTGTTATCAGGTCAACCAGGTCACCAATAACTTGAAATAATTCAACCATCGATCCACAATGAGATATCATTTTTAAAGAATTTTCGTTCAACTCCTAACCGTTGAGGAGTAATTGTACTTTCTGTCATCAGCTCATCCACTTAAGATTATGATTATCAGATGCAAAATACTTGAACAGCTCAAGAAAATATATAAAAATGTACCAAGTGCCTATAGAATTTAAGGGTTGCCTTCGATTTCCCTGGGATTCCATCATCAGATCCTGACATGGTGACAATGATACCATCTCGGGTGTACCTATAATCTTTCAAAAAAAGAAATTTGAAAATACAATTGACTGAGATATCACCCACAAATAAAAAATATATTATACACACGAGTAGAGAACTTCCTCCTTTTTGAAAGTCGGTTAAAATTGAAATCCTCTGAATGCAAGACGCACGAGACCGGTAATGTGGCAACACTTAGGGGAGGCCTGCAGTGAAGGTATTTCGGCTGAAATGAGGATAGATAGATAGATAGATAGATTGGATGGAAGAATAGAGGAGAGAGGGAGGGTTAGACCCCCCCCTTGGGTGGGTTGGGGGGGTGGGGTGGGGAGGGAGGGTTGGGGAGGAGGGGGGGTTAGATTGGTTGGATTGGATTGGTTTGGATGGTGATGATGATAAAAAAGCAGTGTTTTAAAATACCTATGTCAAAATTTCTTTAACGTTTGTGCGTCGATGTATTCCAAACTACACATATACGTATGTGTCGCTGTGTAAAGCGAGTATACAAAATGTGAAGACCGAATCCCACCTCCGATTTTTTGTTGAGAATAGCTTAGAAATCAATAACATGAATCTTGCTTGCTGGTTGATTTTGGGTCCAAATCGTCTCATTTGTTAACATCGTGAGAAAATCAGCATAACTGAGAGATATTTCTCGACGGCATGTAAAAGCAGGTCAGGCACCCTTAAGTGGAACTAACCACACGATAATGAAATCTTTTTAAGAAAATTGGGTTTCTGTTGTTTTTACTTAACCCCTATGGGTAATAGGCGTAGGCGTGGTTTTGCCTAGGTTGGTCTGTGGATGGGTGACCGCCCATTACATAGGTACCGAGTTTCCTCCGTGCCTCGGAATGCACGTTAAGCTGTTGGTCCCGGTTGCCATACAGTGTGATTCTTTATAATGTGCACATATCGAAATGAGGGAATCTATGCTTAATTTTATCGATGGAAAAAATATTTAAAATAATCTAAATATTTTTTAATATTTTTTATGGAATTTTCAAAAATGTTGTCCGCTGTTGTGACCCCAATGTAAACAAAACGGTGTAACTTTTAAACTAAATTATCTATCGCGATGAAACAATTTTATGTAAAAAGTTATGAAAAAAAAAGTTTTTTTGATCAAAAAACGTGTTTATTTTCAATTGAGGGTAGTATTTTTCCACAATTTTCATTTTACGAGGACGCCTAATTGCTTCCAATCATTATGGAGTTTGTTTCATCGCGATAGATAATTTATATCTTTGGCAGTGACCTGAAAGTCTGACAACCAGCCTTACCAAAGGGTGTCGTATTACACAGTATTAACTGGGTTGTGGAGGTCAGATAGGCAGTTGCTCCATGTTAAATACTGGTACTCAGCTGCATCCGGTTAGACTGGAAGCCGACCCCAACATAGATTGGAAAAGGCTAGGCAGATGATGAGCCCTTTAAACAGTATGGAGGTGGTATTGGACTTAGTTTTGATCTAGAAGGGTGGGACCACTTTATTAAATGTTAGTAATAATCAAATGAACAACCCATGTGGACGGTGCGGACCGGACTTTCAGACTTCTACTGACAAAAAACCACCCATGTTCCTTTGAAGCCCTATGTGTTCCGGGGCCACGGTATCTCTTGCGAACAACCCGTAGCCTTGGGTGGGACCACGTCCTGCGGTTGGCGAACTAAGGACTGTGATGTCGCCCGACAAGCCAGGCTCAAAGAAGTGGCGCGCAGTGGATCCTGTGGGCTTTTATAGAGAACGTGCCGTCGCTGGCTGCACTTGGTGATAAGACCCGCCGTGATTGGAGGGCTGGTACCAGTTGGTACGGGCCCCTGACACATGGTATTAGTAGGAATAGTGGACTTTTAGTTGGTTAGAGTCCGAGATAACCCCCACTCGCCCCAGACGGACCAGACGGACCCAGTAGGACTTTCGCACAAAAAAAAAGGAGTGTTTTACGGCCGAATACTGAATCGCTACTCAATTTTAAGTTGCCCTTAAATCTCGTTCTGTCTCTGTTACTTCAGCATAGAGCGACCGAGACAGCAATAGATTTGAGGGTTACTTATATTTGAGTGGCGTTTCAGTATTCGGCCGTTAGTGTGTTATTGACATGTCGTTCTCACATTTTGCATACTCAAGACTACATACAGCATGGATCTGCCAAGGAATGGTGTGTTAGTTCAGGAAATAACGAATTTTTGGCTGAGCTTGAATCATGCTATCAATATGAGATATGAAGAGAAAAAGTTATTTTTTTTATTAAATTAATAGTACCGTAAGTAACTTAATTTAAAAATTCATTTGTTTAATCATTTACCTACTTATTTGAATGATTTCGTGTTTTGCTAAATAAACGATACTCTCTTCATAGTTCATAGATGTACTCACAGTATTCGTATTTCTTAGTAATCATACGATGTTGTATTGAGATTCTGAAACACTGTTTTATATTGTCTGTCTATTAATTTCTTAGTTTTCAAAATGAGGTTGGTCTTAATAACAAAAACATGTTTCACTTTAATCTCAAAACAAAGTTGTATTATGTTTAGTTAGACCTACTTATTTTTTATAGTTTAATAGCTCTCTACATGGGCTAAGTTGCCGGTGAACTCACCCTTCTTTTTTCAACCTAAGGACTGGATCCGCACTCTTAAAAACTTAAACCCTCTAAACTTTAATAATATTCATAATATTCATAATATTCCACAACTATCACACAACGCCATCTAGTCCCAAGCTAAGCAGAGCTTGTGTTATGGGTACTAGACAACTGATAAACATACTTATATATTTCTAAATACGAGTACATACGTATTATAGATAATACTAACGCCATTACACCAAACTTAGTACCCGGTTGTGGAAACACAATTATACCCTATTGTCTGTACATTTTTAACCCACAAAGTGACGTCAAAAGCCCCCACTCATGATATTTGACACGTTTTATTTTCGTAATTTTTTTATTAATTTGATAAAACAAAAAACACGTATCCAATATTTTTCGATAATCTAACAGACGGACTAATTAGATTTTATTGGTGAAATACCCTATTTTGACGAACTAATTAGATTTTTTTGTTCGATCCCCTATTGTAAACGCAGTCGTGTTATCCCTTCAGTCACATTGTGTATTTTCCATGCACCGTAGAACTAACCCACACAAAAAACATCGGAGGTATCGTTGTGCTGTGCAAAAAAATTTTGTTTTTCATATACGCTAGTGAGTTACTAAACCGCAAAGTTATCGAATCCGCGATTTATTATCGTACCAAAAATGATAATTATGGAGACCAAAAAATACAAATAAATAAAAAACGACTTGTCCAGATTATTTTATAAGAAAAATAAACAAAATTTAGCTACAAATTAAAGAATAAGAAAGTGTGTGTCCTGCAGTGGTGGCCTGCAGTGGTTGCGGCCTCGACTAGAGCAGTTGTGGCCCAGTAGTTCCGGTACCAACTAGAGCAATGGTGGTCCATTGGTTGCGGCCCCGACTTACGAACAGTTGGTCGTGGGTTCGAACCCAGGCGCCTGCCTGACATTACTTTGTGTAATTTATTTCATCACCGCTGCTCTCAAAACGGTGAAGGAAAACATCGTGAGGAAATCGGTATATTTTAGTTCGACTTTTTTCATTCGAAGAAATGTGACATCTATTCTACCAATCCGCACTGGGCCCACGTGGTGGATTATAGCCCATCCCTCTCCTAGAGAGGAGGCCTGAGTCCCTGCAGTGGGAGCAATATAGGCTGATGATGTAATAAATATATTAACAATTAAATTAAAACGGTAAAGAATTCGGTTACGTTGGTTTAACCTGTAATAGCGTGTTGAAACAGTAGGTAAGTATTGTTATAAAGAATAAAATTGGCTTTACAAGTTAGTAAACTCTGTTATAGTGTTTATTGTCTATTCCTGTAAAATGGAGGTATTTTGGCAGTACTTGACACTTTAATATGGTGGCATTTTTGTCAAATAGTGTAATTTTTAATTTATATTTATTTTTCCATTACTGCTTTGTTAGGAAATATGATGGAGTATTCAGTGCTCAAATTGGTGAAATTTAACCATTATTATCAATGATATCTGCTTCATGTTCTCGATTGTGTGTCGACCAGGGTCAAGTCTTCCCGGACCTTATGATATGCAGCAAGGTAATACCACTTTTCAAATTTGGGGTCAGTGAAGACTCCAGTAACTATAGACCCGTATCCGTTATGCCGGTTTTCGGCAAGTTGTTTGAAATGGTAACGCTTAATTAAATGCTCATCAATTTTAACACCAGTAAAATCGTATAATAAGAAACAATATGGCTTCACCAAAGGACGTTGTACGACTGACACCAGTGTCACCTTATTAAAACACTTATTTACTGCGTGGGAAGAGTCACAAGATGCCTAGGGGATTTTCTGTGACCTCTCGAAAGCATTTGATTGCGTCCACCATGAAACCCTTCTCTTTAAACTTGAACATTACGGTTTAGGGAAACTTGCGCTCAATTTAGTGTCAAAAATCATAAAAACGTTTAAATCATAGATAAACGATATTCTATGAGCTTAAAAGTAAGGATGGGTGTTGCACAAGGATCGATATTAGGACCCTTTAGGTTTCCTTTTTTTTAGTGTGTATTAATGATCTACATATACGGTTTAAGAAATTTTATTTCGCTCAAAAAGAATACAATTATTCACTTCTATGAGGAAAAAAAAACATAATAATTTACAGTAATATAGGCGACGGTTGCGCTTGTTGTGGCAAACTAAAATGAAGATAGATAACAAACTAAAATTAATTACTACATTTAAAATTTATACACAACTCAGGTGGTGCTTTAATAGCCTTTTAAAAGTTGGAAGTGATTTTGATTCCTTGATAACTTTAGGTATAGAGTTATAGAGTTCAGCCCCCTCATATACGATAGTCTTTCTACCGTAATTTGTCCTCGGTGCCCTTAAAATGATATGGTTAGCCTGCCTCGTCATGCGCTTTTGAATTTGCATTCTTTTGTAAATGTTATTTGTGTATGTATGTTTCTATTAATTATTTTACGTACTAGTATGCAGGTGTTATATTTATAAATTTGATTAATGTTCATTAATTTTGTTTCTTTAAAAACCGTTTGAGAAGATGTTAGATAATGATAATTAAATAGGATTTTAATAATTTTATTTTGAGATGTTTGTAGCTTTTTAAGGTGAGTTTTGACAGTATTACCCCATACTTCGATTAAATAATCGAGATGTGGCTTAACCATCGAGTTATAAATAATGTATCTGACCCGTAGTGGTAGACATCGGACAATTCCTCTAAGTGCACCAGTTAGTGATGATATCTTTTTTCTTACTTTCTCAATGTGAGGTTTCATTGTAAGTTTATCATCAAGAGTAAGACCTAAATATTTCTCAGTACTTGTTATTAGTAATTTTTGACCATTTATATTTAATTCATCATGTGTATGAAGTTTTTTATTTTTAGCACAAAATATCATGTATTTGGTTTTACTAGCATTTATAGTGAGTAGATTGCATTGGAACCAGATAGCTAGTTTATTTAGATCATTTTGGGCTTCTTTAATAATTTCTCCTATATTACTGCCAAAGTAAAAAAGACTAGTATCGTCGGCATACAGTGAAATAGATCCTTTAAGTCCGATTTCATTAATATTGTTAATGTAGATAAGGAAAAGTAGAGGCCCTAGAATAGAACCTTGTGGCACTCCACACATAATGGGTTTGGGTTCACTTCGATGTTGACCAATACCGACTACTTGGTATCTATTAGTAAGATAAGAATTTAATATGTTTAATGCAGTGCCAGTAATACCGATACTTTCCAGTTTTTTAAGAAGAAGTTTGTGACTTACGGTGTCAAATGCTTTTTTCAAATCAATGAAGATCCCAAGAGCTATTTGTCTTTTATCAATGTTAGTTTTTAAGTTAGTAATAAGGTCAATAGTCGCGGATAGGGTATTAGATTTTTGTCGGAAGCCATATTGATTTTTGGAAATAAAATTGATTGAATTTAAGTAAGCTTGTAACCTATTATGAACGATTTTTTCGTATATTTTAGAAATAATTGGTAAGACCGATATTGGACGATAATTACTCACATCTGCGTTATTTCCGGTTTTATGTATTGGGGTTAGTTTGGCAATTTTTAATGTATCAGGAAATATTCCTACCTCAAGGCTTTTATTAATGCAGTTTGTTAAGTCTTCCAAAAGTAAATCTTTAATACATTTAATTATTTTAGTACTGATGCCGTCGATGCCGGTGCTCGTGTTAGTTTTCAATTCATCAATAATTTTTGAAACTTCTTTAGTAGTGGTTGGTGACAACTTATTTAAAAACCAACCATAAATTGTGTTGTTTGCTAACGATACTTCTTTAATTTTTAAGACACAAATTTTGACGGCTTATATAGGCCGTATTGCAGATTGGTTCAAGGCTAATAATTTAGTATTAAATGGAAAAAAACGAAGTGCTTAAAATTTGCTTTACAAAATTCTTAAAAATGGTGATTGTGACATAGTACTGAATCAATAGATTTTGTCGATGAAACTGTTTTCTTGGGGATCACTCTTGACTTAAAGTTACAATAGGATCCTCATTTAACACCTCTGGCAGGACGACTGGGTTCAGTAGCATCGAGACTATATTTATTTTGCAGAAAACGGCCATTAGAGCCTTATAAAGATCTACGAACGTGCGATTCTCTGAGAAAGCTGTTGTAAGGAAATTAACATCATGACAGTACCTTGTCAATACATCTATGAAAACATCATATACGTTACAAAAAACCTGCATCTATTTTGCAAAAGAATAAATAAATAAATCAGAGGTGATAGACAACACTATATTACGAGAAAAGGGAACAACTAGTTCAGCCAGGTTCCAGACTAGCTAAGGTAGACTCATGTATCATGGGGTACTGTTTCTAAATGTTAAAATAAACACACACTCTTCAACTGAATGACTTCTAGTCAACAAATTCATAACATGTTAATTCTTAATCAAGCTCCTAAAAATATGAGCGATGGTTCATTCGATATGGAATGACGTCTAAAAAAAGTGTTTTCATGACGACACGATCGACGTACAATATCCAAACTAAATTCCGATTATCTTAAAAAGACATCCATCATAATAATCTTTTATCGTGAAAATAATTTGGCGCGAGTGTGCGAGACGACAGCGACTTGCCATTTGTACCAATCAGAGAGTGCCATTCGATTCTAGGACTGATGAGTTAGTAAGTATACTTTTGTCGTTCGCGCGTTCGTATTGCAATTGTTTCGGGTACATATTTTAATGTCAAGCATGAAAATACCTAAAATTGTTATAGCCAAGTTCAAAATGTCAACTTTTAATACAATTTAGATTATTATATTTACGTTAAAAATACCTACTATTTACAAAAATGTTTTTAGCATTGTCTGATTGACTAGTCACAGGTAGATATTTATTATGTTTCGTCATTATAAATTGAGGGAAATAGTTTAGGTTAGGTTTAAACTGTGACTAAAAGCGCGCGAACCGAGCGAGCGAAGCAAACGGTGTCGCGGCAGCGGCCGGCGAGCGCTACTACTCAGTTGGTCGCAGAAATGTTTTCACCATTGTTCTAATTTTATCGGATAAAAATAAAGTTTTGCAGCGACTCTGTCGATAACTTTTGTGATTGTAGCACAACATGTAAATAAATATCGCTCTTTAGGACATTCGATAATCTTAATTTCGATATTTAAGTCGTTCGTTTGATGATACGGCAATAGTTTCTACGTACTTTTAGTGGCCATTATTTACTATTTGATGTAATAGAAAAATTGACGATGAATTAATTGGGGATGAGATACATTTTAAAAATTGGAAGCTATAAAACATCTTTTCTGATGCCAAATGTTAATATTTTTTTAAGTTTAATGCTTGAATGCATGTTACAAATTCAAATGTTAAAAAATAACCTACATGCTATATAAGTTATATTTAGAGTGGCTCAAATAGAAGTTAACTATTGGCTAAGATTTAGACGCTCTTTAATTGTGGCCGACTTAGTATTTTAGAAGGCAAAGTAGATTTTTAAAGACGAATAATGCTAATAAAAAGAAGCCGGTTTAATTAGCACCCAAAAACAAATAAAGGTTCTGCGCTGAGCCATTTTAGAGATCTGGGAAATCCCAAAGCTAAAGCTAAAGACCTCAGTAAAATCTTAAATAACGTCAGAACCATAACACACACAAATTTTGCTTGTTGTCAAGTCAAATTAGTTAACATTAGAATCTCGGAATATGAGAGAGTACATACAAACTCGAATAAACTTGTATTTTGGCATATTAAAAATTGTCTCAAAACCTAAACTTAAACTTATGTTTTGAAACTTATTAGTTAATTTTGAAACAAAAGTTTTAGGGAATTTAATTATCTACAATATTGATCATAATTTAAATAGCGACAAACCCATTGGAAACGACATATTTGCATATTTTTTGTGACCTTTGACCTGACATTTTAATAGACGCGGACACCTCCCACCGTAAGTGGGTTTTAAGACAACTTAGAAGTTGATATGGATGACACAATACAAGTATAAACGAGTTTACAGCTGGGTATCTCAAATTTCGTGGTGAACTTACTAATTTGAAGAGCTATCTGTTCATGCATTTTTTTCAAGACATAAATGATCTTAATATGACTGGGGTAACGCTTTAAACGTTACCCCTGCAAAACCATTTTCAAAAATCACTTATCTTACATAACTTTAAAACTCAATTTTACACAAATTTTGCTATTAGTAAACAAATTGCTCCTCATGAGACACTAATTTTATTTTTTGTAGTTTGTTCTCTCTAAGTCACAACATTTTGTTGGGGTAACGCATACATATTTATTAACATTATATTTTTAAAAACCTAGCTATTCCATATATTTTGACCGTTGCACTTTTGTAGGGATCAAAATATTTTTTTTTTATTTGCGATGAAATAATTCTATGTGTAAGAGTTTCGCAATGATGTACTGCATAGGTCCCTTCCATCCTGTATATTTACAAAATTTCCATGTTTATCCATGGTACTAAGTATAGACATTCCCTAACTAATAAAACATTATTATAAGACTTTTTTTAAATATAATATCACATTGAATACATTAGGTACTAACCACACGATAAAGTAGTATAAAATTGAATCTATGAGAGAAAAAAATAACAAAACTGATTTTATAACGACAAAGAAAGGGTGAGTTCAACGAATTTATAAAAGAACGCAGAATATCAACAAGATGTTTGTATTCGCAGAAAGCAGAATGTACTCCAGAGGGTAGTCATACCAAAGATAAATTTGACAATCAGATACATCTTGTCTGAACTGGAAGAACGAGAGAGAGAAGAAATATTTAGATTGAAAGTATTCAAAAAACTGAAATATAAATTAAAGCCAAGTGACGAATCAAAGCCAAAGGTCGTTGAAGATGAAGAACCAAGGCCAAAGGCGCGAAGGGGCCGAAAGAGCCCAATGGAAGAAGAAGAGCTAATGCCAAGGGGCCCAATGGAAGAAGAAGAACCAAAGCCAAAGCGCCCGATGGAAGAAGAAGAACCAAAGCCAAAAAGCCCAATGGAAGAAGAGCCAAAACCAAAACCAAAGGGCAAAGAAAAAGAACCAAAGCCAAAAGAACAAGTTGCATATAAACCAATGCCAATACCAGAGCGAGAGCCAAAATCGTCTAAGGAAGAAGAACTTATTATGTGGCACATGAATGAAGTAGTAAGGCTGGCGGAGTCAATCCAAAAAGCGGGTACGTTTCAAAAGTTTCATTTGGCCATTGTTTAATTGGGAATTACTCTATCCCCTATAGGTCCGTTTACACTGACTGGCTCGTAGACCATTGACCAGCGTTATTTCAAACTAAGCACTCAATAATAAAAGAAGTGATGTAAAAATAAACCTTATTACAATAATCTACAAGTCTGTTTTAAATGTGATAAATAACCTGCTTTCCTCTTCGAACCGGTCTGTCTAAACGGACCCAACTCATTAGACAAAATTCAGTAAAATCCAAATTCTGTTAATGATTATGATGTTATTGTAAGTCTCTTGCGCCAGTCCTCCAACACACAACGAACAATAAACTGTATTGCAGTTTTGCAAACGATTACAGTTGTGTCATTTTTCGTAAACAAGCAAATAGCGAAAAAAACGTCCTAAAGTCACAGTAAACAAATAAAGACCAAAAAAAAATAAAAATAAGCGCTAATTTTTACCCGACTACGGTAAAGCCAAAGGAGGGTTATGATTTTGACTGGCTATGTATGTATGTATGTGAGTATGTTGTTCATCTGTTCCTTCATAGCTTCAAATCTACTTATGACACATGAGGTATCATTAGAACCATCTTAATTGTCCGGTGAACATAGGCTCCGTGACTTGTCACAAACATCGATAATTGCGCCCTCTAGTGGACAAAACGAAATGCGTTAAAAAAAAAAATTGATACCTAAAACCCGACAACGACAAAAACAAACGACACTGAAAAAATATGAAACAAGATTTTCAGGATAGTGAAAAGGAAAAGCCGCAGCGCAGTCATACGTTTATACGTTCATACTTTTTCAGCCTCGTTTCTTTTTGTCGTTGTAGGGTTTTATTTTTTAAAGGTGAAATGTACCTGGAGCGTATAACCTGCAGAAGTTGTAAATTTCTGCTAAAATCACACGCGGATGGAGCCTAGGTTATTAGAGCAACCTAGGCTATAATTGCTGATTCTGTCGCCAGAAGTTGAAGGCAAAAACTACGCAATCGGGTAGAAAGGCACAGGAGATCGTTCAATTCATTAATTGTACCACATACCTTGACCAGCGATTCCACGCGTGCGCGCAGGCGACGGCCACGTGTCCGCTTTCGGGAGGAGCAGCTTACAGGTCTTTCTGGATACACTAGGCTGGCAAGCAGTACACAACACACTAACATAGGTCTGGAGTAGGTTGATCACCGTTCGTATAGGTTCAGTTCAGGGGGTTTTAGGGCGCGATGGGACTAGTTAGTGTCACACATAGCATGCGCATCCACACGATCCCAAGGTTAGAGCGAGACTAACGCGTCGGTGCGGCGCGGAATGGCGCGCGCGCTGCTCGGCGCGAGCAAATCACCCAATCACGATATGGGGCACATATTCAATAAATTAGACGAAAACCAATGCCTTTCAATCGCCATAGTTGATGTAGAAAAAATATAAAAACTATAAGTTACGAAGCGTAACCATTTTCCCCGGCTTGAAAGTTCCCACTTTCGAAACACTAAGGAGAAGTAAATACAAAATTGCGTATCATCACAACTCCACAAAAGCTATAAGAACTCTAGAGTTGCGACTCTATATTACAAATCAGGATACTTAACTAACTATTCTACGCGGTAACTAAATCTAATACTGCACATTGGTGCAAGGTAAGAATTAACATTAAGGTAACTAAACTTATTGCGTTGGCAAAGGGCACAACTTTACTACCGGGCGACTCTGAAGGATCCCGCTTTGAGTCTTGACAGAGGCGACTCTACAAACTCCGTTTTTATCTGGAAATGTTTCGTGAATTACTCCTAACGGCCAATGCAGAGGCATCACATTGTCCTGCATGGAGACGACAACCATCCCGACCCGTATTGGATTGGCAGTAGTGTTCCATTTCTGTTTGGATTGTAGGGTGTGCAAGTACTCTTGGCGCCACCGCTTCCAAAAAGATTGAACCATCTGATCAGTCAATTCATATCGCGAAATAAGATGTAAGCGCGTTTCGTTGACTTCGTGAGCGGGAAGAAATAAAAGAGGTTTCGTATGCAAGAAGTGCGCCGGTGATAATGAAGTGGGCTCTGACGGATCCGAGGTGATCGCATACAGAGGCCTCGAGTTTAGTAAAGCTTCTACTTGAGTTAGCATAGTGTTAAACTCGTCAAAGCTAAGAATTTGCTGACCGATGACTTTGCAGAGATGCGTTTTGACACACTTCACTTCACTTTCCCAACAACCACCAAAATGTGGAGCTCTACAGGGGATGTTTTTGAGTGTGATTCGATGCTCTGCAAGTTCTTTTTCCCACAAGGGGTGATACTCTTTAGCCAAGAATTGGTAGAGATCTCGGAGATAGGATTTGGCTCCAATAAAATTGGTAGCATTATCCGTGTACAGACACTGAACCGGACCTCTACGCGCCAGGAAGCGTTTCAACGCTGACAGAAAGCTCGCAGTGCTAAGATCAGAGGCAATCTCAAGATGTAGAGCGCGAGTGGTCAAGCATGTAAAAAGGCAGATGTACGCTTTCCTGGCCCTTTGGCCTCTAGCACGCACCGACGTGACCAAGAAGGGTCCCGCGTAGTCGCAACCTGTATGAGAGAAAGCCTTAGGAGCCGACTCAACGCGGCAACGTGGTAAATCCGCCATTATAGGAAAGGTAGGTCGTGGCTTTGCTCGAAAGCAAATGTTACATTTAAAGGTAATGTGACGTGCAATACGTCGCGCGGACAGGATCCAATACCTTTGTCGTAATAGAGATACGAGTAAGGTTGGTCCTGTGTGGAAATTAGTCACATGATAGTGGGAAACTAAAAGCTCCACTATATGATCTTGACGCGGAAGGAGGATCTGATGACGAAAGTCAAAATCTAGCTCAGAGTTTGCTAGGCGACCTCCAACGTGGATAAGTCCTTCGTGAAGGAAGGGACTTAACCGTTGTACTGGCTTAGAGCACAACTCATTGCGGGCTAAACGATCGAGATCAGATTCAAAGTGAATCCTCTGCACTGATCGCCACACAAAAGATTCAGCGAACTCTAAATCAGACGCGGTAACGGGCCCTCTAGGGAGCCGTTTGATGAACTTATAAACTAAGCAAATAGTTTTTAAATATTTAAACCAGGACGAGAACCTGGTAGAGCGAACGTACAAAATGTTTTCAGAAGGAGGACTTCTGTCAGAGCATTCGTGCGAGAGCACAGGTAAAGCCACGGGTTTCATTTCAGGAAGCTCTTGCGACTCGCCTGAAACGAAGGGTTTTACCGGCCATTCAGCGCGGGGAAGTTTAAGCCACGACGGCCCATTTAGCCACAACGGATGATGAACTAATTGGGCAGGCGTTAAACCGCGAGAGAGGCAATCACTGGGATTTTCAGACCCTTTCACATGGAAGAAGTGATCTGCCGAGAGATTCTCATGAATCTTAGCGATACGATTGGCTACGAAGGTGTGCCATCGATGTAGTAAAAGAGGTGACAGACACAATTATATTACTAGGAATAGGGACCAGTTAGTGCAGCCAGGCTTCAGACTCGCTAAGGTAGACTCATCTTTCATGGGGTACTGTTTGAGATGCTATAACAAAATTCCACAAAGCATTCTTGAACTGAATGAGACGAAATTTAAAACATGTATCAAACGCACACTATGCAAGCAAGCATATTACAAGTTAGACGATTATATCGCTGATAAAAATGCTTGGCTCAATGCCGGTCCTGCTCCACAAGGACAGGACGCTTAAATGAATAGCATTTAATAGGAAGAAGAAAGAAGAAGAAGATTGTACAACTATCTTTGCAATGTATAAATTCAATCTCTTTAGTATTATATAGTCGCATAGCACATATTGTGTGAGTACTATGTACTAGAAAGCTGTCATTCTCTGGAAACCTACATTTATTTTTCTATTTTTTATTTGACTTGGATATGCCCTGGCGATTAAGAGTGTGTCATGCTCACTTAAATGTCTCGCTGATGGTGGCGGGTGTGTCGGGTCATTTCGTTCCCTTTAAAATGGTTGAGTGGAATGGTGGCTGATCCATGCGTCATGCTCGTGAACGGGTGCTGTCAGTTGTGACTGGTCACCTCTTAGTTGCCACGGCTTGTTTGAATTATTATATTATTTTTAAATCGTCGTTTTGGCTTTACTGTCGACACTTATCGTGCATAACTTGCTACATCGTTCTCACATGATAATATACCAATCTCGATATGAATGATGTAACCAAAGTTTTGTAACAATATTATGATTTAAAAGAGTATCCATGAAGTTTCTTGCCATTCTTCTCATGAGACCAACGCTTTGGAATCGGCAACTACAGTACACTGACAGTTATTATGCCTTGTGAGTGGGACTGTAGCTTAGTTTATTAGCTTATTAAAATTTAGTATTTGTTCGACTATTCAAAAGAGCCTGTAACTGGCCAACTTGAAATAAATGATTTTGATTTTGATTTTGATTTTGATTTTGATGCGGTGCAGAGTGAATCCAACTCAAGGTTACAGTTGAATCCGAAAAAGCTACGACTACCTCAATGGCGTGTCGAGCTGCGAAAAGATTATATACTCGCTTTATCACAGTTGATAAGAGGAGTGCGGCGCATAACTCGAGACGAGCTAGCGAAACTACTTTCAGTGGCGCGACTTTAGATTTCGCACACACCAGCGAGACCACGACACTACCGTCAGGTCTGACAACGTGGGCATAAACCGAACCACCGTAAGCCTTCTCACTAGCGTCGGCAAAACCGACGAGTGAGAGTCTACAGCGTTCTACGACGCCAACATGTCTCAAAAATCTCAATTCAAAGATAATTGGCAGTTCAGATTGAAACTGTTCCCACAGACGAACAATGCGAGGTGGTGGGACGTCATCCCATCCAAGTTTGACAAGCCAAAGCTCTTTGATAAGAAGCTTGGCGTATAAAATTATCGGTGCAACGAGGCCTAAAACGTCGAAAAGACGTGCGATGGAAGAAAGAATATTCCGTTTAGTGCAAGTGCGAACATCAGGGTTAACCTGGAACACGAAACAATCCTCGTCAGGGAACCAACGAAGTCCCAGTATTTTCTGAGTCGGATCTTTACTTAGGTCCACGCTCTGTGAAAGTCGTAATGACTCTGGAATAGTCCGAAGAACATCGACACTGTTGCTAGACCACTTCGTCAATTGAAAATCGCCGAGAGAGAATATTTTTATAAGTTCACGAGCCGAGTCTATAGCTAGCGCACTGCTAGGTATAGAACTAACTATGTCATCCATATAAACATCTCGCTGCAAAATGTCCCTGGCGAGAGGCAACTGTGTTCCTTCATCCTGACATAACTGTTGGATAGTGCGAATAGCTATAAAAGGACTACACTTTAAACCATAGGGAAGCACTGAAAACTGATAAATTTGAAGTTCCTCTTCCTCATTAAACCGATATAAGATACGTTGTAGTGAACGATCTTGTGCACGTATACCTATACGTAGGTACATAGATTTGACATCTGCGGAAACAGCGACACTAAAAAGCCTAAAATTTAACAAAATGTTGAAAAGGTCAGCCTGAAGGGCTGGACCTGCGTACAGGATATCATTGAGCGAGGTGCCGTTATCTGTACATGCACTGGCGTCTAGGACCACACGCAACTTGGTGGTCACCTTATCCTCTCGAATGACAGCATGGTGAGGAATATAGTATTCCATTTCTCGCTCTTTACAATTTCGTTTGGGCAACATACATTCAGGTACGATATTCTGCACCCAAGAAATATAATTGTTTTTTAGATAATCCCGTATGACGTCATCATACAGAAGTTTGACGTTAGGAAGTTATTTAAGTTTACGTTCAAGACTATAGAACCTCTTGCGAGCCATATTATAAGAATTTCCTAATGCTGACGCGTCTGTTTTCAGTGGTAAAGCTGCAACATACTTGCAATTTGGAGCGCGGGTAATTGTGTCACAATAAAACTCTTCACATTGTTTATCATCCACACTCCCAATGGATGAAGCAGTAACATCTTCAATCTCCCAAAACTTACGAAGATCGAAGTTATCGAACGAACTCGCAAAGAAAGACAGAGTGTCAGTTGGAGGTTCGATAATAGGTGCTTCTCCTAGAAGTATGTAGCCGAGCACAGTCTCCAATGCGTCGGGACAACCGGGTACGCTGGTCACGTGACCAGGTCGCAATAACTTAGCGAACAACTTGACCCCAAGTAACATGTCAATATTACCTGGCACACCCCAGCTGTCATCCGCGAGTAGTTTAGGATCAATATGATTTAATACGGACGTATCTATATCACCCAGTGGAAGCTGTCCGGTTATTTGATCCAAAACTAAAGCGTCTATTTCATACCTAGGCTGCGAGCAAAACCGTGAGCTGAACGTAAGATTCACCGAGCCGCGAACGGGCTGCGACGTGCCACCAATACCACGAACGGTAGTTATCGAGTCAGTATGTATAGTTAGACCGAGCATACGGCAGCAACGCGATGTCATATAATTCTTTTGCGACCCAGGGTCCAAGAGACATCTAACCATCACGGCCTTACCCTTCCTACCCGCCACCAGCACCTTGGCAGTAGCCAGCACTTCCGTACTACGTGTGGCCTGGACTTGAGCAGAAGAATGCGTACACAACGCCACACGATCGGAAGTAGCTGGGTCGGCCGCAGAAGCGGAGGCGGGGGCGCTAGCGGGCGTCGGCGCAGGGGCTTGCGTCGATTGCTCAAAATGCAATAAGGAATGATGCTTACCGTTACATTTCCTACATGTTGACTTCGATAGGCACTTAGAGACAGTATGTTTGCTACTTAGGCAATTACCACATCTGTTATTGTCTTTTATAAACTTAAATCTATTATATACGCTCAACTTTTGAAACGCTTTGCACATAAACAAGGTTTTATGCGTGGAATGACAAAGTGAACATTTAGATTCAGTAGCCACAAACACCTGCGATTCCTTAGATGAGGCGCGGGGGCTACCTGCGGGGGCGGACTTACTAGCCGCAGGAGAGGTGCGATACAAGATTTTTACTTGTTCACGAACAAACTTTACGAAATAATCATAATCTAACTCTTGTTGATTACGAAGCGACATTTCAAAATGTTTTGCAATATCAGAGTCTATTAACTTAAGACCCCAATGAATAAATATAAAATCATCTAACTTATTTATTTTCAATTGTTTGAGTCCCGCAACCGTAGAAGTTAATTTATCGAAACCCTTTTCAATATTAGCGGGAGTCGATCCGAACGATTTCAAGGAGAACAGCTGATTTAGATAATTAGTAGCGAGCGCGCGAGTATCTAGGTACTTGGCGATGAGCGCCTCCCAGACAAGAGGGTAATTATCGCCAGAAGGTACAATACCTTCAGCCACATTCCTAGCCTTTCCTTTTAAACAACTCAACAGATAATGAATGCGATCAGAATCTGTTAAATCTACGTTAGTATGTATAATACGTTTGAAAGTCTCGTAAAAGAACGGAAAGCTCTGAATATCACCGTCAAAGGTAGGCAGTTCGATTTTAGGAACCTGTATATGGTGAGCATTTGGGCTCGCTGACGGGCTAGGTTTCTGGAAATCACCTGACTCAGTTAATGAAGATAAACTAAACCTTATTTCGCCGACCAACTCATCAAATGAATGCAATGCGCCATAGCTTACTTCACAGGTTGGATCCAATGTCAAATTGAGCATATTTATCTCGTCCATTAGTCCATTGAATTCACTACGCAATCCATCAATTTGTTTTGCCTGAGCGATGAAAGCCTTGCGTAATCTTTCGGTAGTTAAAGATTTAGTTGAATCCAAAATCCTTTGAACCCGCGCAATATATGCGTCACGTTTACCTTCCAATAATCGAAGTTTAACCTTGTCACTCATTGTGAACAGAAGTCAAATATGACGCAAAAATAATTATATTAAATCAACCTTTATCTTCTACGGAACCCCAGTGAGTGAGGTTCGGGGCTAATCAAAACCGATAAGCCAATGAAAGATTTTATAACTTAAGTATATAGTACGGAACGAAGTTTCCGTACACGCGAAACCCTAACAATATTAAATTGAAAAGTAAAACAAATATATACTACCGACGCTTTAACCAAGTGCACGTAACAAAATCTAATATAAATTAAAATAGTAAGCACGCCAAATATCTTATGAACGTACCCATCTATATACTATATTTATGATTAGCTCAGATATACCTACAACCCGATAAAAACATTTATGTCGGATGCGACGCGATAAACTTGTCTGCACTAACTTCCACTTGAATGAGATTAACTTACTCAATACAAGTAATATGAAGGTACAGATTCTTAACTAACAATAAGTTAAGTGTTGAACTTAGAAAAAAGTATAAACTTATTTTCGTAAGCGATGCGAGTGTATTCTTAACAAAATAACTTCGTAAGAAACAGTAAATTTCTTCACGAGTAGACGCGTAGATGACTGTTTGAAATAAGTTATCTAGTAAGTACATACTACGTTTGCAAACGTGAAGTGCGGGTGTGATATGTATAAATATACGGCTGTTTCCATTGAGGAGAATTAACGCGTAAAGTTTATACACATCTGTTATTTTACCTGAAGGTTTCTGTCAAGAAAGCCAGTCACTTTCCTACAAAACAAAATAACAAGCGACGCGATGATAATATGGTTAATTGCAATAATTAATCATATGCGGTTGAGTCTCGCTATATAAAGCATACCTGCTCGTGCAATACGAATATAACAGGCGTAAACCTAACTAACCTATACAAGTGTATCATACAATAACAATCAATGTTATTCATTTAGCAATTTCGATTAGTACCAACATAATAAGTATGTAAAAGTTTCTAATGCGTAACTAAATTTAACCGTGGGTACGCGAACAAAGTTCAGACCTGGAACATTCCACAGTCAACGTACGGCGATTTATACCCACTACCCACAATTTTTACAACCGAACAAAAAATATGTAATTACGCCGAAAACTAACAGATTTATTAAATAAACGTATTTAGCGATATGAATCAACGTTGATCTTCAATTTAACTGTATTCTTCGGAGCTTTAAATAGTGAACTTAAAGATTTAAATTAAGAATTAATTTGACGGTTGACCTATTGCAAACGCAAGGCAGTTTGAACCTTATTAATAAAGCAATAGAGTTGAGAGTTGTGTGATGATATGCAATTAATATTGAAAATTCCTAAGTTTTTTGCTCAAAATCAGACTTTTAGGACTTAAATATAGGCCGAAAAAAGGCCCAAAATTAATTGTCCGGCTCGAAGGACCAAAATGGAGCGTATAACCTGCAGAAGTTGTAAATTTCTGCTAAAATCACACGCGGATGGAGCCTAGGTTATTAGAGCAACCTAGGCTATAATTGCTGATTCTGTCGCCAGAAGTTGAAGGCAAAAACTACGCAATCGGGTAGAAAGGCACAGGAGATCGTTCAATTCATTAATTGTACCACATACCTTGACCAGCGATTCCACGCGTGCACGCAGGCGACGGCCACGTGTCCGCTTTCGGGAGGAGCAGCTTACAGGTCTTTCTGGATACACTAGGCTGGCAAGCAGTACACAACACACTAACATAGGTCTGGAGTAGGTTGATCACCGTTCGTATAGGTTCAGTTCAGGGGGTTTTAGGGCGCGATGGGACTAGTTAGTGTCACACATAGCATGCGCATCCACACGATCCCAAGGTTAGAGCGAGACTAACGCGTCGGTGCGGCGTGGCATGGCGCGCGCGCTGCTCGGCGCGAGCAAATCACCCAATCACGATATGGGGCACATATTCAATAAATTAGACGAAAACCAATGCCTTTCAATCGCCATAGGTGATGTAGAAAAAATATAAAAACTATAAGTTACGAAGCGTAACCAGTACCTACTTCAACTTAAACAACATTTGTCACAAAACAGAGAATCATTTCATTTATAGGAAAAACAAATGAAATTATGAAATTTTGAATTTAGAACATTTGGTTATCGCTGTATGGCCAAACTGCCAGCTTTACAATCATGTAATTTTTTTTTGGGGGGTGAAAACTCTTTTGTGTTAAATTAGGACAGAAACCATAAAACGGATAAACTTTTCTGAGAAGTGTTTATAAATATGGCATAGGAAGAATTTTAAGTTTTTCAAATAGTTTTTTACAGCTGTCTAGAAAGTGAGTTCCACAAATTGCTCGAATACATCTTTTTGAGCTTTAAAAACTCTGTCAAAGTCTTCTGACTTACCCTATATTATAATTTATAATGCCGTATTTTAATACAGATTACATGACCACGGTAAGCCAGCATTGCAATGTCACAGTTGAATTGTTTGTCTAATTCTTTTCAAGTATAAAACGGTATATTTTTGGAAGATTATAACACTATGTGTTTTCTAATTGCAATTATTGTTACCGACGGATATACCTAAAAATACGCAATTATCGACAGTGGTCAAGTGAGAATCCTCATTATTCATGTCTAGCGTATTTATGTTTGAATTATCTGAAAAAGGATTGTTTGCTATCGTCATATTTATTTTTAAGTTTTTGTTATCCAGCCGTTCTATTGCATTATCCAGAGCTTGGACAATTTCATTTTCTATGTTTATGTTATTGCCACTTATAATTATTCTTGTAGTGTCTTCTGCGAATAGTATGCAATCTTTGCAGCTGCAGTCCATTGCTTAAACTTATTGCCACTGCGCCAAAACTGCCGTCACAGCCGCTTTTAAGAAACATATAATATCTACGGGACCCAGTTCCTTTTGTAAATTAGATAAGGCTACCTCTTAATAATTAATTCCTGTTTGTTCAATACCCCTGCAATATTTTGGTGAATTACCGTGATTGTAGTATATTTATTTACTTTTGTTTACGAAAAAACTCAGTTTTCGTGTCATTACCGACCTGTACCAAAGAAGGCAGTAATTTTGGTTTGTGTGTTTTTTGCCGTATTGTATATTGCCGTATTTGTTCTGTTCTGGATAATCTGCGAATTTTTAAATACCACCTTGGAAGTGTCTATCTTTGAAACGACTAAAATGGTTTTAGAAACCTCAAAATTATTTCAAAAGACCGATCTATAGACACCTCACACAAATAGGACTGATGTGATAAACATACAAACATTTTCTTAATAATCGATTTACCTACTATTATTGATCTTAGAAGTACATAAATTGACATAATCACGTTTTTTGGCAGCTATACCACAGAACTTTGGTCTAACAAAGTGTGACCTGGGAAGACTGCAAGTGCAGTTAACTGATACGCTAGCATTAAGTCAAACCCCAAAGGAACCGAGAGAGTGCACCGAATGCACCAGCGATACCAGCTTACCTTGAAATATCCCGGTTAAGAAGCTGCTCTGAAATTATATCCTCAAACCAAGGTGGCAAAGGCAATGCCGGGCTATATTATGATATCCCAAGGTAAGCAACATTCCAAATATTTAACCTGCCTAGCCTTCTCCCAACTATGTATGTAAGGGTGGGCTTCCGGTCTCATCATCATCATCATTTCAGCCAAAATTCCGTCCACTGCTGTACATAGGCTTCCCCCAGGTGTCGCCACATTGGCCGGTCCCGTGCGTCTCGCATCCAGTGGGTCCCCACAACCATCACCAGATCATCAGTTCACCTAGTGGGAGGCCTTCCAACGCAACGTCTTCGGTTCTCGGTCGCCACTCCAGAACTGTTCGGCCCCATCGGCCATCCGTTCTGCGAGCAATGTGCCCTGCCCATTGCCACTTACGTCTGGCGATTCTTCGGGCTACGTCGGTAACCTTAGTTCTCATGCATATTATGTCTTTATTTCTGATTCCTCTAATATACTTTATCTATTCTTGTTACTTCACATATCCATCTGTACAGTATCGGGTTGGATTCCACTTAAGTCTGGCGATTCTTCGGGCTACGTCGGTAACCTTGGTTCTCATGCGGATGTCCTCATTTCTGATTCGATCACGCAAAGACTTCCGGGCTTCCGGTGTAACCGGATGCAACTGAACACCACTATTTTACATCGAGCCTATCCTACCTCTAACGTCCACAACCCTTTGGGAAGACTGGTTGTCAGACTTTCAGGCCACTGACTGTCTGTAATGACTGCCAAAGATCAACATGTGGCAGCCGGGACCAACGGTATAACGAGGTTTCCGATGCTCGAAGAAAACCTTGTATCGAATGGTCTTAATCTCGTCGTCGTGGTCTCATCGTCGTGGTTGACTCGAGCTGTATTATTAAACCACGAGTTCTTCAGTGCTGCTTGTACAATATTTGTTACCTGTTCCAAATTTTCGACATTTCAAACGATTTATTACGGTGATAATTTTCTGTGATATTTTCATCATCATCAGCCTATAATGTTCCCACTGCAGGGACTCAGGCTCTCTAGGAGAGGGATGGGCTATAATCTACCATGCGGGCCCAGTACAGATTGGTAAATGTTACATGTCTTCGAGTTTTTTGATTCTAAGACATGTCGGTTTCCTCACGATATATTCCTTCACCGGTTTTGGTTTTTTTGGTTTTAACATTCTCAAAAGCATCTGGTTTGAAAGCAACCTGACAAACCAGTTACAAAATCATGTTGATCAAGTTATTTGCCTGACTTATTGCCATTTATTAAACTAGATGGAGTACCATTAAAAAAATGCAGGGGATTTTTTAAAATGTTTACAGAATGTTACAATTAAAATAGATGAGATTAACCCTTAACAGCCCAGTATGCTTTAGGGACATAACTGACCAGCAGGGCTATTGCGTATATTTTTAAATGTCAGTGGCTATCATAGTGTCCATCAAATTAACTGTCAAGTGGTTCCATTTTGTACTAAACCATACCCATTTGGCAGTTAATCGATAGACATTATGAGATCCACTGACATTTATAAAGATAGGCAATAAGCCCTGCAATAGTGTCTAACGGACTCATTTAGACTGCAAAAGTCATTACCCTTCCTTTTGGCTTTGCCGTAGTCAGGTAAAAAATTGTTGGTATATACGAGGGTGACACTGGAAGTTCTTAGAAAATCTTAAACTGAACAAACTTGCAAGTCAATAGTTTTAATATATTTTCTCAAAATATTGTACATCGCCGCAACCGATGGAACCACTGAGAAAAGCACTTTTCCGACTCGTCTTAGGAGATCTCTTCGACGGCATTTTGAAACGCAGCCATAAAACGTTTTACTCGAAGTTTTTCTTTTATTTTCGGAAATAAATTATAAAAATCGCAAGGCTGATCCAACAATTCCACGTCAACTGCCTAGTTGGTCTAGTGGTCGCAAGCTCGACTGTTGAGCGTGTGTTCCAGAGTTCGATTCCCGGGTCAGGAAAAGGTGCTAATGGGTTTTTCATTACGAATTACGCAGCCGTGTAAAATCGTATTTAATATGAATGTGGGATTAGTTCGATATAGGCCAAATAAAAGCACTGATCTTTGTAATTAACTTAAATTTTATTTTTAACACGTCTTTGTAGCTAACGTCCTTCGTCTTAGTCCCCTTATAACCCCTCTCTCTCTTTTCACCTTTTTTAACATTTACTTGCTTTCTCTTTCACTCCTAGACTATTTCATACTTTCATCTCTTTCGTTCAACATGCTTCACATCTGTCATTCATCTTCACGCTTCATTCCACTCATCTGTCATAACATTCCGTTCCTACAACTCGGCCATTCTGATATCTGACTGTCCCCAGTCAGATCTAAACTGAACAAATAAAACAACACCATTCACAACTTGAACTTTATACAATAACAAATTATTTATTTAATAAAATTTTACACACCTTGTCATGCCCTTCTTCATCTAACCCACATCATTACTAAGTACATATCAGATTAACAAACTCTTAAACTTATTTTACTTCCAGTTAAATCTTACAATTAGCACAAACATTACAATGAGTGTACACCATACTATAGGGTACACTGCACGAGAACCAATACTTAGCATAAATTAAATTAGGCAAAACTTTTAAAACTAAATTTTACATAACAACAGCTTACTTGTTCTACAACTAGAAATAACAAGACAATCTCCACATCTTCAACTTGTACATCAAATGGTAATTTAAAGAAACTAACACAGAGTACATTTTACAACATTTACATGACATAACCCTAAACATCATAATGGAATATTAGGTCAAGAACAACCATGTATTTCCTAACCTAACACAACCGCTGATAGGATCTGACCTACTCACCTAACTCAAAACTATCGCCAAACACGGGCCATGGCTTCATATTATCGGCTGAGGAAGATGTCACTCGTGAACCATCCGCCATACGATCTATCTTCTCAAGATCATACCGATCATTCCTTTTGACTTTGGTGACCCTATATGGGCCCAAATACTTAGGCTTAAGTTTTAGGCTGCTGCCAAACTGCGTCCGTTTGATGGCTACAATATCTCCTACAACATATTTTCGACTTTCCTTTCTCTTTCTATTGTATGTCCTACAATTTTCATCTTGAATTTTTCTTATTTGATCTTTTGCCTTCATCTTTAAGTCTTCCCTGTCTTGCACAAAATTACTTCTATGCTCTTGCTGAAGCAAATCATAAATCTGTATATCTTCTTTAGTTTTCATCTTCGTACCCAGCATGAGTTCGAAAGGGGTGGTGTCAATGCTTCTCTGATACGTGCTATTCAGTGCTCTCTGCACTCGGCTGACTTGCTTGTACCATTGAGATGGTTCTTCAATACATAGCTTAGCTAACACCGCTATGAGAACTCTGTGTATGCGCTCCACCTGACCATTTCCCCTTGGTACCCCTGTAGTTATGGTTATGTGTTGAATACTTTCCTTTTCACAATACTCCTTGAACTCATTACTGGTAAATGCAGTACCTCGATCTGAAATTAATCGTGTAGGATTACCAAATATCTGCTGATGTATCATTAGTTTATCTATTGTCTCCTTACTGGTAGTTCCCTTCACTGGAAACAGCCACACAAACTTCGTAAATGCATCCACGACTGTTAAGATGTAATTATACATTTTCCTTGTCTCTGAAAGAGGTCCAATGTGATCACAATGCAGGGTGTGCAAAGGAATGCCTCCTTTGTCAATACAGTTTAACAATCCTTCCTGCTTACCCTCTTTTTTCGTTGCTAGCAAGCAAGGTACACATGACAACAAAAGTTCTTCAATTTTTTTGCTTACATTTTTTATGTAGTAATCTTGTTCTAATGATTCTAACATTTTTCTTTTTCCAAAATGACCCTTTTGATGAATCCTTCTCAAAACCTCCAATTCCAAACTTTTCGGTATCACCAACTTTCTTTCTATTCCCTTGTACAATAAACCATCACTAAAGGAATAGTCATCATATGACTGCAGTTTTAGTATGTCTATAATCGCCTTTACACCATCATCCAACATTTGTGCTTGCTTGATACGCTCATGCAAGCTTAGTTCAATAACTCCAACAAATGGGTTTCTACTTAAGGCATCGGCATGTTGCATCTTACCTCCTGGTCTATGTTCAATAACATAATCATACTCCTCCAGTAACAACACCCACCTGGCTACTCTTGTTGATAAATCCTTTTTACTCAATGTCTTTTGGAATGCTTGACAGTCTGTTACAATTTTAAAATGCTTACCAAACAAATAGTGTCTGAACTTCTTTACTCCTTCAATAATAGCTAATGCTTCCAACTCATAGCTACTATATTTCTTCTCGGCTTCACTAGTCTTCCTACTGTAGTAGTGTACAGGGTGTAACTCACCTGTGTGGTCTCTCTGTAACAAAATAGCACTGTATGCTATTGCAGAGGCATCTGTATGCAACTCCGTTACCAGCTGATGATCATAAATTCTTAGCACAGGGCTACTAGCTAGTGCACTCTTCAACATGTTAAATGCACTTCTCTGAATATCATTAAACTCAAAAGGTACATCTTTTCTTAACAAATCAGTTAACGGCTTAGCTTTTAGTGCAAAATCTTTGATGTATTTTCTAAAATATGACGTTAATCCTATGAAACTGTGTAGTTGCCTTATTGTCTTAGGTTCAGGGTACCTGGTTACTGCATCTGTCTTCTCTGTTGAAGGTTGTACCTTCCCATCTTCTATAATATGTCCTAGGTACTCTATACGCCGGCATAGTAGTTGTGCTTTCTTCCAATTTATCTGCAGACCGTACTGTGATGCAACATCCAACACATCTCTCAATCGCTGCAAAGCGCGAATGATACCATCCTTGAGCCACTCTGCTACTTGCTTCTCCACCATCTGTTGTTCGGCTAAAGATATACGTCTTGGTCGTTGAGCCACAGGTATGTCATCCTTGAGTACAATGCGCAACTCTATTGGTGCCTCCTTTACCTGATTAGGCTTATAATTCTTCACACAGTCAATAACATCTTGCCGAACTTGCTTATTCTTAATGTTACCTAAAACAAACTGATCCTGACTAACCACACAACAAACCTTTGACAACCAATTGTTTATGTTTGGTGCAATCAGTATTGACCCTTTCGACATTATAGTAAACACGTCCTTGAGGAAGTCTTGACCCAATATAACACTACATGGCATAGCATGCCTTGGAACAACATAAAATGTAGCATTGTAATCGTGTCCGTCTAACAATACAGAAGCAGTTAACTTTTCCGTCGACACTATTCTGCCTCCCAAGCCTACTAGATTCGTCGCGGTTTTTACACATTCCGGAGATCCTAAATGTACGTAAAGCTCGGTACACATTAAGTTCACTTCACTTCCAGAGTCAATTAACGCGGTTACTTCGCACTTATTGATAAATATCGTCTTGCAGGCATTTTCAAAACGTATTTGCGCCGGCGTCTTTATCTCGTCGTAAACATCCGTGAAGTTAGCGTCAGTTCCCACTGCATTCGCCATCTTGTCGGTAAAGTTGGTAAGACTGTCAAATGAGCTGTCATGGCTGCCGTAATCGTCAGGTTTGCCAACCTCGTAAACGTTCGGCGTGAAGTCAGCCACACACATCGCTCGTCTATCTTCGGAAGAGTTCGTTCTTGCTTTTTCACTACGCCATTCTCGTTCCTTGTTCTCTTCACTCGTTCTTGACCGAATGTTTCCGCTTTGTTTACATTGCGTCGAGATATGCCCAAATTCGTTACACTTGAAACATTTCAGACCCTTTTCTTTATTAGGACACTGTGATGATTGGTGATTTCTTTCTCCACAGCTGTAGCACCTCTTGATACTCGTACCAGCACTACCATCACGGCTGTCAGGCTTCTTATTTCGGACGTAATTTGCGCCCATCTTTTCTTTAATCGTTTCGTATATTTTGATTTTCTCCTTAAGCTCCGTGTACGTTATAGCACCATATAACACCATTTTATTCACTTCTGAATCAATTATGCCGTCTATGATGTACTTTATGGCGACATAATCAGGCATTTTGCCGCGCTTTCCCATTTCTTTCATAACTAACAGGTAGTCTAAACAACGTTCGTCTTTCTTCTTCTTTCTAGTTGCCATCATTTCATGTATAGTTTTACTATCTATCGAATCCGGAAATTCTTTCAGCAAACCCGCCTTCAGCTCGTCCCAACTTTTGAATGGTTTTTCAGATTTTAACCACAGGGCTGCAGTTCCCGTCAGAGATCTTCTAGCAACTATCAGAGTCTGTAGGGGCGTCCATTGAAATATTTCAGCGTTATCATCGATGTCGGTCGCCCATTTAGCCACCGAATACGATTTATCTTGTCCGCTGAAATTTGCCACCAAGTTCTCCGTCTGGAATATAGCCTGATCTCGGCAGAACGGTTGTCTCGTCGATGCAGCTGCCACGCGGTCGTCTTCGTCATAGTCCGCTTGACGGCTTTGTCGGCGATCTTTTCCGTGTCCACCCATATTTCGTCTTTGCCTAGTCTTTTGTAACTACTGTTACCGTCTTCTATCGTTTTTTTCCGTCGTTTCGCTAGAGCAAAATCACCGGCCGCTCCACGTCTTTGGCGTCGGGTTTTTCAGCTCTCGTCTTTTCTCGAGCTTTGGCCCAGCAAACTGGAAATATCGAACTATCCCGGACGAGCCCCCAAAACTATGTGGGATTAGTTCGATATAGGCCAAATAAAAGCACTGATCTTTGTAATTAACTTAAATTTTATTTTTAACACGTCTTTGTAGCTAACGTCCTTCGTCTTAGTCCCCTTATAACCCCTCTCTCTCTTTTCACCTTTTTTAACATTTACTTGCTTTCTCTTTCACTCCTAGACTATTTCATACTTTCATCTCTTTCGTTCAACATGCTTCACATCTGTCATTCATCTTCACGCTTCATTCCACTCATCTGTCATAACATTCCGTTCCTACATGAATTTACTAAAAATGTGACACTTCTGTCACATTTTCACAAATTCGTATTTATCGAAGGTAGGAAGTTTTTCCTACCTTCGATAAATACTGTTTTCAATTTTTTTATTCTATTGTCATTTTTACCTTATACACTCCAAAATCGAACAAAACGGCATTATAATGGAAAAATTTAATTAGTGGCAGACTAGCGACTCGAAGGGATGTCAGAACACGACAGGGATTGAAATCTTTAGTTAATTAAAAATAAATAATTTTATACCTAACATGTAAACTGTAGGGATAGATTAGATAAAATGGAATTACGCAGAAATAAAAACATTCATTTTAATACATATTTGAACTAAACAAAAAATGTGTACGCGCGACACTTGTGGGTTGTTAAAGGTTTAAAGATCACAGAAAATGTATGGCCAAAATAAATCGTTTGGGAAATCGGACATTTGGAAAAGGTAACAAATATTGTGCGCAAACAGAAAGATTAACTTTTGAAAGTATAAGCAGCTTTATGTCGTGTTGTTGGGCGCTATCAGAATACCATCGCTGTGACATTTGTAATAAATGTTACAGCACCATGCTCAGATAGTGGCGCTTTGGCTACCGAGTCTAATTTTAATTTACTCTATGTCTGTCGCACTCAGAGAGCTTTAATGATTACTTAAGCAATCACTTAGTAATGATTTTGACAGTTTTGTCATTCTAAACGACGGCTTAAGTAATCACTAAAAATCTCTGAGTACGGCAGTGAGTGTCTTATTTTTTAGTGTTTCTTTTATGCTTACTTTATATATTCTTTTTTTAATCTTTAATTTTATAATAATTAGTTTTGTCCTGTGTGAGGAGACCAATAAATACTTTTTCTTTCTTCATACAGACATTAAGACTACACTTAGCACAAAAAAGAAAAAAAAACCTTCAGTTTGTAGCATCAAAAAACTTTTACAACAAATTAATGTACCTATAGAGTTAACTACAAAAGCAAAAAAGGAAGGAATAGTAAGCGCAAGCGTAGAGGTCTTAATTAAAACTTGATAAGAAATGAAAGCAAAAATAGAAGCCCAGGTGGAGATTGTAGCAAAACCAAAAATGATTAATGACCTGTAAGGCAATATAAATGACCTTATGAAGTTCGTATCAAGATATCAACATCAAGGATTACTATCCGACAGTATTGTTTTTTTTATAAAACCTATGTAAATATCAAAGCAAAACTTGAGAACTACAAGCCACCGTAAAAAAAACCGATTTATTGCTTTAAATGTAAGAAACGTATTCCGGCTAAAACAGAACCGATGTATTGCTCTAAATTTATGAAATGTATTGCGTATGAAAAAGGAACTTGTTTCTTAAGATGCTACAAGTGCCCAGATTACTACAAGACAAACTACGAGTTCCGAGAGTTCAGCAAGGCTATTGCGTATCTTTTAAATGTCAGTGGCTATCATATTGTCCATGGATTAACTGTCAAATTGGTTATGGTTTAGTACAAAATGGAAACATTTAACAGTTAATTGATGGACACTATATGATAGCCACTGTCATTTAAAAGATACACAATAGCCGTGCTGGTCTTGGAACTGCCGCAGCAGAAGTGAAAAATAAATCCGATGACAAGGATCAGAAGGGAAGCTGCAATCAAAACACTGTGGGTTATCATAGCATGATAATAATGCCGAAATTCAAAAATACAGTTTGTAGCAGTGCCATAAATGCGAGTGCAGCATTTATACCTATGAATCCCGGTACTTGTGAATCAGTTAAAAGTACAAAAAAAAATTGTTACGCAACGACAACGAAAGGATTCCTTTAAATTGTGAGGAAAATCAAATCTGAAACTTGGATCAGGGGATTTAAGATTTCTGAGAAACATTTTCACCGTGCCCTTAATCGCATTCTTCACTGAAGACTTTAAAATCTCGGGATAGATATCGGAAAAGGAACTCTACTCGGTTAGATCCATTCTTGAGTTGAAATTCATCAACACTGACAATACAACACAAATCTGACCCAGTTCTACCATTGTGAATGATCAATAAAACTATTTTTTTAATTATTTGTTTCATTTTAGTAAAAAGCTGTCACCAATACCAATACAACGTACATCACTGAAACGGTGCCTACTGTACGTTACAAAGCGATGAAGATATTAAGATATTATTACCATGATTTATTTATTGTTAGTTGTTACCAGCGACTTCGCCCGCTATAACTCAAAAATTATCCCACGGGAAGATAAAATCGGGTTAAAAACTATCCTGTGTTAATCCAGGTCATTAACTTATTTTTAGAGGAGCTCGTGGCTTAATAAGAACTGCCACTCGGGTCGATCTTTAGGTTAAGCTGCGCTTGCCTAGGTCGATCTGTGGATGGGTGACCGCCCATTACATACCGAGTTTCCTCCGTGCCTCGGAAAGCACGTTAAGCTGTTGGTCCCGGGTGCCATATATAGATCTTTGGCAGTCGTTACGGGTAGTCAGTGACCTGAAAGTCTGACATCCAGTCTTACCAAAGGGTATCGTATTACCTAGTATTAACTGGGTTGTGGAGGTCAGATAGGCAGTCGCTCCATGTAAAATACTGGTATTCAGCTGCATCCGGTTAGACTGGAAGCCGACCCCATATATAGTTGGGAAAAGGCTAGGCAGATGATTAACTAATTTTATCCAAATCCGTTTTTGCGTGAAAAAGTAACAAACATACACACTCACATACTCACAAACTTTCGCCTTTATAATAATTAGGGTGAATAATATTAATAATAAATGAATTAAATTTGTAATAATATGCTTGCTTACATGTATCAATGCTGGTTAGACGTTTAATGTCTAAAATGTTCACTCATTCAGTTCAAGAATACTTTGTGAAATTTTATTACAGCATCTCAAACGGGTACTGTTTGAGATGATGAAAGAAGAGTGTACTTTAGCGAATTTGATGCCTTGCTGAACCAATAGGTCCCTATTTCTAGTATTGTAATTGTGTATGTCACCTCTTTTTTTTAAAGATGCACTGGTTTTTTACGTACCTACGTTATGTTTTCATAGATGTATTGACATCCAACAAAAGTTCCCCTAGAGAAACGCACCTGCGGAGATTAAGTACCTATATCGGCATCACGTCTGCAGCCCGTCCGCGTAAAAAAAATCCGTCAAACATTATGCTATGAAAGTAACTTAAATAGACCAGTCTAACGGAATCTACATCAGCAAATTGACGGATTTTCAACATAATTATGCTGCTGAAGATAGCCGCCCCGCAAGAGATGCTAAATGAGAACCCCAGTATAGTCTTGAATCAAGAGAAATCGCCAAGAAAATTGAGTTATTTGCGAATCAATCTTGTTATAAAACAAATCTATTCCATTTTTTACGAAAATGTACCAATTATAGACCTGAAGTAGGGCATTATTTTCGTCATCTAGATCTTGGACCCGACTATTTATCTTAAAACTAGCGGACGTCACTCGGTTTCACCCACGTAGTTCCCGTTCCTGTGCGAATACAGGGATAAAAAGCCTATATCACCCGGGGATAGTGTAGCTTCCCAACGGTGAAAGAATTTTTCAAATCGGTCCAGTAGTTTCGGTGCCTATTCGTTGCAAACAAACAAACAAATCTTTCCTCTTTATAATATTAGTGTAGATTAGGAAAGTGGCATCAGCAAATAACACCATATTTTGAGATTGTTTTTTTTCAATAAATAGAGTAAATTAATTATATGAACTATTCTGTGAAGAAAGTACTGGAAAATCATCGATATACGTGTGTGGCGATTTGGGCATTGTTTTTAGAACCCGTGATATAAAGGTGTGGGTGCTTAAAGGGTTAGTGAACCTTACCTCTAAGATCAAAACAGCAGAAAATTAAATAAAAATAGTTTATAAAGTCATAAATAACGAGACTTACAGAAAAGAATACGTGACACTATATAAACATTAGATACAGCATGTGGTTCAAAAATTTCTTATCAGGAAGTGGCACAAGAATTTGTAAATTTATTCACCGATACGAGTATACCACTTAAACTACGAAGGATCTAAATTCCTCACCTGAAGTCGCAGTTGCTTTATTAAAGGCGAAAAGTCTGGCTGTGTTCACTTATGTTTGCCATAGTTTAATGTGGTCAATGGGTTCTTCAATCACCGCGTCGTTGTTTTCACTGTATTGTTGTCGACAGAATGTACTGGCGCCACCTCTCAAACACATGTTTCTCGATGAATGGAATTCCATTTTCGTCTTGATAGTCCAACTTTTGGGCCTATACTCTTTAGCCAAGCATTTAACATTTGTAAACAAGTCGTTTGTGTGCACATGGTTCGATGTTCTCCTAACCTCTCGACAGACGTCGTCAATGGCAGCATTCTTATTTATCTCTTCTACGGAACTTGTGTACTATGCCATGTAGATCACGGTATCGATCTTTCTCGAAGTCGGAGCTTAATGGAGCAAGAGCATACTACGGCCAGACCTTCGTTATTTTATAAAAGCTGAGAGTTGGTCTGTGCATTTACAGGTAAGAACGACCGGCGACTATAGAGTTTGGTCTGTAACCTGCCAAAGTAACCACTACTTTGGCAGGTTACAGGTAGTAAAGGTGTATAAAATAGTACCTTAAATTCGTTAAAGTATAAAGCTCTTTTTTTATATTGTCGTCGAGATAACTTCGATTCGACGGCACGGTTGGCGCCACTGCTCAAGCAATGGACTGCTGCGCTGCGTGTCGCGGGTTCGATCCCCGCACGGAACAAATATTTGTATGACCTACAGATAGTTGTTGTGGGTCTGGGTATTTGTGTAGGTATGTGTGTTTAAATGTTTGTGAACGCACCCACGATACAGGAGAAATTCCTAGTGTGGGGCAATGTTTAAAAAAAAAAAAAATAACTTACGTATTCTCGTCATGAACATAACACGCTACAAAATCTAAATGAATTTCCTTATTCATTCGTCATTTTTTCAAGTGCAACCTTTTTGTGAACTGTTTCTTTAATGCTGGTAACTATTCTGTCAGATAACTGACGCACTAATTTCTTCTGTAATATACATGAACAGCTTATCAGAAGACTGCAAGCGACAATTGAAAAGGCTGTCTGGCATTATAGATGAACATCTAGCAGATGAAATCTACGGTAAATGTGTGGTCACAATTGGAGAACCTGCATTAATAGGACAAAGCCTACAGCGGTACGGGTTGCCTTAACTGCAAAAGTCAGAAGGCTTACACAATAACCGGCGAGACTACCCCAAAACAAGGCACGATGTCAATTCCTTAGTAAAAGTGGTGTCAAGTGGGGAAGGCTTGGGAGATTGTTATATTTTTTAAGAATTCAAACAATTTAACAAAATAATTTATATGGTTGAACAAAATTAATAGGTAATTTAAAAAACAAATTAAAAATCATGTTACAGTACAACCATTTTCGACTTCTACGTAGACGAAATCGCGGGCAAAAGCTAGTCTTCAATGATTGAGGTTAAATAATTGACGTTTTCTGTTTTACCAAGTTATTAGCTGCTTCTTGCAATAAACCTTCTTTCATAGAACTAACATATATAACATGATGTGTGAAAAAAGTAATAAAATCGATCGAATATCCAATTGAAGAGGAACGCGCCTAACGCATGAACAATGATTATACTTTTGTTCTAGTTTAAAAGCTAAAAAAATATACAATTATGACGAAGGTATTTATTTGACGGCACGGTTGGCGCAGTTGCTCAAGCAATGGACTGCTGCGCTGCGTGTCGCGGGTTCGATTCCCGCACGGAACAAATCTTTGTATGACCAGCTACAGATAGTTGTTTCGGGTCTGGGTATTTGGGTATTTGTGTATGTGAATTTCAATGTTTGTGAACGCACCCACGATACAGGAGAAATTCCTAGTGTGGGGCAACATTTTTTTTTTTTTTTTTTTAAAAGAATAAGTATTTCAACTATGTCGGGTACATTGTTGTCAGAATCTAAGTTCGACATGGTAGAGGTACGAAATAATAGTCTCAACACTGATTGCAACTGCCTAATTAACAAAATCTTATCATGGCAGTGACTAACTTTAACCTTAACCTTAAGTCAAGCGCTTAAAGTTCACGCAATTACGACTTTACCGAGAAATTGTGTTTGATTTTTGTTTTTTCTGGCTCTGCTTGCAATATTTTGATAGTTTTTTATAGTAATTATTTCAGTTGAACATGTCTATTTCCATGAAATATTTTTAAATTAATTAATTTATGTCTTATTAAAAGAAAGAGTAATGTACTTAAAGTCAACACGATATCGCTAATTCTGTGCGGAGAGGCACCGAAAATATTTTATTTACAATATTATTAACCATTATTTTAGCGTAAAAAGTAATTATTGAAGATGAAGGAGTTAATAATGTGTAAATTATTGGTTTCATTTGGCCACAAAATGTACCGAAAAATTGCTTATTTTCGTCAGATTTGTAAATATGTCCTTAGGTTACTATTTTATACACCTTTACTACGTCATGTTACCTGCCAAAGTAACTACAGCCCAAACTCTATAATCGCTGGTCGTTCTTACCTGTTTCAGGGACATGCACAGATCAACGTTCAGCTTTTATAAAATAACGAAAGTCTGAACGTCTTGGGCTCTTATTAGGCTATAAGCCAACTTATTTTAGAGATCCCTTTCTTTCAATTAGTGCCCATGGTTCCGGTTTATTCCAGTCTTCCTCGGGTTGCGATTCTCTTGAGTTTACTTGCGGCGTCACTGGCTGTTTTCAGAGTAATGGTCTTTTAAATCTCCCATGACGCTTGGGCTGAGTCGAAAAGATCTAACTCAAGAGTTTCTCTTTTTGTCCATTTCGCGAAACGCTTCTTCAACCTGTATTGGCAGGTTTATGGGCTTCTTTGCTAGTTTCTAGTGTATTTGAAGCTTTTAGTCGGAAGTTAATTAATATTAAGTGGCTGTTTTTATTTTAAACTGTAAAGCAATTACATTAACGACAGTTATCTAAAATGAATGTGTGTTCACAATTTTATTTCTAATTTAAAGAATAAGAGTATAAACAATATTCAATTTCAAAAACTATAATCAAATCAGTAAAATGAATTTTAAATTAATCAGCAAGGGTGAGTTCAGCGGATTTATTAAAAAATGCAGAATATCAACAAGATGTTTGTATTCGCAGACAGGCGATTAAACTCCGGGACGTAATAGTACCAAAGTTACATTCGACAGTCAGATACATATCGTCTGAACTGGAAGAACGAGAGAGAGAGGAAAAAGGTAGATTTTGTCGATACAAACAACTGAAAAACAAAACAAATAAGACCTTCATACCAGTAGAAGAAGACGAAGAAGTTGAACCTCCACCATTTGAAGAATTAGAACACGAGAGCGAAGAAGAAGCAGAACCAGTGATCGTAGAAGAAGAATCAAAGGTCGAAGAAGAAGAACCAAAGGTCGAAGAAGAAGAACCAAAGATCGAAGAAGAAGAACCAAAGATCGAAGAAGAAGAACCAAAGATCGAAGAAGAAGAACCAAAGATCGTAGAAGAAGAACCAAAAGTCGAAGAAGAAGAACCAAAGATCGTAGAAGAAGAACCAAAGGTCGAAGAAGAAGAACCAAAGATCGTAGAAGAAGAACCAAAGGTCGAAGAAGAAGAACCAAAGGTCGAAGAAGAAGAGCCAAAGGTCGAAGAAGAAGAACCAGAGATCGTAGAAGAAGAACCGAAGGTCGAAGAAGAAGAACCAAAGATCGTGGAAGAAGAACCTAAGGTCGAAGAAGAAGAACCAGAGATCGTAGAAGAGGAACCTAAGGTCGAAGAGCAAGAACCAGAGATCGTAGAAGAAGAACCAAAGGTCGAAGAAGAAGCACCAAAGGTTGAAGAAGAGGAAGAGGAAGAAGAGGAAGAAGAGGAAGAAGAGGAAGAGGAAGAAGAGGAAAAAGAAGAGGTAAAACCACAGATTGTAGAAGAAGAACCACAGGTCGAAGAAGAAGAACCAAAGGTCGAAGAAGAATCAAAGGTTAAAGAAGAAGAACCAAAGGTTGAAGAAAAAGAAGAGGAAGAAGAAGAAGAAGAAGAAGAAGAAGAAATAAAAGTAGAAGAAGAAGAACCAAAGGGCAAAGTAGAAGAACCAAAGGCCGAAGAAGAAGAATTAGAAGAAGAAGAAGAAGAAGAAGTAAACCTAACGGGCAAAGAAGAAAAAGTACCTGAAAATCTAGGAGAAGTCTTAAGATATGATGTGCCACCATCCGTATGTACGTGCCCGAAACTGCGAATGATTCAGGTCAAAGGAGGTAAAAAGCTAAAAGAAAATATAGTACTAGAACCAACGTCTTTACGACTAAGTTGGGGCATAAAAGATGGAAAACTAAAAAAAGTGAAACTAGAGAAGTCACCAATGCCTGTTCGACTGTCGAGCGGCAAGATCAAAGAAGGTAAAGTATTAAAAGAAGTTATAGTAGAGAACTATGAAGAGCCACCGCCAGAATCGAAAGGTGAAGAACTTAAAGACACAGTAGAGAAGTATGAAGGTGGCGGGTTTTGTTTACCAAAGTCTGTACGACTACGTAAAGTGAAAGAAGGTGATGAACTAGAACATGAAGAACCAGAAGAAGACATGGAAGAAAAGTCTGATGGTGGCAGGTTTGGTTTACCAAAGTCTGTACGACTGCGTGAGGTCAAAAAAGGTGAAGAACTAGAAGAACCTAAAGTGGGGGGGGCACGTACGTGGGAGACCACTGTTGAACAGCCAGTATCTTCTGTCAAAGTAGTAACGCCGCCAGAACCTGAAGTTGTGCCATGTGACTACATGCCACAAGAAACTGTAGGGATATCAATGGCTGAGAAAATGAAATGTTTGGATCTACTCAAGAAACACTTATTACATGAAGAGCTGCCGCCAGAATCGAAAGCTGCAGAACTACAGGAAGACATAGTAGAGAAGTATGAAGTTAGTGGGTTTGGTTTACCAAAGTCTGTACGACGACGTAAGATCAAAGAAGGTGACGAACCAGAAGATGATGAGCAAGAAGATGAAAAGCTAGAAGAAGACATGGAAGAGAAGTATGAAGGTGGCGGGTTTGGTTTACCAATGTCTAACTACATTCCACATATAGTCGTAGAAGGTGAAGAACTAAAAGAACCTGAAGTTGGGTCATATACGTGTGAGACCTCCGTTGAACAGTCAAAATTATCTGTCAAAGTAGTTACACTACCAGGACCTGAAGTTGAGCCATGTGACTACATGCCACAAGAAACTATGGGGATATCAATGGCTGAGAAAATGGAACGTTTGGATCTACTCAACAAAAACTTGGACTTACATAAAAAGCCGCCGCCAGAATCGAAAGGTGAAGAACTAAAAGAAGACATGGTAGAGAAGGATGAAGATAGCGGGTTTTATCTACCAAAGTCTGTACGACGACGTAAAGTTAAAGAAGATGACGAACAAAAAGATGAAGAACTAAAAGCTGAAGAACTAGAAGATGAAGAGCTAGAAGAAGACATGGAAGAGCAATATGAAGGTAGCGGGTTTGGTTTTCCGAAGTCTATACGACTACGTAAGGTCGAAGGAGGTGAAGAACTAGAAGAACCTGAAGTTGGGCCATGTAAGTGTGAGACCACCGTTGAACAGCCAAAATCGTCTGTCAAAGTATTTACACTGCCAGATCCTGAAGTCGAGCCATGTGACTACATGCCACAAGAAACTGTGGGGATATCAATGGCTGAGAAAATGGAACGTTTGGATCTACTCAAGAAAAACTTAGACTTCCTTATTAAAAAAATGATGAAAAAAGCAGAAGAAATGGACTATGGACGACAGAGTTCAAAACCAGATAGTTTTCTCAAACGCTGTCAAGACGTCAAAGCTAACATCGAGACGCTATTTAACGATCTACGACCATGTCAAGAGGACAAAAAACCCTCTAAAACTCCAAGTGCGGCCTCTGCTGTATCGTCAGTATGCGGCAAACTGCCATCAGCACAGTCAGATAGTTCCGATAATTTAGATTATGTCATGAATCAGTTCAGGAAAACAATTAAAGTTAAGATATCAACGAATCGAGATGCAACCTCTAAATACTATGAATCTCGACAGACCTCTACCACTAAGCTCGACTGTGAGGTATCAAAACCTAGTGATTTCGCGAAACCCTGTCAGATCTCTACGCCAAGTGTGACCTCCACTAAGACCAGTATGTCCTCCACTAAACGCTGTGGGTGTCCTGAGCCCAGTGTGACCACCACTAAGACCAGTGTGTCTTCCACTAAGCGCTGTGGATGTCCTGAGCCCAGTGTGACCATCACTAAGACCAGTGTGTCCTCCACTAAACGCTGTGGGTGTCCTAAGCCCAGTGTGACCACTATTAAGTCTAGAGATTTAACTACCAATAGTAAAACTACAAATTCCTGTGCGAAATGTGAGCCCAGAGTGGCCTCGAATAAGACCCGTCAAACCACTAAACGCTGTGGGTGTCCTGAGCCTAAAGTGACCACCATTAACTCCAGTGATTCAACTACCAGTAGCACCCGTACCGCCCGGTCGATGTGTCATGTAAATCCTTACTTGATCCATAGGAGTATCAGCTATCCTTCATTTATAAAAAAGTTGACCCCTAAAAGAAGCGCGATGAAAGTATGCTCCAAAAATTCCGAAGATTTTTTCAGGGGCTCTCTAACGTATTTACCTGTCGAGCTTATTAGAGGAAAGGAATCAAGAAGTCTAACGGAGCCAAACTACGTTATCAAATCGCATTCTACAACTGAACAATCATTACAAATTCTAGCGAAAAGTTTTCCAGAAAGTGAAACTGCTGAGAGAATGGAACGTTTGTATCTACTCAAGAAACACTTAGACATACTTATTACAAAAATAATAAGAAAAGCAGAAGAAATGGACTATGGACGACAGAGTTCAAAACCAGATACTTTTCTCAAACGCTGTCAAGACGTCAAAGCTAACATCGAGACGCTATTTAACAATCTACGACTATGTCAAGAGGACAAAAAACCCTCTGAAACTCCAAATGCGGCCTTTGCTGCTTCTACAGTATGCGGTAAACTGCCAGCAGCACAGTTAGATAGTTCCGATAATTTAGACTTTGTCATGAATCAGTTCAAGCAAACAATCAAAGTTAAGAGATCAAATACTAAGCTCGGCTGTAAGGTGTCAAAACCTGGTGATTTAGCAAAACCCTCTCAGATCGCTACGCCAAGTTTGACCTCCACTAAGACCAGTGTGTCCTCCACTAAGACCAGTGTGTCCTCCACTAAGACCAGTGTGTCCTCCACTAAGACCAGTCTGTCCTCCACTAAACGCTGTGGTTGTCCTGAGCCCAGTGTGACCACCACTAAGACCAGTCTGTCCTCCACTAAACGCTGTGGTTGTCCTGAGCCCAGTGTGACCACCACTAAGACCAGTCTGTCCTCCACTAAACGCTGTGGGTGTCCTGAGCCCAGTGTGACCACCATTAAGAATAGTGATTCTACTACCAATAATGATACCGCTAATTCCTGTGCGAAATGTGAACCCAGAGTGGCCTCGAATAAGACCCGTCAAACTACTAAACGCTGTGGGTGTCCTGAGCCCAGTGTGACCACCATTAAGTCCAGTGAGTCAACCACCGATAATGATACCGCTAATTCCTGTGCAAAATGTGAACCCAGAGTGGCCTCGAATAAGACCCGTCAAACCACTAAACGCTGTGGGTGTCCTCAGCCCAGTGTGACCACCATTAAGAACAGTGATTCTACTACCAATAATGATACCGCTAATTCCTGTGCGAAATGTGAACCCAGAGTGGCCTCGAATAAGACCCGTCAAACTACTAAACGCTGTGGGTGTCCTGAGCCCAGTGTGACCACCATTAAGTCCAGTGAGTCAACTACCGATATTGATACCGCTAATTCCTGTGCAAAATATGAACCCAGAGTGGCCTCGAATAAGACCCGTCAAACCACTAAACGCTGTGGATGTCCTGAGCCCAGTGTGACCACCATTAAGTCCAGTGATTCAACTACCGATAATGATACCGCTAATTCCTGTGCAAAATGTGAACCCAGAGTGGCCTCGAATAAGACCCGTCAAACTACTAAACGCTGTGGGTGTCCTGAGCCCAGTGTGACAACCATTAACTCCAGTGATTCAACTACCGATAATGAAACCCCTAATTCCTGTGCAAAATGTGAACCCAGTGTGGCCTCGAATAAGACCTGTCAAACCACTAAACGCTGTGGGTGTCCTGAGCTTAAAGTGACCACCATTAAGACCCCCAAAAGCAGCGCGATGAAAGCAGACTCCAAAAATGCCGACGAGTTTTTGTTAGCGGAGTCTCTAACGTCTTTACCTGTTGAGCTTTCTAGCGGAAAGGAATCAAAAACTCGAAACGAGCCCAAATACATTACCAAACCTCTTTCTACATCTGAACAATCATTACAAATTGCTGCAAAAAGTTCCCCAGAAAGTAAAAGTACTGGTTGTATTCCGTAGTATTTCGAGACTTTAAAAATTGAAACGAATACCCGATCAGTATGTTGTTCCTCAAAAACTAATCTATCTCCAAGTAACTCAGCAAATTCTGTGAAGCATGACCAATATTGGCAAGGCAGACAACGCATGAGCCCAATGAGTAGGTACCAAAAATGCCAAGGGATTTCTTTGCATCCATTTTATTTTCAAACTAATACTGCTTAACGGAATGTGCCACAAAATATGTCTATAATTATAAATGTCATTAATAATTTCTCTTTAGTAAAAAAAATGTGTTATTTGAATAATTTGAAATTGTTAGTCAATGTTATAAAAAATCGGGATCAGATCAGTAGTCTTCGGAACTTGGTGTCCGAACTTTACCTCTTTGTAATAGTATAAATATTTGTGATGTGTATTAAAGTACTTATTGAAATTGAAATTTTATTTGTTAGAATTTTATTCCAATACTGATGGTCAGGTTTTGCAATAGTTCGACCTTATCGAACGCCTTCTGGAAATCAGTATAAACTGAATCTAACTGAGTACCAGCATCCATATAATTAAAAACGATATTCTGAATTTGCTACTTAGACTTGTTACCGCGTACTCTTTTTAACAAAACCTTTTTGTTATGGAGCAATAATATTATGTAGCAACTACCTCAGTTGCTACATAATATTATTGCAACGGTTATATTAGACACTATGTACATGTTTTTTAAAGATATTTTCGACGTGATCTGAAGCGCCTGAATTTTACGTTTGCTCACTTCCAAGCATCAGGAAATATTTCCTGTGGCAGTATTTCTAAAAAATATTGCAGGTAGTGCATTGGGACCAGAGCCCTTTGAAATATTCAAAGTTTCCAGGTGTCTCAGACCCTGCTGAACTGAAAATTGAATATTGCCCACAACATTACGGCACTCAGCATAATCTGCGTTTGACCAAAAATCATTTGACAAGGAGGAAAGTTCATAGACAGATTTAAAATAGACAGAGAAGAGATTACAGATTTTATCAGGGTTTTTCGAAGATTGATTTTAAAAACGCATTGTAGAGGGAATTGCTTTAGATAACTGGTTTCTTGCAGCGTGCAGCGGGACGTTTACTGGAACTGTTCATGTAACGCCCCGCTGCACGCTGCAAGAAACGCTTCTCCGAATTTGCGGCCTTGGGATTCGCGACAAATTTCAAAAAATAATTTACATTTTCTTTAAAACTGTCATCAACCGTATTGATGTACCGGTCATAACATTCTATACTATTAATAGTATAGAACTTCGGGCCGCGGGTTGTACACTAGTTATCGCAGTCTCGACATATAGGGCTAAGAAGGAACATGGGTGGTTTTTAGTCAGTAGAAGTCTGACACTCCCTTTCGCTCTGCCCAAGAGCGGGAGGGGTTATTTGATGATTTCCCACCCAACAAAAAAAAATGAGAGGTATACACACATTACACACACGTTACATCACACCAACCACACTGCACTACACCACTCTACACCACACCACACCACACCGCACCACACCACACCGCACCCCACACCACACCGCACATCACATTTAACCGCACTACATCTTACACACGCGCCACACCTAACTAAAGCACACCACGTTTCACGTGATACATAATTATTCAAGATGGTAAAATAAGAAATAATAACAAAATGCTGCAGTCAAATAATTATGTAACATAGATATATTATCTAAGATATGGAGGAGCGGAGTCTCCTAACACAGGCATTGTTTGCCTAAAAGGAGGCTCCAAACACACATCATTGTACTTACATGAGGCATTTTGGTAAATAAAAATATTTTTCATTTCAAAATATCAAAAAATTCAAAATCAAAATATTTTTATTTCACATAGGCCTACATAGGCACTTATAAAACGTCAGTAAAAAAGGGGCACGGTTCGGTGCATTGGTCGATTCCTAAGGAGAAGAACCGGCAAGAAACTCCAAAGGTTACTCTTTTAATCTTATAAAATCGTTTGGGTTAACAATAAGGTATAATACACACATGAAGACCATGTAGATTAATGTCTGAGATGGTCTTTTGAAGAAAGCACCACACAGATTTGAGTGGACCCGTCCAGTCAGTGCAAGCATTTGTCAGTTATCGTGGAGCTCGACTTATAACTCTAGGAGCTCAACGTCACGACGAACAATACCAAAGAAAGGACATTTGGGTGGGTCACTTAAAGTACTCAAACTGCCAGACAATCGTTAATTTAACACATACACTTACATTTCGCCAGCTATGTTTTCATCATCATCATAATCATAATTTCAGCCGAAAGACGTCCACTGCTGGACATAGACCTTCCCTGAGTGTCGCCACATTGACCGGTCCCGTGCGTCTCGCATTCAGCGGCTTCCCGCAACCTTCACCAGGGCCCCGAGTCTGCTATTCAATAGTGTCATGAATGATCTATCACTGGGCCCCAATTCTGTAACTTCGAGTTAAGCAACCCGCCATTGACACTCTATCGACACACTACAGACATTATTTTGCCACTGTTGCAAATTTGGCATTCCGCAGAAACTTCAATGGCGTTTCAGTGGTGTGTCAGTAGTGTGTCGATAGTATGTTGATTGTGTGACAGTACAATAGTTTTCAGTGTTGCTAACAAAAAGCTACCATGAGATACCAAACCTACCACTTTATGAAATCCTATTTTTATCAATTAAATCTTTATAATACTGGTTTTTATAATCATAAATAAAACATTTTATTATCAAAAACAAAATTTCACAAAAAACAAGCGTTTATTGTAAAACAATATTTTTATCTGATGTGATAAAAATATTGCTTCTGCCTTTCTAAAAAAAAAACTAAAAATCCCGACTGAAAAAACTGAAAATCAAAAACAAGCCCATTTTAAATTAAACAAAACTTGAAACCTTTTTTATTTCCAACTTCAGATTTCTTTTGTGTTTGTTCTTTCGTTGGTCGCGTAAAATTCTTCGCAGATGATTTATTTAACTTTGGTGTTTTGGTGTTTATAGGATTTGTGACTTTGAATTTCTATTAAACATATAAGTGTCATATATTTTTGTAATCTCCTTTTAAAACCCTTCATTTTGATACCCTACTCGATGGAAATTGTTTTTTTTTTTTCAAATCTGCGATTTGTCCCCCAAAATACGATTTTTTTATTTTTCCACATTCCACATTATTATCACAGAGTACATTTTTATATAATTATTATCTTAGAGAGTAGTTACTTGACTAACATATATAAAACGACAAAGGTAAGGTAAGTGAAAAAGTCCCAATTGTTGTTGGGAAAATAATAAAAAAACGTGATGAATTTAAAGTGATTTGTGTTCGGAGTTCTAAAGTTCAATGGAAATATATTTTCACAGTAAATTTTGAGTTATGTTATGAACTTCCACACCAACATTTCAGGATCAATTAGCTCCTTTGCTTGCTCCTTGCAAAGTCGAATTCACTTGCAGCCTCATTAATGCGCGAGTATTGCGGCGCTGGCGCAAAAGCAAAACGTCGACAGTCGGCACTATAAGCCAATGCTAAAATACGCCACCGCAAAGTAGGTACAGAAGGCCTCATTGTGGCGAAAAACTAAGTCCACTTTATTAATTAGTACATTACGTAAGACGTACACACTAGGATACTTAATTTTAAATTTTAATAGGAACAAATTTAACCAAATCAATAGGGAAAAGAGGTGTCGTTGTTCGATGGCTTCACAATGGCAGTTCGATAGCTAAACACGATAGACACAACTGTCAGATATCACTTAAAATATTTACAGACTACCGTAACTTTGGCCATCACGATGACATTGACACATTAAAATGTACCAGACTACCAATATTACAATAGTCCCATTATGGCGATTCAATGTCACTACAGTTGCAACTGTGGCAAGTCAATGACCTTAGATAAGTTGTAGAATACCAAATGTCATTAAATATTCTATTGAGACACTACTTACACACTATCGACACACTATTGTCAAGTTGACTATTTTACAGAATTGCGCCCCTGGAGTGGCGACCGCGAACCTGAAGACGTTGCGTTGGAAGGCCTTCCACTAGGTGGACCGATGACCTGGGCCCCGAGTCTGCTATTCAATAGTGTCAGAATGATCTAACACTGAACTCATAATTGTTGATTTTGACAACACCAAACTTGTCAAAATCAACAATTATGAGATCAGGGGCGCAATTCTGTAAAATAGTCAACTTGACAATAGTGTGTCGATAGTGTGTAAGTAGTGTCTCAATAGAATATTTAATGACATTTGGTATTCTACAACTTATCTAAGGTCATTGACTTGCCACAGTTGCAACTGTAGTGACATTGAAACGCCATAATGGGACTATTGTAATATTGGTAGTCTGGTACATTTTAATGTGTCAATGTCATCGTGATGGCCAAAGTTACGGTAGTCTGTAAATATTTTAAGTGATATCTGACACAGAACTTTCCGGTCCCATCGGCCATCCGTTCTGCGAGCAATGTGCCCTGCCCACTGCCACTTAAGTTTGGCAATAGGAATGTATACTTATAAAAATATAATTCTAATTAGTCCGTCTTTTAGATTATCGAAAAATATTGGATACGTATTTTTTATTTTATCAAATCAATAAAAAATTACGAAGGTAAAGCGCGTCAAAGATTTGAGTGGGGCGTTTTGACGTCCTCACCGGTAAAGAATGTCTTATTAATGTCTTAGAAAATGACCTCACACGAGTTTTCAAAGCTCTGTACCGTCTTCATTGTTTGTTTACGTGAAAAAAGAAAAAATACGTGTCCAATATTTTTTGGAAATCTATATGACGGACTAATTAGTTTTTTTTTTTTGTTAACTACCTTATTCTTCGGGCTATGTCGGTAACCTTGGTTCTCATGCGAATGTCCTCATTTCTGATTCGATCACACAAGGAAACTCCGAGCATAGCTCTCTCCATTGCCCTTTGGGTGACTTTGAGCTTTCTGATGAGGCTCATTGTGAGCTATGTTTTAGTCCCAGGTTGTGAGCCTATTGCCATCAATTGGGCACAAATCCAGACTCTGTGACTGCTACTGACAAATTCCTGAAGGAAAAGCCCAAGTTTTATTGGGTTTTTCGTCTTGAACTTGTGGTAGCCCCGTCGAAGAAGGGACGGAAGGGGAACAGACTTCTACTGACTAAAAACCAGCCATGTTTCTTTTTAGCCCTTTGTGTCGAGGCCGCAGTTTCTCTTTCAAACAACTCGTAACCCGACGGGGCATCTGCCTAACCCTTGGGGGATCACAGGAGTGATGTTACGTTATGTTGTCGTTGTTGGCCTTATTTCACATCTGATTATCGGATATAACCCGGCGATGAGTCCTGTCGGCGAAAAGTTCCGTCGAAGTAATGTCTTGTCGGTGTTCAGTTTGTCGGCGTAGTGTCTGTCGGCGTTTAGTCGTACACTCTCAATTAATAAATTTTAATGATCGTAATTTATTAAATGTACTTAACATCATAAATATTCGCAAATCGCATTATGATTCATATAAGACGTAAACAGCTGCTGTTTTAAAAAAACAAACTTAGAAAATTTGAATAAACGTAAGAAGGTCAACATTCATTTCTCTCTACTTATAGCTACATAAAGAGATTTAGTTTCAGAGAAATAAATCCAGATGGCGTTTCGAATTGGAATGTTTCAAAATGCCACAAGAGGGCTCTCTTATACCATAGTATTATTATACTCTTTGCCTTTGGACATTAAAAGCGTGATGTTATATTATCTACTGCCGATTTTGTGTAACATAAAAAGCACGCATACAAACTGAAAACCTTCTTTGAAGTTGGTTATATCATTAAAAGCTGCACGGTGGTCCAGAACTGGGCTAAGGAATGCTTACAGATGAGAGACTTAATTTAGCACATCACTCTTAGTCTAGACATTATGTAAAACTAAATAGGCTAAATAGATTTGAAACTAAAAGAAATAGTAAATACTTAAATAGTTCGCATTGTCTTAGTGTTTGGCATTGGGTACGGATAATTAGTTGGATGTAAAACGACGAAGTAATTGAGACGTTTTGTTCTGCGTCTGCGCAGCTTACGCATTTGTAGTGTAGGGTTGCCAATACGACAGGTATCAAAATTAAAATATTTTTATGCTATGTATTTCACATACGCACTTTTTTTTTGTTTAAAGTTTTCCCACACTAGGAATTTCTCCCGTATCGTGGGTGCGTTCACAAACATTTAAGCTCACATACACAAACACACCCAGACCCGAAACAACTATCTGTAGGCCATACAAATATTTGTTCCATGCGGGGATCGAACCCTCGACACGCAGCGCAGCAGTCCATTGCTTGAGCCGCTGCGCCAACCGTGCCGTCAAACTCCTACCGCTCTGGGCAGAGAGGAGAGTGTCAGACTTCTTCTGATTAAAAACCACTTATGTTCGTTCTAAGCCCTTCTTGTCTAGCGCCGTGGTATCTCTATCGAGCAACCCGCAGCCACGGCTGGCACATTGTTTAGTTGGTATAAAAGACAAAAGTTACATATTATGTTCACTATCCTTATAGATATAATTAGGTGGATCAATCGTCCTTTGCAAAAAAAAATCTCTTACGACACCAGCACGTTGCGGTTACAAAAAAAAATAAGAACGAATACTCTAGAAATAGAATCACAATGACAACTGTTGGAGCAATCATACAAGCACGTGCCGCGCACGTTTCAGTGCATTTATCGGATCTTAAAAGGCAGAAATAAATCATAATAAAAGGAAGGAAAGAAAAGGAAGAAAATAAATGAATCATGTCTTGTAATAGCACTAATAAGATAGTTATAAAATCAAATTTACCTTTACCGGACTGTAATAAAACGACTATAGGGCAGCATAGAAGGTCATCATCATCATCAGAGATATAGATATACATAGAACGCCATACACAACGGAAGCCTGCCGTTTGCATCCACCGGTTGCCCGCAACTCTCACGGTGTCGTCGGTCCACCTGGTGGTAGGCCTACTAACGCTGCGTCTTCATGTTCGTGGTCGCCACTCGAGAACCTTTCTTCCCCATCAGTTGTCGGTTCTTCGAACAATATGGCCTGCCCATTGCCGTTTCAACTTGCATACTCTGATAGCTACGTCGCGTCGGTGACCCTGCAGCATAGGACGTAATAGTCCTATAAACTGCGCCTAAATGCGGTTCTATAAACGTTTTCAGGACTAAAAATGGTGCTCCTTAGATACTTACATAACCATATTTTGGTACTTCGATAATCTATTCTCCATTCTTTTTTGTTCATTTCATTGGAGGAATCCAAATAATAATGCCACTAGAGCAATTTTTTTTTGTTTTTTATAAAATCAACGTTTTTGTAGACACGCCGCCTCTGTCATTTCTTTTTTTCAGCAAATGTTTCGTTAAAAAAATATGACTCTCGAAAAATTTCCATAATAGGGGATCGGACTGGGTCAAAAAATATGATTCTAATTAGTCCGTCAGTTAGATTATCGAAAAATATTGGATACGTGTTTTTTGTTTTATCAAATTAATAAAAATTGACGAAGATAAGACGCGCCAAAGATCATGAGTGGGGGTTGTGACGTCATCTGTTGGTGAAAAATGTACTACCATGTGACGTTTTCGAGGAATTCACGAGTTTTCGAAGCATTGTATCGTCTTCATTTTTTGTTTAAGTGAAAAAAGAAAAAATACGTGTCCAATATTTTTTGAAAATCTATCTGACGGACTAATTATTATTTTTTTGTATGATTCCCTATTGCTCCATTTTTATCTTATGACACAGAAAGAAATGTCTGAATGTGTTCTTACAACTTCCTCAACCACAGCCCTAAACATCTTTTGGCGCGGTTCCACGGGATAGTACGCAGACTCTGACGTCATAAGGGCATTCCTTCGAAACGTACCGACGAACTGTATAATTATATCTACTATCAAATACCTTCGTCTGATCCGACGAGGATACACTCGAAATACTTTAGAGGTGATATTTGTTGTCGGGGCTGCGGGTTTTTTGAAAGAGATACCGCGGCTTCGACACAAAGGGCTTGGAAGGAACATGGGTGGTTTTTATTACCCGACCCGGTTATGATTTTGACAGGCTATGTAATGTATGTATGTATGTGTGTTCACCTGTTCCTTCATAGCTCCTAATCTACTTATCGAAACTCGACATTTATGTCCTTTTAGGGATGTTTACTGACAAAAAAAAACTGTTTGATTATCGAAAAATATTGGATACTTACGTATTTTTTGTTTTATCAAATCAATAAAAATTGACGAAGACAAAACGCGTCCAAGATTTCAGTAGGGGTTTGTGACGTCACTCACGGGTAAAAAATGTCATATTAATGTCTTAGAATATGATGTCACACGTGTTTTCAAAGCACTGTCATTTCATTGTTTGCTAACGTGAAAAAAGAAAAAAATACGTGTCCAATATTTTTTGGAAATCTATCTGATGGACTAATTAGATTTTTTTGTTGTCCGCTGAACATAGACTACGTGACATGTCAAAAAAACTTGACATAGCTAGCGGTCAAAAAGTAATGTGTAAAAATATAAAAACGTAGATAAATTCGCCGTGTTTGGTATCATTTGAAAAGGCTTCACTTGTACATTTCCAAAATATTTCCCAAATTTAAAGTGACGCTTTCTTGCGGATAAAAAAACATGTGTTTAAAAAAGATTATCTATGTACCACCATAAGTGTTTTCAATAAATAAAAGTAAAAAAATAAAACCAGACTACGATAAAAAACGACGCTAAATAAGTATGAAACAAGATTTTTAGGATGTTAAAATAACCAAGGAAACTGGTAAAACAAAAAAACATGAACAGAACTGTGATGTATGTGGGTTTACCTTAATAATTGTTGTTCCTTAATATTACATAGAGATGTGGGTAGCGGTCTACGAATGATCTTATGATCTACCAATCCGCACAGGGCCCGCGCGATTGTAGCCCATTCCCTCTCAAAGAGAGAGGAGGCCTGTGTCCCAGCAGTGGGAACATTAATAGGCTGTTGATGATGATGATGATGATGGGTAGCGGTAAGTCATGCGATAGTTTTATGTAGCCCAGCGCCAGTCAGAATATATTGTTATATTGCGATCACCATAACCTGGCTTCCCGACGATTCCCTAAATATCTCAAGAGAAAAAAGAAAAGCCGCAGTTCACGTTATAGGTGCCAATCTAAACGCTTTAATGACGTGTGACTACGGCCGTTCCATCGCTCATTTTTCAATACTCTCGTTGAGCTGTAGAGGCCGGCTCTTAAAAGGAATCTCAAAACAAAATGAGAAATATCGAAATGTTATTGTTTGCTTCAAGCCGTAGCGCTCAAATCGTGATGTTAAACTAGTTCAGTTAAGGCGAAGTGATCCTATTAATGTTGCTGATTTGTCTACTTGACTACTGTTAAAAATTCACGCAAATGTTATGTTATTTCAAAGGACTAACATAAATAAGACGATGTGTGATAAAGGTAATAAAATCGATCAGAAAATGGCTTAGTTTTAACTGATTTTAAATGACGTGTTAGACAAAGACAGCGCTATAGAAACGTGACGTCATATTTCATACCGCCATAGTAACGTCACGGTTACGTAGTACAAAATAATGGCCGTTTCGCGTCAAAGATAGAAAGTGACCCCACTAAAAATTACTAAAGCATGTAACTACTCCATTTTTTTCTCGATATTATTACTTTTTCAAACATCGTGTTATTTCTGTTAGGTCTTTGAAATAACATAACATTTTGGTGAAATTTTAACAGTACCTAGTCAAAAAGTCAATAGAGATGGTTACTGATTTAAAAACATGTGATTCTAATTAGTCAGTTAGATTATCGAAAAATATTGGATGTTACGTATTTTTTGTTTTATCACTTCCTGACTGTCATTGCTACAAACATTAATTGCGTACTTTTTCTAGCGATGATGTCGCGCGTTCGCATCGTTATAGTCGCGATGCGGTTACTAGCTGTTTGCCCTCACCGACAAAATAAACGCGTGTTAGTAGCGATGCAGTCGCGCGTTTCTTAAACGTAGTAAGTTGTTAATAAGGATGAAATGCTGATCAGTTATAAAACTGGGCAAATACAAGTCGGACTTGCACATGACGGGCTCCGTACCTTTGTAGTACATACTGAGAGATTGTCCATGTTATTGTAGCACTATAGACTTCTTACAGGTTTTTTTTGTAATCTATAAGCGTTGAACTAATTTCTGTATTTGTTTCAAAATTTTAGGCCAAGTAGTCACACGAGTGACCCTATAAAGGTTCCGTTTTTCTTTTTTTCCTTTTGAGGTACGGAACCCTAAAACTAATTCAATCTGATCTGTTGATGAATCTGATATTAATGACTGAATAAGGTCAGCTCGAGATTTGGAGCTGTAACCGTGCGCCTAGTTTCGGCTATCACCGTTATCATTTTAACCGAAAGACGTCCACTGCTAGACATAAGTCTCCCCCAAGTGTCGCGTTGACCGGTCTCGCAACCTTCAATAGGTCAGCGGTTGACCTAGTGAGAGGCCTTCCAACACAATGTAAATTATATAATGTAATTAAAACGATGTCCTATACAAAATTTAATATTTATAACTTTTTTCTTTTTAATTAATGAATGTAAATAATGCATGTCCAACTGTTACTGTTACAATTATAAGCACACATGCATGATGAAATTGCAATGCCCTAACAGGGCCACTATGTTCTAAGAACTGATATCCTCTGTTAAGAACTTTATTTATGTACACATAGTTAGCAATAAAGAATTTGAATTTGAATTTGAATGTTTTTTGGTTCGTGGTTGCCATTCCGGAACTTTTCGCCCTCACTTGCCATCCGAGCAACACACAATGCCACTTAAGTTTGACAATTCTTCGGACAACGTCGGTCTTTACCTTAACTGTGTAGTAATCGAATGCAGTAATCAACTCTGCAACGCGATTGTTGTCTCAAAGATAAATATTGGTCACAGATACCTACAATTTGACCACTTCAACTATGAACTTAAACACTTTTCATCATCATCATCATCATCAGCAGGCACTCAGGCCTCCTCTCTCGGAGAGGTAATAATTTAATAATGTTGTTCAATTTGTTTAAATGTCAATCATTGTTATTGTCACATTTGCATGCCTAATTTAGTAGGCGGAATATGAGGAACTATTGTGTACTTATGTGTGAATTTGTTAAATACCATATTTCAGGCAAATAAATAAATCTATCTAAGTATCTATCTATCAGTGCGGATTGGTAGATGTCACATGTCTTTGAATGTTTTGGTTCTAAGACATGCCGGTACCCTGACGATTTTTTCCTTTAAGTTACCGTTTTGAGACGAAACACTTAGTGAAAAACACTTGGTCCCATAGTCAAATTGTTCATAATGATAAGTAGGTAGGTACCTACAATGTCCCCTTAAAAGATTGAAGTTGGTAAAAATGGTTATGCCCTCAGGCTCGGTGGAAAACTATCTTCGCAGGATGACTGTGAGCACCGGGATGAGTATCAAGAGGCGTATATCTAGCGGGATTGCAGTAGGTTGATGGTGATGATAATATTATGACTATGACTTAAACGACCAGTATTGCCGTAAGTTCATGAACCATGTGGTAAAGCGAAATGCGTGTTGCGATATCAACTGCGGGCTAAACAAGTAAATGAAATCGACATCCGTCCGACAGGCCGTTTATACGGCGCGTTTGAGTTCCACGCGTGGCTTAACCACTATGCACGACAAGATTTTGACACATGACACATCAGCTGATTCGGCGGGGTGATGATGCTGAGTCAAGAAATTCGAGAAATTTTGTGTTCTTTCAGTATTCGATTTAGTAATGAAAAATAAGTCACGGCAGATGTTTAAAACAACAAATTTGTTGTTAATGTCTCCAATATCCGATTGGGGTCGGTAAAAGGACGCTAGTCTATTGCCAAATATGTATAAAATACATAATACTACACACTTCCAAAAAATAGGTATCCTGGATGTGCTGGAATAATGTACATAAACAAGTTTGTCGTTTGCTAATAACTCTCGAAAGGCCAACATAAAGACAGTATCATTCTACCTGCGTTCTTACTTTTGCCATTATTCATACATCATTTCGTAAAAAAACACGAGCAAAGTCGTGACAAATATTCATTGAAGTATGTTGCAATATGACCATAGACTATATAAGTAGAACATAACACTTGATAGTGCTTACAGTAAACCCAAGTTTCATCATTACGATTAAAAAGTTGCATTCAGCCTAATCGATACTCGGAATGAGATCAAGTTTGCAAAAAAGAGTTGAGACGAAATTACAACTCCTTGGTATAAAATAAAATAGTTATTTATTTAATTTTAAATTTAATTATTCTAGTATAATCTTTTTGGTTGACTTCAAGAGAAGGATATTAATAAATAATTGATTTTTATATGTAATACTCGTAGATTCAAAATACAGATATCTCACATCTTTAAAAAAAAAACTATAGGTGAAATTTAAATAAGGAATGCGCTCGCTGTTCACTTTAATGTATAAAGTAGATACATATTTTTATTTACTACATAATTTATTGTGAATTTGGTTTTGCAACATCTCAGTGTATCAGAGGGTTGAATATAGGATCCCCAGGATCTTTGTAGGCATAGTAAAAGAAATGTTTGATCCGCCAAAAATAAATGAGGCAGAGGAAATATGAAGGATGGGTTTTTGTGTTAAGTTGGAACAACCCCGGGGTCGAGCAAACTGTTGTTGGGTTTTTCTATCAAGAATTTCTCTAACGGGGGTTGGCCCTTGCCCCTTCCATATTGCTGACATCTCTTTGAGGCGCGCGTGGAACACGAACGCGCCGTCGACACGGCCTGTCGTCGTCGTAAGACGGACGGACGGTGAGCTAGCCCATTACTCACCATCCACAGGCCCGCGTCTACGGTGGCCGAAAAGCCGTCGCTTGGCCCCCAATGACGTCCGGAGCGTCCCGCGACGGCTGAGACAAGAGGTTCTCTTCCTCTCACGTTCCACCACCACCTTCGCTAGCATCACTGCTTCGCAGAAGGAGACGACGGCGTCCCATTCCCCCTCGCCCCAGGCCATGGCTTGGACCAAGGCCGGACGCGAAAGGTCGCTGCTGCCGATCGCCACTACGAGATCACGGCGCGCGGCGGGGCGCCACCTAAGTGGGGCAGACCTCCGCGGTGTGCTCCACCGTGTCCTCATGCCGATCCTCACAATGGTAGCATCCGGGCGTTTCCTCCCGCCTGATTTGGTGCAGGTGCCTCCCGAAACAACCGTGTCCGGCGAGGACCTGCGTCAGACGGAAGGCCACTATTGTGGCGTGCCCTAGGACTCATGCCCTGATGACACATTTGTAGTTTTCTAAAAAGTAAAAACTTTCTATTGATTTTGGGTCTGCAATTAAACCAAGGCCATCTAAGAAAAAAACATTAAATGTAAATTGACGATTAAAAGTATTAGTCGGAGAAGGGAAAAAATAACGGGCAGACCAGGCTAATAAAAAAGTAAGTATTTGTAAATACGCAATAACCAATCCAGGCTAAATGCATCTGTCTAGCCATTTCCCAACTATGTTGGGGTTGGCTTCCAGTCTACCCGGATGCAGCTAAATACCAGTATTTTACATGAAGCGACTGCCTTTCTGACCTCTACAATCCAGTTATTACCGGGTAATACGATATCCTTTGGTAAGGCTGGTTGTCTATATAGACAACCGAGACCAACAGCTTAACGTGCTTACCGAGGCACGGAGGAAACTCGGTATGTAACGGGCGGTCATCCATCCACAGAGTCACAGACCCACCTAGACAAGCGCAGCTTAACGTAAATATTGACCCGAGTGGCAGTTATTATTAACCCACGAGCTTTTTAATCAGTCCAGGCTAAATATGTTTACATAATTACCAAAACTAAACATTTTTTTACTATACCTACATACTAAGATCCTTGGCATTCTTTATCCAAACAATTAATAGAAAAAAATACGCTATAATTTTAAAGATTAGATCAATTTGAACAGCGAGTGCATTCCGAATTTAAATTTTGAAATGGAAAAATAATCGGCGCCAATTTAGCCTTATATAAACTGTTCTGTTTATTGTTGTGTATGTACCAAAAACTATTCAGATTACCATTATAACAGCTTAAAAAACATCTTAATAAATGTTTATTGTATTGTACACTTAAAATAATATTATTTTAATTTCAATCTACCGATTTCTTAAATTCCTAATTTTATTACTCGAGTTGATCGAAATTTACAAAAAGAATCGATTCGAATAATTGCTTTTACACATCATAACTATTTAAAAAAAAGAATGCAAATTGAGCAGTGGTAATGATTATTTCGTGTTAGTAGTCCTGTATTACTAAATTATGGCATAGGCATTATCATGTTGTGTATAACATTTGGAATGATATTTGTCATATTTGTTATTGAATCTATACGCGTCTATGTGTTATAATTTGAAAAATAGCTTTTTAGCTTTGGATAGTACTGCCGTCAAAATGGCGATGACCGTATATTTGTACTTTTATTTTATAAAAATAAAAGTACTACTAAACTTGCGCAATAAATATAGAATATTTAATAGCGTTCACATATTATGAGCTTTTTATTTAACTCTCTTAATTAACTCATACATATATTATACACTTCTGGACACATCTATTGGCCCACCTTAGAGTTTAGGTTTCGATGGCCCCTACCGAAATATGATTGCTAGATTGAACAAAAACTGTTGATGCAGTTTTAAACCTGATACATTTTACCATCTTTTTCGATCGTATTGTTTTAAATTTGAATTCAGAATACCATACGACATGGAGCTACGCCTAACAAGTCGGATATGCGCCTTGTTACAGGCAATTGATTTTTGAATAAAAAACATGTTTTATCAAATAAAGGTTTAATTTACTAACGCGTGTTGCCTCCATGGGCATCTACCACAGCTCTTATACGATTAGGCATAGAGTTTATCAACCGCTCTATGAAATTTTGAGGGATCATCTCCCATTCCTCTTCTATGGCAGTTTTCAACTCCTGCATCGTCTGGGCAACTGGCTGACGAGCCCTAACACGTCTTTTTAGCTCGTCCCACATGTGCTCAATGGGGTTCATGTCTGGGCTTCTGGCTGGCCAGTCCATAACTGTGATGTTCACATCCCGAAGATATTCCCTGACGATGCCGGCGGCATGGGCTCTTGCATTATCATGCATAAAAAGGAAATTTGGGCCCACATAGTCCGCGTATGGTATCACGTGAGGTTCTAAGCACTCACGAATGTACCTTTCAGCATTTAATGTTGGCAGCCGTGGTCCTGTAACAACCTCAAGTTGAGTTTTGCCGCTCGCGGATATACCCCCCCAGACAGTCCATGAGCCACCGCCATAAGCAACCCTCTCTTCAAAGCAGCATTGTGCGAAACGCTCTCCCTTACGTCGGTAGACCTTCTTCCTTCCATCATTGCCATGTAACACAATTTTAGACTCATCAGAAAAGAGTACACGGCTCCAATCTTGCTGTGTCCAATTTAAATGACTGCGTGCGAAATGAAGGCGCGCTGTTCGGTGGGCTCGCGTTAGTTTGGGCCCATTAGCTGGCTTGTGTGGTACCATATCGCGTTCTTTTAACCTTCTCCGAACAGTTCGAGCGCTCACAGATACTCCGTGGAAGTCGCGAAGTTGGTTTTGTATCTCAATGGAGGTAAGGTGACGATTTCTCAAGCTGGTCGTCACGATGAATCGATCCTGCCTTTCAGTTGTGACCCGAGATCGTGGCCTTCCTTGGCGACGAACAAAGTCGCCAGTCTCTAGGTACCTCCGATAAACATTTCGGACCGCAGATCGACTTAAATTAAGTTGAGCACTCACGTTTCTTTGGCTGTGTCCGGCCTGAATAAGTGCCACAGCTTGGGCGGCGACTTCAGGTGAAGTATCCATAGATTATTGATAGGACCTCACCTTAATGTTAAGAATAAGTAATTTTTGTTGCAAAACCAAAGATATCAATCACTTTTTCAAGAATTAAATCCAAGTAAACCAATAAAACCATGTTTTCTTAGTATTCGATTGTTTGATATCAACAAACAGGCTCCAAATTGTCTTTTGTTTCTTTAAATTCTGTGTTCGAAATTCAAAAAAAGACTATTGAATGAAATTGTGAATGTGCCAGGTTCAAAACTGCATAAAAACTTTTTGCTCGACCTAATATTTACATAAATAATGAGGATGTCGTATGACTTGATTGCAAACCCCTTGAGGGGTCGAAACTGAGCTTGAGTAGGTTTTTGTTTTGAACCCCTCAAGGGGGCCGTACCGAACTTTATGGTTAAAGAGATGTCAAGGGCCGACGCCCGTCGGGGCTGCGGGTGGTTTCAAAGAGATACTGCGTCGTCGACACAAAGGGCTAAGAAAGAGCAGGAGTGGCTTTTAGTGAGTAGAAGTCTGACACTCCCTTCTGCTCTGCCCAGAGCGGGAGGGGTTATTTGATGATTTCCAACCCCCCCCCCCCCCCCAAAAAGACTTCTTAGGCCTCGTTTTCCAGATATTAGGTATCATTTAATAAAAAATTGACCCAAGTTCTAACATCACGTAGTCAGAATTAATAGAATTGTCACAATACGATTCGTGTGTCCGTCTGTTTCGCAATGTCGGTTGGCCGCATTTCTGGTCATTATGTTCCTAAAACTGGTCACGGCTCGACTGTTCGTCACCTATTATTAGATATTACGCTGTTTAGCAATACGTTTCCCTTTTCAGTAATTATGGTGTGTCATACAGACATACTGTAAATAAAGGGCGTAAAAGTACCCTTAACGCAAACGAAGGGCACTTGTTCTCCCCATTACTGCGATATTTTTTTGGTTCTAGACCATACATGGGAACCCCCTAGTTACGGAGATATTGGGGGTCGAAGTTCCAAATTTTGCACAGCTGTTTTTGTAAACACTAGTTTTTCAGGTTGTAACTTTACTTAAATAACTCCATGACCCTTTTACTATTCAAAGCATCCACTAGCACAATGTTTTAAGAGTGCTACATTGATTTTTACCGTAAAATGTGATTTTTGACCCCAAAAAAAAGTCGTTTCCCAGCAAAAATTTGCGTAGGGGTACTTAGTTTGATGTACATAATGTTTGGTTGACGTATGTGTGAAGGGTTAATTTACACCTTGTATTGTTCTACCTTGCTATTAATATTAGAGACATCATTAACTACTTACATAATTATTTTAAACTAGCTTTTGCCGGCGAAAAATGACGACTTTCCATACAAACTATGCCAATCTAAACAACGAGTTAAACTTAAGTTTAACTCGAATTACAATCAGATACTTTTATTACAAAGCAGATATTTACAATAGGTCAGAAACTCAGACTTGTACGGCGGACGTGACAGGTTCGATCATAAGATCAGCAGGGCTATTGCGTATCTTTTAAATGACAGTGGCTATCATATTGTCTATGGATTAACTGTCAAATTGGTTATGGTTTAGTACAAAATGGAACCATTTGACAGTAATTGATAGACACTATAGGTTAGCCACTGTCATTTAAAAGATACGCAATAGCCCTGCTGGTCAGTCTCGTGTCAGGTATAGCAATCCCTGCCTAGAATTCCGTATCGACTCTGTCCACGTTTTTGGCGGGAAATTGAAGCGCCAACTCACGGCGTCCACAGTACAAACCAATCAACCAATCAGAACCGTCGACCAATGAGAATCGAGTAACATTTCGTTCGAAAATCAACGAGTAGGTTTACGTGGAAATAATAATTTGAATGTGTTTTCGTTTTGAAATCGCTTGCGACGACAGATATATAAATAAATAAACATTGTTCCTTGACTTAGGTACTTAATATCGATGAGTACAAAATTCAATATGCAGATAACATCGCCGTTGAAAAGGGCGTGGCTGTGAATTTTTTGCACACACTACAGTATTAAGGCGAAGCTTTTAGCTACATAAGTTTTTTTACGGTGCATAGTTTAATGCTTGGCAAAACGTGCTTTTGCTGTTACATTTTTTCTATCTCTGTCAAAGTCACCGATCTTTATATCGATCTATATGTTCGAAAAAATAAATGTCAAAATATGCATGCAGGAACAACGTGGGTTGGGTACCTAAAGATTAGCAGGGGAGTTTGTTCCGCCACTTCTTCATTCCAGCTAAAATACTTGAAATAGTGTCGAAGGGACACTCGGGGGACTGTCTCTTGAAACTATGTAAATAAAATTCAAGTAAAGTAAATTTTGATGTTCGAAAAGTGCTTATTATCAGCCTAGTTTTAATAAATGAGTTTAAATATTGATCTGACTCTCGGAAACGGCCCCAACGATTTTCATGAAATTTAGTATGCAGGGAGTTTCAAGGGCGTAAAATCGTATCCCCCCCACCTCTGAGAAAATCCCCCAGTCTAGCTAGGTTTTCATTGCAAAAAAAAAAACGGGTCATTCAAATCCTTGTTTTTATAAGTATCGAGTACCTTTAATTGATAAAACTGTGCCTTGAACCGTGTGTGTGTTACTTCGTTGAAATATCAATTAAGTATAAACCATTAAAAAGTTAAATATTTATTCTGACGCGCTCATATGGTGTAGTTATGATATGATCTGTATCACGCCCCCTATTACTTTGTGGTGCAGGCACGACGTTATACGTTGGGAGGTGATGAGTGATAATTTAGTATGGAAGAATAAGACGAAGAATAAGACATTGTCATGCTTGGCCGACCCCAAATATATTAGGATCTTCTTATCGTGTGGGGAGTAAGGTCTAGGCCCCATACACCCTAATGTCAGAGTTTTAAAACCGCCATAGGGCCTCTAACATGCCCGTCGGGACTGCGAGCCCGTTTTTTGGGTTGGGAAAATGGGTAGAGCAGTAGGGATAGTCAGACTTCTACTGACTAAAAACCACTCATGTTCCTTGTTAGCCCTTTGTAGCCGAGGCTACGATATCTATATCGTACAACCCGTAGCCCCAACAACAAATACCTACCACCTCTAAAGTATTTTCTATATCTAGATAAAGCAATTTCAGATTACCGTAGTTTCGGCGCCAATAAGCTAATTAAGGGTTCCGTACAAGGAAAAAACGGAACCCTTACGATGGATGGATCACTTGTGTGTCTGTCTGTCCAAACATTCCTCCCCCCCCCCTTATCTATGACTTCCCCCAGAAGCTGCCATGCCAGCTACGCATCCAATGTCACATTAAAGCACGTTAGCAATGTAAGAAATGCATTAAGACATTGTGCATCAAATAGGATGTTTCAAAAAATATCACACGTAAGCCCATTGGCCCCATTTGAGAACGGTGTTTTTTAATACATATGGAAGTTTTTTTTTCGTGTTTTGTTTATATATTGGCTTATTAGCAACCAATAGTTATGTCCATAAAGTTTTTTTCAGAATTTTGCTACTAGTTTGTATTTGGGTCCAAATGGGTTAAAAAAAAACGTTAACCCACACTAGGAATTTCTCCTGTATCGTGGGTGCGTTCACAAATATTTAAACACACATACACAAATACCCAGACCCAAAACAACTGTCATACAAATATTTGTTCCGCGTGGGAATCAAACCCGCAATACGTAGCGCAGTAGTCAAGTGCTTGAACTACTGCGCCAACCGTGCCGTCAGTATGCACTCGTTAAAGAATTTTTAAAGAAACGGCTCAGTGAGGAAGCTGTCATTTAATTTCACGCACTCGGCGAAGAAGGAACTGATTCGGTACAGAATTGAAAACGTGCCGATCCAGTGAGGTTTATAATCTGATTCTCGGAAACGGCTACAACAATAATCATGAAATTTAGTATGCAGAGGATTTCGGGGGCACTAAATCGATCTCATCACCAGCCTATAAGTAATGTTCCCACTGCAGGGACTCAGGCCTCCTCTCTAGGAAAGGGATGGGATATAATCCACCACGCAGGCTCAATGCGCGTTGGTAGATGTCACAATCTTCGAATTTTTTGGTTTTAAGACATGCCTGTTTTCTCACGATGTTTTCCTTCACTATTTTGAGAGCAATGGTGATGAAATAAATTACTCATAGTAATGCGCCTGCCTGGGTTCGAACCTACGACTTACTGTTCGTAAGGGGCCGCCAATATTGGGCCACCACTGCTCTAAATCGATCTAGCTAGGATTCATCACCAGCAAAGCTCGGTATTATGAAGGACTCTGTTGTTATATTGCTTCTAACAACAGAGTCCTTCATTTACTTATGTCTATCGTGTCATTTCAACACCTGGCCCCATGTTGTACATTTTTGTCGAAAACAATCGCGTTGTATGTTTGTCCCCTACCACATGTAGGTACGAAGCTCTCAAAACAGTGAAGGAATGTTTTCCTTCACAAACATCGTGAGGAAGCCGGCAGGCTTCCTTAGAACCGAAAAATTCGAAATCATGTGACATCTACTGACCCGCATTGGGTCCGCATGGCGGTTTATATAGCCCATCCCTCACTTAGAGAGGAGGCCTAAGTCCCTGCAGTAGGAACATTATGATTACATATAACAATTAAACTTTGTTCGAGATTTGTCGATTTTAAGGTTTCGTGGCCGACGCAAAATACGCGCATTGAGCGTGGAGTTGCGGACACCAGCCCGTTGAAGTAAAAACTTATACTTACTTATACTTTGTAGCCGAATGACAAAATACGGAACCCTTATAGATTCGTCATGTCTGTCTGTCCGTCCGTCCGTCCGTCCGTCTGTCTCTTCGTCCGTGTGTCACAGTCACTTTATTCGGTAACTGTTAAGACTACACAGCTGAAACTTGGTAAGTAGATGTATTCTGTGAACCACTTTATGATTTTTATACAAAAATTAAAAGATCAAGGGGGTCTCCTCCCCGTACTAGTGCTCGGGGACTTCAACGCCAAGAGCTTGGCTTGGGGTTCCCGTTACACGGATGTGCGGGGTGGGATGGTCGAGTGCTGGGCTCTGGAAACAGGCCTGGACATCCTGAACCGGGGTTCTGTACCCACGTGCGTGCGGATGCGGGGCGAGTCGGTGGTGGACATCTCGTTCGCCAGCTCCGCTCTGTCACGGCGTGTCGTCGACTGGCGCGTCATGGAGAGGGTGGAGACCCATTCCGACCACCGGTATATCCGGTTTGAGGTCTCTGCCCAGTCCCCAAGTGCGCCGGTCCCACAGACCCCGAGTGGTCCGCGTTGGGCGCTGAGGCAGCTGGACAGGGAGCTCCTCCTGGAAGCCTCGATCGTGCGGGCCTGGGTGCAATCACCGGTCAGGCCCGCCGACGTAAACACCGAGGCGGGTTGGTTCCAGGAGGCCATGTCCGAGATATGTGACATGGCAATGCCCCGAGTCCGGCCAGGAAGCGCCCGGCGTCAGGTATACTGGTGGTCGCAAGAACTGTCGTACCTGCGTAAACAGTGTATGGCGGCGCGGCACCTGTACACCAGGCATCGCAGGCGCCGCATTCGGCCTCCGAATGCGGAAGCCATTGAGGCGGAGCTGTATGAGGGGTACAGGGCGGCGAAGGCCACCCTCCGCGAGGCTTGTAAGCGGGCCAAGAATGAGGCCCGCGAGGAGATGCTGGAGACTCTGAACAGAGATCCGTGGGGGCGCCCTTACAAGACGGTGCGGAATCAACTCCGCACCCGGGCCCCCCCGCTGACGCAGAGTCTCCGGCCTGAGCTCGTGGAGGACGTGGTGAGCGCTCTGTTCCCTTCGCGAGGGGAGCATTCTCCCCCGGCAATGGCTCCGCCATCCGCGATGCCGGAAGCGGACCATTCAGGAACCGATGACGACATTCCGGAGGTGACTGGGGTAGACCTGAGAGCGGCGGTACGTAGGCTGAGTGCCAAAAATACCGCCCCGGGACCCGATGGCTTGCCTGGCAAAGCCTGGGTCCTGGCCTCAGAGGCTCTTGGGCCCCGACTAGAGGGGTTCTTAAGCGCATGCATGGAAAGAGGCCAGTTCCCGCTTCGTTGGAAGACGGGGAAGCTGGTCCTCATCCAGAAGCCGGGGCGCCCGGCGGACTCGCCGTCCGCATACCGGCCCATTGTGCTGCTCGACGAGGTGGGCAAGCTCTTTGAAAGAGTAATTGCAAACCGCCTCGCCGAGCACCTGGAGGGAATGGGTCCGGATCTTGCGGAACACCAGTTTGGTTTCCGCAAGAGGCGCTCGACGGTGGACGCCATCATGCGCGTGAGAGCCCTCACGACGGGGGCTGCGGTCTCTCGGGGCGGTGTGGTCTTGGCGGTGTCTCTCGACATCGCCAACGCCTTTAACACTATGCCCTGGAGCTGCATTAGGGAGGCACTCCGGTATCACCGGGTGCCCACTTACCTTCGTCGTGTGGTCGGGGACTATTTGACCGACAGGGCTGTCATCTACCCTGGTCAGGACGGACAGTGGAACCGGCGAGAGATGTCGTGCGGTGTTCCACAGGGATCGGTTCTGGGGCCGCCCTTGTGGAACATCGGTTACGACTGGGTGCTGCGCGCCGACCTCCCTAGCGGCGTCAGCGTAGTCTGCTACGCGGACGATACGCTGGTGCTAGCTCAGGGTGGGTCGTACGAGGCGGCGGCCGACAGTTTGACACGCGGGGTTGCGATAGTCGTAGAGAGGATCCGGCAGCTGGGTCTCGAGGTGGCGCTTCACAAGTCGGAGGCCATGGGCTTCCATGGACGTGGGAATGCGCTGCCGTCGGGATCCCAGTTAATGGTGGGAGGGGTTCCCATCGGCGTCGAGTGTACTTTGAAGTACCTAGGACTCGTCCTCGACAGCCGGTGGAACTTCGTGGAGCACTTCCGACGTTTGGCTCCCAGACTGGAGCGGGCCGGGGCTGCCTTTAGGTGGCTCTTGCCCAATCTGGGGGGGCCAAACGCCTCCTGCCGGAGGCTCTACGCGGGGATCGTGCGGTCCATGGCCCTTTACGGGGCGCCGGTGTGGGCGCCTGCTTTGAGGAAGCGGGCCGCCCACTACCTGAACGTGCCCCAGAAGGTCATGGCCGTAAGAATGGTACGGGGGTACCGCACGATCTCCCGCAAAGCGGCGAACCTCCTTGCCGGATTGCCGCCGTGGGATCTGGAGGCGATAGTCCTCGCGCGCCTGCATCAATGGCGCGCGGAGGCGCTGCGCCGGGGGGTCACTCCGCTGCCGCGGCAAATTGCTGCGCGGCGGACAGACCTCCGGTGCGATCTCATGGCGACATGGAGACAGCGACTGACGCAACCCCGTGCAGGGCACGCCACGATAGTGGCGGTAAGTCCCCTCTTTGAGGAGTGGCTTGAGAGGCGCCACGGCGCCCTCACCTTCCGCAGGTCCTCACCGGACACGGTTGTTTCGGGAGGTACCTGCACCGAATCAGGCGGGAGGAAACGCCCGGATGCCACCATTGTGAGGATCGGCCGGAGGACACGGTGGAGCACACAGTGGAGGTGTGCCCCGCTTGGGCGGAGCCCCGCCGTGTTCTCGTAGCGGCGATCGGCGGCGGCGACCTCTCGCGCCCGGCCCTGGTGCAAGCCATGGTCCGGGGCGAGGAGGAATGGGACGCCGTCGCCTCCTTCTGCGAAGCAGTGATGCTGGCGAAGGAGGTGGCGGAACGCGAGAGGGAGAGAACCTCTCGTCCCAGCCGCCGCGGGAGGCGCTCCAGGCGTCGGGGGTCCCGCGATGACCTCCGGCCACCGTAAACGCGGGCCTGTGAATGGTGAGTGATGGGCTAACTCGCCGTCCGTCCGTCTCACGACGAAAACAGGCCGTGTCGACGGCGCGTTCGTGTTCCACGCGCGCCTCAAAGAGATGTCAGCAACATGGGAGGGGCCCGAAAGGGCCGACGCCTGTCGGGGCCGCGGGTAGTCCAACGGTTATCGCGGCCTCGACATAGAGGGCGAAGAAGGAACATGGGTGGTTTTTAGTCAGTAGAAGTCTGACACTTCCTTTCGCTCTTGGGCAGAGCGGGAGGGGTTATTCGATGATTTTACACACACCAAAAAAAAAAAAAAAGGGGGGGTCCTCATACATGGAACTGAAACTAAAAATAACTTTTTTCATCAAACCTATACGTGTGAGGTGTCTATAGACAGGTCTTTAAAAATTACATTGAGGTTCCTAAAACAATTTTTTCTCAAAGTCAATCGTTTAAAAGATAGTCACTTCCAGAGTGGTAAAATGTGTCCCCCCCTCCTCTAACTTTTAACTAAGAGTTTGAAAAAATATGCTGTAGATTGAAATGTATAGTCAACAGTTTTTGAGATAAAGCACATTTAAAAACCGCAAATATACTCAATACTCAATTCTTTATTGCATTCCACAACTTTGCCATTCATACAAACACTATTAAAATCCATCTTGTCACAAAATATGTTTTCTGTTTCCGCTTTAACAAGAAATAATACAAATAAAGGGGGCTTACCGACTACGATGGTACGGAACGCTTCATGTGCAAGTCCCACTTACACTTGGCCAGTTTTTTTACTTTACTTGTCGGACTTACCGATTAAGTCTGGAGCGGTTATCTTAAGATTTGCAATAAGTGCTAGATTTGTTTATTAGGTACACACTGTTTAAAAATGACATGAATATTATTCGAGAACCAATAGTAGGATCCCAACAAAAAGTTACCATCACAGATGGCGTGTCAGTCTGTCCAACCACATCTCAGTAACCTGTCAATTTTCATTATGTCAATGAATCAGGATGGCGGCCGTACTATTTTCGGATCGCGTGCTTAGTAACACGATATCTGTCTAGTTGAACGGGTAGTGTAAAGGTATGGAAATTTGAGATTTTGCTATTTTTGCGAGCTTAGGCTTGTTCCAAAGTTTGACTGTTTCAGTTTATCTATCTATCTAATCTAATAACTTCCTGCCACTGCGATATTTTTATTGTTCTAGACCATACCTGGGAACCCCCTAGTTACGGAAATATTGGTCAAATAAAAAAAAAAATAACAGTTGTTTTTTAAATACTATTTTTTCAGGTTATAACTTTACTTAAATTACCTCCATGGCCCATTTACTATTCAAAGCATACACTAGCACAATGTTTTAAGAGTGCTACATTGAGTTTTACCGTAAAATGTGATTTTTCACTTCTAATAACATGATGCCTGTCTCATCATCAAATGTTTGTGTGATGAGCACGACCATTTGTTCTGTGTCTGGGTGTAATTTATCTATAACTAGCTGAACCCGCATGCCTTGCAATGCCCTTTTTCCTACCTACAACCTGCCTACTACCTACCTACTACTTACCTACCTACCTACTAAATACATACCTACTACCTACCTACTACCTACCTACTACCTACCTACTACCTACCTACTACCTACCTACTACCTACCTACTACCTACCTACTACCTACCTACTACCTACCTACTACCTACCTACTACCTACCTACTACCTACCTACTACCTACCTACTACCTACCTACTACCTACCTACTACCTACCTACTACCTACCTACTACCTACCTACTACCTACCTACTACCTACCTACTACCTACCTACTACCTACCTACTACCTACCTACTACCTACCTACTACCTACCTACTACCTACCTACTACCTACCTACTACCTACCTACTACCTACCTACTACCTACCTACTACCTACCTACTACCTACCTACTACCTACCTACTACCTACCTACTACCTACCTACTACCTACCTACTACCTACCTACTACCTACCTACTACCTACCTACTACCTACCTACTACCTACCTACTACCTACCTACTACCTACCTACTACCTACCTACTACCTACCTACTACCTACCTACTACCTACCTACTACCTACCTACTACCTACCTACTACCTACCTACTACCTACCTACTACCTACCTACTACCTACCTACTACCTACCTACTACCTACCTACTACCTACCTACTACCTACCTACTACCTACCTACTACCTACCTACTACCTACCTACTACCTACCTACTACCTACCTACTACCTACCTACTACCTACCTACTACCTACCTACTACCTACCTACTACCTACCTACTACCTACCTACTACCTACCTACTACCTACCTACTACCTACCTACTACCTCCCTACTACCTACCTACTACCTACCTACTACCTACCTACTACCTACCTACTACCTACCTACTACCTACCTACTACCTACCTACTACCTACCTACTACCTACCTACTACCTACCTACTACCTACCTACTACCTACCTACTACCTACCTACTACCTACCTACTACCTACCTACTACCTACCTACTACCTACCTACTACCTACCTACTACCTACCTACTACCTACCTACTACCTACCTACTACCTACCTACTACCTACCTACTACCTACCTACTACCTACCTACTACCTACCTACTACCTACCTACTACCTACCTACTACCTACCTACTACCTACCTACTACCTACCTACTACCTACCTACTACCTACCTACTACCTACCTACTACCTACCTACTACCTACCTACTACCTACCTACTACCTACCTACTACCTACCTACTACCTACCTACTACCTACCTACTACCTACCTACTACCTACCTACTACCTACCTACTACCTACCTACTACCTACCTACTACCTACCTACTACCTACCTACTACCTACCTACTACCTACCTACTACCTACCTACTACCTACCTACTACCTACCTACTACCTACCTACTACCTACCTACTACCTACCTACTACCTACCTACTACCTACCTACTACCTACCTACTACCTACCTACTACCTACCTACTACCTACCTACTACCTACCTACTACCTACCTACTACCTACCTACTACCTACCTACTACCTACCTACTACCTACCTACTACCTACCTACTACCTACCTACTACCTACCTACTACCTACCTACTACCTACCTACTACCTACCTACTACCTACCTACTACCTACCTACTACCTACCTACTACCTACCTACTACCTACCTACTACCTACCTACTACCTACCTACTACCTACCTACTACCTACCTACTACCTACCTACTACCTACCTACTACCTACCTACTACCTACCTACTACCTACCTACTACCTACCTACTACCTACCTACTACCTACCTACTACCTACCTACTACCTACCTACTACCTACCTACTACCTACCTACTACCTACCTACTACCTACCTACTACCTACCTACTACGTACCTAAATACTACCTACCTACCTATCTACCTACCTACAACCTAACTATCTACTTACCAAAAAAAAAAAAAAAAAATTATCCTATGTCCTTCTCCTGGCTCTAAACTACCTCCCTGCCAATTTTCAGCTAAATCGGTTCAGCCGTTCTTGAGTTATAAGTGAAGTAACTAACACGACTTTCTTTTATATATATAGATATGTATGTATTTAGAAATATATAAGTATGTTTATCAGTTGTCTAGTACCCATAACACAAGCTCTGCTTAGCTTGGGACTAGATGGCGTTGTGTGATAGTAGTGGAATATTATTATTATTTCCTTTATTTATTTATTCACATAAAATTTACATTTTTAAATATTTCATATAAAACTCATAAAAAAACATTTAAAAATATAAAAAATAGTCGTCCACCGGTGACGGGAGCAGGGTCCAAGCTACCGGTGGTTAGGGCTCCAGAGACAGGAACCTCCTCACAATGCGAGCCGTATCGAGGAGTACTGCCTTCTGAATCAGGCTCTTGATCCAACCGCCGAGCGAAAGTTTGGACAGGTGGTCGTCCAGAGTCTTGGCTATAAGGCCATTGGCCGTTACGACTATCGGCACAATGATAGCCGAGTTCACATGCCACATATCGACAACCTCGTGTGCTAAATCAAGATATTTTATTTGTTTTTCTTTTTCAGCTTTCACGAGGTTCTCGTCATGTGGAATGGTAACATCGATTATCACACGTGTTGTATAAAATACGACGTATGTTAGGGGCATGGTTTGTATTGGTTGTTTCCTATGGAGAATAACTGGCAGAAACTCCATGATTACTCTTTCGATATTTGATTTTACGATGTTATATTACAGTATAGTCCAGTAAGGGGGGTCTGGCAATAAGATTGTACTATTTAACAAATCAAAGCATCTAATTATAAGGTATTTCACCAAAAAAATCTAATTAGTCGGTCAGAAACATTTCCAATAAATTATGTACACGTATTTTTTATTTTTTCATTTAATCAACAGATGAAGACGATACAGTGCTTCGAAAAGTCATGTCAAGTCGTGAGACGTCACAAGGTTAATACTTTTTTACCCACAAAGTGACGTCTAAAGCAATTTTTATTAATTTGATAAAACAAAAAACACGTGTCCAATATTTTTGGATAATCTACTATTAGTGTAATCTAATTAGTCCGTCTATACGGACTAATTAGATTTTTCTAATTAGTCCGTAAATAACCTATTTACATGACCTGCAACATCGGGTTCAAATAGTGGTATTTATGATCGCGACTCTGTCTCTCATAGCGTGGCTCCCCGAATGGTTAGGCAGAAGTGTACCCAAGTGCCCCCATATTTTGCCAGTTATGTAAAGGTGTCATGTAATAGGGACAAGCGTCTTGCCATCAATCTACATTAATATTATAAAGAGGAAAGATTTGTTTGTTTGTAACGAATAGGCTCCGAAACTACTGGACCGATTTGAAAAATTCTTTCACCGTTCGGAAGCTACACTATCCCCTGGTGACATAGGCTACTTTTTATCCCTGTATTCCCACGGACACGGGAATTACGGGTGAAACCGCGTGATGTCTGCTAGTCGTGCATAAATCCAGAGACTCTTTATAAAACTGTGATGTTTACTTACCGGAAAGCACCTATTAGTTGCTTTCCGGCAATAAAGCAGGTAAAAATTTGGTGTCAAATTCTCCAAAACGCTGCATTTCTCTCTTTGCACCACACCCCAAAAAGCTGAGCGTCAGGTGCTAATCAGTGTGACTGTAACCGAATAACCGGGAGCGACCAGTCAACCGAGAGACGTTGGCAACCAGGCAACCACTCGACCCGGTATAGGTTGCTAACCAAAAGGTGTATATGGTGTTTCATAGGTATCGGGAGGTCAATTATTATTTTGAATCTTGAGTTAGAAGTTGGCTCGATGGTTGGTTGATTAATTTAATGGCGGACTAGTTAGCTTTTGTAACATAAAAAAACACGTACGTACGTACGTTCCTACATTTTGTATACGTCCCTGTGTGTCTGTTGGCCTTGTCCCGATCTGTCTCTTACTAATTATGGGGGGAAGTGGAAATTATGTTTTTCCTACTATGATTCCCGTAGACATCATTATTATACTAATTTTGCTTAAATAATTTTACATTTAGAAATCGCTGGCATAAAATTAAAGAGAGTTAAGTCATCGACTTGCAAATGTGAAGTAAGTTTTTACTATTTTTTTATTTTTTTTTTTTGTAAATCGTTTTTTTTTCCGTGCTATATTTGAATTTATCTTAATGTATAATATGGGCCCTCGTATCTGCATGTATGTTTACTCCCCATTTATACACCTACTTAACCAAAACAGAGTTTTATTAGTCCAATATAAATCCCCAGAAAAGGTCAAAAAGAGAGAGCTATGTCTCCTAATTACACCATTTCAGACGCTAATGAAAACAGATTATTTAAAATCAAAAGGACTTTTAAGCGTTGAAGCCCCAGTAAATTGGTATCATATTTTAATTTTTTATGAGATGTTAAGAAGTTTTGTTAGGTCCAGAAAATCTTAAAAAAAGGTATAAAACCGTTGTCGCATATCAACCTACTCGCCATTTTGTTTTTTTTTTCGAAATCGCGGGGGCGGCGGTTTATTTTGGAATCGCGGCGGTACGGTTAGAGGACATAATTTAGAGGAAAAAAATGTTCAGTAACACGGGACCCCAAAATGTCACGTTACCGAAATATTTGAAGGTAAAGATCGACAAATGAGCAACGAAAATCATTAAAAAAAAGTAGTTTAAAACCCGACTGAAAAAACTGAAAAGCAAAAAACAAGCACATTTTAAATTAAACAAAACTTGGGAGCAGGCGGGGTTCATTCTATTTGGGGTCCATTTTTTTCACATAACCCAGAGAGGGTTATGTGAAAAAAAATGGACCTTCTTGCTTCACCGCAGTCGAGTAAAAACAGACTTATTACGCGTATAGGCGCTAACATAACATCACGCCTGTTATCCCCTAAGGGTTAGGCAGAGATGTACCTAATAGTACACCCACAATTCACCAGTTATGTTTAAGTCCCATGTAATTATCGGCGAGCCTATTGCCATCATTGTTACTGATAAATTCCTGATGGATAAAGCCAATGACACTCTTCCCGACCCGGGACTCGAACCGAGGACCTCATGCTCAGCAGTCGCGCTTACGACCACTAGGCCAACGACGCAGTCTATGACAGTATATTTGATTTTATTATGCGCACGAATAAATCGCTTCTCGTCAAAATTAAAATCAAAATATTTTATTTCACATAGGCCTGTAAGGGCACTTACAAAACGTCGACAAAAAGGTGCACGTCGCAGTGAAACGCTATGTTATGAGAATAGTTTTCTCGTGCACCTAGCAAAAACCTGCAAAAATGCATGGACAATGAACAATAAGAATGTTTACTGACTTAAAAAACATAAGGTCCTAATTAGTCCGTCAGTTAGATTATCCAAAAATATAGGATACGTATTTTTTGTTTTATCAAATCAATAAAAATGTAGGTACGAAGATAAAACGCGTCAAAGATTGGAGTGGGGGTTTGTGACGTCACTCACCGGTAAAAATATCTTAGAATATGACGTCACACGAGTTTTCAAAGCACTGTATCGTCTTGAATGTTTGTTTACGTGAAAAAATAGAAAATACGTGTCCAATACTTTTAGGAAAACTGACGGACTAATTAGATGTTTTTTGTTAACTACCCTCAGAAACAAAATCGTGTGAAGTGAGAAATGACGCCACCTTAACTAAACTAGTTATCGACTAAAATCGTTCACAGAAAAATAGACACTAAAGTATCCATGCAATTTTGCAGGTCCCTGCACCTACTCTCTTTCAATAAAAAGTAATAATAATAATCACACGTAAAAGATTTATTTTTATGTGGTCATTGTACTCAAATGTCAATCTTTACCTCCAAAAATCTTGATATCGTGACACTTTGGTCCCCCATATTACATGACATTTTTTTTCGTCTAGGTGTCCTCTCCCATACATTTCAATTTCAGCGTGGGCTGTTATTGTGATTTCTAAAAAAAAAACAAAATGGCCGTGGTTCGATATGACAGCTTCCATACAAAAAGGTCAAACCCCTTTGCTTACCAATTTATTGCAAAAATATTTTTCTCTATAAAATGATGATTTTGTAAATAGATTTTTACTAATACCTTTCGACGTCCATTTTTTTAACTAGAGGAGGCCGGGTTTCCGCGACTGAATACTCCATACCAAGATAATCGACCTAGTTTCTTAGGCCCTCAAGTTCTTAAAATTACCACTTTTGTCTTCCATTCAACCTTTTCAAAATAGGTTCCAATTAACAGATATCCTAATTGCCTTATTCTAAAGGAAATTTAGCAAATCTTTTTTGAAAAGTAATTCAATTAAATTATTTCGCTTCGCTAAACCTAAGTTACTACTAAAAAGGATTTACTTTTGTTGAGAATCCTGGTGTTAAAGAAAATTTTCTCAAAGCACGTTTAAAAAACTGGCCAAGTGCGAGTCGGACTGGCACACGATGGGTTCCGTACCAAAGCGGCAAATATATCACGTTTGTTGACGTTACTCGTAAATATTAATTTTATTCTGTTTTTATTATTTTAAAAAACTACGGATGGACTGTGTTAAGAATAATATGGTAAGAATGGAAGTATCTCATGAGATGACGAGAATCAGAGAAGTATGGAAGAAGAAGACATGCTGCGCCAACCACAAATGAATTGGAATAAGGAAAAGCGAATGATGATGTTTTTAATATTTTTTGTTCAAGCGGCAAAATAAATACTGTGCAAATTTCAACTATCTATCACAATACTAATAATAATACTCTACTGGCATCGACACCGGAATGTGATTTGTATGCTTCTAAGTGGGTTGATGTATGTCGTGTATGTTTGAGTTTCTGTGAGAGGATGAACGAAAGATGACTTTTCTTGAGTTTGTTTTAATTGATGATGCACGAAAAGCAACATTTCTTTTTTTTTTTTGTTTATTATATTTTGTTCCTGTACAATACATATGTGGTTATAGCTATAGTTTAATTTAATTTTATTTTTAATATAATTGTTACTTTTTTGTGTTTTATAGCATCGTATTGGATAATTCTGTAATGCTGCTATAATTTATTTTAAATAAATAATAAATCACGTTACAGCCTGGTGACGGACGTACAGAGAGATACACGGACAGATGAGTCTTAGTAATAGGGTCCCGTTTTACCCTTTTGGGTGCGGAACCCTAAAAAAGAGTTTATCCTAAAAATGTTTTTATACGGTTAGTTTAAGCTACGAGTGAGTTGAGGACCTGAAGCCATTCTTTGAATTACGAATTAGTGTCAAACATTAATTCGGTAGTATATTGAAATCTGACAAAGAGGGCTAAAATGTATAATAATTTATACTAGTTCAAGTATCGTCTGTCGGGGCTGCGGATTGTTCGAAAGAGATACCGCGGCCTCGACACAAAGGGCTAAGAAGGAACATGGGTGGTTTTTAGTCAGTAGAAGTCTGACGCTCCATATCGCTCTGCCCAACGCGGGAGGATTCATTTGATGATTTCCCACCCAACAAAAAAAAAAACTTGAGAGGTGTCAAGGGACACCCGGATGGAACGAAAAAGTCTATCGCAAACAGCACAAGAATGACCAAAAGAATTAATAGTAATAAAAAAAAATATATATATATATACAATGTGGATCTGGAACTACGACATTAAATTAAAACTAGCACTGTACTAGTCCATCGAAACATTTTAAAACACGAAGATTAGTAGTTAGTGGAAAATTTAAAAATTGCAATTTTCAAACAAAATAAATAGCAGAATCAACTGCATAAAAAGTAAACACGCTTTAACTACGAAAAGTCACTGACCTAGTGCGCGGGGTGCAGCGAGCGGCGGCGATGTTGGGCGTAGGTACTTTTTATCGGAGAACAACAAATCAGCGGCATAAACTCACTAAGTTGCGAGTTGTTAATTAATAAAAGATCACTGATTGAATAATTAATCACTTAAAACCTTATTTGAGGCATAATTAAACTAAAAAACTTACTAACTTAACCTAAATCACAAAACTAGCTACCTAATAAATGCCTAAATAACTAATATTACACTAACACCAATAAGTCACAGTAACCTATGCACTAATCCAAATATCATAAATCGTCTTTAATCACAATAACAACAAACTTTTCATAAAATCACGACAATGCGCGCGCGGCTCGTCTTGTGATAAAAAAAGTAGGCGTGTGCTCTCCTCAAAGGGCGCCGCTATGCACTGACTGACATAGTTACCGAGTCAAGGACTTTTTGCCGAAAAAAATTCCGCTCACACACACACTCGCAATTTTCTATGCACCACTAATGCATTATTTGCGTAAGTAATATTACTTTTTCTTTATAATTGTAGTATTTTGTGGGAGTGTGCGGGGCGCGTCAGAGTGGGATCGTATGACACCTTTCTCTGTCTTTCAAGCGTATTGAGACGTTGAGAATAGAATCGTAGGTTTTTGCACAGGTTCCTGACCTTACAATGTTTACCTATTATTACGGACTCCGATCTACATCATGTTGAAAAATAAGAAAATGAAAAATAATTTCCTGTGGCTAAAGTAGTCATTGGATTTGATTGATTTTTTGTATACGGGTCAAGAGCATGCCTTTCTTTACGTGGTTTAGAGGAATGTCAATCGTCCTGCTCCACATTGTATATATATTAATTATTATTTTTTATATAAATTTAAAATATAAAATATAAAATATCTGGCTTGCTTTCTATAAGAGAGAGAGAGACAGACAGAGAAACATGCGACGCCACACAGCTTACAATAGCTTACTATAGCAAAAAGTGTCGTGACAACTTTTCGTAAGAATTTTTTCCGTCTAGCCCCCTTTCACAACGCGCGATAAGGAACTTCGTTCCAAAAAAGAGTTATCGTACATCAACATATCGGGCTTTAAACATAGACTGCCAAAATCATTACCCTTCCTTTTGGCTTCGCCGTAGTCGGGTAAAAAGAGAAGGACCCCGTGGTTAAACATTGACAGTCAGGTTTGATGTCATAGGTTTTCCAGCGTTTGCGCTTGTTAAGGATTGTCTGTGGATGGTTGACCATCCGTAACATGTATAACAAGTATCGTCCGTGTCTCAGAAAGCACATTAAGCCGTTGGTCCTGACTGTAATTCGTTGCTCTTTGACCGTCGTCACAGGTAGTGATTGCCGCCGAAACCCGAAAGTCGCACGAGCACGAGAAAACTCGGTATGACACCCATCCACGGACTAACCTATGCAAGCGCGGTTTAACCTGAGCTTTGACTTGAGCGGCTGTTCTTATTAAACCAACTGGTTTAATTCAATTCTCAATTCTCTATTACGTACCTACCATATTTTTTACAGTTGGTAGGGAAATAGTTTCATCAGCACCTCGATTTTCACTTTTAGTGTTAGAGGGAAAACCTCATTAAGTAGGTATTTTTCTTTGTTAATCTTGTGTCAAGAAAAAATACCACCAATAACCCTCCATTTGCCGCAGTCGGGTAAAAATAACCTTATAAACAATCGTTTTACTTACAAATGTTTAAATATTCAATAGGCATCAAATCAGTACCTACCTAATATCTACATTTTCCATATTATGTAACATTAAAAATCACAGCAGAAACGACTCACACTTGACCGGCCACCATGCTAAAGCAAAAGTCACCCCTTAAAGTATAGAACGGGAATCAAAGAGCCATGCATTGAGGTCATCGACCTCATTGCAACTGAGTGGATTGATACAGAAGGAAAGCTTCAGACAAGAAGAGAAAATAATAATAATAAATAATAATAATAATAATATTCCACAACTATCACACAACGCCATCTAGCCCCAAGCTAAGCAGAGCTTGTGTTATGGGTACTAGACAACTGATAAACATACTTATATATTTCTAAATACATACATATTATAGATAAATTACACCCAGACACAGAACAAATGAAAATGCAAGCACTCATACGATTAGAAACGCTTTTAATAAAGCGATTGACATTTGTTTGAGATCCCCTTTTAATAGCCATTCTTATCTTAGTGAAGCTAAGAAACAAAAAAATGCGAGTTTTTACCCGACTACGGCGAAGCCAAAAGGAAGGGTAATGATTTTGGCAGTCTATGTATGTATGTTTGTATGTTCCACCGTAGCGCCTAGACTACTGAACGTATTTTAATAAATGAGGTGTCGATAGATTCGTAAGAATAACCCGGGTGACATAGGCTATATAAATTTTAACAATTATTTTTATGACTGAATTTAAATGTCAAATTCTAAGTACGAAAAAAAATTAAATTGAGATAATCATGACATGTTTGGTATCAAATGAGAGGTCTTGGCGAGCACATTACAAATATGTACATATTTTATGTTATAGTTTTAGTCAACATACACGTTTAGAATGCGGTCGAAAAGTTCTCGCGGTCTAGTCTGCTATTTACTCGTACTATTTAAATAGCAAAACCAACATTCAGTAGAATTTTACATCATGAAAGTAGTCAATTATAACGGATTTATTAAACAACACTAAAATAAAATTCAAATAAAAATATAAGCTTAAAAACTAAAACCCAACTAAAAACCGCGGTCTTAAAAGTAGAAAACAAGAAAATTATTGTTGTCTGGTATTCATATATTGAATTTGTATATTTCTATTTAAATAAAAGTAAAATTATTATAGAGGTCAGTCGTAGTCGCATGCCACCTTGCTAACGACAACAGCAGCTGAATTCTATATCAATGAAGGACCATCAGGTATACCAATTTTACTTATATTTAATGTTCCAAGTTTTTAAGCTTATATTTTTTTACTAACACTTCTTATGCTTTTATACCATCCATGAATTTCTGACTTGGCACCTTACACATTGTTGAGAAACATCTTTGAGGCATGCTGGTTGTCTCACGATGTTTTCCTGTACCGAAGCAAATGATAATTAAATATACAATACGCACATGAACCCGAAAATCAGAGGTATTGGGTACGAAAACGGTCACAATACAAACGTGATTCAACATCTATATGAAAATACTATTAAACGCGACAGTTGAAAGAAAAGTCGCTCGCGATACAGTAGCAATGCTGACGCTCATTTTCTATATCACTTCTGTCGCGAAGTACAACTGCGGCCGTAATTTCATTGCTACAAAAAGTCGACCTGCAGGGCTATTGCGTATCTTTTAAATGACAGTGGCTATCATATTGTCTATGGATTAACTGTCAAATTAGTTATGGTTTAGTACAAAACGGAACCATTTGACAGTAATTGATAGGCACTATAGGTTAGCCACTGTCATTTAAAAGATACGCAATAGCCCTGCTGAGCGGAGGGCTTTAGTGCGTGTGCCCAGTTGTCGCTCACATGGGCTTTCTGTTACTATCTACTCTGTGTCTCAGGGTAGCCCCACCCTGGCTAGACGGTTTATTTATAACAACATCGATCTGTTAGAGAGGGTTGCTCCTGGTTTGGTTCCCGGGTGAGAAGGTAGATGGCGTTTGTAGGAATATACCATAGCTTTTGAAAGTTGAAATAGATTTTTTTTCGATATTTTTTTGATATTTTTTTTTTGTTGCGCGGGAGTTGTTTTTTTAATAAGATGACTCATCCGCTGGGTAACTCTCCAGCCAATAGATTTTTCTCGATGACTGTATCGTCGGTCTTACTTGTTGCAGGCGCAGCTGCTGAGCACGAGTGCCGACGCCTGTCGGAATGTTGTAAGAGATCCCGCAGCCTTGACATATAGGGCTAAGAAGGAACATGTGTGGTTTTTAGTCAGTAGAAGTCTGACACTCCCTTTCGCTCTGCCCAAGAGCGGGAGGGGTTATTTGATGATTTTCCACCCCCCCCCCCCCCAAAAGACGTGTTAGTAAGACTAGGTTAGTACTTTTTACCCACAAAGTGACGGCACAAGCCCCCACTCATTTATTTACGTTTTATTTTCGTAATTTTTTATTAATTTGATAAAAAATAACACGTAAAATATTTTTCGATAACCTAACAGACGGACTGATTAGAGTTTTTTTGTGAATACCCTATTATAGAAACATCCCAAAATAAAGCACGATCAGCCGATTTTAGCTAAAACAATTTATACCTATTAGTGCAAAAAATCCCATAATTTATGAAACAACTGACTGCAAATTCGAAATTATTGATATCAATTTCATAATTTTACGAATATTCAAACAACCCTAACTCACCCTATAATTAAGGTTGTCATCGCTTTAATAATAAATATCCTTCAATCGATACTTGAACTAACCTTCCACTCAACATCACTGATCAGCACAGGTGCTCGATTATAAACAGTCACAGACAGACAAATCGATATCATTAAATATATTAATATTGATAACACGACTTGAGAGAGCGACTGAACTTTGGGATTGATCTTAAGATATTTAAGTTGATTTATTTATCGTATGCAAATACTGTTTAGGCTTTTAAATAAAAATAGTAAAATATTTTCGTTTATCAATTTTTGTTTTGTTTCCTCGTAGAAGATGGCGGGACGATTAGGACTAAACTAGCGACCACTGCAGCTCCTCAGTCGTTTTTGATTTGTAACAATTGGAAGTTATGGGGAGAGGCGGTTGCAACGCAGTTAGATACAGGCTAACAGTCATCATTATCGTCCTAAGGTCCATCATCTTAAGGACTCAGGCCTCCTCTCTAGGAGAGAGATGGGCCATAATCCATCCGCGGGCCCAGTGAGAGTTGGTGGATGACACATGTCTTAGAATTTTTTGCTTCAAAGACATGCCGGTTTCCTCACGATGCTTTACTTCGCCGTTTTGAGGCTAACAGTATGAGTATCAATTTTGTAAGCTAACTACTACATTCAACAGTCTTTTACTAGACTCCGATCCCAAGTGAGACCGAATCATGTAATACTTACAATTATAATTACAACGAGAGTAAAAAAAAACAAAAAATAAACATATAACCTTTTCCCATGAAACCAAAGAACGCCAGCAGCTAAGATCCTTACACCTCTTTTGCCTCGTCTACATTCATTCAAATCGTGTCGTCTGAAAAGAGGTACCTATAAAGGGCATCCTCTATCAATTCATTTTTTTTTTAATTGACACACTAAAGTGACACAGTCTTATGAAGTCAGTCAAAAAAGGGTAATCTCGTTAAATGCATAATCTACCTCTTTTAAAGTCAGTTCGGTTTCCGTCGGACTGCGGTTTGCTCGAAAGAGATACCGCGGCCTCGACATAAAGGGCTAAGTTGGAACATGGATGGTTGTAAGTCAATAGAAGTCTGACACTCCCTTCCGCTCTGCCCAGAGCGGGAGGAGTCATTTGATGATTTACCACCCACAAAAAAAAAACATTACTAAGACTTGTTTTCCGCACAAGAGTAGGAAACTGCTATTTTCATAACAATTTGACGGACAGCCTGGCGAGCTTGCATGATTCAGTTATGAATTTAAAAACTGTAAGCGGCAGAATGTTTATGAAAATACTCTGTAACCTACATTTCTATGTCAAACGTCAGTATTTATATTTTTGTACCACCGTCTGTTAAATTCGTGTGAGTTACGTTACTTTTCTAAATTCTTGATAATCCGGGTCACTGCTTTCTGTTGATAATCTTTGTACTGTTACTGTTACCCAGTGGAACCAACTTCATGAACACCTCGACACTTGTTGACCAAATAATGAAAAATATAAAGCTACATTGGCACCAACTTAGCTTGTCATTCGTTCGAACGAAGACAGACGCTTTTCTTTATTTCATCACCACTGTTTTCAAAGCGCTGAAGGAAAATTAATGAATGTCATCTCCTGAAAACAAGGTTCAAAGACTTGTGATGTCTACCAACTTATACTGGACTGTAGTTTAAAATTTCTCCTTAAATATTAAGCTACCAAATGTTAAGATGTATCTCGCGATACAACGAGCAGTGTAAGCCCAGTTGTTACAGATGCAACTTTGACTGATCGCGATTCTGTATTTAATATAATTTATATCGAAAATTGCGAAAGTTTGAGCACGATACGATGTGATTTAAGATAAATTATTAAGAGATATTGCTTCTTATATTATTACATTATAGCTAACCTATGTTGTCCCACTGCTGAGCAAAGGCCTCCCTCCATTCCTTCCAACGGTCACGATTTAGTGCAACGTCTCTCCAATTCTCAAGGAAGACATCCAGTTCGTCCCGCCATCTTCTTCGTGGTCTGCCACGACCTCACGTCACTGTTTCAGGGCACCAATTCTGAGCTTAACGGGCCCAAAGCTCGTTCGGCATGCGACAGACATGTTCTGCCCAGTCCCATTTAAGTATGGCAGCCTTTTGAGCCACGTCAACAATTTGCGTTTTGGAGCGCAGTGTAGTGTTTCGAATCCAGTCGGTTAATTTTACCCCTAAGATACTGCGCTCCATAGCATGTTGGCAAACCTTGAGTATGGACTTTTGGATGTTAGTCAAAGGCCAAGTTTGTGTACCGTAGGTCAAGATGGGGAGAATTCACATGTCCATTAGCTTTCGCTTCAGAGACATAGACAGAGCACCCTTAAAATACTCTTTCATGACTCTTTCATCGCTACTTATATTACCTACATAACATTCATCACGGCTGTACCTAATTCCCGAAGGGATAAGCAGACGTGTGCCTGGCAGTTTAGTAGACCCGCATTTCTCCAGTTGTTTGTTATGTCCCATGTAATAATGGGCGAGCCTATTCACATCAACCGGTCTCAACTAGCAACTCCAGGCTGCTATTAAGAAATTCCTGATGATACTGGCGAAAGCATCATGTTCATGGATATATGGAATCCCGTACGAAACTGTGTCAACATTTTTGTTTTTCATCATTCTTCATCATACTTTATATTAATATATTATTATATAGGCGAAAGTTTGTGAGTGTGTATGTTTGTTACTTCTTCACGTCTAAACGTCTGGAGCGATTTCAATAAAATTTGGTATGTAGTTAGCTGATAACCTGGATTAACACATAGGATAGTTTTTATTCCGATTTTATCTTCCCGTGGGAGAATTTTCGTGTGAAGCCGCTGGCAACAGCTAGTTGTCTATATTTATCATAATTATTAACTCCTACAAATTTCTTTTTGTAAACTAAATCCGAGTTTCGGAGTAATTTTACAAAGTCTTAATAACCTCAAAACTAGGCAAGTAGGTATTGTAAGGAAACCTCTACGATGTTAAGTCAGACGAACTGTCAAAATCAACTGACAGATCAACAGAACGACTTTGAACTGGTTGTGTGAACGCTATTTACGAGGAGTAAAACAATATTCATACTTCTATATTTCAAATTACATTCTTTGTTCAAAAATCAAATCCCAGTCGGATAATGTCGTAAAAAATTATGAAAATAATTATTATAACATTTTGAACATGAAACATGAGAATTCTTGGTACGAGTTTCGGTCATTGTCTTTTTGGTGTACGGAATTCAAATCGAAATTCGATATAGGGAATTACAGGTTATGTTACTGCCAAATTTGTATATAAAAAGCACAAATACAAACCGAAAACCTCCTTAATTTAAAGTTGGTTATATAACAAAAAGCTGCACGGTAACTAAAAAAATATTAGTACGCCTCTACCTAATCCTTTGGGGGTTACAAGCGTGATGTTATGAATACATAATCCCATCCCAGCTTTATAATCACACCCTCAATCTAAAATGGTCTCAGCAGAGTCGTAACTGGAACTACAGTAAATAAAACAAGAGCAATAGCTCTCTCAACTGAAATTTAACGCAACTTGACTCAAACTCAATTTCCTGAATGAAGGTATCGCATGAAACTCATTCGCGGAGCGGCGTAATAAGTTTGGTGTGAGTTTGCAACTTTTTGTTGCGATTTTCAGTCGTTTCTAGTTTGCGAATTACCTATGCAATGATATTTTAGCATTCTTATAGCATTATCAATGTGTCGAACACACTTAATTTACATTTTTGAATAGTTTTTTACGTTTATTGTACGATCCCGTCGCCGATCTTAAGGTTGAGCTGCACTAACCTAGGTTCGATGGTTGACTGACCCTTTATACAGGGTGTAAATTAACCCGTCACACAGCCGTCAACCAAGCATTCTGTACATTAAAATAAGTACCCCTACGCAAAAATTTGTGCTGTAAAACGACTTTTTTTTTAGGGTTCAAAAATCACATTTTACGGTAAAACTCAATGTAGCACTCTTAAAACATAGTGCTAATGGATGCTTGGAATACTAAACGGGTCATAGATGTAATTTACTACAAAACTAGTATTTACAAAAACAGCTGTGAAAAATTTGTATTTTTGACCCCCAATATCTTCGTAACTAGGGGGTTCCCAGGTATGGTGTAAAACAAAAAAAATATCGCAGTGGTGGGACAAACAAGTGCCCTTCGTTTGCGGTAAAAGTAGTTTTGTATCCTTTATACTGAGTTTCTTTCGTACCTCTGAAAGCATTGCAAATTAAGTTATTGGTCCCGGCAGACATATTTATTATAGATCTTTGGCATTCGTTACAGGTTCCCAATGACCTGGACGTCTGACAACTAGTCTTACCTTTTTGGGTATCGTATTCAACATCATCAACAGCCTACTTATTAATGTTCCCACTAATGGGATACAGGCGTGGACAGTAAGGTCGAACAACCCTACATACCCTAGTGTCAGAGTTCCTAAACCGCCTCAAGGGCCTCTGATATAGGGCACGCCACGATAGTGGCGGTAAGTGCCCTCTTTGAGGAGTCGCTAGAGAGGCGCCACGGCGACCTCACCTTCCGTCTGACGCAGGTCCTCACCGGACACGGTTGTTTCGGAAGGTACCTGCACCGAATCAGGTGGGCGGCTTGGGCGGAGCCCCGCCGTGTTCTCGTAGCGGCGATCGGCGGCGGCGACCTCTCGCGCCCGGCCCTGGTGCAAGCCATGGTCCGGGGCGAGAAGAAATGGGACGCCGTCGCCTCCTTCTGCGAAGCAGTGATGCTAATAGCGAAGGAGATGGCGGAACGTGAGAGAGTGATGGGCTAACTCGCCGTCCGTCCGTCTTACGACGAAAACAGGCCGTGTCGACGGCGCGTTCGTGTTCCACGCGCGCCTCAAAGAGATGTCAGCAACATGGGAGGGGCCCGCAAGGGCCGACGCCCGTCGGGGCTGCGGGTTGTTCACAAAGATACCGCGGCCTCGACATACAGGGCTAAGAACGAACATGGGTGGACTCTAACATTGGGGCTGATGATGGTGCTTAACAATATCCCGCTATAACAAAACCCGCGTTTACTTGCGAACCTCCTCCGTTTCAATGTCGGTTAAACAATCGCAATCTCATACCTCTCTGTATCCCGTATTTGTTTCAAAACATCGTGAAATAGGTGTATTTGAATACAAACGGCTACAGTTACAGGAAAAAATGATTTCATGTCTTATTGTGAATACAAATGGATGTTACTCAAGTGCGTCCCGAGTTCCCGACCCTTAAGAGGGACAGAGCAACGCATATTTTTGTTATACAAGTCCTCCGTCATTATTTTGTATAATTTTTAGGGTTCCGTAACAAAAAAGTCATTTTAAAACCGTTATAGCTAGATAGTTGGAATTATAGCAGTGATGTGACCACCAGACTGGCAAGTTATAGAGGTCTTTTTTTTATTTTGAGGTTAGAAAATCATCAAATGACTCCTCCCGCCTTTCAAAGCCCCTCTTAAATAACTAACAGAAATAACACCATGTGTGAAAAAATAAATAAAATCGATAAAAAATGGAGTACCTACATGGTTTAGAAGTTTTTAGTGGACACTACTTTCTATCCTTTTTTTTTTATTTTTGGCGGATGAAAAATCATTAAATAACCGCTCCCGCTCTTGGGCAGAGCGAAAGGGAGTGTCAGACTTCTACTGACTATAAACCACCCATGTTCCTTCTTAGCCCTTTTGTGCCGAGGCCGCGGTATGTCTTTCGAGCAACCCGCAGCCCGACGGAAACCGAACTGACTTTAAAAGAGGTAGATTATGCATTCAACGAGATTACCCTTTTTTGACTGACTTCATAAGACTGTCACTTTAGTGTGTCAATTAAAAAAAAAAAGAATTGATAGAGGATGCCCTTCATAGGTCGCGGTATCACTTTCGAACAACCCGCGGCGATCAATATAGAGTTGTCAAGTTCGAACCTAAGACCTCCTCAAAAAATATTAGAGGTCCTTAGGGGGACCTCCAATATTTTAAATTCATATGCGTATTGCATAATTATCGCTCGCTTCGGTGAAGTAAAATATCATGAGGAAAGCAGGATGCCTGCGAGATATTTCTCGACGCCAATTCAGAGGCTTGTGGACAGCATAAAAACTCTGTCACCAGGTTAGGCTCTAACCACACGATAAATAAAGAACAGGATTCATTTTAAAAACTTAATAGTTAAGATAGTTGGAATTTGCACCACTTGTTCTTCTAAGCAAGTTGACGGTAATGTCAATTGAGTAGGTCCAGAACTGGGCTATGGGTTTGCCTCTTAGCAGTATCCATAAGACATGATCTGCAAGAGCCTGTATGGAAGAATTTAACCATATGAGCTCGTAGCTAGACCGCTGAAAAATCACTTTGGTGATAAGACTGGGCCCAAGAAATTAAGCCGTGGCAACGATATAATGAACAAGCATTCATCAGATCTTGTTTTGAATTAGCGACAGGGCACGATGTTTTACTATTATTTTCTACATAAAAAATGAATGCAAATGTGAGACGCATAGGACCGGTCAATGTGGTGATACTTGGTGGAGGCCTGTATCCAGCAGTGCACGTCCTTGGGCTGAAATGATGATGATGATGATGACCTACTTCCACGTACTGGTCTGACAAAATTTGAGTTATCGATTCGAAAATAACAAGATTTACTTTTTAAACTACACAATGAATGGTACGGAACCTTCTACGCTAGTCCGATTCGTAAGCCATTGGTTTGTTTATGATGAAAAAACCTCAATGAAAACATCTTTTTGGTATGCTAATGTTATGTTTTTGTGTTTCGCTTCGCATCTGAGAAATTTAATCAGGTCAGAGTAGGGTCAGACGTAGATTTTTTCGACCTTGGCTATCATTTCCAAGGATGGGAAAAAAGTCAGTTCCTTTTACTTATTCTTTGGTTTGGGAAAATGAATCAAAATGAATGAAAAGGTATCTGGGGCACGGTAGTGCCCGCGCCAAGTCGAGCAATAAAGCGGCACGGCCGTACCATCTTTTCTCGAACCAGTTCAGGCCATTTTCGACCTCCTATAACTTCTTTGTTAATAAAACTAGAAGCCTGAATTTTTAGTAACCAATTAGGCATTGTATAATTGTATAAACACGGTATGTTTCAAATTTCATTCTATTTGAACCAGTAGTTTAAGAATTATAACTCATCAAAGTTAAATTAATGGATTGACTTGGCCACTGCATCACACTGGCCAATGCGATGGCGAATGTGATGGCCAGCTATTACAATGGCCTGTTTATCATTGGCGAATGCGATGCGATGGCCAAGCCAATCCCTTAATTTAAAACATCAAAGGTTTTTAAGTAGGGATTGAATATATTAACTGACTTGGTATTTCATGGATCTCACTACTTTTTGAACTGAACTGAGTTGCGCGGCTTGGCTTTTTTTACAAGTTTTGTTTTTGGTGGGATAATATTCTTTTATGTTAGTTTCTTTATTTAATGGTGGAAGCTCGCGCAGTAGTCCAACCATTTAATATTTTATTCACATTGTTTGGGTAGTTAAGGTGACTGCTATGTTGGTCTTCTGGTCGCAAGTGCAGCTGTGATGCATGTCGTCTGAATACAAGTTGTACAAGGAGCGATCGCCCATGTCCTCTACTATCTTTGGTTATCAGGTTACCAGACTTTCGGGATTTTAATACCTGTCACAGATCTACAAATGACAGACAGTGCAGAGGTTTTTTTTTGGGGTTGGGAAATCATCCAATGACTCCTCCCGCTCTGGGCAGAGCGATAGGGAGTGTCAGACTCCTACTGACTAAAAACCAGTCACGTTCCTTATTAGCCCTTTATGTCGTGGCCGCTGTATCTCTTGCGAACAACCCGCAGCCCCAGCGGGCTCGGCTTTAAGTGCATTTCTAGGCAGGGAGGGACCTCAATGTGTCATGGATGGTAGCCCATCCAGACGACCAGACCTCTGCAAGCGTTGTTTAATTTTGAAGATCGAGCCTTGCTGATATTATCACAAAGCCTTGAGCCCCATAGCCGTATTCCTAAGGATTCTTGGAACAGATAACTGATTCAAGAAATAATCATCTTTATCAACTAATCATAGACCACTGACCTTTTAAGTCTCGAATCATTAAGTATTCTGGTCCACTTTGAGGACAAAAGCTTATAAAACCTCCTTTAAAGCGAATTTAAAACTAAACTATGAGCTCGGAACCGCCCTAATTTGATCCCTATGAATAATTAAAAAGAAAATAGCAGGCCAGTTCCAAGTTGCGGCGTAGTACAAAGAAAATTACCTGGCTGGGTTATCGAGCTTCGATTTAGACGTGGATTTAGGAAGGAAAGTGGATAAGCTTTCTATACGTAGACGAGCCGACTTTAAAGCTCGATGAAGTCCCAGAGAAACGATTTAACTGTCTTGGAGCCCGCAACGAAATTAATCAGAAAAGAATAGCGGAGGAGTAGGAAAAACATAATTTCCACTTCCCTCCGTATCAGCAGGAGACAGAACAGAACCAATAGGCACACAGGGACGTATACAACTGGGATAGCCCAGTTGCCTAGCACCGCGGATATTATTGTCATTAATATTACTGGGACCTAAGTTGTGAGTTGTTATATTTGATTCCAATAATAGGTATGGCAAAAATGCTTGAACGCACGGAAATTTGTTCTAGTTCCTACAAGGTCCGTATAGTAAATAACTCCGGATGTGACCTGTATACTATTTAACATAATGTTCATTCTGCCAACGCATTCTGCCGACTTATCATTGTCAGTTCGGAATCACCAACTGTTGTCGATAGAGCTTTGTTCTGCCACTGTTCTGTGCGTCTCTCATCCCTCCATTACCCGCGATCCTCACGATGTCGTCAACCCAACGCGGTTTTGAACAGTCCTGGTTTTTTAGGCCCAACCTTGGCTAACATTTGGTCAGAATCTTTCTACATCGGCCATCGCCGGCGTCTAGCGAGATTTTTACAGAGAAGAGCCTACTGCTATCTGATATTTATTGAAATGAAATTATTAAGTAGTCAGTGTCACCTGTGTAGCCTTTTTAGTAGTAGCCTATGTCCTTTCTCAGGCTATAGACTATCCGTGTTCAAAATTTCATTTAAATCGGGTCAGTAGTTTTGACTTGAAACGCGACCACTAAAAACAAAAGTTGTAAAAAAAGTCAAGTCGCGCAACTCAGTTCTTTTACTGTTAAAATTAGTCAGATCCATTTAATACCAAGTCAGATAATATTTTCAGTCCCTACTTAAAAATCTTTGATGTTTTAAATAAATATATTGACTTTGCCATCGCATAGCATTCGCCAATGTTAAACAGGCCATTGTAATGGCTAATCGCCATCGCATTGGCCATTGTGATGCAGTGGCCAAGTCAATATTTTATTTAAAAAAAAATAGGCTTCTAGTTTTATTCGCAACGAAGTTATAGGAGGTCGAAAATGGCCTGAACTGATTCGAGAACAGGATGGTACGGCCATGCCGCTTTATTGCTCGACTTGGCGGGGGCACTGCCTTGCCCCCAGATAGACATACAGACAGAGTTACTTTCGCGTTTATAATATTAGCAAAGATACTATTATACAAAAAAAAATTAAAATACCGTTTTTATTTGGCACATCTTCAAAGTCCAACCTTCATTACTCCACGGTCGAAAGTCCAGCGATGACAGTTTTGCATTGAAAGTTTGATTAACTTAGACGTTCGTGGAAGGTCTATTTCAAGTTAGCATTGTCGTTGACCAGCGTTTATTGCGAAGTTATTTTGATTTAATGTCACAAGCATTTGCCCGCAGTTTTATTTCTAAATTAATAACATTTATTTCAAGTAAGCCAGTTAGAGGCACTTTTGAATAGACGAACAAATAGTAAAAGAAGCTATAGTCCCAGTCACAAGACTTACTGCCGCACTCAGAGAGCTTTAATGATTACTTAGGCCATCCCTAAGTAAAGGTTTTGACATTATTTGTATGACAAAACTGTCAAATCCTTTACTAAGTGATAGCCTAAGTAATCATTAAAGCTCTCTGAGTGCGGCAGTTAGTGTGAGTGTTCTGTAGTTGCCCATTCCCTAGCGTAGAGCTCTATGGAGAAGAACGGGCAAGAAACTCCATGGACACTCTTTTAAATCAGAATTGTTACAAAACCTTGATAACATCATGGTATATTATGTGAGAACGATGTGGCGATACAAATACAAAATAGTTTATAGTGTAAATAAGAAACTACATTACATTTTAACGTGTTTGGAGCCCCTGTCCTGTATTAGAAGGCTCCGCTCTTTCAACATCAATGTACACATAAAATAACTCAGGTTAATATTATAGTGTACTGTGACCTTAAGGGTAAATATGCAATGTAAGTACATTTTCTGTATCTAAATTAAGGTTACATACTAATCTTATGACATTAAAAATATTGTCCACAGTAAAGTCAAAAGCGGCGATTCAAGAATAAAATAATAATTCAAACAAGCCGTGGCAGCTAACAAGTGACCAGTCACAACTGACAGCACCATGACGCATGGATCAGCACCACCCTACTCAACCATTTTGAATGGAACGAAGTGATTCGACACACGCGCCACCATCAGTGAGACTTTTAAGTGGGCTTATTCTACTTTTGCGCCCTGATTAAATACCCTCCCTCAGGGGGGAAAACTAGAATCGGATGTAAAAAATGTCCAGAAAGTCCCCTTGGTATTTTGAGCTATTCCACTTTTCCCCCTGCTAGAATACTTTGGGGAGGAAAACTTAACTCTAATGAGAAACCATTCCGAAAATCCTCCTAGCATGACACACTCTCAATCACCAGAGCAAACCCAAGTAAAAAAAAAAACGATTTGGGATTATTTTCATGCTCCACGACTATTTCACCTTTCATATCCTAGATTCAGTACCTAAGTACTAGCTTTTTGTGCCTAACTCGGGGAACACAGGCGGAATATTATGGTTTGGTAACTCAAAGGGGTAGGAGTATTTTGTCAACTGGACTTGCTACTGGACCCGCGGCCCATCAAATATCAAAATCAAAAGTCATTTATTCAAATTAGGCTGATAATCAGCACTTTTCGAACGTCAAAATTTACTTTACTCTACTTATTTACAAGAGACAGTCCCCCAAAACGCCCACCCTTCGGCACTTCCTAGTGTTTAGCTGGAAAGAAGAAGTGACGGAACAAACTCCCCAGCAACACATTCTGTCTGTTATGTTGGTTAGAAGAACCAGACTCGATACAATAGTAAGGTGCATCGCGGGTCCTTTTCGAGTGGGTCCAGTTCTTAGCTCGCATTTTGCCAGTTGTATTGAAATTGCATACAGTGAATGACGAGCGAGTCTGTTATCCTCTTCATCTTCATCATCATCATCATCATACCCCTTTTTTTTTTTTTTTGGTGGGTGTAAAATCATCGAATAACCCCTCCCGTTCTTGGGCAGAGCGAAAGGGAGTGTCAGACTTCTACTGACTAAAAACCACCCATGTTCCTTCTTCGCCCTCTATGTCGAGGCCGCGATAACCAGAGGACTCCCCGCAGCCCCGACAGGCGTCGGCCCTTTCGGGCCCCTCCCATGTTGCTGACATCTCTTTGAGGCGCGCGTGGAACACGAACGCGCCGTCGACACGGCCTGTTTTCGTCGTGAGACGGACGGACGGCGAGTTAGCCCATCACTCACCGTCCACAGGCCCGCGTCTACGGTGGCCAGAGGTCATCGCGGGACCACCGACGCCCGGAGCGCCTCCCGCGGCGGCTGGGACGAGAGGTTCTCTCCCTCTCGCGTTCCGCCACCTCCTTCGCTAGCATCACTGCTTCGCAGAAGGAGGCGACGGCGTCGAATTCCTCCTCGCCCATCATCATTCCCCTGCGACTGGACTCGACGCGACACGTCTTCTGTTTCAATACTTCTGTACCTATTGCTCTTCATTTCATCAGAAAGCTCCTTTAATATATTAAATCTTTTAATACTGACTTCTAACGCAGTTCATCCATCGTTACCTTGGTATTCCTCTTCTGTCATACCCTTCCACTTTTATATTACACTGTATCCCACTTGAATTCTCCATTAGTTCGTGCCCTTGCCATGCTGAATACTCTACTGGCATCGACACCAGAATGTGATTTGTTTACTTCTAAGTGGGTTGATGTATGTCGTGTATGTTTGAGTTTCTGTGAGAGGATGAACGAAAGATGATTTTTTCTTTGCTTGTTTTGTTTGATGATGCACGAAAGGCAACTTTTCTCTTTTTTGTTTATTATTTGTTATTTTTTGTTCCTGTACAATATCTATTGTGGTTATAGCTATAGTTTAATTTTTAATTTTAAATGTATTTTTTTTTGTGTTTATAGCATCGGTTTAGATACTCTGTAATGTTGCTATAATTAATATTAAATAAATAAATAAATAAATATTCAGAATGTTTCTCACGCCATCTCCTCATACCTACCATGACAACTGATTACTAACTTTTCAGTCACTTTCAGACTCAAACGGCCGAATACTGAAACGCTACTCAATTTTAAGTTGCCCTTAAATCTCGTTCTGTCTCTGTTACTTCAACATAGAGCGACCGGGACAGCACTAGATTTGAGCGTTACATAATTATATTTGAGTGGCGTTTCAGTATTCGGCCGTTACTCTCATACCCTATAAATCTTTCACCAACTAAAACTCCGATCTGCTACCAAGAAGTTCCAATAGGTTATTTTTAACCATTTGCACGAACTGGGGATCGAATCCGGTCTTTACAATGCCGCTTACGACCTTTACCTTTAATCTTTATGGCTCAAACTCTTTGCAGCTGATTTACTTAAAAAGAGGTAACGAAATAAATCTTAAAACTATGAAATCGTAATATTGAAGCAAATCAATTTTATTTCTATTTCAAAATGGCGATGTCACACGAAATTCTTCAGTAAGCAGTGATCGTGGGTCCTGTAATGTTAAGCAAAGTTTCAATTAGTTGCAAAATTTAAAACTTTAATTAATTTATGCTTGGTTTTGAACTAAGGTTCACAATAAAAAACATTTTTACTATTTCAATTTGATTTTTGGATAGGTTTACCTATGAAATTGCCGTTCTGCAGTACTGGCCATTTCAAATCAAAATAATTTTTGTTTGGCTAAGAATTCTAATTTCAAATTAATTTTATTTTAAAAACATGGTTTTTTTTCCAAAAGTAGTGTTTATTGATTAGTGTTACATTTTCATCGCATTTCAATCTTTTTCGTCATCATGGATACGTTAAAAATTCGAGTAATTATGGAATATGAGTACCGTCGTTGCAGCAACGCGGCACAAGCGGCACGCAACATCAACGACGTTTACGGAGCTAACACTACAAACTAACGCACCACCTGTTATTGGTTTGCTCGCTTCCGTTCTGGAAATTTCGACCTGAAAAATTAACCTCGCGGTCGTCCGAAGACTTTGGTCGACAATTACGAATTAAAGGCGATTGTGGAAGCTGATGATACACAATCTACGGCTGAATTAGCAGCAGCTTTCGACGTTAGCGTCAAAACAATATTGGTCCATTTGCGTCAAATTGGCAAGGTAAAAAAGCTTGACAAATGGGTGCCCCACGAACTCAATGATCGCCAGCGCGAAGTACGCGTCGAGACGTGCCTTGCACTGCTCAACAGACACACAAATGAAGGAATTTTGAACCGCATTGTTACCTGCGATGAAAATTGGATTCTGTTTGATAACCGCAAGCGCTCAGCAAGTTGGTTGGATCCTGGTTCAGCACCTAAACAATGCCCTAAACGAAAACTTACCCCTAGAAAAGTGATGGTCACTGTTTGATGGTCTAGCGCCGGTGTGATTCATCACAGCTTTTTACCAAACGGGGTGAGCATTACTGCAGATGTGTACTGTGAAGAACTGAACACAATGATGGAGAAGCTGGCACATCTCCAACCAGCATTGGTCAATCGCTCGTCTCCGCTGCTCCTGCACGACAACGCGACCTCATACTGCACAGCAGACGGTCTCCAAGTTGCAAGAACTGGGGTTGGAAGCTCTCCATCATCCGCCCTACTCACCAGACCTTGCGCCTACAGACTACTACTTTTTCCAGAATTTGGATAACTTCTTGGCGGGAAAAAAATTCAATACCCGAGAGGCAGTACAAAATGCCTTTGAAGAATTTGTTGCCTCCCGACCAGCTGATTTCTTTAAGAAGGGCATCAATAAACTGCCACTGCGTTGGCAAAGATGCATTGATTGCATGGGTGATTACTTCGATTAATACAAATAAAAAATACATGAAAAAAATTCGTTTAAATTTTTTCATACAAAACGGCAATTTCATAGGTAAAGACCTATTATATTATAATGTAAGAATTAGCTACAAAATGGACAGACATCAAATATACAAACCTAAACCCTATACCTAACCTAATATTCAAACATACAGGAAATTGTTAAAATAATTATTCCAGAGCAAAATCACTACAAACTTGATACTTACACGTAGGTATGAAATTATTATTTCTGGGCCTAATTAAAAAGTACATGTCACATTCATTATAGCGTGCGCCTAAGATATTATATTATTTATGATTTATTAGGGTTGGAGCTGTACACGATTTATTAAAATCAAAATATATTTCACACAAGCCTACATAGGCACTAATAAAACGTCCAAAAAAATTGTTTGCACGGTTCAAGTTGGTCGATTCCTATGGAGAGAACCGGCTAGAAAGTCCAAGGTTACTTTTTTAAAATGATTTGGTTTCACAACACGATCATGATGCAGCATATTTAGTATTTAGATATAGGGGACAACGTAGGTCCGACATTACAAAGTAAGGTAATACAAAATGGGCTGCCGGTTGTTTAAAAGAGATACCACCGCCCCGGACACAAAGGGCTTAGAAGGAACGAAGGTAGAGTAAAACAGGTAATATAAAACAAAGTGAAACAATATAAAATTAAAAAAAAAAATAACTGTAAGGTCTGCAATGCCTACTGGCTTATTCTAACCTAAACTTAGTCTCAATAGTATTATTTATTTTTATTTTATTTTATTTTGGCAACAAACAGTCATGTACTTACAAACAATATTATTTATGAAAGAATTGGTTCCTTACAAAAGACCTATAGTGCCGACAATGTGGTATAGTTCTAAAATATGTACAATAAACTCTTAACAAGGAAAGACGTGCAAGAAATACATATATTAATTTTTGTGTCAGAACTAATGTTCAATGCAACTTAATTTACAAAGTAAACTGAAGGTAGACAAAGTAAAAAAAATAGAATGAGTTAAAATTATGTGACATATCTACTTTTAAGTTTCTGAGAAATGTTAAAAATATCTATGTCTGTAAATTCTCTATTATAATTGTTAGTGGAACGGTATATAAATGAATTACGAGTGTATGTGTGTGTGTGTATTATAATGGTATAAAACTCTTTTTCTTTCTCGTTTCAAATCAATTTAGGCCCCTAATACACGGCGTATTTTAAACGCGCAGATGAATGGCGTACACGCGCTTCAAACGAGATTTGAACGCAACCTTGTAACCTAAGCACTCATGGCCACGTGAAACGCGTGTCTACTGCGCATATATTACTAGTATTATGCGCAGATATCCCAAGCCGATCTTTTGTATGCGCTTCAAACGCGCTTCCCACGCGCGTTCTATCCCGATTTACGCGCGTTTGAACCTATAAAAACGCAAAAATTGGCGTACGGCACCGACGACACGCGTTCCTTAAAGACGCCGCGACTGCGCGTTTAAAATACGCCATATGCAATTATAGGGGCCATAGTTTTTACAGCAGCAAATATTGACATATACGTCACTATAATAACTGTCAGAGTGCAGTCTTTCGAGCCATTTTGCTACTTCTACATGCAGGCTCGATTTACACGCACACAAATTAATCGCAGGCCCTGTTCTCTCTGAAGGTACAGTCTTCAGAGAGAACAGGGCCTGCGATTAATTTGAAAAATAGAAAGAAGCTATTGCCAAGGCGCTGCGTCAATCTTGCCATGTAGATTGCAACCTCAGCTTGGTTGCGGCTTCGTAAAAGGTCCGTTGACACCCTGTATAAGGTTTCATCATCATCTACAGCCTATTAATGTTCCTACTGCTGGGACACAGGCCTCCTCTCTTTTTGAGAGGGAACGGGCCATAATCTACCACGCGATCTCAGTACGGATTGGTAGATGTCACATGTCTTCGAAATTTTTTGGTTCTATGACATGCCGGTTTCCTTACGATGTTTTCTTTCACCGTTTTGGGAGCGGTGATGAAATACACGAAGTTATGTGCCTGCCTGGGTTCGAACCTACGACCTACTGTTCTTAAGTCGGGGTCGCCACCACCGGGCTACCGCTGCTATATATGGTTGTATGGTGGGGTTGCTTCATATATCACACAATACGTTCGGGATGCTATGCGACATAGCACGTATTTGACTGAGAACAGAAACGCACAGTTTTTGTGTAATGATATATTATTATGGTCGATGATGTATGGTTTACAAAAATTTAATTTTATGATTCGTTTCCTATTAGAAATTGACAACCCTGCAATGCAAGAACAATCAAAACTGAATATACGCCACTTCTTATAAGAATTTTAACGTTGACGATGTCACTTATATTTTAAGAAGCAGCGGTGGCGACTTCGACTTACGTCGTGGTCAGTAACAATCAGTGGGGAACAGTAAGTCGTGGTTGCGAATTCATGCAGGCATTACTTTGTGTAATTTATTTCATCACCACTGCTCTCAAAACGGTGAAGGAAAACATCGTGAGGAAACCAGCATATCATAGAACCGAAAAATTCAAAGACATGTGACATCTACCAACACGCACTGGGCCTGCGTGGTGGATTATAGCCCATCCCTCTCCTAGAGAGGAGGCCTGAGTCCCTGCAGGGGGAACATTATAGATGATGATGATAAGACTTTCACCAATCGTATCGGAATCGTATCGGACAACTAAAAGAAGTCTTTGTCCATATTTCCTTTGCCTGGACAATCTGGTCGACTCGAGTATAAATATTAAATCGGTAACGATATCGATTTTATACCGATTACGGGGAAATACGCTATTATTAGTGCGGGCCGTAATTAAAATGGCTTTTAGCTTTAAATTTGTCATTGCCTTTACTTAGTTTTAGCTCTAGTTGGATATTTTATTATTTCCTTGAAAACTGTTAGTACCTATTTAAAATACTTACTGCGGTACTCAGAGATATTTAATGATTACTCAAGCCGTCACTTCGTAAAGGTTTGCCATATTTTTGGATGACTAATCCGTCAAAACCGTTACTAAGTGATGGCCCAAGTAATCATTAAAGCTCTCTGAGTGCAGCAGTTAGTCTAATTTCGTAATTTACCCATGATTATTATTTTAAAATACAACTTGATAGTTTCACCTTAGTTGCGTACCAAATTCTCATCATAGGCTTTTCCCCAACTATGTTGGGGTCGGCTTCCAACTGAATAACAGTATTTTACGTAAAACGAATCTGACCTCCAAAGCAAAATAATACTGGATGAAACCCCTTTGAAAAGACTGATTGTCAAACTGAAATTAAGGGTAGATTATATCCCGTCTTTGCTGCGGGATGTTGTAAGAGATACCGCGGCCTCAAGGGCTAAGAATGAACATGGGTGGTTTTTAGTCAGTAGAAGTCTGATACTCCCTTTCGCTACACCCAAGAGCAGGAGGGGTTATTTGATGATTTCCCACCCCCCAAAAAAAAGTGTTGGTTATAAAGGGTGTAAAAGTACCCTTAACGCAAACGAAGGGCACTTGTTCTCCCTACCACTGCGATATTTTTTTGGTTCTAGACCATACTTGGGAACTCCCTAGTTACGGAGATATTGGGGGTCAAAGTTCCAAATTTTTCACAGCTGTTTTTGTAAATACTAGTTTTTCAGGTTATAACTTTACTTAAATTACCTCCATGACCCGTAATTTACTATTCAATCCACTCCACTAATGTGATTTTTGACCCCTAAAAAAAAGTCGTTTCCCAGCACTTAGTTCATGTACCCGACTTTATTTATTTTGGGTATGGTTGGGTATAACGAGCTGAGCGTCAGGAGGCATCTCACACTCATCTCGTACATATTCAAGGTACTTAGAGGCAGGGTACATCATTCGGATATTTTAGGGCAGATAGGTTTGTGTGTTCCGGACAGGTACGTGGGGCGACGTCGAAAGCCACGCTTGCTGGCGGTGCCTCGCGCACGGACCAATCTATTGGGCGAGGCGCCAATGACGCGGGCACTCCGCACTCTTAACCTTGTAGCTGGTGATGTGGATTTATTTCATTGTTCTCTGAGTGAGTTCACAAAAAATGCAATGTTTGTGATTAGTTACAAAATTTAATTTTAAATTATTATTGTGTACACTATCGCATTAGGGTCCTGTAAAGATAGTCGTAATATGGAGAATAAATAAATAAATAAAAAAAAATAAAAAAGTTTGATGTACAGAATGCTTGGTTGACTTATGTGTGATGGGTTAATTTACACCCTGTATATTTTTTTTACAAAAGAACGAGGATCGAATACTGAATACCTTTCCTCATTAAGTCCCTTGTTTAACCTAACCTCATACCAAATAAAAAGTAAAGACGGAACTCTGCGAACAGCAAAGTGAGGCCGGTCAAACTACGCCTCGCATACACGCACACACGTCTCAGACCAAATAAAAAGTTTAAGATCAAGGCGTAGTTTATGTTATACGTGTGTGCGTGTATTGTGTATGTACACGGCGAGGCGTAGTTTAACCGGCCTCACTTTGCTGTTCGCAGAGTTCCGTCTTTACTTTTTATTTGGTCTGAGAATCTAACATACTGTATATCAAGGGACGGTTCTGCCGATTCGCCCTCTTGTCCTTAATCGTTTAAGCAATTTCTGAGATATTTAACCGCAATTATGTAAATCTAAGATGCTCAATATATCTGAAGGAATTAAATTAAAAAAACGAGTAAAGATAACCTTGGTTAGCCGTAAATAACCGAAAGGGGCGTGGCTAACGGCGAAGGGGTGTGGTTTGAGGCGATGCGTCTTAATAATACTGATTACCCTATATTTTTTACTTGTTTTTAATATCAAAATGGGGATTTACTGTGGTTTAGGGTAAATAGAGTCTTGCGTTTAGATTTGTCTGGTTGTTCTACTGTCGCAAGCAGTACATCTGAATATGAGAACGTGAGTTCGATTATGTCTCAGACCAAAAAAAAAGTATAGACGGAACTCTGCGAACAACAAAGTGAGGCCGGTCAAACTACGCCTCGCATGCACGCACACACGTCTCAGACCAAATAAAAAGTTTAAGACCAAGGCGTAGTCTATGTTGTACGTGTGTGCGTGTATTGTGTATGTACACGGCGAGGCGTAGTTTGACCGGCCTCACTTTGCTGTTCGCAGAGTTCCGTCTTTACTTTTTACTTGGTCTGAGGATTTTGTTTCTCAGTAGCAGCTCGAAATCTGTAATACTAAAACTAAATCATTAGTTTAAAAGGTTAACCCTGTAGGGTAGAAATAACAACCACACACAAATGGTCACCAAGTTTCTAGTACGTCATACTCGGTAGATACCTAATTTTGTTTTAACAGCGGTTCCACTCATTTGTGTAATTTATTTCATCACCACTTCTTTCAAAAACGGTGGAAACCGGCAACGGAGGAATATTCTAGAATCAAATATTCCAAGATATGTGAAATTTAGCAACCCACACAGGGTGAAATAAAGCCCATTGCCTCTCATAGAAAGGAGGTACGTTCCCAGCACTGGGAACAATATAGCTTATTCCATATATCTAACGAAAAACAGCTTAAATATCTCTCTAAAAATTAGAAATCTAGAATTCTAAAATATAATAATAATAATTAGCTTGGACCCTGTTCCCGATACCGGCGGGCTACAATTTTTTATATTTTTAAATGTTTTATAATTTATTTTTTGTAAAGAATATTTAAAAATGTAGTAAGTTTGTAACAAAATAAATAAATGGAATAATAATAATAATATTCCACAACTATCACACAACGCCTTAATACATATTATAGATAAATTACACCCAGACACAGAACAAATGATCGTGCTCATCACACAAACATTTGTCCTGGGTGGGAATCGAACCCACGACCTCCGGCATAGCAGTTAGGGTCACTAACCACTAGACCAACAGGCCATAAGCGCTACTATATACCGATTTAAAAGTCGAAAACCTCGGAAGCTTCTGTTACCATTAAACGGGTTTTAAAAATCAGTGTAACTGTTTTAAAATAGTTCCTATTACTGTCATTTAGGGTCAAATAGACAGTCCGACAGACATTACCTATTAGTGCTGCCATAGAATAAAAATTGCAGTAGCGACAATTCAGATCTGAAGTTATTCTAAACGTTCATTGTCGAGTTATGAATCGGGTATTGGAAGAAAATAACGTTGTGTAGTATTCGTTTTTGCTTCGATGGAAGAAAAATAGGAATCTAATATCGGAAGAAAAATATAAGCTTCTAAACAGGAATATATAGCCCCAGAGATATTTCTTGAAGGCGTGTTATGCCAAGTCAAAGGCTCATGGGCCTCTTGGCGCTTTGAACTGGCAGGCCAGTTCGCCAGATCTGAAGGGACCAGGGTTCTTTTTTCGGCATTTGGAAATATCGTGTTTACCACAGCAAACCGCATACCTAATTCCAACACAATCAAGTCAAGCAACATGAAATTTTGTAAAACCAAACCATTTTAAAAAGAGGAACCATGGAGTTTCTTGTCGGTTCTTCTTCATAGAAAACGATGAACCCGAACCGTGTTTCTCAACGTTTTCTAGGTACCTATGAAGGCCTATGTGAAATAAAATTATAAGTACCTATGGTTTTTGAAAACAATTCATAAAACAAGCACAAATGTGCAGGAACTCAGGATCATTTAACTGAGATCATGGTTTATGTACCAAAAGGGATGTTTACTGACTAAACAAAATGTGATTCTAATTAGTCCGTCTGCTAGATTATCGAAAAATATTGGATACGTATTTTTTGTTTTATCAAATCAATAAAAAATTACGAAGATAAAACGCGCCAAAGATTGGAGTGGGGGTTTGTGACGTCACTGACCGGTAAAAAATGCCATACTAATGTCTTAGAATAGACGTCACACAAGTTTTCAAAGCACTGTATCGTCCTCATTGTTTGTTTATACGTGAAAAAACCCTATTTCATCAATAAAAGACTTTTAAAACTTAATTTTAAAGCGAAAATATTTTTATTTATTTACAACAAAATTGCAGCGAATTCACATTATTACATTACGTTTGCCCACCGCTTTACGAGTTTCGCATCTGTCTGATCCACCCGGTTTTATTATTCTATGGCGCTACGTATATCAAATGCTAGACTTTTATTTTAAACTAGCTTTTACTGGGTGTGGTGTAGTTGGTTTGCAAAGATTTTTGGGACAGAATGTGATATACTATTATTTTGGTCCTGATATCAATTTGTTTTGAACTAATCTATTAATGACACTTTTATTTATTTGACGACACGGTTAGCGCAGTGGCTCAAGCAATGGACTGCTGCGCTGCGTGTCGCGGGTTCGATCCCCGCACGGAACAAATATTTGTATGACCTACAGATAGTTGTTCCGGGTCTGGGTATTTGTGTATGTGAGTTTAAATGTTTGTGAACGCACCCACGATACAGGAGAAATTCCCAGTGTGGGGCAACGTTTTTTAAAAAAAAAAAAATGTTAGTCGATACTTTGAATTTCCCGAGTCTAAAGCCCTACATTTTTTCATATTCAAGTTCTGGGATCTGGACATAACCTGACCAGCAGGGCTATTGCGTATCTTTTAAATGACAGTGGCTATCGTAAAGTTTCAATCAATTAACTGTCAAATGTACTAAACCATAACCAATTTGACAGTTAATCCATGAACAATATGATAGCCACTGACATTTAAAAGATACTTAATAGCTCTGCTGAAGCTAACAAGTTACCCACTTGTGAAGAGACTGGTCTCTTCCCAAGTATGGCTTAGCTTAGCTTAGCTGTACCTGTACGCTATTATGAAAGGCTACACTAGCCTTTAAACTTCTCCTGAACAGTTTCCCCTTAGTTTCCTATAATTAAAATGTAGAGAATAATACTTAGGAGCAATATGTTTTACATTTCAAACTAGCTTCATAAGTTTATTATTATCAGAGTGAATGTTATAAATTACTGTTTGGCAGGTATTAGATTTTCTAGTTAGAAAATTGTTATCTGGTTCGGAATATCATTTAAACGATATGAAGAGGTTATGTTTGAAACTGTAACTTACACGGGATGTAAAACACGTCTCGTGTGTCAATCAATCAATCTGAACTTATTTATTCAAACTAGGCTGATAATCAGCACTTTTCGAACGTCAAAATTTACTTTACTTTACTTATTAACAAGACACAGTCCCAAAAAACGCCCATCCTTCGACACTTCCTAGTGTTTTAGCTGGAAAGAAGAAGTGGCGGAACAAACTCCCCAGCAACACATCTGTCTGTTATGTTGGTTAGAAGAACCAGACTCGATACAATAGTAAGGTGCAAGCTGTTAATGACTACAGACACAAATTTTAATCAATAATTAAAAAGTATTTAATAATAAAAAAAAAATGTAATACAATAAAATAAACACAATACATCAGTCAACTAATCTTGGAGAAAGAACATACTTAAATAGCAAACAAAGACATTGTCTTGTGTTACCGCCACAAAAGGAAAAAATAATTGTACATAATTGTAGGCCCATATTTTATCATGTGTGAGTTCCATGCAAGCCTATTGCTATCAACCGCGCACAAATCAAAATCAAAATCAAAATCAAAATCAAATCAAATCAAATCATTTATTGCTTTGCAAACATGGGTAATGGAACATAGATGTTTGTTTTATAATAAAGATCTCCATATTTTACCGTCCCATGGGCATTCAAATAATTGGTTTACAGTGGCATGTCAAATAAAATAAAATAAGAATCACACTAATATTATAAAGCTGAGTTTGTGAGTGTGTATGTTTGTTACTTCTTCACGCAAAAACTACTGAACGGATTTAGAGAAAATTTGGTACACAGATACTTTATAACCTGGATTAACACATATGATAGTTTTTGTCCCGATTTTATCTTCCCGTGGGATAATTTTCGAGTTGTAGCGGGCGGAGCCGCTGCTCGCAGCTAGTAAAATATAAATTAGAAAATGTCAAGCTGGTCAAAATAATAAAAAAAACAGACTGCGTGGCTACTAATGAGTAGTTTCTGTTGAAAAGGCCCAATTAGGAAAATTCCTAGTGTACGGCAACTTTTTTTTTTTTTTTTAAACATTTCAGGTAGAAAAACGGGGAACTCATATGTATGGAGAATCCCAACACCGCGTTCGCTCTTAATAAAAACTAAGCCATATAGAAGTGGAAGTTTAAGAACTCAACCACCGTAGTCGGGTCAAAATAGGCATATTACTCACACTGTGCTAAATCAGTCCATCCTTATCTTTACTCATTCATAGAATTCTCAGTATCCTTGCACTTTTAAATAATTTAAAACAATCACAATATTGTTTAACCGTCACTTTTGCTTTTAAACATAAACCACCATTCATTAAAACAATGCTTTGAAAAAAAACACAAATTGAAAGTGGCATTGTTTTCATTTCCTGAGAAATGTTGTCAAAGATGATACAAATGCAAAATAGTTAAATAGCACTGCTAATTTTGAAATAGGTGACAGTCATTTGTTCAACGTTTTTTGCAAAGCTGCTACCTGAAACCTATTTGCATTGACATTGGTATAACTAAGAATCTGTTTGTAGAACTGAGCCGCTAGTTTGAAGGAAATAATAATTTATTACGCCTCGCGCCTGCTAGCCTTGGTGGAGTAGAAAAAGTTTTTTTTTTATAAAACATTGCTTCGCACTCCCACGATACAGGTATTTCCTGTATCGTGGGTGTGTTCACAGACATTAAACTCACATACACAAATACCCAGACCCGAAATAACTGTCTGTAGGCCATACAAATATTTGTTCCGTGCGGGGATCGAACATCACTCATTATTTAGCTGTTATGTACAATAAGGGTGATATATACCTCATAATATTGCAAGCTTACAAACTAGTATTAGAAAACAATTATTCTGCTGACATCGGCAAAAAAGAAACCATAGGAGAAGCGTCATGTTTTGGAAAGTATAGGAGTAAACTAAAAACAACGGTGGGCGCAATTCGCTGCCTTGTGGTACCACAAGTGAGTTTACATATACCTGAAAATATATTTAAATTATTTTTAAACCTTTTTATAAATCGAAATTAGATTGTATTCGAGAATGTGCAATGCCCCTAATTCCATACGCATTTATTTTCTGTCACAGTATAAAAATATTATGATCAACTACATAGATCGAATGCTTTTGCAGTTTTCAATTCAGTCTTAAAGTTTAGTTGTGTGCTTGACTAACCACGCGATTACGTCTGTAATGTTTTATAATCGCCTTGTCACCTATTACATTTACAAGAAGTATGTTTGAATCAATAAAACGTCTAACAATGGACAAACAAACTTAAATCGAACCTATAATAGGACCTTAAGCTTAGCAGTCACGATTTTTATTTATCTTACTCGTATTTTCACAAATGTATACCAATACTGCTTACTCCATCAACGTTATTCAAGCGCCCATAAAACGTTGGACGGTCAGCAACAGAACTAGCTTTATATTTCGAAATAATTATTTTATGTACAGGACTCCGGCTATTATTTTTAATGTTTTATTATTTTTAAAGTTTATTCTTCAAAATATTGGTTACTCTTCGAATAGCTTGTTAGTAACGAGTAATATCCAACAAGTTTTATTTAAAAAAACCTGGTTTGAAACTAGTTGTGTTTATTTATTTACTTAAAATGACTTCAAATTATTAATGTGTTAATCTTCTTCTTAACGATAACCGTACATAGCTCTCTAATAATAAGGAATATCATCGATGAAGTCGGAGCCCGCTGGGGTCAGTACGTTCGGCCAGGGTTGCGGAATTTGTTCGAAAGGGTTATCACAACTCTTGGACACGGATAAGTTTAAGTCAGAATGAGACACTCCCTTCTACGCTGCCCAGATCGGGCAGAGTCATATGACGATACCCCATCCTTAAAAAAAAGAGGAAGCTTTCTAATAAAAATAAGGATAAACAAAAAAATACTACCTATCAAATTGACATCCTTGCCGTTGTTACTGGCAATAACCGAAAAGCAATAATCTTCCATCTGAAAATCATTGTGGCAATATATTAGTTGGTCCGGGGCAAGTTGCCCGCTGCCCGGGGTTCCCCGATGGTTCTGATAACACAAAAGATGATTATGATTGATCTATGTCAGTTGACAGGGATATAGCGTCGCTAATGGCTTCGGTGTAGGGAGGGGACACGTTATCGATAAGTTTGGTTTGAAAGAAGAATTAACAAAACATCACTGGTGCTAAAGCAAAGAAATTCTTTAAAGGGTGTGCTTTTTTAGTAAATGTCAAAGGAGGTCTTACTCTTATATAAAGAGGGAGTTAATATAACATATCACCACGTCTGTAATCTCCAAATCGTTAGACAGAGGTATACCTAATAGTACAGTCAGCAGCAGAAGTAGCTCAACATTTTGGAATATTAATTATTTGATTTACAGTACTCGAGCTGTTATTATTAATGTTTCAGATGATTATTCTTTAAAATATTTTTGAAGTCGGTTATAAGTAGCATTTTGCAGACATGTTAGGTTTCTAAAGTAAAACATCTATTCATAAGGGTTAACCTTTAAAAGTTCTACAAAATCCCAAGGGGTGATCTGGTTTTGTAAGTCTGTACCCAGCCTACAATTCCCACTGCAGGGACCCAGGCTTCCTAGAGGAGAGGGATGGGCTTATAATCCACAACGTGGGCCCAGTGCGAGATGTCACATGTCTTCGATTTTTTTTGTTCTAGGACATGCCGGATTTCTTACGATGTTTTCCTTCACCGTTTTGTGAGCAGCGGTGATAAATTAAATTACACAAAGTAATGAGCTTGCTTGGGCTTGAACCCACGATTTACTGTTCGTATGTTGCGGCCACCACCACTGGGAACATCGCTGCTCATGTTATTGTTTTTTAGCCATGAGGTACCTCATAATAATCGTTAAATGGAATAATGTCATAATGGTCAAATTCTCGTTTCTATCGATTAAAACTCAGTACATCCTTACGCCACTTTTTACGCGAACAAAGAAAAAAATTGGGCAATCTCTTTAACTACGCAATGACATTTCAATATTTTTGTTATTGTTACGCGCTTACGTGTATCTTTTCAGAAACTTTCTTTTCTAATCTTTTTCTTCGTACAAAGAATTATTTTTTTAAGAAAAAGATCTGTTGTTTTAGGAGAAAGGGTGTTTTTTAATGGTTTTATAAGTGAGTGCTTTCTAGTTCCGCTTTTTTATGATATAACGGGTTACGGTTAGTGTAACTTGCATAACGCGTGCAAGTTACAATGGGAGAAAGAATTGTAAAATGGCACCGTGTTTTATTTTACTTGTTTAACAAAGGTAGCGTCTTTCTGTTGTTTCCTTGTTATTATTTAATTTACAAACTATGTACAATTTACAGAACTAAAATTATAATAAAACTAGCTTGTGCCAGCGGTTTCGCCCGCGTGGAGTTCGATTATTGACCCACGGGATCATACTACCGAGATAAGAAGTATCCTATGTGTTAATCCAGGTTATAAACCAGCTGTGTTAATTTCATCCACATCCGTTCAGTAGTTTTTGCGTTAAAGACTAACAAACATTCATCCATCCATACATACATCCTCACAAACTTTCGCATTTATAATATTAGTAGCATTAAGTAGGATATATAAAAGAATTGAATTTGTAACTGTTATTATTAAAGTAACTAGTGGTTAAGGCCCCGAATTGGTGCTCCAGGCCAAGAGACCACTAAAGAGTGTCTGGAGAGGCGCCACCACCTTCCGCTTGACGCAGGTCCTCACCGGACACGGTTGTTTCGGGAGGTACCTGCACAAAATCAGGCGGGAGGAAACGCCCGGGTGTCACCACTGTGAGGATCGACCGGAGGACACGGTGGAGCACACCGTGGAGGTGGAAAAAAGGCCAAGAGACCAGCTGGACACGTTGGAACCACTGCCGTAGGAGCTCGACACCTGGGTTGAGCCTTCGCTTATTTGCTGCTAAAAGATACTAATGTGTGATGTATATAGATGTATCTAGCTCAACATCATCACCAGCCATCACCACACTTTGAGGTCGGCTTTCAGTCTAACTGGATGCGGCTGAATACCAATACTTTACATGGAGCGACTGCCTATTTGGGCTCCACCATCTAGTTCATCATCATCATCATCAACAGCCTATTAATGTTCCCACTGCTGAAACACAGGCCTCCTCTCTTTAAGAGGGAATGGGCTTTAATCTACTACGCGGGCCCAGTGCGGATAGGTAGATGTCACATGTCTTCGAAGTTTTTGGTTCTAAGACATGCCGGTTTCCTCACCATGTTTTCCTGCACCGTTTTGAGAGAAGCGATGATTCAGAAATAAATTACACTAAGTAATGTGTCTGCCTGGGTTCGAAGCCACGACCTACTGTTCGTAAGTCGGGGCCGCCAACACTGGGCCACCGCTCCTACCGTCAAGTTAGTACTAAGTAATGCGAGAACCTCTTGGTAAGACTTGCTATCGGCTATCACAGGCATGGAGAACGTTTGGTATGTAACGTGTAGCCACCATCCCCACGGATCAACTTAAGTAACAGAGTCTTAATGCGGCCGCCACACTATGCTCCTTGCGCTGCTCATCGCTATGCTCCTCGCGCTGCCGCTATTTGCCGCGTTGTTGCCCGCTCTGTCCACACTGCTCTACTCGCGCAATTAATCGCGACGCTCCTACAAAAACAAAAACCGACAAAATAGGGAGCGATGGGCAGGACGAGGAGCATGACGTGCGGCATGACGAGTAAAGTGGCCACACTATGTCTCTGCCTGCTTTCCTCACTACTTCCCACGCCACTCGTCGAGTGTGTGGCGGCCGCATAATGCGCTAACAGCAGCAAAACTAGCGCCACCCACATCTTTTACTCTAAAATAACATTAAATTTGAATAATTCAAAACACTAACATGCTTGTAAATAACCTGTAGTATTTTTAAAATCACTTTTCATTATTCTAGGCTTGATAAAGAGAATTTACTGATTAAAGATAAAAGTGCCTACTTTTGGCGGTGGTAAGTATTTTCCTATTACAATAAGTATTGTAATTGTTAGAATGTTTTAAACTTTTCAAATTTGATGTATTTGTAGAGTTAAATAAATAAGAGGTTGGCGGCGCTAGATTCGATGATGTTAGCGCCTTAAAAATCGACCCGAGTGGCAATTATAATTTACCTACGAGCTCCCCAAATTGATCTACTGTTTCAATCTACTAGATAATAGTCTATCCACCCCATATCTTTCTTAAAATAAACACAAAGCTTAATACCTTGTAAAACATGACATTTTGACATAATATTTGCTTGAAGATATAACCGTTCAGCAACCCTTTCTTTCAAAATTGTACCTTAACCCCAGCTTTACAAGATTCAGAAAGGTTATTTTTGATAAATTTTGTACGGATTTCACTTGGGCCCAACAAAATTGTGCTTTAGATTGGTTTGAATAAAGTTTAAAATCTGTTTGCAGGAGAGTTTTATATAGATTGATAAAACTCATAATCCTGATGTATGATTATTGGTTTGTGATTGATAACGTCATGATGAAAAGGTAGGGTTGTTTTGTAAGGAACATATTGGTAATTTTGGTAGCTATTGGCTATTGCGCTAAGAATAAACTAAGTATGGCAATGGTGGCCCAGTGGTGGCGGCCCCGACTAACGAACAGTGAATAGTGGGTTCGAACCCAGGCAGGCGCATTACTTTGTGTTATTTATTTCATTACAACTGCTCTCAAAACGGTGAAGGAAAACATTGTGAGGAATTCAGCATGATTGTCTTAGAACCTAAAAAATTCGAAAGACATGTGACATCTATCAACCCGCACTGGGTCCGCGTGGTGGGTTAGGTATAGCCCATCGCTCTCCTAGAAAGGAGGCCTGTCAGTATGTACCTACTGACAGGTAAATTGATTAAAATAAACTACTGTACTCTCAGACCAAGTAAACATACACATTTTTACTTGTAATAGCGTGGTTTTTGTGGCTTCACTGTTGGTGTTCGCGGCGCGCCGTCTATCTTTTTTTCTTGGTCTGAGACTGTACTACAGACCAGGGTGGATATTTTTTGAAAATAAACATAATTATAGAGGAGGATGAAACCCATTGGAAAAGGAATAGAATTTAACAAAAAGTAAAGGAAAAACAAATTACAGTCGATCTGAGAAAGGTTGTGTGTGAGGAAAGGAAGTGGAGGTGGAAAGGTTTTGAGGGGGAAAACGGTTTATCTCGATTTCCGGCAAAACTAAAAAAAAATTAAACGGCAAAGTTGTAGGTTATAAAAAGATCTACAACTTTGAATTTACACTTTTTTTACATAACCTCAAAAATGTGAAAATGTTTTCTCTCTTAGACACCCTTTCCAACCTCAGATCGATCGAAATTTATATAATTTACTTTTACTTTTTACCGATTTTGAAGGCTTTGGGGGGCTCTACTGCTGTTTTGTATTTGGTAAATTGTCTACAACGAAAATGACGAATAACGTCTTCAAAATATTTCGGCGAACGTAAAGGGTTTTACCGTCATTCTAACTGTTACCTACTTTTACCGCTTTACAAAGTTAGGGTTACATTTATTATTGCTTATTACTCATCAACAATTATTATTGTTAGTACAAGAAATTTTTATTTATCTTTGTTTCCTTCTCAACTTTCTTTTAATGGTTTGCAATGAACTAATAAAATAATAAAACAATTGTTTGTCGGGCTGTTAACGGGTGTCTCTACCCTTTCTAAAAGGGTTTCCTTGTCATAAAATTATCGGTAAAGAGAAATACTGTTTTGTCCTTTTAAATATTGCAGTTTTATAATTACGGTTTTTTTTTGTTTTGGTAGTGGTAGAAACAAATTGTGGTGAAAGTTTGTTAATACTCGTACATCAGTGATACGCGATTTTCTTAAGTTTTTTTAATTATTTTTTTTTGAATAGGGCAGATCTGAAATGCCTTCTTTGTCATTATGTGAACTAACTGCCGCACTCAGCGAGCTTTAGTGATTACTTAGGCCATTACTTAATAAAGGTTTTGACAGTTTTGTCATACAAAAGTGTCAAATCCGTACTAAGAGACGGCTTAAGTAATCATTAAATATCTCTGAGCACCGGAGTTACTGCCGCACTCAGAGACCTTTAATGATTACTTAGGCCCACTTAGTGAAGGTTTTGGCGGTTTGCCATACAAAAGCATGTCAAACCTTTACTAAGTGACAGCTTAAGTACCTAATCATGAAATATCTCTGAGTACCGCAGTTAGACTGTTTGTTTTTTGCATTATTAGCACAGTATCAAGTTTATAATTACAACCACTCGGATAAATTTTTAGGTTCAGACCGACCTTGCCTTGGTTGGTCTGTGGATGGGTAACCTAAACACCCGTGTAATGGTCCCATGAGATCGTACTACCGAGATATATGAGTATCCTTTGTGATAATTCTGGTTATAAATTTAAAGCCAGGTTATAAGCCATTTTAATGATTTGAACGTTTTTGTATGGAAGCTGGCATATCGACCCACCGCCATTTTGTTTTTTTTTGGAAATAACGGCCAGCGATGAAATTGGTATGTATGGATAGACAAACAAAAAATGTCATGTTACATGGTACCCCAAAGTGTCTCGTTAGGGATCGAAATATTTGAAGGTAAAGATTGACATATTAGTACTATGACCACATAAAAAAAAGACCATTTACGTGTTTAAAGGGTGTAAAAGTACCCTTAACGCAAACGAAGGGCACTTGTTCTCCCCACCACTGCGATCATTTTTTTGTTCTAGACCATATCTACGAACCCCCTAGTTACGGAGATGTTGGGGGTCAAAGTTCCAAATTTTTCACAGCTGTAAAATGTTCAGGATAAAGTTGAATTTAAAGAGTAAGTACTCAATACTATAAATGGGTTTAATGAGAATTTTATACATTAGATTAAATTAATGTAAATACTAGTTTTTCAGATTATAACTTTACTTAAATTACCTCCATGGCCCGTTTACTATTCAAAGCATCCATTAGCACAGTAAAATGAAATTTTTGAGACCAAAAAAAAAGTCGCTTTCCAACAAAAAATTTGCGTAGGGGTACTTAGTTAGATGTAACTGAGAATGCTTGGTTGACGTATGTGTGAAGGGTTGATTTACACCCTGTATAGGCGTTGATAATTATTAATACTGTTTACTGAAAGAGAGTAGGTACATTACATACTACTAGGAGCACGAGAAAACTGTTCTTTGACATAACATAGCGTTTCATTGCGATGCCAAGCGATTTTCTCGTGCGTATAATAATAATTAACCTGGGAAAGATTATTTTGATACAATTATAGCAAAAAAAATCTAATTAAGTAATCCGTCAGATAGATTTCCAAAAAATATTGAACATTTATTTTTTTACTTTTTTCACGTGAACAAACATTAAGACGATACTTTGCGGTGCTTTGAAAACTCATGTGAAGTCATATTCAAATCTGTGACGCGTTTTGTTTTATTTAAAAAACAAAAAATACGTATCTTATTTTTGTTCGTCTAAATGTCCTCTATCCATACATACCACTTTCATCGTGGGCCGCGATTTCGAAAAAAGACAAAATGGCGGGCAGGTTAATAAGCCAAATCGGTTCTATGCCCTTTCATACAACAGTCGCGCACAAACAACTTTTTGCTGTCTTGGGTCACGATCTTTTTTCACGGTGGACCACTGAAAACCAGTACTGTGATGTGCCTCCCATAGTAATAATAGAACAACGCTACACACGCTTCTCTGCTCGCCTGTACTTTCAGACACACTGCAAGACACTAGACTATGCGTCCAGATCCAAAATGTGATAATTATAGAACACACAGCCAGACTAGAATATCTAACTGGCTTCGGCTGTACCTGACTACGGCGGGAAAGTTTCACGTGCTGCAGTGTTATTCTGATCGGGTGAGAAGTTTTTCTATTCAATTAACTTTTTATAGAATAGGGAAATTATAAATTTGTTGTTGTTTGTATGTCTGTTAATTTTGGGCATTCAATAATAAGATTATTAACGTACAAACTTACGTCTTCAGTTGGACAGTATCGATGCGTTGAAATAAACTTTTCATCTCACAAAAAAATATTTGAATGTTTGTCTCATTAACCGCTTATCTTAGCCTTTTGTTTTAGTGACAGTTATTATTTTAATAATAACTGTCACTCGGGTTGATCTTTAGATTGATTCCACTCCCAAAATATTTGACAAAAGGCTAAGATAAGCGGATAATGAGACAAACATTCAAATATTTTTTTGTGAGATGTTGCAAAAGTTTAAACCCGAGTGACAGTTATTATTTTAATAATAACTGTCACTCGGGTTGATCTTTAGATTGATTCTTTAGGTTAAGCGGCGGTTGCCTAGGTTCGTCTGTGCATGGGAAACCGCCCGTTACATACCGAGTTTCCTCCATGCTTCGGAATCCCATATATAGATCTTTGGCAGTCGTTAAAGTCTGACAGTCAGTCTTACAAAAGGGTATCGTATTACCCAGTAGGTATTAACTGGGTTGTGGAGGTCAGGCAGTCACTCCATACTCAGCTGCATCCGGTTAGACTGGAAGCCGACCCCAACATAGATGGGAAAAGATTAGGCAGATGATTCCCTCTTGTCCCCTGTTACTTGGGGTCAGCGCAATAAATTTGTGTCTTCCATCCTCCTCTGTCAACCGTCACGCTCTATCACTTACTCCTTTTCTTTCCTCTCTTTCTCACCCTCTTCATTAATCAAAATTTATATTCAGCACTCTTTCATTCACATGTAGGGACTTAAACTGTAACCGTAATTAGTGTTTTTAAAACAGTTATAACAGAAATGAAATTAAATGTAACAGATACAATAATGTTACCGAATGAAACAGTAACCTTTTTGTGATAATATGTGTAACTGAAATAATCAGTTTTAGTATAGCTTTAGGTATTTAGTAATTGCACAGTACGATAACAACGTGTGACCGTAAGAGTGTAAGACCTGTTACACTTATTAACACTTCTTTATCTTTTACGGATATGTTACGGTTACACTTTTGTACGTGTTTTGGGTTAACGCATTGAAAACACATTTAGAGGTGTTACATATTTGATTCTGTTACCAATTCAACATGTAACACTTATAATTCTGTAATCTTTATGAAGGTGTTTTTAAGTCCCTGTGATCACATGCGTTTTGACCCTTCTCAACACATGGGCATAAAACTATACAATAGACATAAATATTATGTTTTCACTTCTATAAATCGTTCATAATCTCATGTGACTAAAGTTTAAGGTGTACTTAAAACTACACCAAATGAAAATAAAAACATCTTTACACTTTTCTTTAACCTAAAAAATATTATCCTTTGCGCGGCGTCATTTTTCATTACGATATTTCTTCTTAAAATGTTCTTGGTAAGGAATAAAAAGCCCTTTGTCCTCTGGGACGCAAGGACTGGAGCTATGTTTTAGCGGAATACTTGACACGTTGGGCAAACACGTAATATTGCTCCGCTAAGTACCGCGAGTTGAGTGTTAAGGTGGATGTCTGTTATGGCGTAACATCCATTATGAAAACTTGTTCTTTAGGATTGTTATGGAAGTCTCAAGAGACCGTGCAGTATTCTGTTTTTTATTTCTGCTGCATGTTTACACGACACGTGACTTTGGTGCTAAATCTCTGTCTTCGGTGCGAGATCTTTTCAAAAATGTCATAGCGACTGACGTAAAATAGCTTAAGTAGGTACCTTTTATTTACAGAATTGATTTAGGAATCTGGTTTATAATCATTTCATCCCTTGGAATTCTAGAATCGCTACGCCAGACAGCAGGTAACGCCCGCCAAACCCCATATCTTAGTATCTGTTACTATACTAGGTACTCGGATTTGCTAATTGTTACAAATTTACAATACAATACCAGCATTTAGAGAAAGAAATATTTTAGATTTGCGCTTAAAATGACGCAACGCATAGCAACTCCAACTTCAAACCAATTTGCATTTGAGATTTTGGCGGCTGTAGCTCGGAGACCTTACACTGTATTGTACCGCGACCCTAAGACGCGGAGACCATAAATAAAGTAAACAAACAAACACAAGATATTAAGTTACTAATGTATTGTGGAACTTTAAACTTGCACTTTATGATGATTACGTTCAACGTTCTGAGGGTAGATGGCGCTGGCTGTACCTACTGTGATGCACAACCTTAAAGTTACTTACTAATTGTTTTTGTTGTTTTTTTTGTGTACCTACTGTGTAAATATTTCGACACATATGTATTTTTGTTATGAAATAAATAACTTGAAACTTGACGGAATGTGAAGTCAAAGACCCATCGGTATTATTTTGAAACTCTGACACAATATTTGGCACCGACCACATGAAAATCAACAAAAAACTGCGGGCCTTAAAACATTTTGTTCAATCTGTGAATAAATCCCGAGTAGGTACCCGCGTTCATTAGCCTAAAGAACAGAACAAGGCGAGGCGGTAGGCCCAGAAGGAGATGGCGTGATGAGCTGGACTCTCATCAAAAGGATTGGGCCCAAACAGCCAAAGACGGAGCCCTGCAGTGGGACACATCAGACTTATAATAATTATAAATGGTGGCTAATGGTCATATCTGTGAGGAGCAGATCCTTAGTACCACGTGACCCGTTCCTACAATCATTCTGATCAAGGGCTTGATCCAGAAGGCAGTACTTCTGGACACGCCGCGCTTTGTAAGAAGGTACCTCTCTCAAGAGCACTGACCACCGGTAAGAACCCTGTTCCCAATGCCGGATGGGCTACTACTTTTTACCGACTGCGGCGAAGCCCAAAAGGAGGATTATGTGTTTAGCGTGTATGTATGTCTGTTTCTTTGTTCCCTCATATTTACTTATAATTTTAAATGTTTTTAAATCTTTTAGTAAAATTTAAAAATGTATTTAGTAAAAAAAAGTAAAGGATAAAATAAAAATGACATGTCGTGTTGACCAACACAAAAATCGGTAGTTCCTGATATCGTCTGAGCCAAACAGCTTGACACATTACAAGATAGGGACTATCGTTCAGATAAGTTATAATATTTACCTACGTAACAGTCATAGGGAGCTTATCGGCTGCCTAAGTATACATGTTGGACATGACATAAGTAAACACGTACTTCAACAGAACATCTTCCATGCATATCTAAGATAATCTAAATTATTTATTTTCATTAAATAAAACCTTTCCTTTGGACTTTCTCCTGTATCGTGTTTGTGCGTTTACATGCAAACATTGAAACTAACATACACACATAACAGCTCTCAAAACGATGAAGGAAACATCGTGAGAAAACCGGATAAATTAAAAAATCGAAAAAATCTAAACCCGCACTGAGCTTGCGTGGTGCATTATAGCACATTCCTCTCCTAGAGAGGAGGATTGAGTCCCTGCAGTGGGAACATTATAGACTGATAATGTTATTTATTTTATAAAAAAAAAAACCATTGACTTTCTCATGTATCGTGGGTGCTTTAAAAACATTAAACACATACACAAACCCGGATAACTCTCTGTAGGCCATACAAATATTTGTTTCGAGCGGGGATCTAACCCACGACTCACAGCAGTCAATCACTGAGCCACTGCGCCAATCGTGCCGTCAAAATTGAGTCAGCCGAAAATGTGGCGTCGAGTTTGGCCTTCTGATAGATGCTAGCTGATGCTCTTGTGATGTGCATCATCGTTTGTCGGTCCTTGTTAACCCCGTAGGGTAGAGAGAGTTGGGTCTATAAGACCCACTGTTCCCTAGCTACGTTTCAGTCCCATCAACTCCAGTATTCCTTGATTCCTTCTTTATTGTGTGGATAGTTGCCTTACCTGGTCTCAGAGTTCTCTTTTTGGGGGATGGGTAATCATCAAATAACCCCTCCCGCTCTTGGGCAGAGCGAAAGGGAGTGTCAGACTTCTACTGACTAAAAACCACCCATGTTCCTTCTTAGCCCTATATATCAAGGCCGCGGTATCTCTTAAAACATCCCGCAGCCCCGACGGGGTACATCGGCCATGGACTTGGCTTTACATACCGTCGAGAAAGGCTAAATCTACTGGTTTAGCCCACTCTCGGCCCCTCGCCCCCTAACTATAGTCTACACATGGCCCCTGGGGACTATGCTGGATTCCTCACGCGATGTCTTCCTTCACCGGAGCAAGTCATAATTAAATATACAATACGCATATTATTATGAATCCAAAAAATCTGGTGATGAGTGCGTCAGCGACTTGGGTTCGAACTCGGGACCTTTGACTTTGCAGTCTAACAGTCACTCCACTAAGCTATCACTGCTTTTTAACCGACTTCCCAAAAAGGAGGAAGTTCTTAATTCGATTGGTATTTTTGTTATCAAGTCCAGTCAAAACATCAACCAGTCGGGGCTGCGGGTTGTTCACAAAGATACCGCGGCCTCGACATTTGTAACAGGGCTAAGAAGGAACATGGGTGGTTTTTAGTCAGTAGAAGTCTGACACTCCCTTTCGCTCTGCCCAAGAGCGGGAGGGGTTATTTGATGATTTTCCACCCGCCAAAAAAAAATTTGTCAAAACATCAATGGTTTCAGAACTTTCCCACTGCTTGCGCTCATGCCTCCTTCCTGCTAGAGGGAATGGGCTGTGATCATCATCACTCGGCTAGCCTTTTCTCAACTACGCTGGGGTCGGATTCTAGCCTTATCGGATGGGGCTGAATACTAGTATTTTACATGGAGGGACCTCCATAACTTGGTTAAGTTGAACTGGGTAATATGGTACCCCTTACTGTCGAAGATCTAAAAATTACCTACTGTTTAACGTGCTTTCGTGGAAACGCGGTATGTATTAGTGGACACCCATCCATGGACCCATCTAGGCAAGCGACTTAACCTAAAGATCGACCTGAGCGGCTGTTCCTATTAATCAACTGCGGCGAAGCCCAAAAGGAGGGTTATTTAGCAACGAAATCCTAATCAAATAATGAATATTCACAAAAAAATTACCATGTTTTTGGCAGACTCACGATCCGGTCTTTAGCCAATCCTATTTGGTACGGGTGGTTAAATGGCTAGAATATTCGTTAATAGGATTTGTCAAACGTACCTATAATACGCATTAGGTGACGTTAAAGAATTGGGGCGGAATGTTGTGGGGGCCAGGATGCATGTTGTAGCGGGATAGTCCTGTTTTGGGAGTGCGGAAAAGTACGGGCTAACTTCGAGTCGGACTGGCACATGGAGGGTTCCGTAACAAAAGTCACGTTTCTTGTATCCTCACTTAAATATTTATTTTATTAGTTTTTTTGTACTTATATAAGTAGGTATTTTTATTCACACGGACGAACTTCGCGGGGCTCAGCTTGTTTCAAATAATAAAACAAGAATGAAAAAAGAAAGATGAACAAATGTATACTTACAATAGTCTTGTATATAATAAAGCCATACCTGCTGACATGATTGACTCGTCGAATCAACGGGTATCTTACGATGATTTTTATTGTAAAAATAAAACAAACTCTCATTTTCAGTTTTGATACTTGCGCTCGCATACATTAAGTATGTGTAGGATTTTTTTTTTTTTTTTCCACAACTATCACACAACGCCATCTAGTCCCAAGCTAAGCAGAGCTTGTGTTATGGGTACTAGACAACTGATAAACATACTTATATATTTCTAAATACATACATTTTATAGATAAAACTGTGACGTTGGTAGACGTCAACATTAAATATTTAGTATAGATTAAATAAAACTAAAGAGTAAAGGGAAAGAAAATAGCTATATTGCCTAATTTAGAAAACACATTAAGGGTAGAAGAAGAACCAGATCGCGGGTACGTTAAATATTTCATACAAGTACATTTTATCAGTTGGTCGTAAACTTGTAAAGCCTACTTAGCTGTGATAGTTTTCCTTTTATTTTCGTTATTATGCTACGACCATGATATTTTTTCACACGCCCAAACAACCCTTATCTAGGTGGTTTAGGTAACCAGACTTGAGCCTAATAAAAAATGCACAAAAAAATGCAAAAATGCTTATTTCACAAACGAATCCCTTAATCGAAAAAGTGTTGTAATCAAATTTGCTATATTTTTAAAGACCCATCCACCGACATGCCGCAAAGTGGAATTCGCGAGAAAAATAAAAATCGTCCTCTCTTTAAATGTGTACCTACTGGAGACACTCTAAAAAAATATTTAAAATAAAATATTTTACCACTTTGTCCGGTAACTCATTTGTATATTCATGCCAAATTACAGCTTCTACTAGTACCAAGAGTCTTTGAGATATAGTGCGGGCAGACGAACAGACAAACACAAAAATAGAATCAACTTACCCACTTTTATTCATATTGCTTTAGTAGCATTCCATATCGTGAAAAGATCCTTATTGACTACGGAACCCTAAAAATGTATTCAATGAGGCCATTTAAAGAAGGGGCTATCCCTTTGACTCCTTACCGTTAGCACCCCCTACACCAACCAAAAACCGTATCATCTCTAATTAAGCAGGATTTGTAGCATAATGCTAATGAGTGTCTCTGTCGGGAACCGAACCTTGGACTCTTTGACGTGTTAATTTAAAATTGTAGTAGGTCATTAGGGTTCCATGTCGTTACCATCACGCCTGAATTCCCCACTAAGTTAAGTAAGGCAAAGTCATAATGATCAATCTCTTACCCTTAAATCTCAAATCATTTGGGGTCGGCAGCATGCCCTTTTTTTGGGGTGTAGGAAGTCTTCCCGCTCTTGGGCAGAGCGAAAAGGAGTGTCAGACTTCTACTGACTAATAACCACCCATGTTCGTTCTTAGCTCTTTATGTCGAGGCCGCGGTATCTTTTGCGAACAACCCGCAGCTCCGGCGGGACCCGCAAGCCCGACGGGACCCGCAGCATCGACGGGACCCGCAGCCTGTCTCTAAATGTATCTGTATAATCTTAAAAGTAAATGCAAGTTAGCCGGCTGTATACTTCTTAGCTTGTTCGAATGTACATCTATAACTCTGTGGAGATAATACGCGTATTTTATGTTATGTTGCCTTCACCAGCCTTTTAATCAAGATTGAAGAATGATTATTTTGTTATTAGCTATAGCAATAGACTTTATCCCGATACTACTATGAATTTACTACTTCAAAACCAAACTACCTGATTGCGTCCTGTATGAGTCTATTGTCTACAAAAGCCATTAACTCTGCCTAGCACCATTACGGCAAAGTCGTAATAGTCAATGACACATTAACTCCTTGAGACTTTGAAGTCAATTTAGAGAGTGATGATTTTATAATGATATCCAGTACTTGACGTCTCCATAAAATGGCCAACTGTTATTTTGCTTCTGAGATTGGAGTTAGTTCAATGCCACAAAAATGCATACACGAGATGGCATCAGCTCATCATGCTACTAAAATCTTTCAAATGTCTTTAGTAGTTCATCATCAATATCTTCTGGCCTTGTCCCAGCCTATTTGGGGTCAATGCAACACGTTTTTAAGGTACCTCCATGGGAAAAAACGGCACCTTTATAGGATCACTCGTGTGTCTCTCTGTCTGTTCGACCATTCCCCTCCCCATTATCTCCGAAACTACTGAGCCTAAAATTTAGAAAAAGTATAGTTAAAAAAAAAAGTTAACAAGTTAGTTCAACACTTATGTATATTCAGATTATGGGAAAAGTAAAAAGTAGTCTCTTTTTTTGGGGGGGGGGGGGGGAATCATCAAATGATTAAATTTTTAAGGGAGTGTCAGACTTGTCGTTGGGGACGCGGGTTGTACACTAGTTATCACGGCCTCGACATTGAGGGCTAAGAAGGAACATGGGTGGTTTTTAGTCAGTAGAAGTCTGACACTCCCTTTCGCTCTGCCCAAGAGCGGGAGGGGTTATTTGATGATTTTCCACCCGCCAAAAAAAAAAAAAGAAAAAGTGTCAGACTTCTACTAACTAAAAACCAGCCATTTTCCTTCTTAGCTCTTTATGGTGAGTGAGGCCGCGGTATCTCTCACAACATCCCGCAGCCCCGATGGGTGCCCATCTATGGTCCTAAAATAACATGAAAAATCTCTCAATATCCACTACAATGGGACGAAACCCTAAATGTGCAAGTCCGACTCGCACTTGGCCAGTTTTTTTCTTCAATTCTCCCCTAACAGACGTCATAGTATCATTTACTCCTTTCTCATTTCATATCATTCCTCACACAATCCATCCATCTCTTTTTTGGCCTTCCTCTCCCTCTCCATCCATCCAATTTTATCTTTAAAGCATTAGTTTCAATATAGATTGGGGAATTTATCAGTTTTAGGTAGCCTGATATATGCTGACTTCTGTACTTATATCAATATAAAGACATTCATTTTTTCAAAACATAATATTAGGATAATGGAGTCTGTGGAAGTCGGTTTTTATTTTTGAATTAAGGCTCTCGTCGGGGCTGCAGGATGTTGTAAGAAATACCGCGGCCTCGACATAAAGGGCTAAGAAAACGCTCTGCCCAAGAGCGGGAGGGGTTATTTGATGATTTTCTTCTAATTTGTAACAGACCTGTAGTTTTTGGACGAGTTCCACTTTTGCATCTGAAGCCTCTATAATAATTATTATTCATGTCGTGATGTATAATTTGGTTGTTTTGTTTTAAATTTGTTTTATTAAAGGGAGCGGTTTTTTTTACTTTGAAATTAGTAATGACCTCAACTGTATCATAATATTTTGTCAAACATACTTAATCGACCTGTTAATATTTAATGTACTTACCAAGTAGTTCAGTACACAAAATATTGTATAATATGGCTACTTAAAAATTAAAATTGAGGTAAATATGTATAATTTTATTTAACCTAATTGTAGTAAATAAAATAAAATGAATCGTTTTAATTATACATTTATGTAGAAAATAATGTCTCTAATATATGGGTCTACTAACATTTAATTTATACTTAAGTTTATTATACTGCGTGGTCATCTAAAACCTATCATCTAATAATTACCAGAACATTTTACTATCAAATGAAAAACTAAACCTTATTCCACCCAATACAAAACTATACAGAACGTAATCATTATCGTTTCCGCCAAAATAAAATAATCGAATCATAATTATTTGTCAATGGAATCCTCAAATCGAATACTAAAAGCTTCATTAATAATATTGACATACAAAAAAGAAGAATTTTATGCGAAATAAAATCGTTTCGGCATAATTAGCATAAAATTATAAATGATTATTGTGTGCAATATCGTCCGCCTGTACTGTTTCGGCATCATACCCTTTTACGACGAATGTATAAAAACCAGTTGTGGACTTTTTTCAATGGCCGCTTACGGATGCGTTCGTGTTGATCCAAAAAGCTTGAAATTAGAACTTTCGAATAAAAAATATTTATTATTCTAAAATTCAGAAAGAAAATTAATAGGTTTATTTAAAAACTGAGTGTGTGATTGAGTAAATTGTGAGTTTAACAACGTTTTATATTTTCTTACAGGGCAAGAAATAAAATGGCGACGGAGCGAAAGCTCGGCAAAGCTCGGAACGCGTCGGTAACACGGGGTGTGCGGGCTGCGGGAGGGGCGAGCATGCGTACCGAGCCCGCAGGTCGCATTCCAGTAGTTCGGCCGACCACCGCGCGGCGCTTACGTGCCCGTCCCAGTCCGCGTCGCCCGTTCCCAATACAAAGAACACCTCTGTATTGTAAAAAATCTGTGATGTATTGATTAATTTCAACTTTATCCTCACACTAATAGCCGTCTAACACAACTGTGAAGTTCAAACCAGTGTAAAAATCAAGGAAAGCGTCGTTTTCAACGCGTTTTGAACGGGCCACGTCCTATGGAATTCCACATTTATCGGTGAATAGAATCTAGCGGACGGAGTAACATGGAGGACCCATCGCGTCGCCTCTGAATGGATTGATCGTGTTTTATATGTGAAATTGTGGTGGACGTTCAGTGATGTATAGTGATCGTGGAATATAAGTATGGATATGTGCGATAGTGTGTAACTAACACGACATTGGAGCGTCTTCGTCGAATAATGCGAGTCGAATAAACCAGTCAGGATGGTGTCGTTAACTTACTTTGGGCTCCGTCATACGCCGTGGACCGTCCTTGTGCTCATTTTCTTCATCGAAAGCGTGATGGGGAACTATGCGAAGTCCTTCTACATACATTGGAACACAACAAACAGCATATTCAGAATAGACAACACGGATCATGTATTCGATTTAAATAAAGGAAATGCTCAGTTCGAATACGACCAAGTGAATATAATATGTCCAGTGTATACCCCAGGGACGTTTGAAGAGGACACAGAAAAATATATAATTTATAATGTGAGCAAAGAAGAATATGATACGTGTAGAATAACTAATCCGAACCCCAGAATAATCGCTATATGCGATAAACCGCACAAATTGATGTTTTTCACCATCACATTCCGGCCGTTCACACCTCAACCGGGCGGGTTAGAGTTCCTGCCTGGCAAAGACTACTATTTCATATCGACGTCCAGTAAAGATGACTTGCATAGACGCATTGGGGGTCGATGTTTGAGTCATAATATGAAGTTGGTGTTCCGGGTGTGTTGTAAGCCGGAGGACCAGTCTCCGGCGCCTCAGCCTCAGCCGACGCCCCCGCCGCCTCCGCCGCCTCCAACCACCCCTGCGACCACTACAACTACAACAACAATGAAGCCTGTTACTAAAAAGACGCACAAGTACGACAAGACGCCGAATGAAGTGATCAAGAGTGAGGAGCTGTCTCATTCCCGCGGGGCTGCGCTGGCCTCGTCGCTCGCTCTGGCCCTGGCAGCGAGTGCTGTGCTAGCCCCTCTGGCTCGGTGAATGTGCGCCCGGGCAGCGCGACCCGCGCGTCCCGACCTCGCAGACAAGCCAGGCCCGGCCACCACGCAGACATTACACACGCTACATTTACGCCCTGACACTCTAATTTACACGTGAATCTGTAACGTGAGCAGTGTGATTAAAAAACTAAAGTGGTGGACTGCATTAGTGATGTGCCCTAAGGATTGTGGATCTTATCGAGTTGTAAGTAATCGAATGGTGATTGTGGGATGTGCAAAACTCAAGTTCCGAACAAGTTCCAATATGACAGTTTAGTCTTTAAGGAACACGAAAGCCTAATTTTTATCTAAGTATAATAGGCCTACTGAGTAATCGAACTAATATGTGAAGTTTATTTCATTAGAGAACTTCAAACTGTAGTCTACGATCAGTTAAATATATTTATATATAAAGAAATGTTAACATGTATGATAAAATTAGGTTTCTTAAACCATTTAGGAATTAACGATTTTTTATATTTTTCATTATGCAAAGGATATTTGAATAAGACTTAGGGTTCTTAACGGATCAAATGCAGATATAGGAAAACGTATATAAAACAATTAGGTAGCTTTTTTAATTTTTATTTCAAAAGACAAGTTTTTTATTATTTCACAACAGATAATGCATTAATTAGAATTTATTTATATTATAAATGAAAAACTTTGGACAAGTTAAGAATCTTGTCTAGAAAACTGTGATTTTGGTTTTAGTATTTTTTCTCTTTATAATATGCTTTTCTTATGTGATATATTTACTTTTTATGTATTAAAAGTGAAGCCTTTTCACCTCATTTTTCTTGACTGATTTTTGCATTTCAGCTTTTTTCATTTTTTATCGAAAAATAAATTGCTCGAGTAAGCACGTCACTATCTTTGGAAATGGCGGTTAAAATCAATGAAATGTCGGAACGCCGCCATTTTCTTATTTAAATAGCAAAATAATAGCAAAGATAGTAACTTGCATTTATAGCTAAATAAATAATAATTTTGAGACCTACACCTATTCGAAAGGATAGAATTTTCAAAATGTTTGATGGCAATGAAAATTCCATTTTTTCCCAAAATACGGATAAGCACTGTGGTGCCATTATTGAAACATGTGAAAATCATGTTTAAATCATAATAACGAAATAGTCAAATAGTTGAATAGTAGTCGAAATAGACCGGTTTTCTTTTAGTCATAACTCATTAGTGACAGTTGATATATTTTAGGTAGTTTTTAAGAAGAAAACGACGAGTTTCAAATTGTATTGAGAAAACACGTAAAAAGATAAACATTTACGTGAAAGAAACAACGTAAAAGCTTCAAAACGTGACACAAGTTGTCTGTTGGTAAAACTCAACACAATCTTTCAGATACGTTTTTTAAGTAATCTGGCTTAGATAAAGATGTACCAGACATAACAGATACTAATTACTGTTCTAAAAATACAGTAAAATAAGTATCAACTTGCATATTCCAAGGGTTTGAGCCGGGATCTCGTTATAATGAGTCATCTCATAGAAATGATATTCGACCTAGCCACGATGAGCATATAATTCATTTCGAATGTGACAGACGAAGCTATCTGTCTCAATTCTTAAAGATTTATTCACAATAAATAACTGAATGAAAGAATAAGAAAAATGGCAGCAATCATTTTCATAGCGCAAGGTTGAAAACATTGAAAATGTAACCAGAAACATGACTTTAAAAATGAAACTAAAGCATCTGGCCACAACAGTCAAGAAAATCTTTTTTATCGTTCCAAAAATAAAGCTAATTAAAGATAAAACGAACGTGACACATAAAAAGGTTTTATTCTCTTTTAAAAACAAAACGGTTTTAACAGTAACTTTGGTCATGCATTGTTTTCTAAACAAATGTAAGTTTAAATATAGAACTCCGGCCGTGCATGATCGTTTATGATGTGAAGTTGTACACACACTGTTGAAATTAACTTATTTTTTATGAAGATGATATTTATCACCATTCTCTTGCCTTTTATCGTCATTTGCTTAGCCTTTTCTCATTTTATTTGGGGTTGGCACAAAATATCTTCTTCTTTTAAGCATCAATATTAACTAATATTTTGGAAATAATCGCAAATACGTCTTTTCAACATTCTACCCATCATGGCTTTGATCATTTTTCCGAGTAGCTATTGAAACTCAATACTTAATTTACGATTATTCCACGACATTCTATCTTCGTAATACGCTGTTTCTATCTTAGTGTCAATAATGTCGAAATTTGGATCAGCTACTTCATGAGATGTCAATACGATTAGTACTGGTTTCCAGTTACTGACACCCAGTTTTTAGATGACCATGAAAATACCATTTGTGTAGAAAATCGATTTCTGATTATGCATATTTGAGCGTTAAAAGTCAATAGTAGGGAAAAGAGGTCTCGTCAATCGTGACTTGTACTATCTACAAAGCTAAAGCTATACTTTTGTAGAAAAATAACGCTTGAATTATGGATTTCTCCTCAAAAGGCGTGTTGATAAATTTGCCCATTTCTCTTCGATGACACTAATACTTGTTCGGTGTGTCGCAAGATGAATATGGCTTTTGGACAAAGTTGTTTTATCTTCCTTATTGTCACTGCTTACTACAGCTAATCTGCGTACGTTTTTAGAAAATATTTTAAAAGGAACAGACTTATCAACCATGATAGTATTTCTATATACTCGTACTTTCTCACTGCTGGGTCCCAGGCATCCACTCTTTGAGAATTTAAAACAACTAAAGGATCCTTAAATAAAAAAAATACCTTGACAATCTCAACGGATATTGGTATCGTTACAAATCTCGCAATGTGTACTTTTCACACGTTGTAACCGGAAGATACGCCCTGAACACTTCGATGGTTTAAACAATACGTTTTACCGCACCTTGGTCCAGGAAAAATACGTACACGCCTGACGTAGATACACAATGCGTCACAATACTAAAAACTTGGAAGGTGTGAGTTACTGCAAACATGGTTCTCATTCTTCTGAATTCTCGAAACACACCTTGGATGGTCTTAAGAGTATCTCTGTCGCTACAATGCTTCTTAAATTGACAGGGACATGAGACTTTATAGGAGCGATTGAGAATTCAGTCGATCGCCTTTGACAAGTTTTATTTTTGTATCTCTTTGGCGAAATCAATAGCAATACAGATTGTAGCTTCATAGTTGTGACTTTAAAAAAATATCATATCATTGATGTCGGATGTAGGTTCCTAATTGTTAATAAAATCTGCTAAATTATTAAGTTTTAAACATTTTGATTTGCAAGATTATTGTTTCCATAAATCTCCTTAACTATTGTTGAAAAATGCAATGCATTTTTGAAAATATGTCGAATCAAATCAGTGCCAGACGATTTTTCTAAAACTTGTAGATTCACGACTTCCTAAATATTCGTGTTTAGTTCTAAGTATAAAGACCTAAGTATATTCTCGCCGTGCTAACGCAATTAACATTATAACATCTGTAGAATTGCTCAAACCTTTAGAGAAAGCGTGAGGCAATAAATTATAGAGAACAATAGCATCATGCCTGATTCCTCCATATGTCTTGGAACTAAGACCCGTATCTTTGACTATAATGAAGCATAACCTATAGAGTTTACTATAGTAGCCATTTTATCTTTTCAAAGCATTTTCTATTCTATCTATCTTGAAATCTGCAGCACATGTGATAGAAGGAACATTGAGACACAAACTTTTACTACATAGGAGAAAAAATCGTCTGATATTAAAAATAAAAGGAGTCACAATGTATGTTTGGTGTCACTAAAGTAACCACGACCAATAAAAGTGTTTGGGATACATACAATAATAAAAAATAAATAAAAAAAAATTGAGATCCCAACTTTGCAAAGTATCAATATCAATGTCCTTTTCTATCTTCCAAAGCTTAGAAAGCTGTTATAAGCGAGAATATAATCCATAGCACAGGTATACGAAGTAACCATGTCTCAACTGCCTCTGAGTGCTTCTATTTTTATTTTAAACCAAACAGTTAAACGTCTACTTAGCATTTCTGGGTACAGCTCGTTTGTTTAAACTTGTCTTAAGCTATTTTCAGTTCCTGAAGGGATTGCGAAGGAACCAATCTCCGTGGCATGTTTGTAATAATTTAGACGTGAAGTTTTTTTTGTACACACCTTTTTGATGTCGAGGGACTTGTTAAAACGTCGCGGTCTTCTCTTTTTTTGAACTGTAGTAATGGTCTGTCGTTTTCTTTGGTTATAGAGATGTTTTTGGAAAAGGGTTAGTTCGTCATTAGTACGTTAATGTCTAACAAAGGTTTTTTTTTTGTAAACATATAGTTCATTCATTATGTTAGGCCGTAAATGTGGTGTTTGAACGTCGAGTTAGTCTAGAACAAAGGGCAATCACAAATGTTAGAGCCAGCACTTTCGGAAGTTGGTTTGATAACAACATAAATGAGGCTCTTTATTATAAGTTGGTTAAAGTCGTTTATCGCTCTAGAATGTGTAGATTCTTTGTCATCTCTGTAAATCCATATTGAGAAGAGTAGTTGATGGTAGTATACTGTATGATGGGTTGCTTTCCGCAATCCCACATCCAAGGCATGCGTTTCAAAGTATTTTCACGTGGTAAGAAAAAGCAGGCGATCATCTATATATCAGCAACAAGTTATCAGTACACTGTTTGAAAGAAACCGCTTCATATACACTCATTGACCAATTTAGTAGCGCAAAAACAGCAAACATACTTTGATGATTTTTAATTGTTCGTTCGTAAACAGTTTCTACAATTATGGTGAATGAACTTAATGATATCAATAACAATTTTATCTATTGCTTGCCAAATCGTCTTGTAGCTGTACTTAATGAAATAATTACTATTAATTTCTTTATGAAAGGCCGCAATCAAATCGATTTACTAAACTTTTGCGAATTATTAAAATCACTGAACATTCTAAAAGCATTAATACTTTTCGCTTTTTTTCATTTAGAATAAAATATTGTGGCAAATAGTTATAAAAGAACACAAACTTGGACTTTTGAATGTCAAAGATCTAATTCGATTCCCGCAATTTTGACTTGACCTATCAAGATTAATGGAATGGTCATTCATGTAATGATTATTAACAGTGATTTCAGCAAAGAAAACTTCACTAACTATTTCTTTATGAATAAAATCACCAAAATGTTCCCCATCAACTTTCTAACCTTCGTATATCATAATAACAATAAATATATCAACTCATTAAAGTTTATCACCCGTTTAGCTAATTAAATTATTTGAAATATATGAGTTTAAAAACGGATTTGTGATGGATATTATATGATCGTCGACGTAGTTATGAAGTATTAAAGATATTTTAAATTCTGTATTTGTGTTGGGGGAGCTTATTACAAGATTTTTAGAGTTGTTTTTAGAAAAACCTATTGAAAGTTATCTTTCTAGCTAAGATTCGTAGGTCGGGTCTAACCGAATGCAGCTGAATACCTGTATTCTACATAGAGCAGGCAGTTGTCTATCAATTCTTTAATTAGGTAGCCATATTATGTGCCCTGCAAAAACGAGTGGTCAAACTCGAATTATTTCGATTTCATTTCGCCAGTCATGTTCTAAGTCCCATGTTTGTTTGTTTTGAAACCAATAAAAAATGACGATGAGTTGTCGAGTCCTAAAATTCGTGGAGATTAGGATTGCGTCGCTAATATTTGCTAAAATACTACATTACTTCTTTCTTAAATGTCTGCAGCTATAGGCTCACAGAGTAAAACATCACTTTTCACGGTCCATAAGAACTTGAGAACAGCACTGTTAATCTAATGCGAGTTGATTGTGCTCAAAGCCGACTGCTAACCGGTTTAAGAAATAACGTACTGGATTTAAAAATAGCACCGGTTAAATGATAGCTAGCCAGTTCATTGGGAGAAGACAATGTTGAATTTAAAACTGAATATATAGGTACCATTATATAATATCACACCTGTTTTGCTCGATGGTACAGGCAGAGCTGTAGCATTAAACACAGTTTTGTCAATTACATTTAAATTCCAAGTAAGAGAGCTAATTTTTCATAACTGTACGCAAACCCAGACTGCCATGTTGGTGTGTGACATAACATTAGACACTACAGCTACTGCTGAGATCATGAATTTAATTCTAAAATACCCAATAGCACTACCCGGGTAGTGCTATTGGGTTTTTCCATCAGGAATTTCTCAGACACAGCTTATAATCCGGGTTTACGTCCGGTGTATGGCAATAGATTCACCCTGTTTTACATGGTACTTAACTGGGATTGCGAAATATTTTTGCAAAAGAAGCTAAAATGCATAAACGAAAACAGTCGTGAAGATTCGTTTCCCGATATATATTTATAGATCAAAACCTAAAATTGCGTAATGATGAATTAAAAATCCAAATAGGCTTAAATATTTGACTTAGCAAAACTTTTTAGACCTCAGACACACACACGCTACGCAACTTAGAGACATGTCATGTAAATGACAAAAGTTTTCCTGATGTCGGATGTCCTTCATGAAACAATATTTTACCCTTGAATTTAAGTTTCTCAAATGTCGCATGTCGTATTTGAGAAAGTTCCGCTTTGTATAGCGCTGTCTCCGTCATTCATTTTTGTGTAACATTCTCTATCTAGAACCCTACCTAAGCTAGGTTTAAATGGTCTTTATTTTGACGTAAAGTTCTTGTACAATGCTAGCAGTTTACTGTGGTTCTAAATTGTTATCGGCATAACAACATCTTTATTTTTTAAACTAGCGACATTTTCAATTAAAGTCATTGTCCCTGACTAAGTGTGAGCTTTGTGGAATAGTTTATCATCGTTACCTTGTCCTTATCTCTTTTCATTTGGGGTCGGTGTTTCATGTCTTCTTCTTCCATTTTTCTGTATTAGTCGTCACCTCATCAGTCATCTTTGTGTAATTGTTATAGTGTTCTTCTTATATGTTCTGAATGAAATACTCCTCTAAATCCCTCTAAAACATTTTTTACCTCCTTTCCCTCAATTTCAGTCCATCTCGGTTCTAGTGTACCTACAATATCTAGATTTCAGTCAACCTTAACATTACAAACTTATGTTGCTACAATTACTAGGCGTGTCTAAAGGCGCACCTATTTCAAATTGTTTGAGAAAGATATTGTACCAAGATATTACTATTGCCCGCGGCGTTGCTTGCTTAGTCTAAAATCATGTTGGTGTAATTGTCAGTATCTGTCTTAGTGACTGGAATAGGTGTAGTAACCGTTGTTACACTGATTTCATCATTTGGAACAATTTTATTTCAAATCTGAGTTATATTTGGTCATATTACTACTTTGGAAAGAGTTGTAGTATTTATTTTGTGATTGGTTAGTGTCGTTTCTTTTTCTGGTGTGTCGATGTCGCTTTTAGTTTCGTCAATTCTCGAAAATAATTTGCGATGTTGCATTTGGGACAATGTTTTTCTATAGTATAGTAATAGTAAAATTACTATACTATAGAAAAACTGTGTGTTATAGTAAAATTGTTATGTCGTGATTAATTAAATTTTGTCCTATGTAATCGAGGCTTTCCATCATTTTAAAAAGCAGGTATTCCATTAAACTCGTTCATGATCATATATTGCCTAGTCTCTTCCCAATAATGCTGTGGTCGGTTGCTTGTCCAACTGCAAACGGTTGACTGACTACCAGTCTTTTACAAAGACAGGCTGCCTCTCTGACCTCCTCAACCCAGTTACAATTTATTCCGTTGTTATTTCCAAGAATTCCTAACGATATTTGAACTGGTTTCCATTTTACGACGCACAAAGCTACTTCTGCGTCTATTAGTTGATTCACCATAAATCTTATTAGCGTTTAATCTCAAAACATTTAGGCGATTTGTTGCAATAAATTTTAATTATTTCCCATTAATTTTTATTTCATATTATTTCTCTTTTATATTGGTCTTTGTATGTCTGTAGTGGGCTCCTTTCTCTCTACTATGGTTTTAAGTCTATGGTAATTGTGTACGATTTTTTTACAAAACATTTGAGTGAAAACTAAGGTTATAAATCTCTCTACTATCATTATAATTTTTGTGTCCAGAAACTGTAGTTTTAACCAGATCTTCCTTTCTCAAATAATCGTGTAGCTTTTTATTATGTGATGGTAAATTATTATACGAATCAGTGGAGATAGCTCGGTCTATTAAATCTTCTTTTAATCTTTTAATGGCTTGTTAGTTTTATTACCCATCTTAAAATAGCAACGGTCGACTTTTGTTTCAAATAAAAGATTTCTAGAAACAAAACAACTTTACAGCTGTTATCTCCGAAATGGTAGCCAGAGTTGTGCCTGTAGCACACCTTCCACCATTATGTTTTGTCTCCTCTGCTATATCTGTCTGTCTGTTCGCGATAAACTCAAAAACTACTGAACCAATTTTCTTGCTGTTCTCACCAATAGATAAGGGTACTCGAGGAAGGTTTTTTTATATAATTTGTCAAATTCCGACATCCACGCACGCAAAGCCACGGGCATCAGCTAGTGTTTTAAAAGTCGTAGTCTTTTTATTAAAAGAAAATAGTCAAAATAAAAAGGGTATAAAGTCCTAGGGTCAAAAGCTAGAAAAACCGTCTCCACAGCAATACTTATACTTAATGGCAGACACGGCCGACTCCTAAAAAGGAAAGTAATATCCATAGCCACCTCGCCAGCCATTCAGGTTGTTGACCGTATCTTGTAGAAAGAAAATAAAGAACGATCTATCTCTACTGATATATTCGCTCAAACAGCGGCCATTTTTCTTTTAGTTTCGAACAACATAAATGCAAATGAATCTTGTATCGACATGGACGCGTCTTCGTGTAATGATTTATCGGATATGAAGATGGATGTTTCAAAATATTTGTTTTTCTACTAATATTTTGAGCGTATTTTGTTTTTTACGTGTTTTTCTATTGTTTTTGGGTTGGTATCAAGGTTTCTGTTTATTATCGCTGCTGTATGGCCTTGCTGTATTTTGTAGTTTGACTGTTATTACGGGTAGACCGAATTGCGAATATCTGAGAGCTATAGCAATCTGATAGGCAGTCTCTCTAAATACTGACTGGTATTCAGCTGTTTCTAACTCGACTAGAAGCCGACGCCAACATAGTTGGTGATACTGATAAAATTATTACTGCTGATAGCGTTTCTTCTCTTACACAATCTATTTATGTCTCCCTCTATCTCTCTCTCTCCTCATCTTTAATAAGTACAGTTTTATAAACACCATCGACTGTTCCGAATCTTTAGAAGCAATATCCATCCTTAAGTGTTTTCATATTACTTGCGTCTGACCAATCATAATGCTTATGTGATCATGTCTTCATATTGTTCCGATGTTCTCATTTATAATTTTAGACAGCATTTCAAGTGAAATACCTCAGCCGTCAGCAAAGGTATTATAAATTGATCCCTGATTGGGTTGCATAACTTGTGCAGTAACTGGTTCAGCTGTATCGATTTTTATTGCATAACTTTTCTTAACATTACGCCTGCAATACCTACACAAAGGGTCATGCAGGTACTCGTATATATTCAATCATTCAATACAATGACATTTGTGTAAGTGGTGTTTAAGTCATTATTTAGATGCAAGAGTTTCGTCATAAACTGTATTAGTACAATTCTAAAATTGGCATGCTATTAAAAAAATCTTTAATTAAATCTAATATTTTAATGCAAAAGTAACTGCCTGTCTGTCACCTTTTCATTTTCACCGGTTGTATGGATTTGGACGAAACTTGGTGGCAAACAATATATTTTTAATCCCAATACTACCGATTCCCTATCACCACGTGGGTAAAGCTACTGCAAAATTATATAATTACATTACTTAGATAGCATAAATCAATTATTTCCAATTGTTTTGATAACATAATTGACTTCATTGGCATTGATTATTATAATATGTTTATTAAATAATAAGCCTCTTATCTGTGGCCAGGGTGATCAATAAACGTAGGTCACATTACATCAGACTGCGACTATAATTAAATAATAAGCTCGTGGAGCGTGGTGGTGGTGTGGGGGAGCTCGTGGCTTAATAAGAACTGCCACTCGGGTCGATCTTTAGGTTAAGCTGCGCTTGCCTAGGTCGATCTGTGGATGGATGACCGCACATTACATACCGAGTTTCCTCCGTGCCTCGGAAAGCACGTTAAGCTGTTGGTCCCGGGTGCCATATATAGATCTTTGGCAGTCGTTACGGGTAGTCAGTGACCTGAAAGTCTGACATCCAGTCTTACCAAAGGGTATATCGTATTACCTAGTATTAACTGGGTTGTGGAGGTCAGATAGGCAGTCGCTCCATGTAAAATACTGGTATTCAGCTGTATCCGGTTAGACTGGAAGCCGACCCCAATATAGTTGGGAAAAGGCTAGGCAGATGATGAAAGTTTGAAATATCTGTACACTTACACTTATCACTTCTTGGATAAGGCCTTGAAATTATGTTAAATATTCCATTTTAAAGCTTAGAAGAATAACGCAGTAACTCAGACACGACTTCTTAAACAATTTACCCAAAATAAAAAACCAACAAAGAAACAAACTAACTAAAACACAGCCATCATGAACTTGTAGACAGCATTGTTTGAATACAAAACAAAACAAAAAACAGTCTGTTATTATAAAAAAGAGGATGAGCGAGAAAATGGTAGTAAATTATACGCGAAACTAGATGATAAATCATAGGAACACATTAATCTTATGAATCAAACGACCTCGTCCGTTCGTTTGTTGTTTTTGGTACAGCGATGCTCAAAATTCTTGTTCGCATCGCTTAAGAAGACAAAATGGCGGCGGATTTTCAATTTTAAACGGTTTTAAATGCAGATATTGAAGAGTAATTTAATTGTTGGATTAAATTTGGTAATTATTATATTTATTTATCGAATAAATAAAGATAATAGTAAAGAGAGAGAGAGAGGGGGTATTGAAGAGTTAAGATTATTTGACAGGAAAAGATTTTGCTATTAATCAGGATAAAGTTCATTATCATCTGTCTAAGCCTTTTCGAAACTATGTCGGAGTTGGCTTCTGGTCTAACCGACTGAATACTTACTAGTGTTTTTACATGGAGTGCCTGCCCATCAGACGTCCATAACCCAGCGAGTAGGTACAGTACTCATGGTTTTGCACTGGCTGGAGGTCTTACACTCTAGGCACCTACAGGAAAGTTCGGTTAAATAGCCAACAACCTCCTAGGTTGAACTGCAAAGACATTACCAAAAAGAAAAAGCAGAAATCACGGCAAGATTGGTTACAAAAATATTGCAAAAATAGTTGCTTTATTCAAAGAAATATACTTTGGGCATAATAATCATAGAAATTATAATCAAATAAATCATTCAAATAATAGATAAAACAGTTATGAACGAACAAAAATTGAAACATTAATAAGCCCCTACAATTTAAGATCCGCTGGCCAATTTGTTTCGAGAATTAACTAATAATTAAGTCTTAAAACTTAATGTAAGTATACAATTAAGATACGGATAACATCAATGGTTTGCTAAAAGATAAAATGATAATTATAATAAAACGGTCAGGAATAAAAATGGCAATTAAAAACTTTATTTTTTGAGCGCGCCTTTGAGCAGCCAGTTCTTAGTTTTATGACTTTCATTTCTTTTATATTTTGGAACTAATTTCAACATTGGTGGATGGTTATTGATTTTTTTTGTTCCACAAAACAATTAATTGAATGTTCTGTGTCTATAGATAAAGTTTTCTTGGCATCTGTTTGTCATAAAAAACCATGACTAAAAAGTTTTCCTAGTAGAACTTTCCCACTGGTGGGAGACAGGCCTCTATGCGAGGGAATGGACTAAGTATGATCCACCACACGGGCCCAGTGCGGGTTGGTGAAAGACTTCGAATTTTTGGTTCTTAGACATGCCTGTTTCCTCGACGATGATTTTTCTCACTGTTTTAAGAGTATTAATTCTGATCAATCTATTATAACATCTTTCATCTTCAGGTTCACAGTACTTGCAAAGAAAAACATCATTTTCTACATTCCTTTTAGGACTTGGCTATCTTTATAAGTTAGAAAGTACAATTTTGTAATTAAATTCATGGAAGACCCACCATTTTTCAATTTTAACGCACATTTCTTTAAAGAAATGAGCCGATTCACCGAAATTTGACATCAAAGCGAGAAATTGATGCTCCCGTCACTTTGTCAAGAAAATATGGTGGTCAGTCTATTTTTATTTCATAATGTTACTGGGTTTCAAGTCTTTGGATCTTACGTGGACTTATTTATTGGATTTGTTTCAAAACAAAAGGTTTATTTTTGAACTGTTTTGTGGCGTATCTTGGATTTGAAACAATGTTGATGATCATTTCAATTCGCGCCAGATCGTAAAAGTCTGACGCTCTGAAATATTGGTTTAATCACCTCATTTGGCAACTGCACTGGCATTCGTAATTGCATCTCTCACTTACATAAATATTCCGTCTTACTAATGGTGTGTATGACACTAATATTTTCTAGAAACTTCTAAATATTAATGTCTTACCAAGAAGTATCGAATTACCCATCGTAGTAAACAGTCGCGTTCCATACACCTTTAACTGCATCTGGATTACTGAAAGCTGACAAACATAGTTGATAAAAGGCCTTAGTAGGCAAATCATGATAGGAATGCTTTTTATCAATTAATAAGCTTTTAGTTAGCTTCACCCAAAATCTGCGTTACTTAAAAGCATAGCAAATCCATCGTCTGCAGATCCAAGATGTCGGTCTAAAATTCTCCTAGATGATTCACACCAAAAAATTTTCTACATGTCGAATCACATCACACGAGCAATACTCACCCGTTATGTGGAAAATCAATTAATTCATTTTATGACTCATACAAGCTTTATCTTTGTGAATTTCTGCAAGCTTCATCGAAACTTTTAATTCATCGCGCGTTTTAATTCTTACACAATTCGACGCAAATTCTTAATCTGTTCTGTTTTCCCGGTATGCAATGGATTATTCCATTGCTGCACGATTTGATAAAAGTATTTTCTGTTCAGTAAAAAATGACTGACCTTGATTGCGTTCATTCCCTGTATGAGCGTAAAATCGCTACATCGGCTCGATGGCATATCTGTTCAATATCTAAGATATTCTATTCTTAATAGTTTTTGTTCGCTAAATGATTCTTCATGATTGTTTGTGGGTTTAAAGAATGGTGTTAGCGAGAATTTGGTTTGTGTCGATGATTTCGTTGTTATATTGAATTCTATTCATGTACATATTATTCTTTATCAGCGATTTTTGTTCAATTAGATGACTGCTGGTATCGTTTTTTAGTGAAGGGTATATTCTTTATACTACACCTGCTTGGAAAGTACCTTGATACTTTATCAAATTTACGGTAGAAAGTACGTCATTGCATATCGAACAAATATGCGGGGAGAAAACGCATCTGAGCGGGAGAGAAAAGTGTATGAAAATCCATTTCTTACGTGGTTTTTTTTTTTAATTTTGGGTAAGACTATGCGCCGGTAACCTAAATATCAAAAGCCAAAAAGTATTTACAGTGAGTTTTTATCTCCAAGTTCGCAAAATGGCACTGGCCACTAGCTGTGTGTTGGATGGGGTCGGGCTGGCAGTGCGACCCTGCGGCGTAAACAATTTGAAAAAAGAACATGTAAAAATTGCAGACGCCATTGGCGCCATTTTCAATTTGTGTGTTGTTTGAGGATTTAGTTTTCGTAGAAAGTAAAATAAAACTATCAAAATGATAAGTAGTGATAGTGATGATGAAGATTTTTCAACAAAACACGAATAAATAACCAAATATCGGGATCGATTAATGTGCATCAAGAGTCATCTCCTCAACCATCAACGAGCGCGGCGATGCCAAATGCTCCTCAGCAGCCAGTTGCCCCTTTGGCACCACAGCCTTCTACGAGCGCAGTGCCAACAGCACAGCCAGTTATTCCTCCTACATTGTCGCAAACATCTCAAACAATCATTAATGGAAAAAGTGTTACATTAAGCTTCACTAACTGCAACAATTTCAATATAAATTTCAATTAGTAAAGATTTAGTTTTTTATTTTCCTCGTAGGTGTAGTATAAAGCACTATGTATCACTCGAGAGAAAGCGCGATTCCCGATCTCGGGTGTTTTAAAGCCCTCCCCTACGGCTCGGGCTTCAAACGACACCCTCGACGGTAATCGGTCACTTTCTCCTCTCGGTGAACAATGTACTATTACAATATTTACACTCACACATTTTCCCATGGCACCAGAAACCACAGAAGGCCACCTGCCTACTATCTGCTTTTCAATATTTGGTTTGTTTACTTCTATGAATTCTTGTGTAAGTTTTATTGAAACAGATAATTAAATATACAACGGTTTACTAGTATTTCTGCTTTCGTTCTTTCTACAACGGTATCTAGAATATTTCTTGACCATTCTAAATTGTAATTACCCATTTCATAAATTTTGGTCATAATTCAAAACCATTTTCGTTAAATTATTAAAATGTTGTGTCTAAAATCATTATGTCTGTGGCAAACAAATTAATGAATGAAATGCCATGAAAGAGGGGTTCTCTAATACCCCATAATGAGCAGATAACCCCCATGAATTGAGTTTCAAAGGGTTGCAATCCCAGTACATAACGAAAGCTATAGGACAAGTTGATACCTTTGTTGAAGACGGAATTAACGCAATAATGATGTCTCTTTCTGTTGCATTGTGAGTCTTAGAAGACCAGTGACTGTCTCTTTCTAAAGTAGTATATTATTTGTGATCGGGACGTTTCTGGGTACTAATAGCAATTTTTGCAGTAAAATTGTAACCTGGGGCAATGCAGATGTTAGCATTTGAAAACTCAGTACCCTTGTATAAAATTTGTCTTAGTCTCCCTAACAACAAAAATAAAAGCCAGGGTGATTAAGAACAAAATAATGCATTACTAGTACTACATCGCTAAATGTAGAAAAACGCTTGATAATCAAGTCGGTAGCGCAACGGACCTTTGGAGATCCTTCATTAACATTATCAATTAAACATTAACAACAGCTTTGAAGTTGTACCGACAGCATATAAGGATATAATCAACCTTTCTGTAGAAAAAGGCTCACAAGCAACAGAATTTCACATGAAGCTTTATATGGTCCTGTAAGTCCTTACCTCCTGTAAGACCTTCTCCATTTTTATAGTAATTTTCTTGTCTATATCAAGATTAAAAATAGGTAAAATTAGTGGTAATCTCTGGTATATAACAATCTAATATCAAAAATTCTTTCACTGCCTAGAAGTCACACTATTTGTGCTTTAAGCTATAAATGATATCATGCATATTAGCCGAGCTATCACAATTTTTGCGAAAAACGTCCGAATCAAAATTTTCTGTATCTGCAGTTTAAGTTTTGATACGAGTATATGGTATGGCGGTGAGCTAAGATACCTCAGAGTAAAAAGCATATAATTCATGATATTAATCTTCCTTAGAATCAAGGCATGGCTTAGAATCAAGAATTCGAAGACATTGACACTTCCACCAAAACGGGAGGTTATCGTTAAAGCAGTATTGTTATGTTGACACTCCAGTGTTGGAAAGAGACGGAGTTATAGAGGACGTCTAGCGCCATCTCTTTCCTACTCTCTCTCTAAGATAAAACAATACTGTTTTATGGTCACTGGGACCGTGTGATTGACTATTACAGCTTTATGTAACAGAGAGGAGGCTCGTGTAGTCGTGTCCCAACAGTGGGAACAATATTGCCTAGCCTGATTTTGTGTACGAGTATCAAGTAAAGGTAGTGAAAATCTTTAAACTGACAATGCATTTAAAAAATCTCAATACAATCTGAAACTCAATCGTGACGAACAAACAGTTTTCTTGGTAATCTCTCTACTTAGTTTTGATTAGTTGTGCTGTGTACTTAGAAATAATAATTATTGCCTGATTAATTATTGTTATTAAATTATCAAAATGATGACCTCATTTGCAGAATCTCGAAAGAAAATCAGTCCGCTAGTTTATAATGAAAAAAAAAACATAATTTTTATATTTAACACTGAAATGTTTCCCAGGTAGAAATATTAAGTACATTTTAAGAAAAAAAGATACGTGAAAAAAGATGACACTGTCTTTGTTCTCGTATACTCAAATTAAACTATCATTAAAGAAAAATAACGTTTTACAAGTGTAAAAGAAATCAGGCTAGTAATCTAGCTTTTACATGTAATTGGTACTATATTTGCCTTCGTCAGCCAGAAAATAGCCATTACTTTTTATTATAATGGCTACTTAGGCTAATATCTGTCCGTTGATATTGTTGTAATCTATGTTAATTTTGTTTTCCACAATGAATTTTGACCTTTTTAATTTATTAAAAGTGTTGGAAAGATACTTTTACTGTTAGCTGTTTTTTTTTCTAATGTACGGTGACATACAATATTGAATACCTAAATATTATTGCTTAGTTATATTTTCAACTCTTGGCGCTGAGTCAAGCGATGAAATTCAATAACGTGAATTATTTAGGTACGGCTTCATGACACTGAAAAAAATACAGTCAAATAAAATGTAAAAACAGAATTTGTTCGTCCAAATTTTTTTATCGATAAAAATTGGATACCCTACGGCCTAATAATGACTTTTTCTTGGTTCAGAAAGTTTTTTTTTTTATGTAATAGAAATAACTGTAAAAACTTTGACCAACCATTATTAATGTTGATGTAAGAACAGATTTCTGTCTGGGAAATATTTTAAAAATAATTGATATTGTGTAAGCCTAAAATTATATTGTCTGTGACAAATTTCCTTTTACGCTAATTGTTAGTTCGTACTAAAATAAATGATCGTTCTAGTGACTCAAGTTAAGAGCAACATCCTATAACTTGTGCCTGGTTTTATCCAATTTTCGTTGAAGCTCAAAAGAAAATAAGGAAAAAAGATACACAGGCTATCTTTTTTTTCTTAAAAATAAGTTTCAACGAAATGTGTTGGTAAAACATTTGTTTGCTCAGTAAAGGTTGTAAAATCGAAATGTTTCATGACCCAATTCTGTATTTATAATCTTGTTTTACTTGAAAAGCAAGAGCAATGAACTATAACTAGCCATTCGCTATTAATAAGTTCAAATAGGTGAATTAAATTTGATCGGAGCAAATGGATTAATGATATTGTTTCTGTATTTTATGTAAAACTTTTTATACTACGGGAGTAAACAATATCAATAATGATTATATTAGTATGACGTTAATTTTACCATAGTTCATTGCTTTTACTATTTTTTCTTTTTACTTACTATTTTTAATGAAATAAAGTTCCATTTTTATTAAGAAATATTCGCATTGGTGCTACTAGCGATCGCTAATAATAGGTTTTACATTTTTAATTTAATGATATTTTTGTACTTATTTCACATTTTATAGACTTTTTTCAATGTACTTAATTTTTTTTAACGTTTTAATTAGCGAGAAAATTTTAGAAATATGAAAAGCTTCAGCTACCTCTTTAAACTGTTCTAAAGGTATTTTTGTAAAAAATAACTAATCTTAGCATTAGTGAAATAAGCTTAAAATCTTGGGTCACTAGATCGGTCATTGCGATTTCCTAAAACAAAAAAAAAAGATTCAAAATCCACATTTTCCTAAAAAATGGATATTAATAACGTGAATTGTCACGTTAAAGAGGGTTCTGTAGGTATTTTTGTAACAATAATTTTTCTCATTGATGAACTTAAAAAAAAGATCGCAATATTTTTTTGCTCAAGAAAGACAACCCTGAAATGAAATTGTATATTATATTGGAGTATGTTTTTTTATTTGTTCCTTAAATACCTACGGGACCCTGAAGATTTGACGATACTTAATAGGTTGTAGGGCGACGGTAAATACCGTTAGTGTACTGTACAATATATTTTGCAGCTGTATTGTAAGTTAAACGCTGTAATTATTAAAAAATCGCGGCCATAATGTCTCTGGTTTGATTTGGAACAAAAATGTAAATTTCTCGGTAGGGGCAGAGGTTTGTATTATTTCTTGTGTACTTACTTTTAAGTGAAATATATCTATTTAATTTGTAAAAAGTATTTCTAAAACAGGTGTTTTTTTTAAATGTACGTGTATTAATTTCAAGCGAAATTGTGTAAAAAATATATCTTTTGTTTCAAAACATTTTGTAAAAATGTAACTTGGTTTAACAATATCTCTGCCTGACTGCCTGAATATGGGACGAATAGTAATTAAAAAAAATTGTTAACGAAATTGGTTAAAACTTTCGCTTGGCCAACACATTTTATCAATTGAATGTGCAATAAAAACCACACAGCCAATTTGAAAAAAAAAATGCATTTTATTTTGCGCTTTCCACTGTAATAATATTAAGCTCAATGCTTTAAACTGCAATATTTTAGTATCATTGTAAAAATAAAATAATATTTTGAGCACATCCAATTGGTTTTCATATGTTGGGGCCTTGTCGAAAAGAAAGGCCACAGTCTCTAAAACAATGCTGCATAAAAGATCACACCGTTTCTCGAATTTCACTGGTAAAAAAGAGACAGAAAATAAACATGTTGTCTCTTTTTACTTATGAATATTTGGCTTGTACTAGTAAGTTCAGTCCACTGTATAGATATAAACGACTCGATATTATTAAATATAGGTATTTGTCACTTGAAGTGTATAGCCGTGAGGCCTAAAAACACTTTTGGTCTTCTAAAAGAAATGTGTTGTGTTTTCGACGGGATGGTCTTTCGAATGCTTTATTTTAGTGTCTGTGGTCTAAATGAGATTTGTAAAAATAGTACTGGGGGTTCGATAACTAATGTACCTACTAAGTATTTGGTAAAAATAACTTGTAAATATGTTGTTAAAGTAAGTGTAGTCCCTGTAGGTATTTATTTGTACGATTTTGGGCCTTCGTTGAAATCCAAAGTTTTTAATTTATTTTTCGACCAATAAATGTTGGAGAGAACTATGTTTTTTTTGTTTTATTTCTATTTTTTGACGTCTGCCCGTGTACACACTCAGAAGTGTGTTTAAAGAAAAGCGGTGTTTGTAATATACCGTACGTAGGTACCTACTGTATATTCTACAGACGCTGTAAATATCTATGAATCCGATAAATATCATGCTGGCTGAACAAATAAATTACAGAGTAAAAATATATACCAGTTTTGTAATCCTTTAATTATACATTCAATAAACCCAAAAGGAAAAAAATGCTATTTATAACAATTAAAAGATTAGATTAGATTAAGTTCACGAACAAACTAAAAACTGTAAAAAAAATAAAATGTCGAAGTGGAAACGTAAAGACATAGGTACGAGTATGAGGGCAGTATAATTATCATTAATGCATGGCATTGTATGGTGAACAAAAAGTTAGGGGCACCGTGAAATGTATCATGAATCATTCATGCGACTGATTTACCTTACATTTTTAGAGGATATGGTAGAATGTCTCCTGTTTTCATCAATTTTATTAAAGAAACCATATCTCTTTTACTTCTTTCTCCATTAAGTCAATAGGGATGTTAACTGTCTTAAAAAAATGAGATTCTAATTAGTCCGTCTATAAGATTATCGATAAATATTGGATACGTATTTTTTGTTTTATCAAATCAATAAAAATTGACGAAGTTAAAACGCGTCAAAGATTTGAGTTAGGGTTAGTGACGTGGGCCGCGGGTAGTCCAACGGTTATCGCGGTCTCGACATAGAGGGCGAAGAAGGAACATGGGTGGTTTTTAGTCAGTAGAAGTCTGACACTCCCTTTCGCTCTGCCCAAGAGCGGGAGGGGTTATTCGATGATTAACCGCTAAAAAATTTCATACTAATGTCTTAGAGTATGATGGCACACGAGTTTTCAAAGCACTGTATCGTCTTCACTGTTTGTTTACGTGATAAAAGAAAAAAATACGTAACCAATATTTTTTGGTAATCTAGTAGTACGGACCTAACATCACGCCTGTCCCATGAAATAGGGGACAAGCCTAATACCATCAAGCGGCTGCGGCCAAGAAATTTTTGATGACAAAACCCAATAACAATTTACCAGACCCAGCAATGCTATTCTCTAACGATACAGCCTTGTTGGCAGCGCTGCCGCAGCGGTGAAACTTAAGTTGGTATTCACTAACCTGAATGAAGCTACACTAGCGCTCAAGGCTGTGACGGCCGTGAGTTAAAACTAACCTACGGAGTAGTACGGAGGGCAAATTGACAGTTCTTGATACATTTTGGTATTCACTAAGAAAAAACAGCGACGAATACGCTTACGACCTCGCCCGCAGCCTCGCCTACAACTGTCAAATCCAAAAGCTACAATAATCGCGCGTACTCTTGACAAAAACATTAAATTGTACTTTAAAATAAAATTTATATTTCGATTCTTTTAAATCCCGTAATGGAAAAATTTTCAGCTTAGTCAGTGGGCAATTATGTAGGCGAGATTTAGTTAATCAATTATGGCGAGCACGTCATATTTAAGATTCCAAATATGCTTTCCATTCTTTTCAGATGTTGAAAATATGTTTAGATAGGATATAAGGGATATAGGATGGATGTACACTAAAAACAGCGCTCCTTTTCACTGGCTTCATAAAGTTCATAATTTATTTGTCGGGCTCTGTATAACATTATATAACAAACTGCCATCTTCTTTTCTAGACTTGCCATTTAATGCGTTTAAAGCCATAGTAAAAGCGTTTTGGGGGAGTGTCACTTGTAAATAAGTAAAGTAAATTTTGATGTTCGAAAAGTGCTGATTATCAGCTTAGTTTGAATAAATGAGTTTTGCTTTTGATTTTATACTCTTTGTTATTAAATTAGTTGTGATTATTATTAATGTAGAGCATGAGTAATTAAATGAGATAACTACTTAATTATGTCTTCTTTTTATTTACCACAAAACAATGTGTTTTAAAAACATAAATTATTTTACATAAACCTACATGGCACCTAGGAAAGTCAGAAGCTAAGTACATGATTGCAATTGTTGTTTCTTATTCGGTTGGTTACTCTTATAAGAATAATTGGCTTTTACAAAGTCTTCAAATTACAGTGCTATTAGGAATGGGAGAGTCATCAACAAGTACCAATCACTAAACAAATTAGACAATGGTCTACAAATTTACAGTCTAAGCCTAGAACATTCTCAGATGAACAAAATATAAAATAATAAAAAACCTACATTATTTAAATCATGTACTGGATTACCAAATCATCTTAACAAGTCTGAATTTTCATATCCTGTCCACAAAAGCCAAATTTTATAGACATAGGCAACTTGATATAGAAGCAGATACTATTTATAAGAAATTACCTGCTTGTTTTAGTTAACTTAAATTTGGGTATCACAATAATTTCATTTACCTACTATGTGTATATTATCTTAACATCTATCATATACCTACTTAATATCTAAAAGTAGACTTAAATTCTATACATAGATGGTTCAATTTAACTCCCTCGTCTCATGGATGCACACAAATCCTGCAACGCCTGGGTCTGCCTTGACCATGCCTCACTTATATCCCTAAAAATCTCTAACATCCTCTGCTGGTTGTCGATCAAAACTCTTTCATTTTCCAAACGCCTCTCCTCAAGGGCGACAAACCGTTCAGTCAAGCTCGCCATTTGTGACTGCCTTTGAGAAGGTGGTGAGCGCTGGATCAGACGGCGTCGTACCGTTCGACGCCTCCGAGGTGCTGCAAACATAAAAAAATTACTTAGTAACTAGAGGCAAAACAAATGTAAAGTGTTCATTATTATGTCAGTATAATAGCAACACATCACTCTCTGAACGAAAAGATTTTACTATGTAGTATATGTACCTACATATACGAGTAATATAGCATGTTGATTAAATTAGTTCTAAGTAAGAAAGAGTAAGAGTTGAAAAACTATCTAACAACAACTTGGCCCAACCTGAGAATCAAAAGTGAGACCACTACTATGTAGTGTGTTTTACACTAAACAAATAATTTGCCAAAATAAAAATTGTAATGAAGTTAATCTTACATGAAGAGGCAATTGGGGCATTACTCCTATGAGGAACTGCAGGTCTGGCGGTCTGGTGGTCAGGTGAGGATCCAGCCTTAAACAGCAACACAAAAAGGTTTGTAAATTTCCATTAAAAAAATTGTAAGACTTTTATTTAAAATCTCACCGTTGGTTCCATATTAGTCTGGTTTTCAATTAATATGTCCCTTTGCCAAGATGGGCCTGGTTGTACATCCTGCAAATGTATTTTAATTAGCATCATCACATTTATTTAGAATGTAACATCACAATATTATATTTTATAAGAAATAACTTACTGGTATGGAAGGTGTGGACTGTTCAGTCTGGCGCAGTATGGAAGGTGTGAATTGTTCAGTCTGGCGCAGTATGCTTGTAGTAGTATGTTCTACAGGGAGTTGCACATGACTCTACAAAATTAAATTTGTAAATTACAACTTCACTTTCACTTAAGTACAGTTTTCAAAAATGGTGTAAGTAGTTTAAAACTAGTAATACCTACCTGAAGTATGCTCTCTGACACTGGAGTTGCATTTGCCTCCTCTGTATCATCTTGTAAACTCTGCAAACAGATGTAGACTTAACAATTTTTTGGAAAGTAGGTACTGTTTCATGTGTTGAATTATATTTCATTATACATACCAAGAGCACAGCATCTGATGCATTTGGCATGTCAGGATTTGGTTCAGGTTCTTAGGCAGGCTAAAAATAAAATTTATGAACATTAGATTGATGTTTCAGGAAATATTTTACAATATAATTTTACTTTATAAAGATTTGATAAAATTAAAACAAGCAAATCATAAATACATGAAGGTCAATTTCTAGCTCCCTGTCACCAGTAACAAAGCGTTCACCACCCATTATTGCAACTATTCTTTCTTCAATTGCAGAGAGAAACCCTTCCTCCAGTTCACCACCACCTGTTCGTTGCATAGCCATTCGTATTTGACTAGCTTTTTTTCTTACCGTTGACTTCTTATCTTTCCAATACTAAAAAATATATCCAATGTCTAATTATCAAGATTTCACATTTATAGTATCAATAATATTATATATTATCTTATAATTGGACCACAACAAACCTTTGACCATTGCTTCCAACTTTTAATGCAGCCACTTCCATCGCTGTTTAACTTGACAGCTACTTCTTGCCATGCTGCTTGTGTGCGGTCTCGGGCATGAGATGTTCGAGGGTGCCCTGTGGCAAGCCAACGTCGCTCTTCTAAACTCTCTAATAACATGTTTACTTGCGCACGGGATGGAATCGTACTTCTTGGCATGCTTAAAACAAACCAAACTACTTCGATTATTTCCATGTTAAAATACACTTTAAAGTTTCATCCCCATTCACCCCTGCCGCATCCCTATCCATCATTGTTTTACGGACATAATTATTACAGATGTAATACAAATACTAGTTAAAGATTATTAACTTTATTAGTAACCAATAACAGTAAACGTATAATACTCACATAACAGTAGGTGTATTTATCCTCTTAGACACAGAAACCTTTGTTCAAAGCAGTCGCTGTTACAAATTAGAAAGCACATAGAAGTTTTTAAATGAAAAATTCAAGTGGTTTTGATAGCGTCGCTTGTTGATACTTGAGTGTTTTGACGTTTGTTTGTGTGATTGGTGATTGGTCGCCGTGCGGCCGAGTCGCGTTATCGAAATAGGTAAAGGAATAGTCATTCAGCTTTAAAATGTAATAAGAAATATGGATTAAGCTTATAAAATTATCAAATATGTTTATAGTTTTGCTCTATTACTTAAAATACTTCAAGATAGACCTTAAATATATATTTTAAACCCTTATAACTCTTAGTCGAGATTGATCGATTATGATTTAAAGAATTTGTTCCAAGCCCTAATTCGTCTACGAAACCAGCGACGGGAGGATGCAGCCTTGAGTTCGTCGACGACCACAACCACGTTAGTGAATACAGTTTTAATCAGCGCTACACGCTCGATCGATCTCAAAGCTGTCTCGACGACGAGCTCGTCGCAGCTTACAGCCATGAAATTGTCTTTTAGAGAATAGCACTGCAGGACGAATAGACCAACGAGGCTATACAGTGTATAAATTAACCCATCACACATACGTCAACCAAGCATTCTGTACATCAAAACTAAGTACCCCAACGCAAAAATTTTAGCTGGACGACGAATTTATTTTTTTGGGGTCAATAATCACATTTTACGGTAAAACTCAATGTAGCACTCTTAAAACATTGTGCTAGTGGATGCTTTGAATAGTAAACGGGTCATGGAGGTAATTTAAGTAAAGTTATAACCTGAAAAACTAGTATTTACAAAAAACAGCTGTGCAAAATTTGGAACTTTGACCCCCAATATCTCCGTAACTAGGGGGTTCCCAGGTATGGTCTAGAACCAAAAAAATATCGCAGTGGTGGGGAGAACAAGTGCCCTTCGTTTGCGTTAGAGTACTTTTACACCCTTATATCAATTAATCAAAGTCCTTTTCAAAGACTAAAATTCTGAAACATGACCTAGATGAGTCATTAGATTCGGTCTAGATTTCCAGATTTACGACTGACGTACAGACAAGTATTGTTCTAAGCTTCTAAAGCTAGTAATTATTTTGGAATTTATCAGATAATGTCTGTTCCTGCAGCTGTAAGATAAACGACTATTATAGTAAACCAATATCATCAAGCCTGCGTTTCCTAAAGTCTTAAGCAGAGGTGTATCTTACACTCAAATCTTGTCAACACGGTACTTGACAACAAAAACTAATTACCTACTTCGTCAGATAGATTTTTAGAAAATAATGGACACATTAAAAAAAATATTAACACAAAACACAAACTCATGATCTTTGACGTCCAATATTTTTCGATAATTTAACTGACGTGGCGGACTAAACTGAATCATTTTTGTTTAGTCAGGAAGCATCTCTGTTATGTTGATGCTCTATGTGGAAAGAGGTGAGTATTATTGCCATCAACGGGGTACAAATTTGTGCAATAGGGGATCGGACAACACAATAAAAATTAGCCTGTCAGATAGATTTTCAAAAAATATTGGACACGTATTTTTTCTTTTTTTCACATAAACAAAAAATGAAGACGATACAATGCTTAACTCGTGAATTCTTCGAAAACGTCACATGGTAGTACATTTTTCACCAACAAATGACGTCACAACCCCCCACTCATGATATTTGACGCGTCTTATCTTCGTCAATTTTTATTAATTTGATAAAACAAAAAACACGTACTTATCTAATATTTTTCGATAATCTAACTGACGGACTAATTAGAATCTTTTTTTTTTTGACCCAGTCCGATCCCCTATTGCTTGAAAGTTCCGGAAAGAAAACCTCCTTACACCTACTGGGATTTTATTTTGTTTGGAAAATCATCAAATAACTCCTCTCCCGCTCTGCCCAGAGCGGTAGGGAGTGTCAAACTTCTACTGACTAAAAACCACCCATGTTTCTTTTGTGTCGAGGCCGTGGTAGCTCTTTAGAACAACCCACAGCCCCGACGGGATGTAAGAGACGCCCTTGGGGTGGTTTACCCTGACACTAGGGTGTGTGGGGTCGTTACACCTTACTGTCCACACGCTATGAAGAAGAAAATAGACGGTCCAGGCAGATTGGTGATGACATAAAATATAATCAGCTATGTATTTCAAGTCCTCGATTAAATTAACCGATCGGGTTCGAAACACTACACTGCGCTCCAACACTCAAATTCTTGCCGTGGTTCAAAAAGGCTGCCATACTTAAAGGGGACTGGGCAGGACATGTCTGTCGCATGCCGAACGAGCTGTGGGCCTGTAAAGCTCAGGATTGGTGCCCTGAAACAGTGACGTGAGGTCGTGGCAGACCACGAAGAAGATGGCGGGACGAACTGGATGTATTCCTTGAAAATTGGAGAGACGTTGCACTGAATCGTGACCGGTGGAAGGAATGGAGGGAGGCCTTTGCTCAGCAGTGGGACAACATAGGTTAGCTATAATATAATAATAATAATTTAAGTCCAGGTTTCAGGTGTCATGTAATAAAGGTAGAAAAGTATAAGATTCAGATTTTTTTCGATTATTTTATGTTTAAAAGGAATCGACTGTTATGGTACGGGCATGTGACGAGAAGGGGCGAATCGCATTTGACTAAAAGAGTAATGTAAATTTATAAGTGTTGAGGTGCGAGAGAGAGAATAAGACCAAGGCAACGATTGAAGACTTGTGAAAGAAATGATATGAAAGAAAAATGTCTTGGTTACAAGGGGAGAATGGAATAGAAAAACGAGATGCTCTAACCCCAAGTATGGACAAGAGCACGAAGTTGATGATGAGGATTCGAACTTCCTCTTATCCTAATCTGTACCATTCTCTCCCCATAACACAATTTATAATGTAGAAACTATAACAAATTTCTGTGCGTTCAAGCATTTTTGTCATAGTTACCTATTATTGGAATCAAATATAAAAGCTCACAACTTTGGACCCAGTAATATTAATGAAATTAATATCCGTGGTGCTAGGCAACTGGGCTTATCCCAGTTGTAATACGTCCCTGTGTGCTTAGTGGCCTTGTTCTGTTCAATCTCCTGCTGATATGGAGGGAAGTTATGTTTTGCTACTCCTCCGCTATTCAGTTAGTCTGATTAATTTCGTTGCGGGATCCAAGACAGTTAAATCGTTTCTCTGGGACTTCGTCGAGCTTCATTGTCTCGGCGCTTTTTTTGTCGCCACTGTTGATTCTGGCTTACAGGAGTTACAGTGGTTTGGGAATAGTGTGGCGGACTTGTCCCATTAAAAAAAAACACACACAATTTATTCGGGATCGGCGCAGTATATATTATTCTTCCATACTTAGAGAAGTATGGAAGAATAATACATACACGTCATCTCATTATACACCTTCTTTTATGCCATATTATCTTTTACACTGTACATGCATCGTTTCTCAAAAATAAAACTAATTAGTCCGTCAAATAGATTACACATTTTTTTTTCACGCTTACAAACAAGACGATGCAGTGCTTCGGAAACTCGTGTGACTGTATCACTGTTCTGTTCATTTTATTAGCGGAAAGTGACGTCACAAACCCTCACTCATCATGACATTTTTTTTTTGGTGGGTGTAAAATCATCGAATAACCCCTCCCGCTCTTGGGCAGAGCGAAAGGGAGTGTCAGACTTCTACTGACTAAAAACCACCCATGCTCCTTCTTCGCCCTCTATGTCGAGGCCGCGATAACCGGTGGACTACCCGCGGCCCCGACAGGCGTCGGCCCTTTCGGGCCCCTCCCATGTTGCTGACATCTCTTTAAGGCGCGCGTGGAACACGAACTCTCCGTCGACACGGCCTGTTTTCGTCGTGAGACGGACGGACGGCGAGTTAGCCCATCACTCACCGTGCACAGGCCCGCGTCTACGGTGGCCGGAGGTCATCGCGGGACCCCCGACGCCCGGAGCGCCTCCCGCGGCGGCTGGGACGAGAGGTTCTCTCCCTCTCGCGACCTTTGACGCGTTTTACTTCGTCAAACTGTCGAAGATTATTAATTTGATAAAACAAAAAACACGCATCCAATACTTTTCGATAATCTAACTGACGGACTAAACAGAATCATATGTTTTTCGTCAGGAAATTACCGAATTAGGTTATATCCTAATTCACTAAAGACAACGAAATAGGCATTCGAAACTACTCGTATCCGTCATCTCCATAGGATCATAATATTGATTGCAATAGTAATTAATAATCTTAGTAACCATCATCATCAACAGCCTATTAATGGAATGGATGGGATGGGAATGGGTTATAATCTACCACGCGGGCCCAGTGCGGATTGGTAGATGTCACATGTCTTCGAATGTTAGCTTCAAAGCCATGTCGGTTTCCTCACGATGTTTTCCTTCACCATTTTGAGAGCAGCGGTGATGAAATAAATTAGACATAGTAATGTGCCTGCCTGGGTTCGAAACAACGACCTACTGTTCGTAAGTCGGGGCCGCCACCACTGGGCCACCGCAGCTCACTATTGACATTAACCGGGCACAAATCCAGACTCTATGCTGCTTTCGAGAAGTTTCTGACCCAAACCCAATAACACTTTGCCCAAGCCGAGAATTGCACACTGGACCTCGTGCTCCACAGTCGCGCTTGCAACCACGAACTAATCATCTAATGCTGTTACAAATTCTACAAATCGATCACAATCACAAAAACAAACGCTCACAAATGTAACAAGGGTATTAGAAAGTGGTTCTAAAGCCTTGCTCTGTAACGACCATTGTGCAACCACCATCAACTATCACCATTACACGTTGACCTATTAGGGTGGCGCTGCTGGCTAAGAGAAAGACAATACGTTACAGTTATATGTAGTTTCGTGTTTAACCGGGTGTCAAGATAAAGTTGTTGTTTTAGTATTGTTTGCATGGATAAGTGAGTCTTGTCTATTGTGTACGTTTGTGTATCATTTGTGTAATCAAATGTTTTGGTATTGTATTTATCTGTTATTGCGCTATAATTTTGATTTCAGTCTTTCGCAATCGATTGCGGGGTATGGGCCTCAACGATTTCTATATACACACAGTACAGTTTAAACGAGGGACATATTGAAACCCGCAATAGTTCATGCTTAAGTACATGATACCAATAAAAATATGAACAGAACAAAAACACTGATAAATAACAGACAGAACCGTACAAAATAACATATTTCGGAAAAGTCTCGTGCGCTTATCGGGTCAATGACTTTTGAGTATAATCCAAATCCCTTTATATTTTAAAACTGGGGTAGAACAATGGCGAAAAAAAACGTAAATATCAGTATATCTTACTAGGTATATCTATCTTAAAACTAAGTTTTCTTTTTTTTTTAGGTATCTTTTTAAATATCAGTAGCTATCATAGTGTCCATCGATTAACTGTCAACTTGGTTATGGTTTAGGACAAAATAGAACCATTTGACAGTTAATTGATGGACACTATACAGAGTGTAAATTAACCCTTCACACATACGACTATAGAGTGTAAATTAACCCTTCACACATACGTCAACCAAGCATTCTGTACATCAAACTAAGTACCCCTACGCAAAAATTTTGCTGGGAAACGATTTTTCCTGCTAACCCCTGGTACGTCTGCTGCGCGATGGGCAGGAGCTTGTCATCTCGCTCTCCCTTTTCGCAACTTCCTTCCTGTTTGGCAAGAAATTAACAAAAAACATAAATAAATAATTAATAAATAAATAATGGAAGTCATCATCAGCCCATAACGCTCCCACTGCAGGCATCTCTATGCCAAACTCAGGCCCAGTGCGGGTTGGTAGATGTCACATGTCTTCGCATTTTTGGTTTTAAGACATGCCAGTTTCGTTACGATGTTTTTCTTTACAGTTTTGAGGGCAGTGATGATGAAATAAATTACCTGCCTGGATTCGAACCCACGACCCACTGTTTGTAGGTCGGGGCCGCCACTAATAGGCCACCGTTGCTCACCATATGCAAGTAGATACAAAGAAATGTAAAGTAAATACTTATGCCAAAACATGGCTTGACAAACATGGAATATATCGACTTTAAATTGTCCCACTGCAGATCAGAGGCATTTACTTACAGACAAAAAAAAATGGAATAATATCACGCTAGCCCATTGCCACTCCATGTTCACCATCCAATGATTCCAGATTTTTCCACGATGTTTTCCTTCACCATAAATCCTTGCCAGTCCTACCTTATAACTTCTTGTGAATGGCTTATGTCCATTTTCTCAAAATTAAAGCAAGCTTAAGTGTGTATGTGTGTGTGCAAATGCCTAAACAAAAATCACACTCTTAACTTTCAACTCTAGCTCTTAGCGCTGTAAATTCAAAATCCAACGTATTATTTCTAAACTAGTGTTAGTTAAAAGGGATACAACCATAAGATCTCATTACCCTACGACAATTCTTAAAACCAATGCCTATAGCACCTAATAAATCGCATCTTTTTCTTACATTCTCAATTCAATATGGAAATCCTACATGCCCTTTAGCAATTAACATAATCATTTAGGTCTGTAAACAAGTAAAAAATCATAGAATAATCATCAAATTAACAATGTCCTTTTTTGAAAGTCGGTTAAAAAAGGAATTCGGACGGGTTTTCTGAACTGGCAATGTAAGGTAGCGAACTTAGATTTGTAGAGATGGATAAGAAATTTACAAGTATGTATGTTTTGATGTATTTTCATACAAATAGTAAATCTTCAAACTCAAACCATTTATTTTAATAAGACCATTGTTATTGTTATTGTTATTGTTATGTTAAAAAAAGAGAGAAGAACGGGCAAAAGAAAAATTTTCATGGAAGCTCCTTTATTTCGGAATTGACTGGCCTGTTGGTCTAGTGGTTAGTGACCCTAACTGCTATGCCGGAGGTCGTGGGTTCGGTTCCCACCCAGGACAAATGTTTGTGTGATGAGCACGATCATTTGTTCTGTGTCTGGGTGTAATTTATCTATAATATGTATGTATTTAGAAATATATAAGTATGTTTATCAGTTGTCTAGTACCCATAACACAAGCTCTGCTTAGCTTGGTACTAGATGGCGTTGTGTAATATTATTATTATTATAAATAGGTCTTTTATTCCTGTTAATAAAGCACGAGAATTACCCCGTTACAAAAATGCAGATTAAGAGGCCATAACCTTATTTTTGCTGAATTTCATCGGACACCAAAACGGCTGAACCGTTACTTCCCGAAAATGTCCCCGACTGACAGAGTTCCCACTGCATTTTTAATATTAAATCAGAAAAACTTTCTTGTGGTTTTAATTGTTATCACGTAATCGTAAACCAACTCTGTAGCACGGCAAGACAGAACAATAAATACTGTGTAAACTAAAACAAACGGTTACAAAATCAATTACTTATTGAACCATTCGAATGAACCTTTCTAATCGATTCTTTCTGACCACGTACTGCCAATAATGTAATCATTGTAAAGGACAGACAATGACACAATTATACGTGGTAAACCTGAAATGAATCACGAAGCAAAACGTGCAATTAAAAATCTTGCCAAGGCTCTGCAATAAGGTAAATTGTCCACCAGCCAGATTTCCAAAAAATATTGGACACCATTTTAATTTTTTCATGTAAACAAAAAATGAAGACGGTACAGTGCTTTGAAAACTCGTGTGTGTGTCTTAAAATTGCATGACAATTTTTAGAAAGTAACGTCACAAACTCAAGCAGACTCATGATCTTTGACGCGTTTTATCTTCGTATTTTTTTATTAATTACATTAAACAAAAAACACGTCTAACTAATATTTTTCGATAATTAAATTGACGAACTAAACAGAATCATAATTTTTGTAGTCGAGAAACATTCCTATTGAATTATTTTTTATTAAGAACTCAAACAAGAGGAATGATTATAATATTTTGCTGATAACCACTTAGGTATCCACGTAAATACATCAAGCAACCCGAACCTGTCAAAATTTCCAAATCAAATGTAACGACAGTGGTAAAAAATAGACAGGAACTGATTAATTATTTTATTCGGGCAGAGTTTCCACTTACAAGTTTCACAATCGAGCGCGATAAGACCTCGAAATTGAGCTTACAGGGCAATAGACTTATATCCCCACCGGAGGCATCCGGTAGTTATGGCGGTGTCTTCGCTTGACTGTGATTGGCTCGCTAGTGGTTGCCTGTCATTGGCTGGCTAGAGTGGCATGGCTATGGTTTGCTAGAGTGGCATGGCTATGGTTTGCTAGAGTGGCATGGCTATGGTTTGCTAGAGTGGCATGGCTATGGTTTACTAGAGTGGCATGGCTATGGTTAGCTGTCATTGGCTGGCTAGGGTGGCACGCTGTGACCACGCTGTTGTAACACAAACATGAACTTAATGTACAGTATTAGCGATAAAGTCAGAAATCTCCTAAAGAAACTGGACAGATTGTAGTATCTGACCTTTTTTTTTGGAAGGTTGGAATCATCAAATGACTCCTCCCGCTCTGGGCAGAGCGGTAGGGAGTGTCAGACTTCTACTGACTAAAAACCACCCATGTTCCTTCTTAGCCCTTTGCGTCCGAGGTCGCAGTATCTCTTTCAAATACCCGCAGCCCCGAAAGGACGTGATTTTCACCTAACTTACCCATTGCATATTTCAAAATGCTTATCATCAACTTAAATGGCGTTCTATGCGAAGGCCTTTGTCCAGCAGTGAACGTCTTATGGTTGATGATGATTATGCAGAACTACAGTTTAAACAAAAAAAATATGGTACTATGGATATATTTAACAAATACAATACTAAAAACTACAGAATTACAAATAGCCTATCCAAATTTTTTGAATCCAAGTAGCGTTTACAGACCGTTAAAGGTTTTAAGGTAAAAAACGTTAATAGTTTTGCATGCGTTTAACGAGTACTGAGTTCGATGCTTTTGCAATTAATTGTGCCTGTGTTTTACTAAATGTTTAGTGTTGTTTCATTCTGTTTTTAGTGCAAAAGAAGATTTCTTTTGTGATATTAGGCCAGTTCTAAAAGTCATATTTGTAGCCTTTCCTAACTATGATGTAGTCGGCTATTACCCTAACCGGACGCAGCTTAATACTAGTGTATTACTTGAAGCTACTACTTAAATGAATACTAAATAAATAAAATAAATGAACGTTTTCAAATAAATATGAAGTTTTTAAATAAAAAAATTCGATAAAACTAGTGATTAAAAAAAAGACCACTTGGGTATGGCAAAATTATTCCATATTCTTCAAATAATTAAATCAAATTATTCAATTTACAAGTGGAATTACATCATCAAATACTTTTAGAGTAGAACCATCAAATTCTAAATGATTTTCTCTTGATTCGGCTCACCTTTTTGTTAAATACACATAATTATATTAAATGGTTGTTATGAATAATAAATATGAAAAAGACACATTATTGTCGTGTAGCGCGTGCGGAAATTATAAAAAAAGTTATAAGTAGCATATTTTAAAGCAGTTTCCAAATAAATTTAATAAAAAGATTTAACGTAATAGTTACAGAAAAATCCCTATATATTTTTTTCAAACGATATCAGATTTCTAGCTACCGACAAATGTGATAGGAAACCATTAACATTAATTTTATATACTAACCTGGTACATAAAGAACAAGATATACATCAGCTGTTTATCAAATCATTCCAAATAGTCTAAGAAAACAGGTTCTAAACGACATTGTCTACGGCCTAGCCTTTTAAGGAATATAGAGTCATTATTTTTATTTAATTGGCTACGACATATATTTTTAAAAGTTTGATAAATATTAATCTTTGTCTATAAATGATCGTGCGTGATCTTAATTAATTTAAACTTTATTTAACCTCTTTATAAGGATGAATATGCTTTGGTTCTTCTTCACATCGTGTCAGCGGTAATCTTACAATCATCATCATCATTAACCTAATTCATTTGGGGTCGGCGCTGTATGTCTTCTTCTTCCACAGCTCTCTGTTTCTCGTCATCTCATGAGACACCTCCTATCTTACCATATCATTCTTAACACAGGCCATCCATCGTTTCTTTGGTAATCTTATAATATCTATTCATAATCATAGGTTCGAAAGTGAGACACGAGTTTAGCGCATTCAGCAGCGTTCATCAGTTCCTGTAATTAATCGAATTCGAATTCAAGACCCTAAGCTTAAGAGTCGCCATTGCGACCACTACATTTAATAGTTTACACCATCTTGGCACGTGGCACTGCACAGATAAAATGATAATAATTATCTTTAAAAAACGATCCTTAAATACCTTAGTTAAGAAAATATATAGGTACCATTTTAAACAACAGATGTTATAAAAAACATTAAGATAAATAAAACATCGTTTTTCTCTTCCGATAATTATTTATTTTTGTACAGTTTTTGCTAAGTTTCTGAATGTATTAAAATAACGTAAGTAATAAATAAAATGTCTAATTAACATATTTCAACTCTTGTTGAGTTAAGTATTTAAATTGTGTTTGCGTAAAAAATATATATTTAAAAAAGTTGTTGAACATCAATTTGTGTTATAACATCACTACCTAATAGACTGCAATTTTGATTATTTAAAAAAATTGTTATTGATTGTTTCGAGACGCCGGTGATGGCCCAGTGCTTAAGGCCCCGCCTCTTTTAACCGAGGTTGTCGGTTCAAAGCCGGGTAAGTACTAATATAACTTTTTCAAACAAATACTTGTCTTAATGTATTATATTGTTAAATTGTGAGGAAAGTTTTGAGTATCAATGTGGAGGGGTATATAAGTAGACCCAAGAAGCGATGGATAGATTGAGTGGTAAATGGTAAAAATGGAGGTGTCTAATAATATGACGCGTATTTATAAGCAGTTTGAATGAAGAAAACATGATTGCTCGACTTGGCGGCGGCACTGCCGTGCCCCCAGATACGTTGTTGCTTATCAATAATTATTTCAATAAAGATGTTTCCTGACAAACAAAAAAATATTAAATAAATAAAATAAATATCCTTGGATTGTGTTTAGTCCGTCTCTTAAATCATTGAAAAGTATGGATACGTGTTTTTTGTTTTACCAAATTAAAAGATAAAACGCATCCAAGATCATGAGTGAGGGCGTGTGGTGTTATTTTCCGTAAAAAAAATGTACTGCAATGTGACGTCACACGAGTTTTCGAAGCACTGTATCGTCTTCAATTTTAGTTTACCTAAAAAATATATTGTATCCAATGTTTTTTTAAATTTTATCTGACGGACAAATTAGATTGTTTGCGTCATTTACTCTATTGTTGATTTAAAAAGTATCGCCCCCGGGTGGGCTCGAACCACCAACCTTTCGGTTAACAGCCGAACGCGCTAGCCATTGCGCCACGGAGGCTGTGGAGATGTGTCCGAAATACGTGTGTACGACATTTCAGTCTGAGAGTTTGAGGAAAATCTTTACAGTAATAATAGCTCACAAGAGACACAAATTATCGCGTGTCGCTTATCGCGGCATTTGATTAATAATCAGTAATCTTTATATTATCAAATATCTTTAAACTAGCAATTCTTGCATAAATGTATGGATATCATACTTCACACTATATATTTTAAAGGCGAAAGTTTGTGAGTGTGTATGTTTGTTACTTCTTCACGTAAAAACTTCTGAACGGATTTGGATACAATTTGGTACACAGATAGTTTATGACCTGTATTAACACATAGGATATTTTATCCCAATTTTATTTTCCCGCGGGATAGGATAGGAGAGGGAATGGGCTATAATCCAGCATGCGGGCCTATTGCGGATGGGGGAGCGTCCAAGTATTACGTAACGCGTTTTTTTTTTGTTTGAATTTGAAAAACGATATGTAACCACCAAAATACAATTTTTCATCTTATATTTGAACAAAAAAAAATAGAATCTCTCTACGCGACCGTTTTACAGGGTTAAACTAAAACAATGTTACCGCCCGCTGTAACGCGCCGTAACGCAAGCACTCCAAATTCGTTACGTAATACTTGAACGCTCCCTTGGTAGTTGTCACATTACAAAAAAATTTTGGTTCTGGGACATGCCGATTTCCTCACGAAGTTTTTTGGAAACACGACCTAATAAAAGTTAATTAGTAATTATTATTTATATTAACCTAGTGAATGTTCCCAAGCGGCGTCGTTTCATGTCGTGTGGGCCGATACATTATTTCTATCAAATTATGGATATTTCATTGTTCTATCAATATTTTATAAGGAACTGCTGTTTTTTGGAATATGTAGGAAGTTATTGCCGAAATGTATTTGGGAACCTTTATGAGTAAAACTGTTTTAATTTAACTGTAAATAAATTCTTGCAGAATAGGGGATCAGACAATATAAAACTAATTAGTCCGCCAGATAGATTTCCAAAAAATATTGGACACGTATTTATTCTTTTTTCACATAAACAAAAAATGAAGACAACACAGTGCTTCGAAAACACGTGAACTCCTCGAAAACGTCATAATATGTTAGTACATTTTTTAACTAGAAATGACGTCACAGTCCCCCACTCATGATCTTAGACGCGTCTTATCTTCGACAATTTTTATTAATTTGATAAAACAAAAAAAACACGTATCCAATATTTTTCGATAATCTTACTGACAGACTGATTAAAATCATATTTTTTTGACTGAATAAAAAAAACGGTATGTATGGTTTGATGGAAATTACGGTTGTTTATAAAACCGACCTGTATGTCGAAGAATTTAATTTGCGATCCTGATTTAACTAACATTAGATTCATGTTTTTATTTTTTACCTTGCACACTTGTTTTTTCAATTCACTGGACATTGGCAGAATAGTCGACATCGGCACAAATTGCCATTAAACAAAAATAGAATAGAATAGAAAACCGACCTGTATAAAATTGATCTTGATTACTTTTGTTCAGAGAAATGTCCTGTGTAAAAAGGATTTGCATCATTATATGGTAATAACATAACATAACATAGCGCCTGTGATCCTGATCCTGATCCTGAAGTGGAAGGCAGAGGTGTACACAAAATTTCGCTAGTTAAGTCTCATTTGTAACTAATATTATAAAGGCGAAAGTTTGTGAGTGTGTGAGTGTGTATGTTTGTTACTTTTTCACGTAAAAACTACTGAACGGATTTAGATAAAATTTGATACACAGATACTTTATAACCTGGATTAACACATAGGATAGTTTTTATCCCGATTTTATCTTCCCGTGGGATAATTTCCGAGTTGTAGCGGGTGAAGCCGCTGGCAACAGCTAGTTTGTAATAAGGGCCGAGCCTATTGCCAAATACAGGGCACAAATTCAGTCTCCATGGCTGCTATTGAAGTCCTGATGGATAAACACAATAATTCTTTGCTTAACCTGGCAATCGAACCCACGACCTGATCCTGGTCACAGATCCTGATGCTCAGCAGTCGTAATTCCGACCACGAGACCAATGAGCCATTCCTCCTCAGGAAAATTAACATAAAACAATACTTAAATGAATTAGTGCATTTCCTTACCCTTCTTCATTCACAAAAGCATCCTGTCTGCCACCCATCCAATTCCAAACCTCGGCAACACTAACTTAAACTCTATTTGTTGTAACTAAGTGAGTACACTAAGTTTCCCAGGCGGGTTCGTTTGATGTCGTGGGCGCTTGTAACATTATTTTAAACAAATAATCAATATTTGAGAGGATATCGGCCGGTTCCGACACGCGTCGGTATGGAGTCGTTTGACTTATGGTTAGGACATTCGATACTGATTTTGTTTGACAGGTTTTTATATCAAGATTCTGTTTTCGTTGGGAATCTAGGGCAGTTATATCGGATTTTGAAGAAGGAGCTCTAAAACTTCCAATGAATAAACAGTCTGCCTCGTTGTTCCAATGATTGCATTCGTCCTTTTTTTTTGGGCGGATGGAAAATCATCGAATAACACTCGCTCTTGGGCAGAGCGAAAGGGAGTGTCAGACTTCTACTGACTAAAAACCACCCATGTTCCTTCTTAGCCCTTTATGTCGAGGCCGCGGTATCTCTATCAACATTAGCGCGTGTGCATTCTAGTGTGGGGCATCGTTTAAAAAAAAAAAAAACAAAACAAAAACAAACATCCCGCAGCCCCGACGGGGAGCTTGAGGTCCTAAGCTCGATTCAGGCAAAATGTTTTGTGGTTTTACCTTTAGGAGTTGCTCAGTTAGCAGCCACGAAGGCTGGATTTGTGCCCGTTTGATGGCAAAACGGTACCTATGTATAAACGGATGTAACGGACAAAATGTGAGTGTACTTGTATCTAATCCTCCGTGGATTACAAGCGTGATGTTACATTATGATTTTACAGTCAACACAACATAGATCGTGCTAAAATCTAGTGAAAAACAATAAGACTAGATAAGCCTCTCAGAATATCACTAACTATCTTATTATAAAAGTGGTTAAATCTGGGCTTAACTTAGACTTGGTTTATCTTGCATGCCGTCACTTTCTTTTGAATATTATCGAAGTGAGACGAAAATAGTCAGTGAGATAAGATAAGCGAGGTAAACCAAGTCTAAGTTAAACCCAGGTTTAATCATTTTTGTTATAAGGTGGAAAGTGTCCAACACGCTGTCATTACCGCGAACACCCACACTCGCACCGCATGACACATCCATACATTCATACAAGCCATACATCGACACAGTCATACATTCACAGAATCGGCACCGAGATGTTCCCCTGTCGAACACGAGGCATGCTGAGACACAGGTATTGGTGACGTGGTTATATTTGCAAGGAATGTCAAACAAATGAATTGGGGATTCGTTGTGGTGAACAAGCTCAAAAGCCAACTTGAAAGCTGAATGTATCAGAGTAGTTCTTGAAACTTAAAACTTGGGTGGTGTTATTCAGATAAGTTTGTGTCGACGTGATTTGGCATAACTGGCCTAATGAGATAAGAATAATCAATACTAAACATTGACTGCCGCACTCAGAGAGCTTTAATGACTACTTAAACCATCACTTAGTAATGGTTTTGACAGTTTTGTCATACAAAAATATGTCAAACCTTTACTAAGTTACGGCTTAAGTAATAATTAAATATCTCTGAGTACGGCAGTGAGACTCGATAATCTAACTGACGGACTAATTAGTTTTTTTTTGGTGAAATGCTAGCTACTTATTCTTTATCTTTTTTTTTTGACACAGTCCGATCCCCTATTACAGGCGAGATGTGCAAGTGTTAAGCAGGAGTTTCGATTTCAATGTTATTGGGTTCTACCATCAGGAACTTCTCAAGAGCAGCAACGGACCCTAGATTCGCCTTTTATTATTGGAGTGAGACGTATATCCATAGCAGACGAAAACTGGGTGTCATCATCATCATCAGTCAATGTTCCCGCTGCTGGGACACAGGCCTCTCCCTTTTGAGAGGGAATGACGAGCTATCCACCACGCGGGCCCAGTGCCGACTGGTAGATGTCATAAGCCTTCGATTTTTTCGTTCTAGGGCCGTTTTTACCCGACTGCGCGACGCAAAGGAGGGTAATGTGTTTATCAGTCTATGTATGTATTTAAAAGCAGTGTTGAAGAAGAAAAAATACACAAAGATGCGCCTGCCTGGGTTCGAACCCACGATTTACTATTCGTAAGTCGGGGTCGACACCACTGGGCCACTGCTGCAATCCAGATGTAGATGGCCTATGTAGTAATACCTATGTACATCTCTGACTAACCCCTAGGGGATTACAGGCATGATGTTACATTATGGGTTAGTCAACTAACTATAAATACAAATAGGTTGGTATGTAGATTAGTTGGAACCATGGCACAGACCTACGTGCATGTGTGGTTGAATGAAGCGGAAAATACTTTATGAGTAATGAATGACAGTTCTGTTGGTCATACAGTCATACTCATTCATTGTTTTAATTCTTGTAAACGGAAAAACCTATTTTTGTTAGTACAGCGCGACTGATTATATGACCCATCGAGTTTTACAATAATTTAAATTGAATTTCTTAGTTAGCGACTACGAATGCGGTGCGGCCAGCGGTGGCCCAGTGGTGGCGACCCCGACTTACGAACAGTAGGTCTTGGGTTCGGACCCAGGCAGGCATTTTACTTTGTGTAATTTATTTCATCACTACTCACAAACCGGTGAAGGAAAACATCGTGAGGAAACCGGCATGTCTTAAAATCAAAAAATTCGAAGACATGTGACATCTATCCGCACTGGGCCCGCGTGGTAGATTATAGCCCATTTCCTCTCAAAGAGAGAGGAGGCCTGCGTCCTGAACATTAATAGGCTGTTGATGATGATGACCACGAATGCTTGGCCCTCTAGAATGGGCCTTTAACCATAAATGTCAAAATGAGGGTATACTATAAATTAGGTACACCTCTACCCAATTCTTCGGGGATTTTAACTGTACGTACTGAATAAAATGTACTGTTCAAGTACCGATGTATTAAAATGTATCGCCCCCGGGTGGGCTCGAACCACCAACCTTTCGGTTAACAGCCGAACGCGCTAGCCATTACGCCACGGAGGCTGTGGAGATGTCACTGGAATAAATATGTCATGTAAGCGAGTGAAATGTGTCATTTTAGCATTGTGAATAATGGGCCTAACAAAACGACTCCATTTTGTTAGGCACATTGTTCTCAACGCTGCTTACAGCAACGTGTTTTGATGGTAGAACATTCTTCCCGTCGGGGCTGCGGGTTGTACATAAGTTACCGCGGCAGAAGGAACATGGGTGGTTTTTAGTCAGTAGTATGTCTGACACTCAGTTTCGCTCTGCCCAAGAGCGGGAGGGGTTATTTCATGATTTTCCACGTGCCAAAAAAAATAAAATCTTAGAACATTCTTGAGCAAGAGCTCTCTCTATGTCTCTTTTGGCGAAACGTCTTGCAAAGACCACGAACTTATAGAGAGCGAGGCTTCGAAAGTCTGACAACCAGTCTTACCTAGGGTTATCATATTCCCCAGTACTAAGGTCAGATAGGCTGTCGGTCTATGTTAAATTCAGCCAAGTCCGGTTAACTGGAAGCTGACCCCAACAAAGTTGGAAGAGACTAGGCTGATGATAATGACTAACGTAAACTCCAGAAAATAAAATATTTTTTCTTCACAATCGATAATCATCATGTGTGCTAGGTACTTTTATTTGACCTTTACTTTGACACAGGTTTTTCCATCATTACAGGGCCCACTTAAAATTCTGCACACGACTCTAACGCTATAAAGCTTGATGGTACAAATAAAACCACTGACCAGCACATAGGAACGTTACGACGGAAAAATAAAGCAATAATAAGTAAAAAACTGGCATTTTATGACTCAAGACATGTCATAAAAATATAGTGTGTATTATGTGCTGGTCATAAATTCACTCTTTATATATAAAACGTGTTATTGTGTGATTTTAACAAAAGCTTTATGTAGTATTTATTAGTTAGATGTTACAGAATACACAAAAGACAATGATCAATAATCGCACCAAAAAGTCTGAAGCGTCAAGATCAAAATTGTATAGTTATTATTTTCATAATTTTTTTCGACATTATGCGTAAGGGATTTGGTTTTTGAATATGGAATTTAGTTTAAATTAAAGAATATTGTTTTACTCCATAAACATGGCGTTCACACAACCGGTTCAAAAGTCGTTCTGTTAGATCTGTCAGTTCATTTTGACAGTTCGGATGCCTTCACATCGTGAAGTTTTCATACAATACCTACTTGCCTGGTTTTTAGGTTTTTTTCTGATTTTATAAAATTACTTCGAAACTCGGTATTTTTCTACAAAAACAACTTTTCAAATCAAATCAAATCATTTATTAATTTGCGAATATGGGTACAAAAATAAAAGGTCGTAAACAAACAATAGAGGCCATTAGCCATATCCTACCAATAAGGCATGCAAATTTACACATTTATTTACACAAGTATTACACAATTTTATCCTGTAAATATTCAGTGACAGAATAGTAAGCCTTTTTTAGTAACAGTGTTTTGATACTGTTTTTAAATATATTAACACATTTATCTCCAAGAATGAGTTTGGTAAATGGTTGTATATGCGTGGAGCCATACACAGTATACTTTTATTTAACAATGCTGTTTTATTCATTGGTAAACATATATTGAACTTGTATCTTCTGCTATGAACCTTATTAAAGAGGTTTTTATTTTTCCTAACGAACATTATAACTTCTAATATATATAAACATGGTAGCGTAAGAATATTTAATTTTAAGAAAAATGGTCTGCAACTGTCAGTCAATTTTATACCAGTTATGGCTCGTATACATCTCTTCTGGGCTTTAAATACCGCTTCTTTATTAGTAGAATTACCCCAAAAAATAACACAATACTTTAGAATAGGTGCAACATAGCCGTTATACGCTGTAAGAACTGCAGAAATACTGGCAGTTTGTTTAAGTTTAAACAATGCATAAGAAAAGGTATTCAATCTAGTGCACAATGTATGTATATGTTCTTTAAAATTCAAATTATTATCTATATTTATACCCAGAAATCTGGTAACGTCTACTTCCTGGATCTTGTTATTTCGGTAATTTATGTTCATGTTTGCTATTCTACTTACTCTACTTCTGAATGTCATAAAATTTGTTTTGTCAAGATTTATATGTAAATTGTTTGATGTCAACCAGTTAATAATTCTATCTAATGTCATATTTATCTCAGGTTCCATGTGTGATTTATTATCTCCTGTGAACACTACTGTACTATCATCAGCAAATAGAATTGTGTTGTGTTTTGTCGCTTTTGGAAAGTCATTGATATAGATTATAAAAAGAGGTGGACCCAATACACTGCCCTGTGGAACGCCAGATGTAACCTGTCTACATGAGGATGAATAGTGTGTCGCTTTTTTCACATGGGGACATATCCTTGTTATTTGTGTTATTTGCGTTCTATTACTTAAGTAAAATTTTATCAGGTCTAAGATGTTTCCTCTGACACCATAAGCGTATAATTTATCTAGGAGTATTGTGTGGTCCACATAATCGAATGCCTTTGTGAGGTCCATATAAAGAGCACACGTTTGCTTACCTCTATCCATGTGAGTTAATATGTTCTGGAGAAAATTATAAACTGCTAAATTAATCGATTTATTTTTACGAAAGCCTATCTGTTCATTACAAAGTAAATTTTTGCTCTCAAAGTAATTATAAATACCATTATGAATCACTTTCTCGAAAATCTTCGATATGACTGGAACAAGTGCTATTGGACGATAGCAGCTCATGTCATTTTTATTACTTTTTTAAATAAAGGTTTATTATAGTTAATTTTAGTTTTTCTGGGAAGACTCCATTTGTTATACTTAAATTTATTATATGACTAAGAACAAATGATAACTTAATGGATACTTGTTTTAAAACTTTGGTTGATATATTGTCATATCCGGTACTATTAGTGTTCTTCAGGTCTCTAATTATTTTGTGTATATCCTCTGGTATAGTTGGACGCATAAATATGGAGTTTGGCTCGAACGGAATTTGGTATCTTGATTGGTTTGGTATGGAAGTAATAGTTTTATCAATGAAAAAGTTATTAAATTTGTTAGCTATTTGTTTAGGGTCAGTTATTATTTTACCATCCACGATAAGCTGTTGTATTTGGTCCTTTGGTATATTTTGTTTATTGGAATTTATAATCTTCCAAGTTGCTTGCGATTTATTTCGGGCAGTTTTTATGTAATTATCATTACGAGCCTTTTGCGTTAGCTTAACGATATTATTTAATCGTGAGGATAAAGTTAAGAATTTCGTTCTATTATTTTCCGTAGGTTTTTTCCTGTAGTCCCACAAAAGCTGTCGCTTACGTTTACAGCATACTTTAAGACCTTTTGTAATCCACCGAGGGCGAGATCTTGTTGATATTTTTATTAGTATAATGGGGAAGCAAAGATTATAGAATAGGAGGAACAATTCATAAAACTCGTTAAATGCTAGGTTAGGATCAGTGTTTGGCATAAACGTCACTTTTGTAGGAGTTAAAATAATAAGTGCAGTTATAAGAACAATAAGAAGTGCAGACAATAAGAAGTTCCACAAACAAAACCCAATGCGTTGCTAAGTTAGAGCACCTTCATAACTCAGAAATCTTGACCATCGGAGGGTAGAGTAGAGGTTCAAATCCTACACCAGTCGCACTTTTTAAAATGATTTTGGCTTTTTCATTTATTTTTATTATGTAATTGTATCAAGAACGATGTCCTTCATGTATGTTTTTAAATGCATAAAAAATTGTATCGCCCCCGGGTGGGCTCGAACCACCAACCTTTCGGTTAACAGCCGAACGCGCTAGCCATTGCGCCACGGAGGCTGTGGAGATGTCACTGGAATAAATATGGTCATGTAAATGTTTTGTGTACGTGAAAAAAGAAAAATTTGGATCCAATACGGCACGGTTGGCGCAGTAGCTCAAGCAATGGATTGCTGCGCTGCGTGTCGCGGGTACGATTCCCGCACGGAACAAATATTTGTATGACCTACAGGTAGTTGTTCCGGGTCTGGGTATTTGAGTATGTGAGTTTAAATGTTTGTGAACGCACCCACGATACAAGAGAAATTCCAAGTGTGGGGCACGTTATAAAAAAAAAGAATATTTTTCGGAAATCAACCTGACTGACTAATTAGATGTATTTTGTCATCTTCCCTATTAATATTTAATATCATCCCTACGATGCCATATCGCCCACAAGACCAATGACGAAGTATCTTTAATTACAGTTATCTATTGTAGGATTGGGACAAGCCCGCTACACTATTCCCAAACCACTGTAACTCCTGTAAGCAAGAATCAACAGTGGCGATCACAAGAAAAGCACCGAGACAATGAAGCCCGACGAAGTCCAAGAAAAACGATTTAACTGTCTTGGATCCCGCAACAATAATTATGTTTTTCGCGATCCCGCGAAAAACATATGTTCCACTTCCCTCCATATCAGCAGGAGACAGAACAGAACAAGGCCAATAGGCACACAGGGACGTTTACAACTGGGATAAGCCCAGTTGCCTAGCACCACGGATATTATTGTCATTAATATTCTATCTATTTTTTATTGTCTATTCAAAGACATGTGTCATCTATCGCACTGGGCCAGTGCGGTGGATAAATAGCCCCGTCCTCACCCAGAGAGGAAGCCTGAGTCCTTGCAGTGGGAACATTTTAGGCTGATGATGATGATGATGATGAGTGGTCATGGCGACATTAATTATTCCTTTCTCTTTCATAATTATCATTCCTCACACAATCCATCCATCTTTTCTTTGGCCTTTCCATCCTCACCATCCACTACACACCCACCAAACACACCATACGCACTACATCCATTTACTCTCCATCCATCAATATTATCCATCACTTTTTCAGTCACATGCGTTTTATTTCTGCTACTTTTCAATTTCCTCTACTATTTCTTTGGGGGGGGGGGGGTAAAACATCATCATCAAATAGCCTCGTCCCACTCTAGGCAGAAGGGAAGTCGCGGTATCTCTTTCAAGCAACCCGCAGCCCCAACGGATACTATAGGTAATCATTTCTTATTTTATTTAAAACCGGGACATAATGTTGTTTTCTGCAACAATCAAAATTCTGATTAGTGTTGAAAAGTCCATGTCGATCAGTGTATGATTTCTGTTTAATTATAAAAACCATGATGGTATAGGTATTAAATCAAAATACATCATGAAAAAGCCTCAAATACAAGGTAGGGGCGGGTTTAATACACTTAAAAAAACTCAGAATACTCAGCGACATACCCAGCTCTACATTTCAGAGCATATGACCTCACTTTGTAAAGATTTCCCGTACAATAAGGGGCCCGGGTACGCTGGATTTGTATAAATTGATGTTCGTCGTGCGTACCTACCTACCTTATGCAGAATCTGTTTACATTAGTGTACCACACAGAAATGCCTTTAATATTATATTGAATAAATTATTTTCATTACGTGGAGAGTTCTTAGTTTAAATATTTTTCAAGACAGCTTCTCTTCTCGCATAAAAGGAATTAAAATATCATTAGAGATGTAAATGAAATCTACACTAATATTCTAAAGAGGAAAGATTTGTTTGTTTGTAACGAATAGGCTCAGAAACTACTGAACCGATTTAAAAAATTCTTTCACCGTTGGGAAGCTACACTATCCCTGGGTGACATAGGCTTTTTATCCCTGTATTACCATGGGAACGGGAACTACACAGGTGAAACCGTGTGACGTCCGCTAGTATCTTATAAATATTTAACCAAAGCAATACTTTTGAATAAATACTGGTTGATGTTCGATCGTATTACCTCTTTGGTACAGTGGTGATATGCGAAACTGACGAGCACGAGGTCTTGAGTTCGAGTCTCGGGCCAGGCAAAGTGTTATTGGGTTTAAACATCATGATTTATTCAGTAACAGCCACAGAGTCTAAATTTGTGTCAGGTTGATGGCAAACCGTATAAGGAGGTTCTTTACCTCCACTAGGCAGAATCGGGTAGTTAACAAAAAAAATCTAAATATTCCGTCAGATAGATTTCCAAAAAATATTGGACACGTATTTTTTCTTTTTTCACGTAAGCAAACAATGAAGACGATATTACAGTGCTTTGAAAACTCGTTTGACTTCATATGCTTAAAATTAGTATGTCATTTTTTACCGGTGAGTGACTTCACAAACCCCACTCAAATCTTTGACGCGTTATATCTTCGTCAATTTTTATCGATTTGATAAAACAAAAAATACTAAATAGAATCATATTTTTTTTGTCAATAAACATCCCTATTAGTTTGATTGTTCTACATAATTTAACGTCACGCCTGTAATGTCCGATGGTTTAAGCAGAGGTGCACCCTAATAGTACACCCGTATTTCACAAGTTATGTTTACGTCCCATAATAGGGGGCGACCCCATTGCTATCAATCGGGCTTAAATCCAGTCTTCGTGACTGCATTCAAGAAATTTGTTAGTAAAGTTACTGATATCAAAATATAAAATCAACTCTTTGCTACTAAAAGCTTCAATGAACTCCTCAGAGAGTCCATCGAAGAAATAATGCCAGAACAAATAAGAAAAATACTGAAGGGAAACTGAAGGGACTGAAGGGTTCCGTACCAAAACGGCAAGTTTGTTGCAAAATCAATACTTTGTTTAAAAAAGAAAATGAAGAAAAATGGACATGGCTTTCACCAGACAAAAAAACAAGAAACGAAATTGATTTTTATTTTATCAAATGTTGTATGGGAGCGTCCCTAAAATATTTGTGTTTTTAGTATTTGTTGTCATAGCGGCAACAGAAATACATTTAATTTGTGAAAATAGGGTAGTTAACAAAAAAAAACCTAATTAGTCCGACAGATAGATTTCCAAAAAATATTGGACTCGTATTTTTTCTTTTTTCACGTAAACAAACAATGAAGACGATACAGTGCTTTGAAAACTCGTATGACGTCATTTTCTGAGACATTAGTATGGCATTATTTAGCATTCAGTGACGTTAAAACCCCCCACTCAAATCTTTGACGCGTTTAATCTTCGTAAATTTTTATTGATTTGATAAAACAAAAAATACGTATCCAATATTTTTCGATAATCTAACAGACGGACTAATTAGAATCATATTTTTTTAAGTCAGTAAACATCCCTATTTCAATCGTCGAGCTATCGCAGTTCTTAAGATACAGCCTGGTGAAGTCTTGGTAATAGGGTCCCGTTTTTATCCTTAGAGTAGAGAACCCTAAAAAAACAACTAAACATCGAGATTCGAGGGTCCCTTCAATGAAAACAATTTGGAATGCTCCAAAGAATTTTCATTCCTTCGACAACTTGAAAAAAAAATGTTTTAGACAAAAGAGTTCGACCTCTTTTACCCGTTCGTGACAATGAACCTATGACGTCTGACCCGTGTGAATCTAGCATCGTGACGGGTCGCGTTCGATTTTCGATATTTAAAAAAAAGAACTACGTCACGGGCCGCTGATTGGACAGAATGTGTTCCGCCGTTTGAAGTTAGTCACGAATTGACTAATTCCTTAAATTGAATTTTTGGAGTGCACGAGCTTTTTATAATGTCTCACGGATTATCTGTGGTCTATGGTGTGCTGGGTTTCGTTCACGATTGTCTATGACCCATTTAGTTTTCCTCACAATTTTGTTGACAAGCATCGGTTATAGTTTTCTGTGATTACGGCATGAAAATTGATTGATGTAATTTTTTCGAAATAGGATCACCTAATGGCAGTTGTACGTGTGGGAGAAAGAATGGGCTTTAAGGACGTGTTGTTTCGTCAGTTTGAACACTGAAGAAAGATCTATTGCTATGAACCGGGCACAAATCCAGACTCCACGCTGTTTTTGAGAAATTCTTGACGAAAAAACTCAGTATCAATTTGCATGCAGCCACTAGACCAATAAGGCCTATTGCTATCCATAAGTTCTGCATTGCCCTGTATATGGTGATACCATTACCCTTAATTACCCTTAATTAGCATTAGGCAATCGTTGGTGAATGACATTACACCTCCGACTCTAACCCTCTCACGAATAAGTGATAAATTGTGACATTTATTGCAATATTATGCATTAACCTTAGCCGGACATGACCCTTCCTTGAGAGCAGCAGCGGCGGCCCCCGTCATATGAACATCGTGAGGAAACAGCATAAACCATTAAGGACATTTTCTTTCTTTCTTTACCACTGCCCTGGGTTCGCGTGCTAGATTATAGCCCATTCCCTCTCAAATAGAGGAGTCCTGTGTTCCAGCAGGTACGAACATTAATAGGCTGATGATTAATAGGTTCGAACCCAAGCAGGTACATTACTTTGTGTAATTTATTTCATTACCGCTGCTCTCAAAACGGTGAAGGAAAACATCGTGAGGAATGGTTTAGAACCAAACATTCCAAGACATGTGACATCTACCGATCCGCACTGGGCCCGCGTGGTGGGCACGCGTGGTGTTGGTGCGTGGTCTTTCTCAAAGAGAGAGGAGGCCTGTGTCCCAGCAGTGGGAACATTAATAGGCTGTTGATGATGATGATGATGATATAATGACTGTATTACTACTGTACTGTATTTTTCTGCTTGCCTAATCTGCAGCTGCACTTCCAACAATCGTACATAATTCATTACCCAAACACATTATCAAATTCAACATCTAAAACAAGATAATCTACCCCTAACACACAATATCATACAATTCTACCTACCCTTGTATTTATGATAAATCAATTACACGTACAGACATACACCTGTCAGTCAGGGGTGCTCAGTAAAGGGTTGTTATCAGATCCTGTACCCCTGAATCACCCCTGACGCTTGTAGCGAATTAATTTATCTTTTATTACGAACAATGTGTATAAATTTTTATTTCATTTGAAGGGTAAATGTGATTAGGGTTGGTTGGACTGAGTTTTTGGGTTTGGAGTCGAATGTTTTTATTTTTAGGTTTTTTTTTTTGATATTTGTTTATACTTAATTTAATTTAATTTTAGTTCTGTAAATTGTAGTTTGTACATATTTTAGGTTTTTGCTGGATTCTTCTTTAATAATTTAGTTTACAGGCCGTGACAAGGTGCCATTTATAATATAACTAGCTGTTGCCAGCGGCTTCGCCCACTACAACTCTAAAATTATGCCACTGTAATATAAAATCGGGATAAAAACTGTCCTATGTATTAATTCAGGTTATAAACTGTCTGTGTACCAAATTTTATATAAATCCGTTCAGTAGTTTTTGCGTGAAGAAGTAACAAACATATACACTCACAAACTTTCACCTTTTTAATATTAGTGTGATAGTTGTCACAAAATTGTAAGTAATATTGGCCTGATATAATTCGAATCTGCACTGGACAGGCTTTTAAAACTTCTGACAACAAAGCTTAACGACTTTCAAAGATCTACAAAATAGGCGTGCTAAGTGTGCTTCCCGAAGCACAGGAGGACCTCAAAATGTTATGGATTGTCAATTTGTCACCCACACATTGACCAATCTGTACAAGCGTAGCTTAACGTAGCTATGTGTTTTCTATAAATAGCTGTGAACCTGCCTCAACCAAAAAAATTAAACATCTGGTCTTAACAGCAATAATAACTAACTACCTCATCATCATCATCAACAGCCTATTAATGTTCCCACTGCTGGGACACAGGCCTCCTCTCTTTGAGAAGGAATGGGCTATTATCTACCACGCGGGCCCAGTGCGGATTGGTAGATGTCACATGTCTTCGAATTTTTTGGTTCTAAGACATGTCGGTTTCCTCACGATGTTTTCCTTCACCGTTTTGAGAGCAGCGGTGATTAAATAAATTACATGAAGTAATGTGCCAGCCTGGTTTCGAACACACGACTTACTGTTCGTAAGTCGGGGCCGCCACCACTGGGCCGCCGCTGCTCATCAACTAACTACCTATTTCGACTGGCCTGTTGGTCTAGTGGTTAGTGACCCTAACTGCTATACCGGAGGTCGTGGGTTCGATTCCCACCCAGGACAAATGTTTGTGTGATGAGCGCGATCATTTATTTTGTTCTGTGTCTGGGTGTAATTTATCTATAATATATATGTATGTATTTAGAAATATATAAGTATGTTTATCAGTTGTCTAGTACCCATAACACAAGCTCTGCTTAGCTTGGGACTAGATGGCGTTGTGTGATAGTTGTGGAATATTATTATATTATTATTATTATTATTTAAAACCACCAGTTTCAACCTAACCTACGTCGCCACATTGTCTACCGAACAATCACTAGACCCTAAGGTCGTATGAGTCATAGCAATCGGATGCATCACCCTATGACGGTGATAATGTGTCAACTTATATGCCTACCAACTACAAATACGAGTAGGCAGCGGTTTTAAAATACATACTAGGTTTTGTTCTTGGATTGTCTCGTTTTTTTAATGTTTTTAGAGTACTATACTGGTATTCAGCTTCAACCTGTTGGACTGGAAGCCGACCCCAGTATAGTTGGGATAAAGCTAGGCAGATAATGATGATACTGTTATACGCTAAAGGTGTCAAACTTAGTCTAAGTCGTATGTCTGCCATAGAGCTGTGACTCCAGAACTGACTAACCAGTTTTTTTCAGACTTGCTGTGGATGTCTACAGCCGCTTCCACAGTTAACATATTTCTCAGAGAGTTATGTCATATATGACATATATGTGGAGAGATTTTTATCTAGATATTCCGAAATAGTTCTAGCAGGGCTATTGCGTGTCTTATGTCAGTGGCTATCCTAGTGTCAATCGATTAGTTGTCAAATTGGTTATGGTTTAGTACAAAATGGAACCATTTGACAGTTAATTGATGGTCACTATGATAGCCTGACCAGATAGACTGACATTTGAATAGATACGCTGCCCTGCTACCGTGCTGGTTGACATGATGTAAGCCACGTCCCCATATCGTCTCTCAAACGTTTACTAGACTATTATTACGGCTTTGTTATATTAAATAATTATAATGCCCTAAGGTCGTATGAGTCATAGTAATCGGATGCATCAGCTTATGACGGTGATAATGTGTCAACTTACAAGTATATGCCTACCACCTACAGGTTACGAGTAGGTAGTGGTTTTGAAATACTAGGCATTTTGCGTGACTTTATTCGTATGATAACTTGATTTCTTAAGTTTTTTACTACTTTGAACAGCATTGGTAGCTTTTCAGTAGTCGGATGTCAATCTTAGTACATTATGCCTTTTTTACCATCTTATGACTGCTACATGGCCACTTCATCACAAACTACTTTGTTGATTCTGGGAGAATATCGTCATCTTAACCAAACTAGCCTATGGGTGCTTTTATTGTAAAGTCTAGCCAAGTAATCGCACCGAAAGTGCACATTCAATGTAATCGTGTACATGTATCACATTAAGTGTTTATTGTTAATAATTAAGTAATCTCCGCTGCATATTTTGTGCGGTTTCCATCGGGAAATTCAATAGAAATAGTACTTACCTGACAAAATAACTGAGGACCATACACTCAGCAGCCGTACTTGTGAATAAACGTACCTACTGAATGACAGCTACTTCTGAATTTGACAGTTGTTTGACATCTCCACGCCGCCATCTTGTAAAACCACAGACTATTAATAATATTATTGCCAAAGCCTGTTCGCATTCTAAGCGAGCACATCCGCTGTTTCGATACGTGACACGCAGACAAGCAATTGTTTTGGGTATATTGTAAGTAATTCTTGGAACTACGCTATTGATATCCAGCTCAGCTTTTCATTGACGCTTGCAGGTGGGTCGACTCACGCAGTTATCCGAGGTCGGTCTAAATGAATGAAGTCTAATAATAGATATATCCATAACCTGTATGCATATTTTGAATTTCAACAAGAATGGCTTATGATTGTCGGCCGAAAAACGTTTTATCTAATCCGGGAATCGAACACAATACGTCATGCTCATCAGTCGCGATTGCAATCACTACACTAACGAGGTGTACTAGCAATGTGCAATGGCAATGCGCGTCTGATGGTCACAACTCGATAATTGTCCCACAGGATCATACTACCGAGGTAAGAAGTATCCTGTCTTAATCCAGTTTATAAACTATCTGTGTTCAACATTTCATGCACATCCGTTTAGGAGTTTTTGCGTGAATGAGTAACAAACATCAACATGGATGGATGGATGGATGGATGGATAAAGAAAAGAAAGAAAGATTTCCGCATTTCATTTTTCACAGAAACAAGAACATACAAGGAGAAACAAAATCGAAAAAAATACAATTCAACGCATACCAAACAGCAAGAAATAAAATAAGCCGTGATAATAAAAAAAATGGTTAACAGCTTGTACGTTGTGACTGTGACAAGCAGGTTACCACTCAGCATGGTGCTGTGTTGTGATATCCATCCATTCCGTATCCATATCCGGATAGTAGGATGTAGGACGTCGCTTAATAATAACTGCCACTCGGTCGATCCTTCTCCAAGGTTAGTCTGTGGATGGGTGACCGCCCATTACATACCGAGTTTCTTCCGTGCCTCGGAAAGCATGTGAAGCTGTTGGTCCCGGCTACCATATACTTATACATCTTGGCAGTCGTTAAAGGTGACCTGAAAGTTTGACAACCAGTCTTACCAAAGGGTATCGTATTACTGGGTTGTGGAGGTTAGATAGGCAGTCACTCCATGTAAAATACTGGTATTCAGCTGCATTCGGTTAGACTGGAAGCCGACCCCAACATAGTTGGGAAAAAGCTAGGCAGATGGTGTTTATTATGATTACTACAGGGTGTAAATTAACCGTTCACACATACGTCAACCAAGCATTCTGTACATCAAACTAAGTACCCCTACGCAAAAATTTTTGCTGGGAAACGACTTTTTTTTTGGGTCAAAAATCTCGTTTTACGGTAAAACCCAATGTAGCACTCTTAAAACATTCTGCTAGTGGATGCTTTGAATAGTAAAAGGGTCATGAAAGTAATTTAAGTAAAGTTATAACCTGAAATATTAGTATTTACAAAAACAGCTGTGCATAATTTGGAACTTTGACCCCCAATATCTTCGTAACTAGGTTCCCAGGTACGGTTTAAAACAAAAAAATGATCGCAGTGGTGGGGAGAAAAAGTGCCCTTGATTTGCGTTAAGGGTACTTTTACACCCTTTATATAGAAATAAGTTAGTCTAAGCAGGTCGGTAACATTTAGTCAATTTTCCAAATAAAAAAATTAACAAATCAAAATCGTACTTCTGCGTCCGTTCAACCCTAAGTGAATGAACGAAATTGAATGAACGTATCGACGCACTCTCTGGAGTGGTGTCAAGTTACGAGAGCGATGCAGATTAAAACCGTGTTGTGCAATCGTATTGTGCTTTTATTATTATTGTGAATTGATTTATTTTCTCTCTTTAATATTTTTTAAATATCAAAGTGACGTTTGACATTTGGAAAGAGATTCACACAGATACACCTTAAAACAAAATGGAACGTAATCAAAAAAGTCCGAATATTATACTTAATACTTTTTGTTGGAATCATTATTTTTTTAAAGGAGGAGGTTCTCAATTGTCTTTTTTGTCTATGTTACATATGCCTTTTTTTTTTTTTTTTTTGGTGGGTGTAAAATCATCGAATAACCCCTCCCGCTCTTGGGCAGAGCGAAAGGGAGTGTCAGACTTCTACTGACTAAAAACCACCCATGTTCCTTCTTCGCCCTCTATGTCGAGGCCGCGATAACCAGAGGACTACCCGCAGCCCCGACAGGCGTCGGCCCTTTCGGGCCCCTCCCATGTTGCTGACATCTCTTTGAGGCGCGCGTGGAACACGAACGCGCCGTCGACACGGCCTGTTTTCGTCGTGAGACGGACGGACGGCGAGTTAGCCCATCACTCACCGTCCACAGGCCCGCGTCTACGGTGGCCGGAGGTCATCGCGGGACCCCCGACGCCCGGAGCGCCTCCCGCGGCGGCTGGGACGAGAGGTTCTCTCCCTCTCGCGTTCCGCCACCTCCTTCGCCAGCATCACTGCTTCGCAGAAGGAGGCGACGGCGTCCCATTCCTCCTCGCCCCGGACCATGGCTTGCACCAGGGCCGGGCGCGAGAGGTCGCCGCCGCCGATCGCCGCTACGAGAACACGGCGGGGCTCCGCCCAAGCGGGGCACACCTCCACTGTGTGCTCCACCGTGTCCTCCGGCCGATCCTCGCAATGGTGGCATCCGGGCGTTTCCTCCCGCCTGATTCGGTGCAGGTACCTCCCGAAACAACCGTGTCCGGTGAGGACCTGCGTCAGACGGAAGGTGAGGGCGCCGTGGCGCCTCTCAAGCCACTCCTCAAAGAGGGGACTTACCGCCACTATCGTGGCGTGCCCTGCGCGGGGTTGCGACAGTCGCTGTCTCCATGCCGCCATGAGATCGCACCGGAGGTCTGTCCGCCGCGCAGCAATTTGCCGCGGCAGCGGAGTGACCCCCCGGCGCAGCGCCTCCGCGCGCCATTGATACAGGCGCGCGAGGACTATCGCCTCCAGATCCCACGGCGGCAATCCGGCAAGGAGGTTCGCCGCTTCGCGGGAGATCGTGCGGTACCCCCGTACCGTCCTCACGGCCATGACCTTTTGGGGCACGTTCAGGTAGTGGGCGGCCCGCTTCCTCAGAGCAGGCGCCCACACCGGTGCCCCGTAAAGGGCCATGGACCGCACGATCCCCGCGTAGAGCCTCCGGCAGGAGGCGTTTGGCCCCCCCAGATTGGGCAAGAGCCACCTAAAGGCAGCCCCGGCCCGCTCCAGTCTGGGAGCCAAACGTCGGAAATGCTCCACGAAGTTCCACCGGCTGTCGAGGACGAGTCCTAGGTACTTCAAAGTACACTCGACGCCGATGGTGTTACATATGCCTTACATATAACTCCGTCATTTATGAAGTCTGGTTCTTCTAACCAACCTAACAGACAGATGTGTTGTTGGGGAGTTTGTTCCGCCACTTCTTTCCAGCTAAAACACTAGGAAGTGTCGAAAGGTACCTATGTTTTGGGGGACTGTCTCTTGTAATTAAGTAAAGTGTAACGACAGTGGTAAAAAATAGACAGGAACTGATTCATTATTTTATTTGGACAGAGTCTCGACTTACAGGTTTCACAATCGAGCGCGACAAGACCTCGAAACTGAGCTTACAGGGCATTATATAGACTGATATCCCCACCGGAGGCATCCGGTGGTTATGGCGGTGTCTTCGCTTGACTGTGATTGGCTCGCGAGTCGTTGCCCGTCATTGGCTGGCTAGAGTGGCATGGCTATGGTATGCTAGAGTGGCATGGCTATGGTATGCTAGAGTGGCAAGGCTATGGTTTGCTAGAGTGGCATGGTTATGGTTAGCTGTCATTGGCTGGCTAGGGTGGCACGCTGTGAGCAGGCTGTTGTAACATTCGGCCGTCCTGGAACAATTGCTCCCGCAATGGAAACAAGAAAACAGTGATTACAAGTCAGCTCAGAAAAACCAAGTTAAAATGGGGCAATAGACCTCTCAGAAGATTTATGAAATCTTCGGTTTTCAATTATTCGTTCACACTACTGGTGCTATCAGACAAAAGCACTGCTACGATATGTGACAGCGGATACTAAACCTGTAAACCCGTTGTATCATATAATATGACCTTTCATACTTCTTAGTTTACGTCAATCATTACCTAACTCCTCAATATCACATAATATGGCCAGAAAACAAATCCTCTAACAAACAAGAGTTAACCTGGCCCCTATAGCATGGAACTTTAAGCTGAAGGAAAAGGAATAAATGCATAAGAAAATTTGTAATAGGTACCCACTTGTACTAATTATTATGGACAAAGATGTAGGAAATGCTTAGTACCAACAATTTTTAACGACATACCTTACGATTTAGAAAATAGCTGTACCACGAAAATGTCTTTTAAAATAAATTAGGAAAGTTTGTTTTTAACACCTATGTAAAAACCTCATTACAAGAGATGTGTAGATTCCATTTATGATTATTTATTGTTGTATAAGTATATATTTATGCCATACTAGCTTATGTTTTCGGCTTCACCGCTATTAATTAAAGTGTTTTAACGCAACTTAAATGTTATAGCATTACGTTATAGTCAACTTTTGTGTTCAATAAATGTGTTTAGTTGTAGGTAAAAGTGACGTTGTTATTGATGGAAACGTACCAACAATTTGTTACATTTAAATTAAATATAACTGTTTTACAGTATGACAGAAGTAATATACCATGTAACTCGGATGTAACTATGAATAAACACTTTTTAATACATTTCAATTTACTGGCGAAATGTGTGTGTAGTCATGAGTATAAGTACCTCTGCCTAACCCATTGGGTATTACATGCGTGATGTTAAAAGCATTAAACCTTGTTGCCGCCAGTAGTCATCGCCTGGCGCCAAAGTTACATAATCATAGTTTTTTTTTGTAAATCACACTATTAACATATTTCCTTTCCTTTTTTTTTTGTTTTGCCTTATCACTAAGTTTACTAACCCTAGTCGTTAAGTTATTTTGTTGTTACTAACACTATGGACACTTGTCTGAATTAAAGAGTTTGAATTTGAATTATCATTTTTCACCTTGTATCTTAGTTACGTCCCATTTCTGAGATAACCCTACCGCGCCTAGATTGCCCTGGTTGCCTGGAGCAACCCGATCTGGGATAAATCGTAAGGCTTATAGGTACCCGGTTGTAATATTAACAGTATTATAAGAACTCCATATTATCTGCGACATTAAAAACATGAAACATTTTTCATGTAAGAAAATATAAATAAACTGTTTTGCCAAACTATCGTTTGAAGAAACGGAAGAAACAATTTAAGTTAATTACATCATACCATTAAGACGCACGCACACATACATGTACATACTCACACACATAATTCTTAGCGTGTCGATGGCAAAACTTCATTACTTATACACACTAACACACTACACAAGAATACGTTTTTCTATTTTTCCAATATAATTTTATGTGTTTAAAGCTATTAAGTACTAATGTTAAGTTAGTGCAACTCTGGCCCCCAAGATACCCACAGGCGCAGCCTCGTTTCAGGACATCAGTTTTATCACCATTTTAAAATTAAAATTTAGCTTGCTACTGTCATGTATTATCAGAGCTGAGTTAGATTTAGAATTGGATGTCGTTAACCCTCTTTCCTACATTATCCCCTTTACAGTACGCACAATGTAAACATGACGTCACATAATAATATTTACTTATAAATCGGGTTATTTTTGGAAATCAGAAATTTTGTTGATATTTATAAAATTCAGAACTTCGTTTTACTCCTTGTTATTGTCATGATGCATTTTGTAATATTTTCCATCGCGCGAAGTTTGACACAACTCACACAACTAATCTGGTACCGTAAAGGTTTGTTTACGTTATAGCCTACCATCAACGATTACACAATTACTCACTATAGGTATCTGTACACCCACTTCGCAGTAAAACAATACTACTTTTCGGCTTTTCATCTTGTCATTGCACAGTACTGAACAAATCGTTCACGTCTAAATGGTACACAATAAACGGCATCTATCGAACGATCTACTTACCTAAGATAGGCATAGACTTTGACTTTGGCTTTTCGTTTTAGCTTGCTTGGGCTTTGGCTCATCGGAAGTAATATCGGGCAATACATGGCATAAGATCATGATTAGTCATTGTATCGCGTACTGCAGTACAGTCCGAATTACATTACATTTTACATAACACGTCATAATACGAAATCTTAGCAACAATTTTATCACCGCAAGGGATTCAAGCCCAAAATCATGATAAACACTCTATCTGACTTGTAACGCGACTAAACTAAAAGACAGGGCGCAAACTACCGTCAATCTACTTTATAAAAGATACGTGCAATACCTGCAATACGTGTGAATTTCTGTTGGAAAACTAGGATCGTACCTACATAATCACTAATACCGACCTATAACATTTTTTTTTTCCTTAACAAGATTTATGTGACTTGCCTCATACCCACATCGTACTTTTTTTTTGTAAGTTTGATAAACGGGCGAGCTATTATTGCTAAGTTATTAATGGACTTTCTTTAGTAACTAGATAGAACTAGATAGAATAAACTGACGCACTTCGTTTACATTACTCGGGATGAGAAATTAAGACGATCAACTTAAATTCACCTGGTTGAATGCCATCACGTCATGATGTTTTATACCCTAATTATGAAATATGTAAAAATTAGCAGTTCCTCATATTTAATTTTAAGTTCCTCGTTTTCAATTTGTCAAGAACTTTATCCAATAAGTCTAAAACTGTTTGGATATCGGCTGGCGGTAGCAAGAGATCGCCAAGGAATGCTATCTATATCTCTGATAATAGTTTAATAAAATTATTGTAGCTATTTATAAGTATCTGATCTACTTACATGATTTACTTTGGAATTGTTATTGTTGGATAATCTTATGCGCACTTGAACTAAATATGTACATTTTAAGTTCTTAACTCTTTAGTACACAACTAGTACCTACTCGTAAAACATTTTTTTGTACCGGGATAATATTATACAGATTATCTGACTATGATTAGATTTACATATCGGGCTTACCAAATTATTTTGTCTACGATTCGCATAATTATCAACTCATGGGGCACTCCATGGTAAAACACATTTGGCTTATATATTTGGCTAATGGCATTTGGCTAATTTGGCAAATATTGGCATGTTTACTGACCTTGTTATTTATGCATGGTTCCTGGTAGCTCTCAGCGTGAAGTAGGTCGGTTCCTTCCTTCCATGTCCTTGGTTGCTGTTGACAATCTTTAGGTAGTCTTAATTTACCGTAGAACCGTTGCTGGCAGAGAGATGGATACTTCTTGTAACTCAAAGTGTCTCACAGGTGGTTACTGGCCGCAGTCTTCGTTTTCAAGGTCAAATTATGGAATGACCAATGCGATACTGAGGGTAGGCGCTTCGTGTTCCATCCAGATTGTGGCCTGCTTTTTCAATTTGTGCCCTGTGATACTGGGATGGGAGACAATATTTTCCTTTGCAGGCGGTGTGCATCAACGTTCTTCGTTTGAATTTTCAGACCTCGTCCTCCACAGTAGGTGACCGTTGACTTTTAAGTAGCAGAGCGTCGTTTTATCGTAGGTTTTTTTTTATTCGATCCCACTTCTGACTGTAACGACAGTGGTAAAAAATAGACAGGAACTGATTCATTATTTTATTTGGACAGAGTCTCGACTTACAGGTTTCACAATCGAGCGCGACAAGACCTCGAAACTGAGCTTACAGGGCATTATATAGACTGATATCCCCACCGGAGGCATCCGGTGGTTATGGCGGTGTCTTCGCTTGACTGTGATTGGCTCGCGAGTCGTTGCCCGTCATTGGCTGGCTAGAGTGGCATGGCTATGGTATGCTAGAGTGGCATGGCTATGGTATGCTAGAGTGGCAAGGCTATGGTTTGCTAGAGTGGCATGGTTATGGTTAGCTGTCATTGGCTGGCTAGGGTGGCACGCTGTGAGCAGGCTGTTGTAACAAAAGTAAATTTTGACGTTCGAAAAGTGCTAATAAATTGAAAAAGTTAAATAAAAAAAATAAAAAGTTGAATAAATGAGTTTTGATTTCATTTATTTGGAAAAATGACTCAAGAGTTGATTTGAATCAAATGAGATGCGTTAAAGAGATCGTCACGTCATAGGGAGCAGCGGTGGTCCAGTGGTAGAGGCACCGACTTACGGACAGTACAAGTAGTGTGTTCGAACCCAAGCAGTAGCATTGCTTTGTGTAATTTATTTCATTACCACTGCTCATAAAACGGTGAAGGAAACCTTGTCTTTGAACCAAAAAATTCTAAGACATATGACATCTAGATACCAATCCGTTCTGGGGCACACGTGGTTGATTACAGACCATCCTACTAGAGATAAGGCCTGGCTCCTTGCACTGGAATCATCACAGGCTGATGATGATGGTGATAAATGAGACATTAATTAATAAAAATTGAATCACTGGCTACGAGTAATATTTTAGCCTACCGGTATCATACATTACGTGTCACATTAAACGCAAAGAAAGGGAACCACAAAGTAACATGGGTGGTTTTTAGTCAGTAGAAGTCTGACACTCCCTTTCGCTTTGCCCAAGAGTGGGGGGTTATTTGATGATTTCTCCCCACCGCCCCCTCAAAAGGAACCAGAAAGTGTGACATTTTCTATACTTTTCTGTTATCTCAGTTGTAAAAAGAAAATCGCCCCCGGGTGGGCTCGAACCACCAACCTTTCGGTTAACAGCCGAACGCGCTAGCCATTGCGCCACGGAGGCTGTGGAGATGTCACTCAAATAGATATGTAATTCGTGTTAGACGGAGAGATTAGGGGCACATAATAACTTAACATCACGGCTGTATGTCCCGAAAGGTTAGGCAATAAGTGCAGTGTGCACGTACGTACGTAACTAACATATTCACATTTTGCCAGTAATATTTTAGCTGTAAGTTTACTTAAAATTAATAAAAAAAAATAAAAATATGCTTAGTTCCATGTAGGTTGACTGTATATGGGGTCGCACCTGTGGATGAGCCTATTCCCATCATCCGGGCATAAATCCAAACTCAAGGTTACTACTGACATGGGACGCCGTCGCCTCCTTCTGCGAAGCAGGGATGCTAGCGAAGGAGGTGGCGGAACGTGAGAGGGAGAGAACCTCACGTCTCACTCCGGGCGTCGGGGGCCACGTGACGGCTTCCGACCAACGCAGACGCGGGCCTGTGAAAGGTAAGTCATGGACTAGCTCGTCGTCCGTCCGTCTTACGACGCGTTCGTGTTCCACGCGCGCCTCAAAGAGATGTCAAGGCAAGGGCCGACGCCCGTCTGGTCTGCGGGATGTTGTAAGAGATACCGCGGCCTTAACATAAAGGGCCAAGAAGGAACATGGGTGGTTTTTAGCCAGTAGAAGTCTGACACTCCCTTTCGCTCTGCCCAAGAGCGGGAGGGGTTATTTGATGATTTCACACCCCCCCAAAAAAAAAGGTTACTACTAGTCAGTAGTAACCTTTTTTTTCAGTCGAGGGGGTTTCGAGTTGGTCGAAAGAGATACCGCGGCCCCGGACACAAAGTGCTAAGAAGAAACATTATGTAGTTTTTGGTCAGTAGAAGTCTGACAGTCATTTGATGGTTTACGGTTGGTTTAAAAAAAAAACCAGGTAAAGATATCCAAATTAAAATAAGAATACGTTCCTACTGAGAAAATCTTCTTTTATGCCCGAACTGAGAACGGAAGCCAGAATCGAATGCTCAGCAGTATTTCGGCCACTATACCAATAAGGCAATTTAAAACAAAACCAACTTCTACCGAAAGCTCATTTTAACATCAAAACCTAGGTTACTAGGTACTAGGTAGGTACTAGGTACTTAATGTACCATCCTACTAATTTATAACAGTATTGAGAAAACTAATAAATCTGCTTCGAGGTAAGCAGATTTATTAGTTTTCTCAATACTAACGGAAGAAGTGCGTGAAGACAATACTATGTTGTCAGTACAGAAACAGGCCAATTGAGCAACCTTCTTGATTATTGTGCTGTATCATACCCGAAGATTATCGTCTATTTACACTTGAGCCGTCTTCCAAAACACAATGTTCTAGAGTACATTCCAACCTTGTTTTGGTAAACTGTGTCAGAATACAATGGCCATTTTTTAATGAACCTTCTTATTAAATAAAATGTAACATGGTACGGTTCAACCTTAATTGGACATGCTGTGTCAGTGAAGAGTAGCCATTTCAGAATGAGCCATATTTGAAAAGAATCAGTTTGAAGAGAAGATTCAGCTTTAATTGGTTACGTACTTTATCCGCAGAGGTCATGAAGAATGAACATTTCACACCGAACTTTTACGAATAATGTTTACAGACATGGTCCAATTATTTTTGAAGCGTGGGAATTCATCAAATGACTCCTGCCGCTCTGGGCGGAGCGGAAAGAAGTGTCAGACTTCTACTGACTGAAATCCACCCATGTTCCTTCTTAGCCCTTTGTGTCCGAGGCCGTGGTATCTCTTTCGAACCCCGATTCCCGGGTCGTTCAAAATTTTATTGGGTTTTGCCTTAAGCAATTCTTTAGTAGTCTGGATTTGGGGCTGGTTTTTGGGAATAGGTTTGACCCTAATACATGGGACTCAATCTAAAACCGAAAAGTTGGTGTACTATTAGGTATGACCTCTGTTTAACCTTTCGGAGATCACAGGCGTGATGTTATGTGGTTGATTTTATGCCATTCAAATTCTAGATTTAGATCCTCATTCCATCTTATCTATCTCTCTAGGGTTGTCCAATGACACGAAACTAGGTCAATAATAGTTCATTACTCATTCCGTCAGTCATTCGGTCCTTGCTCATTATTGACTGGTCAATCGGTTGATGGTGTACGGAAACATACGGGTGGTTATTACGTCGAGCTTTTGATGATTTAAAAATGTATTTTATTATTAGTAGTTGTTCTTCAAACAATGGGGTGCTTAATATTGTGTTTGCGTGTTCCAGCCTCCGCATTCACGGATACATCGATTCGATTTCGATTTGACAAGTCGTATATATCTTTTTGATCATTACAAAACCGTGCGATATAGACATAATAGGGTAGTTCACCAAAAAAATCTAATTTGTCCGTCTGTTAAATTATCAAAAAATATTCCAATATTTTTCGATACTTCCTTGTTTTTTTCTTATCAAATTCATAAAAAATTACCATGAGTGGGGGCTTTTGACGTCACTTTGTGGGCAAAAAAGTACTAACTTGTGACGTCACACGACACAACTTTTTGAAGCACTGTATCGTCTTCATCTTTTGTGTAAGTGAAAAAAGCAAAATTACGTTTCCATTAGTTTTTGAAAATCTATCTGACGTACTAATTAGATTTTTACGTTTCCATTAGTATTTGAAAATCTATCTGACGGACTAATTACATTTTTGTTGGTGCAATACCCAATTGAGTATGACTTTTCAAATCGAAATCGAATCGATGTGTTGGTTGTCCAGTACATGAACTGATAGGCGCTAAAAAAAGCGTCAAACTAGTAGCTCAATTCTGGGTCACTATTTAGAATGCCATTGACAAGCTAAGAAAAAGAATGGATACTACAAGGAAATAAACAAAAATGCTTTTTACAGACTTTCTTTGTTAGTTAGATTATGCAACCAGAACGTGTTATGGAAATACATAACATAGTTTGGAACATAACCCTAAAAAGTGTCGCCCCCGGGTGGGCTCGAACCACCAACCTTTCGGTTAACAGCCGAACGCGCTAGCCATTGCGCCACGGAGGCTGTGTAAATGTTACTGAAATTCTAGATAAGTAATATCTGATGGACCAGTAAATAAATTGAAACACAGTAAACCGCTTGGCGGCCGAAATATACAGGGTGTAAATGAACCCTACACACGTCAACCAAGCATTCTGTACATCAAACTAAGTAGGTACCCCTATGCAAAATTTTTTGGTAGGAAACGACTTTTTTTTATTATTATTTTACAGTAAAACTCGATGTTCTTGCTCTTAAAACATTGTGCTAGTGGATGCTTTGAATAGTGAACGGGTCATGGAGGTAATATAAGTAAAGTTATAACCTGAAAAACAAGTATTTACAAAAAAAACCCCGTGCAAAATTTGGAACTTTGACCCCCAATATCTCCGTAACTAGGGGGTTTCCAGGTATGGTCTAGAACCAAAAAATGATCGCAGTGGTGGGGAGAACAAGTGCCTTTCGTTTGCATTAAGGGTACTTTTACACCCTTTATGGTTGTAGTACGGCCAATCGAAAAACGTTAGCTACACTTTGACCTTGAGCTGGCCTGGGGTAGTATGGCGTTCCAATAGAATAAAAATTTTTATGACTGAAGTGTGACTGACCGTAGATAGGTACTAGCCCAGGCATGAAACTCTAAGTTCCACAAACAGATAGCTAGATTATAATAAACCAACATTGATATAAAGAAGAACACGAGAGAAGGGCTCTATTAACATAGCACCATTCATTTAATCCCCGAACAGTAAAATAGACTTGTTCTATAGATCTGCAATTGACAGAAAGGACGCAAGAAACTTGGTATGTAATCGGTGGCCACCCATCCACGGACTAACCTAAGCAAACGCGACTTAACCTAACAATCGACCTGAACAGCTGTTATTATTTATCCACGAGCTCCTACTATTACCTATTAATATAAAAATGCTCGACACAAATAAGACCCGTATTTTTCACTTTAACCCAATATGAACACCAACAGATGAATGAACACATAGAAACCATATTAATAATAATAATTATTATTATGACCTTCCTTTCTAATTGCGACATTTAATTATTAATAGTATATAGACTGCAATTGACGTCTATTGTTTCAATCGTGAGCAAACTTTTGCCTCCGGGCGTTACTTGCGTTTGTGAGTGATTGTGGGTGTTCGATTGCGAAATACTGAATCACGAGTAGTTATAGTATGTTTTATAAACTTTTTTCCATCTTCCTGGCCTAATCGCATGTATATCTACATCTACATTTTTTTTCTATTTTTTTTTTAATATTTTAATTAAGTATGTTTTATTTTATTTCCTGATATTTTTATTTTTGTAATTCTTAAATCTTAGTTGACAATTGGAATATTTATATGGATCGGTCACACTTGAGCATTCTTGTTTCTCTATAGTTTTAATTGATAAAAGTATTTGTTGTTGCACGTAGATAATTAATAATATGTAATTAAATGTAAAATTCATCATATTTGTACGCCAAATGGCAAAGCATAGAGCGCATATGATCATGTAACACCTCTCTGTAACTACCTATGTTAACAAATAAATAATCTGAATCTGAAATCTGAATCTACACTAATATTATAAAGAGACAAGATTTGTATTTTTGTGTGTAAGTATGTTTGTAATGAATAAACTCAAAAACTACTATGCCGATTTCAAAATTCAATAAAAGAAAGCTACATTCACACTGAGTAACATAGGCTATAATTATTTACTTTCAGAAATAATAAGAGATCTCTAAGAAAACTGGAATAATGTAACCTATCAAATAATGTAACAATTTTGTTTTTCGTAAAACGTCTTTCATCGCGTGCGCTGCGCAAATTATTGGTGACAGCACAAAAAAATGTAGGAAATCAATATTAAAGAGCACATCAATATGTTTTAAAAAAGTGTGTGTGAGTGTGTATGTTTGTTACTTCTTCACACAAAAACTTCTAAACGGATTTCGATAAAATTTGGTACAGAGATAGTTTATAACTTGGATTAACACTTAAGATAGTTTTTATCCCGATCTTCCCTTCCCGTGGGATAATTTTCGAGTTGTGACGGGTGAAGCCGCTGGCAACAGCTAGTTTAATTTAATTTTAGTTCTGTAAATTGTAGATAAACTGCAAATAACCACTCAATAAGGTCTTTACCGAACTATGCAGCACTACCTGTTTAACTACCCAGCAACCCTGAATACACTTGAACCATGTCGATCTTTAAAAGGTAAAAACCCGCTCAGTAGGACATCCTGTAAAACTTATGTGTCAACTTTTTACTACTGGAAGAATTAAAACTATTTTAGTACTGATAAACCTACTTTAAACATTCCCTTTTTTAATGACCAATGGTATTGGAGCTACGGTTAAGCTGTCACAGAGTATAAAGTTTTTATTTTTATGAGGTAGGTACGAAAAACTTCAAGAAATAATAGAGTGTTTCACCAAAAAAATCGAATAAGTCCGTCTGTTAGATTATCGAAAAATATTGGATACGTGTTTTTTGTTTTCTCAAATTAATAAAAATTGACGAAAATAAAACGTGTCAAAGATCATGAGTAGAGGCTTTTCACGTCACTTTGTAGGTAAAAAGCAGCTTTTCGAAGCAGTCTTCATCTTTTGTTTAAGTGATAAAAGAAAAAATACGTGTCCATTATTTTTTGAAAATCTATCTAGCGGACTAATCAGATTTTTTTGGTAAAATACCCTATTGCCGCGTAAAAAGGATGATCCTAATACAGATTGGGTGCTGGAAAACGGACGGCGCCGCTGAGACCGGCGCAGGAAGATGTGGTGAGACGATCAGGGCTATTGCGTATCTCTGTTGACAGATTTATTGATTATCACTTTGGATCGGTGTGCTTTGCAGTTTGTACTAAACCATAACCAATTTGACAGTTAATCAATGGACAATATGATAGCCACTGTAACTTAAAAGATACGCAATAGCCCTGGATACGTACCGCTAGGTCTGAACATACCACACCGTCTGGGGAGACGGTTTGGTTATGTGGGGCTTGCCCCAATAAAAAACACCGCCGTGAGCCTACTGTCGCCCTGGTGGATGAGCCACGAGAACTACTACGCATGAAATTTGCGAACAATCCAGCGCAGCTTCTGTGACGATGTCCTCATCTCACCCATGAGGGCCGTACAATGCGACGACGATAGACTCCTCGATCCTTTGCCCACCGGCACTTTAGTGAGGTTCCTTCCCTAACTGTACTCAATTTGGTAACTCGAATCAAACTCACATAAGTATCGCAAATTCATACATATCTCGACAGTGTTGCCATGTTGTCCGAAAATATTATTGTAACATAGTAACTGTCATGTTGACATTGACATAAATTCATGAGCAACACCAAGTTATTTTGGTCTTAAAAATAAAAGTTGTGAGAAATAATATGATAAAAAAACTGTTAATTAAATGCATTCATGTTGTTTAACAGTATTCATTCATGGTTTTGTTTTTTTAAAGAATTCTGATTTTGTTTTGTTTTATAAAGCCTTTGTCGGTTTAATATGTCGGGAGCATCAGCTATCTGGCCTGTTCCCAACTGTGTTGCGATCGGCTTCTAGTCTAACCGAATGCAGCTGAATACCAGTATTTTACATGGAGCGACTGCCTGTCTGACCTCCACAAACCTAGTGGTATGACTGGTTGTCAGGCTTTCAGGTCGCTAAGCCGAGCGTGCTTTCAGAGGCACGGAGGAAACTCTGTAAGTAACGGGTGGTCACCCATCCACGTAACAACCTAGGCAAGCGAACCTGAAGGTTAATCCTAGCGTCTGATATTATTTAAGTAGCTCCTCACGATTCTGTCTACCTACATAATATTATCTGGTTAAATCATTTTCGTTTATTTTGCAACCTAGGAAGCTTTAGTGATCTTCGGACTCTAATAAATAGGTATTTTAATAATAACAATATTCCTTCATAATAATAATTCATAATATGACTAATAAGTAAAGCTCATTTTTAATAAAAAAAGAACATTACACAGCCCACATTTTATTAAATCATCACATTTTTTTTTCAACTGACATGACTTAACTTTGAATTTCGAGCGCATTATTCTACCTGGCCAGTCAGCGGCCGAAATAAAAACTTTTTGTATTGTTCCTTCACAGTTAGTTTACTTCTGATTGGGCGTCACTGTTAAAATTACTGTGATCTTTATGATCGTATAAGTAAGGTTGCAGTTTAATTGCCGCCAAGAACAAGTCTGCCAAATAACAGTGATCTTTATCCGTAATATGATAAGGTTGTTGTTTGCTTGATACTACGAGACGTAAATGAAGTATGGAAGGACTGTAACAGCGGGGTATCGAACCAAGGGATACCACACAGCGAACTAAACATAATAAGCGGTAATGGACGTTGATAGGACATAATAAAAAATGTTGCCCCAAACATGTTTCGATTCAAGAATTTATTAAGTAGTTGCATTTAGTTGGAAAATGTGGGAGCAAGGTATAAGGTTATAAATAGGATGAAAGTGTGTGTTGCTTGTGCCTTTAAAAACACCTTATATGTACATGCAACTTATTGTGCATCTTAATTTCTAGTAGTCAATCAGGGATTTGGCAGTTTTTAAAACAGCCGCGGTATCGTCCATTTTTTGCTAAAAGGGTTAAAATTATAGATCTACTTATAAGCTAAAACGACAGGGTACTAAGAGGTAATAGATATCTCTAACCCCCATGTTTAATGCACAGTGACATAAGTAAGGTATTTATCTATGGGCCAAAGTAGCCTGAAAATAAATAAATGTTATGTTATGCTAAGTTAATACATAAAAAAAAACAAACTTTCAAAAACATATTGAATCCAAATAATTCGTTTCAAACTTAAAATGACGCACAAAACTCAACATAAACGCTAAAAAAGGAATAAAAACACAATCAACAATTTTTCGAATTTCGAATTCGCATTCCGTTTATTGTAACGTGCGTTTAGCCAGCGGGCGTCGAATTTATTTGAACGTTCCAAATGATTTCGAATTAGGAACGTATCATTTTTTTAATATGGTAACTTTTTAATGATTATCGGGCTAAGCTGAATTTATTGGGCCTCGGTCACATTGAGTATGTTAAACGCATTTTTGTATTGACTGATTTAGTAGTAGTGTTTTATGGAATAATATTGTGGATATTTAAGGGTAAAGGATTTTTTGCCTCATTTGCAGTCATTCATTAAAGAGTTGGTTTTTCTGTGACGGATATATATTTGAAAAACCCAGAAACTCGTCAAGATAATATTATGATAATATTCATTTGTAAAATAATTATTTCAGTAGGTACGATAAATTAATGATCTAACTCTACCGTCAGCAATCCAGAATATTATATTAATATACTAAATGCGAAAGTAATTCTGAATGTCTGTCTGGCTGTTAGCTTCTCACTTCTCATTGTTCCTGACATATTATACCCGAGTGAAACCGCGGGCAGAATCTAACGAAAGAATCCGCAATCCACCAATATGAACGAGCCTTAAAAGTATTTATGCAAATCAATTAAACTTATTTCGAGATTTCGTTCCGTTTTAGTTCTTAATTTCTTATATTTTATTGTTAAAAGAAATAAAAATTGTTGACATTATTATAGACTACTGTTTTATCGAAAGGTTTGAATTTTTATTGTTCCAATTTCGAAATGGACGATCGCTTTGATTGATTTGAGGTTTGTTTGCGGCCAGTTCCTCGTATTTTTGATTTAACCGTTTAATTTAAATATGTGTTCGATTCGTGTATTCACATTTAGTGGGAAAATATCCGATTGTACGGTAGATTGATAATAATTATGTAGTAATAACGATTTAATGCAATTTAACTGTGTTATTGGCGAAAATTACTTAAAAGCTAAGGTTAGCGGATATTTTCTGGGAACCTGAAATGAGATGTTCCTACCTTTGTAATTCAAGGTTTTTAAACGAAATACGTCTTGTCAGAGAGTCAGAATTTCTTCTTCGATAGCGTCACTGCTGGGGTGAATTTGAATGCTTCCCGATACCGAAGTAGCCAGAAGTATCGAGGAGGACCACTATGTCGTCAGCAAGAGTCTGATAGACCCCACCACCCATTCCGAAGTGGAGAAAATCCTTATAAAAAACCCCCCTGCCTTTTCACCCTACCCTTTCCTTCAAAAATATAATATCAATATTTTTAACGCTCACTCTTAAGTAAAACACTCGATAGCAAATCTTTGTTTTTTTACCCGACTGCAGCGAAGCCCAAAAGGAGGGTTATGTGTTTATAGTAGGAACTTACTTATGATAATGAAAATTAAAGTTACTGCCTGCGGATTCATGAAAAAGTCTCATTTTTGAAGAACCAATATTCGTTGAAAGATTTTTTAGCGTCCTGAAACCTGATTTTAAAAATTCTCCTCATTTAGAAATTAGAAGGGTACAAATTTTATTTTTTAAAGATGTATGACATAGTCTGCTTTGCACAACTGTGTGCGGCTAACAGTCTCGGAGTAAGATGGCTGTGCCATACAGATAAACAGACAAACAGACGGACAGGATCTCGTGAGGCTTCAGTTTTGCCATTAGGCAACAGAACCCAAAATGGTAGGTATTTTATGCAACACAAATCAAGCATTTAATTCACACACAAAACCATTAATCTGAACAGACATCTAAATCAATACACCCAAACATCAATTACCAACCACCCATGTCCATCAATAAAATATTCCAAATGTCATCGCGCCGGCAGCCATTTTAAAAATTCAAACATGGAAAACAAAATCGCGTTCGGTTCAGTGTTCGTGAATTTGCGTATTTTAGGCGCGTTCGCTTTAGCGTTCATTTGTGTTAAATGTTTTGGCACTAATGTAGTATCAATGGCGGGCAGATAAGAAATACGGCGTAATTAACGCGAATATCGACCTTTACCCATTCAAAAGCGTTTACGATGCCATATTTTTGTTGTTCTATAACTTATTGGTGGGCTGGTAATCATTTGGAAGGGTGTTATTTATATTTTGGGAGGAAAGCGTAGGTTTTTATTTTTATACCGCAGTTATCTTCAGGTGGAAACGCCAGGAAATTAAATTTTTCTTACGTTTTTTTGCAATTTGTTGGTCAGTGTCAGGGTGTACAGCAGGGCTATTGCGTATCTTTTACAATATGCCAGTGGCTATCATATTGTCCATAGAATGACAGTGTCAAATTGGTTATGGTTTAGTACAAAAAGGAACCATTTGACAGTTAATCAAAGCATGCACACAGACCCAAAGTGATAATCAATAAATCTGTCAACAGAGATACGCAATAGCCCTGCAGAACACCTTTGCCTAACTATTCGGTGATTACAGGCGTGCTGTTAGGTTATGTAGTCAGGCTGTATGTTGAACAAAATATAATTTACGACAATAACAAAATAATATGGGTTTACTGAGTTGTAGTTATTAACACAACCCTTTTTTTTTTTTTTTGGTGGTTGTAAAATCATCGAATAACCCCTCCCGCTCTTGGGCAGAGCGAAAGGGAGTGTCAGACTTCTACTGACTAAAAACCACCCATGTTCCTTCTTCGCCCTCTATGTCGAGGCCGCGATAACCGGTGGACTACCCGCGGCCCGATTAACACAACCCTCTAAATTCATTTAATCTCATTGACGATAACAAAAGCTCTACTTGTACTTACAACCTAAACATTCCCACCTATTACACCCAATTTCGGCCAAAATACGAACAACGATTAATCGATAATATATTTAACTATGAATCATTTTCAAAGTAAACATCACTAGTAATCGGATCTCTAATTCATGTCATCACTATTCTACATGACACAGCATTTCAAACTTCGAACAGTCACGATTTTGCGTTCTTTCTATACGTCCTATTCGAAATTTTTCGTAGGCACCATCTTGTTTGGTTCCCATTGCTGGTATTGTTACAACGAGTATAACTTCTGAGATTGAAACAGGCAATGGATGATGTATTATTAGAAATTTTATTATTTTTTTCAAATGGTGTTCTAAAAAGTTTTTGTGGGAAGCGATGACTGTAAGCTTGTTTAACAAAAGATGGACGGTTTAACTTTTGCGTTCAAGTACTTATTTTTTGTGTACAAAATCTCGGAGACTAAATTATTTGTTTAGATATTAATATATGACTATGAGAATAGACATTGATATGGAAATGCTTTTTTAATAGCGAAGGAAAACATCGTGAGGAAACTGACATGTCATAGACCAAAAATTCAAAACCGAAATCAAAAATTCATAACGTATAATTATGTTTAAAAAGAATACAAGTTTATAGCCTAAACCAAGGGTTAAATCGAAAGTAACATAACAAAACACAGCGCATTAAATCCCCAAAAGGTTGGATAGAGGAGATGTGTCATCATCATTATCATCATCAGCCTATAATATTCTCACTGCAGGGACTCAGGCCTCCTCTCTTGGAGAGGGAAGGGCTATAATCCACCACGCGGGCCCAGTGCGGGTTGGTAGATGTCACATGTCTTCGAATTTTTTGGTTCTAATACATGCCGGTTTCCTCAAGATGTTTTTCTTTACCGTTTTGAGAGCAGTGGTGATGAAATAAATTACACAAAGTAATGCGCCTGACGGGGTTCGAAGCCACGACTCACTGCTCGTAAGTCGGAGCCGCCACCACTGGGCCACCACTGCTTCTAGGAGGAGAGGTGTACCTTTTTTTTTTTTTTTTTTAAAGGGACAAGCCCGCCTCACTATTCCCAAACCACTGTAACTTCTGTAAGCCAGAATGAATCAACAGTGGCGACCACAAGAAAAGCGCCGAGACAATGAAGCTCGACGAAGTCCCAGAGAAATGATTTGACTGTCTTGGATCCCGCAATGAAATTAATCAGAAAAGAATAGCGGAGGAGTAGGAAAAACAGAAATTTCCACTTCCCTCCATACCAGCAGGAGACAGAAAAGAACAAGGCCAATAGGCACACAGGGACGTATACAACTGGGATAAGCCCAGTTGCCTAGCACCACGGATATTGTTGTCATTAATATTACTGGGTCCTAAGTTGTGAGCTGTTGTTATTTTAATTCCAATAATAGGTACGACAAAAATGCTTGAACGGACGGAAATTTGTTCTAGTTTCTACAAGGTCCGTATAGTAAATAACTCCGGATGTAACCTGTACACTATCCAACATAATATTACGTTCATTCTGCCAAAGACTACACTCCCATAAAATGTGATGTGCAGATTGTTCATATTCGCAGTCAGATGTAGAACATTGACAAAAAGGCGACGAAACAAGCTTGAAGAAAAATAATTTACTCTTAAAGTTACCATGACCAGTGAGAAATTAGGCAACACAGTGATCCACCTCCAGCCATGTCCTGGCCAGCCGCTCACGAACAGATGGAAAGAACTGGTGGAGGTGTCGGCCTTTGATAGAATTATCCCACCTACATTGCCATTCTGACAAAAGATAAATATAAATATCCTAAAGATAAATATATATATTTTAGTAAGGTCACGTTGTGTTAAAAAGTCTGCTTCCACGGTCTCTCGTGCGCAGTAGTACATTGAAGCACGGCGCTGCACTTCAAGATCAACTGGAAGTACCCCTGCCAGTGCCGGTAAGGATTCAGTACTAACCGTCCTATACGCTTTACACAAGAAAATCAAGGCCAACCGCTGGCTTTGAAGTAATTTACGTCGTGCCGCTCCTATGGTGGCCCTATCGGCCCAAGCTGGTGCCCCGTAGCACATACACCCCAAGTAAGTAGCCCCATAGATCGTCTTCAGAGTTACAAATGATAAACCCCACGTAGATTTAGATATTGTCGTTAAGGCATAAAAGTTCTTTTTAGCTTTTTCACCGACGGTATTTATATGTTCAATGAATGAAGAATTCCTCTCTAAGACAAACCCAAGGTAGCACACGGACTCCTTCTTTTTCACGGGAACGTTATTAAATTTTATACTGGGGCATGATTTAAGATTACCTTTTAAAAGAAGTTGATAAGTTTTATGTGGTGCAAAGGTCAGACGGTTACGATCACCCCACTGGGATATTAATTTTAGGCAAGTGTCAGCCAAATTTTCCCAGCCCGAGTACTTGACTGAATGAGAAGCAGGCCGTCGTCCGCGTAACCGGTTAATGAACAGCCGCATGGAAGTGGAATCACGAGGAAGTCATCAAAGCCTACGTACCATACATACGGACCCATAACCGAACCCTGAGGGCATCCCATAGTGAGGGACTTTGACATAGAATGATGTCCGAGTTTGAGTTTCGCGGAACCATTTAAGAAGTACGAGTAAACAAGATTGTATATGTTTTTAGGGCAACCACGAATTTTCAGTTTAAGGAGTAGCATCGGCCACCGCGTTATCAAAAGCTCCAGAAATATCTAGAAAGATCCCAACTACGTACTTATGTTCGGATGTATTGACAATTTTCCGGACAGAAAGTGCCGCGTCTAGGGTAGATTTTCCCACGGTAAAACCGAATTGGTTGTTGTGAAATTTCGGTCCGTCTGGTAGTAAACGTGGAACGATAAGACGCTCCTGGAGTTTCCCTAAAGATGGTAGTAGTGTTATAGGGCGGTAGGTAAGACTTAGGGTCGTCCGGTGGCTTGTCGCCACTTTTCGGAATCATTCGTATAAAGCCGCGTCGCCATACACGAGGAAAAACGCCTTCTGCAATGCAACGGTTGTAAACACTTAAAATTGCCGCTGTTTTACATGCTTCTATTCTCATCCGAGGAGGAGAGGTGTACCTACCTAATAATACACTCATATTTCGCCAGTTAGGTTTAAGTCCCTTGTAATAGGAGGCGACCTTATTGCCATCAAAAGAGCACAAATCCAGGCTCCGTGACAACTACTGACAAATTCCTGATGGAGAAACCCAGTAACACTTTCCCCAACCCGAGAATTGGACTCAGGCCCTCATGACGGTGAGTGATGGGCTAGCTCGCCGTCCGTCCGTCTTATGACGACGACAGGCCGTGTCGACCGCACGTACGTGTTGCATGCGCGCCTTAAAGAGATGTCAGCAACATGGAAGGGTCCGCAATAGACGGGCCGATACCCGTCGGGACTGCGGGATGTTGTAAGAGATAAGTACCGAGGTCTTGAAAATATAGGGCTAAGAAGGAACATGGGTGGTTTTCAGTCAGTAGAAGTCTGACACTCCCTTTCGCTCTGCCCAAGAGCGGGAGGGGTTATTTGATGATTTACCAACCCCCCAAAAAACAAAAAAAGGCCCTAATGCAGCTGTCGCAACTGGACCACTAGACGAAGGAGACAGTTAGATATTACGACAGAATCTTTAAAAAAATTGCCCTTACTTTATCCGGGCGAGTATTTTGCTGCGTAGCAACACTGCAACAATGCCGTATTCCAGTTTGAAGCGAAAAATATGTCCGTGTAATTCTAGACCACAACTACACCTGTTCCTCTGAGAATTAAATACGACCCTATCAGAGTACCTAATGCAAAAAGTAAATAAAGGCCCCGGCGAGATTCGAACTCACGATCTCCTGTTTACTAGACAGGCGCTTTAACCAACTAAGCCACGGCGCCTGTGATACGATAGGCTTTTTTTGCTTACGCCTGCAAAATATTTACATACTAACTTTATTACTAACGGCTTAATGTCAGCACGGAAGAAATTCGACATGTAATGGGTGGTAACCCATCTACAAATCAACCTAGGCAAACGTGGCTTAACCTGAAGATTGATCCGAACGGCAGGTATTGTCTAACCGAGGTCGTTACACAATTTTGACACAATCATAGCAATCATTGTTTCTACAGCCAGAGGTCGTTGGTCCGACAGTCTGTCAAAATCACAAGAATCATCTTTATCCTAATATAAATAAGGTTGCTATTTGTTTGGAGCTATCAGAGGTATAATAAAATATTAACTAAAAAATATACTTAATATAAAAAATAAAATCGTTTATTTGTACACAAAAACCAAATACTAGGAAAGGACTTATGATTAAGTTGTACAACAGTGTCATAGTTAAAGTCGAAACATCTGACTCCTAAACTAGGCAAGAAGCCTGTACCTTAGAAGCCGAAGTTCCCCAAGATTTCATTGACATGCAACAGTTTAAATATGATCGTCGTACAAGTACTTCTATTAAAAACATTTAAAAAAATCTATTAGTTAAAACAAGAGACAAGTAATTATGCGCAAACAGCATATTTTTTTTTTATACCAACTTCAAAAACTGAAAGACTGTAGTGTATCTTATTAAATAACAATACTATGACGATTTTGCTGTTGACACAAATCAATTCGCAGGTACCTCCTGGACCAAAATTTGGGCGTTAACGTGGCGAGTCAAGTCAAGCTTTGTAACAAAAACCTATTCATGACATAGCGTTAAACTAAAATTAATTTGCCAGACCGCAAGGTAGACACGAGGGTGACTGTCCAAGGAGTGCCAGACATACAGTCGAATGAGTTATTTGGTACAGTCTGTACCCAGCGTTACCTGGCCCCTCGTGTAAAGAAGAAGAAGGCAAGTTGTGTGAGAAGAGGGATCAGGTAATGCTGGGTATAGACTGTACTAGCGACCCGCTTCGGCTTCGCACGGGTGCAATGTACCTTCTACATACAAATCACTCTATCTACTGCTGAAAACGGCATTATATATAATCCCTAAGCCCTTTTTGTCGAGGCCACGGTATCTTTTTTAGCAACCCAGAGTCCCGACGGGATCTTATGTAGCCTCAAATAGAAACATTTGTAGCAACAAAAATGTCAAATATCAGGAAAAAGACGGCGAGTAATATTTTTTTACAATTTATTTTAATTTTGAAGTAGGTACTAACTAAACGTTTACCGTTGCTCTACTAATATATCTACAATGGTGGTTAATAAAGGTTTTAGAGAATACTGATTCCACGATTTCTATACATTTGGTTCACTAAATACTTAAAAAAAGTATTTCACAAAAAAAAACTATTTAATCCGTCTGGTAGATTATCGAAAAATATTGGATACGTCTTTTTTGTTTTATCAAATAACTAGTGACACACCCCGGCTTCGCACGGGTGCAAAAAATATACTAACCATCCTCTTGAATCACTCTATCTATTAAAAAAAACCGCATCAAAATTTGTTGCGTAGTTTTAAAGATTTAAGCATACAAAGGGATATAGGGACAGAGAAAACGACTTTGTTTTATACTATGCATTGATTGAAAATTGACTAAAATAAAATAAAACGAGTCAAAGATCATGAGTGGGGGGATTTTTGACGTCACTTTGTGGGTTTGCGACTTGCCACGACTTTTTAAATCACTGTGTCTTGATATTATGATATTTACGTGAAAAAAACAAATACGTCGTGTCCTTTATTTTTTGGAAATCTATCTGACGTACTAATTTGATATTATTGGTGAAATATTGACATGTCTATTGTAGATCCACCCGAGTGACAGTTATCAATAATAATAATATTCCACAACTATCACACAACGCCATCTAGTCCCAAGCTAAGCAGAGCTTGTGTTATGGGTACTAGACAACTGATAAACATACTTATATATTTCTAAATACATACATATTATAGATAAATTACACCCAGACACAGAACAAATGATCGTGCTCATCACACAAACATTTGTCCAGGGTGGGAATCGAACCCACGACCTCCGGCATAGCAGTTAGGGTCACTAACCACTAGACCAACAGGCCAGTCAATAAACCACGGCCTCCTCTCTTTTCGTCCTCTGTCTACCTAAAAGATACCTAAACCCACGGCTTTTTCCCATTGGGGTAGGCAGAAACCACAGAACGCCACCTGTTACTATCCTTACATACTTCTTTTGCGTCGTCCACATTCATACATCTGCTCATACACGATTTTAGTACTTATAAGAAAATGTTGCCAAATATCACAATTCTCAACAACACTTGATTCTATAATCTCAGGTAGCGCCAAACATGACCACCCTATTTTTTGTTAGCAAATTAATCTTTCACACCGTATTAAGACCCTTTGTGAGATTTTAATGGACTCAGTAGCTTTGAGGACAATAGATTTCTTAAGTATTGTTACTATATTATCTATTCAAAATGTTATACTTAGGGTAGTATCCTGATTTGGTATTGAACAACCCGCCTCTAAGCTTGGGGTCTTCAATGGTTATACAAGTAAACGGTCAGATTTAAGTTCCTTTAATCACCACGCCAGATAAAATGTGTAAAACATGGTTAGGGGCCATCTTTAAGTCACCCCCTTTGGTAACAAATAGCGTATTTCACCAAAAACAGCTAATTAGTCCGTCAGGTAGATTTCCAAAAAATAATGGACAGGTATTTTTTCTTTTTTCACGTAAACAAAAGATGAAGACGAGACAGTGCTTCGAAAAGTCGATTCAAGCCGTGTGACGTCACAAGGTTAGTACTTTTTAGTAAAGTGACGTCATAATCCCCCACTCGTGATCTTTGACACGTTTTATTTTCGTAAAATTTTCTTAATTTGATAAAACAAAAAACACGTATCCAATATTTTTTTTAATCCAACAGACGGACTAATTCGATTTTAATAGTGAAATATCCTATTCGTGAGGTAGATATACCCCTCCTAGAATAACGTGTTTTTATTATTATTGAAAGTATCATCTTAAAATATGTTTAAATAAAAAAGCGTATTTTTAGACACAAACTCGTTTTGTTCGCTTTTGAATTAATCATTGGAAAAATTACGCACAATTTGAGGACGGGACGATTGTCCTGTTATGAATGTAGACGGCTATAAGAGTAGAGGAAGACCAAAGAAACGATGGATGAACTGTGTGAAGGATGATATGGCTAGGAAGGAGGTGACTGCTGACATGACGAGAAATGGAGAAGTATACAGTGTGATTCTTTATAATGTGCACATATCGAAATGGGGGAATCTATGTTTAATTTTATCGACGGAAAAATTATTAAAAAAAATCTAAATATTTTTTAATATTTTATATGCAATTTTTAAAAATTTTGTCTGCTACTGTGACCCCAGTGTAAACAAAACGGTGTAAGTTTTAAACTAAATTATCTATCGCGATGAAACAAACTCCATAATGATTGGAAGCAATTAGGCGTCCTCGTAAAATGAAAATTGTGGAAAAAAACTACCCTCAATTGAAAATAAACACGTTTTTTGATCAAAAAAACTTTTTTTTTTCATAACTTTTTACATAAATTTGTTTCATCGCGATAGATAATTTAGTTTAAAAGTTACACCGTTTTGTTTACATTGGGGTCACAACACCGGACAACATTTTTGAAAATTCCATAAAAAGTATTAAAAAATATTTAGATTTTTTTAAATATTTTTTCCATCGATAAAATTAAGCATAGATTCCCTCATTTCGATATGTGCACATTATAAAGAATCACACTGTATATGTTGAACCAACCCCAAATAAATTACGGTCTAAGAGCCGTTGAAGATGGAGGATCTTCACAGCTCTGATAACCAGATGAGACGTATTTATTTTTAAGTTTAATATAAAAATTAATATGCCTATAATAGCTTGGCTATCAAAAAGTGGTCATAGTATTTTTTTTTTTTTTTTTTTGCAGTCAAGATTGATGATTGGTTTTGCAATTTAAATATATCTAATCTTTGATATCAATTTCGATTGGTAAGTACAGCTTGCCAGGTAGCCATACACAGAAATGAGTAGGAAAGCCTACCTAGGCATATTCTGTGTGTTAAAAACTATCAGTTGAGATAAAATTCATTATTTGGGTTATCAAAAGATTGAAGGCGATAAAAGTAAATTGATTAAAATTAATTAAATTAAAAATAGCTATAACCACTTATTGATAACCAAGTTATCAAATTCATATTTGTTTATAAATTACCAGCTGTTGCCAGCGGCTTCGCCCGCTACAACTAGAAAATTATTCCACGGGAAGATACAATCGGGATAAAAACTATCCTATGTGTTAACCCAGGGTGTCAGCTAACTCCGTATTAAATTTTATTAAAATCGATCCAGCCGTTTAGACGTGAAGAAGTAACAAACTCACACACTCACAAACTTTCACCTTTATAATAATTATTAGTGTGACATTTGATAAGAAATACGTCTCATCTAGTTATCAGAGCTGTGAAAGTCGATCTTCCACGTCTCCTCTGCCTAATATAATAAAACTAGGTACTATAAACCCTCAAATTCAGAGAATTTATTATTTGAATAATATATCCTGCTGTTTAATATTTCACAAATACCTCTATAATTGGTGCTTCATTAAAATAATTAAGTATGATTAATTTAATTATAAATTAATTCACTATTATTCCACACATTTATGCCAGTAATTAATAGGAAGGCTTTGTTGACAAAAGGAAAACGACGGATAATATTTTAAACCAGATTTTATTAATGAATTACCATCATTATTGCCAGCCTTGTCAATAGGATATTGTATAACATAGTAGGTACTAACTGGGTTGTGGAGGTCAGACACGCAGTTGTTTCATGTAAAATACTGGGGGCCTAAAATGGCCGCTTTAGCAGAATCATAATAGGAAAATAATATGAATTGTCACCTATCAGAATACCAGCGCTGTGACATTTGTCAATGTTGCAGCACCATGCTGAAATAGTGGCCTTTTAGCTTCATACGGGACTAATTTTAAGTTAAACTAAGTATGTCCTAATTTTAAGTGTTTTAAGCTTTTAATTTTTTTTTTTTGTCAATTTGTTCTGTCCTGTGTTAAACCAATAAATACTTTTTCTTTCTTTCTTTCTTTAATTGCGTTATAACTCCTAAAAATGGTCACAAATCCACAATTCATAATAGTAACAGCGTCCGTGACCATTTTACGAATTTTAACTCAATTCATATTATTTTCCTGTTATGATTCTGCTAAAGCGGTCATTTTAGAACCCCTGGTATTCAGCAGCATCCATTTGGACTGGAAGCCGTCTCTAACATAGTTATGAAACGGCTTGGCCGATGATGATGGTGATAATAATTCAGCTACAAAGAGAACCCATGTGGCGATTGTCACCCGCGCGGATAGTATAAAATCCGTTGATGACTAAATTAAGTAGGCACCTATACTACCCGATCGCACGGACGGGTGTTGTCGACGGAGAATCAACTCTGTTTTGACAATTATCATCATCTTACTGGGGTTCATCTATTTAGGGTTGGCACAACACGTTTTCTTATACCAATCTTCCCTGTTATGCGCCTACCACACGCTCAGACTTCATCACGGACTTGCCTGAGCAAACTGGCTTGGAGACGGAACACCGAGCTTGTGCTTGTTGGGAAAACTGAATCACGCGCAAACCCCACGGCGCGGCCTGCGCAGTATTCGACTTGCTAGAAATTTTAACTGCGCAAGCCGCCTGCGCGTGCTTGCCTGTGCGTGTGGTTGGGTGTTCAGTGTTCACACCGCAGTCAAGGCTAGTCGTTTGCCAATGAGGTACGTTTTCTCGTACATCAAAAATGTCATTAGGAAACATTATCCATTCCTTGCAGTCGGGTAAAAATGGTAGACCTACGTACGACTTTTAAATTGAATTTTTAAGTCTATTTAAATCTCTGCCTGCAATTTGGAAAATAAATCGAAGGATCAAATAAATAGTTCTTCACTGGGAAACTTTGTTTACCCATCGACGATTTCGACAAAAATGAGGCCTGCGCGTGCTTAACTGAGTGTGTGGTAGCACCGACCAGAAGCTCGCGCCGGCCGGGACTTTGGTGAAGCATGAGCGTGTGGTAGGCCCATTAGACGTCACGGTACTCGTATCATTTACTCCTTTCTCTTTAATATCATTCCTCACAAAATTCATTCATCTCTTCTTTGACCTTCCTCTTCCTCTCCATCTATCAACATAATTATCCTTATAGGTCCCTTAATTTCATTTTCGACTTTCTCTAAATTTTTCTGTAGGTACCAAACATCTCTGTTTCAACATAAAACAAATCACACGAAAATCACAACACTGTACTATCATAACACTATAATCTGGGGAAAGTTAATGAGATATCAACCCGCATGGCTCCAAATCCAATATTTATCAATGCGATACTAATTCAAACTAATGTATGCAACAGGGTTTATTAATAATCCAATAAATATTAGAAATAGGGGCTGTGTGGGAATATGGCGCTTATTTAAGTGTGTGTTTTGGTCTAAATTAATGTACCAATTTCTTGCTCATTTCATGCAACTTCGAATTTAAATAGATAATTTTAACTTGTACAGGACCTACGTTTAAAAAAAATAAAACTTACACTCAAATATAACTTTTATTTCTTTGTAATAATAAATAAAACTTTTGAAGTTGCCATTTTATACGTGGCTAAAACGCTATCCGCCATAAAAATATATATCCGCCAAAAGCCAAAAAAAAAGGAAACCTCATTCTTGTAGTCTATGACCATTCGCGATTTACGCGTTTCGCGTTAATGCACGCATAAGAAAACCGATTATTTTTTCCCGCCCGTTAAATTTTCACAACTTGTTTTCACTTGTTAAAAAAGGTTTTTTAGTTTTATATTCTTCACAAGTGTGTTGAAAAACGTCGTATGATACACGTGTGTATTGATGATTACCGTCCTCGGCTCTCTACGAGACCCTCACCTAACGGCTCGGGACTCAATGGCGCCTCATTGTAATCACCAACACTACACACTTGTACCTTAATGTACTATTAAATGATAGATGGCACTCTATTATACTTTACGCCACGACACTGAATCGTGGTGTTGAGATTCTCCGTGATTTAAAGACCTTCAATTCCAGTATTTTCAATAGAGCGACTCAAACTACACATCCTTGACCGATAAGTCCTTTGATACCCCGCTAGTCCAAGACATGCCAATGACGTCAGTGTAGGCCCAATAGCCGGACAAGCTTAACAAGAGTATTCTTGTAACAATAAGTCGTAAAAATAATGAGCCATTGTTCCCTAAGCTTGAGGGCTCGACGTATTGGTAAGGAGGTTAGAGGACTAGATGTGGCTTCAAAGATTTTAGGTTTTTTGTTTGTGTGGTAAGGTTTACGGAATAAGAGGAACACGTTAGTGAAATTTGTGGAATTTATTTAATAAATTAGAATACTTATACTCACAGATCAGAACTCCAGATGGATGAAATCGGTGAATCTGTTTCTTGTGGGTGTACTATTATAGACACGCCTGCCGCCTGCCCCTTTGGGAATTATTTGCGCAAGAGTTCAGAGTTCCATATTTAACTAATGTAACAATTTTAAGAAATATTGTTTGTCCCAAAAGTTCTTTGGATCAAGTCCTTAACTATCAACGTCATACTGCCGCACTCAGAGAGCTTTAATCACTTAGTAATGGTTTTGACCATGGTTTTGACAGTTTTGTCATACATAAATATTATGTCGAACCGTTACTTAAGGACGGCTTAAGTAATCATTAGATATCTCTGAGTACGGCAGTTAGTCCTTTACTTAATAAGGCCACTTATAACAATGTTTGTATTTTACAAGCTTAAGGAACTTAGTAATAAGTACTTAAAGCTCACTAACTACACTCAAACAAAGAGGCCACTTCCACCATCTCTACATCTTCGCACAACATACGATAAACAGTGCATATTATATAAAAATAAATATAAAAACAATACGATCGCATGGAAGCGCGACTTTCCCTGATGCACCGATTGTACTACAAGGCAGCCCCGCGGTGTTGCTTGCTCAACCCGCCTTTGCTTCCGGGGTGGAGAAGAATATAAAAGAAGAAAGACAAATTATGGACGGCGTCGCCGAGGAAGGCTTAAAAAGAAGTGGTAAAGGACATGTGGGGTAGGCTTTTGCCCAGCTGTGGGTATGTATAGGCAAGTAAAACAGAAAAGCGTAAAATCGTTGACGGACAAAAACACTATAAAACAATTTTCGCTGATCTCCACCTGTAGGGCTATTGCGTATCTCTGTTTGCTTTGAGCTCTGTGTGCTTTGATTAACTGTCAAATGGTTCCATTCTGCACTAAACCATAACCAATTTGACAGTTAATCCATGGTCAATATGATAGCCACTGTCATTTAAAGATACGCAATAGCCCTGGTGGTTATGGCTTTACCCGGTTGATAGCAAATGACTCGTCCACAATTGCATAGGATTGAATGACAACTGGCCATTTGATGAAGTTTGGCTGCTGCCGAATCTATGGGATAGACTATGATTACCAATTTCCTGACAAAAAAAATATGATTCTAATTTAGTCCGTCTGCTAGATTACCGAAAAATATTGAATACGTATTTTTTGTTTTATCAAATCAATAATATACGAAGATGAAACGCGTCAAATATTTGAGTGGGGCTTGTGACGTCACTGAGCGCTTAAATTGTCATACTAATGTCTAAGAATATGGCGTCACACGAGTTTTCAAAGCACTGTATCGTCTTCACTGTTTGTTTAGGTGAAAAAAGCAAAAAAACACGTGTCCAATATTTTTTGAAAATCTATCTGACGGACTAATTAATTGTTTTTTTGTTAACTACCCTATTAGTAACAAAAAATAGTTTACAATCACGAGCTTCACGAAGCTACTTTTAAAAGTGTTTTTTCTCCTGTTGTGTTTGACGCCGAACATGGCAATTTAGAAGTCACATTAATACGAAACAAGTATTATCTCAAAGTAGAAACGTGCTTACGTATTTTTGCTCGTGACTGTACTATTCGTTTCTGGGGAACTATAAACCCAGAGAAGCCAAGTAAAGTGCGATAATACTTTGGCAGCCGATCTCTGTATTAAAGTAAAGAACTGTGCTGTTCAACCTACCCCAGTTTGTAAACTGAAAGCCATAAAAAAGTTGTAAAATCAACTACAGTAGCTCTACCATGAGTTGTCATAGAAAACTTACTCGCTAACGTTGAACTCGCTAGCGTGCTAACGTGTATCAAATAGATTTCGATAATGCTTGCACCATGAGATTTACGGAGTCTTACGCAGGCGCTAATGTAAGCTCGATAGATTGTGTCGTCTAGCTAACTTCACTCTACTCATGTTTTGTTTCTTTCTTTCCCACTAATAAGAGGAGAGATCGATATATACACAAATAAACCGACAAAATAGTAAAGTTGACGGTTATTAGACTACTTATAGTATTTAGTGGTTTTTGTGTTTTTATTCCTTATAATATGTCACTGTCGTGTATTCAATTTGTAATTTTGTTTGTTGACCTTGTGTCACAGAGCTGTGTTGTGTTGTTTAACAGTTTACATTAGTAGATTCAAACAGTAGCTCTACCATGAGTTGTCATAGAAAACTTACTCGCTAACGTTGAACTCGCTAGCGTGCTAACGTGTATCAAATAGATTTCGATAGTGCTTGCACCATGAGATTTACGGAGTCTTACGCAGGCGCTAATGTAAGCTCGATAGAATGTGTCGTCTAGCTAACTTCACTCTACTCATGTTTTGTTTCTTTCTTTCCCACTAATAAGAGGAGAGAACGATATATACACAAATAAACAAATAAACAGACAAAATAGAACAGTTGGCGGTTATTAGACTACTTATAGTATTTAGTGGTTTTTGAATTTTTATTCCTTATAATATGTCACTGTCGTGTATTCAATTTGTAATTTTGTTTGTTGACATTGTGTCACAGAGCTGTGTTGTGTGGTTTAAAAGTTTACATTAGTAGATTCAAACAGATTATTTAAAACAATGAGGACCCTGTGCCTCAGTTTCAATTGTTGGTAGAGTTCATAGAAAGGTATGTTTCAAACTTTCTTCAAAATTATTGTGTTTTGTTTGGAGAGAACTGCATGGTACCTTTAGTTCTAATGAGACTCGTTGTGTTGACATCAAATACGTAACATTATTCATACATATGCACAAACCTTTAAGGGATTCTTTAGAGAGTCTATAAATTTTAATAAACTTTCATTCATTTATATTTTGCAATTGGTGTCTAACATGAATTCTCATTTCGGAAAATCATTTCTCGAAATTCACGTTATTCACGTCGTTGGTCTTCAAATTCAGTGGCCACTAACATATTTCATACCAAATAAGCTTTGCAGACATTATTTTGACTGCATTAGACTCAAAAACTTACATAATTTTGTTGTAAACATATGTTTCACACGCCAAAATGCTAGTGAGCTACGTAACCACTATAGTAAGCGAATTATTCGATAGTTTCTGTGAAATTAGTGACTCATGGTACCGTTTTGTATGGTGACAGCTGAAAAACGTTAGTAACGATAGAATAGATTACGTTAGGTTTTTAACCTATCGTCATCTACAGTGCTCATGTTACGGATTGTAATTCTTTCCGTGACCGCTAGAGGCGCTGTACGATATTTCATACAAATAATTTACGTAGACGCTTGCGAGATTTGGCTGTGTAAACTCATGGTAGAGGTACTGATTATTTAAAACAATGAGGACCCTGTGCCTCATATTCATACATAATGCACAAACCTTTAAAGTACTCTTTAAAGAGTCTATAATGTTTAATAAACCTTCATTCATTTATATTTTGCAATTGGTGTCTAACATGAATTCTCATTTCGGAAAATCATTTCTCGAAATTCACGTTATTCACGTCGTTGGTCTTCAAATTCAGCGGCCACTAACATATTTCATACCAAATAAACTTTGCAAACATTATTTTGACTGCATTAGACTCAAAAACGTACATAATTTTGTTGTAAACATATGTTTCACACGCCAAAATGCTAGTGAGCTACGTAACCACTATAGTAAGCGAATTATTCGATAGGTTCAGTGAAATTAGTGACTCATGGTACCGTTTTGTATGGTGACAGCTGAAAAACGTTAGTAACTATAGAATAGATTACGTTAGGTTTTTAACCTATCGTCATCTATAGTGCTCATGTTACGGATTGTAATTCTTTCCGTGACCGCTAGAGGCGCTGTACGATATTTCATACAAATAATTTACGTAGACGCTTGCGAGATTTGGCTGTGTAAACTCATGGTAGAGGTACAGTAAAAGTCTTCTAACTTTTATATTATTATGTAGTTTCTACTAGTTTTGATACATTGAGTGTAGAAAAATGGAGACGGCATACGAGGTGGTAAATCGACGCACTAACCCCCCACAGAGAAATTTAATAAAACACACCTTAATCCTGCGAAAGAAACCTATAATAATAATAATCATTTATTTATTTAGACAAGATCCATTGGGTTAGTAACAATATTCCTAAAACCTATGTTAGTACTTCACTAAAAACAAAGACAGAGTACTGGTGACTAATGACCTCACCAACGGGCTGTCATGCCACCCGACTATAGCTCACAGAATGCTGTTAGGGCTGCCACGGAGTCTGTTCAGCAGCGAGGCCACTTTCTTACGCCGTACCGCATTGAAGCAGTCGGTACGTGCCTCAGCGAACATAGATGACGCGCTACAGAACCGAGGCAGACGCAACAGCGCCCTAAACGCGTTGTTGTACTGGAACCGCTGGTACTGCTGTACCTATACAGTCAATCTTCTTTTTCTAGCGTGTCGATGATCGTCCATCATTTAAGCGCCTGTGATATGCAAATGATAGAATTGAAAACGACATCAAGTGTCTCATCGTTTGGGCAGAGTCTTCTATGAATACCTACTACCTGAACAGGTTTTAGTAAACGATGAAAAAAGCCTGCGTGGCGGCTGCCCACCACGCAGGCTTTTTTCAACGATCAAAGTGAAATTGATGATGTTACGGATGCATCAGAGAACGGAGTTCGCATAGCTGAATAGAGTAGTTAACAAAAAAAAATCTAATTAGTCCGTCATATAGATTACCAAAAATAATTTGACACGTGTTTTTCTTTTTTCACGTAAACAAACAATGAAGACGATACAGTGCTTTGAAAACTCGTGTGACGTCATACTCTAAGACATTAGTATGGAATTTTAGTGGTCAGTGACGTCACCAACCCCCACTCAAATCTTTGACGCGTTTTATCTTCGTAATTTTTATTGATTTGATAAAACAAAAAATACGTATCCATTTTTCACACAAATTTTTCGATAATGCAGAATCATATTTTTTTAAGTCATTAAACATCTCTATTGGTAATATATTTGATGAAAATTTGCCAATGCCAATACACAAGTGTGAGTGTCTCTGTTAATTTACTCTCATAGTCTGATAAGACGGTAATCTAGCCCGACGTGAGAGAGATATCGTCGTTCCTAATATCAGAATTTGTGAGTCCATTTGAGCAAATTTCGTAGGAACAACGAAAAATTGTTTTTCTAACAAACTTCGAGAGGTTTTTAAAATGGCGTTCTACATTATTTAAGCTTAGAATAGGTATATCTTGGTATTTACCTAATATTTGTTTGAATTTTATGGCTAGGGAATAAAAAAAGGCATTTAAACAGAAAGTGCAGAAAAATTACGTTTTTGGAGATACAATTTCTGTAACACTAGACATGTCGAAAAACTGTTGGCTGAACGTGACTTCCAGCAACATCTGAAATAACAACTACTTCACTACTAAAAAACTCCTAAAGTGAATGGAAATATTTCCGTGACGTAGGAATCGAACTAAAAACCCAACGCGTAGAGGTTGAATTTACCACCCCAAGAGCAAGAGCAAGAGTACAGAAAACTAACTTCAAAAATCGCAATATACCGCATCCACTTTCGTATTTCTGTTTTTTACTTCGACTATTCACATACAAATAAAGTAGTTTTTTAACATAACATCACGCCTGTAATCCCCGAACGGTTAGGCAGAGGTAATACCAATACATCCATATTTCGCCAGTTTAAGGCCCATGTATGAGCGGGCGAGCCTATTGCCATGAAACGGGCTTTGCTTGACTTGATAATGGAACCGAGGACCTCACGTTCAGCAGTCGCGATTGTGATCACCTAGACTCTAGATGAACGAGGTGAAGCAAATCTGGCAAACATGACCTGGGGGTCTAAAATGGCCACTTTAGCAGATCATAATATGAATTGCGTTAAAAAGCGGAAAATAGATCTCATAATAGTAATGCGTATGTGAACATTTAGGAAAATAGATCATAGTAGGAAAAATAATATGAATTGCGTTTTTAATTCATAAAATGTTCACAGACGCAGTTTCTATTTTTAAAAGTCCGTTTGACGCTTTATAACGCAATTCATATTTTGATCTGCTAAAGTGGCTATTTCAGACCCCCTGTTCAGAATCCCAGACAGGGCGTCTAAAATGGCCACTTTAGCAGATCATAATATGAATTGCCATGGTCACAGACGCTGTTACTAATAAGGCAGGTCAATTTTACGCTTTTTAACGCAATCCATAATATGATCTGCTAAAGTGGCCATTTTGGCCACCCAGGTTTCATTGCAGAATAGGAACCCAGTAAAAAAGGTTTTTATTTGTAAAAGCTCATTTATTTGCGTCTTTATTTGCACAAGCAACAATGGAAACTTACGCATTGATGTAAATAATAACGATTTGTCTGTCTGTCTGTATGCGGTCGAGTGGAACGCGAGACTCAATGGAGTTAAGGTCAAGTTTTCTGCCCGTCGGGGCTGCGGGATGTTGTAAGAGATACCGCGGCCTTGACAATATAGGGCTAAGAAGGAACATGGGTGGTTTTTAGTCAGTAGAAGCTTGACATTCCCTTTCGCTCTTCCGTCCGTCTTATGACGGCGACACGGCCTGTCGACGTCATAAGACGGACGGACTGCGAGCTAGCCCATCACTCACCATCCACAGGACCCCTTGCTACGACTTTCAAAAGCCAAGCCGAACAAAGTAGATGATGATCACAAGAGGCTTTACAAAGTCGTACATTTCTCAATTGGCCATCTTAACCGTGCCGGATAAAAGTGAACAGATCTACGCCTTAACAAGTCTGTAGTTATGTCACCACTTACTTACCCCAATGGACACGGTATTTAGCTACCCACTCGACCAAAAAATCGTATCCCTAGATATACAACTATCTCGTGACAAGCAACGGTGGCGAGAACTTGTGAAGTCTACCGGAAAGTTCTGGGAGTGAGCGCAAAGAAAGAAAGAAAAACATTGGTTTAAGCATAAAAATAACGCCATAATCAAGTATTTAAATAACTGTAGGTACTTCAGCTGGATAGAACTGGATGCGAAAGGCGCAAAACCGGGAAGAATGACGTGCACTAGAAGAGACCTACACTCAGCATTGGCTGGTGAGAGGTTGAAGAAGAGAAGAGAGAAAGAGAGGTACTTCAGCTTAACTCTTCGGAGAATACAGACGTGATGTTTAAATAAACCGGGCAAGTGCGAGTCTGACTCGCTCACGAAGGGTTCTGTACCATCTGTAAAATGGCAAAAATCATGACTGTGACGATGTATGGGAGCCGCCCTTTTTTTGTGGGAACGCCCATGTTCCTTCTTAGCCCTTTATGTCGAGGCCGCGGTATATCTTACAACATCCCGCAGCCGCAATCCACCCCCATAGGTTCATGAGATACAACCTCGTGACCGACGGACGGACAGCAAAGTCTTAGGGTCCCGTTTAACCCTTTGAGTACGGAACCCAAAACACTAGGTACTTTTAATATTCTGAAAATATTGTTATGGATAGCGGCGTGTTCCCTCCCATATTTAACCCGTCTGCCTGCAAAGCAAGAGTAAACAGGCATCTTCTGGGCACGCTCGTTCCATCACGAACCTAATGAACAAATCCTCTCAATAATGTGTTTGTATCTCCTGGGTTGGCGAGACCAAAGGTAAGCTGGTGGCGGCCCCGATTTACGAACAGTAAGTCGTGGCTACGAACCCAGGCAGGCGCATTACTTTGTGTAATTTATTTCATCACCACTGCTCTCAAAAGGGTGAAGGAAAACATCGGGAGGAAACTTGTGTGTGTGTCTTAGAACCATAAAATTCGATGACATGTGACATTATCAACGTGGTGGATTGTAGCCCTTCTAGAGAGGAGGCCTGATTCCCTGCAGTGGGAACATTATAGGCTGATGATGATGATGATCTCCTGGGTTCGATTTCCGGGTTAGGAAAAGTGTTATGGGGATTTTCAACTTGCGAGTTTCTCAAGATTGCATCCTAATTGATTTAATTTTAAATATAATTGGCCAATTTTGGTAAGTAAGTCTACACACAACTCTGATTACAAAAAAATACAACAAGAAAAAACAATTGAGGGTTTTTCAAAAAAATCTTTACTGCTGCCAAAAATAATCGAAGGTTTATTTAACGAAAGTTCATGAAGGATACTATTATTTCTTTTGCTTTGGGTCTTCGCATTTATTGATCTCCTTAGCAGATCGAGGTGAGGGCAGTGCTGGCATCTCATTACGGCAATGCAACTTCTCCCGCAAAGCCATGTTCATCCCGCAGAATTGGTTGAACATGGTAAGCCCAACTTGACCGATTCTGAAAGACAAATCTCTGAATATATGATCAGTCTCTTTAGGGAAGCTTATGGCTCCCGCAGAAAGTGCTCCTAGAGAAGTGTATAGTAGTCTTCTTATAGCGCTTGTTCCTCTTCCTAAATAAAAGCCAGCAGCTGTTCCAGTCGCAACAAAAGCTTCTCTTATCATGAAATTATCGCGGGTCCTCATAAAATGTATAAAGTCAGCTTTATTTTTACATATGACCGCACAGGCGTCATTTTTCAATTCTGATGCATCCTTTTTAAAGTCTTTAATCGAATCGCTCCAATTTTTCCTATAACTCTGTACCTTTGGAAAAAGCCAGGTCTGCAGTATCTTAATGTTAGCCTTCGGACATTTCTGATGGTCAGTTAAGTAGTTTTTATATTCGTTATGAGGACATTCATAGATTGGAAGGTCCTTGTATTTCATTTTTGGTGGTCTTTCAGGAGTTTCCTTTTTCGGGGCGGATTTCACTACTGGAATTAGCGAAAAATTCGCACCGACTAGAACAGTCCTAAGAGCCTGGATCCAAAGTCTGCCGATGACGCAAAGGTCCCCATAGCATAACCTTACTATTTCTTTTTGGAAATGCTCCTGTGACTCAAATATTGGACAGTCTTCTGTCTCATATAAAATCGATTCCGCTTCAATTGGTGCACTTTGCATTTTAACAAAATTATTTAATAATAATATGTTTGTATACAATAATTTTTGACAGTGACAGATTAGTTTTTGACTTTTTGGCACATTTTTGTGTTAATATGGCGGTATAAAAGGTTTGATTTAAAATGATGAAACCTATAAACTTCATAGATTTTTGGCAATGTGCTTCAAAACTGTAAAAAATACTCATTTGCGCTTGACAGACTTAAAAAACTATTACATTTTTACACCAGGAACCGACCCAGGTAGCCAAAGTTCAGCATTCGCGCTTGCAGCTACTAGACCAGTGAAGCCATCAGACATACATTAAGCTCGAAATAAAGGTTTTAGCGTATTGATAGCAAAAAGTGCAAAAACGTCTGGCCCATTCAAACTCCGCTTGCTAATGCAGTCAAAATATTTTCAAATGCGCAGGTGTCAGAGCATGCAGCGCAAGATGGAAGGTAGCCCATAATTGTCTGAGGAGAGACACTGCATGCTACTTGAGATCTGAACCATCCATGAACTCCATTTTTCGGTGTAATATCTTAATGAAACCGTTAGACCTATGTGTGGCTGTCATCATCTGCCTTACCTTTTCCCAATTATGTTAGGGTTGGTTTCAATTCTAACCGGATGTAGCTGGATAGCATTATTTTACATGAATCGACTGCCTATATGTCCACCATAAACCAGGTGATACTGGAGAATACGATACCTCTTGGTAAATCTGGCCATCACACTTTCGAGTTTACTAGCTCGAACAAATATATAATATAATAGTCTGACAAATAGCAACAGAGGAAACTTGGTAAGTTGTAAATGGACACCCTTCCACGGACCAACCTTTCCATCGCTGTTTCTCTTTCAGTCGAAACGGTTAGGTTTATGGTAGCTTTATTTGAGGAAAGCTACAAGTTCATGGAGGATACTATTTCTTGTTCTTTTCGCATTCGCATTTATTGAGGTCCTTAGCAGGTCGAGGTGGGGGCAGTGCTGGCATCTCATCACGGCAAGGCAACTTCTCTCGCAAAGACAAGTTCATCCTGCAGAATTGGTTGATCATGGTAAGCCCAACTTTTCCGGCTTGGAAAGAGATATCTCTGAATATTTCATCAGTCTCCTTTGGAAAACATAGGATTCCTGCAGCAAGTGCTCCTAGAGAAGTGAATAATAGTCTTCGGATAGCGCCTGTTCCTTTTCCTATGTAGAAACCGGTAGCTGTTCCAACCGCAACCACAGCTTGTCTTATCATCAAATTATCGCGAGCTCTCATAAAAGTTATAAAGTCAGCTTTATTTTTACTTATGACCGTACAGGCGTCATTCTTCAATTCTGATGCATCCTTTTTAAAGTCTTTAATCGAATCGACCCAATTTTTCTTATATTTCTGTACCTTTGGAAAAAGCCAAGTCTGCAGAATCTTGACGTTAGCCTTGGGACATTTATGTTGGTCTGTAATGCAATTTTTATATTCGGTGTGAGGACATTCATAGATTGGGAGGTCTTCGTATTTCATTTTTGGTGGTTTTTTCGGAGCTTCATTGTTAGGGGCGGCTCTTACGACTGGAATTATCGAAAAATTCGCACCGACTAGAACGTGTGAACATTCTAAGAGCCTGGATAGGTTCCCATAGCATAACTTTACAATTTTTTTTTGGAAGTGCTCCTGTGATTTAAATATTGGACAGTCTCCTGTCTCATCTAAAATAGATTCCGCTTCTATTGGTTCCCTTTGCATTTTCTCTAGATTTTTATTGAGATGTTTGTTTACAAAAATTTTTGACAACGACGGCTTAGATTTTGACTTTTTGGCTCATGTTTTACCTTTTTTTGGCGGAAAAAAGGTTTGATGTCAAGTTGGTGTATTACAGACTATAAACTTCATAGGTCTCCTTCAACACTTAAATAAATAAAACTTTCATTTCAGTCATTTGATGATTATCAACCCTTCAAAAAAAAAACAAAAGGCAAAGCAAAGGCAAGGGCATTCACGGATCAACATTAACCTTCAAAACCAAGCCTTGCTTATACAACCCGCAACCATTAGATCTATCCTACTAATATTATAAACGCGAAAGTTTGTAAGTCTGTATGTATGTATGTATGGATGTTTGTTACTCTTTCACGCAGAAACTTCTGAACGGATTTAGATGAAATTTGGTGCACAGATAGTTTATAACCTAGATTAACATATAGGATAGTTTTTGTCCCGATTTTATCTTCCCTTGGGTTTTATTTTCAAACTGCAGCGGGCGAAGCCGCTGGCAACAGCTAGTACGTGATAAAAGCCTTAATGATTATTTCTATCATGAGTCACATACAAAAACCTACAAAATGCACATTTACCGCGGAACCAAGTGGTTCCTGGAACTGAGTCATTACTGTTGTCCACATTTAACTTTTGAACATAAAATGCATTTTATTACTTACCCACGACCTTAAGGTATTAAGATCTCCGTATTTGAGACCTTTGCCGTTATGCAAACTTATGTACAGAAGGCTCACACTTCAACCAACTTATCAGTGTAGGTGGTAAAATACGGAACTACTCGTAAAATAAATGTAGTAAGTTGGACATTTAAGGGGAAACCTTCAAGGGAGCCCGCGAAATTTATCAAATCGTGTTTCAAGGAAGTTAAATGAACTGAGAGGGTATTGGTGTATTGGTGATTTTAATCATTTTTATTCAGTAAAGTTTATTTTATTTGTTACGGTCGCGAATCCCCTTTTATTCAACACTAGCGGACGTCACGCCGTTTCACCCGTAAAGTTCCCGTTCCTGTGGCAATACAGGGATAAAACGATAGCTTATGTCACACGGGGATAGTGTAGCTCCCCAACGGTGAAAGAATTTTTCAAATCGGTCCAGTAGTTTCGAAACCTATTCGTTCCAAACAAATCTTTGCTTTATATAATATTAGTGTAGATAAAACCTGACACTGACCGGCAAATTGCAAAAAACGTAAGAACATTCGAATTTCGCGAGCTACCCTGGAGGTTTGTGAGGAAAGCAGCATGATATAAAACCAAAAAATTGAGAAGACATAATTATGCGACATCTTTCAAACCGCGCTGGGCCCGTGTGGTGGATATAGCCTATCCCTCTCCTAGAGAGGACGCCTAAGTCCCTGCAGTGGGAACATTATGGGCTGATGATGATGATGATGGCATTCAGTATGTTTTCATTGCCTGACACCCATCTGCTTCCACGGCTAAGAGTCTAATGGAAAAAATTCTGGCAATTCGATATGGAACACAGAATGGAACTTCTGACCCTAGTCTTTACTTGTGACATTATTTTTTTGGAATTATTAACTTGTAACTCTCACGCCTTTACCCTTAACAGAATAAACAGTTAACGTGGTCGTAATTTGGTTTCGGTCGCACTTACATATTTTTGTAATAAAAACAGTTTTGCAATTTACGGAAATAGCGTAATTTTTATTAAGGTATTCACTGAAACTGGGATTCCACTGATGAGCATGATGCCGAGCATGAGGTCCCGCGTTTGATTCCCACTTAGGACAGATTTGTTATCAGGAATTTCTCATGTAGCAGTCACAGAGACTGAAAATGGTGTTGGCAATGTTTGATGGCAATAGGTTCGACCCCTATTAGACGGATCGTAAACATAACTGGCTAAATGTTGGCGTACTACTCGTCATGCGTAAAAATCTTACTTCATACAGGGTGTAAATCAACCCTTCACACATACGTCAACCAAGCATTCTGTACATCAAACTAAGTATGTAGGTACCCCTACGCAAAAATTTTTGCTCGGAAACTTTTTTTTTTGGGGTCAAAAAATTCATTTTACGGTAAAACTCAATGTAGCACTCTTAAAACATGCTAGTGGATGCTTTGAATAGTAAAAGGGTCATGGAGGTAATTTAAGTAAAGTTACAATCTGAAAAACTTGTACATATTTACAAAAACAGCTGTGCAAAATTTGGAACTTTGACCCCCAATATCTCCGTAACTAGGGGGTTCCCAGCTATGGTCTAGAACAAAAAAATGATCGCAGTGGTGGGTAGAATAAGTGCTCTTCGTTTGCGTTAAGGGTACTTTTACACCCTTTATACTCCCGCCACACTATTCCCAAACCACGGCAACTCCTGAAAGGCAGAATCAACAGTGGAGACCACCAGAAAACCGAGAAAATATAGCTCGACGAAGTTACAAAAGAAATAACCTAACTGTCTTGGATCCCGCAACGAAATTAATCAGAAAATAATGGAGGAAAATGGAGGAAAATGGTAATAGGGGAGGAAAAGTAAGAACATAATTTCCACTTCCCTTCATATCAGCAGGACACAGGATAACACAAAGCCATAGGCTTTGACGACAGACCGTGTCGACGCGACGGCGCGTTCGTGTTCTACGCGCGCCTCAAAGAGGTGTCAGCAACATTGACTCGACGACCGTCGGGGCTGGAGGTTATTCGTAAGAGATTTCGCGGCCTCGACACAAAGGTGTAAGAAGGAACATGGGTAGTTTTTACCCGATTGCGGCGAAGCCCAAAATGAGGGTTATTAGTCTATAGAAGTCTGGCATTCCCTACCGCTCTACCCAGAGCGGGAGGAGTCATTTGATAATTTACCACAATCCAAAATAAAATCGCCATAGGCATTCTTGTTAGTATAAAAAGTTAGTAGTCAGTTTAGTCCTCGAAAAAAGTGTCGCCCCCGGGTGGGCTCGAACCACCAACCTTTCGGTTAACAGCCGAACGCGCTAGCCATTGCGCCACGGAGGCTGTGGAGATGTCACTGAATTGACCACAACGGTTTTGATGGCTCTGGCAGTTGAACCTACAGAACAAGAAGAACAGCAGGGCTATTGCGTATTTTTGAAACGACAGTGGCTATCATAAAGTGTCCAATTAACTGTCAAATGGTTTCATTTTGTACTAAACCATAACCAATTTGACAGATAATCCATGGACAATATGAAAGCCACTGACATTTAAAAGATACGCAATAACCCTGCAGGGTTGAACCACACAAGTTGTCAACATAGATCACACCATCAGCAAGTTCAACTGACAATGGGTCGGCCATAATTATTAGCTGATGCATCTATTAGAGTAGAAGGGAATCAGCGAAGGTAAAGTGTGACACGCTAGGTCCACATGGGGGCTGGATTTTTTTTAAGGATGGGAAATCATCAAAATTCTCTACCTCTCTGGGTGGAGCGAAAGGGAGTGTTAGACGATTACTGACTAAACCCATCCGTGTACCTTTAATGCCCTATGCGTTCCAGGGCGCGCATCGGTGGCTCTTTAAAACAAATTCCACAGCCCTGGTATGCATTGGGCCTAACGAGCATCTGATCAAAATATCGAATCTTCCCATAATATACACCTAATTATATTACTGATAATGAGTATAGTTCATTTATAAAAAGTAGGTATCAACGTGCCAAAAGTTTGTTGAAGAAAAAACCGTTGTTGATAGATAATTATGGTGAGAGCAAAATTTCTTACACCTACTGGCAGTCTGTTTTTGTCACCGCATAGAGTGTGGTTACCATAGTAATAGTAAAAGGTATGGGTATTTGAATAAAAGAGTGATGAATATAAATGTTGATGTCATTTCAACCTGAACCCTGCACCTTTTTATCGACATTTTGAACATAAAGGCAGGCCTATGTCGGGGTATCTAGAGGCGATAGTCCTTGCGCGCCTGTATCAATGGCGCGCGGAGGCGCTGCGCCGGGGGGTCACTCCGCTGCCGCGGCGAATTGCTGCGCGGCGGACAGACCTCCGGTGCGATCTCATGGCGACATGGAGACAGCGACTGTCGCAAACCCGTGCAGGGCACGCCACGATAGTGGCGGTAAGTCCCCTCTTTGAGGAGTGGCTAGAGAGGCGCCACGGCGCCCTCACCTTCCGGCTGACGCAGGTCCTCACCGGACACGGTTGTTTCGGGAGGTACCTGCACCGAATCAGGCGGGAGGAAACGCCCGGATGCCACCATTGTGAGGATCGGCCGGAGGACACGGTGGAGCACACCGTCCACAGGCCCACGTCTACGGTGGCCGGAAGCCGTCACGTGGCCCCCGACGCCCGGAGCGTCTCCCGCGGCGGCTGGGACGTGACGTTCTCTCCCTCTCACGTTCCGCCACCTCCTTCGCTTGTATCACTGCTTCGCAGAAGGAAGCGACGGCGTCCCACTCATCCTCGCCCCGGCCGGCGACCAGGGCCGGACGCGAGAGGTCGCCGCCGCCGATCGCGCAACTCCACGGTGTGCTCCACCGTGTCCTCCGGCCGATCCTTACAGTGGTCTCTTTATTACACTTGGAGGAACAAAGGCATGATGTTTGTTATGTTATGTTTACTTCCAGGCCTATAATATTTATTTAAATCTTTTGATTCCAAAAACAGCTCGTCCTTTTATCATTCGTGTTCAAAAGGAGATAATTATTTCAGGTAATGGTATTCATACATCAAATTGTGGTCACAATCAAAGATTTATTTCTCTCGTTTATCTAAAACAATATGTTTTTGTCAGACGTCTTAAGATTGTTACAAAGAGGGTGTTTTTAAAAGTACCGTAAGTCAAGGTTTTTTTGGAACATTACCGATGTATCTGGAAATCTGAGAGAGCAGCGGTGGCCCAGTGGTGACGGCTTTGACATACGAGCAGTAAGTCGTAGGTTCAAACCCAGGCAGGCTCATTACTTTATGACGTTTATTTCATCACTATTGTTGTGCCATTGTTCCCAAAACGGTGAAGAAAACCGGCAAGAACCAAAATTTTGAAGACATGTGACATCTACCAACTCGAACTGCGCCCGCGTGGTGAATTATAGTCCATTCCCTCTCATATCGAGAGGCAGGTATCCCAGCAGTGGGAACAATATAGGCTGACTAGGCATATGCTTATGTTAGGAACCTTAAAAAGTGTCTTAACATGACGCCTGTAATTCCCAAAAGGGTTAGATAAAGCTGATGTATGGGCACCTGCCCTAATAGTGAACAAAAATTTCGCCAAGCGGCGAGGCTTTTGAAGTCATCTATGGTCAAATCCAGACCGATCCTATGAAAACTGTTGGAAAAACTTAATAAAAGTTTAGTCGACTTGTGAATTGAACCCACATACCACGACCATTAGACTGACGAGTCTCTGAATTCCCCAAAAATCGAATCTCAAAACCCTCAAGTTCCGCCAATCGTTTCTGAAATCGATTCATAACTCCCTCGATACTCGATTGGGACTGTTCGATTAACCGATGCACCCGTTCTCTATTGCAGAAAAAAACACAAACGGATTCGAATTTCGAAATCGTTCCATACGCGCCACGTAGACCGTTTCCCGATCAACAATTTTTGTTTTGTACCTCGAAATAATCTTTTACACTTCTTTATAGCCCTAGCATAAGGTTGAATATCAAATGTTTTGTGGTTTTTAAAGCGTAAATAGACTGTGGTTTCCACTTGCACGTATTAATTGGCAGCCACGCTCTTGGGTCAAAGTTATAAGGTTGAAAATTAAATGCTTTGTGGGTTTTAATGAGTGAATATGATGTGGTTTTTAATCTAAAGATTGGGTCGTTTTGACTGTCTGTTTGATATTGTATTGACGTGCTTTTGAGAAGTATTGCGAACTGGAAAGTTACTTAGTTATGTGAAGTGTATGATACTTCCTCGTTAATTGTTTCTTATGCTATTATTAAAAATTACAATATAACAAAGTGCTTCACGAAAAAAAAAACTAGATCACATAACATCACGTCTGTAATCTGGAACGGTTAAGCAGTTGTGTCTACTTATTTTGCCAGCTTTATTTTAAGCCCTATATGGGGCCCCCCATAAGGGGGGAGGACTCAGGCCTTCTATCTAGGAGAGGGATGGGCTATAATCCACCACGCGGGCCCAGTGTGGATTGGTAGATGTCACATATCTTCGATTTTTTGGATCAAAGATATGCCGGTTTCCTCACGATGTTTTCCTTCACCGTTATGAGAGCAATGGTGATGAAATAAATTACACAAAGTAATGCGCAGGCGCATTACTTTCCTGGGTTCGAACCCACGACCAACTGTTCGTAAGTCGGGGCCGCTACCACTGGGCCACCACTGCTTTTATAACAATATTAATTATTATTATTGAATTTACTAATAATGAATTAAATACCTATCGATAAAATTAATAAATTATTTAATAAGTAAGTACCTAAATCTCGTGATTAATGTTTTTTGCAATGTCATCCTCAAGTATTGGCGAAAGTATCATTCCACCTACACGTTTTAAAATTACAAGTCGCTTCTTTTGTTATTAACTTGCAGTAATTAATCATAGCCATACATCTTCATGAAATAGTCATCAATGAGTTCTTTGTTCTATAAGTTCTATTCAAAGCGGTGCTTTTGAGTGCACGATCTCGTTTTAAACTCCTGTATTCGGAATCTAGACCAGAAAAAAACATCAAGCTGAAACTGAAACTCAAAGCATTTATTTCAATTGGACTATTAAAGGCAGTTTTGTATGTCAGAAACAATGACGTATTATATATAGACACGTCATGAACTAACATGGTGGCGCTTCAAAACGGCGAAAATATTAGATAACTACTTTTACGCGTAAAGAAAGGGAAAGAAAATATGACACCGTACAGCGGGATGCCTGATGTCTTTATGTTTCGCGCAGATTTACACACACGATTTAAATTAAAAACAAAGGTAGCGTCGCGCGAGAGGTTGGTGCGTAACTAAGCGCGATGTGGCCAATTGGCTTCATTTCATGTTGTCATTTTTGAGGGCGGATAACGTATCTATAGTTTTATTAAATCATTGGTTAGAAAAAACAATGTAAGCGAAGACAGTCACAAGACATTAGGCATAATAACTTGTCAACATCATACCTGATGATGATATTTACCTAATAGGACAGCCACATTTCGTCAGCTATATTTAAGTCTCTTGTAATAGTGGATGAGCTTATTGACATCAAACGGTCAGTAAGCCAGACTATACAGGGCGACTGGTAATTACTAACCGCTACATAAACACGTTCATGATTGAACTCATGATAACAAACAACTTTTACTATGAGACCGAACGTGAAATCGCGAAAAAAATCAGCTGCTCAGTACATTTATATTCGACTAACTGGTCAAAATGTACTAGTATATTGAAATATCTCCAAGTTTCTATCATGCCTCGGAAAACACGACAAGCCGTTGGTCCCGAATGTCATTTGTTGATCTTTGACAGTCAGTGGTCCCATTGTCTGATAACCCGTCTTACCCAATGATATTTTAAAACTAAAGATACGTTGTCCGCCCTCAAAAATGACAACATGAATTTAAGCCAATTGGCCACATCGCGCTTAGTTACGCACCAACCTCTCGCGCGATGCTACGTTTGTTCTTAATTTAAATCGTGTGTGTAAACCTGCGCGAAACATAAAGACAACAGGCATTAACAGATATCCCGCTGTACGGTGTCATATTTTCTTTCCCTTTCTTTACGTGTAAAAGTAGTTACATAATATTTTTGCCGTTCTGAAGCGCCGCCATGTTAGTTCATGACGTGTCTATATATAATACGTCATTGGTCTTACCAATGTAACAAGTAAGGTGTTCTTACTCAGTAGTAACTAGATTGCGGAGTTCAGATAGGCAGTCGTTCCATATAAAATGCTGATATTCAGTTGCATCGGGTTAGACTGGAAGCTGATCGCAACATAGTCAGGAAAAGACGAGACAGATGATGCATGAAGTTGAAGGTGAATAAACTTAGAACAAAAAACTTTTAACAGTATCGAGAAATAAAGCTAAGCTTATTCGACACTACAGTTCTTTAATCTTCTTTCAAAGACATGTAGAATTAATCATTGGAAGCCTCCATACAATACATCAACTTAACACGTAATTAACACACGCCAAAGTAATTGCAATAATGTCAAAGGCCGACAAACGTTCGAAATTAATCACAAATCACAATAACACAAGCTAATCTTAAAAAAAACTACAAAGAAAAAAACTTTTTCCCGCATTATTACGCGCCATTTTAAACGTCTCGAAATGTCATTAGCAATATAAATGAGTTTCGCGCCATAACGAACGCTGTGTTGCCACAATGGAAAATCATAAATCAACTGTCATTTTGATATTCGTTGAAAGGAGGTCCGTCAATGCATCGGTGCAAACTTTTTAAACTCTTAGAGAGGTTTTTTTGTACTGGCACGTTTGATTAATTGTAAAAAAAGAGGCGTGCTTATATTTTTTTTGGGTTGCCTTTCAATGGAGATCTTTTGAAGTAAAGATTTTTGACGTGAGTGCTGGTTAATATGTTATTTCGTGAGTGCCAAGATGGTTTGCAGTGAAATTAAGTTTATACGTTTATTTATTGTTGAGTAATGTACTTGAGGAACTTTTTGCGCGGTTCTTTTCTTTTGTGGTTTCTGCTTGTAATGCCTTTTTGTCTTATCTTGAGTTATATTTCTTACTTACATGTTACACCTTTGTGCTTGGGAAGACAAAGTGTGGTTACTTGACCTTCTTTTAGAGACTTAAGAAGTTTTTGCACAAGTGTAATAAAACCTCTTTCGGGACGATTTATTTTAATTGCTAGAAAAAAAAAATTAAACATTATTTTTTTCTCGGATATATAATAGAATGTCTGGAATCCTTATCGTGCGGCTTCTCATTGAAGGCTTTTTTTAAAAGCAAAGCGGAGACCACAGTTAAGATCAGACAGTAGATATAAATGAGCAGCTCCCGACAAGTTTATGAGTCATAGCGTCAATGACTATTTAGCCGAGTCACCGAAGTACCTACTCTTATTCTGGTTCTTCCAAGTTTTTATGTCAGCTTTTCTATGTTTGGATGTAAAATGATCAGATGACCCCTCCCGGTCTGGGCAGAGCAGAAGGGAGTGTCAGACTCTTGCTGACTAAAACCCACCCATGTTCCTTCTTAGCCCTTTGTGTTCCGGGGCCGCGGTATTTCTTCGAACTGTCCTGCAGCCCAACAATCCCACAGAACAAGTTTTTGGGTCAGCTTGCAGTAGCAGTACTCATGGAATCTGGCTTTGAGCAAGGCTTTGAGTTTAGGCCAAAATAGCCATGACCGTCCTTAAAAGCATTGGGTCGACGATATCGTTACGACACGGCAATGTAATGTTCTACAACTAGGTTGGTGTCTTCTCTATGCTCTTTTCGTGGTACGGTTAGTACACAACAAAAAGGTACTGTGTGGTTGTCGTAGATGTGCGTGAGCGTTAACAGCAATTAAAATCTACACTAATATTATAAAGTGGAAAGATTTGTTTGTTTGTAACGAATAGGCTCCGAAACTACTGGACCGATTTGAAAAATTCTTTCACCGTTGGGAAGCTACACTATCCCCGGGTGACATGGTCTACTTTTTATCCCTGTATTCCCACGGGAACGGGAACTATGCGGGTGAAACCGCGTGACGTCCGCTAGTAGGTAATGTAAAAGTAAAAGAGTAATAATAAAAACTAATCTTATAAAAACAGAGATGACAACACAATATTGTTATCATTTCTGTCTACTCCTATAATGAATAAGGGGAAACTTGCATGTATCAATGTATCGAAATACTGATAGTACTGCACCCTGGAAGGGAAACCACAACAGAACCAATAGGTACGGAAACACCCGAATGCACCCGATGTGCCCCGATCCCACATACCTACGCGCGCGTATGATGTCACCATACACTCGTATCCGAACATGTTCCCTGTACATTGTATTTAGTCTCTTTGTTGAAAAAAGACAATATTTTCACACCACACATTGTTGCGGATATGATCCGAAGTGGGTAGGGTTGTATCCGAGACTTACATTATTTTATTTGTCTACCTCGACCTTCGACTGATCGCAAGAGCACCACGGCCCTGGAATACAAAGGTCTAAGAAAGGGTTCCCTTAATAGTAATAGCCACTTGGATCGTCAAGTTAAGCCATGCTTGCCTAGTTTGGTCGGTAGATGGGTGACCAGCCGTTATATACTGAGTTTCCATCCCTCGCATAAGAAGGGCCAGAGTCCCTTTTTTTTTTTTTCTTTTTGGTGGGTGTAAAATCATCGAATAACCCCTCCCGCTCTTGGGCAGAGCGAAAGGGAGTGTCAGACTTCTACTGACTAAAAACCACCCATGTTCCTTCTTCGCCCTCTATGTCGAGGCCGCGATAACCGGTGGACTACCCGCGGCCCCGACAGGCGTCGGCCCTTTCGGGCCCCTCCCATGTTGCTGACATCTCTTTGAGGCGCGCGTGGAACACGAACGCGCCGTCGACACGGCCTGTTTTCGTCGTGAGATGGACGGACGGCGAGTTAGCCCATCACTCACCGTCCACAGGCCCGCGTCTACGGTGGCCGGAGGTCATCGCGGGACCCCCGACGCCCGGAGCGCCTCCCGCGGCGGCTGGGACGAGAGGTTCGCTTCCTCTACTGCTTCGCAGAAGGAGGCGACGGCGTCTCATTCCTCCTCGCCCCGGACCATGGCTTGCACCAGGGCCGGGCGCTAGAGGTCGTCGCCGCCGATCGCCGCTACGAGAACACGGTGGGGCTCCGCCCAAGCGGGGCACACCTCCACTGTGTGCTCCACTGTGTCCTCCGGCCGATCCTCACAATGGTGGCATCCGGGCGTTTCCTCCCGCCTGATTCGGTGCAGGTACCTCCTGAAACAACCGTGTCCGGTGAGGACCTGCGTCAGACGGAAGGTGAGGGCGCCATGGCACCTCTCTAGCCACTCCTCAAAGAGGGGACTTACCGCCACTATCGTGGCGTGCCCTGCACGGGGTTGCGAGAGTCGCTGTCTCCATGTCGCCATGAGATCGCACCGGAGGTCTGTCCGCCGCGCAGCAATTTGCCGCGGCAGCGGAGTGACCCCCCGGCGCAGCGCCTCCGCGCGCCATTGATGCAGGCGCGCGAGGACTATCGCCTCTAGATCCCACGGCGGCAATCCGGCAAGGAGGTTCGCCGCTTCGCGGGAGATCGTGCGGTACCCCCGTACCATCCTCACGGCCATGACCTTTTGGGGCACGTTTAGGTAGTGGGCGGCCCGCTTCCTCAAAGCAGGCGCCCACACTGGGGCCCCGTAGAGGGCCAGGGCCTGAGTCCCTGCAGTGGGATCATTATAAGCTGATGATGTTGATGATGTGTTACTGTATACGTTTAAAAAACCACACTTATTGTTAAATGATGAAAGAGAGATTATGTATCTACTTTTAGAATATTTTCACCGTCCTCTTTAGTTACTAATTCTTTTTAGCTCAGTTTCGTGATTGCCTCAAAACAATTTTCCCTGTGCCTCAGCCGCGAAATTCTAATAAACCAGTATACCAGTATAACGAACTTTGATGTGGCCGAACAAAGACGTCATCATTCAGCAAAAATCTAGGAACAACACTACAATGTTAATTTTTCTAAGAATAAACGCCTATGCAACATCAAATTTCTAAATAAACCGTTACAAATTCGAAATACAAAACTTTGAAAGCGCCATCCAATCATTCACAGACTATAAACAACAATAAACAAAAGGTAGTAAAAATATTTTTATTTTTTACACTAGCAACCCTCGTATTTCTGAACGATAAAAGGAACAAAAGAGTGCTGAACTGGACATGAGTTTCCGATCGAGTGTGAAACATACTTTTCTATTACGTATGTGTATGGAAACGATTTGTTTAAAACAAAAAAAAAAGATTCGTTTGTTTTACAAATCGAGATATTTTTATGCGAGATTCGGTTTACTTATCGGTTCAATATGAAAATCGATTTTATGATGTTGTTAGAAAATAGTGCAAAATCGTATTGCGTGCTAAAGTTGTCTTAAACAATAGGTTATTTCACCAGGAAAATCTAATTATTACGTCTGTTAGATTATCGAAAAATATTGGATACGTATTTCTTGTTTTATCAAATCAATAAAAATTAACGAAAATAAAATGTGTCAACGATCATGAGTGCGGATTTGTAGGTAAAAAAGTACTAACCATGTGACGTCACACGACTTTTTTTTTTGGGGGTGGTGGGAAATCATCAAATAACCCCTCCCGCTCTTAGGCAGAGCGAAAGGGAGTGACAGACTTCTGCTGACTAAAAACCACCCATGTTCCTTCTTAGCCCTATATGTCAAGGCCGCGGTACAGTATTCCGCAGCCCCGACGGGGCGTCACACGACTTGACACGACTTTTCGAATCACTGTTTCGTCGTTTCATCTTTTGTTTGAATCAAAAAATAAAAAAATACTTGTCCAGATTTTTTTGATGAAATACCTTATTATGCAGCCCTAATATTGAGGCATTCGAAGGTAGGTTATTGTTAACTCGTGGTTTAATAACAACTGCCACTTAGTTCGATCTTTAGATTAAGCTGTGCTTACCAGCTGGGCTATTGCGTATCTTTTGAAACGACAGTGGCCATCATATAGTGTCCATCAATTAACTGCCAAATGGTTTCATTTTGTACTAAACCATAACCAATTTGGCAGTTAATCCATGGACAATATGATAGCCATTGACATTTAAAAGATACGCAATAGCCCTGCTGGATTGGATAAGTATCAACCTATTAATACCAAGTTTTCTCCGTGTCTCAGAAAACCAAACCGTTGGACCTGGCTGCCATATATAGATCATGGCAGTCGTTACAGGTAGTCAGTGACCTGAAAGTCTGAAAACCAGTCTTAAATACTCTGTATTAACTGGAGCGTGGAGGTCAGATAGGCAGTCGCTCCATGTAAAATACTGGTACTCAGCTGCATCCGGTTAGACTGGAAGCCGACCCCAATATTGTTGAGACGAATCTTGGCAGTTGATGATGATCGTGCTTTCTAGAACCAAAACACCGAACACAGAACCAGTCACTGCCTCACCAAATGAGTTTTGAGTATCTCCGTTTCAGTGGATTTCCTTCTCCTTGAAAGGTCTTCCAACTTTCAATGTTGTACTTTCCAGTACGTGACCGTATCTCCAGAATCTCTTGGTCCCATTAGCAATGTACGTTTGGCTATTCTGGCGGTTTTTGGTCGGTTATCTTGTTTTTCCTGTGGTAGAAACATCTCTGCCTATACTTCGGGGATTACAGGCGTGTTGTTATGTTATGTATGCGTTTTTATTTTTGGTTCAATCGCACAGGGTTTAGTCAAAGTAGTCTTCCATAACAAAAATATTTTACTACCTAAAACATTTGAGCCACCAACAGCATCATTACCATCACCAACCTCGAGTGTTCCCATTGCAAGGACTCAGGCCAACTCTCATAACTCTCATGGAGAGGGGTGAGCTATTATCCACCACGCATGGCAGTGCGGGTTTAGATTTTGGTTCTAAGACATTTTTCTTCGCCGTTTTGAGAACAGTGGTGATGAAATAAATTAAACAAAGTAATACGCCTGTCTAGGTTTGAACCCACGCTTGCTGATCGTAAGTCGAGGCAGCAAACACTGGGCCACCACTGCTCTTTTAACAACTAAAATAACATACCTATAATAGGCCAAACTAAAATAAAACAAAGCATCTTTAACCCTATTACCAAATTATAACGTCCTTCACACATACCACGCCGTTATAATTAAGTTAAAAGTAATTAAACTCAAACGATTTTTATGATAAGATTGATGATCTTACAACCCGCCTTAAAAAGCATTGTGTTTTAAATATTATAATTATATCGCATTTCATTTTAAAATGGTCACGATTTTTGTTCTGTCAAAATGAGATGAAGATTTTTGGAGGGAATTTTGAGTTCTGGACAGTGTTGCTAGGTCACAAATTTACAAATAAATTTTTGTTTTTGGTTAGTGACATTATTCTGGTTTTGTTTCAATTGTCTATACAACCTCGAGGAGCTCGTTGCTAAATATTAGCAACCGCTCGTGTCGAACTTCAGGTTAAGCCCTGCTTGCCTAGGTTGGTCCGTGGATGGGTGACCCATTACATTCCAAGTTTCCTCAGTGCTTCAAAAATCACGTTAAACAGTTAGCCGTATATACCGCTGCCATATATAGCTACTTGGTGTTCCCAGCGTCTACGCCCGCTAAAACTCGAAAATAATCCCACGGGAAGATACAATCGGGATTAAAACTATCCTATGTGTAAATCCAGGTTATAAACTATCTTTGTACCAAATTTTATCCAAATCCCTTCTGTAGTTTTTGCGTACAAGAGTAACAAACATCCATCCATACATACATACATGCCATGCTCAGAAACGTTCGCGTTCATAATATTAAGTAGGATCTCTTTGGCAGTTGGTACAGGTAGTAAGGGACCTGAATGTCTAACAATCAGTCTTACCAAAGGGTCATCCAGTACTAACTGGATTGTGGAGGTCAGAGAGGCAGTCACCACTTGTAAAATAATAATCAGCTATATCCAGTTAGACTGGAAGACGACCTCAACATAGTCGGGAACAGGCTAGGCAGATGAAGACTGCCTATCTGACCTCGTAAAATTTGACAACGTATTTTTTTCTGCGACGCTTCTAAAACTTCTTAAAACAAAGTAACCCTGTTGACATTTAACCTTCTTCGCTTCGGAAAATATTTGCCAGGCTCCGTCTTATAATTTGCGCTATCTCATCCCGATAAGGCACAAGATGGCACAAACACCTCAAGGCTCTGCCGTGGATCGCCTTTCAAACCCTATAGCTTATTCATGCGTTACTCTATGGTAACGTAATGGCTTGCTAAGGTGAGCTATGAGTAAAGCGATTTATTGGTGCGACTTTTTTTTGCATCACAGAATTAATAAATTAATGACAAAATTAAATGTTCATTTTGCATGAACATTTATTTTGTAAAGTATAATAATTAACTTAATTTGATCATAGTGAATGTGAGGACAAGTAAGTAAGAGGGTAAGTTTTTATTTGTTTTTTCTTTTTGACTTTAACGAAAGTCTAGCAGTTTGCGTACTATCGCGAGCTACCCAAATGTAATTTCTTTGGTATTGTTCTTCGTCACGCTGAGCTTATTGAATTCTAAATTTCTTAGTCGAGGTGCACGATAACTGACAAATGCTTACTCCATTCTGTGTGGTGTCCACTCAATTCTGTGTGGTAAATCCTTCTAAAGATCATCTCGGACACTAATCTGCGTAGTCCTCATAAATGTGAATATACCAAGATTATGTCTGGACCTTAAAAGAGGCTATGATCTCTGAGTTTGTTTCAGCTGCTTCTTCTCAGAGTATTCAGGTACGAAATACCACCCCATCTAGTTTGTAAAAAGTGACTTGTAAAAATATGACAGCCTTTTGAACCGAGTCATCAATTTTTGTTTGCCAATTAAACATCAAGTTCAATGAATCATCTAGTTTGTCGCACAGTGAATAGCCCGCTTTACCACCTGATGGACCCCAGTACCTGCCACCCGGCCATATGCAATAGGCGCTCTTAATATTATTTATGTTAACTACAGCGACGTGACAGCTTCGTCATAAATCTTCAGAAATGGACCGAATCTTCCGGTGGTATCTCTGAAAGCCTCGGAGTAATTATAACGTATAGTATGGCTTTGAATGTCTTAGTTTATCAATGGGTTGAAGGCTGTTCTGCAGGGCTAAGGGGTTATTCGAAAGAGGCCCCGAAAACAAAGGGCTAAGAAGGAACATGGGTGATTTTCTAGTCAGTAGAAGTCTGACACTACGGGAGGATTAATTAATAAAGACGGATCTGCATCTCAAAAGCTATGATGTAACCAAGGTTTTAAAACAATATTCTGATTTAAGAGAGTGCTCATGTAGCTTCTTGCCCGTTCATCACCATGGAGGAGCTCGCGGCCTAATCATAACAGCCCCTCGAGTCGATCTTAAGTTAAGCCGTACCTACTTGCCTAGGTTGGTCCATGTGTGACCACGTACCACATACAGTTTCTTTTGTCTTTGGAAAGCATGTTATGCTGTTTGTCCCGGCTGTCATCTGTACATTTTTGGAAGTCGTTACAGGTATTCATTGACCTGAAAGTCTGACAACCAGTCTTACAAAAGGGTATCGTATTACCTAGTATTAACTGGGTTGTGGAGGTCTGCAGTCACTCCATGTAAAATACTGGTATCCAGCCGCATCTGGTTACATTGGAACCCGACGCGACGTCAACTTAGTTACTAGAAGGCTAGGCTGATGAACTGACGATGGGCATTTTGTTTCGTCTATATAACTTCACAGCAAAACGTGATGGAAAAGTCTCACTGAAAAAATCCGGACCATCAATTATTTAAGCTGAAAGAAGGTCGTGCGTCAAAATCGAATGCACATTTTGCCACCATAATGTGTCAAATTAGGCTCACATGTGGTTGGCTCGCGTCATTAGAAATATGCCACTAATTAAGACATCTGTGTCCGATTTGTGATATTTTAAAGCAAAATTTTTGGTCCTTATCTACTCGGGATCGGCGCAACTCGTTTTCTTCATTCATTCTTCCTTGTAAGGTCTTAAATCATAATTTACTCCTTTTTTTATCATATAATTTCTCACATCATCTATCCATATTTTCTATGGCCTTTCTCTCCCTCACTTTCTTCAAAAGATTCAAACTAAATAAGTAATCTTTCAACGCCATGACTCATTTAAAGTAGCAAGACCCTTCGAGCTTTTATTAAAATTAAAACAATAAAAAAACCAGAGACTAATAAAAGTATAAAAGTGCAAATGTTTTTTTAACAACACAGATGTGGACATTTTTAATAGGAACGAAATTAAAAAACATAAAAAATAATAACTTAATAAAAATGACGCCCACAAAAAGTGTTTTTTGACGATTTGCGAATGAATTAATGTCATTTCTATTTATACATCGACAACTTTTTTGAGACCGCTCCAGAATCGGAAATCTGGATGTTTGATTTTTTTTAATTAGGGATGTTCTTAGTAGAGTTACTTTTACATCGAAATATGAAGTAGGTAAGTAATCAATATCCGAATTTGCTTAACACGTGTTCCTTCCTTATTTTCTTACTTAGTTTAGTAGCATTATTATGAATATACTTATAAGGTACACACTACATCTACACAAGGTTAATAAAGTGCTTGTTCTTCCCGTTATTGCGTTTTTTTTTTGTTTTGGACATACCTAAACCTTCTAGTTTCGAAGATATTGAAGGTTCCAAATTTTTCACAAGTTGTTTTTAAATAATAAACTCTTAAAACCAGTTTAGAGTTATATCTGTAGTTTAATTACCATTATAACCCATTTGCTACTCAAAACACCCATAAGTACAAGGTTTTGAGTACATTCAATTGAATTTTAGAGTAAAATGGGATATTTAGCCCCAAAAATGTTGTGGCCCAGTAAGAATTTTTGGGGTTACTTAGTTATATGTACAGAATGCTAAGTTTATGGTTTCGTGAAGAGGTTCATTTACAATTACAATTATTATTTCCTCAAATGATAACCTGTCGAAATTTTACAATCATTCAGACACATATCACCCGATGACCCGTTTGCCTTTTCAAATACATTTAAATAAAATGTAGGTATTCATCTTAGCTTAAAAATTATGATGGTGCTTTTAACATCAGAATATATCACAACAAAGGCACTAAAAGGCCGTGTAAATTACAATAAATCATAGTAAATCTATTAAATGTAAATAACGATAGGAATCTATGTTTTTAGATCTTTGGGGATCCGTAGTCATTGGAAAATTAGCTGCTATGACTAAATTCTAAAGCTCAATGCTCGGAGAAAATAATATTAGGCTTATGCTTCATCCGGGTTCAGCTGTATCCGGTAAGATGGAAAGCCACCTCCGCTTTAAACTTTAGAGAATTCTGGTGTGTTGTTATGTTATAAATATTAAAATAGCAACGCCGATACAATTATCAGCGTTGCTTTTCGCTGCGAGGTGTTGGTTGACAATGAATAAATTATATCATCATCATTATCATCAGCCTGTAATGTTCCCACTGCAGGGACTCTGGCCTCCTCTCTAGGAAAGGGATGGACTCTAATCCACCACGCGGGTAGATCCCACATATCTTCGAAATTTTGGTTCTAAGATATGCTGGTTTCCTCACGATGTTTTCCTTTACCGTTTTGAGAATAAATAAATAAATAAGTTATACATAATATAACATTTTATGTATTGTTGTTATAAACTTTTAAACAGCTAATGGTGAAAACAACACATCCATTTAAAATGTCAATACCTACAACGGAACCGTGCAAAGCATTAACATAAATTATGTATACATGTCCATTTTTTCTACCCATCATTTTAATACACCTATGTATTGATTCCATGCGTCCATGCGTCACACAAACCCATGACCTTTTCAACCTCTGATCCCATTCATTGTCAACGAAACCATAATATTTTGACATCGATCTAGGTAAATGGTTTTTTAAACGTTTTTAATGAGATAGGTATTTTTACCTATAGAAAAACCCACGATAATCTTTTGGAGTCGGCGGCCGAAAATCACTTTTTAAGACACAAACAAGGCGAAGTTGAAATTGTATATTGTAATAATTGAAATACAAAAATATTTACAATATAAACGAACAAAACAGTATCAATTAATAAAACTGTTGAATGGAGTGTAAGACATCGCCTAGTACTTTTCTCGTCTCATGACAATAGCAATTTCCGAGTTATATTATATACTACTTAAATGGAATAGTTGGTCGCTGAGTTGAACACAAGACAATGTTTGTTATTTTATGTTCTTTCTCCAAGATTAGTTTACTGAAAAAACTGTACATATAGTTTTAATAAATAAATATGTTTAACATTTTTTTATTTTTTATTATTCTAAACCTATTTTTTAATTATTGCTTAAAATTTGTGTCTGTAGTCATTAACTTGCACCTTACTATTGTATTGAGTCTGGTTCTTCTAACCAACCTAACAGACAGATGTGTTGCTGGGGAGTTTGTTCCGCCACTTCTTCTTTCCAGCAAAAACACTAGGAAGTGTCGAAGGGGGGGCGTTTTGGGGGACTGTCTCTTGTAAATAAGTAGGTAAAGTAAAGTAAATTTTGCCGTTCGAAAAGTGCTGATTATCAGTCTAGTTTGAATAAATGAGTTTTGATTGATTGATATAAATCATGCTTTTTAGGGCTGTATTCTCATAGGAAATTGTTAAGGCCCATGATAATTATATGGGGCAAGACTATTGGCATTAATCGGGCATAAATCCAGTCTGCTACTGAGACCCAATATTTTTATGCCCGACCCGGGTATGAATCCCAAGACCTCATGCTCAGCAATCATACTTTAAACCACCAGACCAACGAAGCAGTCGGATTTTCTATAAGACATTAGTCTCCTGAATTATAATTGGTAATCCTACTACTAATATTATAAATGCGAAAGTAACTCTCTCTGTCGCGCTTTCACGACAAAACCGATTTTAATGAAATTTGGTACACATAAAGTCTAGAGCCTGAAAAAGGACATAGGCTACTTTTTAATGCGAAAAGGGTTGTAAGGGGTTGGAAGGGGGGATAAAAAAAAACTATTGGTCGCGATAACTGACATCCACGCGCGCGCCCCGCGGGCATCAGCTAGTTATAAAATATGTCCTTAAATTAACGGTAAAGTAACTTAGGTTATATAGAAAGGTATTGTACGGTAAAACTTAACTAATTACTATGACTAAACCAAATAATGCTCTGATTGTAAATGATGGTACTCGGCAGAACTATTGCCAAATCATTGTAATTTGTACCTATTTCATAGTTGTCTCTTTGGTATAAGTGTTACAGTGATTACTAAGAGTCGTACGTTCGATGCCAAGGTTGTTAAAGTTCTTTTTTTTGCTAGGCAAAGGCCTCCCCCACGGCTCTCTAAGTTGGTTTTCAAATTGCTTTCTTTTAAAAAAAAAATACAGCACAAGGGTTTCTTCGTAGACAAAAGCGTTAGAAATAAAAAAATAACTATTTTTACCCGACTGTGGTGAAGGCCAAAGGGGGGTTCTTTCAGTAATTCCCTTAATATGACTCATACACGAGCAAAAGTTTTCATATCATTATCGTAATTTTTCTGTCCATAACCCCTGTTATTTGGAGTCGGTGCAACACATGTCATGTTACTCTTTCATTCCTCACTATCAACTGTCACAGTTTTTTCTCTATTTTCTTTCATACGTATTTTATTCCGCACACAATAGGATAGTTAACTAAAAACTCTAATTAGTCCGTCAGATAGATTTCCAAAAAATTTTGTTTTTTTTTTCTTTTTTCACGTAAGCAAACAATGAAGACGATACAGTGCTTTGAAAACTCGTGTAACGTCATATTCTAAGGCATTAGTATGATATTTTATAGCGGTCAGTGACGTCACAAACCCCCACTTAGATCTTTGACGCGTTTTATATTCGTCAATCTTTATTTATTTGATAAAACAAAAAATACGTGGCCAATATTTGTCGATAATCTAACAGACGGATTAATTAGAATCATATTTTTTTAAGTCAGTAAACAGCCCTATTTATCCATCGCATCTATGCTCATCCTCTCCGTCTCCATCCATCAACATTTTTGTCATTGACAAAATAAACATTTTTGATAGATTTCCAGAAAATATTGGAAATTTTTGGAAATCTCAAAACATAATCAAACTTATACATTTTTAAAAAAAGCGAATTTTTCTCCAAAAAATTTGCAGAATACCACAAAATAAACCAAAACGTAAACTCAAAGCGTCCGTTTGAACGCGAACGCGTTACACGAAAGCAATTCCCTTAATTATTGACCAGCCAAGTTATTGAGCTATTAAACAGAATTGGTTTTCTGCAAAATGTTTAATTTATAGTTGTCTATTACGCCGCGCAGAGGGTTGGGGGTGGGTCTGTCCGTCTATACATTTGTATACAATTTTTTTATGCTATAGAAAGCAAATTATGCCCGTATTATTTTTCAATTTATTCATCACCGCTGCTCTCAACACGGTGAAGAAAAACATCGTGAGCAAACAGGCATATTTGAGAACCAAAAAATATGATGACATAATGTGAGAACTACCTACCCACACAGGGCCCGCGTGGTGAATTATTGCCCATCTCTCTCCTAGAGAGGAGGTCTGAGTCCCTGCAGTGGGAACATTATAGGTTGATGGTGATTACTTTTTTTGCTTAGTTTGAAGATCGACCCAAGCGGCTGTTTTTAATTAGTCACAATATCTCGGACGTAATCTTAATTTTTTCAGTTTTTCAGTAACATCTCCACAGCCTCCGTGACGCAATGGCTAGCGCGTTCGACTGTTATCCAAAAGTTTGGTGGTGTGAACCAGAGTTCGAGATATTCTTCCGTGCCTCTGAAGCTATTGGTCCTGGCTGTCAAATACAGAGTTTTGACAGTCTTACCAGGTAGTCAGTGACTCGCAAAATCTAACAATCAGTTTTGCCAAGGGGTATTAGGTATTACCCAGTTCTGAGTTGTAGAGCTCAAGTAGGCAAAAGCTCCTGGTGAAAACTAGTATTCCGCTGCATCCAGTTAGATTGGAAGCCGACCCAAAAGTGGTAGAAGTTGGGAAAGGGCTAGGCGGATAAAATTACGGAACCCTAAAAATACGTGTTATTTGGCCCTTTTTCCTCGCAATGTAAATTCGACACAAAGTATCAGTAATGACCACAAAGTACATATTTGGGATTACTACTCAAATCGATTCATGTGTGTGGTCATTTTTCTCAAAAAATCGACCACAGGATGTTGCAGGTATTTTTGAAATTGCCCGAATAAAATGAATAACATCATGTTCTGTACTTTTATTGAAATTGTGAGCAGTTACAATGGTCTCACACACGTAGGTTGTGGGTTCAAAATTTATTTATTTCATTTATTTATTTATTTATAACCAACTTACACTAACAGTAACACCACACATACCTATAAGTTAAAGGTTGAACATAAAAATTACACACACAAAATAATTAGAAATATAAAAAATAATAACAACAATATTATAAAATAATAAAATAATACATACAGGCATTTAACTTCGCGTTGGGGCTGCGTGTTGTTGTGGGAGATACCGCTGCCTTGACATAAAGGGCTAAGAAGAAACATGGGTGTTTTTAGTCAGTAGAAGTATGACACTCCTTTTCGCTCTGCCCAAGAACGGGAAGAATTATTTGGTTATTTGATGATATCCAACCCCAAAAAAAAGGCATTTGGCTTAGTATAATGTTTATTTATTTAATTTGTTTCTGCCAGTTTGTCTAAAGGTAATTTACTGCGGAAAATAGTAGAAAAATTGGATAAAGAAGGTCCGTGGTCTCCTTTGTATCACGAGTTCAAAGCAAATCGATCAGTGGATCTTGCGTTCGTAGAAAACATTAAAGTAAACAACAAACACACTACCGGTATTGAGGAGACAACCGAAGTTCTATTAAATACTTTGATACCTGATGATTCACCTGATAATGACAATGACTACCACCAGCAGATCAGGGCGTGGGCGGCTGTGCCACCTGAATCACCAGCGTCAGACCTTCCATCCATTGACGAATTTATTAACGTTGTCAGGAAGCTTCCACTTAACAAATCGTCAGGTGAAGATAAAATATCGAATCGGATGATAATAGAAGCATGTAAAACAGCGGCCGACGCAATTTTAAGGGTTTACAACAGTTGTATTGCAGAAGGCGTTTTTCCTCGTGTATGGCGTCGCGGCTTCATACGAATAATTCCGAAAAGCGGCGACAAGCCACCGGACGACCCTAAGTCTTATCGCCCTATAACACTACTACCATCCTTGGGGAAACTCCTGGAGCGCCTTATCGTTCCACGTTTACTACCAGACGGTCCAAAATTTCACAACAACCAATTCGGTTTTACCGTTGGAAAATCTACCGTAGACGCGGCTCTGTCTGTCAGGAAAATTGTCAATACATCTCAACACAAGTACGTAGTTGGGATCTTTCTTGATATTTCTGGGGCTTTTGATAACGCATGGTGGCCGATGCTACTCCTAAAACTGAAAACTCGTGGTTGCCCTAAAAACATATACAATCTTGTTTATTCGTACTTCTTGAATGGTTCCGCGAAACTCAAGCTCGGACATCATTCTATGTCAAAGTCCCTCACCATGGGATGCCCTCAGGGTTCGGTTATGGGTCCGTATGTATGGAACGTAGGCTTCGATGACTTCCTCGCGATTCCGCTTCCATGTGGCTGTTCATTAACCGGTTACGCGGATGACGGCCTGCTGCTCGTTCAGTCAAGTACTCGGGCTGGACTCGAAAATTTGGCTGACACTTGCCTAAAATTAATATCCCAGTGGGGCGCTCGTAACCGTTTGACCTTTGCACCACACAAAACGTTTCAACTTCTTTTAAAAGGTAATCTTAAATCATGTCCTAGTATTAAATTTAATAACGTTCCCGTGAAAAGGAAGCAGTCCGTGTGTTACCTTGGGTTTGTCTTAGAGAGGAATTTTTCATTCATTGAACACATAAAAACCGTCGGTGAAAAAGCTAAAAAGAACTTTTATGCCTTAACGAGAATATCTAAATCTACGTGGGGTTTATCATTTTTAACTCTAAAGACGATCTATGGGGCTACTTACTTGGGGTGTATGTGCTATGGGGCACCAGTTTGGGCCGATAGGGCCACCATAGGAGCGGCACGACGTAAATTACTTCAAAGCCAGCGGTTGGCTTTGATTTTCTTGTGTAAAGCGTATAGGACGGTTAGTACTGAAGCCTTACCGGTACTGGCAGGGGTACTTCCAGTCGATCTTGAAGTGCAGCGCCGTGCTTCAATGTACTACTGCGCACGAGAGACCGCGGACGCAGACTTTTTATTGCATCGTGACCGTGCTAAAGTAGCTAGATTACTTAAACCACAGACTGACGTCTGGGCGGAACTTTTGTCTGAATGGCAATGTAGGTGGGATAATTCCATCAAAGGCCGACACCTCCACCAGTTCTTCCCATCCGTTCGTGAGCGGCTGGCCAGGACATGGCTGGAGGTGGATCACTGTGTTGCCCAATTTCTCACAGGTCATGGTAACTTTAAGAGTAAATTATTTTCCTTCAAGCTTGTTGCCTCGCCTTTCTGTCAATGTTCTACATCTGACTGCGAATATGAACAATCTGCACATCACATCTTATGGGAGTGTAGTCTTTGGGAGAATGAACGTAATATTATGTTAAATAGTGTACAGGTTACTTCCGGAGTTATTTATTACACGGACCTTGTAGAAACTAGAACAAATTTCCGTGCGTTCAAGCATTTTTGTCATACCTATTATTGGAATCAAATATAACAGCTCACAACTTAGGACCCAGTAATATTAATGACAATAATATCCGTGGTGGTAGGCAACTGGGCTTATCCCAGTTGTATACGTCCCTGTGTGCCTATTGGCCTTGTTCAGTTCTGTCTCCTGCTGATATGGAGGGAAGTGAAAATTATGTTTTTCCTACTCCTCCGCTATTCTTTTCTGATTAATTTCGTTGCGGGATCCAAGACAGTTAAATCATTTCTCTGGGACTTCGTCGGGCTTCATTGTCTCGGCGCTTTTCTTGTGGTCGCCACTGTTGATTCTGGCTTACAGGAGTTACAGTGGTTTGGGAATAGTGCGGCGGGCTTGTCCCAATAAATATAATGCCAGTTTGTCTGATACCCGGTCATTAAAATCTGGATCGGTTCAAAGGGCATTAGAGTTCCCGATATTTCTCGGCGAGGTTGCAAGCATTATCATCATAATCTGCCTGCCTTTTTACCCGACTACGGCGAAGCCAAAACTGGTAGCCGACCCCAACATAGTTGAAATCATTACCCTTCCGGTAATGATTTCAACTATGTTGGGGTCGGCTACCAGTCTAACCGAATGCATCAAAAAGCCAGTATTTTACATGAAGCGACTGCCTATCTGCAGGACTATTGCGCATCTTTTAAATGACAGTGGCTATTATATAGTGTCAGTGACATTTAAAAGATACGCAATAGCCCTGCTGGGGGCCAATTCTCGATTTTAGAGATGGTGTCGAACTCGACAAAAATTTCTAATGACGTCATTTTTTCGACAAAATTTAAAAGTTGCTATTCTGGGGATGTCGAATTCGACATTTGTCGAAAGCTAACGTTAGAGTTCATGTCGAGTGCTTCTGAGCAGTAGAGATGTCATGTCGATTGTAGAGATACGTCATTTCTGAGTGAATTCGTTGAGTTTTGGATTGTACACTGTGTTTTCTTTTCTTTAATTTTTAAATAAAATACGGCTTGGCATCTCATACCTACTGGAAATTTGATTTATACTCTTTGATTTGTGCCCTTGCCTTGTTTGATTTTTCCCCTCCATGTTAAAATAAAACTTTTAAAATGTAAAACAGCACCCAATAATGATGTAAACACAGTACATGTAAACATAACAAAAGTTTTGAAGGAACCGCAAAAATGCGCAAATTCTGACACTGACAGACAGTCAACTGTCAATTTGTTTTCTTTATTTCACGAAGAGCTTAAGAAAATCTTGAAACACACTAAACGTTTCGTTTTATACTTAAATAAGTAGGTTTAGTCAGCGTTTTAAAACAAAATCATTCATTAACTCATAGCTACCTAAAACAGAACGTGCGATTCTTCATAATGGTAACATTATCTTCACTCGACTCGACATTTTCGTGACATTTATTTCTATTTTGACTGAGAATACGGAATTCTGCTCAATTCGACATTTTTTGGTAGAGATAGAGATATTTTTAATAGACATAGAGATAGACTTACGATCTCGAACTCGAGATAAATGGCGAAAATCGAGAATTGGCCCCCATATCCTCACATTACAGTATTAAAAATGAAAATCTCTTCTTAGTTCAATTGAATGCATCTATCATTAGCACAATGTTTTGATTGTGTTTTAAATATTGAGTTGTTGAAACCGACTTCTAAAAAAGGAGGAGGTTCTCAATTCGTCTGCGTTTTTTTTGTATGTTTGTTTTCGCATACTTAATTACCTTCGTCATTAATGAACCGATTTTAAAAAATATTTTTGTGTTCGAAAAGGTACGAGTATACTCCCATTGTCACCAAGTCGGGATCTGATGATGGGATCCTAAGGAAATGGAGGGCAATCCTCAAATTTCACTTTCCAGGGTTAATTTTTGCGAAAAGAGATCTTCGTGAAGGGTCCGTTTATACCTTCTATTGTACACCTCTGTGACACCATTCTAGGAATTCAGACGTGATGTTATATTAAGCTATTTACTATAACCACTGTCACAATAAGGGGTTATCCCTTATGCTGCTTACTCCCCAAACAACGTCGTTACAAGTCGCGATGGCTTAGTAATTAAATTACTTGTTTGCAGGCCGGCATCGAACCTGGATAGCTGTTAGAGGCGCTAATTTGGACACCGCAATGCATTTTATGATGTTCGTGCAGAGTTCGTAATGTGGTAGACTGGGCGTTGTTAAAATGTTACTAGGGTAGTTGGGTGACTAAAAAAAAATGATTCTGATTAATCCGTCTGTTATACAGTGTGATTCTTTATAATGTGCACATATCGAAATGAGGGAATCTATGCTTAATTATAAGATGCTTAATAAAATTTAAATATTTTTTAATATTTTTTATGGAATTTTCAAAAATGTTGTCCGCTGTTGTGACCCCAATGTAAACAAAACGGTGTAACTTTTAAACTAAATTATCTATCGCGATGAAACAATTTTATGTAAAAAGTTATGAAAAAAAAAAGTTTTTTTGATCAAAAAACGTGTTTATTTTCAATTGAGGGTAGTTTTTTTCCACAATTTTCATTTTACGAGGACGCCTAATTGCTTCCAATCATTATGGAGTTTGTTTCATCGCGATAGATAATTTAGTTTAAAAGTTACACCGTTTTGTTTACACTGGGGTCACAGTAGCAGACAAAATTTTTAAAAATTCCATATAAAATATTAAAAAATATTTAGATTTTTTTAAATAATTTTTTCGTCGATAAAATTAAGCATAGATTCCCCCATTTCGATATGTGCACATTATAAAGAATCACACTGTATTATTGAAAAATATTGGATGCGTGTTTTTTGATTTAAATTTTATGAAATTAATAAAAAATGTCAAATATAAAACGTGTCAAAGATCGTGAGTGGGAGCCTGGTGACGTCACTTTTTGGTAATAAATGTAGCAAACTATGAAGTCGCGCGACTTTTCAAAGCACTGTTCGGTCCTCATTTATTGCTTACGTGAAAAAAGAAAAAAATATCTGTGAAATATTTTTTGGAAATCTATCGGACGGACTTATTATTATTTTTTTTAAAACTATGCTGTAGTGACATAACAGTCAGCAATAAACGTAAAACAATGCTCTCCAGGTCAGTTCGTGGAAGTAGGGTCACCATAAATTTTTTGTTATCCTTTCAAACTTAACCTAACCTAGTGTCAGACTTTTTATAATGCCCATTGATTGATGGTTTATACACTTGGCTATTATTTATTCAGGTCCTTCTCAAGCTTGTCGGTTTCTTCGGGATATTTTCTTTAATCGTTGTGAGAGCAGTGGTGACGAACAAAATTACGTAGGTAAAATAACACGCCTGCCTGGGTTCGAACCCACGTGTTACTTTAAGTTAAGCCAGGACCACCACTAATGACTTAAAAAAATATGATTCTAATTAGTCCGTCTGTTAGATTATCGAAAAATATTGGATACGTATTTTTTGTTTTATCAAATCAATAAAAATTGACGAAGATAAAATGCGTTAAAGATTTGAGTGGGGGGTTGTGACGTCACTGACTGCTAAAGAATGTCATACTAATGTCTTAGAAAATGATGTCACGCGAGGTATCAAAGCACTGTTTCGTCTTCATTGTTTGTTTACGTGAAAAAAAAATACGTGTCCAATATTTTTTTGGAAATCTATCTGACGGACTAATTCGATTTTTTTTTGTTAAAAATAAAAATCGAATTAGCCCACTGCAGTTCTCCGTGTAATGGAAACCGATTCCAATATATTTGGGAAAAAAAATAGGCAAATGTGCCGATGCCCGATGATGTATGTGTAGCAGCCACTGAAGTCGATCTTATGTTAAGCGGCGCTTACCTAGGTTGGTCCGTGGATGGCTGACCACTCTTTACATACCGAGTATCCCCCGTGACTTTGAAAGCACGTTAAGGCATTATAAAAGTCTAGGTAGATGATGTTGAATCATCATTATCATACAAAAGTCATCAGAAGTCAACGTTTCTAGTGAAACAAGGAATTCACGTAGATGTTATCAGAACTATGACTGTGTATGTGTAATATGTGTTGGATGCCGCCCGGCCTAAGATTACTATCTTGTGGTTCTACAATACCCACAAAGTGAAATGAACATATTTGAAGTATTTTTAAGACTCTTTTAAGGAAGTAAGGATTCCGGCATGCACAGCGCGTGCCCTGTGACCTACGATCTCTGTGCTCGGACCTCATAGGAGACACATGCGGTTTTTTTTAAACTTTTTCGTACTCTATGGTTTTATTAAAATTGCTTATTTAGACCGCTGTCAACAGAGGCCTTTTTTTTTTTTTTTTTTTTTGGTGGGTGTAAAATCATCGAATAACCCCTCCCGCTCTTGGGCAGAGCGAAAGGGAGTGTCAGACTTCTACTGACTAAAAACCACCCATGTTCCTTCTTCGCCCTCTATGTCGAGGCCGCGATAACCAGAGGACTACCCGCGGCCCCGACAGGCGTCGGCCCTTTCGGGCCCCTCCCATGTTGCTGACATCTCTTTGAGGCGCGCGTGGAACACGAACGCGCCGTCGACACGGCCTGTTTTCGTCGTGAGACGGACGGACGGCGAGTTAGCCCATCACTCACCGTCCACAGGCCCGCGTCTACGGTGGCCGGAGGTCATCGCGGGACCCCCGACGCCCGGAGCGCCTCCCGCGGCGGCTGGGACGAGAGGTTCTCTCCCTCTCGCGTTCCGCCACCTCCTTCGCCAGCATCACTGCTTCGCAGAAGGAGGCGACGGCGTCCCATTCCTCCTCGCCCCGGACCATGGCTTGCACCAGGGCCGGGCGCGAGAGGTCGCCGCCGCCGATCGCCGCTACGAGAACACGGCGGGGCTCCGCCCAAGCGGGGCACACCTCCACCGTGTGCTCCACCGTGTCCTCCGGCCGATCCTCGCAATGGTGGCATCCGGGCGTTTCCTCCCGCCTGATTCGGTGCAGGTACCTCCCGAAACAACCGTGTCCGGTGAGGACCTGCGTCAGACGGAAGGTGAGGGCGCCGTGGCGCCTCTCAAGCCACTCCTCAAAGAGGGGACTTACCGCCACTATCGTGGCGTGCCCTGCGCGGGGTTGCGACAGTCGCTGTCTCCATGCCGCCATGAGATCGCACCGGAGGTCTGTCCGCCGCGCAGCAATTTGCCGCGGCAGCGGAGTGACCCCCCGGCGCAGCGCCTCCGCGCGCCATTGATGCAGGCGCGCGAGGACTATCGCCTCCAGATCCCACGGCGGCAATCCGGCAAGGAGGTTCGCCGCTTCGCGGGAGATCGTGCGGTACCCCCGTACCGTCCTCACGGCCATGACCTTTTGGGGCACGTTCAGGTAGTGGGCGGCCCGCTTCCTCAGAGCAGGCGCCCACACCGGTGCCCCGTAAGTCAACAGAGGCCTAACGTACAAATTTGACAACTATTAACGAAAAAAGAAAAACATGGGGGCACAGAATACATCCTCCTTATTAAGTGTCTAAAATATCTTATAAATTGGTACAATATTGGAGGAGGAAATAGGCGAGAGCCAAACCTAGAAATATGACTTTTTACTTATGCTATTGAGCCGGATCTGCAGTTGTCCTTATCTACCGACCGGGCGCCTAGCTCTCGCAGAGCAACAGCGATGTTTCTTCAAAGGTCTTTCCACCCGCGTTTCCTCTTAATTAACTAAGTGTGTCTGGACATTTAGGCCACTGACTATTGTAAGGACTGCCATGAGAGCCGGGACCAACAGTTACAAGGCACGGAGGAAACTCGATATGTAATGGTTAGCCATCCATCCACGGATCAATCTAGGCAACCACGATGGGTAAACCTAAATAGCTACTCGAACGGCAGTTTTTATTATGCACTCCTGGCTAACTACTACGGTACTTTAAACTTTTAAATCGCCAGCCTCATGAAGCGATGACCTTAAAAATTATACTTCCACTGTGTAAAAAATAAACTGGGACTGTCCCAGCCTAGCAAAATGTAAATGTTACCGTGTTCACAGTCGGGTATGTACTGCTACCAGATTATCTATTTATTTTATTTTAAAAAACGTTGCCCCACACTAGGAATTTCTCCTGTATCGTGGGTGCGTTTACAAACATTTAAACTCCACATACACAAATACACCCAGACCCGAAACAAATATCTGTAGGCCATACAAATATTTGTTCCGTGCATGCGGGAATCGAACCCGCGACACTAAGCGCAACAGTCCAATCGCTTAGCCACTGCGCCAACAGCGCCGTCAAAAAAAAAAATCGTCGTTTCTTGCATAGTTTTACCAGTAGTGAGCATGTCAGTTCTAACGTTACCTCCGTCTGTGGTCGGTAACATTTGGCGCGGGGCATCGCTTTCGGTAAATATTTACATGTGACTCACGGCCCTGGGCCGCTAATATGGCGCTGCCCTCAATGTAGGGCGGTCTCGATTTAATCGTTTTGTGTGGGCTTGGATAATATTGAGTAGAATGTTTATTTACAAACTACAATTTACAGAACTAAAATCATAATCTACATATATATGTATATAAAAATCAATGCCACTTTACGTTGTAATTTTATAACTCACCTATCCAACCAAATGTTTAGGCTTTGTTTGGACTATTTAGTAGATGGTTATGTGAAGTTTGCACAAAATCGGTCGAGCGGTTCATTTCATTTATCACATTTTTTTGGTAACAACATTTTACCGCCAAAAAATGGCGGATCATTTTGTGTGTTTTCAAGTGGATTCGAGAATGGTTTAGATTCACAATTGGATCCGGTAGGTGGCGCTATAGTCCGGGCAGGACGACGCACGTCTGCCAGGTCCGCTAGTAAAATATAATTATACAAGTATCAAAAAGAGAAGATTTCCAGCGCGTCAAAAAAATTTTCCACATCGCTGTCAACAGGAAAAGTGCCCAGAAAGCTGGCAGCATTCCCACATTGGATGGCAATGCTGATTCTTTGCTTAGACAATAGAGTAGAATTCAGTAGAATGTTGATTACTAACTGTCTCTTAGGTTTACGGTAATAATCGCGACTGCTAAGCATGAGGACGTGGTTTCAATTCCCGGGTTTGGAAAAGTGTTATTGGGTTTTTCCATCAGGAATTTCTAAGTAGCAGCCACGGAGTTTACATTTGTGCCCGGTTGATGGCAATGGGGATGTTTGCTGACTTAAAAAAATATGATTCTAATTAGTCCGTCTGTTAGATTATCGAAAAATATTGGATACGTACTTTTTGTTTTATCAAATCAATCATATACGAAGATAAAACGCGTCAAAGATTTGAGTGGGGTATTGTGACGTCACTAACTGGTAAAGAATGTCATACTAATGTCTTAGAAAATGACGTCACACGAGTTTTCAAAGCACTGTATCGTCTTCATTGTTTGTTTACGTGAAAAAAGAAAAAATACGTGTTCAATACTTTTTGGAAATCTATCTGACGGACTAAATAGATTTTATACCATACCTACTCTAAAAAACCTATTTTATTCACGCAAAACAGTGAATAAAAAGGCCTTTTATTCACTGTTTTGTTTTTATTCACTATTTTGGTGTTTGAATTTGGAACAAAAAAATATATCCGGTCTCTATTTCAATGCTTACACAAACTCCTTGCGCTAAGATTCGAAATTCAAAACTCTTTGGTGCAAATAAATTCTCGGGATTTGATTGGTCGATATTTGCGACAAGGAGTTTGGCATTAGATTAAAATATTGTTTTACAAGTTGACCACCCTAATGATAATCATAAGAAAATTACGCTTAATTTCAGTCATTGCTCTAATTTTAATGTCCATTTCAATTAATGTAACAATTCTTATTTCTTGATTAAATTTCTATTTTCGCTTAAATTATGTCTTTTCTCGTAGTCATGGTATAAAGTATAGTATGCAACTCCTGAATAAAGTACGAATTTATATCGAGGGCCATGAATCACTCGCGTCGTTCAGGATTCTAACAGTTGAATAACTCGCTTCGTTTGTGATTCAATCATTAGAATCCTTCACTTGCTCGTGACTCATCTACGGCCCTCGCTTTAAATCCGTCCTTTATTCACTAGTTGCATAATATACTATGTTTAACTACCCTATTGGCGTGCGCCTATTACATAAGACTTGAACCAAAAAGAAAATTAAAACCAAACTCTTCGGAGATTACAGGGCGTAATGATAATTATGAATTTATGATAACATTTCTCAAACCGGTGAACAGCAAACCAGCAAGTTTAAAAACCAAGTATTCTAAGACCTATCAAACCGCAATGGGCAAAATTGCGGTCCATTGTCCAGTCACGGGAACTTTATAGATGGACTATAAAGGGTGTAAAAGTACCCTTAACGCAAAAGAAGGGCATTTGTTCTCTCTACCACTGCGATCATTTTTTGGTTCTACCTGGGAACCCCCTAGTTATGGAGATATTGGGGGTCAAAGTTTCAAATTTTGTACAACTGTTTTTGTAAATTCTCATTTTTCAGGTTATAACTTTACTTAAACTACCTCCATGACCCGTTTACTATTCAAGGCTTCCACTAGCACAATCTTAAGTGCTACATTGAGTTTTACCGTAAAACGTGATTTCGGACCCCAAAAAAAAGTCGTTTCCCAGCAAACATTTTTGCGTCCGCGTTTTTGCTTGGTTGACGTATGTGTGAAGGGTTAATTTACACCCTCTATATGTACAATAACATTTCTCGCAGGAGCACTCCTTTAAAAATGTAACCATTGTAATTGATGGCCGTAGCAAGGACAATCTACATACTAATTGCAGATACATCCACAGCTCAGCAGTTCATCAGTGTATACGATGTGCCCTGTGTCCGCTAAGGACTCCTCATCCGTCTTGACAGGTTCTGCGTGAGGACCCAATAAATTAGTCAGATAACGGAGTTTGAGTTGCTGGTCTCTGGGCCAATTAGTCTATCTTAGTTAATTTATACGTCGTTGTCTTGTAACCTAGGTGGTGTAATCGTAATGCAAATAGACCAGACAAGAGAAGTACTGAATAAATCTGCCAAATTAGTTAACGGAAACTTAATCGTAGATGGTGAAACAGGTCTTTGAAAACCAATTAGATTATACAGTACTTAAAAATAAATCTTATTATTCCGCACAATTGCCTACAAGCAGCGTCATTTTAGCGACCCCAGTGAATAAAGGCGGTGAGCGCTGGTTTTATAACTGAAAGGCTATTGGCCGATCAGTCACTGTGGTCTGTCAGAACACTACTTTTATAACTTAATGTGTCGGTTATACGGGGGATATTGATTTTTTATTACTTTTCCATCACTTTCGGCTATATTGTGATAAAAGTATCTTTTTAAAAGCTTACCGCAATTAGTAGTACGGTCATGTTGTTTCCATGCCTGATAGGTTCGTAGCACGGGCACGGCCATGATAAGGTACGGTGTGGTGGGCAGACATGTATAAAAACAAAACATTTACTTATTTTCAGATAATATTGGCCCACACCTGTATTTTTTCTTACTCTTCCGCAATTCTTTTCTGATTAATTTCGTTGCGGGATCCAAGACAGTTAAACCGTTTCTCTGGGACTTTGTCGAGCTTCATTGTCTCGTCGCTTTTCTGGTGGTCGTTTTAAAAGCTAGAATCAACCACTGTTGATTCTGGCACTTCTAACACCAACCTCTGAGGCCAAAAGCCTAAGCCTGCGTCTGCACCAACTGGTCCAGAGACAACACTGGATCGCAGATACATAGTCATCGTCAGCCTATGATGTTCCCACTGCAGGGACTCAGGCCTCCTCTCTAGGAGAGGGATGAGCTATCATTTCGAGTTGGTAGATGTCACATTTTTTCGATTTTTCAAATTCTAAGACATTCCGGTTTCCTCACGATACACCCCTCACGATGTTTTCGTTCTCCGTTTTAAAGTAATAGTGTTGAAATAAATTTAACAAAGTTATGCGCCTGCCTTTTTTTTGGCGGGTGGTAAATCATCAAATAACCCCTCCCGCTCTGGGGCAGAGCGTAAGGGAGTGTCAGACTTCTTCTGACTAAAAACCACCCATGTTCCTTCTTAGCCCTATATGTCGAGGCCGCGGTAACTTGTGAACAACCCGCAGCCCCGTAATGCGCCCACCTGGGTCGAACTCACGGCTTACTGTTCGTAAGTCGGGATCGCCACCACTGGGCCACCACTGTTCTAATATTACGAAACGCAATTCAATTGACAGACTACTCTTGCTTTATAAATCTCTTTTTAAACTCAACAGACTTAGTTGTTGCTCTCTTCATTATTACAATTATAAATAAAAAAAACCCAAATAATTTCGTCAAACTACCAAACTATTTAAACGAGCATCACTTCATTAACAAACACAAAATCTATTTTACTACTAAAATCTATGTAAATGTAGAAGAAATCAACATAATTAGCTTTATTAGGCGACGCTCAACGGGCGGTCCGGCCAGATCAGAATTATATCATAGAAGTTCAATTTTACCGATCAAAATGTGTAAATTAATTGGTTTAGAGACTTTGTGTTTTGGTGGTTCCGTATCTAATAACTATTACGCCTACAATTTTTGAAGGGTTAGGCAGAGATGTACTTAATAGTACATTCACATTTTTCCAATTATATTTAAATCCCAATTAAAAGAGGGCAAGCACACATTCGGACTCCGTGGCTGCTACAAAAAAACAACAACAACAACAATAACAATAACCAAACAACAACAATAACTTTTTGCCCGACTCGAGAATGGAACTCGTCTCGGGTTTGTACTTTACAGGACCTGATCATGGGGTACCGTCAGGCTAGATAGAACAACGATCTTCACAAGGAGGCTGGTTGCAGCTGGGTTCCAGTAGCTGAAGATGGAGTAGACTGGTGTGGGATTGGAGAGGTCTTCAGCGAATAACAGCTACCATGATCATCATCATCATCATCAGCCTATAATGTTCCCACTGCAGGGACTCAGGCCTCCTCTCTAGCCACGCCAAGCGCGAGTTAGTAGATGTCCCATGTCTTTGAATTTTATGGTTCTAAGACATGTCGGTTTCCTCACGATGTTTTCCTTCATCGTTTTGAAAGCAGTGGTGATGAAATAAATTACACAAAGTAATGTGCTTGCCTGACCCCGCGACTTACTCTTCGTAAGTCGGGGCTGCCACCACTGGGCCACTACCATGATGATCTTCAGTAATTCAGACTGCAATGTTTTCACCCTGTATTTAAAAAAAAAAATATAATTAAAATAAATTGTCACTCGACGAGACTCAGAAGTTCCACTTAGGCCGCATTTTGGGTCTCTAAATACAAGACAGGATTCGAAACACCACGTTGCGGTTTAAAACGGGCATAGTGGATGTTGGCAAGAAGGCTTGTTAGGCTAGAGTAGGATTCAGCAGGTCCCGTTAGCCGCATGCGCGATGATCTCTAAGCAAAAGTTTCCACAAGATGGTCGCCGAAAGACGGACAGCGCTGATGAGGCCGGCCCTGATAGAGGTGAGAACCGTCGCGGTACGCGTTTAGCTAGAACGCGTACCGCAACGGTTGTTTGGAGGAGGCACAGAAAAAGTGTTCATCGATGGAATTGGGGAGGCTTATGCCCAGCAGTGGCTGTATAAGCAAAAAAAACTGTCTACTATAGTTGCTACCAATAAAGATGTCAATAGCGGTCATTGACATTTCTCTAATATCTACACACAAAATACAAAAACGGAAAAATACATAAAAAATAGAAGAGCACAAAGGTACTGCTTATTTCTTAAGAAATTTCTTCCAGCAGACCTGCGAGAGGAAAATTGGATTAAAAATAAATGCAGTGTGTAGAAAAGACCATAACTGCAGGGCTTTTGCGTACCTTTTAAATGACAGTGGCTATCATATTGTCCATGGATTAACTGTCAAATTGGTTATGGTTTAGTACAAAATGGAACCATTTGACAGTAATTGATAGGCACTATAGGTTAGCCACTGTCATTTAAAAGATACGCAATAGAACCTATGGATATTTCTACGTACGTAGCAAAACAAATCAAACATGCTTCGTTTTCCTAATCACGATAGATGACGATTCAAGACATGAACAGACTTATTTTTGAATTTTAAAGTAAGGAACTTTAATAAAAGTAGGTGGGTCAATGACCGCTATTGACATCTTAACTGACAGCAACCATAGAAATGAAACTGTCCGTACAAACACACAACATTCTCTAACGATCCCTAAAAATATCGAAAAGCTCTACATCACAACACAATTAACATAAGCATAAGCAATAATAATAAATTCATTAAATTATTCAAAGTATGACAAACGCACAAACATACGCACGGAGTTATAGGCAAATTATTCAATAGATTTATATAAATTACGTTATTTGTACGGTAAGCGGATTTTCATCAGTCTCCACTGACAGGCTGGTTATAATGGGTAGACTTGATGGCCGACAAAAGCCTAAAGACTAGGTTGTTAAGCTTTAAGAATGTTAATAATGCTAGCGTTATGTCACCCAAACCTAAGTGTTAAGAACCTTTTTATGTATGGTAGGAAATCATTAAATGACTCCTCCCTGGGCTGAGTGGTAGGGTGTCAGACTTCCCATGTTCCTTCTTAGCCCTTCATGTCAGCCCTTCATGTCTGGGCCACAATATCTTTTCGATCAGCCCACAGCCCTGACGTGGTTTTTGCCAACGTTCTACATCTGACTACGTATTCGTACAATCTGCACATCACATTTTATGGGAGTGTAGTCTTTGGCAGAATGAACGTAATATTATGTTAAATAGTGTACAGGTCACATTCGGAGTTTTTTAATACTATACGGACCTTGTAGAAACTAGAACAAATTTCCGTGCGTTCAAGCATTTTTGTCATACCTATTATTGGATCAAATATAACTGCTCACAACTTAGGACCCAGTAATATTAATGACAACAATATCCGTGGTGCTAGGCAACAGAGCTTATCCCAGTTGTATACGTCCCTGTGTGCCTATTGGCCTTGTTCTGTTCTGTCTCCTGCTGATATGGAGGACATTTTTGTTTTTCCTACTCCTCCGCTATTCTTTTCTAATTAATTTCGTTGCGGGATTCAAGACAGTTAAATCATTTCTCTGGGACTTCGTCGAGCTTCATTGTCTCGGCGCTTTTCTTGTGGTCGCCACTGTTGATTCTGGCTTACAGGAGTTACAGTCGTTTGGGAATAGTGAGGCGGGCTTGTACGTACCTTAAAAAGCCCCGACGGGAAGATGACAACGTTGAAGGCTAAATAATTAAGTTCTTTAATAAAACCTTCACACTTGAAGATATTTTAAACCATACAAGGCGTAAGCGTAGGTTTTTTTATTTCGTATGAGAGGACAGAATGCTGGTTGAAATAATATGACACGGCAAGCAGTAAATAAGGATTAATAATAATGTATAGACGGGCTTCTAAGCAAGCGGGTTTTGAGATGTAAAATGTTTTCTTTGAATATTTTGTATATTGTGAAGATTAAATAAATAATTAAAATTGCCTAAGTTTAATTAAATGTACATATATGATTTATGTCACTATTTTGTTAAATCCTGTATAAATCTTGCAATCGTTTTATTGTCTTACAGATTTTTTTATGTTGCACAATATTGATCGTAATTTCATTATTATCATTTTAGCCAAAAGTCTTTCACTCCTGTAACAAACGCCAAAGAGAACGAACAAAACGAACAAACAAACTGCCGCATGAACTAGTATGGAAACCTTGATTGGTGGCCGTACGTTTCACCACCGCCCGTTTCGTGGCTCCCAGTTGAACGTTTGCATCACCATATTGCTACTTCCAATTCATATTTAAGAAAAAAATCTTCGGTGATATTTTTTAATATTCCAAAATAAGGAGTCAACCTGAACAGAAGTTATGACAATAAAAATAAATAAATACACGGTCACACCTTTTTCTCCCGCTCTTGGGCAGAGCGAAAGGGAGTGTCAGACTTCTACTGACTAAAAACCTCCCATGTTCCTTCTTAGATCTATGTGTCGATGCCGCGGTAACACAACTTGTGTACAACCCGCAGCCCCGACGGGACACGGTCACACCTTTCTTGTCCTCGCCTGGCTGTTCACAATGATGTGCTGATATTTCTACTCTTGTGGTGCTGGTACTTACACCAGCGCTTCATGGTAGTGAGATGTCAAGGCTGTAGTAATCTGTGGCTGTAGTCTCCAAAGTGTTTGGCAAAGGAACCACATTTTGCCACTCATGTTCAAGTCCCAAGTAAAAGGGGGCCACCCTTTTTTTTTGGACAAGCCCGCCACACTATTCCCAAACCACTGTAACTCCTCTAAGCCAGAATCAAAAGTGGCGCCCACAAAAAAATGCGCCGAGACAATGAAGCTCGACAAAGTCCCAGATAAACGATTTAACGGTCTTGGATCACGCAACTAAATTAATCAGAAAAGAATAGAGGAGTAGGATAAACATAATTTCCACTTCCCTCCATATCAGCAGGAGACAGAACAGAACAAGGCCAATAGGCACATGGGATGTATGCAACTATGATAAGCCCAGTTGCCAAGCAACACGGATATTATTGTCATTAATATTACTGGGTAATAAGTTGTGAGCTGTTATATTTGATTCCAATAACATGGCGCCGAGACAATGAAGCTCGACGAAGTCCCAGAGCCACCGTGCACAAATCTAGGCATCACGGCTCCTACGGAGGAACTACGGATGGATGAACCCAATATGAGTTTGTCCATCCGGAGTTGAACGGGACTCAAATCCAGGACCTTATGCTATGCAGTCGCGATTGCGAGCACTAGACTATTGAGACACCTGACCTGAAACTAAAGGAGATCCGTCTGGCCAACGGATTGACAAATATAATCTGGGATGAAGAACTTCGCCCTGTTTCTGATACCTTCACACTATCCTTTTCTTTTTTTTTTGGTGGGTGGGATATCATCAAATAACCCCCCCCCCCCCGCTCTCCGGCAGAGCGAGAGGGAGTGTCAGACTTCTACTGACTAAAAACCACCTATGTTCCTTCTTAGCCCTTTTATGTCGAGGCCGCGGTATCTCTTACAACAACCCACAGCCGTGTTGGTCCTTCACTATACTTTCGATTACACACCTATTATTTATTTACCGACTGTAAAATAGAATGATGCGAGTTACTATAGGGACCCTTAATCTATACGCATAAATAAAATGGAAGTGTGTTTATAATTTCAAAATAACAGTTTTTTACGGAATGCTTTTGCACTTACATCAAAAATAAAATTGTCTGTTGTCAGTCTGTCCGTTTGCTCCTGCTAATCTCCGAAATGGCTGGAACAAATCAGACGGGACTTTTACTTGCAGATAGCTGATGTTATAGGGAGAAATGTAGACAAGTATTATTTTAGAGAAAACTAGTTATTAAGGTCCCGAGCAACAAAAAAGCAAATCCAACAAAATTCAGTTCAAATAGGAAAAGTACAATTTTATAGTAAATTTTCATGTGAACGAAAGTCGTGGGCAACAACTAGTATATATCCATAAGGATAATAAGGGTAAAAGCTAGTTCATCATTATCAATCATAGAAAGTTTCACGAGAAAGGGTGGCACTGTTCCCTACCTATGGAGTAAAGTTGGGTACATTCGGCAAGTAAATGTTTTGGCTGAAATATCAACAATGGACTATATTTATTTTAGTGGCTTTAAGGTGTACTGTAGACATGGTAGTGTACTTAGACTTCTATTAATTGGGATGTTTACTGACTTAATAAAATATGATTCTAATTAGTCCGTCTGTTAGATTATCGAAAAATATTGAACACGTGTTTTTTGTTTTCTTAAATCAATAAAAATTGACGAAGATACAACGCGTCAAAGATTTGAGTGGGGGGTTTTGAAGTCACTCACCGGTAAAGAATGTCATACTAATGTCTCAGAAAATTACGACACACGAGTTTTCAAAGCACTGTGTCGTCTTCATTGTTTGTTTACGTGAAAAAAAAACTGAAAAAATACGTGCCCAATATTTTTTGGAAATCTATCTGACGGACTAATTAGATATTTTTTGTTTACGGGTAGTTAACAAAAAATATCTAATTAATTTAATTTTAATTCATTATATTAATAGAAGGCAGGTATTTAGAGAGAACGGTGGTGGCCCAGTCGTTGCGGCCGACTTACGAACAGTAAGTCGTGAGTTCGAACCCAGACAGGCGCATTACTTTGTGTAATTTATTTTATCACCATTGCTATCAAAACGGTGCAGGAAAACATCGTGAGTAAATCAGCATGTCTTAGAACCAAAAAAATTTTCAAACCCGCACTGGGCCCACGTGGATTATAGCCCATCCCTCTCCTAGAGAGGAGGCCTGCGTCCCTGAAGTGGGAATATTATAGGCTGATGATGATGATGATGAATAGAAGACGTCAGCAAGAAAGCTAACGTTACCGACGTAGCCCGAAGAATTGCCAAGCTTAGGCCACATTGCTCACAGAATGGATGGCGAATCCCTCTGGAGTGGCAACTGTGAATCAGAAGACGTTGCGTTGGCCGGCCATCCACAAGGTGGATCGATGACCTGGTAAAGGTCGAAGATTCGCACCGGTCACTTTTTTTATTTTGTCCAGCAGTGAATGTCTAAAATGATCGGCTGAAATGATTATGGTGAGGCTAGAAATAACCACTTAATAATTCCTCTATTTTAAGACCTAAAGAAAAAAACAACATAAAATTAATAAAACATTACACAAGAAAGCGACACATAACATAACTCCATTTTATTTAAATCGGTGAATTCAATACTAGCTACCTAACTTACCAAGACCTGTAACACTCCAATGATTGTTCATAAAGGCAGGTCAGGTTTACATGGTTACTTTTTGCGTGTTACTTAGCTATGGTTTCAATGTAGGTCAATTACCGCTAGTTAGAGGGGGCATGTTAATATGCTCAGGCCACGCATTTTGGGGGTGAGTGTACTTCAAATTGTTTTTTTTCTGTACCTTTTTCGGTAATAAGTGGTTTGATGGTGAATTACAAAGGTTGTGTTGTTGAAAACAATGGTTAACCGATTTTGGTAAAGGAGAACACGGCAGGGTAGGCAGGAAAAAAATTTTTTCTGACGTTTAAAAAAAAACGTCGAAAAATTTCATACCGCAAACTCAAAGCATTATTTTCAGTTAGAGAAAAGTGAAGCTACCATCACCGTCATAAGGCATACTCGTAATAACCAGAGGTCGGAATTTTGTAGAGTTATTTATGTACTTACGCTGATTTCATACAGCGAAAGAATAAAGGGATATGCCTCAAATCACAAGATTATAATTGTATAATATAGTATATTTACAAAATTTACAACATACAATTTACAGAAATAAACTTATAATAAATTGTATACAAGTGTCATTATTTGTTAAATCTCTCTCAATTACTGGCGCACTCAGAGAGCTTTAATGATCACTTAGGCCATCACTAAGTAATGGTTTAAACAGTTTTGTCATACAAAAAGTGTGTCAAATCTTTACTAAATTACGGCTTAAGTAATCATTAAATATCTCTGAGTGCCACAGTCAGTAACGTTGTCCACACAGAGAAACAAAATCTTAATGAAATTGGCATGATTCTCACACTGACTTATTTTGTGTAAAAAAAGTATCGCCCCCGGGTGGGCTCGAACCACCAACCTTTCGGTTAACAGCCGAACGCGCTAGCCATTGCGCCACGGAGGCTGTGGAGATGCCACTCAAATACGTTCCCGAAGTACAAGGCTGTGATACTAAGATTGCTCTCAAAACGGTGAAGGAATATAGATTGTGAGGGATCCGGCATGTCTTAGAACCAAAAAAATCCAAGACATGGTGTCATCTGTCAACCCGCACTGGGCCCGCGTAGTGTATTATTGACCATCCCTCGCCTAGAGAGAAGGCCTCAGTCGCTGCAGTGGGAACATTATAGGCTGATGATGATAGTATTAAGATTGTAGACCCTAAAATTATTTATTTTAAGATATAAAGCGCCTAGGTACTTCTTGAAAGGTTAAACAGAGATGTACCTATTAATACACCCACATTACGTTTCGTTTAAGTCTCATGCAGTAGATTCCAAGTCTATGACCTCAACTGGACACAAATCTAGACTCCGTGGTTGCTATTGAGGAATAATATTCCAGATGGAAAACCAAACTACACTTTGCGTATTTTTTTTTGTGGGTTCGTAAATCATCAAATACCTAACCCCTCCCGCTCTTGGGCAGAGCGAAAGAGAGTGCCAGACTTCTTCTCCTTCTTAGCACTATATGTCAAGGCCTCGGTATCTCTTACAACATCCCGCAGCCCGACGGGCGTCGGCCCTTGCGGGCCAATTCCATGTTGCTGACATCTCTTCTAGGCGCGCGAGGAACACGAAACGCCGTCGATGTCATAAGACGGACGGACGGCGAGCTAGCCCATCGCTCACCGTCCACAGGCCCGCGTCTACGGTGGCCGGAAGCTGTCACGTGCCCCCGACGCCCGGAGCATCTCCCACGGCGGAACTACACTTTGCCTGACATACATAGGAATCGAATCCAGGAACTTATGCACAGCAGTCTCACTTGCGACCTCTGGACCAACGAGGTATTCAAAATTGTTAACAAAAAAAAAAATAAGATTTAAAAATTTCATCCCCTAATATATTTGAGCAAAACATTTTCAATGCACCCCTTTCCAAAAGGGTGGACACTGATGGATGGGTTAACCAATATGTCTGTTTACCCACAATTGTGGGTGGTGATAGTCCAATAAAATATTATTAATTATTTATATTTATTTGGGTTTGGTGCACTAGAGTGTGGTGGAGTCGTTGTTAAGATATATATTTTTTGCAGTATAAAAATGTAGTTTCCTGATTATTAATCTAAACTCATGGTTAATCTACAGGAGCGTGGAGATTGGCACAAGAAAAGAATCCAGCCTCATCTAGTATATTCCTGCGAGGGCTGCAATGTAATCTGCTCATCTTGCCGTCGTCGGGCGATCAAACAAATAAATGTAACTGTTCTCGTGGTTGCGACTATTGTTTCTAGCTTTTAGGAGTTACAGTAGTTTGGGAATAGAGTGGCAGGCTTGTCGAATTTGAAAAAAAAAAACAAAAAAACATTTAACTGCAGTAGACCCGCGTTGAAGAATATAGCCTTCAGATAGGATGCCAAAACGTTTTTTTCTTTTTTGGAGAATAGGAAATCGTCAAATGAATCCTAGTTCTGGGCAGAGCGGTAGGGAGTGTCAGACTTCTAGTGACTAAAAACTACCCATGTTCCTTCTTAGCCCTTCGGGTCGAAGCCCGCAAACTTCACCAAGTCTATAGTCCACGGTGCACAGGAGGAGGAGGAAAATGTTCATCGGTCTAAATTCTGGATCTTCGGGAATCCCTCTAAGGTTATTCGTGATAGATCTGCTAATAAATCTTATTAACATTACAGAAGCAGCGGTACTATTTGTTGTAATGGGCTAGTCTCATATTTTTCTGAAAAGATTATTATTTTATCTTGTTCTGCCCAAAAAATATTATAAAATCGCCCGCCTATACGCGTAATGCTTATCAACCTTTGTGGTATCGTGTAAGATTCCGCACTATGAAGATTAAGCAATCTGAGAAGTCGATTGCAAGCTAGATTGTCTAGTAGCCAAGGTATTACAGGATATTCTTCTGGGAAGGGGTTACCCAAACTGAGTCCGTATCCCAAAAGGCCACTCCGGATGCTATGCTGTATTTTGTTGCTATTCACGTCACCCTGACATATCATAGAAAATTTAGCCATAGCATAGTTAAAACTGGCTCTGCTTATGATTTTGAGAAAACAGATGAATACTGTCGGTGATAACCTAAGAAGAGAGAAAGACCGCACTGGTGCCGGTGACCGAAATGTTGTGTGAGAATCGGTTTATGCCCATGTGATGGCATGTGATGCGGACGAATGAGGAAAATGTCGTGAAAAAGGTTGTGAATATGAATGTTCATGGGTATAAGAGAAGAGGAAGACCAAAGAAACGATGGATGGACTGTGCTAAGAATGATATAGTATATAAACAGAGAGGTATGGAAGAGGAAGACATATACTGCGCCGACCCCAAATGAATTGCCCATTTAATAATAATAAATATTCATTCACAAACCAAAGTTACAGATCTTCAACACAAAAACAAATAACAAATGTTGCAATTTCTATACAAAAATGTATACAACCCCTGCCTCTTCAACTAGGGTAACTTGTATTTTAAGAGACAGTGTTCGGCCGAGCAGTTCACTTAACTTTAGTTTACAACAGGTGAAGGTGCAAAGATTATTCAATACATTATTATGTTACTAAACATAGATTGGTTGTGTGAAGTGTGAGTATGCTGTGTGCGTGTATATAATATATGTGTGTATGTGCGTGTATGTGTGCATGTGTGTGTATGACAAGAGAATGATAATGACCTTCTCAATACAAACTTATTTTTTTTTGTTTTTTAGTGTAAAGTCTCAATGGGGGAACTTGATTGTTGACCAGATTTAAGTTCAATTCGCAGTATTATACCATGTTACAGTCAAAACTCTGAATCGGTCAAAACTACTTTTGACTGGTCTCAGTCAAAACCTTTATTACGTCCAGAAATAAAGGTTATGAAAAGGTAAAAAAAACTAACAACGTAATACATTTCTTATGACTTTAAGGTTATTATAAATCAGTAGAGAAATAAAACAAAAACCACCGAATAATTTCGTTCGAGTTTTGACCGGCCAAAAGTAGTTTTGACCGGCCAAAGTAGTTTTGACTGATTAACAGTTTTGACTGTAACATACACACATTATCTTAGTAAAGTTTACCTACTATTAACAGGTATTTCTCGTAATAATGTCATTGTGTGAATTAATTGGTTAAACAATACATCATACTAGTAATATTTTTAGGAATGGGGAATAACACTTCTGTCATAGAAGGCCATGGAAAAAACTATCTCCGTTTATAGATATACCATTTCTCACTTAGACGTTAAACTAAATGCGTACTTAGCGCGAAAATCTTGAGAATTTCACAACTTGAAAATCTAAAGTTACAGCAATTTGAACCTTATAACTTTGGCACAGAAACTACAGATTTTTTCAGTAATGGTAAAATTAATTTTGGATTTTCTAAGTATTTATATCAGTGCATTTTCGTGATGTTGTGAAATCTTTATTTTTTAGTGCTGGAGAAAACTGGTGTGTTGTCAAAATGTGTTTTATTGTAAGATTATTATTAGTTTTTATTGTGATTTTTGCTTTGACTCAGGTGCGTACATACAATTATTAATTGATTTTTTGTATTAATGATAGTAAGTGCATAATTAAGAGGAAGTATGAAAGTGCTGTTGTGCACACACATGCATGTTTGTCACTTTTGTCCAGACCACCACCAATACCTTTTAAAATAGATTTTAATAGGGATGTTTACTGACTTTAAAAATGTGATTCTAATGAATCCGTCTGTTAGATTATAGAAAAATATTGTATTTTTTGGAACGAAGTTCCTTATCGCGCGTTGTGAAAGGGGGCTAGACGGAAAAAATTCTTACGAAAAGTTGTCACGACACTTTTTGCTATAATAAGCTATTGTAAGCTGTGCGGCGTCGCATGTTTCTCTGTCTGTCTCTCTCTCTCTTATAGAAAGCAAGCCAGATATATTTTAAATTTATATGAAAAATAATAATTAAAATAATATAATATGTATATTTTTTATTTTTTTATTATTATTATTAATTCTTTTGGTCATTCTTGTGCTGTTTGCGATAGACTTTAACTTCGTTCCATCCGGGTGTCCCTTGACACCTCTCAAGTTTTTTTTGTTTTATCAAATCAATAAAAATTGACGAAGATAAAACGCGTCAAAGGTTTAAGTGGGGGTTGTTAACGTCACTGACCGCTAAAATGTCATAATAATGTCTTAGAGTATGACGACACACGAGTTTTCCAAGCACTGTATCGTCTTCATTGTTTGTTTACGTGAAAAAAGAAAAAAATACGTGTCCAATATTATTTGGTAATCTATGTGACGGACTAATTATTTTTTTTTGTTAACTACCTTATTATTCAAGAAAACACAAAGAGCATTATTACAGTTAGTTTCTCTTATAGGGTATTAAAAGAAACTGTTGAAAAAAAAGTACTCTTGAAGTATGAAAACAAAAACAAGCTTGTTTTTTCAAAGAACTTTTTTTTAAATATTGGGATAAATAAATCAGTGATTGCTCTAATACACACGGCCGTAGCAATGTCAGTCAGGATCTCTGATATGAATTTTATACAGTTAGCAACATTCAAAAGTGGTTTTCTCTTGAAATAACGGTTCTCACTTTGAGATTAGTTCTCCTATTTCGTAACACTTATGGGTTTCAAAATACTATGTCCAAAAATAATGATATTAATAATAAGATTTCAAAATACTATGTGTAAAAACGTAACATTTTTATCAATGTTGTAGGTAAAAATCTCTATAAGTGTATGAAAACGTTTCATTATATAGTGCTCGTGACTGTAATAGTAAAATGTTGTTTCCCTCTCAAAATTTTTTTCATGTAAATTCTAAACAAATCCTTAAATAAGATATTTTTCTTTATTGCAGGTAATTGAGAGCCATCACTTCTGGTGGGGTCCACCTACGTGGTATAGACCTGGATTTGGTGGCTATGGCTATGGAGGCTTCGGTCCTGGCTTCGGTCCTGGTTTTGGACCAGGCTTTGGACCAGGATTTGGTCCTGGATTTGGTCCAGGGTTTGGACCACCACCGCCTCCACCGCCCTTCTTTGGATGAAGACTTTGACTACGATACAACGGCACTGATGTTTATTATTATAAACAGGCTGATTTAATAATTTATTTGTTTTTTATCTGTGTCAACAACGGTCATTGTCATACAATTCTCTTTTAAAAACTCACTGGGGCTTGCACCTAATTATTAAGTTATCTGCCATATTACCATAGTTTGACGCCATCGTATAGAAGACAATTTTTGAGCGGCGCCACTCGCTTCCTTGGAGCCAACCGCGACAGACGTCACTCAATCGCTTATTTACTTATCATATATTTGTCCGGACAGTTCTTATTTGTAAATTAGTCGGCATTATACTAAGCCTTTTTAATACCGCCACTATAGTTTTATTTACCACCACGAGCAAGTCGAACAACTGTCGAAGATAGAGTAGTTAACAAAAAAAAAACTAATTAGTCCATCAGATAGATTTCCAATAAATATTGGACACATATTTTTTCTTTATCACGTAAACAAACAATGAAGACGATACACTGCTTTGAAACCTCGTGTGACGTCATGTTCTAAGACATTAGTATGACATTTCTTAGCGGTTAGTGTCGTCACTCAAATCTTTGACGCGTTTTCTCTTCGTAATTTTTTATTGATTTGATAAAACAAAAAATACGTATCCAATATTTTTCGATAATCTAACAGACGGACTAATTAGAATCATTTTTTTTTTAAGTCAGTAAACATCCATATTATTGACAACCGGGACCGGGAACAGCCTAAAGACCTTTAAGCCAAGACACGCAGGAATCTTGGTATGTAGTGTGTGGACGAGCTCGTCTTCCGGGCTATAAGTAACTGTTTTCTATTTTAATTAAATAATAAAATATTTTATAAAATATTCATAGTTTATCGACTCCATGCCACTCGAATACTTAAATTTCCAGTCAATTAAACATTTGGCTGGTCTGCGGTAATTTCTCAGTCGAATTGTTAGCAGCCAACACAATGCATTGGCCCGATCGTTTGGCCAAAAAATTAGGTCTTCAATAAATCGAGGTTTTATTATAAAAAGAGAGAATGATAACGACTGAGACAATGTTCTCTTGATTAACGTAGCAGATGATACTGTTTTGAAATAATGAAAAATTTTGGTAAAGTAAATATTTGTACAACGGATATAATTTTTTCAGAAACTGTTTAGACTGCCGTTATTCTTTCTAGTGTTCGCAATCACGGTTAAGCAGAATCAAACTCAAAAATCAAAATATTTTTATTTTTCACATAGGCCTTCAAAGGCACTTGTAAAACTCATTTTTCAAACTAGGCTAATTACCAGAACTTTTCACACGTAAAAACCTAGCCATAACACGTTTTTGAACTTGTTGACTAGAATATTATGTTTACTTCCAATATAATGGGCGCAACCGGGTACAAATCCACGTTCCGTACTACTAAGAAATTCCAGACGGAAAAACCCAATGACCTAACCCGGAAATCAAACGCAAGATCTCCATGCTCAGCAGACGCGCATTCAACCACTAGACCGACGAGGCAGTGACCTGGTCCATAGAACTAAGATAATATGCCACAAGAACCCACATCCTCATACAAAACATCAAACAAAAACCCAAAGGTTTTTCGACGCTATACCCTCCTCTTATTAAAGTTACCGTGTGGGTAATCGTCACCTTTAGTCTGGCAACACCGCGCTGTGTAATAATTAAATATTTTCATAACACGACAACACTGGCTCGTGCCTATAAATCACGGAGGGTGCGCGTTTGCATTGTTTGTATGTACATAGTACACGTCACGGGAATTTTAGAAAGACTGTTTTTTTGCCTGATGTAGTTTGTCCTTAAGTATGAACTTCAATAGGCTAATGAAGTTTTATCGGCAGGATACAGAAGTGCCTGGTATAATTTTTATTTTGTTGACTGAGTTATTGTGATTATAATATGATTATTTTTTATTTTTGTTAGCTTTTAATCGTTTCGATAAAAAAAACTGAAAGATTAAAATGTATTTCTGAATAAATAAATAAATAAAAGTATAGAGCCGGTGATGGCTTTATTCATATTAAATCTTTATCATGAACTGATATTATCGTACAAGTTTGCACGACATCATCATCATGGTCATCTCATCGGCTCATCGTATTCAATCTATGTAGTATAACAATAAACTTCGAGAACTAGTTTTGCCTAAAAAATAAAGAAAATAATGTTAATTCGGAAATATGAAATAAAAACTATAATAATAATTTTGTGTCTCTAGGTCACGTGAATAAATGAATGCAAGTTTCTGATAACATTTTTCCCGATAATAAAAACATAGATATTTACGTGTAACATCGATTGTCAATGGACCCGCACGTTAATAAGGGGTAAATTCATAACGCTACCGCTTTATAATACCGTTGTGCGGCCTGTATTATATTAGAACAATAGCGTTATAGCGAACAGCCCTTAAATATTTAGGATATCTCCCAGCAATTTGTCAATGTCTCTTAAAAAAACATTTTGTACGGTGAGTCAGGGGCTTTCATTCATTACCTTGTTTGATGTGGTGGAGGTATTTGTATGGTGGTTTCATGGGGATGGATAGGTTTGTCATTTTTATTGAAATACTAGTACTATAATAAAATTCTTTATAGCTAATCCTACTTAATATTATAAATGCGAAAGTGAGTGAGGATGGATGGATGTTTGTTAATCTTTCTCGCAAAAACTATGGAACGGATGTTGATGAAATTTAGAACACAGATAGTTTATAACCTGGATTAACACATAGAAAACTACTTACACCGGTAGTCTGATCCCGTGGGACAATTATCGAACACCACGCGGGCTAAGCCGCTGTCACAAGCTATTAACCCTTCACACATATGTCAACCAAACATTTTGTACATCAAACTAAATAGGTACCCCTACGCAAAAATTTTTGCCATGCGACTTTAATTTCTGGGATCATAAATTACATTTTACAGTAAAACTCAATGTTGCACTCTTTAAAAATTGTGTTAGTGGATGCTTTGAATAGTAAACGGGTTATGGAGGTAATTTAAGTAAAGTTATAACCTGAAAAACTAGTATTTACAGAAACAGCTGTGCAAAATTTGGAACTTTGACCCCCAATATCTCCGTCACAAGGGGGTTCCCAGGTATGGTCTAGAACCAAAAAATTATCGCAGTGGTGGGGAGAACATGTGCCCTTCGTTTCAAGGACTGTCAAAGATTTAAAAAAAAAATCCGGGCAGACGGCTTAACCTGCTTTCTGAGACTCGAAGGAAACTCGGAATATAATAAGGGTTACCCATTAACAAACTAACATAAGCAAGCGCAGCTTAATCTGAAATGATTCGATTGGCTGTCATTATTTACCCACAGCGGTCATGAAATAAAGTGCACAAAGTATTTGTGTACGACTGTGCTCTATCTCGTCGCAGTATACCTTTTTTTCGATTTCCACCTCCATTCTAGACATACTTATCAACTTTCACACGGTTCACTCATCACATCTTAAGTCCCCACGATTAGACATGAAAAATTCAAACCTCACCTCAAGGCTATTTTATTCCACAACCCATGTAAAGCATTTATTTACCTCCTTACCGTCGGTACCTGTCGTCCATCCAAACATGCATACAAACATAATAACTTCTTGGCATTGTGTTGAAATGTGCGCAGGCGCAAGTTCTGCGCAAGAGTTGCCATGCTGTGCGATATCCGCGCGATCGGCAGGGATGCCAGTCCTGAATTATTCATAAAAATAATATTTTATTTATGGGTTATTTATATATATTTTTCATCAGTCTTCTATAGATGCATTTTTATAGGATCATGTTGTGGCATAAACGGTGGGTATAATGAAAGTGGACAAATAATAAAATGGCCTAGGTTACGTGCAAATCGGACTTGATCAAAAAGGGTTCCGTACCACCGGCCACCATAGAAAAAGGATGGTTAACGCAAGAAACGAGTTTATTAGAGCATATTTAAAAATTACGCCAGTTACAGAAAACTTGAAAGAGAATAGGGTAAGTAGTTACAAAAAAAAACTAATAAGTCCGTCATATAGGTACCTAGATTACCAAAAAATATTGGACACGTATTTTTTTCTATTTTCACGTAAACAAACAATGAAGACGATACAGTGCTTTGAAAACTCGTGTGACGTCATATTCCAAGACATTAGTATGGCATCTTTTACCGATCAGTGACGTCACACACCCCCACTCAAAAAAAATACGTATTCAATATTTTTCGATAATCTCACAGACGGATTAAATAAAATCACCGTTTTTTTTTGTCAGTAAACATTCCTATTGTAGGTGCCTAGTACGTCTTTAAACGATACAACTTGGTTACGGATCGAAGGATTTCAGATGCAAGGACAGATGAAGAGTTTTAGTATTAAGGCCTTGTCGACGCCATTTTAGTACGGAACCCTAAAATGGTGATTTTAGTAGTACATCTAAATATGTATATTTTTATAGACTACCTGTCTGATAGTTAAAATTGTTATGCTGATTGGAACTCATGAAATACGTAGTTAAGTGCAGTCTGCGAGAAAAATATTTTGCAGTATTTCTTTATGTCTCTTTAATGAAAAATGTGTGCATTTATTTCTTTAATATTGTACTTTAACACTAACTTGAATTAACATAAAATAGCATCACAATTGTAAAACTTTAGGTTCGACGCGTACTCAATAGTGCTTACTTTTTCAACTTTACGTTTAAAACCCATTTTTTTTTTGGTGGTTGGAAAGTCATCAAATAACCCCCTCCCGCTCTTGGGCAAAGCGAAAGGAAGTGTCAGACTTCTACTGAATAAAAACCACCCATGTTCCTTATTAGCCCTTTATGTCGAGGCTAGGGTATCTCTTACAACATCCCGCAGCCCCGATGGGACCACGATTAAAGCCCATGTAATATTGATTATTGCCTTTTTGCCATCAAACGGCCATAAACCCACATTCCAAATCTGGTACTGAAAAAATCATAATGAAAATTCTTAACGTGTCCCCACTGTGGGAACCTATTTTTATTTGTTTGTCATTGCATTTTATTTTCTTTCTTTCTTTTAAATACCTAAACTGCAGTTTGGGACAACCCTAAGACTTTAGCGGTGGCTACCCGTGTACGGTGTGTAGCGTTTTATATTTTTGTATTTTTTTTAAGAATATTATATTTTTCGATACTCTTTTTACCATACTTATCTGTTTCGGAGAGTTTTTTATGATACATTATAAAAAGTGGTGCTTTTTTTTTGTTGCTACATACTAGTTTAGAACATGGTTTTGCTTGGCTTTTTAAACTATTGAAGTAAACTGCTTTTACATGGCTTCATATTTTGGATAAACTAACAAAAACATCACGCTTGTACTCCACGAATGAGTAGGCAGAGGTGTGTAGTAGTTCACCCATATTTTGCAGCATAGGCAGCGATTTACTGAAGGTCAAATGTAACAAGTGGATGCAGTGAGTACATGACTGATGGTTGTGACGATGCTCGGAAGTGACGCATGCTCTGCTGTCGAATTCTGTTGTATATTCTGTATGATAGGTCAGTGGGTCATCAAGAAAACATCGTGAGGAAACCAGCATTCTTGATTGATATTTCTCGACGCCAAGTGAAGTCAAGTCAGAGGTCTCTGACACCAGGTTAGGCACCAACCACACGATAATGCAAGAAGAAGATGGTGATGTTCTTTATTCTGTCCTTCATCATCATCAGCCTATAATGTTGCCACTGCAGGGACGCAGGTCTCCTCTCTCGGAAAGGGACGGGTTTTGAGAGCCTGTCCTTATTCCAATTGATTTGTTTGTTGGCGCAGAAATGTCTTCTTCTGGTAGAAGAACGTTTACTAGGTCTTTCCCTACCCAAGTCATCCACATTTATACCCAAAACACTTTCCTTGTGATAGAAGATTCCTTTCCTAAAAAATATCTATGAAATATCTCAACGAACAAACCGCCAGAAAAATCAACGTTCACATTAAATAAAAACGTAAAAACATTGTTACTTTTCTCATTTCATTACACCATTTTTATAATGGCCGCCGGTTTGGCGGGAATATCTTGTAAATAATATTATTACAACTTTTTATCACTTTAAATAGACTATTATATGCTAATCAGAAGGGAGTTTTAAACTTTTTTGTAATTTTCGTTGGTTTTCGAACACCTTAGGCATCCATTTTGGACATTTGAATGCTAAGTCGTCCGCCAAAATATATTGTGAGGCTGGATTATGCTAAAATAAGTGCAAAAGAGTGTTAAAGGTGGGGTCTTGGTTATAAATTTACTTTTCTTGAGGCAGTTCGAGGTGTGTGAGATAGCTTTGGTTGGGGTGAAAGGATTTAGTGAGTCAGGAAAGTTTGACTGTCAAAGATGAACTATAAATATCTCATTACCGAAATTCAATTCGAAACTTGTATTATTTATTATTTACGGGTTCTTTTGAATTATTATAGACAAGATACTGTATGGACTATGGTTACTCTCGCTAGTCCGCTTAGTATGTAGATTCAAATATGTATATAAATTTTAATTATATATTATTAAATTTAAAAAAAATATATATTATATTAAAAAAAAATTAATTGTTTTTCAGTACATTATTTACAAATTAAATTAACATTTAATTTAAGTATTATTAAATATAACTTCACGTCTATAATCCCCAAAGGATTAAACTGACGTGTAGGTACATGACGCAGCCCAATGAGGCAGTCAGTAGATGTAAATTATAAAACTCAACTAAATTTCGTTATCTACACTAATTTTATAAAAAGGAAAATTTTTGTTTTTGTTTTTTTTTGTGTGTGTATGTTTGTAATGAATAAATTTAAAAAGTACCGGACCTATTTGAAAAATTCTTTCACCGTTGTAAAGTTACACTATCCCCGGGTGATATAGGCTACTTTTTGTCCCTGTATTCCCACGGGAACGGAAACTACGCGGATGAAACTGCGTGACGTCCGCTAGTTCAATATTTTTTTTAAATTTAAACGAAGCGTAAGTACCTAGTGCCTATCTATCCACTAAACACTTTATTCCTCCGTCTCTACAAAGAAAAATCCATTTCTTACAATCGATTCAATTTCTTATAATCTTCAAGAAATTCTTCAACATCTTGAAATGCCTCCAAAATTGCCAATAGGTGGTTTTACTCAGAATAAGTCGATCCTATTTAGGTAAGACAAGTATTGTGTTATTTACAGTACATTCTCAGACTAGGAGATATTTGCATACGCACATTTATTCTGGTTAATTAAACTTATTTTAATGATAAAAACGCATATATTTTATAAGCAGCGAACACGGTAAATAATGGTGTAGTTGCGGAGGTAAAGGGTGTATCTGTATTTTGGTTTATTTTTAAAGTTATGTGGTCAAATTGGTTGGCTAGGTATGGGCATGTGATGCGAACGAATGATTAAAATGTCTTGAGGAAAGTTTTAAAGTAACATTTGTTTTTATTAAGGAAATTGTGGCCCTTAGATATGTATTTATCTTTTTTTTTTTTTTTTTGCGGTTGGAAAATCATCAAATAACCTCTTACGCTTTTAGGCAGAGCGAAAGGGAGTGTCAGACTTCTACTGACTAAAAACCACCCATGTTCCTTCTTAGCCCTTTATGTCGAGGCTGCGGTATCTCTTACAACATCCCGCAGCCCCGACGGGCGTCATTCTGCTGTGTTTGAGGCGCGCGTGGAACACGAACGCGCCATCGACACGGCATGTCGTCGTCGTAAGACGGACGGACGGCGAGCTAGCCCATCACTCACCGTCCACAGGCCCGTGTCTGGTGGCTGGAAGCCATCACGTGGCCCCCGATGATATGTATATATCTAAGGGCCAGAATTTCCTTAAAAACAGAGTACAAGTATATAATACGATATGATACGGTTTGTGTTCGTCAATAGAATCTTAAAATTATATTATATTAGTAACACTTTACTTGTGCACTATGTCTCTGCGTGTCTGTTTTGAGAATAAATGCGGATGTGTTTAAGAGTTGGAATAGACCAAATAAAATTGTAGTCGGACTGTGTGAAGAATATGCTAAGGAAAAGAAAGAAAGAAAAAAATTGTGTTTAAGGAAAGAGGTGTCTGATGAGATTATGAGGAATAGACAAGTGCGGAACAAGTAGACAATCATGCTGCGCTGACCCCGCATTATAAATTGAGATAGAAGCAAAAAAATGTTGATGAAGAAGAGGTATTGCAACACCCAGTAACTGAATAGGGATGATTATTGACTAAAAAACATGTGATTATAATTAGTCCGTCTGTTAGATTATCGAAAAATATTGGATACGTATTTTGTGTTTCATCAAATCAATAAAAATTGACGAAGATAAAACGCGTCAAAGATTTGAGTAGGAATTTGTGACGTCACTGACCGGTAAAAATGCCATACTAATGTCTTGGAATATGACGTCACACGAGTTTTAAAAGCACATATATCGCTACATGTAAAATACTGGTATTCATCTGCATCCGAAGGCTAAGGCTGACGATTCATTGACGAGCTGTTTAGGCAATTCGTTACAATAGGTGGTTTTCATAACTAAAGAAATATAATATGTGTATAAATAAAAATATATATATCTCCTCAGTGAAAACGAACGAGCGAACAATTCTTCGTAAATCACTTACAATAATTTGCACTCACGACGTCATTCCTCAGAGCCGCACCATAGCTACAGTAGGGCCCATGGCAGGCATGCACCTAGCTTACCATTTACAGAATACCTTTCTTGTGAGCCGTTATATTTATACGATATCATATATTATATTTGCATGGTATTCTTTATGTGGTAACAATACAATGAATTTGGCTGAACAAAGAATATGTTTGCGTGTACGATGTCCTGGTGAGCGATTGAGGGGTTTACATATCCCGTCGCGGCTGCAGGTTGTTCGAAAGAGATATCGCGGGCTCGACACAAAGGGCTGAGAAGGAACATGGGTGGTTTTTAGTCAGTAGAATTCTGTCACTCCCTATCGCTCTGCCCAGAGCGGGAGGAGTTATTTGTTGCAATAATAATATAAGCTTAATAAAAACTAAAACCCGACTACGAATAAAAACGCAAAACCGCGGTTTTAAAAGTATTAAACAAGAAAAATCGTCTAGTAAGTAGATAATTTGATAAATTATAAAGGACAGTCGTAGTCGCATGCCACCTTGCTAATGGCAACTATCAGCTGACTTCTGTATCAATGAGAACGTCATGAAGGCGCATCAGGTATCAGTGGCATGCGACTACGACTTTCGCCAATACCTCTCATTTGATACCAAACATGTTATGATTATCTCAATAAATTTTTTTTCGAGCTTAGAATTTAACATTTAAAGTCCGTCATGAAAAGAATTGTTAAAATTTATATAGCCTATGTCACCCGGGCTATTCTTACGAATCTATTGACACCTCATTCATTAAAATACGTTCAGGAGTCTAGGCGCTACGGTAAGTAAGTAAGTAAGTAAGTAAGTAATATTTATTTGTTTAAACATGGTGTACATGATACATTACATGCAGGATAATAATAAGATACATAAGTTCTATCATGTTTAGCCACATGTCGCGGCGTACAAATCGGTTGGAAGAGATGGTGCGTAAACAAATTATTCATTAAAGATTAGTAGGTATCATTACAATTTAGCAGCATATTTTTTAAATAAAATTAAATGTCAAAGTAGTTAGTCAGTAAATAAAATTAGTCAATAAAAATATTAATACAATTCAAATTTAACAGATTACAATACATGTCAAAAAAAATAAATAAAAATAAAACAAAAATAAAAACAACGTCAACATCTTAGAAACGAGGAAAATTGTCCTCCTTCATAAACTCTGCTATACTGTAATATGCTCTTTCAGTTAGTAAACTCTTCAATTTGGTTTTAAGGGCAGATATATTTAATGTTCTCCATGATTTGGGCAATTTATTAAAAATGGTCGGAGCCATGCAAAAGATGCTCTTACGCAAAAGAGTTGTTTTAGCGCCATGGACACAGAGTTTAAAATTATCACGTCTATTCCTAGGGACAGCATCAGACAAAAGCTGAAATAGATGAGAATTTAATTTAATGAACATTACTGTTTCCAGGATGTATAATGAAGGCAATGTCAGTATCTTACGTTCTATAAAATAAGATTTACAACTGTCCGTTGTTTGCAGTCTAAACATCGATCTAATGCACCTTTTCTGTGCCCGAAACGCAATTTCATTGTCCGTGCTATTCCCCCAAAAGATTACTCCATATCTAAGAATTGATTCGGCTAATCCATAGTAAGCAGTAATTAGCGCATCTGTGTTGAGTACCACAGCAAGCTGTTTCAGAGCGTAGGCTGCACTACTCAATTTTTTACTTAGTGCCTCTATTTGAGGTTTCCAATTCAATTTAGAATCAATTATTATTCCTAGAAATTTTGTGGTGTCAGCTTCATTGATATTTGTATTATTAAATTGAATATTAAGACTTTTTATTGTTTGTGTGCGTTGTGCAAAGTGCATTACGTTGGTCTTTTTTAAATTAATTATTAAATTATTGTTATTCAACCAATTTATAATGGATATTAGAGAATTATTAATGTCATGTTCGTATGTGTTTATGTCATTACAAGATATTGTCATAGTGCAATCGTCAGCAAAGAGTGTCATCGGTTGTTCAGTTACCTTAGGCAAGTCATTTATATACAAAATAAACAATGGAGGCCCCAATACACTGCCTTGGGGTACTCCGTACATAACTGTTCGTTCTTCTGATCTTGAAGTTTCTTCGCGTTTACTTTTTGTATTTATTGTGCTGATTTCCGTTACTTGTTTACGGTTATGAAGATACGATTTAATTAATTCTAAAACGTTGCCTCTAACACCATAGGCTTCAAGTTTATTTGCCAGAGAATTATAATGTACGCAGTCAAAGGCCTGTGTCATGTCGCAGAATATGGCACAGACTGGTGTTCTTTTATCTACATTCAGCATGACATTGTGTAAAAACTCATAAATAGCCAAATTAATACTTTTATTTTTACGAAATCCCTTTTGCTCGTCACTTAAAATATTATATTTTTCTAGGTAGGTATTCAATTCTCTATATATATATTTTTCAAATACCTTAGACATAACTGGTATAAGCGCGATCGGTCTGTAATTGACCATTAATTCGTGATTATCTTTCTTATATAGCGGTTTCACTATTGACTTCTTTAATGCATCAGGAAATACACCTGCACTTATGCAGAGATTAATAATGAAACACAAATGAGTACATATTTCAAATGCAACTGCTTTCAATATTTTTGTGGCAATACCATCGTAACCAACGCTGTTCGTATTTTTTAGCATCATTATAATATTAAGTATGTCATAGGGTGTTGACGGAGCCATAAACATAGACTGTGCTCTGCCAAGAATGAATGACGTTGAGTTAGTTCCCGCGTCAATTGTTGGTTGTATTTTGTCTATAAAATAATTATTAAATGTATTGGCAATGTCTTTTGGGTGTGTGATGTTTTTACTTTCAAATCTGATGCAAGAAATAGAGTTTTTCGGGGCATTGTATTTACTCTTACTAATTATTTGCCACGTAGTCTTTGATTTGTTACTAGAGGTTTTAATATTGTAATCATTTTGTGCTTTCTGAGTTAGATTCATAATTTTTCTAAGTAGTTTTGAATATGTTTTAAATTTATCTCTATTAGCTTGACTTGGTTTTAACCTATATTTCCATAGAAGCTTCCGTTTGTTTTTACTACACAACTTTATCCCATGTGAGACCCAAGTAGGTTTTTTAGTAGTCTTAATAGTTATGATTTTTCTGGGGAAACATAATTCGTACAACAATTGGAACGTTTCAATAAAACAGTTGTATGCTGCATTAGGATCGACCATCTCGTACACATCTGAGAAGGAAAGACTACTTAGACAAGTCTTGAATTTTTCTATATTTTCCTGACTGTAGTCTCGTGTACTTTTGCGATAGTACTTAAGAATATCATTTTTCTTAACGGGGCACTTTAACAGTTGTGCTGTGTGATCGGATAGCGCGAGCTCCAAAACTTCTGATCTACAACGACGCTTGTTAAAATTATGCGCAAAATTATCTATGCATGTTTGGCTCGCAGCCCGAGTGGGTTGTCTCAAAGCAAGTTGTAAGTTAAAATTTAAAAGAATACACTCGAATTCAGCTGACAATTTACCTCTCTTCAAAATGTTAATGTTGTAGTCACCAGCTAAAACTATATTCTTACATCGTTGTTTAGATAAATATTTCAAAAGAGTTTCCAGTTTATCAAAAAACTCATTGATGTTATTTGAGTTAGGTACTCTATAAATACACACAATTATAATGTCATAGTCCGTCAATTTAACTGCACAACACTCGAAAATACTTTGCGACGACATGTCTGCTACATTGGCCAATCCCTTCCATTGAATATCATGCTTAACAAGTATACATGCACCGCCTCGCTTACTTGTCTGTCTACTATAACAAGCAGCTAAACTATAGTTAGGTAGGTGTAGCTGATTCTCACAGTCAGCCACCATAAAATGCTCTGAAATGCATATTACATCTACATCAACATCTCGTTCTGAAAGTTCACATAAACAGACTGAAAGAGCGTCAGCTTTATTAACAAGACCAGCAATGTTCTGATGTAATATACATAAATATTTAGTCGTTCTTTGTGAATTTTTCAAGTTTTTCTTTTAGACCTTTCAAGAGATGCTCAGTTTTCCCGTTACGTATCAGATAGTGACACCAGTCAAATTTGTTTGCGAAGGTATTTTGCGCTATGGATAGTATTTTATTCGTAGTATTCGTACTCAGTAGGCATAATTTATTCTTGTGGCCAAAGGTGTTGGCTGGCGGCTGGCTTTCCTTGCACACGCACGGGATGGTATCTTTTTCTAAAATGTCCTGGATACTTGTTGAATTTCTCTTAGAACTTTTATCTTGCTTCGGTTGTTCTACATTAATGGGCTTTTCAGAGATAATAATATTATGTTGATCAGTATTTTTCTTAGACGGAGAGTTAGTCTCATTCTGGTCTTTCTTTTTATTTTTCCGCATTGAAGATGGTGGGGTGGAAGAAGACTCTCCATATCCGACCTTTTTATATAATTCTATGATTTTATGACTCTTTTCCAATTCCCATTTTAATTTTATATTTTCTGTGTTTAGATTGTCTATTTCATTATTTGCAATCAATAAATCCTCCTGAACAGACAATAATTTTTCGTGCAATTCACGTACTTCTAAAGTGCCGCATGGGTCAGGTAGACTTTGCATCGTGGTATCAAAGAGTGACGAGTCTGAAGTGTTCATAGTTGACACATTATTATAAGAATTCGTTCTCCGTATCTTCCTCATTGTTATAAAACTAGTGTCTCCACTTGCCATCTTTGGATAGTGAAATAAATTGACAATAGTATTGAGAAAAAACAAAATAAAACATACAAACAACAACATACAAACATATATGCATACATACATACATACATAGACTGCCAAAATCATTACCCTTGCTTTTGGCTTCGCCGTAGTCGGGTAAAAAAACGAAGTTTACTTGTGCATTGAATTCTGAATTAGCGATAATAGTGAGTTGGAAGAAGTAAATTGAAGACTTCCCGTTTCCCCACCAGGCGGGTCGGGGTAGTTGGAACATGGGGCTAACGGGAATTACACCGCTAAGTAAAACACAGAGCTCACGGGACGTTCTCCATGGTTTGGCAGTGGTTGCCAAGGTTGGCCAGTCGATGGGCCATTAGATACTGAGTTTTTTCCTTGCTTTTGATAGCAAGTTTAGCCGTTGGTCCCGGTTGTAGTTCGTTAGTTTTTGTCAGTCCCTATAGGTTTCAGTGACCAGAAAGTGACAATCAGTTTCACCAAGGAGTATCGCTGGGTGTCGTATAATCTAGAACTAACTGGGTTACGTGAGCTCAGATAGACATACCCTCTATAAATTGCAGGGGTCGAGGCCTGTCGGGGCTGTGGGTTGTTTGAAAAAGATACCGCGGCCTCGAACACAAAAGGCTAAGAAGGAACATGGGTGGTTTTTAGTCAGTAGAAGTCTGACACTCCCTACGGCTCCGACCAGAGCGGCAGGAGTCATTTGATGATTTCTCCGCCTCCGAAAAAAAACCCTCTATAAAAATACTGGAATTTTGCACTGTTTGTTTGCACAAGAAGATATACACAAACCTCATCCACAAAGGTCTGGTGAGTATACTTACTCGCAACCAGTGTGCATCACACACGTGATCGAAACAAAAAGTTTATGTAAAAACAAGCGGTATATTTATGTGCGTAAAGAATAAGTTTGCGTGTGGAAGATGTCCCGGGGCGCGATTGAGAGGTACACGTGCATTGGAATCTGAATTAGCGATAATGGAGAGTTTACTACTGTGCTCCGATAAAATATCTGACTAAAAGACCATGAGAATAAGATGATGCATAATTACGTTTGGCGTCGTGGCTTAGCGATTGGACGGTTGCGGTTTCGACCCCCGCACGTAATAAATTATTGTATGGCCTACAGATAGTTATTTCGGGTCTGGGTGTTTAGTTAGTGTAATGTGAGTTTAACTATTTGTAAACGCACCATAATACATGAGAAATTCCTAGAGTGGGGCAACGTTTTTATTTAAAAAAAAAATGTACCCACTGCTGAGACGCAAGTCTGCTTTCTGAGAGGGAGTTAAAGTTAAGGAAGTATCCATTATTTTAAAGGCCAGCAGTGGTCCAGTGGTCCCTGACTTTGGAGCAGTAAGTTGTGATTTTGAACCCAGTCGCATTACTTTGTGTAATTTATTTCATCACCACTGTTCTCAAAATGTTGGAGGAAAACATCGTGAGGAAACCGTCTAAGAACCAAAAATTCGAAGTCACGCGACATCTATCAACCCGCACTGCGACGCGTGGTTGATATCGTCCATTCCTTCTCATAGGAAGATGCCTGTGTTCTAGCAATGGGAACATTATACGCTAAGGCTTATGAAATTACGCTGACAGGAAGAACCTTTCATCAGGGGTTAAGACCTTACCTAAATAAGTAAGAGTCATACTATTTTCATTTAATCATTTTATTTAGAAGATAGTTAAGTAATATTATTTAAATAGTAGTATTAGTGAGCGAAGTACGGGCTGATTTGCATAGGTCAAACGTTGAGGGAAGATCCTTAAACTATGATGGCGGGGCAAAGAGTTTTAAGTGCAGATGCGACGTTATGCGTCAGATTGTTTTCTTTCTTTTGGCTATAAGAGTAGAGGAAGAAAGAACAAAGAAACGATGGATGGACTGTGTGAATGATGATATGGCTAGAAAGAAGGCGCATACTGAGATGACGAGAAATTGAGCAGTTTAGACGAAGAAAACAGACTGTACCGTCCCCAAATAATTTGCAATCAGGGCAGGAAAATGAGGATTGATTTTGAATAGAACTGTATTTTTTTTAAAGCATAGCATGTGATGATTATGATGATGTATGAATGTAGGTGCACCTGCCTATAAAGACGTGATGTTATGATGTTATTCTACCACTAAAACCATTTGACCACTCTCCAAACTAATCTATGACAAAATTCCCAAACGAAATATTCCAGTAGGAAATTACTAATTTATTCGAAATCCCGGCTGCTATTGTTATATAGGCAGTGCCAATCTCCAGCCAATGCGCCATTAGGCTGCGAGATTGAACAAATATTCTAGTGTTTACTGATGCTTTGTCTTCTCTGCATTAATTAGGCTTTTGGTCATGGACAATGGACAAATAGGATAGAGTATTTGTTTGGGAGATTGTTGTGTCAAATATTTTTGTGAAGATTAGGGGATCGGACAAAAATAAAACTAATTCGTCCGTCAGATAGATTTCCAAAAAATATTGAACACATATTTTTTATTTTTTCACATAAACAAAAAATAAAGACGATACAGCGTTTCAAAAACTCATGAAATCCTCAAAACGTCACATGTCAGTTACACAGTTTTCTGCTACAAATGACGTCACAACCCTCCACTCATGATCTTTGAGGCGTTTTATCTTCGTAATTTTTTGTTAATTTGATAAAACAAAACACGTATCCAATATTTTTCGAAAATCTATCTGACGGACTAATTAGAATCATATTTTTTTGACCCAGTCCGATCCCCTCCGGGGTATGCAATACTACCAATGTAGCTGGCTGTTTCTGTCACCAAGTACCTGTTGTTTTCAATGGTTTAATGGCATAATAAAATGTGAGCAAATAATACAAGGTGTATGAACCCTTTACGACGCGACGTTTACGACAACCAAACATTCTGTTCATCAAACAAAGTAATCATCATCATCAGCCTATAATGTTCACACAGCAGGGGGCCCAGGCCTCCTCTCTAGGAGACGGATGGGTTATAATCCACCACACGGGCCCAGTGCGGGTTGGTAGAAGTCACATGTCTCACGATGTTTTCCTTCACCGTTCAACAAAGTAATACTGCGCAAAAAGACAATGACCGAAACTCGTACCAAGAATTCTCATGTTTCAAGATCAAAATGTTACAGTAATTATTTTCATAATTTTTTACGACATTGCGCGGCTGGGATTTGATTTTTGAACAAGGAATTTAATTTAAAGTATAGAAGTATGAGTATTGTTTTACTCCCCATACATGGCGTTCACACAACCAGTTAAAAAGTCGTTCTGTTAGATCTGTCAGCTGATTTTGACAGTTCGGCTGACTTCACATCGTAGAGGTTTCCTTACAATACCTACTTGCCTGGTTTTGAGGTTATTTTCAATTTTATAAAATGGCTCCGAAACTCGGATTTAGTTTACAAAAAGAACTTTTGTAGGAGTTCATATGATAAATGAAGACAATAAAAACAAAGTTTGACGTGACACAGTTTGGTACGAGATTCCATATATCCATAAACATGATCCTTTAATACATCCAAACCACGAACGTATAAACGGAGTTGAAGGTGAAGAACGTGGGAATCGAATCTCGTACTGCCATCGAGGCAGTCAATGACAATAGTAATAAATCATTTATTTCAGATTACATCCATATTTGTTTGTGGTATTGCAAGCTTACAAACTAGTGTGATGATGAAGTTATTTAAAAACATTTTTGATGATTCTTTAAGATTAGATTTTGCATCATAGTATAAATGGCTATTTAATGTCGGATTATGTTTCAACAAAAATAAAAAATAAACTTTGCTAAAATATATGTGAATTACTTACAGCTGGAGAGGATGATATCACATTATCTGCCAAACAGACACACTTAGCATAGAAATCTTCGCTCTCTCAGAACAGCTATGAATTTCATACCCGCACGGCGCGCGTTAGTAAATCTTGAACAAAACAAACACTGTTTTTCAAATGGCTATTTTTATTTGGTAGGAAAATCATTCGCCTTTTGTACGAACTTATATAAGACTTACCATAATTATGTGCTTCTCAGTCAGTGGCTCGAAGTTCTGGGGGCCAATTCTCGATTTTAGAGATGGTGTCGAACTCGACAAAAATTTCTAATGACGTCATTTTTCGACAAATTTAAAAAGTTGCTATTCTGGGGATGTCGAATTCGACATTTGTCGAAAGCTAACGTTAGAGTTCATGTCGAGTGCTTCTGAGCAGTAGAGATGTCATGTCGATTGTAGAGTACGTCATTTCTGAGTGAATTCGTTGAGTTTTGGATTGTACACTGTGTTTTCTTTTCTTTAATTTTTAAATAAAATACGGCTTGGCATCTCATACTTACTGGAAATTCGATTACTCTTTGATTTGTGCCCTTGCCTTGTTTGATTTTTCCCCTCCATGTTAAAATAAAACTTTTAAAATGTAAAACAGCACCCAATAATGATGTAAACACAGTACATGTAAACATAACAAAAGTTTTGAAGGAACCGCAAAAAGGCGCAAATTCTGACACTGACAGACAGTCAACTGTCAATTTGTTTTCTTTATTTTACGAAGAGCATACGAAAATCTTGAAACACACTAAACGTTTCGTTTTATACTTAAATAATTAAGTTTAGTCAGCGTTTTAAAACAAAATCATTCATTAACTCATAGCTACCTAAAACAGAACGTGCGATTCTTCATAATGGTAACATTATCTTCACTCGACTCGACATTTTCGTGACATTTATTTCTATTTTGACTGAGAATACGGAATTCTGCTCAATTCGACATTTTTTGGTAGAGATAGAGATATTTTTAATAGACATAGAGATAGACTTACGATCTCGAACTCGAGATAAATGGCGAAAATCGAGAATTGGCCCCCTGATTGCAAGTCTTACCAAGGGATGTCGTATTACTCCGTGCTGAGTTGCGGTGGTCAGATAGGCAGTCGTTCCATGTATTATACTAGTATTGAGCTACATCCAGTTAGACTGGAAGCCGACCCAAACATCATAATTATGTTGCCCTTTTAGGGTTCAATATCAAAACCCATTTATTCAAACTAGGCTGATAATCAGCACTTTTCGAACGTCAAAATTTACTTTACTTTACTCCACTTTTTTAATGGTACAAGCCCACCAAACTATTCCCAAACCACTGTAATTCCTGTAAGCCAGAATCAACAGTGGCGAACACAAGAAAAGCGCCGAGACAATGAAGCCCGACGAAGTACCAGAGAAACGATTTAACTGTCTTGGATCCCGCAACGAAATTAATCAGAAAAGAATAGCGGAGGAGTAGGAAAAACATAATTTTCACTTCCCTCCATATCAGCAGGAGACAGAACTGAACAAAGCCAATAGGCACACAGGGACGTATACAACTGGGATAAGCCCAGTTGCCTAGCACCACGGATATTATTGTCATTAATATTACTGGGTCCTAAGGTGTGAGCTGTTATTTTGATTCCAATAATAGGTATGACAAAAATGCACTACACACACGCCAACACTACTTCACTTATTACAAGAGACAGTCCCCCATAACGCCCCCCCTTCGACACTTCCTAGTGTTTTAGCTGGAAAGAAGAAGTGGCGGAACCAACTCCCCCGCAACACATCTGTCAGTTAGGTTGGTTAGAAGAACCTGACTCGATACATACAGCTCCGTATACAAATGGCAAAAAACGGAACCCTTATAGATTCGTCATGTCTGTCTGTAAAAGTATACAGACCAATTTAACGTTTACTAAAGTAAAAGAAGTAACCGTACTCGTAGAGCTAGTTTAGAAAACTAGCTCTACTCTATTCTACCAAAAAATAACAAAAAAAAAATAAGTTTAAAAACTAAAACCCGACGGAGTAAAAACGCAGACTAATAAAACCGCGGTCTTAAAAGTATTAAACAAGAAAAATCGTCTAGTAAGTAGATAATTTGATAATTATAATAGAGGACAGCCGTAGTCGCATGCCACTGATGCCTGATACTTCTTCATGGCGTTCTCATTGATACAGAAGTCAGCTGCTAGGTGCCATTAGCAAGGTGTTAGACTTCTACTGACCAAAAACCATTCATGTTCGTTTTTAGCACTTTGTGTCGAGGCCGCGGTATCTCTTTAGGACAACCCGCAGCCCCGACAGGAGCAAATCTTAACTTTACACACAAGTCAATGCGAAAACCTATCTGATTCTAAGATCTACACAAGTACATAAGACGAAGCGATGACAAATAAAGCGACAAGAGAAAACAATAGGTACCCCTTTTATTCCTGACTTCGGGTCAAAAAGTGCGGAATTTGCCCCCTTCATCGCGCCAGGCTTCTAAACTAGTGTGTGTAGGTGTGAGGTGTGTTTGTGTGTGTGTATTATTATTATTTAGTCGTCGGCAGTACCGCGGGGAACTCGTTTCAAGACGGCTTTAGGCCGTGACCTCTGGGGATGGGATTGGGACATAGTTTGGGTGTCGATATCGATCGTTTTGGATTGTTTGTTTTGAGTTACTTTTAGTTAAATGACGCTAACTTAATGTAATGAAAAATAAGATGATATAAAACAAACAATCAAACAACATAAAAATAAAAACAATATAACATTTTTTTTCTTACTTGATGCCCTAAGAAAATCAACATTAGAAAATACATGATTGATAACAATCGTGAAATGTACAGAATATTTATTGCGTAATTATTTTAGTAAGTATCTGTTCTTGCCACAAAAACAAGCTATAGTGGCAAAAAATAAACATAAACACTATCATAAATTTAATAAAAATACACATTTCAATACTAGTAACTTCTATGCTCAAGTCGTTTACAACGATGAAGAACATAGTCCATAGTAAAGAAAAAGGTCAATTATATATTCAGGTTTAAAATAATTACCTTAATCAGCATTTAAGTAGAAACAATGGATCATGCACAATTGAAATCTCATAATCACCTATAAAAAATCAGTGATGAAGACAAAAAAAAATCTTTATCGACAAATCCAATTCGCAAATAGAGCCCATCACTAAAACACGCGTCACTTTCGTGTTTCATCTTTTACACCTTCCATGATGCAATCCTCTGTCTCCCTCACTCACTGGGACCTCTCGCCCTCACACTCCTTGTTCCTTCGAAGACTATCGGCATATGTTTATCGCAGTTTTACATATTCTTATTTTTTTGTAATGGCATTTTTTATATAGTGTTGTAGGACTATTTAATGTTCTAGGTAAGATTTCAAGTTGCCAAGTGTAATTTTTTTTTTTACTTGGTCTTTTTTTGTTAAAGAAGACGCTCGTGACTAGAATAACAGCCTTTCGGGTTAATCTGTGCTTTCCTAGGTTGGTCTATGTATGGGTGACCAACATACCGAGTTTCTTACCTGCCTCAAAAAGAAAATAAATTCTCCGTCACAGCTAATGGTAAAACGCAATCACACTTTGGAATCGAACGCAGGGCCTTACGCTCAGCAGTGGCGCTTGCAACCACTAAACTGTATGTGTTACCAAAGCTGTCGGGGCTGCGGGTCCCGTCGGGGCTGCGGGTTGTTATAAGAGAAACCGCGGCGTCGACGTAAAGGGCTAAGAAGGAACATGGGTGGTTTTTAGTCAGTAGAAGTCTGACACTCCCTTTCGCAGTATTGTATTTGATGATTACCCGCCCCAAAAAAAAAGGTGTTAATTGTGATAATCGTTGAAAGGAATCCATGACCTCTTTGTCAACAAGAAAATCACAAGAAGTGACAACATTTCGAATTAAAATAAAATATAATTATAATACAAAACACATAATTATACTTTACGAGATGAAACTCGGTAGTCACACGTTAAACTTTTAAAATTCTTGAACAATTTTCAATAATTTGAGATGACAGGTGTTAAAGTCAGATTTAAAAGGTTCCCGACCCGCTTTTGACAGGTTAACTGTTAACCCTTCCATTGCGGTTAATATGAGAATAATTTACTGTAACTTATATGGAAGACATGCACGCTTTTCAGCACACCAATATTATTTTGGCTGTAATGTTTAAGTACCACGGAATATAGTAAATGATACCTAGAAGAATAAGCTTCACCGAGGTGGATAATGGATGTAAGTTATTTTATATTCAATTAAATATGTCAATAAATATGTTGCAAATGGGTTGACTAAAAAAATTCAGTCCTGAATTATGATTAAGATTAAGCAACAATTTTAAAGATTTAAAATTTCAATTTAAAGATTTAACATTTCACTGTATTTTTATTGACATATTTAATGGCATATAAAATACTTTTCATCCATTAACCAGCTATTTGTTCTTCGGTCGTGGTCGTTGATAGTAATAGGGCTCCCTCCCCTGTTAGCCTAAAATACTTATCTTAGGCTCTAGGTGAAACCGCGGGCATCAGTTAGTTCATCATCATCATCATTAGCCTATAATGTTCCCACTGCAGGGACTCAGGTCAGGCCTCCTCTCTAGCAGAGGGATGGGCTATAATCCACCACGCAGGCTTAGTGCGGATTGGTAAATGTCACATATCCTCGATTTTTTGGTTCTAAGATATCCTCATGACGGTTTCCTCTCGATGTTTTCCTTCACCGTTTTTAAAGGAGTGATGATGAAATAAATTACACAAAGTAATGCGCCTGCCTGGGTTCGAACCCACGACCAACTGCTTGTAAGTCGGGGCCGCAACCACTGGGCCACCAATAAATCGTTACTATATAATAAATTCAAGTTTTATTTATGTATGTTTAAATGTTTAATTACTCATCTGTCCACGTGTGTCAGATAAGAGATATAAAGACGACTTATGGCCATTACTAATCTTTTTTTCTTTACAAATTATTGTAATTACACATTTTTTTGTTTGGTAATCACAAAACAAGTCAATGAACCCGTTTGAGATGTCGTCCGTCGTTTTTAGAGTTTTTTTTTTTGTTTAAAGTAACTAAGTATATGTTATTTGTTTTTCAGGAGCATGTGGCTATATAATTTCGGTGACTCGAATCGATCTTCAGGTTCAAAAATAAAAAATTAAAATAAAATCAATTTATTTCAGGTCCCCATACAAAATTAATTTAACAACCATTTCAAAATAAAAACAAAAGTAAAAATAAAATAATTATAAAAACAATGTCAAAAAATCAGTAATACTGTGTCAAAAAATCAGAAATACAATTTCACTAAAATGAAATCAAAGTCAATGTCACATAAAAATAATCGAAAATTACATTGAACCCCTTTTAAGTTTAAGACAAAGTTTTTAAGACAAACTATTACATGCTCAGTTTCCTCCGTGCCTCGGAAATACGTTGGTCCCCGTGGTAGTCAGTGACCTGAAAGTCTGCCAACCAGTCTTATTTAGGGGCATCACGATACCCAGTACTAACTGGGTTGTGGATGTCATCATAGGTAGTCGCTCGGCGGCGGCGACCTCTCCCGTCCAGCCCTGTTACAAGCCATGGTCCGGGGCGAGGAGAAATGGGACGCCGTCGCCTCCTTCTGCGAAGAGTGATGCTAGCAAAGGAGGTGGCGGAACGTGAGAGGGAGAGAACCTCACGTCTCAGCTGCCGCGGGAGACGCTCCGGGCGTCGGGGGCCACGTGACGGCTTCCGGCCACCGTAGACGCGGGCCTGTGGACGGTGAGTGATGGGCTAGCTCGCCATCCGTCCATCTTATGACGACACCAGGCCGTGTCGACGGCGGCGGCGCGTTCGTGTTCCACACACGCCTCAAAGAGTTGTCAGCAACATGGAAGGGGCAAAGGCCGACGCCCGTCGGGGCTGCGGGATGTTGTAAGAGATACCACGGCCTTGACACATAGGGCTAAGAACGAACATGGGTGGTTTTTAGTCAGTAACAGTCTGACACTCCCTTTCGCTCTGCCCAAGTGCGGGAGGGGATATTTGATGATGGGAAATCATCAAATATCTCCCGCACTTGGGGACTCCCCAAAAAAAGAAAAAAAGATAGGTAGTCGCTCCATGTAAAGAACTGGTATTCAGCTGTATCCGATTATTCTGGAAGCCAACCCCAACTTAGTTGAGGAAAAGCTAGACATAATATGATGAAATTAAGTTGACTTATCTTAGGTTTGTGTCCAAAAATATGTTTAACAAAGGAATCAATCAAATAACTTATCAATAACTTATTGCCAAGCGGTTGGTCGACTCTTCACGTGACCAGAGGGCTGGCCTATTCTTTGGCTAAAGAATCAGGATTGAAATCCAACGTTGGAATGCTGCCAGCCTTCTGGGCACTTTTCCTGTTGACAGCAATGTGGACGAATTTTGTGACGCCCTGTAATGCTTCTCTTTTTGATATTTGTATATAATTTAATTTAATTTTAGTTCTGTTAATCAATTAAACAGTAACTTAACTATGAAAGGACTGTCCTATGTGAATTCACATCTCATTGCACGAACCAGGAATTGATCTCTCGGTCCAGCCATTGCTATATAATTTTCTGCTTCATCATCATTTTGCACAAAAACTGCCCAAATATAATCGTTTTGCACAAAACTGGACAACCAGTTATTTCGACCTCTGTACCAGTTATAAATTAACACCATACAATACTGGCATTAAGAATTCTGCACAGTTATTAAGTGTGGTGAGTGTACCGGTTCTCGGTGGAACGTTAGTGTCTTTTAGGAATTTAAACAAAAGGCATTTCACTGTAGGTAAGTACCTAACTTATCTTTTGGATTCGCGAAGTAAGAGCTGTTTTGTCAATGGCTGGTAAAATATTAGTGTTTAATAGTGATTAAAATTTAAGGTATCCATATTATAAAGAATTTGTTTTTTTTTATATGGTAACTTAAATATTAATAAATTATGCTTATATTCATTTTCATCTTATGTTAAAATATGACGGTTCTCTTAGTCTTAAGTACTTTTTAAAAACGTAACATCTTTGTTTTCAGAATAGGGTAGTTCACAAAAAAGACCTAATTAGTCCGTCAGATAGATTTCCAAAAAATATTGGACACATATTTTTTCTTTTATCACGTAAACAAAAAATTAAGACTATACAGTGCTTCGAAAAGTCTTGTGACGTCATATTCTAAGAAAGTGACGTCACAAGCTGAGCATGATCTTAGACACGTTTTATTTTCGTATTAATTTGTTAAAACAAAAAATACGTATAAAATAATTTTCGATAATCTCACTGACGGACTAAACAGAATTACGTTTTTTTGAGTCAGTCAACTACCCAATTATATAATGCAGTAAGGATCATTAAAATTTTACAATGCATTTTACTTTCAAAGCAGAAATCTAAATTATTGTATTTTTATCATAATAATATGTATGTTAGTCTGTAAGGAAATAATATGTATATTTGTACGGGCCAAAGGTGGACAACCACCTTTGGCCCGTTAAATAAATGATAAATAATTATGTCATATTTTTTTAAATTAGGTACATACAATATTGGACGGCTTGTGGTATAACAAAGCGTCCTCTTTATTACCTTGATGAACCACTATTTATTGTGCCTTTGTTAAAAAGAAAAATGCAAATGACTTACATACGACGACGTTATGACGTTATGACTTATATTTAAACTTTTAAGTCCCGGCCGACAACAGGTGCGTCCACCACACAAGTCGGTATGCTACAAACTCAAGTATGAAATGATTATTAACGCCCCGACAAGGCGCAAATATGAAAAGTTCACTTTAATATCACACACTGCTATATCAGTTAAAAATATAAACTTACTGAGTAGTCGAATGTATGAGAGAATCGCTTGTGAAATATTTTTACCCGACTGCGACTGAATCCCAAAAGGAGGGTTATGTGTTTGGCGTGTATGTATGAATGTATGTATGTCCGTTTCTTTGTTCCTTCATAACTCCTCAACGGATGAAGGGATTTAAATAAAACATACGTCGTTAGATTCTTGGAAGCAGGCGGGGTTCATTTGAATATTACTAAAATTATGAAATGAAAATAGAATGGACCCCGCCTGCTCCCAAGTTTTGTTTAATTTAAAATGTGCTTGTTTTTTGCTTTTCAGTTTTTTCAGTCGGGTTTTTTAGTTTTTTTTGTAGTAATTTTTGTCACCATCATGTCATCTCGAAATTCAACTTAGATTGTCGTCTGCTTACGAGACTATGCTGTGATCGTTTTGAGGGATAGGCCTCATACCAGGGTGTAAAAACGAATAGAATTAAACGACAGCGCACTAAGAGCACCTTCTGCGGGGTTCAGACCTCTGCATAGGACGTCGCTGGGGCAGCTAGGAGACAGGCTGGATCTGAGGGGCCGGGTCAAGTGAGTTTAGCTACCAGCAACGTATCATCGATATACCGCAGTAATATTTGTTGCGACGAAAGAAACCCTGCCGAGAGCATAATTATAAAAGGTGTAAAAGTACCCGTAAAGCAACCGAAAGGCATTTGTTCTTCCCACCACTGCGATATTTTTTTGTTCTAGACCATACCTGGGAACCCCCTAGTTACAGAGATATTGGGGGTCAAATTCCAAATTTTTACAGCTGTTTTTGTAAATACTATTAGGTTATAACTTCACTTAAATTACCTCCATGACCCGTTTACTATTCAAAGCATCAGCACTAGCAGATTTTTTTAAGAGTGCTACATTGAATTTTACCGTAAAATTTCATTTTTGACCCCAAAAAAAAATGTCGTTTCCTAGCATTTTATTTTTCCGTAGACTTAGTGTGATGGACAGAATGCTTGGTTGACGGCTGTGTGAAGGGTTAATTTACACCCTGTTTGTGAAGAAAACACCTAAATTCTAAATTCATTGTCTCGTTCTGCTACGGTTTAGTAGTCGTAATCGCGACAGCTGAACCTGAGGTTCGATTCCATGATCGGGCAATTTGTTATTGGGCGTAAAGGAAGATGATTTCTAGAAACAGTTTCAACGGGATTCACTGAATCATTTTCATAGATTACCCCAGGCTCATGCATATTATATTCCCGTCGGGGCCGCGGGTTGTACACTAGTTATCGCGGCCTCGACATATAGGGCTAAGAAGGAACATGGGTGGTTTTTAGTCAGTAGAAGTCTGACACTCTCTTTTGCTCTGCCCAAGAGCGGGAGGGATTTTCCACCCACCCAAAAAAAAAGGCTCATGCATAAAATATTCTTCATGATCGTTATCATAGAACTTTGTTCCATTTTGAACCAACAACCAACTTCACAAAACATTGGAATATTTTGACTTTCTATAGAATTTTTAAACCATGAACGCTGAATTCAGTTCATAACTTAAACCACTCAGTAAGATCGCATCAAGATTAAAAATATGTCGACGAAAAACGCCTTCAACATCAGATAATATTGGCTTCAACCAATATAGGTACCTGTTGTACCTATAGCCTGTATGTAGGTAGGTTACATACTGAGTAACCTTGAGAGCCCAGTGGCCCAGTGTTGGCAGACCCGACTTAAGAAGAGTAAGTCGAAGGTTCGAACCCAGGCAGGCGCATTACCGTGTTAATTTCATCACTACTGCTCTCAAAAACGGTATCTAAAAGACATGCATGTGTGAAATCTACTAACCAGCTCTGGGTTCGTGTGATGGATAGATAGCCTATTCCTTTCATAGAGAGGAGGCTTGTGTCCCAGCCGTGGGAATATAATAGGCTGATTACAGTAGGTATACAGGGTGTAAATTAACCCATCACATATACGTCAACCAAGCATACTGTACATTAAACTAAGTCCTCCTCCTCTTAATTTTTTTGCCGGAAAACGACTTTTTTTTTGGGGTCAAAAATCACTTTTTACGGTGAAACTCAATGTAGCACTTTTAAAACATTGTGCTAGTGGATGCTTTGAATAGTAAACGGGTCATGGAGGTAATTTAAGTAAAGTTATAACCTGAAAAACTAGTATTTACAAAAACAGCTGTGCAATTTTTGGAACTTTGACCCAGAATATCTCCGTAACTAGGGGCTTCCCAGGTATGGTTTAGAACAAAAAAATATCGCAGTGGTGGGAAGAACAAGTGCCCTTCGTTTGCTTTAAGGGTACTTTTACATATCTTTTTGTACTGACTTATTTTGTCCAAGATTTCCCACAGTGTTTTTTAGCTGACAAGCCTTTTTTCAACCATGTTAAGGTCAGTTTCCAATCTTACCGATTACCAGTATAGGGTATTTCACCAAAAAAATCTAATTTGTCCGTCTAGCGTCTGTTAGATTATCGAAACATATTGGATACGTGTTTTTTGTTTTAACAAATTAATAAAAATTTACGAAAATAAAACGTGTCAAAGATCATAAGTGGGGGCTTTTGACGTCACTTTGTGGGTAAAAAAGTGCTTACCTTATGACGTCACACGACTTGACGCGACTTTTCGAAGCACTGTATCGTCTTCATCTTTTGTTTAAGTGAAAAAAGAAAAAATAGGTACATGTCCATTAGTTTTTGAAAATCTATCTGACGGACTTATTAGATTTTTTTGGTGAAATACCCATTGTCCATGGAGTGACTGCCTATTTAACTTCCACTACTCACTCAGTACTGGGTAATCCGATACCCCTCAGTTAGACTGAAGTTTCGTTTACTACCAGTAACGACTGTGAAAGATCAATAAATTACATCCAGGACAAACAGCTTAGCGTGCTATCCGAAGCACAGAGGTACCTGTAATGGGTGATCACATATCCACGGACCAACCTAGGCAAGCGTGGCAAACAAAAACAAAATCATAATGTCATCAAAATCGAAAAAGAATTAAAAAAAAAAAAAAACAAAATAATACTAACAAAGACCAAAATAATACTAATAAATTACTGCACCCGCTAAAACAACCGCACCGCTAAACTTGACTCGAGTGGCTGTCACTATTTAGCCACAAACTCCTTCTAAAGCCGAAAACTCATAAAGCATACCATCCTACTTTTAGTACAAAAAAAAACCGGTCGTCGAAAAAAGGTTTTAAAACAACATCTCGACCCAACGTAGACCTCAAAAGTGCTTGTAAAACAAAAGCCAGTACTATTAACACATGCAAATGGGCTTTTTGTTGTGTCGTCTTTATTTGACAAACAAAACCTGGGCGCCGCACTTCAACACCTCGAAAAAACCTACTCAAACGGGCATGCCGCAACGTTTGGTTAGGTTAGACGGGGTGGGAGAAAAAATGGATGGATGGATGGAATTTGGTGCGTCTTAAGTTGCGTAGGTATGACTTCGGTTAAGGGTTTTGTGTTTTCTTGATCATCGTACCCCAGCACTATGTTCCTAATTTTTAAAAACAACTTGACTAAACATAATATATTTTCTTCTGCCATTGTATCAGTTTAAAAGTATTAATCTCCTTCTTACAAATAGCCTTTCAGTCTTACCGAAAGCAGTTGAATAGGTATCAGTATTTTACACAATCATGACCTCTTGGTAAGACTGCGAATCTGACCTCTTGGTAAGACTGCGAATCTGACCTCTTGGTAAGTCTGCGAATCTGACCTCTTGGTAAGACTGGTAATCAGACTTTCGGGTCACTAATCTTTGACAGTAACAGGTATACACGTTACGACTGCCAAAGATCTACAAACAGCTGGAACCAATTAACGTGCTTTTCGAGGTAGGGGGGGGGGCCCTCGGTTTGTAATGTGTCCAACATCTACAGAGCAACCTAGGCTAGAGCGGCTTAAGGATACTAAGTAACTTGAATTCATCATCATCATCATCATCATCATGATCAGCTTATAATGTTCCCACTGCAGGGACTCAGGCCTTCTCTCTAGGAGAGGGCTGGACTGTAATCCACCACGCGGGCCCAGTGCGGGTTGGTAGATGTCACATGTCTTCGAATTTTTTGGATCTTAGACATGCCGTTTCCTCACGATGTTTTCAAGAATTACCTCGCTTTAAATAATAGAAAGAAACCCTATCTCCTGTCATAGTTAATTATAATTAAAACTTCTTGCTAAAACTAATTTAACAACAGGAAAGAGCGTACTTGAACTGATTAACATTCAAAAGACGTCGAAACATTATTGATAATCCAAAATGGCTGAAAGTTTTGGGTGGGCTTCATTATCTATAACAACTGATTGACGAGACTTGAATTTTAATTATGTTGAATCATTGTCAAAAGTGATGGATTAATTATAAATTAGTTAAAATTTTGCGCTTTTAACCGACTTCTAACTGTTTCGTTTGTCTAGTGGTCAAGCGCGACTGCTGATCATGTATTCCTGGCTTTGATACCCGGACTGCTGATCATGTAGTCCTGGCTTTGATACCCGGATCGGTATCAAAGTGTTATTGGGTTTTTCCCTCAAGAATTTCTTAGAAGCAGCCACAAGGTCTGTATTAGTGTCCGTCTGACGGCAATAGGCTCGCCCTATATCACATGGCATTTAACATAACTTGCTAAATGTGGGTTTACTATTAAGTATGTAGGTACACATCTGCCTAACCCCTTTTTTTTTCGGGGGATGGTAAATCATCAAATAACCCCTCCCGCTCATGGGCAGAGCGAAAGGGAGTGTCAGACTTCTACTGACTAAAATCCACCCATGTTCCTTCTTAGCCCTGTACCTATGTCAAGGCCGCGGTATCTCTTACAACATCACGCAGCCATCATATCGCATGCTTACGTCATACAAAGAACACACCCTCCAAGTTGCAAGCCTCTACGATCAGCGGATCTGCCTAAACCCTGGCATGCATGTCAGGCTTGATGTTATGTTATGTGTGAATCATAGACAAAATTAATCATTATTATTCAGTAATTAGACATTTTTCGCTGTCGCGGATCCCATTTTATTCAAGACTAGCTGTTGCGGCTTCACCCGCTACAACTCGAAAATTATCCCACGGGAAGATAAAAACAGACTTTTATGCTGCTAATCTTTCGAGTTAAGGCTTTTGACATCCTGAGTATACAAGAGGACAAAACACACCCCTGGTAGGAGGATCCTCATTCTTTAAACATTCATTTTTTATTTGGGGTGGGAAATCATCAAATGACTTCTCCCGCTGGGCAGAGCGGAAGGGAGTTTCAGACTTCTACTGACTAAAAACCACCCATGTTCCTTCTTAGCCCTTTGTGTCGAGGCCACGGTATCTCTTTCGAACAACCTGCAGTCTTAATTCTTCATACCTTTAGGGGTATGTAGACTGGCCGCGGGTTGTACACTAGTTATCGCGGCCTCGACATAGAGGGCTAAGAAGGAACATGGGTGGTTTTTAGTCAGTAGAAGTCTGACACTCCCTTTCGCTCTGCCCAAGAGCGGGAGGGGTTATTCGATGATTTTCCACCCGGCAAAAAAAAATAAAAAAGGGGTATTAAGACGGCTGCGGGTTGTTATTATTTATTTAAGAAAGGTAGCTTCACAGGTCGCACTAAAATAATAGAATAATTAATTATGGAAATAAGTTAGAGCATTATCAAATGGATCATCGTTTTTATATAACCCACATTATTTGTTTCGCAATACACATAATTAACATCTTTAAACTAAAGGAGAACGTCCTCTGCCTATCCACTTTCAAACTAAACCTTGAATGTAAAACAACAAAAGGTTTTTTTGTTAGTTTTTATGCGTCCGACGCGTCTCAGGAAACGTACCCGGGACTTCGAATTAGTATGCAATGTTTATGTTATTGCGTCACGCAATATTTGAAGATATAGGATGTTGTTTTTAATCATATTTAATAAAATATCCATTAAGTACCTAAATTAAACCATGGTCATAATTTATTAACCGACTTCAATTCTCATCTCCGTTGTATTATGATTCTTAAATCATAATAAGTCCTTCACTTATGAATGGATTTGAAAAACTATTTTTATGTAAAAGGATAAAACGTACTATTTAATAGGTATTAGGTCCTATTGAATTTTCACAGCGCGTATTGACAACGTCATCTGCTACGATCCTTTTTTTTTTGGTCGGTGGTAAATCATCAAATAACCAATCCCTTTCGCTCTGCCCAAGAGCGGCTCTTGGGCAGAGCGAAAGGGAGTGTCAGACTTCCACTAAACCAAAAACCACCCATTTTCTTAACCCTATATGTCGAAGCCGCGGCATCTCTTACAACATCCCGCAGCCCCGAGGATCCTTACACAACATTTGCCTGCCTCGACAACGTTCAGCCATCTATCTGTACACACTCGCATTTTTTTTAGAAATTCCAAGTACAGGTAACATGCACAATTGCACACAAACAGCTCATGTTTTATTGTTCAGACTTGTACTGAATTAAATAAATCAGCAACACTTTGTAAACAAAAAGTATTTCGTACAATGTATGTTTAGCTTCGCAGATTCGATTGAATAAAAACTTAAAAAGTCAGCTTTTAAACCAATTTTGGAAGGAATTCTGAAATAACTGTGCACTTATTTTTCACACTGAAAATAAAATTACTCGCAAAGTAACAACAACTCATAAGATAGAAAAGGGTACAGTCACGAACCCCAATTTATATGGGTACACTTTTCAACGTTTATAAACAGCTAGCTGATGACCACAGTTTCGCTCGCGTGGATGTCAGTTGTAGCGATCGATGTTGGCTATCGCGACCAAAATTATCTCCCCCCCCCCCCCTTTCAACCTCTTACAACCCTTTTTAGCATAAAAAGTAGCCTTTGTCCTTTCTCAGACTATTATGTGTATCAAATTTCATTTAAATCGAGTAACGATTTACACGTACTGTTTTGATTTCATTTTCATGTTACCTACGTAACGAATCTAATATTTTAGAAACCATAATTATCATAAAGTAGGCAATCGTCAAATCACAAGAAAATCTGGTTTTATCTTTGACAAGTGTATACTTATTGTTGCATGTGACTGTACAATTTATTACTAACCATTTGTTTTTTGTATTTTTTTTTGGTTTTGTAAGCAGTTATAAATGTAACAAAACAATTATCCCGGAATAGATCTTCGAAAACACTTGAAAAGGAAACCATAGCATACAATATATCTCTTTAAATATAACACAAAATTACTTCCTCACAAAATGTCCTTGTTCATTTTCGTAACAATGTCATAAATTATTAAGAGTACGGAACCGCAAACGCTTGTGGTTGGCTTCACTGCCACCGCAATGATTACGGAACCCTAATATTATGTTGTCACAGTTTTTGTATGACGTCTTGACAGTGCGGTGAGAATCACGTTTAAATAAATATTCTTGTTTTGTGCATTTTTATTATTGTAAGAAAAGTGATCGCAAAATTACGTGTAGTGCAGCTTTGGTCTTTTGTTGATGCATTCTTTCGAATAATTGAAACGTCCGTTCCTTTGTTTTTTTTTTTAAATATCTCTTGAAGACAACGTCGCGAAATTGTCTACACTAATAATATTATAAAGTGAGATATAAATTGAGACCAACATCTGAGGAGGCTCTCGTTAGCCAGCTGGATCAGGGTCTTGATACAGAGAGCGGTACTCCTGGACACGGCTTGCATTGTTAGGAGGTTCCTTTCTCTGGAGCCCTGACTGCCGGTAGCTTGGACTCTGTTCCCGATACCGGTGGGCTACTATTTTTTATATTTCTAAATGTTTTTATATTATTTTGTATAGGAATATTTAAAAATATAATTTATATGTATAAAGTTAAAGAAAGGAAATAATAAAGTGGAAAAAATAGTTTGTTTGTTCGTAACGAATAGGCTCCGAAACTACTAGACCGATTTGAAAAATTCTTTCACCGTTGGAAGCTACACTTAGGCTACTTTTTATCCCTGCATTCCCACGGGAACGGGACCTACGCGGGTGAAACTGCGTGACGTCCGCTAGTCTAAAATAAAAGTAGCAAGTTTTAGTTCTTAAACGATTTAATCCAATTGTACCAACACTCACATTAAAGGATAAACCTGTTGCCATCAATCACATGTTCTTGAAACCAGCCTTATTTTAATGTTTTAGGCACTGACTCCAAAACTATAGCAAATCTGCGTTAAAAACAAAAAACATAAATCTTCTTCATTACGTGTCGATGGTCTCAAATCGTGTTAGACCAGTATGTAGCCACCTGCACAGCTCCATCATTGGTTCCAGTAAATCCTGAAATGTGCAAGAATTTGTGCAGGATGGACAGGATATGAGGTGGTGCATATCTTGTTGTAGGGCCTCACACTGGCAATTTGTTTCGGATGTATCGAGGAACAAAATTTGGCAAAAAACAATTGACGTTTGAAGGGGCACAGTTATACAACAAACTACCAGCTTGTATAAAGGGTTTGCACTCATTCAATGCATTCAAGACTCAACTATCTGAATACCTTATCGCAAATTCTCAAAAACTAAATGCACTGAATGGATGCAACTACTGAACTACTGAATAATGTATAATAACTACTGAATAATGTGTGACGCCGTGACGAACTATTTTACTACTAATATTAGCTTAAGGACATCTGTTCTCTTGTAAGTGACTTTGTGTCTTTTTTGAGAATAAAATATCTTTAAACCTATACCCAAAACAAAAAAAAAACGTAAATAGAAAACCGCAACACCCTATACCACACTACCCATAATCCCGCAGTGATTAGCACATAATAAAAAGAGGTTAGGATCTTTGGCGCCGTCTCTATGCAAATAATATATTATCCGTCTCTAACTGAATCTATGGGAAATCGTAAAAATTGACCTTGAATAAACAATGAACGAAGATTCTTTGGATAAATTACGGAGGTATAAAACTTGTATTCTTTTATTCTAGAATTGTAGAAGTGATATAATTTTATGTTGATTGATATTATGGTCTATAAGTTATGTATGATCACATAGCTAAGTAGACATAGCTAAGTGTTACTTATTTATTAAAAAAAAAATTGGTTGTTCCATATAATTTTAATGACGAATATATTACAATTTTTTTTTCGGTACATTACGATACATACATTGCGAAACTGAACCAAAAGATGAGTTGCAAAAATGTCCCACTTCCGACTGCAAAGATAAGAATCTCAAAAAATAGCTAATAATAAGTATAAATAAATTATAAAAAATAATCGGTACCTCTCCGCACAAAATAACACATTTCGCTAGATATTGCGTTGACTGCTTTAGGTTCATTTTTCTTATATTTAATGTCATTTTATGTATTTAAAAATGTTTTATGGAAGTAGACATGATCAATTTAAATAATTACTACAAAAAACTCTTAATATAATAAAATTACAATTTAGAAGCAGAGTCGGATAAAAAATAACAATCAAACCAAATTTTTCGACATCGTCATTGCATGAACCTCAAGCGCTTTTTTTTTAGCGGGTGGAAAATCATCGAATAACCCCTTCCGCTCTTGGGCAGAGCGAAAGGGAGTGTCAGACTTCTACTGACTAAAAACCACCCATGTTCCTTCCTCTATGTCGAGGTAACTAGTTACAGGCGATAACTAGTGTACAACCCGCGGCTCCGATGAGCGTCGGCCCTTTCGGGCCCCTCCCATGTTGCTGACATCTCTTTGAGGCGCGCGTGGAATACGAACGCGCCGTCGTCACGGCCTGTTTTTGTCGTAAGACGGACGGACGGCGAGTTAGCCCATCACTCACCGTCCACAGGCCCGCGTCTACGGTGGCCGGAGGTCATCGCGAGACCCCCGACGCCCGGAGCGCCTCCCGCGGCGGCCAGGACGAGAGGTTTTCTCCTTCTCGCGTTCCGCCACCTCCGCTTTATATAAGGTTTATTTTAGTGGTCACTATTATGATAAATTACGCAAAAAATTAAATGCAGTATTTAATCTGCACTCGGTACCCTGTGTCACGTTTTAGCAGGATCTCGTGTTGACAGAGATCGCCTCTCACTCAGACTCAGAACCAGACTCAATTTGATTTGATTTGATTTGATTTGAAACTAAAGTGCAATAATAAACAAAAACCACGTATCCAATATTTTTCGATAATCTAACAGACGAATTCGATTTTTTTGGTCTATTGGAGCCGGTAGGTGGCACCGCTGTCCGGGCAGGACAATGTCTGTCAGGTCCGCTAGTAGATAATATAAATTGTTTTGTATCTTTGCCTGTGTGGATGATGTCCTAGTACCTTCAGTTACAGGGTTGATACCAAACCAAATTAATACCTGACAGGCAAGCTTATGGAGCAGCGGTAGCCCTGTGGTGTCGGCCCCGACTTACGAACAGTAGGTCGTGGGTTCGAACCCAAACAGGCACATTACTTTGTGTAATTTATTTCATCACCGCTGCTCTCAAAACGGTAAAGGAATACATCGTGAGGAAACCGGCATGTCTTAGAACCCAAAAATTCGAAGACATGTGACATCTACCAATCCGCACTTTGCCCGCGTGGTAGATTATAGCCCATTCCCTCTCAAAGAGAGGCCTGTGTCCCAGCAGTGGGAACATTAATAGGCTGTTGATGATGATGATGAGGCAAGCCTATTACTGAAAAGTTTCTGAAAGAAAAACCCAACACCACTCTGCTCCACCTGGGAATCAAAATTAGGACTCACAGCAGTCCCGAAAACAAACATCAATATTTCCCATAAAATCGATCTAAATTATTCACTATAACTGCGACACGTAAATTGAAAACTGACACCCATTGCTCGCAGTTTCATTCTACTTTTAATATTTTCATGAAATGTCTGTTCATCATACAAATATTTTTTTATTTGAGTTTCCCGATGATATTTGCTTTGAAAACAGAAGCTGATTGGTTGCGAACAGACATGCATATTTATTTGTTATTATATGACTGTGTAGCAACATGAGTTTTTTTGCGATTAATGAAATATTATCGAGGATTAATTGATTCTGTGTTGTTGATGGTTGTTTAATATCATTATGAATCTGTTTGACGCTATTGTTTATTACGGTTTTGAAAATGATGGCAAAGATGGTACAATCGAAAACGCACACTAAGGTGGTGGTGAAAATAATCTGAAAGTGGAATTTTGAAGTGCAAAAGTACAGCATATGTACCTACATGAAACAATGGCTTTTTAATAGGGAATCAGACAAAAAAGACTAATTAGTTCATCAGATAGATTTCCAAAAAATATTGGACACGTACCTATTTTTTCTTTTTTCACATAAACAAAAAATGAAGACGATACAGTAGGTACTTCGAAAAATCGTGAACTCCTCGAAAACATCACATTTTAGTACATTTTTACCTACAAATGACGTCAGAACCCCCCACTCATGATCTTTGACGCGTCTTATATTCGTAAATTTTTATTAATTTGATAAAACAAAAAACACGTTTCCAATATTTTTCGATAATCTAACAGACGGACTAATTAGAATCATATTTTTTTGACTCTGTCCGATGCCCTATGACATGCGAGGGGTTAACCAGTGGTGTGTCGTGTCTGTTTCTATAAAAACGTTGCCCCACACTAGAAATTTCTCCTGTATCGTGGGTACTTTCGTAAACATTAATTTAAACTCAAATACCCAGACCCGAGACAACTATCTATAGGTCAGAGTAGCTTTAGGTCGAAAGAGATACCGCGGTCTCGACACAAAGGGCTAAGAAGAAACATGGGTGGTTTTTAGTCAGTAGAAGTCTGACACTCCCTTCAGCTCTGCCCAGAGCGGGGGGTTTGTTTGATGATTTCCCAACTCTAAAAAAAATGGTCTAAACGACTGGAAGTAATGGTCTAACTGCGGTACTCAGAGATGTTTAATGATTACTTAAGCCGTCTCTTAGTAAAGATTTGACATATTTTTGTATGACAAAACTGTCAAAACCTTAACTAAGTGAAGGCCTAAGTAATTATTAAAGCTCTCTTAAGACATGCCGGTTTCCTCACGATGTTTTAGAGCAGCGGTAATGAAATAAATTATACAAAGTCATGCGCCTGTTTGGGTTCGAACCCACGACTTACAAAATAAAACATAACAAATACAAAAATACCACAATATTTTTCATTTCCATCCTCACTCCGTTCCACTAACTACATCGCAATTTCAAATTTAAAAAATCAAACTCATTCAAGCCGATGAAAGGTCCGTTTTAAATATTTACACTCGTTACTCCAAAACTGATTAAAGAAATTCATTTTGACGTTCCAAAGATAAAAGATTGCGAAAGAAATCGACCGTTTGTTTTGTATTTTAGTCTAAATGAATGCTGAATGAATCTCAACCTTATGTGATTGAGATAAAGAGGTTGATTGGTGATGAATCCAATCTAAATTTTGGGCGGGCCAGCCGCTGAAATATAAGCGATGATCACGAATGTAGTTCAGGAGCTAGGGTAGCAAGATTTAAGGTGATATAGAGAGGTAATAAAAGTAGAAAAAGTGTGATTCCATGTCTCAGTGACTTTATAAAGCAAAGTATAATAATTATAAAGTTTAAAACGTAAGGTTTTTTTTTAAACGTTGCACTGTTTACATTTGTTTGGTATTCTTTTCGTCGCCTCATTGTCTTATCAATTTCTTTCATCTAATCACATTTCTAGCTTTTTCTAAGTATGTTGGGATCGGCCTCCATTTTAACCAGAAGCAGTTAAGTATCAGTTTAACATGCTCTAACCTCAACAACCAAGATCATCATCATCATCATCAGCCTATATTGTTCCCACTGCAGGAACTTGGACCTCCTCTTCTAGAGGTATGTCCTATAATCCACCACCCGGGCCCAGTGCGGGTTGGTAAATGTCACTTGTCTTCGAATTTTCTGATTCTAAGACATGTCGGTTTCCTCACGATGTTTTCCTTCACCGTTTTGAGAGCAGCGGTGATGAAATAAATTACACAAAAAAATGCGCCTGCCTGGATTCGAACCCACGACCTACTGTTCGTAAGTCGGGGCCGACACCACTGGGCCACCGCTGCTCTGAACAACCCTGACACTACTGGGTAATAGGATACCCTTCGGGTAAGATTGGTTGTCAGACTTTAAGGCCACTGACTACGTCTAACAACTGTCAAAGATCTACAATTGACAGCCGGGACAAACGCTTTAGTTAACGCGTTTTCCGAGCCACAGGAGAAAACAGCATTGGTCACATTTGATCACCCATCCACGGATCACATTAGGTAATCGCGACTTACTAAAAAAATTTGTTAATCCGTCTGTTAGATTATCGAATAATATTGGATAAGTACGTATTTTTTGTTTCATCAAATCAATAAAAATTGACGAAGATAAAACGCTACTAATGTCTTAGAATATGAGGTCATACGAGTTTTCAACTGTATCGTCTTCATTGTTTGCTTACGTGAGAAAAGTGTCTAATATTTTTTGGAAATCTATCTGACCGACTGACTTTTTTTGTTAACTACCGTATTGTTATTATCTACCTCCTTTATCGATTACGGTTATTGTAAGATATATTTGGGTAAAACTGACTTAAATATATATAAGTTATCTTAATCAAGGATCGAATGACTCAACTGTGTTTCTGTTAGTAATTAATGATTTTATTGTCAGTTGGTTATCAAGTACAAATAAATACAAATGCTTTAGCAACAAAATATTACTTTACCTGTAAGTAATTAAATAAACAACATTCAAAGCTATTCATTTAACGGGATATCGTCTCTTTTAGAATCGTCTTCCAGGTATTTTAATTAACAATAAAGTTTTCAGTTTTCTCTTCAAATCACAATGACATGCGTAATGCTGTCATAAGTGTCAATTATTATGTCGCAGGGAAATGCGAATATCAGGGAAATCACGAAATCCCGGTAGAATTATCGAATTATCTTGTTTACTACGTCTTCTTACTAAAAGTATCTAGTGATAAGACAAAAAACCTATTCATCGTCAGTGATATCATGTCGTTTCACTAATCTAAATCTAGTAAAATGTCAGAAAAGCCGATCTACTGCCGAATAAAAATTTAGCTATGCATTTCTCTAGCTCGCTCTAGTACCCCAAAGGGGCACTTGTGCCACAAATTGAACTGTCACAAGTTACCTGGAAAATGGGGCTTTGAAAAATGTAATTCTGAAAAATCAAAGGTCCGGTGGAAAACCAAAAGATGACAGGGGATGAAAGTTTGTATGGAAACCCGTAATTTTCACGTGGGTGAAGCCGCGGGCAAGAACTAGTTTCGAAATATAATGACCAGAAAGCGGTTTTGACAGTGCTTGAGTTTTGAAATTTCCTTGAATCCTATTTAAAGAATACGCTGAAACACTCCCAACAGGAAATCGGATAGTACTCAGCCCAACATAAGAGCAACTCCAGGATTTGCCTGTATCAATTTCATTAAGTTTGATTTGAAGTAGTTCTGTACCTTATTAAGGAGATTTTCTGAAAAGTGGTTATTAATGAGGACTAGAAATAAAATATGTTAATTGAAAAAGTTTCTGATCTACGTGATTTATCTTACTAAGCTTTTTCAGGGTTATGTGAAAATAAATAGAACTTTTTAGACGCGGGCCTGTGGACGGCGAGTGATGGGCTAGCTCGCCGTCCGTCCGTCTTATGACGACGACAGACGGTGTCAACGGCGCGTTCGTGTTCCACGCGCGCCTCAAAGAGATTTCAGCAACATGGAAGTGGCCCGCAAGGGCCGACGCCCGTCGGGGCTGCGGAATGCTGTAAGAGATACCGCGGCCTTGACATATAGGGCTAAGAAGGAACGTGGGTGGTTTTTAGTCAGTAGAAGTCTGGCACTCCCTTTCGCTCTGCCCAAGAGCGGGAGAGTTTATTTGATGATTTCCCACCCCCAGAAAAAAATAAAAAAATAGGCAATTGACGTGCGATTAGTGGGTACTTACATCAATTTCTCTGAATACTTGTTTTTCGCTTAGATAATAATTCTAAAGCGTCAAGTAGATGATGTTTACGACGGGGCTGCGGGCTGTTCGAAAGAGATACCGCGGCCTCGAAACAAATGGCTAATATGGAACATGAGTGGTTTTTAGTCAGTAGAAGTCTGACACTACCTATCGCTCTGCCCAGAGCGGGAGGAGTCGTTTGATGATTTCCACGCCCCAAAAAAAGTAGATGATGTTGTTAACCTGCTATCCGACTCCCGGCCTAACCTGGCAGTTAACAGCAAGCAACGAGTTGATTCGTATTGATGGTTCCGTACGGTGGCGACTGCCAACTTAATTGGTTTTCGCTTCGTGTTTATGCGTGTAGATTTTTCGGGTTAGGGTTCCGCAAATAGCATAAAATAAATACCATCGGAATTACACTCACATAATTGGCAACACGCACTGGGCCCGCGTGGTGGATTATAGCCCATCCCTCTCCTAGAGAGGAGGCCTGAGTTCCTGGGAACATTATAGGCTGATGATGATGATGATCTATTCGAGTAGATAAGTTTATAAAAGAAGACTGGCTGTAATTGCAACTGCTAATCATAGAGACGTGGATTTTAAGCTCTGTACTTATTCCTTTGAAAAAGCGATTGTCGGTGGAGTGGTCACAGACACTAGATTACTAATTACACTCTATTGAAGGATTCTCTGTACTGGTATTGTAATTTGTTATTAGATATGTTATTCTCAGTAACCGCCTTAATACAAAAGTGGTTAAACCTGGATTTAACTTAGACTTAGACTTGGTTTATCTCGCATGCCGTCTCACTTCGATAATATTCAAAAGAAAGTGACGGTATGCGAGATGAACCAAGTCTAAGTTGAACCCAGGTTTAACCACTTTTGTAATAAGGCCATGAAAGTCTTACTTGAGGTTCAATCATTATAAATAGAATTAAGTTTTGAACAAATATAGTACATTACTGCCGCGGTCTATAATGACTACTTTGCTGGTCGCGCTGATGATGGCCGACAGCGCAGCGTAGCGCAGCTCCAGGCCGACACAGCGCGGTCAGCGTGCAGCACTTGATGGACGAGCTGAGATAAAGGCCGAGACCGTAGGCCGAGGCCTTTACAGCGAGGACAGCAAGGGCTGCAATGATGGCCAAGCTGAAAGGCCTAGAGCGTAGCTAGGCTAGCTCGAGGCAATCATAGCGTGACCAGCGAAGCAGTCATTGTGGGCCAAGGTTTGTATAGTGCTTTACTCAAAAATGCAAGTACCTAATCTAAATAAAACCAGCAAGTAATTTAAATAAAAAATATATTAATTAACTAGACTTTTAATTAAAATGACAATTATGAAAAGTACAGTTACTAAAATTCAACACCGACTTTCCCGGTTTGATATTACTGATAGTTTGCGATAATTCTAATGCGGTGTTTGACTGCTGGATTATTTCTTCATTTATTACTTCATTTAAATCTTTTTTTTTTTTTACCTTTAGACGTACAAACAGCTGTGTTTTAAATAAAATCTTTTTGGAATTGATTTTTTAAAACGTTGAAACGTCAAAATAGCGGCCGGCAAAACATTGCCGGCCTGTTAGAGCGGCCAGCAAAACTTTGCCGGCCGCTCCTTGAAACAGACCGGCAAGGTCGACTTTGCTCAAACAAGTTTGTCAAAATAATGACAACATTACATGCATTTTTGAGTAAAATACTGTTTTTTTTTCATAAGGTCAAAGTGAAGTGTTTATTTGATTTCTCAGCATTACAAAAACAAAAAAAAAAATGTAAAAATTTTAGATGTATTTCTCAGCATTCGTCCGCAGTCTGGATCTGTGCTCTGTCCATGGTAATAGTCCCCGTTATTCCTTCGGACTTCATAATAGGGTATTTCGCCAAAAAAATCTGATATATTTCTAGTAAATAATGGACACGTATTTTTTCTTTTTTGACGTAAACCAAAGATGAACACAATACAGTGCTTCGAAAAGTAGTGTAACGTCACAAGCCCCCACTCATGACCTTTGACTCATATCTTTGACTCATTAAATTTTTGTCAATATTTATTAATTAGACAAAACAAAAAACATGTACCTATCCAATATTTTTCGGTAATCTAACGAACGGACTTATTAGATTTTTTTGGTGATAAAGCCTGTTGAATGAAACTGTATCTGGCTAATTACAATACGTAACATTACGCCGGTAATCCCGGAAGAGTTAGGCAAAGGTGTTCCAGTTCACTCACATTTCGCCAATTATGTTTAAGTTAAACAGACATAGGTACAGATGGCTTTTATTGGGGTGGGACATCATCAAATACGCCTCCCGCTCTTGGGCAGAGCGAAAGGGAGTGTCAGACTTTTACTGACTAAAAACCACCCATGTTCCTTCTTAGCCCTATATGTCAAGGCCGCGGTATCTAGAACATCCCGACCTGTAATAATATAATATTATACATCGATTTGTCTACATATTTGTGAAGGATTTGGAAACTATAGGGAGCACAATGAAACATGGACTTCACCAAGACACGTATATTTGGAGACTGACTCGCGGCTTGCAACGTACATTAACTTAAATCTAAATACCCACTTATTCGAATATATCACAACTTGATGACCCTAAAATCTACGCTAATACAGAACCCATCCCATTGAACAAATCCAAATTCCTTTTATTTTTTCACAAGATACTTTTCAAGTAATCAGAAGGCTTTCTTTTTGCCTCAGGAAGCCAAATATAATTGAAGCTCGTAAACAAACATTTAGGTTTTACATCAAAATCTTTTGATGATTAATGTTATTAAATTAATTTCTCTTTATAATTTAAAATTGACGAGTATTTATTTAGCAGTACCTAGTCATTTAGTACTTGAGTTGTTTGCAATTTTATGCTGATTGCTATGTAGAGTAAATTGGTATGTTTCTGCTAATTGCAGAAGATGTATTTATTGTCAATTAAACAATAAAAGAAAGCCAATTATGTGTACTTGAAATATTAATTATTACAGCCAACATTTTATCTCATCTCTCCAACAATCAATGTCATAATATTTCTTTCATCACTTTGTCGTAATGTCTATACTTTTGATAAGAATTTCTTAGTAGGAGTCACGGAGTCTGTATGTGATCCTAATTGATAACAATAGTCTCCTTATTACGTAATACTTGAACCTTGGCAAGCTGACTAGTATCTTCTCTTTCAACTTACCACAGTGTCCCAAGAAGAAAGTCTATATGACCAGTGTGTGTTGCCAGTGATTACATACGGGACCGAAACGTGGTAACTTACACCTCACTAGAAGGCTTAAAGTCACCCAAAGGGCATTGGAGAGGGCTATGCTCGGAGTTTCCTTGCGTGATCAAATCAGAAATGAAGACCAATAATGAGAAACAAGGTTACCGACGTAGCCCGAAGAATCGCCAGACTTAAGTGGCAATGGGCAGGGCACATTGCTCGCAGAACGGATGGTCGATGGGGCCGAAAAGTTCTGGAGTGGCAACTGCGAACCGGAAGACGATGCGTTGGAAGGCCTTCCACTAGGTGGACCGATCACTTGGTGAAGGTTGCGGGAGTCCGCTGGATGCGAGACGCACGGGATGTGGCGACACTTTGGGGAGGCCTATGTCCAGCAGTGGACGTCTTTTGGCTGAAATGATGATGATGAAGACTTGAACCTAGCGAAATATGGGTGTACTATTAGGTATACCTCTGCCTATCCCTTTGAGGATCACAGGCGTGAGGATTAGGAATGTTATGTTATTAAGACTCAATATTACTAAGAACACCTTTCGTTGGTCAGGGGTAAAATTAAAACCAAGACTAAACAAAAACACAGATTTGAAATGTAAAAATATGTAAAACTAAAAATCTTCAAATATTAAGAACGTACATGAGAGGGAACTGATTAGTGATCAATACAATTGGTGCGCAGGAGTGCGTCTACGTCGGTCGGGCGCTATCGGAAGCTGGGCTATTGTCATGCGTACGCGCATACTTTAGTTGTGTAGTGTGGATAAGCATCTGCAAACAGGAGAATATAAATAAGGGTTTTTTACTGAAAGCCTCTTTTCGTACAGAGAGGGAAAGAGCGAGGGTCTCGATGTTATGCCATCAACCGCCGCTAAGTTAAACCCAATAACACTTTGTTGAGGAGGAGATCCGAGGATCTCATGCTGAGCTGAATCGATCAACGAATTGAATCAGTCTTACTTACCAGTCCCAGTCCCATGAGGACCATGGGACTGGGACTGTCAGTGCAGACAGCCTCAGCATAATCATCATTCGTCGGCCTCTATCCCAATAGGGATGTTAACTGACAAAAAAAAATATGATTCTAATTAGCCCGTCTGTTAGATTATCGAAAAATATTGGATACGTATTTTTTGTTTTATCAAATCAATAAAAATTGACGAAGATAAAACGCGTCAAAGATTTGTGACGTCACTCATCGGTAAAAAATGTCTTGGAATATGACGTCACACGAGTTTTCAAAGCACTGTATCGTCTTCATTGTTTGTTTACGTGAAAAAAGAAAAAATACGTGTCCAATATATTTTGGAAATCTATGTGACGGACTCATTAGATTTTTTTTGTCAACGACCCTATTTATTTCGGGTCGATGCAGCATATATTCATTATTCGTCATCATTTATTACTCATCATACAGCTGATCGTTTTATGGGGCTTCCTCCAAAGATTTTTTTTCCACAACTTGAGCTATAGTGACAAGAACCACTGAGAGGAGCTCCTGGCCAAAAATAACAGCTTCTCTGGTCGATTTATTGAATAAGCCGTGCTCGGCTAGGTTAAGCTGTGGATGGGTGACTATCCATTACATATCGACTTTCTTCCGTTTCTCGTTATGCATGTTAAGCTGTTCGTCCCACATGTCTATGCAGCTCTTCAGCAGTCGTTCCACGTAGTCAGTGGCCTGAAAGTGCGATTACCAGTCTTACCAAATGGAATTGTATTACCAGTCTTACCAAAGGGAATTGTATTACCAGTCTTACCAAAAGCAATTGTATTACCAGTCTTACCAAGGGGAATTGTATCACCAGTCTTACCAAAAGGAATTGTATCACCAGTCTTACCAAAGGGAATTGTATTACCAGTCTTACCAAAAGAAATTGTATTACCCAGTACAACATGGGTTTTGGAGGTCAGATAGGCAGTCGCTAGCCGTCTACCGTATCTCTACCGAGGTAAGAAATAGTTCTTAGTCCATTCCACACTAACATAGACGGTGTTTACATAATAATAAAGTGCACAATAGTGCCGCATTGTAATGAGTTACACCTACGCGTGGACAATTCTATGGCTTAGGGTGTGCACTAAAATATAAGCGGAAGCGTTTAAGTAAGAAGTGCTACAGGTAGATGTCGAGTAATCTGAGATATCGAGAGGGGGCTAAATTGATCGACGTTAAAACATTGCTGAGACAAGCTGGATCATTGAAGGAAGCCTGTTTTTAGATGTCGGCTGCTTGTCTTTACGTTAGATCAATGATTCCTATATTTATTGAATTAAATAATTGAATGCGACCACACTTAAATTTAGAAATTGTTGCTGTTGGTATTTTACAAACCTTTTAAGTTTTAATTCAGTTGATTGATGCTTATTTGTTAATTAGTATACGATCAAAATTTACTGTTTAAAGGTTGCCAATTGAGATAACACACTTCACACTAATATTATAAAGGCGAAAGTTTGTAAGTGTGTAAGTGTGTGAGTGTGTATTTTTGTTACGAGAAAATTACTTGGATTTGGATGAATTTAGGTACACAGATAGTTTATAACCTAATTTAACAAATAGGATAGTTTTTATCCCGATTTTATATTCCCGTGGGTTGTAGCGGGTGAAGCCGCTGGCAACAGCTAGTTTAACATATTGCGCAGGTAATACGTTGGTTGTCAAGTAATTTACTAGATTACACATTTTTGAATCTTCTAACTTGTACCACACAAAGGGAGTCCAAATAATTGTAACTTACTATCTCTTTAAGTTCATAAAGACGAAACATTTTGGTAATTCCACCAAAGTGACTCGGCAATACTTGACATGTCTAACATGACAGCATGCTATTATAAATGTTTTTGGGTCTTTTATAATACAGTTACTATGTTACTACTACTTGTGTAGTTTAAAACATAGCAGGCTTATCACATCTGCCAAGTCTTACCCCACTCTGATTGGGTCGGCTTCCAGTCTTACCAGATGCAGCTGAATACCAGAATTTTATATGGAGTGATTGAATGTGATGACTTATGGCACGGAGACATGGTCCTTAACTACAGGCCTCTTATAGAAGCTCAGAGTCACGCAACCAGTCATGGAGAGAGCTATGCTCGGAGTTTCTTTGTGCGACAAAATCCCTAATGAGGAAATTCGCCGAAGAACCAGGGTCACCGAATTAACTCTCAGAATATGCAAGTTGAAATAGCAATGGGCAGGCCACATCGCTCGAAGAACCGACAACCGATGGGGAAGAAAGATTCTGGAGTGGCGACCACGAACCGGAAGACGCAGCGTTGGTAGGCCTCCCACCAGGTGGACCGACGATATCGTGAGAGTTGCGGGCAATCGGTAGATGCAAACAGTAGGTTGTCGTTCGTTATTTTTTGATGATGATGATGATGATGATTGAATATCTGACCTCCACAACCCAGTTACTACTAGGTATAATTCGTTACAAATTGGTTAGACTGGTGGTCAGACTTTTAAGCCACTACCTGTAACGACTGTCAGTGAACCAACGGCTTAACGTGCTATCTATCCGAGGCAAGGAGGAAACTTTGTATGTATGGATGGTCACCCATCCACAGACCAACCTAGGCAAGCGCGACTTGACCTTTTGATTTGATTGATTTGAGCTGCTGTTATTTTCTAGTAGGGTTTCTGAGCTACTGTTCAAAATTTAATTTTTATTGTAATCAAGACCAAAAGTTCAACGTGATCAATGAGATATTGACTGAATTTAACAAATGCACACCCATCCATTGCCACGGCCTTGACAAACACTTAACATCACAAACCGCATCTCTTTCGCAACTTATAATTATTTTTTAACAAAAATAAAACATGTGTGTGTTTGCCGAGGTAGTCAAAATTAATCCAATATGATACGCAGATCATAAATTTTAGGGGAACGCCCCCCTGTTTTGAAGAAAGAAATGTTATTTTATTTTTTTTGTAGTTTGTATTGCACCTTTTAGTTTTTTTGTTAGCTCAGGTAGCTGTATCTTTGCACAATGATGACCGGTCTCTTACACAAGTCTGCAAATACAAACTATATCTCATCCAAAAATGCTTCTATTCAGTTAAAGAATACTTAGAATCTAGTTTCAAATAACGACTCTCTCTTATGTAAAAAAGTGGCGATCTGTCCTATAATACAAACAATAACATTTACCCTGTTTTAAATAACTCTGTATAAAATAAAAAATTGAACCTACTACGTATCTGAGAAATATGACATTAAAACTGCTTAATAATTGTATTATATCCACTATCATGGACTTTTGTAGTCATTAACTTGCCTTACTATTGTATCGAGTCTGGTTCTTCTAACCAACCTAACAGACAGATGTGTTGCTGGGGAGTTTGTTACGCCACTTCTTCTTTCCAGCTAAAACACTAGGAAGTGTCGAAGGGGGGGCGTTTTGTGGGACTGTCTCTTGTAAATAAGTAAAGTAAATTTTGACGTTCGAAAAGAGCTGATTACCAGCCTAGTCCCTCTGTCTAACCTTTTGAGCAGATACAAGCATGATGTTATGTTAAACTAGCGGACGTCACGCGGTTTTACCAGCGTAGTTCCCGTTCCTGTAAGAATACAGGGATAAAAAGTAGCCTATGTCACCCGCGGATAAACGGTGAAAGAATTTTTCAAGTCGGTCTAGTAGTTTCTGAGCCTATTCGTTACAAACAAACAAACAAAACTTTCCTCTTTATAATATTAGTGTAGACAATAGGATCTACCTCAAATAGGTTTCATGGAAACCAAACATTTATTGAGAAATTTTGACTCATCTGCCTTACCCTATGTGGACAAACTAGTTGTTAGGTGACTTCTTAAAGATCCCTTTAAGTTCTCTATTTCCGAAGTTCAAACGCACTGTAATGAAGAAAAATTATAATTGATCGCATAATTTATGCTTAAGCTCGTATTTCACACGGACTTATATTATTTTGCACATTTAAAGTCGAAATGAAACGTCACTCCAGCCCAGCTGATGTACTAAAAAATTCTTAGGAAGGAAGCTACTATTGTTGTAGAAGTCACTTGGTTCTCGATTTTCGGTGGAGAGCGAGAAAAAATAGAGATAAGATAGTTGTTTTGTTTATGGGGTAGGTACTGGCGGACCTGGCAGACGTCGTCCTGCCCGGACAGCGCACCGGGTCCAATTGCAAATAACAAAATCCTCATTAACAAAATGATTCGCCATTTATTGAATTCATTTGTTACAAAAACTGTGATATGATAAATGAAGAACCGCTAGACCGATTTTGTGCAAACCTCACATAAACCATCTACTTAATAGTCCGAACAAAGCCTAAATATTTGGTTTGGATAGGTGAGCCCGTTCTTGAGTTATGAAATTACAACGAAAAGTGATAAAAAAAAATCCCACTGAAAATCAAATCCCACTTTCTCAATTTACATGGGGTCGTGCAGCATGTTTTCTTTTTCCATAATAATATATTATTATTTCTATGACTTTTCATGGCAGAAGTCACCTTAATTCTAGACATATAATTATCGTCCTTCACATACATCCATCGTTTCTTTAGTCGTCTGGAAAATTGATATTAAACAAAAAAAACTATTTTCGCCCCGTTGACGAACGAAAGACCGTTTCTCACTACAATTCTTTCGAGTCTTAATAATTCCAGCTTAGCTACAGAAAATATCGATTTACGATTCACAAAACCAATGATATTTTAAACCTTTAGTAAGAGCTGCCACGTCCATAATTTACGACATAAGAAATAAAATATCTTGAAAATATAATTGTAGGTGTCGACTTGAACGCACAAAATGGCGGCTGTTCTTTTTTTAAAAAATTGAGTTATGATTATTGTAGCATTGGGTGCAGCCTGCGTTTTTATTTTGAAGTCAGTTTCCATTTTCAAAATTTTATTTATTGTTCTTTCTACTAATAAAGGCGTTGGATTTTATAACTGGTTGAAATTGATATTCGAACGTTTTTAAAAGTATGTAGGTATTTATTAATAATTTATTTTAAAATTATGTGTTAATTGCCTCGTTGGTTTAGTGGTTGTAAGTTGACGGCACGGTTGGCGCAGTGGCTCAAGCAATGGACTGCTGCGCTGCGTGTCGCGGGTTCGATTCCCGCACGGAACAAATATTTGTATGACCTACAGATAGTTGTTCCGGGTCTGGGTATTTGTGTATGTGAGTTTAAATGTTTGTGAACGCACCCACGATACAGGAGAATTTCCTAGTGTGGGGCAACGTTTTAAAAAAAAAAAAAAAAAGTGTGGCTGCTGTGCATTAGGTTCGGGGTTCGATTCCCAGTCCGGGTAAAGTGTTATTGGGTTTTCCATACCGAAATTTCTCTGGACTTGTTCCCGATTGATGGCAATAGGCTCGCCCTACATGTTACTTAAACATAACTTGGCGAAATGTGGATGTATCATTAGGGTATAACTCTGTCTAACCCTTCGGGAATAACAGGTGTGATGGTTATGATGTTGTGTGTATTTATTAATTAGTGGCCACCATCTCGTTGGTGTAATGGTGGCGAGCGCCGAGTGCCGAGTGTCCTGTGTTTGATTCATGTTGAGGCAATTTGGTAATGATAAGATTCATCGTCATCTATCTAGGCATTTCTCAACTATGTAAGGATTGGCTTCCCGTCTAACTAGAAACAGCTGAATATCAGTATTTTTTTATGGGACAAGCCCGCCTCACTATTCCCAAACCACTGTAAGCCAGAATCAACAGTGGCGACCACAAGAAAAGCGCCGAGACAATGAAGCTCGACGAAGTCCCAGAGAAATGATTTAACTGTCTTGGATCCCGCAACGAACATAATCAGAAAAGAATAGCGGAGGAGTAGGAAAAAACAGAAATTCCCACTTCCCTCCATATCAGCAGGAGACAGAACAGAACAAGGCCAATAGGCACACAGGGACGTATACAACTGGGATAAGCCCAGTTGCCTAGCACTACGGATATTGTTGTCTCCAATCCATAATAGGTATGACAAAAATGCTTGATCGCACGGAAATTTGTTCTAGTTTCTACAAGATCCGTATGATAAATAACTCCGGAGGTAACCTGTACACAGCTGTCCAACATAATATTACGTTCATTCTGCCAAAGACTACACTCCCATAAAATGTGATGTGCAGATTGTTCAAATTTGCGTAACACCCTAATAACTTTTCTACTTGACTATACAAATCATTAAATTTGACAGCGGGTCCAGTTGACCAATTCAAAAATAGTTTCGGTCGATTGGACCCGCGGGTCCCATCTGAGTGGGATCAATTTACCAAAGAGCCGTCAGATGTAGAACATTGACAAATAAAAATATCAGTATGTAATTGGTTGGTCACCCATCCATGGACCAACCTTGCCAAGCATTGCTTAATTTTTAAGATCGACCCTTTCAACTGTTATTATTTCCCCAGAATATTTTTAGTAATGACAAAAATTTCATAAAATACCTACTTCTTAGTGGGTGGCCTACTTGAACATACTTGTTAAGCCAAACACCTAGACCTCTGCCTATACTAGTTGTATGAAGTCATTACCCGGGAGTCGAACCCGCACCTCAAACGGTGGCTGCCACATGAATATGCACGTTTGTCGCCTTTTAATGTAACTGGTATGTAAATAAGTACTTAAGGGTGGTGGTACAGTGATACGCGGAAGCGATTTTATGAGCAGAGCGGTGGTAGACGACAATAATTTTGTTAGGTTAGGTACGCAGTCTAAGTTTGTACCCAGTTGATGACAAAGTCTAAGAAAAAAAAGTTTTTATTATTATTAATAACTCATCTACATAATTTCAGCCAAAAGCCGTCCACTGCTGGACATAGGCCTCCCCTAAGTGTCCCCTAAATGTATTAATAACTGGCGCCTACTAATGGGTACACCTAAGGCATGCTGGTTTACCCGTCGTCGGGGCCGCGGGTTGTACACTAGTTATCGCGGCCTCGACATAGAGGTCTAAGAAGGAACATGGGTGGTTTTTAGTCAGTAGAAGTCTGACACTCCCTTTCGCTCTGCCCAAGAGCGGGAGGGGTTATTTGATGATTTTCCACCCGCCAATAAAAAAAAGGTGTGATGTTATGTTAAGTAATTGGTTAAAGTTGACAGCTGACTGCTGCACTACGTGTCACGGTTCGATCCCCGCACGGAACAAATATTTGTATGGCCTACACAATAGTTGTTTCGGGTCTGGGTATTTGTGTATGCGAGTTTAAATGTCTGTGAACGCACCCACGATAGAGGAAAAATTCCTAGTGTGGGGCAAAGTGTAAAAAAAAGGTCAAGGAAATCTCGATCTATATAATATTCTTAGAACAAAATTGTATAAAAAAGACGTGTGGCACTCGGAGACCGCCGCGGTAAAGCTTGTAACGTCGCACGTTACATTTTGCACAAAACAAAACATATAAACTAAATTAACAATAAAAACAGCAACATTCCAATGTTTACTTTCATCCACCTGTCAAGGAACCGCAGACGTCAAAATATAATAACCATAGAAAATTACAAGTAGTGCGGTAGCAAATAGTAATTACTAAAAGCACAAGATGCATCAACTATCGGGCGCGCGAGTGAGGATTTATCTATGGGCTCGCGTATGTCCCATCTCTATCCAACGCTGCCAACGCGATCTTTTCGTTTGACATTAGGAATTTTGGTTTTTCCCGAAGCGGTCACACGTCTCACCATATCTAAATTATATGTGATTTCACACGTGTCTTAACTCGCCATTATCCGGGCCTAAAACAATTGCCTACCTAATCAACATAATTCTCCGCCATCGAGCAATTAAATTCGGTGTCTTTGAAACCCCCATACTGGGTAAGTGTTGGATAGCATGATATGTGTATATTTTGTGTTCTTTGTCCTTATAGGTTAACTTGGCATGTATGCTTAATTTTATCTATTTTAGTGTACGCTATTTCATGTATTTCATTTCAATCTAATACCTTCAGCTCAATGCATTTTGATTTTTTCGTGCTTCACACTCAAAATGTGCTATCATGCCTTATTTTCACTCTTCCCACATGTAAACTCCGTCTGATTGTGACAATCCACCAACACCTTCATTAGTGCATTATTATTGCTGTTCGCTCTGCTTGGCTTGGTGTCGCAATCAGCGGAGTTGGCCTTTGGTCATCTCGTGACACGCTGGACGTCATGTTCCAGGGTCCAAAGTTCCGGCTAGAACACCCTCAAGTTCGCGTTAGTTACGCGGCTGGTTCCGTCGTGCGTGCTAAAATCGGGCCGGCATCGGACTTCCCACCTGTTGGCCATACTTGCCACGTGGGCCGAGCCGGGCCGACGTAAAGAAGAGCTGGCCATCACCCCTACGCATCCAGCGTGGCACCTCGCTGCGGTCATCGCCACGCCGGCTATCAGGGCAGTACAGCACATCCCGCAGGGATGCCTTAGGAGTTTGTGTCCGTAGACCTTCCCACACCCATTTTTTAATTTCAATATATTTTATGTAGACTGGTTGCGTGGTCTTATTTATATTAACCTGCGCCACGCACCCCTTTTCCGTCACAAGCTATTGCATAGCATTTTTTATCAACTTATGTAATTATAATTATTTATATTATTATTATTATTTTAATAGTAAATCTCTTCAAAGATCGAGAGACTGGTTTCTATTAGGCAAGCGTGGTCCACCCTAGCCCGCATCATTATTTCACATCAGACGAGTTGCGGCCCATAAACGCGTAAGTAATTTCGATTTTCATGAGAAATTATAATAAAAAATATTACTTTCCATTTTAAATTAGTTTTTGTTACCTATTTCAAGAGTTTTATTGATAAGTATAAGTACACTTATTTTTATAACTTTAGCTATCTGCCAGTTAAGTCCCTATTGAAATCGGTTAAGACGTTTCGGTGATTAGCTGGAGCAAACATAGACATTTTCAGCAAACGTGTTTTTTGTTTTAGGTCCCATACCTTTATATTTTCATATGAATTCAGTTAAAAGCTATTATTTTAACATTACATAAAGACATTTTAATTTAATGTATTTAAAGATAAATTTACAAAAAATTAAATCTATTTTGGCGAGTTTTTCAGATAACTCTATAAAAATAGACACAAATTATAACGAAAACCAACGAAAGACCTACCTACGCGAATAAAATATATTCTTTACCAGCCAATTATTGTTTCTTCAATAACAGTAAGATATTATAAAAGATTTTCACATTCTTTTGTAAGCTTTTTAACAAAAGTATTTCCAGTAATATACGTTTTTATAAAAAGATATATGTTAGTAACGAGCTTGATACGCAAGACGCTTTTGTCCGCGACTTCGCCCGGGAAGATCGAAAATTATCCTACAGGATCGCATTATCGGGATAAAAAGTATCTTAATAAAAAAAACGTGACAATGTCGAACCCTGTAAAAACGTGACATTTTATCGATGATGGAACACAATTGTTCATAGAATTGAGAACTTTCTCAATTTGTATGTCAAGTCTGTTGAAGGTTGTTGCCAAATAACATAGGACCTCGTGGCTATACCAACAACAGTTGTACGGGTCGATCTAGAATAAGCATCGAGTTCAGTACGAGAATAGAGTAGTTGACTGACTAAAAAAATATGATTCTGTTTAGTCTGTCTGTTAGATTATCAAAAATTGTTGGAAACGTATTTTTAATTTTTTCAAATAAATATAAATTGGCGAAAATAAAACGTGTCAAAGATCGTGAATGGGGGCTGATGACGAAACTTTCTGGTAAAAAATGTACCAAACTGTGACGTCCACGTCGCGCGACTTTTCGAAGCACTGTATCGTCTGTATTTATTGTTTACGTAAAAAGAAAAAAATAAGTGTCCAATATTTTTTGGAAGTCTATCTGACGGACTAATTAATTTTTTTTGGAAGTCTATCTGACGGACTAATTAATTTTTTTTATTCAATTATCCTATAGGAGAAAGGCAAAAGGTATCTAGTATCCTTGTTGCCTCGGAAAGCACGCTCAGCCGTTGACCTCGGCCGCCATTTGTAGATCTTTGACAGTCGGTGTGACAGATAGGTAGTCGATATCCCGAATGTCTGACAACCAAGGGGCATCTTATTACCCAGTTCTAAATGAATTGTGGAGGTCAATTAAGATTTGATAGTAACCAGGTGTTTGTAGTTAAACTGGAATCCGATCATAGTTGAAAAAAGTTAGGCAGATAAAGGATCTTGTTCATGGATATATGGAATCCCGTACCAAACTGTGTCAACATGGAGATTTGTTGTTTATTGTCCACATTTATCAAATGTCCTCCTACAAAAGTTCTTTTTGTAAACTAAATCCGAGTTTCGGAGTAATTTTATAAAATCGAAAATAATCTCAAAACCAGGCAAGTAGGTATTGTAAGGAAACCTCTACGATGTGAAGTCAGTCGAACTGTCAAAATCAACTGACAGATCTAACAGAACGACTTTCGAACTGGTTGTGTGAACGCCATTTGAAGTAAAACAATATTCATACTTCTATACCTACTTTAAATTAAATTCCTTGTTCAAAATTAAATCCCAGCCGCATAATGTCGTAAAAAATATAAAAATAATTACTATAATCATTTTGATCTTGAAACATGACAATTCTTTATTTTTTCTCAAAGGCGCCATGTCCCAATTTAAATATATTATTATTTAAAATTACATAAATTGTAAGTACCCAAATATGTACAGTACATTAATTTAAACAAGGCTAGTTACTACAAACTACAAGCAATTAAAAATGGCCAACTGCGAGTCGAACTCGTATGAAGAATTCCGTACCAAAACGCAAAAAAACACGTTTGTTGTATGGGAGCCCCACTTTAATATTTAGTTGATACTGTTGCTTTAGTATTTGTTGTTATAGCGGAAACAGGAACACATCATCTGTGAAAATTTTAACAGTCTAGTTATCACGATTTATAAGGTACAACCTAGTGACACACGGACAGACAGACCGATAGTAAAGACCTAGTAATAGGGTAGTTCTCAAAATTATGTAGATAATAATACCCGCTCCCCGCTCCGCTTATGCCCCATCACCAACCTAAACCCACACATTGTTATTATGACAAAACAATTGCTAATTAAGTCGGACAATTATCCAGGCGATTGTATAATAATTACCTCTTTGCTGTCCCCGTGAGCTTTATGGTGGGTTAACGAGTTCTTAAGTGGTATACGGGATCCTGATTGTGGTTTACGGGACCCTAATTAGGGGGTAGGTGTGGAATTTTGGCAAAGATTTACATTATGTTGCAGTTATGCTGTTTTCGTTAGTGTGGGATGATGGATAGGTACTATGAAGGTGGCTTATTATAAATGGAAAATACATAGGTGACAAAAATGATTGTGTCTAGAAATATTTTAAATATAAAATGAGTTTAATTATTTTTCTATGATTTTTCAAATAAAAATGTATTTCATTTAAGACCACAGTTAATAACATACATTTTTGAGACTATCAAATGAATTTTACACTATCCAAGTGTTGCCATTTACTATATTTATTAAATTTTCGTGTAAACTTGTAAAACCAACAAAATATCACAATAAATACAATAGATGTTTATGAAAGAACTAAACTGTCAGTACTATTAAAAGTCTTGTTTTTTTTTGTAACGTTTCTTAGAAAGAATTTCTTGAAATAATTAAACATTATCGCAATCATAATCTATGTAACAATTATTATATTTAAAGTTATACACATGGCAGCACCAGCTAAAATGAAGTGTCAAATTGTCTATGTCACATGAAGCGCGGCCTGTCACTGATGCTCCTGCGCTTTTCGTGTTGCCTGATTGTTCAAATCTATGTTTTGGAATGATCTTGAGGCTCATTGATTTACAAGGCGACATGGAGAGAGCGACTGTCGCCACTCACCTTCCGTCTGACGCAGGTCCTCACCGGACACGGTTGTTCCGGGAGGTACCTGCACCGAATCAGGCGGGAGGAAACGACCGGATGTCACCATTGTGGAGGACACGGTGGAGCACACCGTGGAGGCCTGCCCCGCTTGGGCGAAGCCCCGAAAAAAAAGGCTCATTGATTTCAAACACTTCACTTATGTAAAATACAGGTTACAATGGTATCCATAACATCACGCCTGTAATCACCGAAGGGTTAAAGAGGATAGATGAAGAGGTGTACGTTTAAGTTCCATGATTGTAATAAACGAGCCTATTTCTTTTCGTTTTTTTTCAAAACGTTGTCCTACAATAGGAATTGCTCCTGTATCGTGGATGTGTTCACAAACATTTAAACACACATAAACAAATACCCAGACCCGGAACAACTTTCCGTAGGCCATACAAATATTTGATCCGTGCGGGGATCGAACCCGTGACACGCAGCGCAGCAGTCTATTGCCTGAGCCACTCCGTGTCGTCAAGCTATTTGCCCTCAACTGGACACGAATTTAGACTCTGTGAGAGTCAAGGCGAGTCAAGTCAGAAAGGGGTCAGTCAGAAAGGGTATCGTATTTATCTGTACATACTGGTTTGTGGAGGTCTGATCGACAGTCTATGTACAAATAGTTTTTCTGCATCCGATTAGACTGGAAGCTAGGCGGATGATGTTGATGTAGTACAATGATGTCGCTTTTCGGAATTATCTTAAGATTTCATCATCATCATCATCAGCCTATATTGTTCCCACTGCAGGGACTCAGGCCTCCTCTCTATGAGATGGGCTATAATCCACGACGCGGGCCCATTGCGGATTGGTAGATGTCACATATCTTCGACTTTTTGGTTCTAAGATTTGCCGGTTTCCTCACGATGTTTTCTTTCACCGTTTTGGGAGCAGTGGTGATGAAATAAATTATACATAGTAATACGCCTGCCTGGGTTCGAACCCACGACCAACTGTTCGTAAGTCGGGGCCGCCACCACTGGGCCACCACTGCTCTCCTCTCATCTCTCCATCTTAAGATTTATCTAGTCGTATTTCAAACATTTCACTTTATTTCAACAGATGATGACAGATGATAATTACTTCAAACATAGAAGTTCAAACGTATGTCGTACCAAAAAGATAGTTAATAAAACGCACTCGTAATTCGTATCCCAATAAACGTAAAAGCTCACCCATCACATTCCAAGCCTCGGTTACTGCAGCTGCATTGCGTTATTTACGACGGCACAATGGACTGTCCGACCTGAATGAACTCGCACTCTCAACAATTTATTGTTCATCAAACGTGTTTATAAAACTTTTGAGTGGAAAGTGTGAAGTTTCGTTTGGTTTTGGAGTTCCGTATATACAACCATCTTAATTATTTTTATACAGTTTTTTTTTGGCGGGTGAAAATTCATTAAAATAACCCCTCCTGCTCTTGGGCAGAGCGAAATGTGTCAGACTTCTACTGACTAAAAACGGGCCATGTACCTTTTTAGCTCTAATTATGAGGAGGTCGCGGTATCTCTTACACATCCCGCAGCACCGACGGGCGTCGGCCCTTGCTTGCGGGCCCCTCCTTTGTTGCTGACATCTCTTTGAGGCACGCGTGGAACACGAACGCGCCGTCGATACGGTGCGTCATTGTCTTAAGACGCATGGACGGTGAGCTAGCCCATCACTCACTGTCCACAGGCCCGCGTCTACGGTGGCCGGAAGCCATCACGTGGCCCCCGACGCCCCGAGCGTCAACCGCGGTAGTTTTATAGCCTTAATCCGAACACAGGTGTGGTACGCCTATTTTAGGCACCAGTCGCTCATAAACGATTACCCTCTGTATTAGATTATTATAATTACTATACGATGAGAGAATAATCTTTTTTTATATTAGCTAATTAGTTTTTCACTTTACACATATACTCGTAGTACAGTGGTGGACTTTATTTGCTACCAGTCAACCTTAGGGACATACACATAAAAGTCATTATCATTCTCCTGCTCTTAACCTAGTTTTGTTTAGCAGCATGATTTATCTTCTTCCATACTTCTAAAGCAAATTAAATGCCCCCCCAAATTCATTTCATGTATTCTTTTTCTGTGCTCCCTTTTTTGATTCTAAGGCAACCATCATGTGGAGAAATTTGCCCAATAATTTTCGTGCATGCAGCTGATTGACCCGCCCAATCCCATTTTAGTCTAGCAGCCTTCTTGCCAACGTCCACTTTGCCCGTTTTAGAACGCAACGTGATGTTTGAAAACCAAAATGATGCTTTGTCATTTTACTATACTTAAAATAGTTTTGTCATTGAACCATGGAACCCCAATACTCTTATCACCCGTAACTTGGCATAACTTTTTAAGTGTTAACTTAAGAAAAAAATATGCAATAAAAACACCGTGAAAGTTTAAAAGGAAATTTATTTTTTTAACTACTTTTTTCTCAAGACTTTATGTTCTTAACGATAAAAATGAAAGTCGTCTAACTAATAAACGGGAGTAAAAAGTTTATGTAGTAATTTACTAGAACAAAATGCAGTTTAATAAAGTCTTTTAGAGTCTTTTCTTGAGTGAATTAAGATTATTTTTTAATAAACTTTAGTGTGAAATGTATGGAATTTTGATTGTTTTTTATGCAATTTATAGCTTTTTGTTGATATCTTAATTTTATTTTCATAGTAATTTAGTTATAAAATAAATATTGTTTCGCCCACTGTTAAAATGTACATTAAAAAAACAATAGGGTAGTAGACAAAAAAAAATCGAATTAGTCCGACAGATAGATTTCCAAAAATATTGAACACATGTTTTTTAATTTTTCACATAGACAAAAAATGAAGACGATACAGTGCTTTAAAAACTTGTGTGACGTCGACATCGCACTGCATTTTTGACCAAGTAGTGACGTCAAAAGGCCTCCTCACTCATGATCTTTGACACGTTTTATCTCATTCAATTTTTGTTAATTTGATAAAACAAAAAACATGTCTAATATTTTTCGATAATCTAACTGACGGACTAAACAGAATCATATTTTGTTTAGTCAGGAAACATCCCTATTAATACGATTGTACATTCTTCACTATTACAATGTCTACCAACCTTTGCCTATAGGGTTGTTTGTGTAGCCGTGCTGCCACTGCCTCGGTTGTCTAGTGGTGGCAGCAGCGACTGCTGAGAATCAGGGCCTATGGGTTTGATTCCCAGGTCAAGTAATTAATAATAGGGATGTTTACCGACTAGACAAAATGTGATTCTAATTAATCCGTCTGTTAGATGATTCAAAAATATTGCACACGTGTTTTTTGTTTTATCAAATCAATAAAAATTGACGAAGATTTTACGTCAAAGATTTCAGTGGGGGTTTGTGACGTCACTAACCAGTAAAATGCCATGCAAATGTCTTAGAATAGGACGTCACACGAGTTTTTAAAGCACTGTATCGTCTTCATTGTTTGTTTACGTGAAAAAAGAAAAAATACGTATATAATATTTTTTGAAAATCTATCTGGCAGACAAATTATTATTTTTTTGTTAACTATACTATTAAGTATTGGATTTTTACATCAGGAATTTCTCAGTTCCATGGAGTCTAAATTTTTGCACGGTTGTTGGCAATAGACTTACCCCTAATACCATTGGCACGTATCTAAACATAACTGGCGAAATATTATGGATGTACTAGTAAATTACACCTCTGCCTAACCCTTTGGGGCTTACTGGCGTGATGTTAAGTATTCCTTACATTATCCTCTCTTTCCATTCATCCATGTCCAATCAAAAAAGAAATAAATAATTTCGAGAAGCAACCGAATTTCCAACAAAAGAAACTTTAATAAACATTTAACGTATAATTTCGAAAATCGAATGTCATCCATATTGGAACATCAAAAAAGCAATTTCATTGGACAATAACAGCGTCATTCAATGTGTGGAACCTTCAAAAACCGTAAAACCGTATACTGACGCGGCAATCGGTAAAATTCATTGTCGGTTTTTATGCTGCCACTCTATTTTACAACCCTGCGTTACATTCCATGTTTGAAATGCCGAATGGGTTAAATTTTGTGATTGTGGGTACGTACCTACGTATATGCCATGTCTATACCTAACTTTGTGATTGTGGGTACGTACCTACGTATGTGCCATGTCTATACCTAACTTTGTGATTGTGGGTACGTACCCACAATCACAAAGTAAGGTATAGACCTACGTATATGCCATGTCTATACCTAACTTTATATTATGTATCATTTTTATAAATTTCTTGAAGCAGGTTTGGTATGTGGATGGTGACCACCTACGTAGCCCAAATTGGCTCAAAAAGTTTGCCAAGCATTGTTACCAAAGGTCGTATTACCCAATACCAACTTGGCTGTGGAGGTCAAATAGAATAGAATCCATGTAGAATAGAAGTACACAACTGCATTCATGTGAAACTGGAAGCCGACCCCAACAAATTTGGGCCACAACCCAGTGACTGGATACTCGATACAATTTTTTTTTTATCTTCAACAGCGGGTCCAATCAACCAAAGAAAAGTAATGTGAATAATGAAATTGGTAGATTCATCCCGCAGGTCCCATCTGTGTGGGATCAATTTACCAAAGAGCCTTAATTCGTCCCTAACACTGTCAAAATTCTCCAAATGACAGCCGGGAATAACAAAGTTCGAAGACCACGAAAGAGTCTCGACAAGTAATGATCCCATCCACAGACCAACGTTGGTAAGCGTAGCCTAACCTACTGAACCCTGCGACCATTGTTATTTTACCGCGAGAGCCCCCAATACTGTTTCATCATCAGCCTATAATGTTCCCACTGCAGGAACTCAGGCCTCCCTCTAGGATAGGGAGGGGTAGGATGGGATATAATCCACCACGCGGGCCCAGTGCGGTTGACGATTTTCTCACGATGTTTTCCTTCACCGTTTTGAGAGCAGACTGTTTGTTAAACCAAAAATCTGGCTACGCCTAAAATACTACATGCAGTTATTCCGATAACATCTAGTGATGTGCCCACGTACGCACGTAACTTAGTGGTAGCTGTCGCAGTCGCTACTGTGGCCAGTCGCAGTCGTAGTCGCAATCGGAGTCGCGCAGTTAATATGCTAAGTGTATTGCCGGTTTTAGTTTTATAGTCGGTGCGGCGAGGATTGGCTGTTGTAGTGCATTTTTGTTCGTGTTCGTTTCTTCCAAGAAAAATAACACACTTTTGCATTCTATGTCTTTCTTATACTGCTAAAATGCTAGAGAAGTAATAAATGTAGGTGTACACTAATGAATTATTATAAAGAGATACAATTTGTGAGTTCGGATGTAGGTAGGTATTATAGGGTAATGTTAGGAACCACTGACCTCCGATTTTCCGAGATTCCGATTATTATATCTTAATGGGAAGCTTTATTATTCTCGAGTGACTTATGTTATATTTAAAAAGCACGAAAAATAAACGTTATTGTCGGATTTTTCCGACAATAATATAAAGTGCTTTGTAGCTTTTATTATAAAGTGTGAAACTAAAAAGAAAATCTTATAAATCGTCTGCTCCAAAAGGCGGCTATATTATGATTAGTTTTGAGGAATCGTAAATAATTACAAAAAGAAAAGTAAGGTAATATGATTTGAAGTTACGTAATTCATGCACGTGGTTACGTGTTTTCCATAGTATGGGCATAAAATAAAATTAATAAAATTAAAAAAAATGTCGAAAGCGATTAGATGATTTAAAAATATACTGAACGAATAATATAAATGTGTACCTAACCTATAAAAACAAACAGTGTCTATACAACAACCTGGCACGTTAAAACTTTTAAACATTTTATTTGTCAGCTCTTATGTGTCTCATGAGGTGACAAGAAACAGGTTTGGAAGAGTAAGACGTGCTGCGCCGTCCCCAAATGAATTAGGATAAGAAAAGAAAGAAAGAAAAAGTATTTATTGGTAAGGACAAGAGAATGATGATTTATCTGCTATTAATCTAAAAGTACCTAAACCCGGAGGCTGCACAGTTTTGCAACGTACACGCTCCTGTATACCTATTACACTTCAACTGTACAGGCAAAACCTGACAGGTACACCCTAGCGTGTGTAGCAAACTTAATCTGTAAAATCCGCCATGAAAACAATAAACCAGTTTATACTTGAAATCTTACAACGACCACTCCACATCACCCCAACTACAGCATTATGTATGCACTGAAGAGCAAGTCCAAAATTCGGCCGACCCGATGTTAATGCTTTATAGTTTCCTCTATATATGACGTCATTTCCTCCCCCCCACCCCTGAACTATTATACACTCACTAGGTTTTGCTCACGGTTTTGATCGCGAGAGTATCGAAAGTTATCTCACGTTAATGTCATCATCTGCCTAGCCTAAAGCCTCTTCCCAACTAAGTTGGGGTTAGATTATAGTCAAACTTTATTATTAAATAAACACCGATTATGTTAGTGTCAGACTGTCTCAAGAAAGGTCTTAATTATGACCTAATCCAGGTTATGGACTGTCCATATGCGACATTTCATCGAAGCACGTTCAACCATTAAAGTGTGACAAACAAACACACTTACATTTATAATTATATAAGAAGCCGGGACGGGCCGCTATTGCCCGTCCCGGCTTCGCATGGGTTGAATTATTTTTTAAATTTAAATTAATTATAACCCTCAGCCCTTAGCCTTACATAGCCTTAGCCCAGGGACAATGAAGCATACAAATTGTGAAATATTTTTCTTATTTTTCTTTAGGAGTTTTTGAGTTTATTCGGTATAAACATACAAAAATACAAAACTTACCTCTTTATAATAATATTAAGTGTAGATAGCATCTACAATGTTACTACATACGTATCGGATAAAATAGTAGTTAAAAATATGGGTTAACTGTTTCGAATTTTATTGGTTGCGATCGGTTTTTAGTAAAAAAGGAGGTTTTAGTGCCAATATTGATATTTAACCAGACCTCTTGAACTTTTCTGTTTCCGTTTAAAAGTAGGGTAATAGGATCTAACGTTTGGGGTACTGAAACAAGACATAAATTCAAATAACATCACAAATAACTCCAGTTTTGTCTATTGCATAAAATAAGAGCCAGCTCCTCGCTCGTGGTTTAATAATAACTGCCACTCGGATCGATCTTTAGGTAAAGCTGCGCTTGCCTAGGTTGATCTGTGGATGGGTGACCACCCATTAGATACCAAGTTTCCTCCGTGCCTCGGATAGCACGTTAAACTGTTGGTCCCGGCTGCCATTTTCAGGGTGTAAAAGTACCCTTAACGCAATCGAAAGGCACTTGTTCTCCCCACCACTGCGATCATTTTTTTTTGTTCTAGACCATACCTGGGAACCCCCTAGTTACGGAGATATTGGGGGTCAAAGTTCCAATTTTTGCACAGCTGTTTTTGTAAATACAAGTTTTTCAGGTTGTAACTTTACTTAAATTACCTACCTGACCCTTTTACTATTACAAGCATCCACTAGCACAATGTTCTAAGAGTGCTACATTGAGCTTTACCGTAAAATGTGATTTTTGACCCCAAAAAAAAAAATCGTTTCCCAGCAAAAATTCTTGCGTAGGGGTACTTAGTTTGATGTACAGAATGCTTGGTTGACGTATGTGTGAAGGGTTGATTTACACCCTGTATAGATCTTTGGCAGTCGTTACAGGTAGTCAGTGACCTGAAAGTCTGACAATCAGTCAATCTTACCAATGGGTACTTATCGTATTACCCAGTATTAACTGGGTTGTTAGGGTCAGATAGGCAGTCGCTCCTATTAAAATACTGGTATCCAGCGGCATTTTTCACGACTGTACATTTAAAGCACTAGACATGCATCATTCTAATAAATAAATAATGTATAGCTCCCTAATTAACAAGTCCACAATGATAGATAACATAAAATTAATAATGTATGTTTGTATTGTTAAAACAATAAGTATTTGAGAACGAACGGGCCACGGTTGGGGTAGCCACTGATTTGCATGTACAGTTGGGGGCAAAAGTGTTAAGTTATATTTTAAAGTATCGGAAGCTTTTTCATAGCTTCCATTATTCTCTATATATCACGGTATTAATTACTTTGTGATTAATCAAGATAACCAATATTATCAGCACCTACATAAAATTGTGCAATCTATCACATTTTGAGAAGAACAGTAATGTTTGAGAAGAGGCAAATATCAAAATCAAAATAATTTATTCAAATAAGGATGATATTAGCACTTATTAAGCGTCACAGTTTACAAAATACAGTGCTCAAAAACGCCCACCCTTCGACACTTGCTAGTGATTTAGCTGAGATGATGATGAAGAAGTGATGGAACAAGTAGTTTTACTTGATAATGGGATGATGGCATTTGGCTTTATTTACAAACACAACTGTTAAATCTGAAGATGAGCTATTAATATCTGAAAAACCCAATAACACCTTTTCCGAACCGAAGCTTAACCAAATAGGGTATTTCTGGGCTACTTAAACAAAAGATGTAGACGATACAGAGCTTCGAAAAGTCTCGTCAAGTCGTGTGACGTCACAAGGTTAGTACGTTTTTACCCACAAAGTGACGTCAAAAGCCCCCCACTCATGATCTTTGACACGTTTTATTTTCGTAAATTTTTAGAAATTTGATAAAACAAAAAACACGGATCCAATATTTTTCGATAAAGTAATAGACGGACTGGAAATTTTTTTTTGGGTAAATACCCTATTGTTGAAAAACCCAAAAACACCTTTCCCGAACCGCAGGTTAACCAAATACGAAATATTTAAACCTAGGAGCAGGTTCAGCAATCGTATCAGTTCTGTTACACCAAAAATATACTGTCGAATTAAAAACCTCCTTCCTTTTTTAAGTCGGTGATTAAGGCAAGCGACACAAACACACGTTATATTACGTTCACCTATTTTAGTAAAACACTTCTGTCCCCGCCAGTACAAACCGTCACCCACAAAGTTAAGACAGCGTCCCACACACATCTCCCTGCTATCAATCATATATTATCACGTGATACAGTTGCCGCATGCATTATTATTATATTAGAACATTAGCATTTGGGAATACATATACATTGGTACAGGGGAAAAATGTTTTTAAGGTATTGAGTTGTTATTTTATAAAACCAAGCATTCTGTACATCAAACTAAGTACCCCTACACATTTTTTTTTGCCGGGAAACGACTTTTTTTTGGGGTCTACTATCACATTTTACGTTAAAACTCAATGTAGCACTCTTAAAACATTGTGCTGATGCTTTGAATAGTAAACGGGTCATGAAGGTAATTTAAGTAAAGTTATAACCTGAAAATCTGGTATATTTACAAAAACAGCTGTGAAAAATTTGGAACTGAGCTCCAATGTCTCCGTAACTAGGGGGTTCCCAGGTATGGTCTAGAACAAAAAAATGTTCGTAGTAGTGAGGAGAACAAGTGCCTTTCGTTTGCTTCAAGGGTACTTTTACACCCTTTAATACACGTTACTACGGTAATATTTAGTCGACCAACATCTCTTTTCAAAAAACCCTTTTTCCAAAGTCTTTATCATATCTAGAAGCCAACCCTTTCTCATCCAAAAAAGGCTCAAGACAAACATTCATGCGCCTCATCAATCACATCTGTGACGTCACAACGCACACAGGAAGGCACAGGATAGTGCAGTGATAACGTTATCATCACTGATAAGAAGATGGCTATAAGTCTTTGCGGTGCCGATAAAATGGAGCTCGGATAGATAAGCTCCGAGATTGATTGAAAAGGATGGTTTATGTGGGTTGGTTGGTTCGTTAGCCGAGTGCGAGTGAAAGGAGGGTTGTGTGTTTGGGTTGTAGAATGTCTTAGTGAGGTGTTAAAGATTGATGTTTTGTTTTCATAGCTGTAGGGTATATGGTAGTATTACTTAGCATGATCTACGGACACTGCCCTAATACTGCACTTAATCGTGGCATTGAAGACATCAAAGTTTATTTTTAATTATGGACTCGTGGTTAGAAACGATGGAAGAATAATCATTTATTTGTCAAATACTACAAGTGAATACAAGATAAATAAATAAAAAACAGTCAACAACAAAAAAACAGGCAAAAAAACTAAACATAAATAATTTATTTAAGTACGGTTCATTTCGATTTTGACAGCGACGCAAAATGACTGAGAAAAGAACACAAAATGTATCATGGGTCACAACAAAAGGCGAGTTTATTATCATCATCATTTTAAACCTGTTTTTATTTATCTACGAGCTCCTAATAACCTCAACAGGACTCCGATCCAGTCTCCCAAATGTTCCTGTTAGGATACCCATGGAAAATTCCAACAACGAAATTAATGCTCAACACTGGCCTTCTTACATGCTTCAAAAACTAAATAATCCCTTTTTTTGAAGGCTGGGAAATCATCAAATGACTCCACCCGCTCTGGGTGGAGCGGTAGGGAGTGTCAGACTTCTCCTGACTAAGTGTCAGACTTCTCCTGACTAAAAACCACCCATGTTTCTTCTTAGCCCTTAGTATCCGAGGCCGCGGTATCTCTTCCGAACAACCTACAGCCCTACTTAAATACTTCAAAAACTAAATAATACCTTCTTCTCATCACTAAGTCTAAACGGAAAACTACCCTATCTGCGTACAATATTAAAAACCTTTTATCTTGCGTTGCGTGGAAGGTAGTCGTAAATTCGCGCGGGTAAGCGACATCTGTCGGCGCTAAGTGGAAACTCGCATAACATCGCGCCGTCATAGCCGCGGTAAAAGCAGTAATTTAGGTACGAGGATGTGGGGGTTACTAGATGTGGCCGTGAGAATGGCTTTCTGTGACGTATATCGACGTTTTTTCGCTGTGTGTTTAAGCTTTTATTTTTCAAGACTATGTCTGTAATCCCGGAAGGATTACATGGAGGTGTACATCCGCATTATGTTTTAATCTCATGTGATAGGGAGTGCGGGAGCAGCGGTGGCGGTGGCCCAATGGTGGCGGCCCCGACTTACGAATAGTAAGTCGTGGGTTCAAACCCAGGCAGGCACATAACTTTGTGTAATTTATTTCATCACCGCTGCTATCAAAACGGTGAAGAAGAAAATTCGAAGACATGTGACATCTACCAATCCACACTGGGCCCCCGTGGTGGATTATAGCCCATTCCCTCTCAAAGAGAAGGAGACCTGTGTCTCAGCAGTGGGAACATTAATAGGCCGTTGATGATAAATAGGGAGTGAGCCTATTTTTTCCATCCACCGTGCACAAATCCAGACTCTGTGGCTGCGGAAAAACCTTATAACACTTTACCCGTCCCGGAAATTATCACCTCCCAGCCATGTATAATGGAATATCAAAACCGGGACCTAATCGCAATTCCGATCACTAGACCGTCGAGGTAGTCTGAATAAAAAAAACTAGTTTTCCTTTGCTCGTTTATTATTACTGCCAAGAAAGAAAATAGGGGATCGGACTGGGTCAAAAAATATGATTCTAATTAGTCCGTCAGTTAGATTATCGAAAAATATTGGATACGTGTTTTTTGTTATATCAAATTAATAAAAATTGACGAAGATAAGACGCGTCAAAGATCATGAGTGGGGGGGGGGGTTGTGACGTCATTTGTTGGTGAAAAATGTACTACCATGTGACGTTTTCGAGGAATTCACGAGTTTTCGAAGCATTGTCTTCAATTTATGTTTATGTGAAAAAAGAAAAAATACGTGTTCAATATTTCTGGAAAATCTATCTGACGGACTAATTATTATTTTTTTGTCCGATTATTATTTTATTAGCTATGAGGCCAAAGTAACACAGTACGCTCCCATACTAGGATAGTACCACATCCAGCATCCCCCCACATCTGTGTACCATAAGGCAAATGAGGCTGAACTCGTTACGTGCAATGAGCATACACTTTCTAGGCACATCTAGTTGCTAGTGTGCACCGCATGTCTGTGTTGGGATAGGAGATCGCTGCACGTACCTTAGTGTGATGGCGTGATGATAGGAGTTTAGATGTGAATGTTTGTGGCCCAGTTAGTAACTTACGATTTAAAATCAATACTGCAAACACGTCTTTAACTTTTAATCTTCTCGTTTTAATACAAATATCACACCGGTATTTCTCACAAGTTAGGCAGAGTTGAATTAATAGAATAGAATACATTTTGTTTTCAGGTAACAAAGAGCTATAGCCAAATACCTTAGCCTAATATACATACTAACAATATTCGTGATGGTATAAGTAACTTAAAACTTCTTCAAGTTAGGCAGGTGTGACGGGGATCCGCTGGATGCGAGGCACACTGTACCAGTCAATGTGGCGACACTTGGGGTGTCGGGAGGGCTATATCCACCAGTGGACGTCATTCAGCTGAAATGATGAAGATGGTAACGTCAAAGTCAAAATCAAAATATTTCATTTCACTTACTACCGTACTCAAAGATATTTAGTAAAGGTTTGACATATTTTTGTATGACAAAACTGTCAAAACTATTACTAAGTGATGGCTTAAGTAATCATTAAAGCTCTCTGAGTGCGGCAGTTAGGCCTACATGGGCACTTGTACAACGTCAACAAAAAAGGGGCACAGTACCGAACTGTGCATTGGTCGATTCCTAAGGAGAAGAACCGGCAAGAAACTCCAACTTTTAATCTTTTAAAATGGTTTGTGTTAACAATAAGTTTAAGGTCCATAATCTTAGTATAATACACACATGAAGACGATGCAGATTAGTATCTGAGATGTTCTTTATTATTTCTTATTTCTAATAATGTTAACATTTCCAGTATAACATGACTTCGTTTTGTATAGATTTCTGTGATTTTTCTAGACTTTTACTTAGTGAGGGGCAAGTCTTTTGCCATAATCAGAGCAATATCCAGACTTGGAGCTATTACTGGTAAATTCCTAATGGAAAATGGAAACTTTATAGCCTTTTTTTTGGGGGTGTGGGAAATCATCAAATAACCCTTCCCGCTCTTGGGCAGACTTCTACTGGCAAAAAACCACCCATGTTCCTTCTTAGCCATTTATGTCGAGGTCGCGGTATCTCTTGCGAACAACCCGCAGCACTGACGAGAAACTTTATAGCCTGATCTAGCTTTAAAACCCAATACAGATTTGTGTTCGATTTAATAGCAGAAAGTATCCCGGTAGTTATTTGAAGAAAATTTCTCGAGGTCGTAAGAGAATAGAGGGGTCAAAATGATAACCACTTTACCTTCTATTGGCACACCACTTTATTAGCAACTAGAGCTAGACTACCTAAAAATATCTCTCCTGCGACTCTACCACGTAGAGGGCAAACCTTTTAGAGGCTATTATTGTTGGTGTCAAATTATTTGTCAGTATTGGACGGTACACAGGCGATAGAGCACTACTGTAGAGTCAACAGACGGCTTGAGTACTCTACTTGTAGAGTTCGGTGTGCGTAGAGGTGGCGGGGCGGTAATGAAGAGATTTCACTTTAATTTTTTTTCGATTTCAAATCATCAAATTTTACACCAAGTTTATTAATTTATTTTATCTTATGCCGTTACGGACATATTATTTTCGAACTCAAACTTTACGAAAGAGGTCTTATTTTAAAGTTGAAACCGTTGTTTCACGAGAAAAATGGGTTTGAATTTTGCTGCGTGTGTAGATACACAAGTACCTATTATTACTGCTCGTGCCTGTCGGATTTAAAACCTTTTTACTCAAAAGTCTTTTTTTTGGTATTGTTCGTTATGACGTCGAGCTCCTTGAGTTTTAAGTGTAGCTACTCCTTTAATTGACTAAACAGTTTCACTCAAATCTGTGTAGATCTCTCTTCAAAGGACCACATCAGACACTAATCTGCATCCAGAAGACACTAGTCTTCTACTAGGGGATGTCCGTACCTTAAAGAGGCTATAACCATTGAGTTTGTTCGACTAAGATTATGTCTGGACTTTAAAGAGACTATAAACCTTTAATTTTTTTTTGGATATTTCTTCTCAGAATAGTCAGGAACGAAACACCAGCATCTATATTTATAAAGTGACTTGTAAAAGTGTTTTTCATAACTCATACTCTGAAAGTAGGTCATAACCTGCCTGCGGGGCGGGTTGAAAGTACTACTTTTCAGCCCTAGGGAGAATCGGTTTCAACTGACAGCTGTCAAAATATTAAAAAAAACAAGGTCTCTTTTCACATTTTTATTGAACAATTTTCCAACTTTTTAAACAGCAACTAAATTACAGCGCGATTTAAAATTAAAATATCAAGTAGGTAAACTTAAGAATTTAATCATATTATTATGACTATAATATAATTTAGTTTCAACTATTTCTCTAATATAACATAGATTTCGGCAAAATCTTTGCCATTTTTTTAAAAGAAAGAACATGAAAAATACTGGCTGTATAGCTGGACGACCAGAGGACAAAAAAAAGCGGGAAAGCGACAATCCGATCAACACTTATTTTTTCTGTACCTAATAATTTATGTTCTTATTTATAGTTTTACTGTATTCGCAATTAATAGCACAGTGTTTACCTAGGGTAAATTTTTTATTTAGCCCCTCGAACTATTAGCGCCCTCACTACGTTACGGGCGCCAAATCCCGTCCCGGGACTAAATAAGTAACTTTCACCCCTTGTTTTTTTTTTGAGTGTCAGACTTCTACTGACTAAAAACCACCCATGTTCCTTCTTAGCCCTATGTCGAGGCCGCGGTAACTTGTGAACAACCAGCAGAACTTTCACCCCTTAGATAACAATGTACTATTTAATAACTTATTTTGCAAAACAAACCTAATTTATCAAAACTTATTGCAATGACAACTCCGAAATCAACCAAATCAATCGACACTCGATTGTCCAATCCTACACACAGCCCAGTCTAAAACCTTTCAACCCTGTGGTCACGCACGGCTACTCAATATAAATACGTAGGTAAATGTATTTAGACAGCCACGTCGTCTCTGAAGGTGGTCCATCGAGTGCCTGTGTGTTGACCCATCCACTTTTATATCACGTAGGTAGCAGGGTTAGCACGGGAATTGAGGGTTTTGAGGTGGAATGGATCTTGGGTATGTTAGGTTTTGGCGACGATTTTAGGTTAATTGATAATTGGAATTACGAATTTGCTAAGAGTTTAATTATTACGTTCGGTTACAGGTCCCGTGTACAAGTTAAGAACTTAAAGCTTTTGCAGGAAAGGCCGTTCTCAGGTTAAGAATTATGTATTGAATACGTAGCAACCGTTTTAGCGTTAAAAAATGCATGGACAGACTTTCTTAATTTAATTTTGTGTTGTAGGTTTTACCGCACTTATAAGCTTACTTATAAAGTCATAAAGAGAGTGACGAGCACTATAGTAATATGTATACACCAACTTTGAAAATAAAATTCTGCTACTGTGTTAATTGTTATTTTATTTCTCACACTACTACGAAATAGGTCTTCTATTGAAGTAGAAACCATTTTTTACGAGACAATCGGGTTTTAATTTTGCTGTGTGTAAGAGTGCTTGTGATTGGACAAATTCATAATTATCAAGATTAGACACATACTTAATCAAAAACAAAAGCTACAAAGATCTACACAAATATCTGCAAAAACGCTTGACTGATAAGTAAAGAAATGTTCAAATATTTGTCTTGAAGTTGCAAATATCCGGAAGGCATTTGCGAGACGAAGTAAGTCTCAACCCTCACAAGCAAAGCATCTATAACACGGATATGATGTTCCTAGATAGTTTTGTATCACAACGAGCTGTTGTAAACGGGATTTTTAATTTTGTATTATTCGGCAAACTTACAGCTAATTTATACAATCATTATTCTTGATTAAAATATGACACAAAATTAGTTTAGGTTTATTTCGAACTTTTTAGTTATAATTGTGTTTGTTCTTTCGTTGGTCGCGTAAAATTCTTCGCAAATAATTTAACTTTTGTGTTTGTTTATAGGATTTGTGACTTTGAAATATATAAGTGTCACATATTGTTGTAATATCCTTTTAAAACCCTTAATTTTGATACCCTACTCGATGGTGATGAATTTTGTTTTTAATTCCGCGATATGGCTCCCAAAATCCGCAAATTTTTCTTTGTTTTTTAATTTTTAATGTAGCCAGGGACTATTTTATTTAAATCACTTCATCCGTTTAGGAGTTATGAGGGAACAAAGAAACAGACATACATACACGCCAAACACATAACCCTTCTTTTGGCCTTCGCCGCAGTCGGGTAAAAAAGACACCAAAAAAAAGATAATTACAAAAAAATTGCTAAAAGTTAACTTAGGAAATAAAGCTATGCTTTGTACCTACTGGCCTTGTTATATTCTGGCTTCTACTGGTAAGGATCCTCCTTGTGTGTGGAAATTATGTTTTTCCTACTCCTCCGCTATTTATTTCTGACTAATTTCTTTGCGGGATCCAAGACAGATAAATAAAATTGTTTCTCTATGACTTTCTCGGGCTTCACTGTCTCGGCGTTTTTCTGTTGCCATTGTTGATTCTGGCTTTTAAGAGTTACAGTGATTTGGGAATAGTTTGCCGGCCGCTGGTATGATATCGCAGTCCACCGGAATGCTTGTCTACCTCTCTTTCTGGGTCCCTGATGGACACTTTCAGGATGTTCTCATGGCGGTCCATCTGTTATTCTGGCTTGTTGCATTGAATCAAAGCGTCTGTAACTTTTGTCTTCTTTCGAATTACTTATACTAAGGGATATTTTTCTCATAGTTCTTGAGTTGCGACCATTGCAACGGTGTAAAATTGTTGCTTTAAACAAAATAGCTTGCTGCGACAGTAACCTCATCATCATCATCAACAGCCTATTAATGTTCCCACTGCTGGGACACAGGCTTCCTCTCTCTTTGAGAGGGAATGGGCTTTAATCTACCACGCAGGCCCAGTGCGGATTGGTAGATGTCACATGTCTTCGAATGTTAGGTTCTAAGCCATGCCGGTTTCCTCACGATGTTTTCCTTCACCGTTTTGAGAGCAGCGGTGATGAAATAAATTACACAAATTAATGTCTGCCTGGGTTCGAACCTACGACCTACTGTTCGTAAGTCGGGGCCGCCACCACTGGGCCACCGCTGCTCTGTAGCCTCATTAAGTATAAAATACTTAAACCGGAGTAGGTAGGTACTCTTACAATATCTAGGTATACGTCTATCTTACAATATCTAGGTATCGTATATCTGTGTTCTATAACTACATAACTTCGCTGTTTTGCTTCACGGTCGGTCAAGGGTCTTCAATTATTTGAGTTCGTGATGAAAATGCGAGTGTAAAGGGATAGACAGAGGTGAGAGTTTTCAGGCACGTTTTGACTTAGCGAAAAGCTAATTCAAAAAAATACTAGGTAGTGCTCTTTTAAATCTAAATATAAATATTATTGTGAACACCGGGTGTCGCAACACTTGCAACTCAAAATCAAAATAAACTTTCCCTTTGGCTTAGAGTTTATATTTCCAATATTAAAATAACAGCTTGATATATATAATAATTAGAATGCGTATGATGAAAATACACCTTTTTTTCTTGTCTGTTTGCGTGTTTGTTCCGGCTAATCTCCGAAACGACCGGACCAATTTCGACAGGTCTTCTACTGGCAGATAGCTGTTATTATAAAGAGCAATGGCTACTTCTATTTTAGAATAAAAAAAAAACACCTCATTGGGCACCCCTTCAATCCCACTAATAAACCACCGTTCAAGGAAAACACTTATTTAATTACACCAAGTACAATCATTGTAACGATTGGCGACGAGAATAAGATGTATTCTTAAATTCTCATAACAAACTATGCTGAACTGAATAGACCAATTATCTGGCTTCAAATACATCCCTGTAACTAAATAATTTGACGACAATGCACGGAATCATGAGAAAAACGTTTGTTAGAACATTCAGGTTCATTAACACCTTGTTTAAAGGTTGCTCAATTTGCCCACTAGGGACATTCTCTATAAGAGAAAATTGATGGTAACTGACAGAAACGCTTGTGTTTATACTATTGAAATATTACAAATAAAATCATAAATATTTGGAAAAAAAAATGTCGATTTAGAATTAACCAAAATGAATATCCCCAAGGAGTTAGGTAGAAGAACTGCGGGTTGATCGAAAAAGATACCGCGACCTCGGATGATTTTCCAGCCTCAAAAAAAAAGGGTAAGGTAAAAGTGTTTCTTAAAGTAGATCCACATTTCGCCATTTATGTTTACGTTCCATGTAATAGAGGCGATCCTATTGCCATCAACTGGGCACAAATCCAGACATCGTGCTTGCTGAAAATTCCTATGGGAAATAAAAACACAAAAATAGTTTTGCCCAACCGTTTGTTTGGAAGAAACTGCAAAACGTTTAACTACGATCCGTACCAAAGAATAAGCAATGGACTGGAATGGATGGAATTGCTTATTCTTTTGGGGAGGTTGCCACTGCTTTTCCCATCTGGCCCTATGTAGGGACGGATGGGAACCACGCCACTAAGTCGTGTCGTGATTAGCATGTAATAGTGACGATAAGGTTTCACGGAGCGTTCGGTAAACGCCTGTCAAAACACGCATGCGAGTAATATGATGCGTTGTATACAGAGTGTGGCGAAAAGGTACGCGATAAAAAAAGATACTTAATCTCCTTCTTTTGTAAAGCAGGTTAAAACAACTAAAGACATATTATTTGAAACGCAGGCCGTACGCCATGTGAAATTTTCCATTGGTAATAATGATGACCATCACACTAATATCACACTAATATTATAAAGGCGAAAGATTGTGAGTGTGTGAGTGTGTATGTTTGTTACTTCTTAACGCAAAAAACTACTGAACGGATTTAGGTAAAATTTGGTACACAGACAGTTTATAACCTGGATTAACAAATAGGATAGTTTTCATCCCTATTTTATATTCCCGTGGGTTGTTGCGGGTGAAGCTGCTGGCAACAGCTAGTATATTAAAACTGGAAAAATGCCATGCCATCTGCCTTACTCCCTATGTTGTTAATAATAAGCTGTTAAACGTGTTTCTTATTAGTTTATTGTGTACCAAAATAGAGGCTATTAGGCAATCGCAAAAATTATTTATTACTAAAATAAAAAGGTCAAACGAAACAGTTACCTCAATAATTATTCGATTTTACTAACGGTAAAATTAATATCTCCGTAGAAGCTTGGAAATTTCCATAGATTTATGCCAAACATTTTTACTTGAGAACCTCGTGTCTTCATAGAAATAGGGATCGTTATTCAAGGTTAAACAGTGCTTGTCGAGGTCGGTTTGCGGATGTGTGGTCATTCATTACATACCAAGTTTACTCCATGCCTCGGAAAGCACCAAAGCCGTCGGTATATCGGCTGTTTTTTGTAGATCTTCAAATTAACAATCGTTACAGTCAAGATTCTGGAAACCAGTCTCGCAAAAGAGTATCATAACTGGCTTGTGGAGTTCAGAGCAGTTAGCCTATTGGATAGTAAAATGCTGCTAAGTATTCATATTTGAAACTGGTACACAGGTGCTCCTGGACCCCGTCGGGGCTGCAAGTTGTTCGAAAGAGATACCGCGGCCTCGACACAAAGGGCTAAAGAGGAAGATGGGTGATTTTTACTCAGTAGCGGCTTTATTACAAAAGTGTTTAAGCCTAGGTTTAACTTAAACTTGGTTTATCTCGCATTCCGTCACTTTCTTTTAAATATTATCGAAGTGAGACGGCATGCGAGATAAACCAAGTTTAAGTTAAACCTAGGCTTAAACACTTTTGTAATAAGGCCGTTAAAGTCTATCACTCCCTACTGCTCTGCCCTGAGCGGAAGGAGTCATCTCCAAAAAAAGGCACTCTCAGAGCAGAAGGCCCGTCTTTAGGGTTTTTTTATTTTCCACCAGAGAGTAATGCGTATAGTATTCTGGTGTATTTGGTTGGATTGAAGGCCGAAACGAACATAAGGCATTGGGAAAGTTAGATGATGGAGTCTCAATTAACATCACTGGGATCAAGATTAGATTTTAATACATAAAGTCACGCCCTTTTCCCATAGGGGTAAGCAGAAACCACAGAACACTACCTACCTCCTTTTATCTCGTCCACATTCATACATCTGGTCATACACGCACGTAGGTTACCAGCACTGCGCACCTGTCCTTTCTGAAGAACGCCAATAAGTTCAGTGTATGTCTTTTTAGGACGCTCCCTCCCAGCGGCGTTGCCACTCACAAAACCTTTTGTTAATCGACTATCACTCATCTTTTTCACTGTTTTAAAATTAAATATTGCGATTAAATGGCGTTCTATATTAGACGGTCGATATTCTTTATTTTTGTATTCGGGGAATGCAAACGGTGAAGTTATCAAAATGTTTTAATAAAAATAATCAAAAATGCAACACCCTGTGTTAAAAGAATGTGCCGGTTACACCACGTATCCTGTGGGCTGAGCAAGACGCCACGGTTTGCAAAGTATGGAGAAGACTTTTCATTAAAATTACATCTTTTGCAGGTTAGCTAGTCCGCTTCTAGTTACACTTCTGGACACATCTATTGGCCCACCTTAGAGTTTAGGTTTCGATGGCCCCTACCGAAATATTATTGCTAGATTGAACAAAAACTGTTGATGCAGTTTTAAACCTGATACATTTTACCATCTTTTTCGATCGTATTGTTTTGAATTTGAATTCAGAATACCATACGACATGGAGCTACGCCTAACAAGTCGGATATGCGCCTTGTTAAAGGCAATTGATTTTTGAATAAAAAACATGTTTTATCAAATAAAGGTTTAATTTAATAACGCGTGTTGCCTCCATGGGCATCTACCACAGCTCTCATACGATTATTCATAGATTAGATTAGATTAGATTATCAACCGCTCTATGAAATTTTGAGGGATCATCTCCCATTCCTCTTCTATGGCAGTTTTCAACTCCTGCATCGTCTGGGCAACTGGCTGACGAGCCCTAACACGTCTTTTTAGCTCGTCCCACATGTGCTCAATGGGGTTCATGTCTGGGCTTCTGGCTGGCCAGTCCATAACTGTGATGTTCACATCCTGAAGATATTCCCTGACGATGCCGGCCGCATGGGCTCTTGCATTATCATGCATAAAAAGGAAATTTGGGCCCACATAGTCCGCGTATGGTATCACGTGAGGTTCTAAGCACTCACGAATGTACCTTTCAGCATTTAATGTTGGCATCCGTGGTCCTGTAACAACCTCAAGTTGAGTTTTGCCGCTCGCGGATATACCGCCCCAGACAGTCCATGAGCCACCGCCATAAGCAACCCTCTCTTCAAAGCAGCATTGTGCGAAACGCTCTCCCTTACGTCGGTAGACCTTCTTCCTTCCATCATTGCCATGTAACACAATTTTAGACTCATCAGAAAAGAGTACACGGCTCCAATCTTGCTGTGTCCAATTTAAATGACTGCGTACGGCGCGCTGTTCGGTGGGCTCGCGTTAGTTTGGGCCCATTAGCTGGCTTGTGTGGTACCATATCGCGTTCTTTTAACCTTCTCCGAACAGTTCGAGCGCTCACAGATACTTATTTATTTATTTCTTAAGGAAAAACAAACAGTAGCATATTACAGATATATGCGCAGGCTTAAATACTAAAATATGATAAATATGCCACCCACTACGTTTTCCACAGATTACTTTAAGTGTTTAATAGCTAGAGAGACAATTATAATTAGGATTACAACTAAAATAACAGTTATATGAACTAAAATAGTAGTTATATAAACTAACATAACAGTTATATAAAGTAAAATTGCCGATATAAAGTAAAGTAACAGTTATAAAATAAGTGATACAAAATATTGGGTCCCGTATGATTCCTAATCTATATCAATAGTATTCATGAAGTTGAACTTAAAAACTCAAAAAAAAAAAAACACAATTAACAATAAATAACGAAAAACAAAAAAATTGGTTGGTCATTCAAAAACAGAAAAGACACATCAGATACAAAAAATCGGGCTTAGATGCAAATGATCCTCCGTGCTTAGATGATACTCCGTGGAAGTCGCGAAGTTGGTTTTGTATCTCAATGGAGGTAAGGTGACGATTTCTCAAGCTGGTCGTCACGATGAATCGATCCTGCCTTTCAGTTGTGACCCGAGATCGTGGCCTTCCTTGGCGACGAACAAAGCCGCCAGTCTCTAGGTACCTCCGATAAACATTTCGGACCGCAGATCGACTTAAATTAAGTTGAGCACTCACGTTTCTTTGGCTGTGTCCGGCCTAAATAAGTGCCACAGCTTGGGCGGCGACTTCAGGTGAAGTATCCATAGATTCTTGATAGAACCTCGCCTTAATGTTAAGAATAAGTAATGTTTGTTGCAAAACCAAAGATATCAATCACTTTTTCAAGAATTAAATCCAAGTAAACCAATAAAACCAAGTTTTCTTAGTATTCGATTGTTTGATATCAACAAACAGGCTCCAAATTGTCTTCTGTTTCTTTAAATTCTGTGTTCGAAATTCAAAAAAAGACTATTGAATGAAATTGTGAATGTGCCAGGTTCAAAACTGCATAAAAACTTTTTGCTCGACCTAATATAAAATTTTAGCTAAGACCAAACGAAACTGAAAATACAAGGTGGGCCAATAGATGTGTCCAGAAGTGTAGGTAAATTAATTTTTGTAAAAGTATTTGGATTTAAAAGAATGTCCTTGTCATGAAATGGACAAATATAGTACATTCTCAAGATATCACTTTTGCCTTTGACTTTGCTTTCTTCGTTTTTCCATCATTCAAATTCAAGTGTCTGTAATATTTCAATTCAAATGAATGCTTTGAGTTAGAACAGAGCATACACTGTACAAAGCTAAATATACAAAATCGCATCACTTTTTGCTGTATATTAATGTCTATTGATTGTATCGATCGAATGAATATAACCAGGAACCAAATCAAATCCCTGAGAAGTAATGAAAACCAGAAAACTGTGCATTGAAGTGAACTGATACTGTTCACAGGAACTCACATTTGTTCGAATGTTCTTTTTAGTAAAGTTATATTGTGACGAATCACTATATATTATAAAACAAATTCCTCCGCCGCGTCTGTCTGTCTGTTTGCGGTTAACTCAAAAACTACTGCACCGATTTTCATGCTGTTTTCACCAATGGATGTAGTGGTTCTCGAGAAATAACAGTATTTCAATAAAGTGAACAGTACTGTATTATTTTAATGTCTTAAAACATATTTCTTGGTGCTTCTCGCTAAACTTAGCAATTTAGTGTCATTTTTGAAGGCTCCATAAGCTTCACTACAAGTAAAATCAAAATTAAAGTAAAGGAGCTCATTTTTTATTAAATTTATGGAAGATCTATTTCTGTCGGCCCGCCACTTTGCATTCGTTACAGAAAAATCAAAGACCAGTGATGTTAAAACAGTATTTTTTATACCGATTTTTTTGTCCGACAGTAAAAAGTATAATGTAGTGTAAAACAGTTTAATATCGTTTTTATTAACAATATAGTTGGGAACCCTATTCCGAGCTAAAATTATGACGAACAACGATGTTAAAAGTTCAAAAGCTACCAATTGATAAAACCTTAATTATTTTTACAAAATCCTCCTCCACCCTAGCCGAACTAAACCATCGCGTGTACGTACTTATGGCTTCGCGAGTATGTATGCAAGTACCTAAAGAATCGAAAGAACCAGGCGCGGCGCGGTATCTTAATAACTAACGGCCTGTATCTTAAGTGTACAAACTTGTACTTAATATAACTAGATCGGTAACCTAACGAGACAGATCACCGGAACCATGCGTTAAAGAGGTGTCTCTTAGTAGGATATTGGAATTGAAACCCTTTTTTTTTTGGCGGGATGGAGAATCGTCTAATAACCCCTCCCGCTCTTGGGCAGAGCGAAAGGGAGTGTCAGACTTCTATTGACTAAAAACAACCCATTTTCCTTCATAGCCCTTTATGTCGAGGCCGCGGTATCTCTTACAACATCCCGCAGCACCGACGGGCGTCGGCCCTTGCTGACATCTATTTCAGGCGCGCGTGGAACACGTACGAGCCGTCGACACGGCCTGTCGTCGTCATAGGACGGACGGACGGAGCTAGCCCATCACTCACCGTCCACAGGCCCGCAGGAATTGAAACCCTTAATCTGCATAGTCCTCATGTGTGTATTATACCAAGATTATGTCTGGAACTTATTGTTAACCCAAACGATTTTAAAAGATTAAAAGAGTAACTTTTGGAGTTTCTTGCCGGTTCTTCTCCTTAGGAATCGACCAATGCACCGAACCGTGCACCTTTTTGTCAACGTTTTATAAGTGCCCATGTAGGCCTATGTGAAATAAAAATATTTTGATTCCGATTTTGATTTTGATTCTTATCTTAGTACGTAAGAATCGATAAAGTAAATAATGAGTATAGTCGTATTTGAGAAAGTTTAAAAGTTTCACCTGTTACAGAAAAATTCAATGGAAGTCGTTTATCTTGGGATGGTCACTGTAATGAGGAGGATGAAATGCATGTGACTAAAAAAGTGATGGATATAAATATTGATGGATGGAGAGGGAGAGGAAGGCCAAAGAAAAGATGGATGGATTGTGTGAGGAATGAAATGATATGAATGAGAAAGGGGTAAATGCCACCGTGACGTCTAACAGGGAAGAATAGAAAAAGAAAACGTGTTACCCCAAATAGAATAGGATAAGGACAGCATGTTTTATTTCAGACCATACTTCCTAGCCTTTTAGTTACGGAGATATCAGAGGTTCAAGTTTCAACATTTTCACTTTATGTTTTACTGTGACCCGATGGGTTCGAACCCTGGCAGGCGTAACACTTTGTGTTATTTATTTAATCACCACTTCTCTCAAAACGGTGAAGGAAAAACATCCTGACGAAATCGGGATAACTTAAATTTGATCCAAAAAAACAAATACCTAAATGAGACATCTGCCAACCCGTACTGGGCCGTTGTGGTGGATTATAGCCCATTCCTCTTCCAGAGAAGAGGCCTGTGTCCCTGCAGTGGGAACATTAGGCTGATGACCATGTCCTGACTTGGGCATCCATTTTCTCTCTAACACTTCTCATCAAACTCAAGCATTTATTTCAATTAAGCCATTACAGGCACTTTTTAATGTCATAAGAACAATTCATAAAACAAAACTACGAGTGCAACACGTCCTTCCGAAAGTCATTCCGTCGTCATCTACCGAGTCTATCCCACCTAGATTAGGGGTCGCCTTAATCTAGTTGGGATAAACTAGATAGATGATCCCCTTCCAGTCTTACCGGAGGCGGATGAATATTACCACCATAACTCAGTTAGTGGTTATTAGGACGAAAACCTTTGTTTAGGGGACAACGGGAGCTAAACGCGAGATTTATAATGCGTTAAAGTATACGATTCACTGCAGTAAACAAAATCAAAAAAATAAGTGATATTCTTCAGGATATACGCTAGTGACATAGTGCGTTGAGAACATAATACAAGTAAATTTACTCGATAGAAACAAATCGCGAGGATACCTCTAAAAAAAATCTTTTAACGAGTAAAAACCATACTAAAATACATGTGATCGTTCTGATTTTTTGACATATAATTCTACAAGCAACATACTAAGGTCACAGTGTTTTATTTTTTTAGCCCAATCAATATCTTTTTTTGTAAATTACAACATATTCTTATTCCCGAACATAATTTTGTATGGTGATAATAAATCGGGCGGGACAGTCCTTACTATTTAAAACGAATAGTTACCCTACGAAATTACGAGCGCGCATTGCGGGGATGCGTTTCGCGGTCGCGGGGAGTGACGCAAGCTCCACCCACTCGCGCAAGGTTGCTGGCATTTATTGTCGCCTATCCGTCCGTTATTTATTGTCGTTTATCCGTCCGTTTTGTGTGTGTGTGTTGTGTGTTTTTGTGTTTTATTCTATTCTATTCTAATCTATTCTAACTACCTGTTACAAAGACTAACAAAGATCTGCAAACGACAACTGGTCACTTGAAAAAAATTAATTGGTCCGACAGATAGATATATAGATTTCCAAAAAATACCGGACATAATTATTCTTTCTTAGATCGCCTTTATTTTCTGTTAACGTTTACGTACAATGAAACAGTGCTTCGAAAACTCATGTGACGTCACATTTCAGTACACTTTTTATCGGAAATTGACTTCATTAATTTTCATGACATGATATTCAGTCACTTTCATTAATTTGATAAAAAAAATACATATACAATATTTTCCGTTATTCTGACGGACTAACTAAACAGAGTCATATATTTTTCAGTAAAAAAAAAAACCCAACTGGTACAATATGGAGTGACTTGGTATGACCCAATGGTAGCTCTTCCAGCTTGGTAGTCACGAACTAACCTTGAACGTGACCTAACCTGAACATATCGTCCACCCAACGCGCTATTGAACGGTCTTGGGTTTCTTACGCCCAACCTTACCCACCCTTCGGTCAGAACTCTACTCCATCGACCGTCTGCATGTCTAGCCAGATGCCCTGCCCAACTCCACTTTAGGCTGCCCGTCGGGGCTACGAGATACCGCGGCCTCGACATAAAGGGCTAAGAAGGAACATGGGTGGTTTTTAGTCAGTAGAAGTGTGACACTCCCTTTCACTCTGGCCAAGAGCGGAAGTGGTTAATCGATGATTTTCCACCCGCCAAAAAAAAAAACGAAAAAAAAAACCTTTTTTTTGCGGTTTTTATTAATTAACCACGAGTTCTAATGTCAACTCGTATTTGTTTTTTTTTCTACCCAATTCCTAGATATCGAAAATGTCGGGTTAAGTTTTGCTAATTATTTGAGTTAATTAAAGACTTAAACGTGTTTAAATACCTGTCAGTAACTATGCACTTAACACTTCATCGGCATAAATAATGTTTTGACTCATAAAACAAATTATATGAACGCAAAAATAAAAGACGCACATCGTGCGAAGGACCAATTACTGATAAAAAGGTATTTTTAAACAAACATGTGAGAAATGATCCTCATTTGGAATTGCAACTCCATTTTGAAGACTATAAAGTTGAAATTGAAGTGGGCCGAAATGAGAATTAATATTTTTTAGTTTTGCTACACCAAAAAACACGTATGCAACAATTTCGCACAATTAAACTCGAGAATAAAAACTTGAAGCACTACCAAACTTATTTTTCTGACCGAAAACTTCCCTATAAAAAAAACGTTCAAAAATCAACCTTATTTCAAAGAAAAAAGAGCTTACATGCAATCAGGATCAAAATACAGGATGTATTTCAGTGTTGCGATTGTATGGTGCAGAAAAGCGTAAGAAATTTGTCCTCCGAACGTTTTTGCTTTATCTGTCTTTTAGTTTTTTATTTCGCACTGGCAACTGTTATCGCAAAAAGATTTTGACATTGTTTCGGAACGCTCGCACGATTTGGGCGCCAATTAATTTTTCGATAAACACAGAGTAGTTCTTCGCAGAGGGTTTTGTGGTAAATGTAGATACTAGTAACTATGAACTGTACATTACTTATATGTAATACGTGATGGTAACTAAATAGTTATCTAAGGTCGTTCTTCCGACAATTAATCTATTTTTTTGTCTTTTTCAACTATCGATACCGCACTTTAATAAGTGGTTTTGATAGCTAGAACCTCATAATATTTTCTTTTTGTTCTTGTATTAAACTTAATGTTCTCTTTGATAACAAATATATTTTGGTGATATGACGAGTCAACCAGCAGGATCGGAGGACAAGAGAACCCAAATAAATTGGGCTAAGGGCAGGAGAACGATAATGATTTTAATAATTTTAAGGAAACAGTGGGTAATTTAAAGGATTGATCAATAATTACAAAGAGATTCATTATAAGCTTTAATATACAAAACAGTAAAATAAAGCAAAACGTAAAAAAGTGCAAAAAATCTCTGTCCCTCTCATTACTCTGTCAACAATTCTGTGCGGCCATTTTAAAAATGTGCCGCCTTTTCATAGTCGCGTTCGTTTAGAAACACCGATCTGAATCACGCGGTGATAAATTATGAAAAATATCTTATTAATCACCAGATATCAATCGTTTAAACTTAATTGGTGATTATTTAGTTAAACTTGTTTCACAAAAGATTTTTATCGTCAACGAAATTTATTCGTAAATTAAGTTTTAGTGAAATATAAATAAGTGTTGCCTGATTGATAAGTTTTTGGGTGAATTCTTTGCATATATGCCTAATTACTACATCGCTACCTTTTAGTGTACTTTTCTTGGAACTTTATTTAATTAATTACGTGGAGTTTCACGCTTTATATTTTTGCATGGGAAAGTTATTCGGAATGCATATATAATTATTTTTAATGTGACCATATTTTTTTAATGTGGTACTTAAGTATACTTTTTTTTAAATGGAATAGTCCCGTGAAGTAAGTTTTTAATATGAATATGTATGAAAGTAGAGTAAGACCAAAGAAACGATGTATGGGACGGTGTATAGAATGATTTATATAAAGGGTGTAAAAGTACCCTTAACGCAAACGAAGGGCATTTGTACTTCCCACCACTGCGATAATTGTTTCGTTCTAGATCATACCTGGGAACCCCCAGTTACGGAGATATTGGAGGTCAAAGTTCCAAATTTTGCACTGTTTTTGTAAATACTAGTTTTTCAGGTTATAACTTTACTTAAATTACCTCCATGACCCGTTTACAATTGAAAGCACAATGTTTTAAGAGTGCTACATTGTAAAATGTGATATTTGACCTCAAAAAAAAAGTCGATTCCCGGCAACAATTTTTACGTAGATGTACTTGTTTGATGTACAGAATGCTTGGTTGACGTTTGTGTTAAGTGTTAATTTACACCCTGTATGCAAGAAAGGTCTGATGAGATGTAAGTAAAAGTACAAGATTTTGTGACACTTGAGGCCTATGTTCAGTGTTCGGCTGAAATGATGATGAATCTGTATGAGCTACTTCAGTTGTCCCTATCTGGGATTATCCCAGTTGTATACGTTCCTATGTGCCCATTGGCCTTGGTCTGTTCTGTCTCCAGCAGTGCTATTGCGCATCTTTTATATGTCAGTGGCTATCATAATGTCCATGATTTAACTGTCAAATTGGAACATTTGACAGTTAATTGATGGACACTATTATGATAGCCACTGTCATAACCTTGCTGGTGATATGGAGAGAAGTGGAAACGATGTGTCTCCTACTCCTCCACTAGTCTTGACATTGTCTCAGCGCTCTTCCTGTGGTCGCCACTGTTGATTCTGGCTTTCAGGGGTTACAGTGGTTTGGGAATAGCGTGGCGGGCTTGACCCAATAAAAAATAAAATAAAATTGGTTATCCTAAATGGTTTCTACAAATGCTTATTTTGCTGCAATCTAAGGAACATTCACGTACCAACTTACTTACGGACACGCTGTTCTTTCTGGTCTGTGCGGACACGTCTTTAATTTTTCTGTCACATGCTACAAGTTAAGTACTTTAAACCAAACTAACGTTTATTTGTAAATTAAACAAACAGTTACATCAATTACTATAAATTCACTGACGCTAAACTGTTAGGCAGTGGTTTAACTATTCTGAACTAAGTATCCTAATCATAACAAAATATCCGAAATAGAAATATCGGTACGTTTGTTTATAATTTTTATGTTCACAGTTCTACTTAGAGATTCAGCACGGAATGGAACAGGAACTGAAGAAATGTGGCTTGAATATCAGCAGAAATAAAACCGAATACATGTTCTGCGATTTCGGCGGTCTCTCCAGCCCTGGAGTCATAGCGCTAGATGGCGCGTTTCTTCCTGTCTGATTCAACTTCTGGAATCTCGGTTCACTCGCGAAATAGACCGTAGTGTTGAGCACAGAATTAACACGGGATGGATGAAATGGTGGCAGGTCACGGAAACAATCTGTGAGCCCCGCATTCCCCTTAAACTTAAGGGAAGATTTCGCTTTTCAGTGTTCGCCTCCAGTGCTTGCCTCCAGAGCTTGCCTCCAGTGCTCACCCCCAGTGCTCGCCTCCAGTGCTCGCCTCCAGTGCACGCCTTCAGTGCTCGCCTCCAGTGCTCGCCTCCAGTGCTCGCCTCCAGTGCTCACCTCCAGTACTCGCATCAAACTCTCTCCCAAGTACAGCTCACCTCCATTACTCGCTTCCAGCACCCTCTGCAGTACTCACCCACTTCGGAACACAGGCCCGACCCCTTGTTTGCCAACCTATAACGAACAAAAAATAGTTGTTTCACTCAAACATACCCCGCGAGGCACAACTAGTATCTAAAACAGTTACATTAAACACGAATCCGTTACCTGCCTACCAGTTAAATCTGTCAGTAATTGCGTGTTAGACTAATCACTGATCAAAAGGTATGATGGTGCATTTTTCGGGGTTCCGTAGGCGTTGTAATGAAGCTTGTGTACTTTAGAAGGGGCTAGAGTAACGCGGTTAAAAGATGGTGGTTCTGATTACTGTTAGTTCGTCCTCCGCAGTTTAGTTTTTTGTAAATGTCGGAGATTAAAAGTTATGTGTTTAGTATTTTTTTTTAAAAGTGATTATAGTATTTAAGTACGGTGCTAATACATATTATTTATACCTAAGAGCATACGGGTTGGTCATAATATGGATAAGATGAGAGAAAAGCGACTAACCAAAGTTATCTTCCAAGGCAGATGTTATGCCCGGGATACACGAGGCCAGTTTTTGCCAGGACAGCAAGCTAGTTCTCTACTAAACTGTACTGTCTTACTGCCCTGCCCCAGCTTGGAACATGCTAGAAATGAAGTTAGCCAGAAGTTCTAGCTTACTGATACTGGCTTGCTATCCTGGCTTGAAAATCTAGGCTCGTGTATCTCGGGCATAACTTGAGGCAGTGAAAATGTTTTTCGAAACAGCGTCTTTCGCGACTACTTCATTCGAGTCCATGAGCTTTCGAACCTGTGAGGCAGTGGAAAAATAATTCGCAACAGCGTGTGTCGCAACAGCGGCGTTCGAAACAACATAGGGGACATGAGGCAAAACGAATATAAGGATCGTAGCAGGAGGCGTTTAGTGTCTGTCTACTCCGTAGGAAAAACGTGTGAATTTATTTACGAGTAGATATGTGCAAAATATCTACAATATATACAAAAAAAAAACTACAATATCCTACTAATATTATAAATGTGAAAGTTTGTGAGAATGGATGTGTGGATGTTTGTTACTCTTTCACGCATAAACGGCTGGACCGATTTGGTTGAATTTTGGTATGTATATAGGTTATACCCTGGATTAATATATAGGATAGTTTTTATCCCGATTTTATCTTCCCGTGGGATAATTTTCGACATGTAGCGGGTGAAGCCGCTGGCAACAGCTAGTATTTAATATAATGACAGCCGTCCTGGCTGTCCTTATATTCAAATTATATCAAAAGCTTCATTCAAAGCAGCAACTGTTCAATTTTCCTACTACCATAGTTACAAAAAGTTAATATCTGCAAATTCTAGCTCTGACTATCATACAAAAGTAGAAACTTGCGAGGAATTCTCTATGCTACGGATTAACAAGTGCTCCCGAATTTAAAGTTACTTAGAATATGCAGAGCAAGGAATAGACATTTTTCGTTCTCTATAAATGTACAGATGGCCAGCACAACATGGAAAATCTAATAGATTTTTAACTTTATCGCTAAAGCATTAGTTCCAAGGTTGATTAGTAAATGTTGACAGTTGGGTGACTTAGGGTGACATGTCTAGTAGCTTGATGTGCTGGGTTTTGTACACTAAAGTTTTTTATTGGACTGCCATCGTCGTATCGAATTGACTTCATGATCTACCAGACGATTTACTAGGCAGTAACATTCATCTCTGATTCCTGAGGGGTTATGCAGAGTTGTATTTATAGTACATCCACATTTTGCCAAATTATAGTATGTTAAAGTGCCACGTTACAGGGGCATTTTTTTATTGAGATATTTCGAATGAAAATACCTTATAACACCACATGCACAGCAGTCGTGCTTGTGACCACGCTATGGAATTTGAAAAAAAACTGTTGTGTAATAGATAAATAATTCTGTCAAGTTGTCGATTTCTTCTTCGAAATCTTCATATCCAATTTTACAAATCCAAGTGACAAAATCCTCCTTAAAATCTGTATAATTGAAGTGGCTTCAAGAAGCATTGTAATGATTCTTAATAATTAAGGAATATCTGCTTATTAAAATTACAAAGGTACCATAGTTTCTAGTTTGTTCTTCAGCTTAATGATCAACTCAGCAGTTCTACCAGCTTCTAGCCTACTGATAGCCTAGTGGTGTGACCGTTAGACTTGAGTCGTAGGTCTCGGATTCAAACCCAATAACACTCTGTTTTTTTTCTGATTCGTATGCGTATCTGATACACTTTGATATCACCAGTGTTATCAAAAGGTACTGTATTATCTAGTACTAACTGGGTTGTGGAGGTTATACTCGTATAGGCAGTCACTCCAGCAGTCACCACATGTAAAATTCTGGTTTACAGCTGCACCCGGCTTAACCTGAAACTGACCCCAATATAGTTGGGAAAAGGCTAAGGCAGGCTATCAGGCTACATTCTTGTGTTTTCAAATTGCTTGCTAGCTTTAGCCTTTTCTAAACACACTGTAGAAAGTTACGTAAATCTAATTCTTTCTATAAAAAAATAACTTTAAAACCAAATTCTTAAACCTTTGAAGACACACCTCGCCTTATAAAACAAAGTCGACAACTCAAAAAGAAATGTCGGCGTCAACTTCTAAAGATACGATGCTACCTTCGACACAAAGGACATCGGAACTTAGGGGTTTAACACACTATTCGGCTCGGCATTATTCGGTTCGGCAGTTTTAGTTAAACAAGAAAACCGACTTGAAGCAATTGTCATTCATACCAAAGAAACGATCGATGAACTGTTTGACTATAAAGGGAGACGTGCCAAGAAGGTGTCTGATTAAATTACAAGTACTTACTCCAGAACGCAAATTGCCGATGTAGCTTATAAAGCTGCGAGACTGAAATAGGACTGGGCGGGCCATGTCTGCCTGATGCCGCTGCAGGCGTGGGCCCGAATATCACAAGAATGGAGCCCTAACACAGCTAGACGGGGTCGAGGTAGACCAAGGAGAAGATAGCGGGACGCCTTGGATGACTTCCTCATCAACTGGCAAGAATAAGCACACCATCGTAAAAAATGGAAGGAATGGGGGGAGGCTTTTGCTCAAGAGTGCGACAATACGTGCAAAATTTATTATAATAGATAAGTTTGGAAGGAGAAAACATGCTACGCCGATCTCACACATACCGTTCATCGTTTCTTTGGTCTATTCTTATACCCATTCACATTTAATCATCATCATTTCAACTGAAACACGTCATCTTCTCGACATAAGCCGCAAATGTCTCCACATTGACCGGTTCCGTGTATCAAGCGGAGAGCAAGAAAAGTATGAAGAAACTTTTAGTAAATAAATGCTACTATAATGTTGCCGACTATTTGAATGACGTAATTTAGACCTTTTTATAAATTTTATTTTCATTATTTTAAATTAGTTTTTGATTATTGTATTAATTTGATTTTGACTATTATATTGATTCGATTTTGACTATTATATAAATTTAATTTTGTAAATTGTTACTAATTATTACTTTATTAATTCCTTTCTTTGTTACTTTTATTATTTTTTTATATTTGATCATGATTATTTTTTTTTTGTTTTTTCTGTGTATTTAACTTTGACTAGGTATTTCTGTTAATTTATTTCTTCTTTATTTAATTTCACGTAACTTTTTAACATTTTTTTGTGTGACGATTAAGTATATTATTATTGCATTTGTACGCCTCTATAGGCAAAACATGTTGAAACTATTTTTATTTTTTAGTAATCTCTCCAACAGATTGTGAACCTACACGTGTTTTTGACAAATAAATTGAATTGAATTGAATTGAATTAAAGCGAATCCCCGCTACCTTCACCAGGTTATCGGTCCACCTAGTGGGAGGCCTTCCAATGCAACCTTAGTTTACGTCTATAAGCAAAAATCGATCTAATTGATGTTGCCCCCTGGGTTTGCCGAATCAAACCGACCCGACAGTTATATGTGTTGCACCCCTTACAGACGCCAACCAAATCACACTATTTTTATTTTTTATCAAACACTCTTTTAGAATGCGTCGCGAATTACATCTTTTCATCAAATAAAGGTAAAAAAAATACCAACACCGTTTTGAATGTAGATCTAATAAGGGACTGGAGGTTGGCTCGTTTTTTTGGGAGGATATGTGTTTCAAGTTTTTTTGATTATTTGGGGTCGGCAGGAAGGCAAAGTGCCTTTCTGCAGGGCTATTGCGTATCTTTTTACCCGACTGCGGCGAAGCCCAAAAGGAGGGTTATGTGTTTGACGTGTATGTATGTATGTATGTTCGTTTCTTTGTTCCCTCATAATTCCTAAACGGATGAAGGGATTTAAATGAAATATACGTCGTAAGATTCGTCTTCATGGAAAAAAGTAGAGTTCATGGGTTCATTTGAATATTAAATTATGAAATGAAAATAGAATGGACCACGCCTGCTTCCAAGTTTTGTTTAATTTAAAATGTGCTTGTTATTTGCTTTTCAGTCTTTTCAGTCGGGTTTTTTTAGTTTTTTAACTACTTTTTTTTATTAAATGTAACTACTGTTGGTTACGGTTTAGTACAAAATGGAACCATTGGATTTCAAGGTTCGTTCCATAGCAAAAGTTTGCCATAATATGAGTAAAAATCCCTTAGAAGTTTTTATTTATTTTAATGATTTACAACTTAAATACGTAGGGTGGAGCATCCATGCACAACCGGTTACTACGTCGTTATAAAAACTGTTCATCGGTAATTAGAAAAAAAAAAGATGTTGCTTACAACTATATATTTATCAATGGTGCTAGGCAACTGGGCTTATCCCAGTGGTAATCGTCCCTTTGTGACAATTTGCTTTGTTTTGTTCTGACAGAAATTATGTTTTTGCTAGCTACTCCTCCGCTATTCTTTTCTGATTAATTTCGCGTTGCGGGATCCAAGATAGTTTATTTGTTTCTCAAGTACTTCGTCGAGATTCATTGTCTCAGCGCTTTTCAGGTGGTCGTCACTGTTGATTATTGCTTTCAGGAGTTGCAATGGTTTGAGAGTAGTGTGGCAGGTTTTTCCTAGTACAAGAGGTATCTCAGATAGCACCATCATTATCTTTGCAGCCTTTCTTAAACTAAGTATTTTAATCTCAAAATCAATTCTAAACGAAACGGTCTCAAGCTAGTTTTCTAAACATAAATAAACTGTACCACACAGATGTGCCTCGCTGTCTGCCTTACATTTCCTGTTAGCATAATTATAGCATGATGTTTATATTGGTCATTATTTGTTTTTACTGTAGTTTAATGATTGACGTGTCAATTTGACGCATGCGTCATTGGCAGTATTTTTAACCAACTTCTCAAAACAGACAAGGTTCTCAGTTCGATTGGTTTTAATGTTTATAGAATGTATTTAATTTGGTGGTTAAAACCACAAACTAAAGATAACCCGAGTATTTGTGATTACAACTGTTGGGCTATTGCGTATCTTTTAAATGTCAGTGGCTATCATATTGTCCATGGATTAACTGTCAAATTGGTTATGGTTTAGTACAAAATGAACCCATTTGACAGTAATTGATAGGCACTATAGGTTAGCCACTGTCATTTAAAAGATACGCAATAGCCCTGCTGGTCGGGTAATCTTTAGTTGACATGCTTGCCGAGGTTGGCCCCATTGGTCCCTTGACTGTCGTAACAGTGACCCGGAAGTCTGACGACTAGTCATTACCTAGTAATAATTGGGTTGTGGAAGTTTCACTTCATGTAAAAATGCTGGTTACATTTGAATGCGGTAAGTCGGGAAGCCGACCTCTATAAATTTGAACAAGATATTTTGTCATCGACACGCTAAGATCATCATCACGACAACACACGTTCAACTCAACGTGTTTGCAAGCGGGTCCATTTGACCATAGACTCATTGCCGTGAATTAATCGATGGAGAAGAAGACCATCTGTTAACTAATTTAGTTTTCTAAGTTTACTAGAAACTAATACTATTAATATCATTCGCCGGATGTCGTCTGGTCTAAATATATTAATAGATGTGATATGATTAATGGTAACTTCACGACTGCACTCCATTAGGAGGCAGCCAAAGATGGGTGTCAATCGGTTTAACAAATGTTTCGTTTATGAAAATTCAGAATCGTGAAAGGAAACGAGCTCATGGCTGAATATAACAGCCGCTCGGCTTGATCATTATGGCTTTGAAGCATTTGCCAGTGATACTATAGAGTGGTGTGACCGTCGGTGTCGTCACGGTCGCGTCGGGCTGTCAAGTCATAGGTCTTTTTTTATAGAGCCCCCCCATAAAACCATCAAACAACCCCTCCCGCTCTTGGGCAGAGCGAAAGGGAGTGTCAGACTTCTACTGACTAAAAACCACTCATGTTCCTTCTTAGCCCTTTATGTCGAAGCCGCGGTATCTCTTACAACATCCCACAGACATAAAGTGTAGAGTTCGAACCCAAGACACGCACCCCTGATTAATACACACATCAAAAGTGTCTAGGGATCAACATATATTTTTGCAATAACTTTTCTCCTGATTGATATTAATTAAAATTTTCTTTAAGGATTCATCAAATAAAGTGTTTTCGTTTGTCACAGTAACGATAAACCAAGTCACCTTTGCATTAATAAAGAAATTTGCCATTTTCCTAATAAAGGGATTTTTGACATTTGAACCACTAACATTAAAGTTCGAAAAAAAGACTGAAATAACAGTTTTCTTTAAAATTTTATTGGGTAACTTAAACAATTAATAATCCGTGTTTCTACCGCGAACACTAACAACACAAGAACATCGGTTTGGCATACTCAAAATGAGTTCATCCAAATCACGCTGTGGAATGGCCGCCCATGTTCGTTGCAACAACAAAAAAAGGTCTTCTTGCGACTGGATACCCTCCATATTCGGCAGAGCTCTTCTCTGTAGCATATCCCATGCATGCTCAATCGGGTTCAAGTCTGGCGACTGAGCAGGCCAGGGCAGGACATTGATGTTAGCTGCGACGAGAGTCTGTCTTACAACTCTTGCGGTGTGCGGTCGTGCATTATCATGCATTAATTGAAATAAGGGACCGATTTGCACTTGTAGAGGAACGATGACGTCTGATACAATCGTCTCAGCATAAATTTGAGCGTTGAGGTTGCCTCTGATCCAAATCAACTCAGTTCTTCCGCCGATCCAAATACCCGCCCATACCATGATGGTTCCACCACTATAAGGATGGACTTCCTGGCAGGATTTTAATCGCTGTTGGCGTCCAGGGGTTCTACAGTGTCGTATACGTCTTGTATCCGGTCTCATACCAAAACTCATAGAAAAGCACACGAAACGCCATTGTTCTTCTGCCCAATTTCTGTGTTCAAGAGCCCATTGATATCGAATCCTACGATTGTGCATTGCTATAGGTGGTACCCGTAGCGGTCTTCGGGAATGAAGGTTCACTTCATGCAAGCGGTTTCTGACTGTTTGGTCGCTAATTAAGTTCCCTGAAGAGTGATGAAGCCTCACGGCTAACATCATGGCGGTTATTGTTGGAGCTCTTCGAGTTAAGATTTGAATGTATCGGTCTTGTCTCCGTGTGGTGCAGCGATACCGTCCTCCATGGCGCTCAGCCACGGTACCAGTGCTTCGGTAACGTGTCCAAAGTCGACTGATAACACTCTGACTTGTATTCAGAGCTAAAGCCACAGTACGTTGCCGGGAACCAGCTTTTATCATTCCCACGGCTCTGAGCATTTCTTCCCTGCTTAAATGACGTCGCCGCTCCATAATAACGTTGGTTTTAATCAGTAGTAGGGAAACAGTAGCACTAATAATGTCTTCAATGCGTTGTATGTTTTTATAGGGAAAATTTTGACAGCTGATTTTCATCTTTTACTCGAATTTGATTCACAGTTCCTGATTCAAATTATGAAATGCACCAAAAAGGATCCATATAAATTTATAAAATCATAAATTTATTACAAAGCCACATCTCAATCTCAAGAAATCCGCATAAAAATGCTTGATCCCTAGACACTTTTGATGTGTGTATTTCGATGATATATTTATATAGGTAGGATTAAAAATAGGATAGGAAAGTATTCTTTTTATAATAATTTCACGCAGACCAAGGTCTTGGACAACAGCAGCTGTAATAAAATATTTATTTAATATTCTTAGTTCAGTCTACGACGCGCCATTTTGTTTATTTCTTTTTTACATTTTTCTATTGACCGTGAAACAATGGTGTTATATTTTTTAGTATTTTATTCTACTTTGCGAAATCGAATTCGCTTCTGAATTTTGTTTTTTTGTCTGTTCGTCTGTCTGAGTGTTTGACAGCGCCGATTGTTTCGAATTTCAAATGTATTCTTTTTTCAAATGAAGATAATGGCGGCGTTGTGTTGTTTTTTTTATTGAATTTGGAAGGTGTTATCTGTGATCGGAGTTTTAGGACTTGTTCACAAGATTTTTTTTTGTCACGATATAGAATCGAGTTAACATATTTTGGATTTGTATTCTTTAATATCTGTTGACTATGAAGACACTACGACCTCTGAGTTTGTTTCGGCTGTTTCTTTTAAGAGTAGTCAGGTACCTACGATTGTACAAAACACCGGGCCCATCTAGTTTTTAAAAAGAGACGTGTTAAAGTGTTTGTAAAAATCTATTTGCAAAATAAACTTCATTTATTACGAAAAGATTATAATAATATGTGACGGCGTCGCCGTTGTAAACAGCACGTGCAGCGGGCCAGGTGCGTGGCGCAAGGTGTCGCTAAGGCCGCAACACTCTCCCCACTGCTCGGGCCGGTCTATTTAAACGAACGCTCGGCATGGAGGAGATCATTCTTGTCGCAGGCTTGGCCTGGTGCACATGCTGTAGCGCTTAGAGTTTTTAAATTATATCTGAATTATACAGTGGTTTATTTTAAATAACGTGCTATTGGAGTAAAAGTTTATTACCGCTATATTTCGTAGTTTCATTTAAGATGTTGGACCCTCTGCCTTCATCAGAAGTGGGATCGGATCCACCTTCCATTAATTATAGTAATGCAAAGCTATGCTCCTGGCTTTTGATTCTGATCTACCGGAATGCGATATTGTGAATTGGTGTACACTCAGTGAAACGATAATTGTGAAAAATAAATTAGAGGGTGTAGCCCGTGTGTGGTGTAGTACTTTGCGAAGCTTCACATTGAATAATCAATAATGGGTCATCGTGGCCATGAGTGCCGGGAACAAACAGAAAGCCTCTTCAAAAAAACCTGCCTGCTGCAAAAACTGAAATACCAAAGACAGCCGTTACGTGCTTTGTATGCAGTGAGCAGGGAGACAGCCATTCCTGCCCAAAGCGCTGGAAGAAGGAAGACTTCACACCAAGCACCAGCACTAAGCAAGTGTACCTGTGTTCCAGAGCAGCCCGTAGAGTATTACAGATAAGTGGTGCAGATTTTCGTTTTGCATTTAACTTTGGTTCGAAGGTTTAAGGCTACAGCCTTATGAGGCAAAGCAACGGTCGATCCGAGTGGTCATAGATGGCCGCTCCTCTGACCTTATTGCTATTGATGCCGCAGTTCCTCAGGGGTCTGTTCTCTACGCGACACTTCTCTTACTGCACATTTATGACCTCCTTGTTCCTGGCTGTCATGGTGAGTTATACATCCAGCGCAAAAGCTGGGATGGAGTACATTCATAGAGAGGCCATGGTAGAGCAAACGAGTTCAGGTTTAAGTCTTTTCTCCAAGTAGGGTGACAAGAATCTGATTGATTTCAGCGCCTCCAAAACACGAGTGTCAGTTCTCCGCCAAAAGGAGTCCATTCAATCTGGCTCCTTCTTTCCGGAGTTCATCTGTACAAGTTACTGAAAGTCTCGAGCTTCTTCGCACGAAACGCGAATAAGAACTTCGGCGCCTACATTCAGTCAAATGGTCAAAGTGCAAAAAAAAAAAAAAAATGCTGGGTTTCCTAAACAGGGTTAATGGTCAGGCCTGGACAGTTTTCAATATTACCTACATAAAACTCAAATCCCTTCCGGCATGGAGTATTGCTGTCACCTTTGGGATGGCTCAGCCAAATACCAACTTCCCACACTGGATTCTGTAGAGCGCAGAGCCAGAAGGTTAATTGGTGACGATAAGCTGGTTGCCAAGCTGCGTATCCTGGCCTGCCACCGCAAAAATGCATGTCTGTCAGTTTTCTACGGTTTTGGCCGCCTACGAAACCGTAGTTTCGTAACTGGTTACGATGAAGGAATGCAGACTGTGCTTTGGAGAGTGTGCGCAGAAGCACCACAAGCTTATTTCACCGTCTCCCTTCTTCCATCGGGAGACTAGACGTACTGCAGGTTATCACCCATACCTTGTCGATGTTCTAAACATTCGTACGAAGCGCTTTGCTAATTCTTTTATTATGCGCACAGCCAAGGAGTGGATCTCCCTGCCTGCGTCGGTTTTCCCGAGTTCATATAACACCAATCTATTTAGGTCGCGAGTAAATACGTTTCTTCTAGGTAAGCTCGTTCCATCGGCGACCTCATCTCTGCCCTTAGGGCATGAATGTGGTCAAGAGTATGCCCATTTCAAATTAAAAAAAATAGTTATCTCGTTAACGGTGAATAATTTCATGAACAAGTGATCATTAACGGCATATAGGTATGAGCAAAGTAACGTGCCTCATAATCAGCCATAAGATGTCCCCTGCTGGACAAAAGGCCTCCCCCATAGAATGCCATAACGAACGGCAACCTGCCGTTTGCATCCACCGGTTGCCCGCGACTCTCACGATGTCGTCAGTCCACCTGGTGAGAGGCCTACCAACGATACGTCTTCCGGTTCGTGGTCCGACTCGAGAACTTTTCTTCCCCGTCAGTTGTCGGTTCTTCGAGCGATGTGGCCTGCCCATTGCCACTCAACTTGCATATTCTAAGAGCTATGTCGGTGACCCTGGTTCGTAACGTGCCTATTACAGATTAAATGTCCAACTACTACACAAAATCGCTTAATTAAAATAACATGTCATGTATTACCGGTTGAATGCCTTAATAAGGAAATACTACTAAATCGTGATATTTTAGAACATGGGATTTCGTGTAACATTAGCGTTAATGATTTGACCCTTACTAAAACCAAATTCTTTATCAGTTCTTGTTCAGTAGTCTAAACAATTTTTCCGTTTACAGTTGTAAGAGGATTATAAAGGTTACATTAATTTATAAAAAGTGGGAATAAATTTTCGAAAGTATGTTGCTAAACCGATGAACTGCCTAACTTGAGGAACAGTTCCATGTGCAGGAACGGAAATATAAGGGACCTTTTAAAAAAAGGGCCGTATTGGAAAATTACCGGTACGAGTTAAGATATGTTAACGGAACCCATAGGGTCTACAAATATTCTCACAAATATTTACGTGAAGTGCCTCGTGGTCAAAATTGTCTAGTAGATATCGCGAAAAAATTATGATGACGTGAGCCGGACAGGATAACGATATCCTTGTTCATAAAAGTAACCACGAGAACAATATCATGCCTAACAGCAATATAACTTTTTGGCTAATAGTGATACCGTGTCTGTGAATAGCGATACTATATCGATTAACAGTAGCACAGTGTCTGTCGTGGAGGAGTTCGTGGCTAAATAATAGTTGCCATTCGGATCGATCATTAGGTTGGGCCGCGCTTGCCTGGGTTGGTCTGTGGATGGGTGACTGCCGGTTTCATGCCGAGTTTCCTCACTGCCTCTGAGGGCTTGTTGGGCTGTTGGCCTCGGTTGTCGTGTGTGGATCTTTGGCAGTCGTTACAGGTGGTCAGTGTCCTGAAGTTCTGACAACCGGTCTTGGCAAAGGGTATTGTATTGGCTTGGTTGTGGGGGTCGGATGGACGGTCGCTCCGTGGGGAGTACTGATATCCGGCTGGATCCATCATGGACTGGAGGCCGACCCCGACATAGTTGGGAGGGGCTGGGCAGATGATGATGACAATATCTGCTGACTCCCGTTCTTTAACAGCAACCAGCGGTAGTCTGATAAATCGTGGTTCACTTTTGAGTCAACAGAGTCTTCTAGCCCAGATTCAATTACTTTGATTACTAAAGCAGTCGTACATTGCTTATCGAGACCATTAATATGACGATAAAAAAAAAACACAATATATTAAAATTATTAATTTGCAAAAACAAGTGGACCTGAAGTGTCAGCAATGACTGGTCCAGGGATTTTCGCAGGGTCGTTAAGTGAATAATGACTAGGCCAAAAGTTTGAAGGCTCATTAATGAGCGGTCCAAAATTAGTAGCAAACTGAAGGGACAATCTGGACCAGTTTGCTAGTATAAGCCCTGAAGGCTCAATATAGAGCGGTCCAGGCTGCTGGTATATGCCCTGAAGGCTCAATATGGAGCGGTCCAGGTTGCTAGTACAGGTCCTGAAGGCTCAATATTGAGCGGTCCAGGTTGCTTGTGTATGTCCTGAAGGCTCAATATCGAGCGGTCCAGATGTATCTGAAGGGATGCACCGGACCAGATTGTAGTCAGGATGAACGAACATCACTCATAAATGTTTCCGTCTTTCAGATACTGTTTGATGGAACTGCGCGAACGAGGACGTCCGCACGTCAGTATGGCCGTGACGGCGTCGCCGTTGTAAACATAACGTGCAGCGGGCCAGGTGCGTGGCGCAAGGTGTCGCTAAGGCCGCAACACTCTCCCCACTGCTCGGGCCGGTCTATTTAAACGAACGCTCGGCATGGAGGAGATCATTCTTGTCGCAGGCTTGGCCTGGTGCACATGCTGTAGCGCTTAGAGTTTTTAAATTATATCTGAATTATACAGTGGTTTATTTTAAATAACGTGCTATTGGAGTAAAAGTTTATTACCGCTATATTTCGTAGTTTCATTTAAGATGTTGGACCCTCTGCCTTCATATGCTTAGGTACTAATAACATTATTGCCAGTTGATGCAAAATATTAGAACATCAAATGTGCACATTATCTTCGAATATTTTGCATAACTGTCGGAAAAAAAAGGTACACCTCTACCTAAACCTTTGCGAAACCCAGGCGAGATGTTATCTTGTACATTTAAAATTTCTCCATAGAACACCTGTTAATACTTTATAAGAATTCCTAAATAAAAATTGATTGTGCTTCAAATCTTTTTCAGACACTTAGCTACACAGTTCTGCACTCTGCGTTGCATAGATACGACTAACACAACAAGAATCGGCAGAAGCAGGACATAGGACAGGGATCAAAAGGATCTTTATCACAGGTCTAGCATCAAAATACAAGGTGTAAACGGAATTTTCACGAAGCTTTTCACAAAACAATCCTAAGCAAATAATATTGCTTGGAGACTACTTTTTTTTAACTAAAAGTCAATGTAACGCACTATAAACAATGTCAATGTGCCGATAGACGTTTTGAATAGTAAACGGCTAATGGTGGTAATTAAAGTAAAGTTATTACTTTGAAAACTAGTATAAAAATTGGAGATTCATGACCTCTAAAATCTCAAAAACAAAAAAACAATAGCAATGACGGGGAGAATAAATGTCTTAATATATCTTCTTCTTCCATAGTTCTCTATTTCTCGTCATGTCAGCAGTCACCTTTTTGCTAGCCATATCATCCTTCACACAGTCCATCCGTCGTTTCTTTGGTCTTCCTCTACTCTTATACTGTTTAAAGTGTATGCAGTATCTTTTTTTTGGATGCTGTTAAATCATCAAAGTGTCAGACTTCTCATCACCATCATCATCAGCCTATAATGTGCACTGTATCACTGCAGGGACTCAGGCCTCCTCTCTAGGAGAGGGATGGGCTATAATCCACCACGCGGGCCCAGTGTTGATTGGTATATGTCACATGTCTTCGAATCTTTGGTTCTAAGACATGCCGGTTTCCTCACGATGTTTTCCTTCACCGTTTTTAGACTTCTACTGACTAAAAACCACTCATGTTCCTTTTTAGCGTATTGTGTCCAAGGCCGCGGTATCTCTTTTGAACAACCGACGGTCTATGCAATACCTACACTCACACATTCATAGAAGATACTTAACAATGTTGTCAAGCCATACTGTCAGTCCATCAGATAAAACAACATTCTTGTACAACAATGTCTTGCTAGTGATCAGTAAGAAATTAAAACAACGGCCGAATGAGACCACTCATTAATATACTTTTAGAAGTGGAGTGACAGATCACAACATGGGGAAGAAGTTACAGAAGTTCTATTAAACATTTTCATCATCTTCCTGTACTCGACAATCCATCCATTTTTTCTTTGGTCTTCCACAAATATTAACTAGAATCATTTATACATAGAAGGATGGCAGCAAACTATGCCTATATGCCCTAAGGATCAATGGCTATCGTGAGACACTCCGGGTGTCGGGGGGCACGTGACGGCATCCGGCCACTGTAGACGCGAGCTTATGGACGGTGAGTAATGGCCTAGCTCGCCGTCCGTCCGTGTCGGCAGACAGGTCGTGTCGACGGCGCGTTCGTGTTCCACGCGCGCCTCAATGAGGTGTCAGCAACATGGAAGAGGCCCGCAAGGGCCGACACCCGTCGGGGCTGCGGGATGTTGTTACGGCCTCGACATAACGGGCTATGAAGGAACATGGGTGGTTTTTAGTCAGTAGAAGTCTGACACTCCCTTTCACTCTGCGCAAGAGCGGAAGGGGTTATTTGATGATTTCCATCCCTCCAACAAAAAAAACATCCAAAAAAAATGGCTCAATGGCTATTGCTGTAGTCTATGGTTTAACAAAATACTCAATACTTTATTGCATTCCATATATTGTATAAACTTAGGTGGTAAACATTATAATTAGATCACATGGACCCTGTCGGGCACAGCAAGAACAAGTGAGTTAGGAGAGAGGAAGCATTTGTTGACTACATTTGTTTATATAGGTAGGTACTCTCTTAGATAAACTAATAGTATAACAAAGAAAAATATACATCTATATGTATATAATACATAAAACAGATATCTATTGAGAGATGGGTCATTAATAAACAAAATAATAATTTTAAATCTCAAGTGCTTAATTAAGTTATGATTTTATTGAGTCTATCATTTAAGTATGATGGTGGTTTTTTGGTATGTATGATTGTCTATGGGATGACGAGCGCCCGGGCTCACCCTTGTCAACCTGATTCATGTAAGTGCACAGTGCTAATTAAATAATTTTAATAGAACAGTCTAACGCAGTTTCCTTGATCTACAAGCCAGCCCGACCGAACAAACAGCTATCACCATAGTGTAAAGAGATTTTCAAGAAACATTTGCTATTCACACGAATTTTGTAATTTCTTATCCTTTCAAAGTTATTTCTTTCTTTGCCCTGCTTTTATCTTTTGCCCTTTACCTAATTTAATTTAGACTTCTTCTAAACGAAACCTCCTCCTCCTCTAAACCTTTTTACACGTCTAATAAACATAATTTCAGCAGTCACCTCCTTTCAAGGCATAACATCCCCCATACAGTCCATCCACCGTTTATTTGGTTTCTTATACTCACAGATTATATGGAGTGGACCCTCTGCTCATACCTACTCATATCATTTAATCAGTGACAGCTAATGTATAACGATCTACAAAAACCACCACTAATAAGTGTCTGAGCCTCCGAATTACTTTACTGGACATGTTTTGACTATATCTTTTGGTTTGTGGGGTGCAGACCGGCGTTTGTTTTTTTTATGTTCAGCTAAAATACTAGTTTGGTGTCAGTTGGTTAAGTGTTGGATTATCAGATCTTGTGATCTACTCGCCACGAGTGTCAGTAGACTCACGGTGATGTTTTAGTGGGTGCACCATCTCTCTGGATGGTGCGGTATGCATGCGTATGGCATTTTACACCGATTAATAAAAAAAGTGTTAGTCAGACATTGCGCATTGCGGGAGTATCTTAGTGAGGTTGGCACATGAAGCTTGACACAAGCAATGAGAGAGCTATATTCAGCAGTGAATGAAATCGAGTGAAAACAAGTGATGATGAGCTTACTAGTTTAGGTTAATCAAAAGCAAGGTAAGTCATTAAACTATTAGCAAAGCCATTTTTTGTACAGGAGGCACCTAATCATCAGCTTATAATGTTCCCACTGCAGGGACTCAGGCCTCCTCTCTAGGAGAGGATGGGCTATAATCCACCACGCGTGCCCAGTGCGGGTTGGTAGATGTCACATGTCTTCGATTTTTTTATTCTAAGACATGCCGGTTTCCTCACGATGTTTTCCTTCACCGTTTTGAGAGCAGCGGTAATGAAATAAATTACACAAAGTAATGCGCCTGCCTGGATTCGAACCCACGACCTACTGTTCGTAAGTCGGGGCCGACACCACTGGGCCACCGCTGCTCTCTGACTGTAAGCTTTCCTAAAAATAAATAAATAAATAATGAAACTGTCGTTAGGCATTGCTATTTAGAATTTTTAGTAACAGACCGCAGACTGGTATTATACCTAGTGGTATCATGCTGGTTAAGCGTTAAATGGAACTAATACTGAAGAAATTAGGGTATACTGTATGAATTTTCGAATCAAAACACTTACATCATTTTGTAATTTTGAAATATAAAAATTATTTATCTAGTCTCCACTTTCCAAACAGTTCGACTAGTACGTCGTACGTCTTCTATAAAAATAAATCAACGAACCCATTAAGGAGAAATATTCATTTAAATAACCATAGAAACAAGTCACTTCAACAAACAAAGACGCTCAACAAACGCTTCAGAACCGCTGCAAAACCGCTCGTCTGCTCCTTTTATCAGATAGCGCACTATACCCACGTCACAATGAAGTTTGACATGCCACTCAATATGCTCACTGTTTACATTCAGTTACCTTTTGTAGCACGATATTTCATATTCTACTTTTGTAGGAGCTCGTGGCCGGCAGCCGTTCAGGTCGATCTTTAGATTAAGCCGTGTTTTTCTAGGTTGGTCTATGGATAGCCAATCTGCACTGGGTTCGCGTGGTGGGTTATTACAGCCCATTCCATCTCATAGACGGTTCTGGGCGCCAATTCTCCCTATGCGAGGTTATGTTGGGTTGTAAATAGCTGCAGTGATCAAATCGATTTGCACTTCGAAGGTTTGGGCAAATTGAAGGTCAATTTCTTAAAGCATCTTGCAAAATAGATTGACTTTCCAATTTTTTATTGTCTTGCATGGGTAAAAGTATGTCTATGTATAAAAAGTACCTACCTTATGATTTTTTTTATATAAATTTATATTTAGACCTTTAGACTCTTTAGTTAAATAATTATGTAAAACTAGGATACAAATTAGATTAATATTATATTGTACTTACAACTTCTTTCTGTTTGTGGAGTTTACCTATAAGTAATTGTTGCACTGTTGCATTTACGTTTTTAGCGTGTAATAATTATCATGAACCCTGTGTAAACAATTGTTGGTGAACCAATAAAAATAAATAAATAAATAGATAGGAAGCCTGGAGTCCGAATATTATAGTAATAATAATAATAATATTCCACAACTATCACACAACGCCATCTAGTCCCAAGCTAAGCAGAGCTTGTGTTATGGGTACTAGACAACTGATAAACATACTTATATATTTCTAAATACATACATATTATAGATAAATTACACCCAGACACAGAACAAATGATCGTGCTCATCACACAAACATTTGTCCTGGGTGGGAATCGAACCCACGACCTCCGGCATAGCAGTTAGGGTCACTAACCACTAGACCAACAGGCCACAAATAGGCCACAATAGTAGGAACATTATAGGCTGATTACGCTGTCATTAGTCTAGATCATTGACAGTCATAAAAGGTAGTCAGTGGCCCGAAAGTCTGACTACCAGTCATACCAAAGAGTATTGTTTTACCCATGAACAAACTGGATTGTGGAGTGACATAGACAAACCAGTTATTTTATGGCAGTTAGTCCATGTTAAATATTGGTGTAATTTATAAAGGGTGTAAAAGTACCCTTAACGCAAACGAAGGGCACCTATTCTCCCCACCACTGCGATATTTTTTTTGTTCTAGACCATACTTGGGAGCCCCCTAGTTACGGAGATATTGGGGGTCAAAGTTCCAAATTTTGCACAACTGTTTTTGTAAATACTAGTTTTTCAGGTTATAACTTTACTTAAATTACCTCCGTGACCCGTTTACTATTCAAACCATCCACTAGCACAATATTTTAAGAGTGCTACATTGAGTTTTACCGTAAAATGAGATTTTTGACCCCAAAAAAAAAAGTCGTTTTCCAGCAAAAAAATTTGCGTAGGGGTACTCGGTTTGATGTACAAAATGCTTGGTTGACATACGTCAAATTAACCCTTCACACATACGTGTGAAGGGTTAATTTACACCCTGTATAGCTGCATCCAGTTAGACTGGAAACCAACTCCTTAATTAGGATAATGGCTAGGCAGATGACTGTCCTAGACCTCTAGGGGCCTCTAACTTATTTACTCTCTCCCATTTTCTTTCATGGGGTAATGTAATGTGTGTGTTTTTAAATAGATTTTTACTTACATTTTTGGACACTATTAACTTGAAAATTTAAGCATACGTCCTCCCTAGGTACCAAAATTACCACGATACAGTCTCCCACACTCATTACAAACACATTCCACACCAATATTTCCACCCAGCATAACCCAGGAATGAAGAACACCCCCAAAAAATCCACCAAACACCCATTCCTCATCTCCCAACTCCTCAAAAAGAAACCAATGTCCCAACGTGCCTAAAATGCTTTCAGTAAAGCTTCACGCCAACAAAAAGGGGAACAAGGCAGAGCAATGTTGCCTTTTGCAGATCATAATGAGACGCCGATCTGTAGGCATGTTAGATGTTATCAGATGACGTGACATTTTTCTGAACTTGTGGTGTTATACGGGAGACTATTTTGGGCGCAAACGTGACCAATCCCCTCCCAGGGTTGCGGAATTTATATCAGTAAGAGTCTTACACTTTCTTCTGCTCCGCCTAGAACGCGAAGAGAAAAATAAAATATGTAACCAAACCACACTGGGTCTGCGAGTGGGCACCCATTTTTTTTTAGACCACTGGGTCTAGCTAGAAACTTGAAATTTTCACAAGAATGGTTCATGGGAATGTTTCAAGAAGTATTCTTAGGGTCTGGTATCCGGCAGTACTTGCCGCAAAAGCATGAATTAGTGAACTTATGCTGTGATTTGAAAAATATTTCAATTCTGTCGGAATTACGCCTATTTTGACCAACACCCTTTATTTTATTTTTTTTGGTGGATGTGAAGGGAGTGTCAGACTTCTACTGACTAAAAACCACCCATGTTCCTTCTTAGCCCTGTATGTCTAGGCCGCAATAACTAATGTACAACCCACGGCCCCGACCGGGGGCCATTCCCTAAGTCACTAACAGAGGAGGCGTGTGCCCCTCCAGAAGTGGAAACGTTACGAGCTGATTTCTGGCATTAAGTAATCGTTTTGTGATGTTACTGTCGATCCACAGGACTGGCTTGAATGGGACTCGGTAACTAGTCTGTAAATAGACTGTCACACAAATGTCATACACATTTATTAACCTAGAAGACACTTTCCGTTGATCTTGTCACGGTGAAGGAATAAAACGTATTGATTCCAAAAAAAAATCGCTGCATGTGCTCTAAACTGGCTATGAAGAATAAATTTTTACCTAAGTACTTTGATTTTTGTCGGTCTTATGTCAACATTATTCTGCGTTCCATACAATTAAGTTTTAAATTATTAAAGGTGAAGGCGACGAGGTAACCCGCGAAATTCGAATTTCCTTACGTGTTTTGCAATTTCCCGGTCAGTGTCAAGTCGTTTAAGTTAAATAAAATGGGATTCGCGGCAGTAACAATTGTCTATTTACTGAGTCATCATCATCATCAACAGCCTATTAATGTTCCCACTGCTAGGACACAGGCCTCCTCTCGTATGAGAGGGAATTATAATATTTAATGAGTAATAATGATTAAAACCACCAAAACAACCGTCACAGTTCATTCAAGTGTCAAGAGTGGTTATTTGCTGAAAAAGGCATTCTTGACACTTGTTTTTTTAACATACGATTTGACACTGACCGGGAAATTGCAAAAAAACGTAAGGAAATTCGATTTTCGCGGGGTTCCTCGCTTCCCCTTCACCATAATTCAATTTATTGAAAGATTACAGAAACACGGCTACATTAGCATTCTCTAGCCCTTATCCCAATATATTTAGGGTTGGCGCAGCATGTCTCTTTCTTCAATACTTCTCTGTTTCTCGTCATCTCATGAGACACCTCCTTTCTTACCATAATTATCATCCTTCACACAGTCCATCCATCGATTCTTTGGTCTTCCTCTACTCTTATACCCATCCACATTCATACTGTGTAGGTACTTGTACACGGTTACAGAACCGCACAAAGTATACTCCCGTATATTTCCCAACTTAGGTCGTGTCGGCATGTCATTTTTGTCACTACACAAATCGTTTTGACCAATTAGGCGCTTTTAAAATTCTGTTTTAGCGGCTAACAATTTTTAGTTTTTGTTTGGGCGTCGAGTTTGTCAGAAATGGCGCTGGGTTAATATTTAATTTGTATCACCTATGCGATGTGGAGACCGGGTTTTTAGCCCACCATGATAGAAATTGTTTTGGAGGGTCTCCTGGATAAATAAGAACAGCTGCCCTGTTCACTTACCTTGATTGATTCATGGATGAATGACAAGTTCGCTATGCTTCGGAAACCACACTTAGTCCTAGTTGTCATTCGGAGGTGATCTTTGACAGTCGTCGTCAGTAAAGCTACCTAAGCTACCTAGTAGTAGCTTCTAGGAAATTCCTAATTTAAAAACCTAATAACGCTTTGTATGACCTGGGAATCGGACCCTCATGCTCAGCAGTCGCGCTTGCCGTCACTAGACCTATTGTTATGGATTTAAGGTTCAAATTTGCTTGTGGGAATGATGGGTAATAGAAATACGTGATTACTTTATGCTGATTTATTTGCGACTGATTTTAAATGATAGTTTCTTATTGATGTTAGGGCGACCCACACATGCATTCGTACTTACTTAACACTATCACACATACATACGATTCTAATTCAACACGTATGAAGCAGTCCTTCGCTACTTTCTTAGTTCCCTATGAATGTGCTTCTGTAATAGTGTTTTGTGTGTGTGAGTTACAGTGTGTGTGTGTTTGTAACCGTATGATGAACGGTAGGACCGTTAATTTTACTGTTACAACTAGTTGTTAAACCTACTTGCGTGCAAAATGAATCAATGATTTTACAATAAAATCCAATTTTGGACAGGTGTAATTTACAAAAAAAAAAAATTGTGACTTAAAAATTCTTAATTCACAGAAATGCATTAAGTGCGAGTTTTTAAAATATCCCAATAATTATTTAACCCCAAACTGCGCTTGCCCACCGCTGGCAAAGGAATCGAAAACGTGGGAATGGACATACCGAATAACTGTTGTCAGAGAAATGAGTGGACCAGATGTTAGCACTTTAAAAGTGAACGTTTTTAATTTTGTTGAAGCAAGATTTTTTTTCAGATTTTTTCGAGTGCTAGCTAGCTCGACTTTGACAGCACGCATATTATGAGGTATTAATAAAAAAATACTGGTTTTTCTTGCTCCAGGAAATCTTCCTGTGTTTTTAAACAATTCTATGTTAATCAAAAGTGTTTTGTATTGCCATACGACGCCGCAATGCCGATAGTCTTTTGGGCACATTACCGGCTAACAGCGTTGAAGAGCAGATTTTTATGCATTTTTATAGTGTCTTGTAAGTTTATTTAATAGTTGTTAATTAAGGCTGCTCTCTCGAAAATAGCTAAAAAACAGCATGCAGTTGAAGCAGCTTTTCGTCGGCACTTACAGAGAAATTACATCTGAGAAAAATTGTCTGTAATCTACATGATATGATACGTAATTTGTTTAATTTTCATAATTTTTCTATCGGTATTTAATGAGAAAAAAAAATCACAAAATCACCTCCAAATCGTTATGATAAACCATTTTACTGCTTAATTTTTTATCAAAACAATATAAAAGAAATATCTACTGCTTTTTTATACAAAGGAAAATGATTTGGTTTTATTACTTTTTTAAAACGTCTATAATTTTTACTATAATAAATTAAAAATGCGTCCGTTTAAAGTTCATGTCTAAGACCGAGAGGGGTAGTTTGCTGCGCCCAAATGCACAAGGTCATTGGCATGAATATAAGCCTTAATGTACATAGTAAGTTTACTCATATAATAAAACTGTTTTGTATTAGGTTATCGTAAATTGACATTTTGACAGATATCAGTTTTAAGTCCTATCTGATAGGGACGAGCCTATTACCAGTAACCACCAATTCATGGTGATATTGGGATATTTAAATTATATGTGTTGTTTATTTTGCAAATAGGTTTCTCAAACTACACGTAAGTATTCTAAATATGATAGAGTCGGTATTACGATTCTGAGTTCTCTGAGAAGATACAGTTGAAACAAACTCAGACGTCAGAGTCTATTTTAAGGTCCAGACATAATCTTGGTCAACTCACATAAGGGCTACGCAGATTAGTGTCTGAGATGGTCTTTTGTAGTTAGCACCACACAGATTTGAGTGAACTTGTCCAGTCCGTGTACGCATTTGTCAGTTATCGTGTAACTCGCCTTATAACACAACGATCTCAACGTCACGACGAATGATTTTTTACAAAAACATGTTGTTTCACTAAAATTTCAAAATGTTTAGCCCGCTGCCGCTCCACGCCACCTCAGTGCCACCCAAACTGCACTAAATACCCAGTGGGCGTTGCAGGGCGTTACAATTAAATATATATTACAGTCGCCCACAGAAACAATGCCGTATCTGATGCTGCAGACGACGGGTTTGCTTAAGGTGATGCGTTGCTGGTTGAACGCGTATGAAATGGAAAATAAATAAGGTTAGAAATATTTTAGAACAGGTTAGGAAGGTATTTTTTGACAAGTTTGAAAACAATAAAATGGATTTTAAATGTGCTTCATAGAATACTGCATTTCACCAAAATACCCTATTGTGACATTCATGGACAGAATAATATGCACAGATTTAGACCACTGGGTCTAGCTAGAAACTTGAAATTTTCACAAGAATGGTTCATGGGAATGTTTCAAGAAGTATTCTCAGGGTCTGGTATCCGGCAGTTCTTGCCGCAAAAGCATGTATTAGTGAACTTATGCTGTGATTTGAAATATATTTCAATTCTGTCGGAATTACGCCTATTTTGACCAACACCCCTAAGTAAGTAAGCGCTACAATGCATCGGGGTACTGAGGTTTAGTAAGAAATCAAAATTGTATGTGTGGAGTTCATCATTTTTACTTCGTAAACTTAATTGCGACTAATTACCATGAATTTGATCTCGAATCTCATTTAGGAGCAACCCAATGTAGGGGTCTAAAAGAAGTGAACAGTTTTTAACAATTATTTTCTCAAAAACAAAACTCGTACGCCTACCCCTTAACAACAAAATTCTTCGGTGATTAGAAGTAATTTCTGAATAATAATTTGGTAGTTTCGTGTACAGGGAACAAATTTAATCATCAATTTACATAGTTTTTCAATGAAAAGGTGCTTATCTACTTACTAGCATGCATGGATGAATGAAATACATGGTAATTTGTATGGATATTGAGTAGCAATAAAAACTATTGACAACGTTTTGATGTTCGCTTCTGATTTTGGCGATTTTCTCATGATATTTGTTTTCTGATAGGCGATGTTGGTACCGTTAGATTTTGTTATGGCGTACAGTATTTATATGGCGCGCGATTGTTTTTTATCTAAATAGCATCTAACAGGCTAACCTAATATATAACGTGCCTTTTGCTTAACCGGTCAAATCCTGTGGACGCCTTGAGCCAGGGCATGAAAACGTATAGACTAAGTGACAGCGCACTAAGGGCACCTCTATGGGGTACGGACCTCGGTTTAGTCTATCACTGAGGAGGGCAGCAAAGGGACACGCTGGATCTGAGAGAGATTATTATTATAATATTTAAAAAAAGGCACACACTATTTTATATTGAAACCTAAATCGTAAGCAAATAAGAATGAATTCACACGCCGTATTCATTCTTATTTATTCAAAAATATAACAATTAAATATTGCCCACACATTCACAAACTTATAATCACATCATCAGCCTATATTGTTCCCACTGCAGGGACTCAGGCCTCCTCTCTAGGAGAGGGACGGGCTATAATCCACCACGCGGGCCCAGTGCGGGTTGGTAGATGTCACATATCTTCGAATTTTTGGTTCTAAGATATGCCGGTTTCCTCACGATGTTTTCCTTCACCGTTTTGAGAGCAGTGGTGATGAAATAAATTACACAAAGTAATGCGCCTGCCCGGGTTCGAACCCACGACCAACTGTTCGTAAGTCGGGGCCGCAACCACTGGGCCACCACTGCTCTCATAATCTTATAATCACCAATTAATAATCTAAAAAATGTTAAACAGCCAAATGTTACCGCCACCATTTTAAAATGTCAACCGAATTCCCGAAAATGGCGCCGGGAATGGCGCGCTCGTTGAATTTTCGAAATTCAAATTCATGAGTTTAATTTTCTAAAAAGGTTTTGCTTAAATTATTTTCGTGATTTCGTGGATTTTGTGGTAAAGAATGTTTTATGTGTAGTTTGTTATTTATGTTCTTTTAAGATTTACCCTCCCTTAAATTAAGAAAGGTTAATTAAATTTATAAAAATACATTTATTTCTCAAAGAACAAATTATGGTTCGCTCACAATTAACTTAACAAAATTAACAATAGGTTGTAGTTTACATTACGAATTCCAACTTTCAAGCTATGCAAGAAACTGAACACCATAGACTTATCTAAATAAAATACAAAACAATACACGCTTAACTCATGTTAACAAACTAATTCAATAACACACAAATAATTACATTATTATGCTAGCCAGGCCAGAGGCTAAGATTTAGTGTTGCCATACAACGTGGCAATGCCGCCAGTCTTTTGGGCACATTACCGGCTGACAGCGTTGAGGAGCAGTATCTTGATGCCTTTTTATAGTTTCTGGCAATGATATTAAAATTACAGATACGTTGTCCGCCCTCAAAAATGACAACATGAAATGAAGCCAATTGGCCACATCGCGCTTGGTTACGCACCAACCTCTCGCGCGATGCCACGTTTGTTCTTAATTTAAATCGTGTGTGTAAACCTGTGCAAAAATAAAGACAACAGGCATCCCGCTGTACGGTGTCATATTTTTTTTCCCTTTCTTTACGCGTAAAAGTAGATAATATTTTCGCCGTTTTGAAGCGCCGCCATGTTAGTTCATGACGTGTCTATATATGTATAATACGTCATTGGTTTCTGGATAGTTTATTTAATAGTTTTTATAACACACCTAATTAATTGAAAAAATAAGGTTTCTGGCTCAGAATCGCTACAAAAAAAAGTTATTGATTAGTAATTGTATCAACGGCGACATATCAAGCTTTACAAATCCAGTATAACTTGACCTCACTTTGTTTAAGCTTAGTTATCTCATCGTACGTACACGATGTCATTGTAGACTTTTCTTCTACTAAGTATGCAGAGGATAAAGACTTTTATAAAAGTCAGAATTTAGTTGAGACGAGCATCTAAAAATTATTACACGTTCGGGTAAGCTTGGAAAATACAGGTGGCCATAATAAGTTTATAGACGTTTTGTCAGAAAATCGCTAACGATGGGTAAAGGAAGGTTTTGACAAAATAAAACAATGCGACACCACGAAGAAGAATAGACTTTTTTCTTTATGGAAACCACAAAGACTCTTTGACTAGAACGTTTAAAATTAGGAACTTCGACCTACACCGTCAAGGCTCATTGACAAAACCGTCATTTAAAAATAATAATGCAGTGTATAATTTAACTAAAATATACGCACAGAACAACCCAACAAACTTGCTTCTAATAATTCTCGTTTTAATTTATATCGATAAGCCATAAAGAAACGTACAATTAAATATATTATCATAAATATTTGAGGAACATGTGTTTAACCCTTCACAATGAAATAGCTTTACAGAAAGGGAAACCAAACGTTTTGTGTGATGAAAAAATATGTTGTTCATACGATTCATCGATGTAGTATAGGAGATAGTGTAAGAGATTTTATTGTATTTGATGGGAAAAAGAAACAGTGACTAAAAAATAGTTAAATAAAAGCAAATGTTGTTTAAAACAACATTTATTCGGTTGAAAGTCGGTTTTCTTTTTTGTTAATTTTTGATTTTTTACTTTTTAGTGGTTCACATGTGTTTACCCCTTCACAGCGTACCGGCGTGATGTTATGTTATAAACTAGTGTAAACAATAGACAGACCTGGGATATCAGCAATCCTAGTCCATTTGCTATCATTTATTGAGGAGTTCCATTGTCTAACTCCAAAGTTCTTCATCAGATCTTCACCAAAATGAAATGGAACCACTCCGAGAAATTATTCTTCCGAAAAATACTCAAATCACTTGAAGTTTGTCTATAAAATTTGAAGAGTTCTCTCTATTTCTCCAGGATTCCATTATCAGATCCTAACTTGATGATCATGGGACCACCTGGAAAGTATACCCTTTCAAACAACACAAAAAAAATCTAAATCGGTCCAGCCATTTTCGAAAAATCCAGGAACATACAAAATAAAAAAGATCGCCGACGAATTGAGAACCTCTTTTTTTTAAATCGTTTATAAAAGATGACAATAGCTACACAGTTATTACACTAGCATAATCCGGTTTAAAATCAATAAGACCTCCTAAATCCTTTTATGTTACCAAACAGTCAAAACTCAACGAACACGTGAATTACAAAAATAAAACGCTATCTCCTAAACTAACCCACACTGAGTGCGGTACGTTCCCCCAACACTATAATTTGGCCGTCAAACACTTTTTAAGAGACGTCATTCTACGCATGCGCGGTAACATTTCATTATCTATGGGCTATGATCCCAAACCGTTCATTTCTTTTTTTGAATTTCTTATTTTTTCTGTTGTTTAGATGTTGTTCGTAATGTTTCTTTGTCTCTTGCACTATAGTTTTGTTTCTGGTTTATAGATTCATATGATTGTGTGGTTGGGAATGATGTCAGGCGTAGCGTGGGTTCGATTCTAGTGCAGGGTGCATGATGCGTATAGGGATTTCAGTTTAGGTCATATTTTGATTTATATTTTTGGATATCGAGACTTGCTGCTGTTCTGTAGCTTATCCGATAGTTTAGAGTTACGACATTCACCAAAGTCACCACACAATACTATAGGTCTATTTTACGATGTCTAGCCACTGCTTCCTACTAATATTTTAAACGTGAAAGTTTGTAAGTCTGTATCGATGGATGGATGTTTGTTACTCTTTCACGCAAAAACTACTGAACAGATTTGGATAAAATTTGGTACACAGATAGTTTATAACCTGGATTAACACATAGGATAGTTTTTATCCCGATTTTATCTTCCTGTTGGATAATTTTTGAGTTGTAGCGGGTGAAGCCGCTGGCAACACCTAGTACTGAATTAATTCAAAATCATGACCTGCCTCGCCTGCCCCAACTATGGTGGGGTCGGCTTCCAGTCTAACTGTAAGCAGCTGAATGACCAGTTTTTATTAAGTTTTTTTGTCAGACTTTGGGCCACAGACTATCTACCAGTAACGACTACCAAAGATTTACAAATTACAGTTGGGACCAAGCGTTTGATGTGCTTTCAGAGGCACGGGGGAAACTCGGTATGTAATGTCATTCATCTACGGAACAGTGAACCTAGGCAAGATCGGCTCCACCTAAAGGTTGACCCGACCGGCAGTTATAATATAGCGGTTAGCCAGCTAATAATGTTAGCAGTAATATTATTTTCATTGAATACACTAACTTGATCGTAGCTATAGTAATTCCCTTACGACGAATAAACACCGCGATTTTAGATAAAAAAAAATGAATATTTTTAAAAAATTGCAATATTTGCATCGTCCTTTCTCGTTTGACTCACGAAACGTCACTGTCTAGATATAAGAAAAAAAAAACTATAGACTAAATATGATCTATATTAGGTAATATAAGAGCAGCGGTGGCCTAGTGTCGGCCCTGACTTACGAACAGTAGGTCGTAGGTTCGAACCCAGTCAGGCTCATTACTTTGTGTAATTTATTTCATCGCCGCTGCTCTCAAAACGGTGAAGGAAATCATCGTGAAGAAACCGGCATGTCTAAGAACCAAAAAATTCGAAGACATGTGACATCTACCAACCCGCACTGGGCCTGCGTGGTGGATTATAGCCCATCCCTCTCCTGGAGAGGAGGCCTAGGTCTCTGCAGTGGGAACGTCATAGGCTGATGATGATACTAATATTATAAAGAAGAAAAATTGCTGTAAGTTTGTATTTAGGGGGTAATCTCCGGAAGTAATGACCTGATTAATTTTTTTTGTTCACTAATACTAAAATAAATTATTTGTGAGTGTTATAGGTTACTAATTATATTTATATCATGCATATTACCCGAACTATATTTTTTTTTTCGGACAAAGTCACGGATGTACTGCTAGTTTTAGAGAATGCTCTTAAAAGCTGACTTCGAGACTGCACTCATAGTTTTTCGAACACACTGTGAAACATTTCGAATGCGGGTAGACGAAGTATGTGTGATTTGTCTTTATTCTTTATAGCTTTTACCGCAGGCCAAGATCTTTCAGCACAGTAATAAGTTTATACAGGGTTTAAAGGACCTCTTCACGAAACCGTCAACAAAGCATTATATACATCAAACTAAGTACTCCTATGCAAAAATTGTTAATGGAAAACGATTTTTTTTTTGGGGAAAACACACATTTTAGAATAAAACTGAATGTAGCACACTTAAAACATTGTGCTAGTCGATGCTTTAAATATCAAACGGTTAATGAAAAAAAAAATCAATAAAGTTATAACCTTAAAAAGTTATATTAAAAAAAAAAAAATAATTTGGTACTTTGACCCTCAATATCTCCGTAACTAAAGGGTATGGTTTTTTTTTGGGGGGGTAGGAACTCATCAAATAACCCCTCCCGCTCTCGGGCAGAGCAAAAGGGAGTGTCAGACTTCTACTGGATAAAAACCACCCATGTTCCTTCTTAGCCCTTTATGTCTAGGCCACGGTATCTCTTGCGAACAACCCGCAGCCCCGACGGGTCCCAGGTATGATCATGTCAATTTCTATGTCAGCAGTTTTCATTTGAAATGGGGACTTTTACTAAATACATCTGATCATCATCAACATCGACATAGGCCTCCCCTTACATCTAAACTAAATACATCTGATCATCATCAACATCGACATAGGCCTCCCCTTACATCTAATCGGTGTCAACCATGAAGAAACGGTGCCTAAGAAAACACGACTGACATGATGACGTACCTATGTCTTGTCAGCACCAAACCTTGGCATAACAGAACAGTTTGAATCCCCATGATTCAAGATAGCACCTTCACGAGACTTAACCCCACACATGAGGGACAGACAAACTAAAAGTGAGTGACGCACAGTAGTCGTGTACCGACATGTGCACGCGCAGAGTGAGGGTTACGGTACGGTTAGCAGATATAAAACAATTGTTGCAAAAATTTCGTTCTTTGCTTTTAATTAAAGACAGTTTTTATTTTTTTATAAAAACTTTGCCCCGCACTAGGAATTTCTCTTGTATCGTGGGTGCGTTCACAAACATAAACATACACAAATACCCAGACCCGGAACAATTATCTATAGGTCATACTAATATTAGTTCCGTGCGGGGATCGAACCCGCGACACGCAGCGCAGCAGTCCATTGCTTGAGCCACTGCGCCAACCGTGCCGCCCTACATCCTATATCCTTCTACACTTGATTCAGTTCATCAAGAACAATTTTATTATAAAGTATGATTGTTTTACGGTAGCAAACATTAATAATAGTATTGATAACGAGTCGGTAACGATATATTGTTATTTTCAATTTGATTAAAAATAAATAACATTATTTCGGTGTTAAAATAATTAAAATTGTCTGCCTCGTTCCTCTTGCTCTTGAGATCACTGAGCAAAAGGTCCTGGTTAGATTTTTGGGTTGCGCCGAGCAAATTATTATTTTTGAGTTTTTTCATTAGACATTTTTGACGGCGCGGTTCGCGCAATAGCTGAGCGTATTGACTGCTGTGTCTGAGTGTATTCAGTACTGTGTCACGGGTTTGATCCCCGCACGAACAAATATTTGTATGGCCTACAGATAGGTTGTTCCATAAATGTTTGTAAACGCACCCACGATACAGAAGAAATTTCTGGTGTGGGGCAAAGCTTCTTATTTTATTAATGAAAAGAAAAAAAAGTCTTAGTAGCAGTCATAAATGATAAAATATATTTTTTTTTATATAGATATTTATTTTTATTTATTTTAAAACAAAAAGAAATATTAGTATTAGCCAGGTTGATAACAATAGGCTAGCCCATTATTACATGTCGCTTAAACATAACTGAGAAAATGTGGGTGTACTATTAGGTACACCTCTGCCTGACCCTCCAGGGATTTCAGGCGTGATGTTATGTAAAATTGTGTCTTTGTAGAAATATTAAAAATAAACTTCAACTTTTTTCCTGTCGCTACTAACCCAATCAGTTATCTCTTGAACCAATACTTAACTGTAGGTTGAACATGACACAAACTGCTGTAAACACTTGAGTTTTTGTTTCAAAGTAAGAAAAAACTAACCCTATGAATTACTACTAAATGGGACTATGGCAGACAACTGTCTTTCGAAGTTTTAGTTACACGTTTTTTTTCTGCGAACTAGGATTAGGGTAGTTAACAAAAAAAAAAACAAATTAGTCCGTCAGATAGATTTCCAAAAAATATTGGACACGTATTTTTTCTTTTTTCACGTAAACAAACAATGAAGACAATGCCGTGCTTTGAAAACTCGTGTGACGTCATTTTCTGAGACTGTATGACATTCTTTAGCGGTCAGTGACGTCACAACCCCCCCACTCAAATCTTTGACGCGTTTTATCTTCGTCAATTTTTATTGATTTGATAAAACAAAAAATACGTATCCAATATTTTTCGATAATCTAACAGACGGACTAATTAGAATCATATTTTTTTAAGTCAGAAAACATCCCTATTACTGAAACACAGCTTGTAAACACCGATGAATAAACTGCTAGCATTCATTCAGTTCGTAATTTTGAACCCATAGAAATTATTCATGAGGAGTTTGTGGCTTAGTAATAACTGCCACTCGGGTCGATCTTTAGGTTAAGCCGTGCTTGCCTAGGTTGGTCTGTGGATGGGTGACCACCCATTACATACCGAGTTTCCTCCGTGCCTCGGAAAGCGTGTTAAGCTGTTGGTACCGGCTGCCACATATAGATGGCTGTCGTTACAGGTAGTCAGTGACCTGAGAGTCTGACAAGCAGTCTTACCAAAGAGTTATCGTAAGTATCGTTGTACCTGAATTAACTGGGTTGTGGAGATCAGATAGGCAGTCGCTCCATGTAAAATATTGGTATTCATTCGCATCTGGTTAGACTCGAAGCCGACCCCAACATAATAGGGTAATTCACCGATAAAAACTAAATAGTCCGTCAAAGAGACTAAAAAAAAAGAATGGACTCGTATTTTTTCTTTTTTCACTTAAACAAAAGATGAAGACGATACAGTGCTTCGAAAAGTCGCGTCAAGTCGTGTGACATCACAAAATCAGTACTTTTTTGCCCACAAATTGACGTCAAAAGCCCCCACTCATGATCTTTGATACGTTTTATTTTCGTAATTTTTTATTATATTTTACAATATTTTTCGATAACCTAACAGATGGACTAATTAGATTTTTTTGGTGAAGTAGGTACCCTAATGCTAGTCAGATGATAATTGATCTAGTAAGAAAATAATTCTATAAACCGATTTAAATATCAAATTTAAGTTCACAATTTATTGATTTTTCAACGTTTTTTCTCCTGTTATTTTTTTTCCTGTCACTGTTAACCCTATCAGTTAACTTTTAACGTACGGTTAACATGACATAAACTGTTGTCTAAACACTTGAGTTTTTGTTAAAGTTTTTTTTGTTAACCGTAGGTAAGTCACGGGAGAAATGTGACCCTCGGTTTAATATTGTCCCCTTACTGCATAGCATGACATATCGGGCATCAAGGATTTTTGTCACGTCATTTAAATTTGGTACATTATTTTCCTTCTTGCAATATTAAGACAGTGCGATTAATATAAATTAATAGTTTAGACATTTGTACGACTTATCATTTGTTGGACTTCAACGTTTTGAGAGCAAAACGGTGAAGGAAAACATTATGAGGAAACATGTTTTAGAATAAAAAAAATCGAAGACATTATGACGTGACATCTACCAATCCGCACTGGGCCCGCGTGGTAGATTATATCTCTCAGAGAGGAGGCCTGTGTCCAACTGTGGGAACATTAATAGGCTGTTGATGATGATGATGAATAGTTTAGATTGCCTCGTAGGTCTAGTAATAGGAATGTTTACTGACTTTAAAAAATGTGATTCTAATTAGTATGACTGTTAGATTATCGAAAAATATTGGATACGTATTTTTTGTTTTATCAAATCAATAAAAATTGACGAAGATAAATCGCGTCAAAGATTCGAATGGTGGTAGGTGACGTCACTGACCGCTAAAAAATGACATACTATATAATGTTCAGATTCTTAATTTACGTGAAAAAACTAAAATTTTGTGTCCAATATTTTTTGGAAACCTATCTGACGGACTAATTAGATTTTTTTTGTTAACTACCCTATCATTTGCGTTGTTCATTGGATTGTGTATATTAGTGATTCTTTGCAACCTGGATTAATAAATTCAATAATCATAATACACTAATGATTAAATTCTATGCATTTTCGAGTTATATAGTCGCTAACATACTAACAACGCCTCGAGAACTTCTCTAAAGACCTACAAATCAGAGATTATCGATTCCCAATTTTCCCATAAATATCACGCTATTAAAAAAATGAAGTAGCCACCACATGCCATGTCATAACTAGTAGCTACACTGCTCAGGTTACAACCACCGTAGTGTGAACGAATCTTTTCAAGCGAGAATGTTTTTGTTGAAATACAAAATGGCCGTCGGGTACCTGTCATTCGATATTTAGTCTAAGATAGAAATATATTGTGCATTTGGGCGTTAGAAATTGCGGTGCTTCTTTGTTTTTTGTGTGGGTTTGAGTGATTTTTTTAGGGTTCCTTGTGCATGTTTTAGGTAATTCTTTTGAGATCAATTGATTTTGATAGCACTAAGCCCCTTTTACATGGGACTTAAAAATAACTGACGGAATGTGCCTTTTAACCTTTACTTAACCCTTCGGGGTGATATTACAGATGTTTTGTTATGTTTTGTAGTTCCGTTGAGTAAAACAAAAAGTGGCGTTGCCTCGGCGCGTTTTGGTGGTCGCTTTTGTGGGTTTCGACGACGCAAAAAATAGTGTAAGTTAACGGGCCACATTTTTTATGCCGTGGACTGGATTGAGCTTAGGGTAAGTAAGAGCTGGAGTGGAGACCACAGAGATGACGGAGGAATATAGGAAGACCTCCAATAGGGATGTAACCTGACTTAAAAAAAATGTGATTCTAATTAGTCCGTCTGTTAGATTATCGAAAAATATTGGATACATGTTTTTTGTTTTATCAAATCAATAAAAAATTTCGAAGATAAAACGCGTCAAAGATCATGAGTAGGGGAAAGAAGTTGTGAAGTCATTTTAAGTAAAAAAGGTACACTTAGTACTAACATGTGCCGTTTTCGAGGAGTTCACGAGTTTTCGAAGCACTGTATCGTCTTCATTTTTTGTTGGTGTGAAAAAAGAAAAAATATGTGTTCAATATTTTTTAGAAATCTATCTGACGGACTAATTAGTTTTTTTTTGTCCGATCCCCTATTAGGTAGACAGAAGATCTTATTAAAGCAGCCGGAAGAACCTCGATAAACTGGTTAGAGTTGTTTGGGAATAAAAGCTTAGTTAAAAAAAATACATAGAGCTTACCCTGACCTTCACACTACAATCTTCAGCCTACGGAAAATATCTACAACGACTTTCGATTTTGTGGTTCCTTTCATCTACAACACACCATAACATTTTGACATTTATGTACAGAACCCTATACAAGCGTGTCCAACTCGCACTTAACCAGTTCTTATGAGTGAGGTTAAAATTTGACAGTTGAACTGTCAAAGTTAAAACAGGGTTCCGTTAGATTTCCGGTTTGCAAATCCACGGTAATTTAATAGATGACCCTTTTTAATAAACTTATATAAAACTTTTAATTCAATCTACTTAGGAAAAAAACGTTTTGGATTCATAGAGCAGCTGTATTTTATTGAGTTGGTTTTGAAATAGAAGACTTTCCGTGGTGATAGAGATTTCAGTAAATATCTCAAATCAAATCAATTTATTTGCAATAAACTATTGAATCAAAGATTATATCAAACGTCCTACTTTGCTTGATGAGATAATAATTATCCTGACAATATATGTTTTACCTTTGTTCTTTATTTTTTTATTTTATTTCTTCGATACGACATCTTTGACTCAAACAGCAATGTCTAAACACAAATAAAATTCTGACATAAAAAGTGTTTTCTATCAACAATATTTTAGGCAACAGGTTCGTCCCTATTAAATGGTATGTATTTAAACATACCTGCGAAGTGTTGGTGCATTATTAATAACACCTCTGCCTTTTTTTTTTTTTTTTTGGTGAGTGTAAAATCATCGAATAACCCCTCCCGCTCTTGGGCAGAGCGAAAGGGAGTGTCAGACTTCTACTGACTAAAAACCACCCATGTTCCTTCTTCGCCCTCTATGTCGAGGCCGCGATAACCGTTGGACTACCCGCGGCCCCGACAGGACCTCTGCCTAACCTTAGAAATTACTGGCATGATGTTATGTATGTATTGTTAAATGAACATTTTTAAAACCACACGATTATACAAATAATTTCACTTCGTAAAAATTAATAAAAGTATAAAAGTCTTACTCGATTTACATTTTAGATAAACAAATATGCAATAAATAATATTTTTACATAAAAATTTATTTCTCAATAATTATTACATCGTATATATATTATCGGTTTCTGATTACCGAACATTGAATATATATTGGTATGATATCAGGAATCTTGAGTTTTGCCGCAAAACTGTTCAGTATTATACAAAATGTTTTAACGTCTGCGTATGAATAAGACATGGCGTGATGTGGACGTCAAATACTGTGTAGTCACATAGGTACATACACACAGTCAGATAGACAGTCACTCCATGTAAAATACTGATTCATCTGCATTCGGTTAGACTGGAACCAGACCCGACATAGTTGGGAAAAGGCTAGCCAGATGATGATGCATGAGTGAGACAGCGCAACGATGCCAATGTTGTGTGTGAAAGAGATGACGGTCTTAACAAAATGTTTTGTTCAAAATAATTGCAATGATTAGTGATCAGGGGATGATTAAATGTGTATTTGCTTGCGTTTCCTACTTAACCTTCACAAATAAATAAAATTGAAAGGTCTGTTTGTTATTTCCAAATACCAGCTATTTACTGAATGCACTTGAAAGAATACACGACACTTATAAAAAAAAAGCTGTGCCTTTATAATATGCCGTGCTTGCCTAGGCAACCACGGCAACCTAGACAAGCACGGCTTAACCTAAACCGAGCAGCCGTTATTATTAAGCCGAGGAGGTCGTCTCCTCGAGTGATACTGAAAAATATTATGTCAAAATATTGACAAACCATCTTGATCCTCCAAGAACAACTGGATGCGCTCTATCGTGGTTATTTAGACTCTCACGTCCCAGGTATTCTCGTCTCTTATTAATCCGACGTATAAATGCTTCGGCGCTATAACGAATAATTCAGTTTTTGGGGTGACTGTCGTTTTCGACGATGTGTGGATTCGTCCGAAACATTTTGAATGCAATTTGCCAGAACTTGATATAATAATGGTGAAATAAAAATACCTCTTTCGTAGATTAAAATTAGGCAGAGTTTGCTCCGAGAATTAACTGAAGTAGGTAGGTATGTTTTGGCTAACTTTTTTACCACAAACTCAAATACAAAGCTTAATATTATTTCAATTCAACCATTACAGGCACTTTTGAAATTAAAAGCAAAGCTAAAGCCACAGGCAAAATAACTGGTTCAAGTGCTGTAGTTGAAGAATAAACTAGAAACTCCATGAATAAGCTTTTAAAAATATAGTTTCAAAACAATCACACTAATATTATAAAGCCGAAAGTTTGTGAGTGTGTGAGTGTGTATGTTTGTTACTTCTTCACGCAAAAACTACTAAACGGATTTGGATAAAATTTGGTACACAGATAGTTTATAATCTGGATTAACACATAGGATAGTGTTTATCTCGATTTTATCTTCCCGTGGGATAATTTTCGAGTTGTAGCGGGTGAAGCCGCTGGCAGCAGCTAGTATAACAATATAGGTTCAAAATCTTGCTTACATTATTTATATTTAGATTATAATACAATCATAATACTTATGTGAGAACAATATACAAGATGATTTTTTAATCACCATCCAAATTTTTTAGGCATTAGGTATGATTCGCTAACACCGAATTGAAAAAAAAATCGATACTTATCATTTTCTCGAAAGAATTATCCGTTCTCCATGAAAAGTTAAAACTTCTCAATATTGAGTGATACTAACCGAAAAAACACGCATTCAATGATTTTCGCCAAAGATTAATTTAACAGAATTTGGACGGTGACAAAAATCATCTTGTTTATTACACGTAAAACAACAGGACAATGCCATCTTCACACAACCCATGGTCACCCCCTAAAAAAGATCACAAAGATAGTGCGACGAAACGTAACAAAAAACTCTTTATTTTACCTCTTACCGTGCAGAAATGAATTAAAAATAAAAATACTCCATCGAATATACTACGAGTACATCACTCCATACGAGTAACCAAATAAAGTCCTTCGCCGCGTCTGTCCGTCTGTTCGCGACAAACTCAAAAGCTACTGCACCGATTTTTATCCTGTTTTCACAAATGGATAGAGTGGTTCTCGATTAAAGATTTGGTATATACAATTATTTAAAATTCAATCCCTAAGGGAGTTACATTGGCGATGAAAGTTTTCTTGGCATATTTTTCGACCTCCACGCGGGTGAAGCCGCGAGCATCAGCTAGTTACTTTGTTAGATGTTATCTAGACAGTGTTTATTTAGGTACCCACTACTCTGCGATTATTATGAAACTTGTTATATTTTGGTGAATGATTTATTGGAGGACTGATCCAACCGTATGAATTTACGGGAAGTTTTTTGTTGTTAAATTAGCAATTTAAGATTGTTTTAACTTGAGTTGTTGTAGTTTTTTTTACAGATTATTTTTAACTAGCTGTTGCCAGTGGCTTCACCCGCTACAACTCGAAAATTATCCCACGGGAAAATAAAATTGGGATAAAAACTGTCCTATGTGTTAATCCAGGTTATAAACTATCTGTGTACCAAATTTCATTTAAATCCGTGCAGTAGTTTTTGCGTGAAGAAGTAACAAACATACACACTCACACACTCACAAACATTCGCCTTTATAATATTATTAAGTGTGATTTGTTGGTAACAGTGGGTGGTACAATAATAATAATAATAATAATAATATTCCACAACTATCACACAACGCCATCTAGTCCCAAGCTAAGCAGAGCTTGTGTTATGGGTACTAGACAACTGATAAACATACTTATATATTTACACTTCCCCCCCCCCTCCTCCCCCTCTCTTTTTTCCTCTTTTTATTTACTTATTTACAATGTACTGGATTAAATCATTTTCATGTTTGTAGGTGTCTGCCTAGAGCGGAAGAAGTCATTTGATGAATACAAACCCTCAAAAAAATAAACGGGTACCTATAGCCAGCTGTTACTCCTTCACAAGCTTATCTATTCCTCATCACCTCAGCTGCAGTCACCTCCTTACTATGTATCATTATCACTCTTTTTTTAAGTGGTAGGGAATCATCAAATAACCCCCTCCAGCTCTTCTCAGAGCGAAAGGGAGTATCAGACTTCTACTGACTAAAAACCACCCATGTTCCTCCTTAGCCCTTTATGTCTGAGTGTAATTTATCTATAATATGTATGTATTTAGAAATATATAAGTATGTTTATCAGTTGTCTAGTACCCATAACACAAGCTCTGCTTAGCTTGGGACTAGATGGCGTTGTGTGATAGTTGTGGAATATTATTATTATTATTATTATTATGTCGAGGCCGCGGTATCTCTTTCGGACAACACGCAGCCCCGACGGAACTGAAAATATCCAAGGTTTATAATAATTCATGAGTTTTGAAAACAAAACAAACTGCCTCGTTGGTGTAGTGGTCGTCAGCGTGACTGCTGACGATGAGGTCTTTTATTTGATTCCCGAGTCGGGTCAAGTGTTATTGGGTTTATCCATCAGGAGTTTGTCAGTAGCAACCACGAGGTCTGGATTTCTGTTTTATTTGAAATGGGCTTTCTCTTCTTGACCTAAGGGCAGAGATGAGGTCGGGGCTGCAGGTTGTTCGAAAAAGATACCGCGGACTCGACACAAAGGGTTAAGAATTAACGTGGGTGGTTTTTAGTCAGTAGAAGTCTGACACTTTATTTTGCTCTGCGCAGAGCGTGATAAATCCAGTTCCTCCTTAGCCCCTTATGTTGAAGCCGCGAACCCTTTGACTTCTTCTATTCTTGACTTGTAGCCATCTACATTCATTAAATTTTGTCTTATGTAAGCAACTAGCTTTTGTCCGCGGCTTCGCCCGCGTGGATCTCGGAAATTATCCCACGGGAACGTACTATCGTAATTAAAAGTACCCCATTTGTTAATCTAGGTAAACAATGCCTTCTCACATTCTTTACTATATGATACCTTCCAAACTTAACTCATACACCAATTTTCGAGTTAATCAAGCCCCGCGATAAAATCCTGACCTGTAAAAATGGCTATCCCTTTTGATATGGGTCGATTTTCGAAAAACCCTTATTTTCGTTCTCAATCATAAATACGGAGTTTCGATTTAATCTAACCACGCGTTAAAATTCCTCCATACAAACTTTGACATCCCCCAATCCCCCCTTAGAGGGTAGCTTAGCAACAATAAAAGTGACAAACTTTATTTGTGCCAAGTTTCAAGTATATTATCTCAAATAAGATTTCTCATACAAACTTTCATCCCCTATTTAACTCCTTTAAGGGTTGAATATCGAAAAATCCTTCATTATTCCTTGTCTACATTATAAAGGGAACCTCTGTGCAAAATTTCAGCTTTTTAGGTCCAAGGGTTTGGGCTGGGCGTTGATGAATCAGTCAGTCAGTCAGTCAGGACTTCTCTTTTTACCCGACTGCGGCGAAGCGGTTATGTGTTTGGCGTGTATGTATGTATGTATGTATGTCCGTTTCTTTGTTCCCTCATAACTCTTATACGGATGAAGAAATTTGAATTAAATATACGTCGTTAGATTCGTCTTGATGGCGCGAGTGTCACTGGCTACATTAAAATTAAAAACTTATTAGCGTATTTCAAAAAATAAAAAAAAAACATTACCACCGAGTAGGGTATCAAAATGAAGGGTTTCAAAAGGAGATTACAAAAATATATGACACTTATGTTTAAAATAAATTCAAAGTCACAAATCATATGAACAAACACAAAAGTTAAATTATCTTAGAAGATTTTTACGCGACCAACGAAAGAACAGACACAAAAGAACTAAAAAGTTGGAAATAAAAAAAGTAGTTAAAAAACTAAAAAACCCGACTGAAAAAACTGAAAATCAAAAAACAAGCCCATTTTAAATTAAACAAATCTTGGAAGCAGGCGGGGTTCATTTGAATATTAAATTATAAAATGAAAATAGAACAGAAAACAGTTTTTTCAGTCGGACTTTTTTATTTATAATAGATATAAAGAAATGATAAAACAATCCTTCTTGCCTTATAATCAACGTTTTTATATACCTAATGCTACGCCGCATGCAATATCGTTTTGACAAGCTTATGCATGAGATAACCCTCCGTATATTTACTATACAATATTATCAACTTTCTAGAGATCTCCGCCGCATAGTTTTAATTAGTAAGCTAGTTAAAACTAAGTATTATTATGGAGATAAGTACCTATTTGAATATCTGCCGTCATGGTATGAAGTAGTCCCGTCGGGGCTGCGGGATGTTGTAAGAGATACCGCAGCCTCAACATAAAGGGCTAAGAAGGAACATGGGTTTTTAATCAGTAGAAGTCTGACACTCCCTTTCGATCTGCTCAAGAGCGGAAGGGGTTATTTGATGATTAACCACCAAAAAAATGGTATAAAGTAGTGCCTCGTTGGTGGTAATCGTGACTCCTGAGAATGAGGGTCTGAGTTCGATTGCCTTCTTTATACTTCTGTCATCGAGATCTACACTTTGAAATAGGCAACTACAGTATGCTATCACAAGTTATTATGCCTTGTGAAGTTGTGACTGTAGCTTCGCCTTTGCTGTTTTTTTGTTTGGCATTCAAATGTGCCTGTGATGGCCTTGTTAATAGAAATAGTTTGAGTTTGACAGCAATATTTGAAGCACAACCCATTGATATTCAGTAGAAAAATGCCAGTATTTTCCTGACTTGCGTTTTAACTTAATTTTCGTCATTTATATATATTTATTTGGCTATATTTAAAGAATTAATTTATAGGAGCAGCGGTGGCCCAGTGGTGTCGTGGGTTCGAACCCAGACAGGCGCATTACTTTGTGTAATTTATTTCATCACCGCTGCTCTCAAAACGGTGAAGGAAAACATCTTGAGGAAGCCGGTATGTCTTAGAACTAAACAAATCGAAGATATGTGACATCTGCCAACCCGCACTGGGCCCGCGTGGTGGATTATAGCACATCCCTCTCCTAGAGAGGAGGCCTGAGTAACTGCAGTGGGAACATTATAGGCTGATGATGATAATTATGATGATACACTGAAAGTGTTTCATTTAATTTTTTGTCACTACCACGCTTTCAGCATGACTCATTATACAAATATAATATTCATAAAATCAACGTTTACAATTAAGATCCAAAGTAAGAGATAATAAAAAAATATCACCTTTCAAACGAATCCAGACACAGATTAAGATCACTCATAAAGTCTCTCATCATTTTATCGATTTCGCTTAACAAATGGCCATCGTGTTTAGGGCTTTCAAATATTTGAATTTTGTTTTTTGAGATGTCCAGATTTTGTACCCTAGGGTACCTGTAAGTACCTAAGATTTTGTAATACCAAACATGATTTAGAAGTGTCCTTGGAGTTTCATGTTGCTCTTTCTCCGTAAAGTTCAGGTTTTGGAAATCGCTAACAATTCAAATATCTCTGTAAATTGTTTAATTCAGTATTATTTTTTTAGTTTCAGTAAATAAATTATATTTTGGAAAAATCCGTCTACGTCAATACTGTAAAAATTCGGTAATGATAACCCTTATCCCACCGCCGAAAGCATTTATAAAATATAAAGTTTCAGTGCGAAGTTCATAATTCCGCATTTCTTTTACTTAATATTATTTTGTTTCTCTTGCGCGGCGATCGTAAAAAGAAACATGTGTCGTATGGTTTATAGACAGGATGACACCTTGTCTCTGGCTGTTGAAAAAAATTTGTAAGGTTTGGGTTCTGTAGGGAGTATTCTTTAACTTTAATGGATCCGATTATGTTAGAATTTTCTAGAATCATGCAGCGATTGAAATGGTCGTTGAAAATGGTTTTATTTCTGAGAGATAATGGAGCCCGTGAATCTGTAGGTTAAACCGTCCTAATGCGGCTGCCACACTATGCTCCTTGCGCTGCTCATCGCTATGCTCCTCGCGCTGTCGCTATTTGCCACGATGTTGCCCTCTCTGCCCACACTGCTCTACTAGCGCAATTAATCGCGACGCTCCTACAAAAACAAAAACCGACACGTGAACTTCTTCACGTAAAACATACACACTTACACACTCACAAACTTTCGCCTTTATAATATTAGTGCAATTGCTGTTAGAACATCACTTTTTCTAGAAAAGATCATTCTGAAAGAAATCTACATCACGTTTACTTGTCTATTATAAGGTTTTATCTTATCTCACACGGAACCCCAAAAAAAAGTCAACCACATTCAAGACACTTCATTTAATGTCAATTATTATACTACTAGAGTCCTCGACTTTGCTCGAACAATGTACTGTTTGCATCTGCCATTTTTTGCCCCTAAGCTATACAAAAGAAACCTATATAGATGCCTTGAGGCGTTAAATTTTGATCTCAAACCGACCCTTAAGATTTCAATGCGTCTTTGACATTTTAAAATCACTATTCATTGAGAGATGTAGGTAGAGACATAGAGTAGTGATGAAAAGAAGCGACATTGCTCTCATCTGAAGGCATTCTAAATATCTCTGCAGTCTTGAGACGTAACATCTTTTACCAATGGGCTGAAAAGTTCTGGAGCAGCGACTGCGAACGGGAAGACTTCGTTGCGCGACTTCCCACTAAGTTGACCCACTAAGGTTTCCCACTAAGGTGAAGGTAACGACAATCTGCTAGATGCGAGACGCACGGGACCGGTAAATATGGGAGAACCGGTAACTTGGGGAAAGCTTATGTCCAGCAGTGGACGTCTTTCGGCTGAAATAGTGATGATGATGATGTTTCGTACAATCGGTCATATTGTCATGGAAAATATTGACAACACCTACCAAATTAATTAACTTGAATCTAACTTGGGACAGCATAGAGCATAATGGCTGCGTCATATCAATCTGACGAGACGAATTTGTGACGGATAGTCTTCATTTGAAGCGTTACATAGTAGAAAAATAAACTATTTGGATACATTTAGGAAATAAGTAATTTAAAGTTTCTGTAACATAAAATTAGTTATACAATAGGGGATCGGATAAAAAAATAATAATTAGTCCGTCAGATAGATTTTCAAAAAATATTGGACACGTATTTTTTCTTTTTTCACATAAACAAAAAATTAAGACGATACAGTGCTTCGAAAACTACGTAGTACATTTTTCACCAACAAATGACGTCACAACCCCATGATCTTTGACGCGTCTTATCTTCGTCAATCTTATTAATTTGATAAAACAAAAAACACGTACCTATCCAATATTTTTCGATAATCTAACTGACGGACTAATTACAATCATATTTTATTGACCCAGTCCGATCCCCTATTATTTATAAGACTATACTAAACATAAAAACACAAAGAATAAGGTTAGTGCCTACCTACTCACAATACGGATTTTAAATCATTCAGACCTCCAGGAAGTGATTACTAGTGCATGCAATATGGACCAATTTTGATTGCATTGCCTACACACAAAGGACATTCGCTTCTATAAGGTACTCTTGATCTATGACAAATAGAAATACCGTTGGGTTCCATTTTGTTATTTGGATATATTTTATGTGATTCGATTTGTAATATATTGTTTTGAATGAAAGAATTTGGAGTATATTTGACGGTATGGGGAGTGAATTTTTGTAATTTATCGATTTATTAATTTCTGTCGTGTCTTCATGTTTTCGTCAGAGCAGAACAGGTAGACAATGGTAGTTATTCGCGCATGGTTTTTGCTACAGACAGGGTAAAATCTACGCGGATTATGAAAGAGACCAAAATTGTTTCAATTATAGGGTATTTGACAAAAAAAAACAATTTTTTCCGTCAGATAGATTTCCAAAAAATATTGGACACACATTCTTTCTTTTTACACGTTAACAAAAAATTAAGACGATACAGTATTTCGAAAACTCGTGTGCCGTCACATCGCAGTACATTTTTACTGGCCAGTGACGTTGCAAGCCCCCACTCATGGTCTTTGACGCGCTTTATCTTCGTCAATTTTTATTAATTTGATAAAACAAAAAAAACTCCTTTCCAATATTTTTCGACAATCTAACTGACGGACTAACAGATTTTTTTTTTTTGTTAAGATTTGTCCTTATTTTTTTGTATTTTGATAGTCCTAAAGTCTGTCAAGTACACAGTTTTATTATGTGAAGTCTTTGAAAATGTTTTAACTTTTAACTCTACAATCCAATCTTTTTCGTCTTCTTTTTCGTGATGTCCACACATAGGCCTCTGTTCTCACGTTCGGTCTAGAAATATCTCTCTCACAATCATGGTGGTTTGGTTTCCCCACCATGATATTCTTCACCGAAGCAAGCGGCAAGTAAATACGCACATGAAGTCAAAAAATCAGAGGTCGTCGTAATTCTGACTTGCCGGTCCAACGGTTTCACCACTAGACTTTAGACTATAACAGCTGATCTATACGTATACAATCCAATTCTCAGATTTCATTCATAAATTAACCTCAAAGTCTTCGAAATTCATCACACCTGTCAAATATTTTTGGATAACTGTAACCAAGCCTATTATTATCAAGAACTTTATTAAAGTACCTACCATAGACACACCTGGCATCAAAAATCAAACCAAATACAGTAATCTATTTTAGAGATATTTCACCTCTGGCATATAAACCTTATTTCAACTCAAATAAAGGCCAGTTTCATGTAGAATCAACAGCAGAATAACATTGAAAGATAGTACTCGACAAATTCGACATACGTAATCAATTTCTGCTCAACCAAACCCGAAGGCACAAGCTAGCTACAAAAAGTTCCATTGTAAATTCTGAATGGCGCGAAAAAAAAACAAATGGCGCCCGAAAAAAACATGGCGGACAAAAAAAAACGTATTGTAAAAGGATATGTCAATTATTTAGTTTGTCCGAAAATTTCAGAAACTCACCAATTTTGCGTGTTTCGTTAAAAGTATTAAATTACAATTTCGGGCTTTGTAAGTATTTCGTGAAATCGGTAATGAACGTAACGTAATATTATTTTTGTTAGACTTTGATGCAATAATATTTTTCTTTATTATATTACATTATACGCCTCTTTAAATAATTGTGTTTTCAAAGAAAGTCGTTTCTATGAAAGTTAAATTTGATTTAGTAAATTCTGGGTCTTTGTGACTTTTAATTACTACAAGATGTTATTAAAAGGACCTTTACCCAACCTTTACCTAAGTCTTTAACAAATTATGTACAACATTTCACAAATAAGTATCGACTAATTTACATATTACCAAATTACCAATTACCAAATATAAAGGGTTTTCATTTTCTGCACAGAATCAATCTTATTTCTTTTTCTAAAATTATTATTATTTGCTACTATTACTGTTTTTATATTTCAAATGCGTTCAGTCAAAATCTGTTAATTGAAATGACAAACGGACACTTCAATGTTATTTATTTTGTATAGGTACATTTTACCTACATTACAAAATTCAACCATCCAATTTTTCTCATCTATAAACACAAAAATCTCTTCAATTAAGACAACACAAGAGTATTTATGACTTTAACACATATCCATAAAAAAGATATCAATTCTGACCACACACACAAAAAGTAATATTTTACACCTAACGTAAGATAAGGCGGTGCTCACACTGCTGGCTTATCACCGGATTTAAGTGTGAACTCGGCTTTATGCGGTGATTATTGACGGTTGTGTAAACGATATCTTAAGTTTTGACAAGTTTATTGTGTTTTATTTTTGGTGATTATTGAACAATGGGAGATGTGTCTTAGTTAGATGGTTTGTTCGTATTCATAACGTAACATCACGCCTGTAAGCCCTAAAGGGTTTGGCATAGGTGTACCAATAAAGGTGTTTACTAATTTAAAAAAATGTGATTCTAATTAGTCCGTCTGCTAGATTATCGAAAAAAAATGGAAATGTATTTTTTTGCTTTATCAATTCAATAAAAATTGACGAAGATAAAACGCTTCAAAGACTTGAGTAGGGGTTGGTGACGTCACTGACCGCTAGAATGTCATACTAATGTCTTAGAGGATGACGTCACACAAGTTTTTAAAGCACTGTATCGTCTTCATTGTTTGTTTACGTGAAAAAAGAAAAAATACGTGTCCAATATTTTTGGGTAATCTATATGACGGACTAATTAGATTTTTTTTTGTTTACTACCTACCCTATTAGTAGGTACACTCATATTTGGTCAGTAGCGGGCGAGCCTTTAGCCATCAGCAGGGCACAAATTCAGCCACAGAAAAAAATCCCGAAGAAAAAACCTAAACACATTTGGTCCGACCTCTACTCGAAACCCAGTACCTCATGCACAGCATTCGCAGTTGTGACTCTTAAGCCATCTGAAAAATTGACATCATAAACAATGTTTTTAGCTGAAAATATTAGAAAATTCATACTTTATTAATAGTGTGGCGCCCCGCTGCGTTGTTCGTATTTTACTCTTTATAACAGAGTAGTAAATTACCTCGTTACCGCGGTAAATTATGTGCAAAAGGTACCGTGTATAAAGGTGATTTAAGACTACGCAACTCCTATAATGCGTTTATGTATGTTTACAATATTTACAAACTACAATTTACAGAAATAAACTTAAAATAAAATATAATTATACAACACAAGTACCTAGGTATCAAAAAGAGAAGAATTACAGGGTGTCAAAAAATTCGTCCACACCGCTGTCAACAGGAAAAGTGACCAGAAGGCTGGCAGCATTCCCACGTTGGATGGCAATGCTGATTCTTTGACCAAAAAATATTCGAGCCCTCTGGTCACGTGAAGAGTCGACGAACCGCTTGGCAATTTCCTAAATATTAAGTGGGCACTCGGACCCCATGGCCCAAGTGTTTCAACCCCAAACGGCTCAAACACATAACTACCAATTAAGTTGTTGTATTATTATTAGTTTGAGGTTTTCAGCACCTGCAGCAGCCGCCCTGGCACGGTGAGCTGTGCTGGCAATGCTTCCCGTGCTAGGAAGATGGGATGGCGCAAGGGTGTCGATTTCTCTATTGTGTGTTTTGAAGAAAATAGTGGATTATACATAAAAGTTATGTTAGCTGTATCCAGTTAGACTGGCAGCCGACCCCAACATAGGATAAAATATCTGCAGATGATGATATGCAAGTGCCGATAAAACTGATGGAAGGTGATAACCTCTTTCCATCCCGTAGACAATCGGCCAACCGGCCAAGTGCATGTCGTACCACGCATAATGTAGGGTTTCGTAGTGGCCCATTAAAATATTATGTGAACTTACTAAACTGATTAACCACCCAGCCTACCTGCCTCCGAACGATGATTTTTATTGTAAAAATAAAACAAACTTACATTATGTCATCATCAGCCTAGCCTTTTCCCAACTATATTGGGGTCGGCTTCCAGTCTAACCGGATGCAGCTGAATACCAGTATTTTACATGGAGCAACTGCCTATCTGACCTCCACAACCCAGTTAATACTAGGTAATACGATACCCTTTGGTAAGACTGGATGTCAGACTTTCAGGTCACTGACTACCCGTAACGACTGCCAAAGATCTATATATGGCACCCGGGACCAACAGCTTAACGTGCTTTCCGAGGCACGGAGGATACTCGGTATGTAATGGGCGGTCACCCATCCACAGATCGACCTAGGCAAGCGCAGCTTAACCTAAAGATCGACCCGAGTGGCAGTTCTTATTAAGCCACGAGCTCCTCCCATTATACATTATGTATAGGAACATATTACATACAAGTACATTTTATAAGTTGGCCGACTACTTATTACTCGTAAACTTCTAAAGCCAACTTAGCTGTGATAGTTTTTCTTTTATTTTTTAATTATATGCTATTGCCATGATTTTTTTCACACTCCCAAAACAGAACCCGTATAGGTGGTTTAGGTTGGCACACTTGAGTCTAACCAAAATTGGCACGTAATATTTTCACAAACAAATCCCTTAATCGAAAAACTGTTTGAGCAAACTCGCAATGTTTGTTAAAGACTTATCCAACGACATCCTACACAACGGACTTTGCGAGAATAAAAAAATCATCCTTAAAAAAAAAACATTTTCAATATTTAACTTTAGCACTTTGTCGGCGATAACTCATTTTCTTATTCATGCCAAATTACAACTTTCTAGTACTAAGAGTCTTTGAGATATAGTGCGGACGGACAGACAGACAGACGAATATGGCGAAACTATAATAAGGGTTTCATATTGACTACGGAACCCTCAAAATGGAACCCTGCCCTCATCCCAATTTATTTGTTTGTCGGCGCATCATGTGTTCTTCTTCCATACTTCTCTATGTCTCGTCATGTCAGCAGTCACCTCCTTTTTAGCCATATCATGATTCACACAGTCTATACATGGTTTTTAGGGTTCCGCAACTCAAAAGGTAAAGAAAGGAACCTTTATATGGTCACTCTAATTTTGTCCGCCTGTCTGTCCGTGTGTCACATGTGATATTTTTTGGCTTTCTCTATTGTTATTTTTCGTTTATTCATTATTGAATCAACCTATTTATAACATAACATATACAGGGTGAAAGTTTAACGCGTGGCATAGATTATCCTTCCAGTATGTATAACATTTTCCTTATTCGAGTAAACCGATATCTCCCGGATGTATCGATTTAAAAAGTTTTAATTCAAAAAGTTTGTTTTTGTATCGATTGCAAATTATAATGAGCGTAGTAATATCCCGTCCCATAGCGATAATTTTAACTTTAAATTGCTTGTGTTTTGTTTTTAAGAGTTATTAGTTATTTGGTGTATTATCAGGCCAAAATAGATCTTTAACCACGCTATATTATAAACTGCGATTATACAAGATCATGCCTGTAATCTCTGAAAGAATAAGAAGAGGTGTACCTAATACATCCACACTTTGTCAGTTACATTTTAGTACGCATTAAGGACAATTCTATTGCTATTCACCGGACACAAATCCAGGGTACGTGGCTATCGGCGGCGGCGACCTTCCGCGCCCGTCCTTGGTGCAAGCCATGGTTAGGGCGAGGAGGAATGGGACGCCATCGCCTCCTTCTGCAAAGCAGTGATGCTAGCGAAAGAGGTGGCGGAACGCGAGAGGAAGAGAACCTCACGCCCCAACCGCCGCGGCAGACGCTCCGGGCTTCGGATGCCGCGTGACGGCTTCCGGCCACCGTAGACGCGAGCCTGTGGACGGTGAGTAATGGGCTAGCTTGCCGTACGTCCGTTTTATGACGACGACAGGCTGTGTCGACGGCGCGTTCGTGTTGCACGCGCGCCTCAATGAAATGTAAGCAACATGGAAGGGGCCGGCGCAAGTCAGGGCTGCGGGATATTGTAAGAGATACCGCGGCCTTGATATGAAGGGCCAAGAAGGAAAATGGGTGGTTTTTAGTCATTAGAAATCTGACAGTCCCTTTCGCTCTGCCTAAGAGCGGGAGGGGTTATTTGATGATTTTCCACCCAAAACAAAAGGGTGCGGGGCTGCTAATTAGAAATTTTTGCGAGTACTACGCACCTGGTGGTTCATAGTACACCGAAATTCTCATAACGTACCTAAAATAATTTCTTGGTACTGTCATCTTAGTATTTTTATTTTTTTATCGTTTTATTTTTAGAGGGTGTGATATCATCTAACGTCTCCTCCCGCTAAGCAGGGCATTGCTTATTTTGTAAATGACAGTGGCTATCATATAGTGTCCATCAATTAACTGTCAAATGGTTCCATTTTGTACTAAACCATAACCAATTTGACAGTTAATCCATGAACAATATGATAGCCACTGACATTTAAAAGATACGCAATAGCCCTGCTGGAAGGAGCGGAAGGGAATATCACACTTCTACTGAGTAAATACCACATATTTTCCTTCTTAGCCCTATGTGTTCCAGGTTTACTCTTTTGACTCTTTACTTCCTTGCGAGGATACAACCGCGACAATATATTTATCCTTATTCCATCACACCCATCTGTTCCACTTCGCTAGATTCCTCCACATCCACACCAGTTTATTTTACGCGATATGCCGATCCCGGCTTAACCTAAATTCAAAGAAAACACCTGCTTGTGGATGCTGTGTCACAGACATATAGCTTATAGAATGAATCGGGAAGATATGTTTATCGATAGATAAGGTGTCATTGGATTTTGACGATAAAATATTTTCTCGAGAGCAGCGGTGTCCCAGACTTACGAACAGTAAGTCGTGGGTTCAATACCATTCAGGCGCATTACTTTGTGTGATTTCATCATCATGCTCTTACTCAAAGACTTGTGACACCTACCAATCCGCACTTGGCCCGTGTGGTAGTTTATAACCCACTCCTTTTCAAAGAGTAGGCTGATGATTTTTACCTGACTGCGGCGAAGCCCAAAAGGAGGGTTATGTTTGTATGTATGTATGTATGTCCGTTTCTTTGTTCCCTCAAAACTCCTAAACGGATGAAGGGATTTGAATGAAATATACGTCGTTAGATTCGTCTTGATGGCGCGAGTGTCATAGGCTACATTAAAATTAAAAAAACAAAGAAAAATTGCTGGTTTTAGGGGCCATATCGTGTATTTGAAAAAATAAAAAAAATCCTTTACCATCGAGTAGGGTATCAAAATGAAGGGTTTTAAAAGGAGATTACAAAAATATATGACACATATATGTTTAAAATAAATTCAAAGTCACAAATTCTATAAAAAAACACAAAAGTTAAATTTTAAGAACAAACACAAAAGAACTACAAAGTTAGAAATAAAAAAAGTAGTTGAAAAACTAAGAAACCCGACTGAAAAGACTGAAAAGCAGGCGGGGTTCATTTGAATATTAAATTATGAAATGAAATGAAAATAGAATGGACCCCGCCTGCTTCCAAGTTTTGTTTAATTTAAAATGTGCTTGTTATTTGCTTTTCAGTCCTTTCAGTCGGGTTTTTTAGTTTTTTAACTACTTTTTTTTATGTATATTTTTTCGGAGCAAACTTCATCTTCCGGGCAAGGTCAATATATCTTAGTCCTCATCAATAGCTTTCCATCAGACGTGATTGGGGTCAAGAGCAGGCCCATTGTGCAATAACACATAACATAACATCATGACTAAAAGACCGGAAGGGAAGTAAAGGTGTACCCAGTGAACCCACAATGTTATAGGGGTCAAGACGATTGCCATCAATTTGACACAAATCAGGACCTCGTGGTTGCTACTCCTGATGAATAAACGCTGGCAGCCACAACACCAACGAGGCAGTTTGTTTTGTTTTCGAAACTCATGTCACTATCGAAGTTTCTTTCTCTGTCCCTATATCCCTATGTATGCTTAAATCTTTAAAACTACGCAACGGATTTTGATGCGGTTTTTTTAATAGATAGAGTGATTCAAGAGGAAGGTTTTAGTATCTTTTTTGCACCCGTGCGAAGCCGGGGCGGGTCACTATATAGTATTATTATAAACCTTAGATATTTTCAGTCCCGTCGGGGCTACGGGTCCCGTCGGGGCTGCGGGTTGTTCGAAAGAGATACCGCGTCCTCGACACAAAGGGCTAAGAAGGAACATGGGTGGTTTTAGTCAGTACCGTTCGGCACAGAGCGGGAGGAGTCATTTGATGATTACCCAACCCGCAAAAAAGGTAACTGTTACAATAGTTATCAAAATCAGGCACTGAATTTATGTCCAGCACATGAAAACTTCATCGTGTACGTACCCACTATGAAATGTAATTAATACCCATACATAAAGGGTGTAAAAGTACCCTTAACGCAAACGAAGGGCACTAGTTCTCCCCACCACTGCGATAATTTTTTTGTTCTAGACCATACCTGGGAACCCCCTAGTTACGGAGATATTGGGGGTCAAAGTTCCAAATTTTGCACAGCTGTTTTTGTAAATACTGTTTTTCAGGTTGTGACTTTACTTAAATTACATCCATGACCCTTTTACTATTCAAAGCATCCACTAGCACAATGTTTTAAGAGTGCTACATTGAGTTTTACCGTAAAATGAATTTTTGACTCAAAAAAAAAAGGCTTTTCCCAGCAAAAATTTTGCGTAGGGGTACTTGGTTTGATGTACAACAGAATGCTTGGTTGACGTATGTGTGAAGGATTGATTTACACCCTGTATGTAAAAATGAGACCATTAGTCGTTTGGCGATGTGCGGCATTTTGCAGATACGATATTAGTCATCCTAAATCCGTTCTAGGTTTCCGATAATTGCACTTTATACTCAAAACATGTGGTTAGGTAGGATTCGATTAACTTTATTTATTTAACCCGTTAAATTGGGTGAGAGATTCAATCTTTGTGTAAGTTGTTTGGTTAAATAGGGTGTCTCTCAACTCATTGTGCCTCTTGGCAAAGGCCTCCTCCAGTAGCTTCCATTGCTTCCTATCTTGAGCAACTCTCCTTCATTTGGGTCCCGAGCTTCAGCTCATCCTCCCAACGCATAGTTGTCGTCCTCGACGTCTTTTGTCATCTCTTGGATACCAATTTGATCGTCAAAATGTGATCATCATCATCATCAGCATATAATGTTCCCACTGCAGGAACTCAGGCTTCCTCTCTAAGAGAGGGATGGGCTATAATCCACCACGCGGGTCCAGAGCGGATTGGTAGATGTCACATGTCTTCGATTTTTTTGGTTTTAAGACATGCCGGTTTCCTCACGATGTTTTCCTTCACCGTTTTGAGAGCAGTGGTGATGAAATAAATTACACAAAGTAATGCATCTGACGGGGTTCGAACCCACGACTCACTGTTCGTAAGTCGGGGCCGCCACCACTGGGCCACCACTGCTTACACAAAAATGTAATCACATGGATAAATTGTTAAACGATTTCATCGAAACAAGACTAACTATATAGAGATACTTCATGATTACTTAAGCCGTCACTAAGTAAAGATTTGACATACTTTTGTATGACAAAACTATCAAAGCACTTACTGAGTGATGGCCTAAGTAATCATTAAAGCTCTCTGAGTACGGCAGTTACTTAAGAATACTTACTGCGGTACCCAGAGATATTTAATGATTACCTAAGCCGTCACTTAGTAAAAATTTGACATAGTTTTTATGACTTATCTGTCAAAAGCATTACTAAGTGATGGCTTAAGTAAAAAATAAAGCTCTCTGAGTGCTGCAGTTAGACAGTGATTATCCGGTAACTGTAACACAAACCCATAAAATACTTGTACAATGCATGAATATTACCTAAAATACCCTCTTTTTCAAAATCTACCTGTCACCGAAAAAACAAAAGCTACTGCCAAGTTTTTAACCTGCGAATGTCCAGCCCATCTCAACGGACGGGATTAGGCTGTGCCGAACATAAGGCGAGGGGCTGCCCTAATTACCAACACGTCAACCTGAAGTGGGTATAATGCGTAATTAGCTTTGAGGAAGACCCTACTGTTAGATATAGGGATTTGGTGAGGTGTGAGGTGAGTTCGAGTTTCGTTTAAAATGAGAGAGAAACTCATAAAACGACCGTATACGAAGTATATAGCAAATTAGCGGCAGGCTCATTTGAAAGTGAGTGATCATCGCCACGTTTCAAAAACCAGAAGGATCAATAATCAATATTTGTCCTATGATTAGGTATGTGTTTGTATACTGGCACCGATTCCTGTACCCTTAAAACTAGAAGATAAGAAAATCAGGATATAGGCCTCTCATTGCAGAGCCTCATCCAGGATATTCCCGTGATGGCAACAATATCGTCTGCCAATCTCGACCAATACTTCTCTATCAAGTTGTTTCTTAACTTGTCAAAGCTTTACTCCACAAGACCTGCCATCACTGCGCCTTGCTAGTGAGGAAGATAAGGACACTATCTGGCAATAAAAACTCGTATGATGGTTAGCTGCAGGTTGAAAAGCTTCTCAGTTTCAGTTCTTCAAGCGTCCCAGTTTTTTTCAAGCATTGCATGGAACGGCTTTTAGCTCAAGTATGTGCTGCAGCATACCAGTATTTTACATAGGGTACCACTAACCTATCTGGGGGTCTAAAATGTAATGGCCACTTTAGCTGATCTTAATATGAATTGCGTTAAAAAACGTAAATTGAACCTTTCATAGTAGCAAATGCGCCTGTGACCATTTTACGATTTTTAATGCAATTCACATTATTTTCCTTTTATGATATATTTTCCTAAATGGTCACAGACGCAGTTAATATTATGAAAGGTCCATGTTACGCTTTCTATCGCAATTTATATAATGATCTGCTAGAGTGGCCAGTTTAGACCACCTGACCTTTACAACCCAGTTCACTCAAAAACTCTACGAACTAAAAACAATTTAACTATTAAACTCGATATCACATCGAGTTTTAATAGTACGTTCCCAGGTGTATTCGTCGCTCCCCGGCCGTATTCCGAGATCAGTCAGGAAGAAAGCCAAGATACGGTTACCATGGAAACCCGCCATCCCGTTCCCGAGAGAGAACAAAATATTGGGTATCTGTTACTCTATTATAGGTATTGGTGGAGAAATTATTTATGGATAGATACTGTCTTTTTGATGGAATGTTTTTTAAAAGCTACAAAGCTAGAAAAAAAAGTATTTGTTAATCTCGTCCATGACAAAACAAAATGAATAAAATTAACAAATAAGTACTTTTTCTTTCTAACTTTGTAGCTTTTAACAAACAAACAAACAACATTGGTAAATAGGTACGTCATAACGACTAAATATCAGTAATACAGGCTAGAATGGACCATCGTGTACCATTACGAGCACGAATAAACACATAGCAAATAAAAAAGCAATTTTCTAGGAAACAGTTTCTACTTTAAGCTATGACTTACTCGTATTTCGTAAAACTATGGCTTCCAAAATGCTATGTTTTTGACAACGTATTAACTTTAATCATGACAGTAGTAGAAAATCACTTTTAACAGCTACGTGTACCTATACATATTGATGCTCGTGACTCTGCTTAAGTGGAGGTCTGAAAGTGGTGCAAGTGACTGAATGAAAAGTTGTGTGGTAATAGGTAGTTGACAAAAAAAAACTAAAAAATAATGAACACATATTTTTTCTTTTTGCACGTAAACCAAAAATAAAGACGATACAGTGCTTCAAAAACTCTTGTAACGTCACGTCGCACTAAATTTTTTACCGCGTAGTGACGTCAAAAGCCACCCATGGTCTTTGACGTGTTTTATCTTCGTCAATTTTTATTAATTTGATGAAAAAAAAAACACGTATTAAAATATTTTTTTCGATAATCTAACTGACGGACTAAATGTAATCACATTTTTTTTACTCAGGACACATCCCTAGCAGAGAAATGAAGGAAATTTAGGGAGAGGTTGAGTAAGAAAGTGATGGTTATAAGAGTAGATGTACTAACCCGACAAGAACCACGTGGTGTCGAAGAGTTTAATTTGCGATCTTGATTAATTAACATTACATTCATATTTTTATTTTTTTACTCTGCACACTTGTTTTTCCAATTCACTGGACATTGGCACGACATCGGCTGGACATTGGCACGACATGGTCGACATCGGCTTTAATTGCCATTAAACAAAAATAGAATAGAATAAGATTAGATGACAACCAAAGAAACAATGTATGGACTGTGTGAAAGATGTAATGGATAGACAAGAGTTACCTGATGAGATTACGAGTAAACTTCTTCCATAGAGATATGGTCTATATCTCTACGGAAGAAGAAGCCATGTTGCTTCGGCCTGTAAATTTGAATTTGCAGGAAAATTATCATGATGATGATGATCAGTAAGTCATACGGGCTAGTAAATTTATTTTTAATAGATAAAACATACATACAGTGTAATTGAGTTTTTAACCGACAATTTTTATCAAACTGCCTCGAATTTTTAATTAATTAATTATTGCTTTGCTAGAAATAATTATGGTGTAATGTGACCTGGAATTTTAATGTTTGTTTGTTTATTTATTATATATTTTCTGTCACTGACAATTTTAATTTTTAACAATTTTTTAGTTATAATATAATAATTAAGTTGATGTTTTTAATGAATATTTGAATTTTAATAATAAAATTCTATTTAATGAGAATGACATATCTAATTTGATGTTCCAATAAGAATTTATTTTTATCAATTTTATTTAATGAAAATATTTGCTTGCCGAATGGTGAAATATGACAGAACTCTGATGAAAACCTTCTACTACCTAATTATGTATAACCCATAATTATTTGCAAATAAATGCTATTCTATTCTCATCGTGAACAGACCCTTGGTGAACATGAAATATCTTTTCCCACATTACATCATGGCGCTCCCATCCGGGAGTCAAACCATGTCTCAATATGCAAAATGCGAGAGGATTTGTTTGTTCATCCGTCTGCAATTATGGTAATATCTATCGGTCAGCCTGGTTTGTGCTGACATAGCGTCTACGACTTAAAATAATTGAGTAGTTTGAATCGGAAATTGTTGATAGAAAAGTGTGTTTTAGAAATTAGTTTTGTGGGAAAAAATATTTGTTTTTATGATATCGTGTGTCTGATGGGATTTTTCTTCAGGAGAAATGGCAAAATTTCATACAAAACTTAATCCTCCTGTAAAATATTTGTGTTTTGTTATAGGTAATGTTTCATCATCAGCCAGTAATGTTCCTACTGCAGGGATTTAGGACTCCTCTTTAGGAAAGGTTTGAGCTATAAATGCTATAATCCACCACGCGGGACCAGTTCTGGTTAATGTCCCATGTCTTCGAATTTATAGGTTCTAAGACATGCTGCCGGTTTCTTCGCGATGTTTTCCTTGGTCTAGTAGCAGTGGTCTGGTTGTTAGTCCGGTTGAGCGAACTAGTGCAACCAAACTAGTGCAACTGACAAGTTGCACTAGTTTGGTTGAACTATACCACCAAACTACCCATACTCTTTAGTAGCAACAGTAGCAGAAGTGGATATTATGTTTTTCCTACTCCTCCGCTATTCTTCTATGATTAATTTCGTTGCGGGATCCAAGACAGTTAAATCGTTTCTCTGCGACTTCGTCGGGCTTCATTGTCGCGGTGCTTTTCTTGTGGTCGCCACTGTCGATTCTGGCTTACAGGAGTTACAGTGGTTTGGGAATAGACGGGCTGCCCAAGAGCGGGAAGGGTGTTATTTGATGATTTTCCATACCCTCCCCCCCCCCCTCACACAGGTAAGAAAGTGTATTGTACAATTTTATTAATATTACAAAGTGAACTGTTGCTACTAAAGATTATCGGTAGTTCGGTGCTATAGTTCAACTGGCTTCACCGTTTTATGAGCAGTGGTGATGAAATAAATTACAAAAAGTAATGCACCTGTCTGGGTTCGAACCCACGACTCACTGTTCGTAAGTCGGGTCACCACAGCTCTCCATATACAAATAATAATATACCAACTATAAAGTATTGATAAAGTACTCAAGTAAGCAAGTTTCTGTCTCCCTTTTCACTTTGTAACTGACAACTAAGGGATTACATCCGGTACATAGACAACAGCATCCGGACCTTGTCACTAACTTCTATCTCGTGTTATATGGTAACACATACGTGACAGCACGATTGGCGCAGTGGCACAAACAGTTGATTGCCGCGCTACGTGTCGCAGGTTCGATACCCGCACGGAACAAATATTTGTATGGCCTACAGATAGTTGTTTCGGGTCTGGGTGTTTGTATGTGAGTTTAAAAGTTAGTAAACGCACCCACGATACAGGAGAAATTCCTAGTGTAAAAAAAACATTACGCTTGTACTACCTAAATGGGTTGTACAGAGGTGTTGTACCCAAAGGTAATACGCACGGTTATCATCCGCGTTGTTTTTCTTCAACTGCAATAATAACAAAGACAAGAAAAAAGAAAAAATATTAATTTGTCGCAGAAACATGACGAACATACAATGAGACATTTAAAAAAAGTAATACACATACAGATTACAAATCTTAAAATACACTTAGAACACATTACAAATCTTAAAATACACACACAACACATTACAAATATAAAAAAAATACAACAAGCAGGGAAAATAAAAAAAAAAGTTACGCGTTACGTTAAGCACGTCGTGACTGCGACAAGCAGGTTACCACTCAGCATCGTGCTGTGCTATGGGGACCCACAGCACAGCGCTGGTTAGATGGAGTGGAATAGGTACTAAGAAAATCACTACCGGCCTTATTATAAAAGTCGTTAAACCTGGGTTTAACTTAAACTTGGTTTATCTCACATGCCGTCACTTTCTTTTGAATATTATCGAAGTGAGACGGCATACGAGATAAACCAAGTCTAAGTTAAGCCCAGGTTTAACCACTTTTGTAATAAGGCCGTACAAGTTTCCATTACGTAGGTATAAAGGGTGTAAAAGTACCCTTAACGCAAACGAAGGGAACTTGTTCTCCCCACCACTGCGAATTTTTTTTTGTTCTAGACCATACCTGGGAACCCCCTAGTTACGGAGATATTGGGGGTCAAAGTTCCAAATTTTGCACAGCTGTTTTTGTAAATAGGTACTAGTTTTTCAGGTAATAACTTTACTTAAATTACCTCCATGACCCTTTTATTATTAAAACATCCACTAGCACAATGTTTTAAGAGTGTAAAATGAAATTTTTGACCCCAAAAAAAAGTCGTTTCCCAGCAATTTTTTTTGCGTAGGGGTACAGAATGCTTGGTTGACGTATGTGTGAAGGGTTAATATACACCCTGTATTATAAGATCTGTATGATCTATGGGCCAAAGTTACCTGAAAATAAATAAATGTTATATTATAAGTCTCAGAGTCTACAATTTGTCAAAACCAAGGACCAACATCATGGCATCAATCATGTAAGATTCTACTCTGTATCTTGTCAAATTAGATGGCAAACATTAAGCCAACACTACTTCCCAACTCATAATCTTAAGTGCTAGGTACTCACTGGTATTGATCTACAAAACCTGCAAACATGAACATAACCTCCCGCATATAATCAAGGTTTAGGCAGAGGTTTACCCATTAGAACATCTAAATTTGACTAGCTATTGATTTATACCCGGTTGGTAGCAATAAAGTGTCCTGCAATTACATGGGACCGTGATCAAATGTCACATACCGCCGCGGGAGGCGCTCCGGGCGTCGGGGGCCACGTGACGGCTTCCGGCCACCTTAGACGCGGGCCTGTGGACGGTGAGTGATGGGCTGGCTCGCCGTCCGTCCGTCTTACAACGACGACAGGCCATGTCCACGGGCGCGTTTGTGTGATATCAGCAACATGCTGCTGGGCTGACGCCCGTCGGGGCTGCGGGTTGTTCACAAGTTACCGCGGCCTCGAGATATAGGGCTCAGAAGGAACATGGGTGGTTTTTAATCAGTAGAAGTCTGACACTCCCTTTCGGTCTGCCCAAAAGCGGGTTAATTGATGATTTTCCAAGGCTTTTAATTTCAAAGGCTTTTAATTGCACTAGCATCCCTACCCTTCAAATCCGAATACAGCAGAGCTGCTTGCCGTCAAAAATAGATATTATAATAATACTATTCCTCCTGACAGTGCCAAGTTCCTTTACAAAGACCTAGAGACTTCATTTGTGATCGTAATCATTGTTAATTTTGATCTAATGCTATCTTCGCTCAGCGGCGTAGTTTAAAGGAGATGTCCTTATTATAGTATGTGGTTCATTGGTTTTTTGAGTTTCTACGACACAGGTTGACAACCAGGAGGTTGTGCAGCCGATAACCTTATAGGCTGAAACACGAGAGGCCTGAAAATGATGTAAAAAACATAGCAAATTCAAGCCATTGTACAATCAGTTAAAAGAGACACAATCTTATTAAGTTATTAAGAATAACAAAATAATTTTAAAGTAATGTTTTATGCATTCTCTTATAGGACAAGCATAAGAAAAGTCATATTTAATTCATGCTTTCTTCTGTAAGAGGACGATTATCAAATTACCAATCAACATACTACTACAAACAGAATCTCCATACAAACCAGAAACCACAACAAACCTATTAAAACACAATAAGAATCCCTACAGTCGATCTCCTAGACAAACAAATCTTTTTCTAACTGCACGACCCGGCCTCGAAGCCCCGTACCTCGGGTTCACAGTCGCGACTCATAAATAAATCCCTCTAACGACCAAAATCAATACGCATGAGATGGGAGGGGTGGCTGGGGATGAAAGGGTGGGTTCTGTACTGGGCTGAGCGGTCACACGCTTAATTTTTTTTGGCTGAAATATGCTGTTCGAAAGTGGACTTTTTGCTTGGTTGAATGCTCATTTTTCAACATACGAGAGTTGGTGTGTAAAATAGTTATACTATTTTATATTAACAATACTTATAATTTGTTTTGTCTGAAATATAGAAAATTATAATTGAAGTAGGTACCAGGGAAATGATACACACACACACACACTCACATAATAGATTGTATTGAGTTGGTAAATTAAAATCTGTTTTGTGAGTGTATATCTAATTTCTGAAAAGCTGAGGTAATTGTATCGTATTTTTAATTTGCTATTAATTCTAAAATATTGAAATAAAGTATTATTTTTCGCTCCATGTATTTGTTCAAGATCTGGTTGATTAATTAGATAAGGAGCCTTGTTTTACAAGTAGTAGTAAATAGTATTGATCCAGAAGTAGTAGAAACAAAAAAAAAGGTTTGCGGTAAGAAAACGCAATTCTGGGTTAATATCGCTATTGTACAACCTATATGCTTAATTATTGTAATGTGTACCTACTTGTAATTCACATTTTTTTCTGTTCAATAAAGAATAAGAAGAATAAACGAGTTATTTGAATATTCTAGTTACCTACACCAAAAGCCAGACTCAACCAACTCCGTTCCTACAAAGCGTCGACTCACTCAGTCCCATGTGGACCCCACCTCGAAACCAAGAGACGCCTGTGTCATTTACCTGTCCGCATTTACCTACCTACTTACCCTTATGTACATAATATAATATTGTACCTCCATTCCTCTGATATTTTGCCTGAAATATTATGCGAATTTAATTGTTAATCTTCTTAGAACATTATGATAATTATTATTGTGACTGGAATGAAATGGCGGGCGAGTTTTCTGGTTTGATTTGTTATCTGCAGGGCTATTGCGTATCTTATAAATGACAGTGGCTATCATATAGTGTCCATCAATTAACTGTCAAATGGTTCCATTTTGTACTAAACCATAACCAATTTGATGCTGATTTTTCCTTTTCATAGATACAAACGCGTCTAAAGTGCGTTTGAAATTCGTTTGAAGCGCATACAAAGAGCTGCTTGTAGTTGACAATTGCAAGCGCGTAGACGCGCGTTTTACGGTCGCCCGTGCGCTTAAGTTTTATAACCCTAATGGTTGCGTTAAAATATCGTTTGAAGCGCGTATACGCATGTCATATGTACGTCGTCGGCGCGCTTAAAACACGCCGTGTTAGAGGTCTAACGATCGCCCAAGATCTATAATGGGACCAACGCCTTGGTTCGTTTTCCGAGACACAGAGGGAACTCGGTATGTAATGGTTGGTCACCCATCCACGAACTAACCTAGTCAAGCGTAGCTTAACCTAAAGATCGACCCCGAGCGAACTTACTGACGTTACTCAAAAAGCCGCTAAACTGTAGGCGGACTGAACTGGCCTTGTAGGCAAAATTGGCTACTTTCTGGAGCCCTGACACAACTAGAACCCGTCGCGGCAGACCTCGTAGGATGATCTGGACAAGTGGTCCACATTGGCTGGGTTTGATGCCCAGCGTAAGCATGAAGCAGGCTAACAGTAACAGTATGTTTTTTTTTTCCAAAAAAAATATGATTCTATTATAGCCCGTTAGTTAGATTACAATTAACGAAAAATATTAAACACGTGTTTTTTCTTCAACAAATAAATAAAAATTGACGAAGATAAAATGCGTCAAAGATCATGAGTCGGTTGTAACGTCATTTATAGGTAAAAAATGTACTAACGTTTTCGACGAGTTCACGAGTTTTCGAAGCATTGTATCGTCTTAATTTTTTGTTTATGTGAAAAAAGAAAAAATACGTGTTCGATATTTTTTGGAAATCTATCTGGCAGACTAATTAGTTTTTTTTTTGTTCAGTAAAAGTTAATTTAGAACTTCCATCTTAAACTAAACTATTAACGTCGACAGACACTTACACTCTACAGCAGTTTTATATCTATACAAGTACTCGTTTCCTTTTCAATTCAATTTCGGTTTTTTTAATCTAAATTCTAAAACGTTCTTATTAGAATGGGATAAGGTTCCGAATACATTTAAGTGGATAATAAAGATATTAATATAAGGATCTGTTGGACGTTAAAGAGGAATTAAGAGACCATTAGTTTTATTTTTTATTAAGGAGATCGTAAGTTATAAGGGGGCGTTATTTGGTTTGTTTACGGCCTTATATTAAAGAAATTAGGAAGAATTTTAAAAGATTGAATGGGTCTGCCTAATAGTACAGTAGGCCGTACGTTAAGCATTATCAACCTATTAGGTATGTTCCCACTGCTGGGACACATTCCCCCTAGGGAAATGGGTTATGATCTATCAGGCGGACTCATCGCGGGTTGATATATGTCAAATTACGGTAGCTGACAAAAAAATCTAATTAGTCCGTCAGATAGATTTCCAAAAATAGTGGACACGTATTTTTTATTTTTTCACGTAAACCATAAATGCAGACGATACAGTGCTTCGGAAAGTCACAGTTTGGTTATTTTTTTACCAGAAAGTGACATCACCAGCCCCCCACGATCTTTGACACGTTTTATTTTAGTCAAATTTTATTAATTTGATAAAACAAAAAAAACACGTATCCAATATTTTTCGATATTATAACAGCTGGACTAAACAGATTTTTTTTTTACCCTATTAACTTGTATTTTTTTTTCTAACTTATGTTGTTTTCCTCTACCGTTCGTAAGTGAAAATACCTTTAACAAAGCTGAAAACACTATTGCCCTCCACGTCATTTCGATATTGTGTTAATCTAGACCATACTTTTTAGTAACGAAGATTTTGGGGGTCTAAAATCCAACTGCTTCACATTTTTTTTTAATTACGTAAAACCTTTCTGCAGAATTGTTCTTATACTATCTACATTTCGCCATCATCATCTGCCTAGCCTTTTCCCAACTATATTGGGGTCGGCTTCCAGGCTAACCGGATGCAGCTGAATACCAGTATTTTACATGGAGCGGCTGCCTATCTGACCTCCACAACCCAGTTAATACTAGGTAATACGATACCCTTTGGTAAGACTGGATGTCAGACTTTCAGGTCACTGACTACCCGTAACGACTGCCAAAGATCTATATATGGCACCCGGGACCAACAGCTTAACGTGCTTTCCGAGGCACGGAGGAAACTCGGTATGTAATGGGCGGTCACCCATCCACAGATCGACCTAGGCAAGCGCAGTTCTTGTTAAGCCACGAGCTCCTATCTACATTTCGCCATCATGCATTGTTATAGGGAACGACTAACGACTATGAAGGGTGTAAAAGTATCCTTAACGCAAAAGAAAGGCACTTGTTCTCCCCACCACTGCGATCATTTTTTGGTTCTAGACCATACCTGGGAACCCCCTAGTTACGGAGATATTGGGGGTCAAAGTTCCAAATTTTGCACAGCTGTTTTTGTAAATACAATTTTTTTAGGTTATAACTTTACTTAAATTACCTCCATGACCCTTTTACTATTTCAAGCATCCACTAGCACAATGTTTTAAGAGTGCTACATTGAGTTTTACCGTAAAATTTGATTTTTGACCCCAAAAAAAAAAGTCGTTGCCCAGCAAAAAAAATTGCGTAGGGGTATTTAGTTTGATGTACAGAATACTTGGTTGACGTATGTGTGAAGGGTTAATTTACACCCTGTATTGCCATAAATCGGGTCAAATCTACTCCTGACTTCTAAAGGGACCCAAACACACTTAGACTGACCTGGGAACCGCAGCCAAGACTACACTGACGATACAGACACACAATATTATTTTTAAACAACTAATGTTTTGACACACATTTTACAAAAACAGACCCTGACTCAAGCACCTACAAAAGGGGTAACCCACCTTTAACTCGAAAGACTTCCCCTTAAGCCTCAAGTATGTTATTATTTATGACACCAACTTAAAAGCTTTTAAAAGATATGAAACTTTCACTTTTGTGAGCTTTAGATGGCGCCAGGGATGATTTAAAAGTTTAATTTTGTCTTTATGGTTTCAGGACTTAAAGTAAGGTTGATATCTCATTGGTTTTGTCCTGTGTTGTGTTCAAAAAGGTTTATATTAACAATCGGCGTGTGTGTATTACCAGTTAAATGAATGTGAATGCCTATTAATCTTGCTTTAATCTTTTTGACATTACTAAATAATGACTTAGATAGGTGTTACTAATCTGTTCTATAACTTTGTTTAAATTATTTATTATATTGTTTGTAATTCTAATGTTTCATTTAATTTTAATGAAAAAAGATGATCTTTGACTTTTCAAACCATATTTGAAAGCCGAAAACGGCATTATGTTCGTAAAATATACACCTTCCAGACTTGCACAATATTCTGTCAAAAAATGCACTAGAGATTGGTCTTTAGATTGTGCTGCATTGTTTTATATAAGTTGTGCTAAAAAATTATTCAGTGTTTCTAGTTGTATTTGCTTATTTACCAGGTCTGTGTCTTTTGCACGTCTATTGGTAAAATATGGCTGAACCTACCTCTAATTTGTTAACCACCTTGTACTGTACCCATATTTGCAAAATAAAATTTACTCACGTACTTATTGAGGCGAAAAAAGGTAAGTATCGTAGCAGGTGGTGTTCTGTGGTTTCTGCCTACCCTCGCGAGAAGAGGTGTGAGTTTATGCATGATGTATGTATGGTCCTGTCCTATCATAAAGTAATATTTACGTACACACGGCGACACAAAGATATACATTTCCAGTGAACTTGGTGTTGCTTTGTATGCACCCCATCACTAGCAGCTACCAAATCTTGGGTGCTCAGATGGGAATAGCTTTGGTGCTCTAAACTTAGATGCTCTAAAAATTGGTGCTCAGATGGGAATACCTCGATTTCCCGAACAGCGTTTTCTATGCAAAAGTCATTGCTGGGAAACTAGGTACCTTTTCTTTTGTGGTGGATAAATTGACTAGTACGGGAGTTGTAGAGGTAAAGTATACTTACTAACAAGGCAACACAAGGCAAGTTAAACACAAGCTAAAAAAAAATAACAATCTCCTTTTAAACCCACACACAAGGACAAAATAATTACAAGGTCACAATAAACGGCGCCTATTACAGCACATTTGGGCTCTAATATGATAATAATATCGTCTTAAAATGACTCCGGCAGCCATGTTGTAATAAAATAATAATTATGTGAAGTTACTCGTATCATGTGTAATTTTGATTCGCGATCAAAATGCAATTTCGTGCGGAGGGAAGGGCGGTGGTACTGTGGAAGCGATGCTGTGCTATGCTTCTGACCGATGCAGTAATTTGTTTATTTTGTTTGTAACTAATAGTAAACCGACATTTCGCCAGTTATGTAATAGGAGGCGATCTTATTCAAATTCATTTATTCCCTTTTTTTCTGATATTTTTTTTAAACTTTACCCTACACTAGGAATTTCTCCTGTATCGTGGATGCGTTCAAATCAAATCAAATCAAATCAAATCAAAATATTTTTATTTCACATAGGCCTACATGGGCACTTATAAAACGTCGGTAAAAAGGAAGGAACTCCAAAGGTTACTCTTTTAATCTTTTAAAATCGTTTGGTTTAACACTAAGGTATAATACACACATGAAGACCATTCAGATTAATGTCTGAGATGGTCTTTTGAAGAAAGCACCACACAGATTTGAGTGGACCCGTCCAGTCAGTAAAAGCATTTGTCAGTTATCAAGGAGCTCGACTTATAACTCAAGGAGCTCAACGTCACGACGAACAATACCAAAGAAAGGACATTTGGGTGGGTCACTTAAAGTACTCAAACTGCCAGACAATCACAACAATTAAATTTTTTTCACAGACATTTAAACTCACATACACAAATACCCAGACCCGAAACAACTATCTGTAAGGTCATAGTGCCAACCGTGCTGTCATACTGTAAGTAAACAGTAGGTGTGGTAATAATATTTAAAATTTAATAACTATATGTGACCCGCCGTAAGGTCCACAAAATGTTTCTCCAATTGGGTATATCAAATTAAATTACTTTAGAAAAAAAACGAACAAAGCAACTTGGTTTACTAAATACATAATTCAAATCATCAAATAAAACAATAAAACTCACAAGCATTGGTATCAACTGGGCACAAAACCTAGACTACCTGGCTGCTACAGAGAAATTAGTATATTAGAAGCAGCCTCTGAGGTTTTTACTGCTGCTACTCCTCTTTATTTGAGGGAGCTGCTAGCGTGGGCGTTGGTTGATGTTACGTATCTTACAATTTTTGGTTCCAGATAAGGTTAGCTAGGTCCTAGATTAACATACATGCAAACATAAACTCACGCCCTTTTCTCATGGGAGTAGGCAGAAACCACAAAACGCTACCTGCTACGATCCTTACATACTCCTTTTGTCTCGTCCACATTCATACATCTGGTCATACACGCACGCCGGTTTCGAGTACTACGCACCTGTCCTGTCTGAAGAACGGTACGAATAAGATTCGTGTATGTCTTTCTAGAGCGTCCCCTTCCGGCGTTGCCACTCACATCTGCCTTGTAAATAAACCCTAAATTAAGGTCATTTAAGATTAAGTTTCCTCACATTGTCTTCCTTCACCGTTTTAAGAGTCATCATTTAATAATAATAATAATAATAATAATAAAAAATTAATAAAAAAAAATAAAAATAATAATTATTTAATTTAAATATATATTCTGTTTTATTTTCAAAGTTTGGGACCAACATTTTCATCATTATCTAAAATATTATCATAATTTCCATCACAATACTTAAAATACAATAAAATGAGAGAAAAATCAAGGATATACCATAGAAGAAAAATAAATGACATATGTCAGCCCAAAATTGCCAAAATAAATCTGAAGAAAATTGTTAAAGACTAGTATGATCAAGATATGTTGACAAGATCTGCAGCTGCAGCAAGACGTGCACGCCCACTATCCCCGGACTCGTCGCTCAGCTCCGCCTCGCCGCCGCCGGAACCCAGCCCCATCGTGAGTGCTGTGACACCGACCGCGGCAGTCGCGTCGAGCTCGAGCGACGAGTATTTCTCGCTGTCCCCGACACCATCACCTGCTCGGCGACGGAGAGGACGCCGGCCGCCGGACGGCTTAGGACCTCGAGGCCCACCGGCTTCTGATAGGGTCCCAGCTCCCGGCGGAAGTGTGCAGCGCATGCGATGGACGCAATCCATCAACGAGAACGTCATGCGCTCATACTATGGGGCTACAGAGGGAGGAAACAACCTGACCGCGTACCGTGTTCGGATGCTCTCTCTGTTTCAGGTACTTGAGCCGGCTGTCAACGTATCGGCACAACGACTGTCGGATCAGGTGCGAGTCATCCAGCGTAATCGTATGTTGGATGACACCGTACTTGATCGCTTGCGGACTGAAATGCAGAGTAACCATGTCATTGCTACGCCGTCGCAGGTTGTGGTACAACCACAGTCTACCACGCCACTTATTTGTGAAAACGACGTGAGTAGTGACATGGTTACTAACGTAAGTATCCAGTGCAGTGAGGAAATGAGGAGTACTTTGGAGGGTGCGATCAGAGAATATAAGTTCATGACACCCGAACTTAGACCACGCTTACCTCGTTTGCCCATGCATAACAGAAATAGGGCGCTGGTGGCTGTTCTGGATTCGCAGTTGTCAAGCTATTTTGATAACTGCGATAACCTCAGTGATGCTCATTCAATCCTCTATTGCGCGGCTGTAACAGCATGTCGTGTAGCTCATGTCAAATTTCCGGATGACAGAGCTACACGACCGAAACCAGCCGTACCGGCATGGCAGTATAGGATTGAACGACGCATTGCTGGGGCCAGGGCGTTCATCGGCAAACTAATCTGCTTCCGGGAGGGCAACAATCGCCCTCGAGTGTTGCGCTTTGTGAGACGGGCGTTTACGGGGACTGATATCAGTCCTCAAGACTACATGTCCCGTGTCACAGAGCGCATCGACTTCTGGAAGCAGAAAGTGTATGCATGGGCAAACCGTATTCGTAGGTATAAGCGTCGGGTGGAACGGTACACTCTAAATCGCACCTTCCAAAGCGATGAAAGGTGGGTTTACAGAGCATGGGAGCGACCGGACCAAGGTGTGACTGACACGTGTCGTGTATGAGGCAATGGAGGACAGTCCTTCGCTATCCAGGATGTCGGCAAATCCATAGGAATAGTGAGCCGATAAGAATAGAGCGGGGTATATTTCAGGGCGACAGTTTGAGTCCACTTTGGTTCTGCTTAGCCTTGAATCCTCTTAGCACGCTGCTGGAGGATTCAGGTCTAGGCTATCGGTTGAAAAGAGGTGGTCAGGTTATATCTCACCTCCTTTACATGGATGACCTGAAACTCTTTGCCCCCAACGATTTGCAACTGATGGAGCTATTGAAGGTCACTGAAACTTTCAGTAGCGCTATCAGGATGGAATTCGGTGTGGACAAATGTGCGGTCATGCATGTAAAGCGAGGGGGGATTGTGGAATCTGTGGGAACCCAGCTCACAGATTCCATAAATCTTAGATCCCTCTCAGCAACCGAAACCTATAAGTATTTGGGTATGTCGGAAGCACTGGGCATCAACGTTACCGACATGAAACAATCGTTGAGGGAGCGCTTCTTTGGCCGCCTGAGAAAAGTATTTAATAGTCTTTTATCAGGCGGAAATAAAGTGCGAGCCTTCAACGGTTGGGTCATGCCGGTTTTGATGTACTCTTTCGGTATACTCAAATGGACTCAAACAGAGCTAGACGCCCTGGATAGGCGGGTCCGTACATTGTTGACGGCTTATCGAATGCATCACCCACGTTCTTCGGTTATGAGACTGTATATCCCACGGAAGTGTGGAGGTCGAGGCTTTTTAAATGCTAAGACTCTTCATAATCGTGAGATATGCAGTCTCAGGGAATATTTCCTAGAAGCCGACGTGGGGATGCATCGAGATGTTGTAGCAGTGGACAGGGGCCTTACCGCGCTCTCCTTGGCTAAAGAGAATTGGCGCAAACCTGTAGTGCTTGACACTAACGACCGCATGGAGGTATGGCAGAGTAAGGAGCTTCACGGACGCTTTTTCCGGGCCCTACACGGGCCTGATGTAGACTTCCTAGCGTCCGTGGCCTGGCTACGTTCCGGGGAACTCTTCGGAGAAACCGAAGGTTTTGTCTGTGCAATTATGGACGAAGTTATGATGACGAATAACTACCGGAGATTTATTGTGAAGGATGGTACGGTTGACATATGTCGGGCATGCCACCGTCCGGGCGAATCAATCCGTCACATTATCTCCGGGTGTTCTCGTCTGGCTAACGGAGAATATTTACATAGACACAACCTTGTAGCCAGGATTATCCATCAGCAACTTGCTCTGCAGTACAACCTTGTGGAATCAGAAGTGCCGTACTACAGGTATGTGCCCGACCCAGTTCTCGAAAATGGCCATATCACACTGTACTGGGATCAATCCATCATCACTGACAGGACTATTATAGCTAATAAACCTGATATAGTGGTGGTGGATCGATCAGAGCGGCGCGCAATGATCGTTGACATAACCGTCCCGCATGACGAGAACCTCGTGAAAGCCGAGAAAGATAAGCAAATCAAGTATCTTGACTTGGCTCGCGAGGTTGTCGACATGTGGGATGTGGACTTAGCGATCATTGTGCCGATAGTCGTTTCAGCCAATGGCTTAATAGCCAAGAGCCTCGACCAACACCTGAGGAGGCTCTCGTTAGGCAGCTGGATCAAGGGCTTGATACAGAGAGCGGTACTCCTGGACACGGCACGCATTGTTAGGAGGTTCCTTTCTCTGGAGCCCTGACCGCCGGTAGCTTGGACCCTTTTTTTTTTTTTTTTTTTTTTTTTTTTTTGGTGGGTGTAAAATCATCGAATAACTGCTTCGCAGAAGGAGGCGACGGCGTCCCATTCCTCCTCGCCCCGGACCATGGCTTGCACCAGGGACGGGCGCGAGAGGTCGCCGCCGCCGATCGCCGCTACGAGAACACGGCGGGGCTCCGCCCAAGCGGGGCACACCTCCACTGTGTGCTCCACCGTGTCCTCCGGCCGATCCTCACAATGGTGGCATCCGGGCGTTTCCTCCCGCCTGATTCGGTGCAGGTACCTCCCGAAACAACCGTGTCCGGTGAGGACCTGCGTCAGACGGAAGGTGAGGGCGCCGTGGCGCCTCTCAAGCCACTCCTCAAAGAGGGGACTTACCGCCACTATCGTGGCGTGCCCTGCACGGGGTTGCGACAGTCGCTGTCTCCATGTCGCCATGAGATCGCACCGGAGGTCTGTCCGCCGCGCAGCAATTTGCCGCGGCAGCGGAGTGACCCCCCGGCGCAGCGCCTCCGCGCGCCATTGATGCAGGCGCGCGAGGACTATCGCCTCCAGATCCCACGGCGGCAATCCGGCAAGGAGGTTCGCCGCTTCGCGGGAGATCGTGCGGTACCCCCGTACCATTCTTACGGCCATGACCTTCTGGGGCACGTTCAGGTAGTGGGCGGCCCGCTTCCTCAAAGCAGGCGCCCACACCGGTGCCCCGTAAAGGGCCATGGACCGCACGATCCCCGCGTAGAGCCTCCGGCAGGAGGCGTTTGGCCCCCCCAGATTGGGCAAGAGCCACCTAAAGGCAGCCCCGGCCCGCTCCAGTCTGGGAGCCAAACGTCGGAAGTGCTCCACGAAGTTCCACCGGCTGTCGAGGACGAGTCCTAGGTACTTTAAAGTACACTCGACGCCGATGGGAACCCCTCCCACCATTAACTGGGATCCCGACGGCAGCGCATTCCCACGTCCATGGAAGCCCATGGCCTCCGACTTGTGAAGCGCCACCTCGAGACCCAGCTGCCGGATCCTCTCTACGACTATCGCAACCCCGCGTGTCAAACTGTCGGCCGCCGCCTCGTACGACCCACCCTGAGCTAGCACCAGCGTATCGTCCGCGTAGCAGACTACGCTGACGCCGCTAGGGAGGTCGGCGCGCAGCACCCAGTCGTAACCGATGTTCCACAAGGGCGGCCCCAGAACCGATCCCTGTGGAACACCGCACGACATCTCTCGCCGGTTCCACTGTCCGTCTTGACCAGGGTAGATGACAGCCCTGTCTGTCAAATAGTCCCCGACCACACGACGAAGGTAAGTCGGCACCCGGTGATACCGGAGTGCCTCCCTAATGCAGCTCCAGGGCATAGTGTTAAAGGCGTTGGCGATGTCGAGAGACACCGCCAAGACCACACCGCCCCGAGAGACCACAGCCCCCGTCGTGAGGGCTCTCACGCGCATGATGGCGTCCACCGTCAAGCGCCTCTTGCGGAAACCAAACTGGTGTTCCGCAAGATCCGGACCCATTCCCTCCAGGTGCTCGGCGAGGCGGTTTGCAATCACTCTTTCAAAGAGCTTGCCCACCTCGTCGAGCAGCACAATGGGCCGGAATGCGGACGGCGAGTCCGCCGGGCGCCCCGGCTTCTGGATGAGGACCAGCTTCCCCGTCTTCCAACGAAGCGGGAACTGGCCTCTCTCCATGCATGCGCTAAAGAACCCCTCCAGTCGGGGCCCAAGAGCCTCTGAGGCCAGGACCCAGGCTTTGCCAGGCAAGCCATCGGGTCCCGGGGCGGTATTTTTGGCACTCAGCCTACGTACCGCCGCTCTCAGGTCTACCCCAGTCACCTCCGGAATGTCGTCATCGGTTCCTGAATAGTCCGCTTCCGGCATCGCGGATGGCGGAGCCATTGGCGGGGGAGGATGCTCCCCTCGCGAAGGGAACAGAGCGCTCACCACGTCCTCCACGAGCTCAGGCCGGAGACTCTGCGTCAGCGGGGGGGCCCGGGTGCGGAGTTGATTCCGCACCGTCTTGTAAGGGCGCCCCCAAGGATCTCTGTTCAGAGTCTCCAGCATCTCCTCGCGGGCCTCATTCTTGGCCCGCTTACAAGCCTCGCGGAGGGTGGCCTTCGCCGCCCTGTACCCCTCATACAGCTCCGCCTCAATGGCTTCCGCATTCGGAGGCCGAATGCGGCGCCTGCGATGCCTGGTGTACAGGTGCCGCGCCGCCATAGCAGGTACGACAGCTCTTGCGACCACCAGTACACCTGACGCCGGGCGCTTCCTGGCCGGACTCGGGGCATTGCCATGTCACATATCTCGGACATGGCCTCCTGGAACCAACCCGCCTCGGTGTTTACGTCGGCGGGCCTGACCGGTGATTGCACCCAGGCCCGCACGATCGAGGCTTCCAGGAGGAGCTCCCTGTCCAGCTGCCTCAGCGCCCAACGCGGACCACTCGGGGTCTGTGGGACCGGCGCACTTGGGGACTGGGCAGAGACCTCAAACCGGATATACCGGTGGTCGGAATAGGTCTCCACCCTCTCCATGACGCGCCAGTCGACGACACGCCGTGACAGAGCGGAGCTGGCGAACGAGATGTCCACCACCGACTCGCCCCGCATCCGCACGCACGTGGGTACAGAACCCCGGTTCAGGATGTCCAGGCCTGTTTCCAGAGCCCAGCACTCGACCATCCCACCCCGCACATCCGTGTAACGGGAACCCCAAGCCAAGCTCTTGGCGTTGAAGTCCCCGAGCACTAGTACGGGAAGGGAATAGCCTCCGATGACAACACTTAACTCCCTGAGGGAGTTTTGGAACTCGGCGAGAGTTCGGCTCGGAGAGAAGTAGACTCCCGCAACTACGATCTCCCCGAACCGTGCTGACGCACCCCTGACCCTTTCTGACCGTCTCAAGGGTCGGGGTGCCGGCGGCGGCCGACGCAATAATGGCCACCGAGCCACTAAGGTCCTCCACCCAGTCTGGCCTGGGCGGGACAAAATAGGGCTCAGCGACCACGGCGATGTTTATCGACCACTGCGCCATACTCTGGAGCAACAGATCCTGAGCGCAGGCGCAGTGGTTGATATTTGCCTGGAGGAGGCTTAATGGGGCCATTAATGGCAGTCCATTTCAGCCCCCTCCGGGACCTCCTGTGGCACCACCGCAGCGGGAGTTGCGGTGGTTGCGTTGGCTGTAGCGGCGGCGGCGGCGGCGGCTGCGGCGTTGGCGACGGTGGGGTTGGTGGTCGCGGAGGGCCTTCCCTTCCCCTGGGCCTTGGCGGGTGGAGTGCAGGCCTTGCTCCCCGCCCGGTGCTCGGCCGGCTTCCCAGCCGCCGCACATGCATCGCAGTGCGGCGTGGCCAGGCAAGCCGCGGCCTTGTGACCGGGCTGACCGCAGCGGAAGCATAGTTCGCTGCGGTCCACCTCCGAGGTGCAACGACACCCTACATGGTGCCCCACATGGCATCGGTAGCACCTCAGAGGTCTGGGTTCAAGCAGCTTGACCTGCACCCTCGACCAGCCAACCTTCAGGGTGTGGCCCTCCGCAATTTTCTTCGCCGCCGTCTCAGGGCAGCTAACCGTTACAGTCAGCATGCCCTCGCGGTCCGGGCGTAGGGTGCCCGCCTTGACCTGCTCGGCGGAGCACCCCCCGGCCGCGGTGACGGCGGCCAGCACCTCCTCCTCGGAGACCGAGTCGTCAAGGCCCAGGATGCGCAGAGTTGCGCACCTGATGGGCCTCGACACTCGGACCTCGTCCGCATTTAGGGACGCCCTGAGCTTCTCTGCCAGAGCGTCCGCGGACGAGGCGCTCGATTCCCCTGGAACCTCCATCATTCGAGCCCCTGTCGCGGTGACTCGAACACGGAGGCCCCCGGTGATCCCGAGCTCCTCGAGGTTCACCGTCGCCTTCAGTTTGGCGAGAACGTCGCGGTAAAGCATGCCCTTACTAGCCGCGTCCGGCTGTAGCGTAATTACTACAGCCGCGGTTTTCGGGGCACGCAGCTTCGCTGCGGCGCTCCGCTTCTTGTGCCGGCGCTTGCGCTCGGCCCGCCTAGCCTTTTGAGCCGCCTTTCGCCCCCTCTGCTTTTCCCCGGCCACGTGCCAACCGTCTTCGGCCTCGGGAGGCTTTGGGGGCGTAGGAGGTGTGGGTGGCGGGTCCGCCGCTGGCACCGGCTCTTTAGCCGCTGCTGCCTTCCCCTTTTTTTGGGGAGGTGCTTTGCCCTTTTTCTGGGCGGGCGCCTTGCCCTTCTCAGAAGGTGCCACCTTGCCCTTCTCAGGGGATGCCGGCTTGCCCTTCTGGGAGTCAGCCGTCTTATTAGCCGGCACCGGCGCTGGGTTTGCCGGAGCCGGCTTCCCAGAGGGCTTTGCGGCCCTGCCACTAGGCTGGCTGGACGGCCCCGCCTTGGAGCCACCGGCCGCAGCGCCCGCGTAAGTTTTATTGCCTATGGCTGGGCGAAAGGCAATATTTTCCACTGCGGACCGGAGGGCAGCCAGCTCCTGCCGGAACTGATTAAGGACGTGGTCCTCGGCAGCTGGGGGCCGGCCTTGCCCCCGCTCACGCCCCTCCTGAGGCACACTGTTAGGGCCAGCTCCTCGGAGCCCAGCCAATTCCGATTGGAGCCTCTTGTTCTCCTTTTGGAGACCCTCTATGGCGGCTGCCTGGCGGGTGACCTCCGCCCGCAGTTTTGACATTTCGTCCGTCGGAGGTGGAGGTCCACAGCAGATTGCCTCCGCTGCCGCCAAAATAGAGGTCGAGGCCGCGCTAATCGCCTTGTTTTTTGACGCGAACGTCCTCTTAAGAGAGACGTCGCGTATTGCAGCTCCAACGATCTCCGCAAACACGGCCATGCGGTCACAATTGGAGCCGCCACCGGTCGTCGATTCGCCGCCAGTCTCCGGCTCACCGCCAGTATTCGACTCGCCGCGAGTCTCAGGCTCACCGTCGGAAGATGAGGAGAGCACCCTCCGACTGAGGTGAAGCCCCTCCCCGGCGTCCCCTTTGGCTTGCTGGGCGGCCTCCAGGGAAGCGCCACGCCTACCCCGAGGGATTTTCCGGGCCGTGGTCAGCCGTTCCGTACCAGACGAAGACTCCTCGGCTCTGGGCCGCTTGCGGAAACGCTCTGCGTTCTCCATAGCAGCCCCCGGAACAACGCGTCCGGAGCCCGCCGAGCTGGCGCCAGACCCGGAGTCAGAATCCGACCCCGAATCTCCCCGCCGCTCAAGCGAGCTCCCCGCCCAGAATTTGGCAGGAGCCGTTGCGCCACGCTCTCCTGACACCTTGTCAGGCCCTTTCACACTACCGGTCACAGGACTTCCTGACCGGGAGCCTCCTCGGCTCTTGTTGCCACTGGCAAGCGGTGGTGAACAATTGTTGCCCCCCCCCAGAATACGAGGGGCTTGACGCCTCCAGAGGAGTAGCTTGGACCCTGTTCCCGATACCGGTGGGCTACAATTTTTTATATTTTTAAATGTTTTTTATTGTTTTTTTTTTGTAAAGAATATTTAAAAATGTAATAAGTTTGTAACAAAATAAATAAAGGGAATAATAATAATATTCCACAACTATCACACAACGCCATCTAGTCCCAAGCTAAGCAGAGCTTGTGTTATGGGTACTAGACAACTGATAAACATACTTATATATTTCTAAATACATACAGATAAATTACACCCAGACACAGAACAAATGATCGTGCTCATCACACAAACATTTGTCCTGGGTGGGAATCGAACCCACGACCACCGGCATAGCAGTTAGGGTCACTAACCACTAGACCAACAGGCCAGTCAATTTACATCTGGCCTTTTCCTATGTTTGCGTCTTTACAGTTTTTTCCGATGCTAATCATAGCTTTCTGTGTAGCCGCGCCTTAAGTCTATATTAAGTAATAAAATGAAGCGTATAATTTCATGTCATTACGCTCATTACAGAGTACTTTGTAGCAAGCATCGGGTTTATATCTCAACATCAAGTGAATGTCATTACGAGATGACGAGAGAGAGAATGCTGTGAGATTTTACGGTGATATTTATTTATGACTTTTTTTCAGTTTTTATGGTGTGTTATTAAGATTATGAAGGAACTTTTGGGTAAATAATAGCAAGTGATCGGGTCGATGTGTCTGAGTTGATACGCGGATGAGTGAGCACCCGTAACATACCGGGTTTTATATTATGCGCCTCTAAAAGCACGTTAACCCGTTGATTACGGCTGTTAGTTTATCATATTTTAGGCATTATACTTACTACCTAATATTATAGGTAACAAATCATCCATAAATAACATCATCCATGAAAAAAGCGCGGGAAACTTCCAACTTGGTGGACGCGTCCTTTTTGATCTTTTCTTAAAAAATATTTTTAATTATATTATAGTATCAGTAATCGTAGTTTTAGTGTCGTAGTTTCTTTATATTTTAGCTTAATTTAGTTGTGTAGGTATATTCTTCGGTGGGGGTAAGTTTTTTGACTGTTTGATAGTGACAATGAATGATCCGCCTGATCCGGGGGGCTTTGTCCCCCCGGTAGGCAGCTATATAACAATTTCTAATGAATCGGGTATGGATACCGATGGGTCGTCTACGACCAAATCTTTAAAAAGAACTCGCGTGCATGTCTGTAAGCACTGTAATAAACGTCGTCGTACCCGCAAAGGCCACGGATCCGAATCTTCGGGTTGTGGTTGTGTAGTAGACTCCACCATAAGCGCGGAACAAATATCTTCCATAGTTACTACCTCTACCATAAACGCACCCACCAACTTAGTACCGATTACTCCAGCGCCTTCAGTTCCCGCTCAAATTGGGCGTAAAGTTTACGAAAAGTCGGACATCGCGCCATTTATAATTCACGTATCAAAAAGTTCTATTTCGGAAAATGATGGAACCACACTGCATCCCATCACATTTGGGAAGTTTTTAAAAATGAATGCCTTCCCAAACATTATTAACGGCAGTGTCAAAAAAATAGGGAGAAATAGAATTAGCATTTCCTTTTCCAATTTCTTGGACGCAAATTCGTTTATTAATAGTAGTAGTCTTGCGAAATATGATTATAAAGCTTACATACCCACTTATAATGTAACCAGAATGGGCTTAGTGCGTGGAGTTCCTGCGGAATGGTCTCCGGAGGAAATTATAGAGAATATTTCTGTACCAATTGGTTGCGGGCCCATTTTAAAGGTGAGGCGCCTTAATTTTAAAACTGTCGTGGATGGCAGTACCATATGGAAACCTTCCCAATCGATTGTGGTTACTTTCGATGGGCAGATTTTACCAAAAAGAATTTTTATGTGTTATAATGCATTACCTGTAGAATTGTATATTTTCCCCACAGTACAGTGCTTCAACTGCTGTCGTTTTGGGCACACAAAACTCCAGTGTAGGTCGAAGCCTAAATGTTATAAATGTGGTCAAGGACATACTGGGGATAGTTGTGAAACTGTTCCAGAAAATGCATCTTGCTGTCTTTGTTCGGGGTACCATTTTGCAACAAATAAGTCTTGCCCAGAATTTTCTAGGCAAAAATTAATTAAAACATATATGGCACAAAGCGCTGTATCATATGCTGAAGCAGCAAAAATACATCCTCCAATTTCAAAATCTTACGCAGACACACTCATGGCTCCACCATCCAAAAACTTGCCTGATACTCCATCAACGTCTTTACCTAATAAAACGTCACCAAGTTATAAAAAGACTGTCTTTTTCAAACCACGTTCCCCTCCTAAATCTGTACCAGGATATAATAAAGAAGCTCACAATGCTATTATTAAAGATTTTAATATTCCTCAACCATCAGATGGTTGTGCTTTTTCCAATAATAACAATATTACAGATAAAGATGTAAATTTTTCTATAAATGATTTTCTTTCTGCATTACACAGTCTTCTCTCTCAGTTCAACATTTCACCGTCCAACGTTGCCTCTTCTTTTAATGTACCTCAATTTATTCATAATGGACCACACATCCAAAATAATCCAGTGGAACTGCCGCAGTCTAATAAACAAAAAGAGTGATATTATATATTTGTTAAATAAATTTGAACCTATTGTCTTTGCTTTAGCAGAGACATGGCTCAAAGCTCATCATATTTTTAAAATCAATGGTTATTTAACCATTAGAGAGGATAGATCTGATGGGTATGGTGGAGTAGCTATACTTATCAAGAATTCTATCCCTTTTTCCATCATTACATTACCACCTCATAATGAGGAAATTTCAGTTGTAGCTATAAAAGTGTATAATACTTGTTTTGTCTCTATGTACATTCCTCACCCTTCTTCTTCTGTACTTCAAGAGATGAATAATCTCCTTTCTTCTCTACCAAAACCATTCATAATACTGGGGGACTTTAATTGCCATCACCAATCATGGGGTTGTTCAATTTCGAATAGTTATGGGGATGAATTACTCGATATAATAGATGTTCATAACTTATGCATCTTGAATTCAGGAGCACCCACTCGACGTTCCGATCCTAACCAAAACCAAAGCGCAATTGACCTTACTATCTGTTCTCCTAACCTTGCATCTTTCCTGACTTGGCACACTCTGTCGTCTACCTTTGGTAGTGACCATTTTCCAATAGTCATCTCTTATCCTCTTTGTAAACCAAATGCACTAATTAGGAGATCAAATCTAAAACATAAATTACCCACTAGTAATAGTAGTGACTGGGACAAATTTAAGGACATTGTTGACAAAAAGCTTTGTTCTTTGCCAGTTATTTCTGATGGTGATGAAAACAGTTGTGCTGAAGCTTTAGCACGCTTATTAATTGCAGCGGCGGATGAGGTTTTTCCTGTAAAAAAGAATAATATTAGTTCAATTCCGTCGCCTCCCTGGTGGGATTCAGAGTGCACAGAAATGATTAAGAAACGTAAAGAGGCTGAATACAATTATAACGTTGAAATGTCAGATATTAACTATGAAATTCTTACTATCATAATATTAGAAACCCGCAAACTATTTAAAAAGAAAAAATTTGAATCTTGGCGTAACTTTTGTTTAACTATTTCACCGAATACTCACCCTACGATTGTCTGGCGCAACATTCGTAGATTTAGATCCATCTATAATAACCATTCTCCTATTCCTGATTCGTTGGCCAGCGACTTTTTGGATAAATTAGCTCCTCCATGGGTACCCGAGGCTAACCTAGCTTTCATACCCAATACCCAAAATATTCATTCGTCGCTAGATCGTCCCTTCACTCTCACTGAATTGAAGGTTGTTATTAGAAAAACGCAGGATTCAGCCCCAGGCATTGATGGCATACCATATTCCTTCTTTTCTCATTTAAATGACGACGTTCTCAGTTACTATCTAAAGCTCATTAATTCTATTATGGTTACAGGAAACGTTCCTGTAGAATGGAAACGTCAAATGGTGTTGCCATTCCTTAAACCAAATAAAACTCCTTCTGATGTTTCTTCATACCGTCCCATTGTTTTGTCGTCAATTCTGATAAAATTAGCAGAACACTTAATTAAAAATCGCCTAGAATGGTTTGTTGAAAGTAAAGGTCTCCTGGCAGAATCACAATATGGCTTTAGAAAAGGTAGAAGTACCAGTGACTGTTTAAGCATTTTAACATCGGATATTCGGATTTCATTTTCTAATAATCAATCCACAGTCGCGGTTTTCCTTGACATTAATTCAGCTTATGATAATGTTGTATTATCAGTTTTACAAAATAAATTAAAAGCCTTACAAGTTCCAATGAACTTGTTGAATTTCATCATTAATATCCTGACTGAACGCTCTGTTAACATGATAATAGGGGATCGTGAGGTATCGCATACTGTATGGAGAGGTCTCCCACAAGGTTCTGTGCTCAGCCCCCTTTTATACAATATTTACACTTTTGATTTAGACTCGTCCTTGCCTAATCCTGTGAAAGTTCTTCAATATGCCGATGATTTATTATTATATGCTACAAGTCAGTCTATTGAGCAAGCTAGTTGTTCTATTAATTCTGCTCTAGGTGCTTTGGATTCATGGTTACATGTAAACGGTTTGGAGTTATCAACATCTAAAAGCGCGGCTGTTTTCTTCACCCGGAAGAGAAACATTCCCAGAGTTAATCTTTACTACAAAGATACACCTATTCCAGTCAAAGACAATTTCCGATATTTGGGTGTAATTTTAGACTCTAAATTAAGCAGTGTTCCCCATTGCGATTTTATTGTTAGTAAATGCGAAAATCATTTAAACATGCTTAGATGTTTGTCAGGTGTGTGGTGGGGTGCACATCCTTTTTCTTTAAAATTAATATACAATGCTATAATTAGAAGCACATTAGATTATGGGTTATTTATTCTTGAACCGGGCAGTGTTACGGCTTTTAAAAAATTGGACCGTGTCCAGTCTAAAGCATTACGAATTATTGCGGGTGCTATGAAGTCGAGTCCCATAAATGCCTTACAGGTTGAATGCGGGGAAGCTCCTTTATATCTTAGAAGACAGTTCCTTTCTGATAATTATTTGTTCAGAATTATTCAGTTCTCAACTCATCCTCTCATCTCTAAACTGAACACTTTAGTGTCGCTGATTGATTCTTCAGATTACTGGTCCCATAAACCTGCTCCTTGTTTGGTTATAAGCTATAAAAAATACCTTTCTCTATCTTCTCCAATTCACCGTTCAAACAAACTTCCCATATTTAGCAATAGTTATGATAGTTTACATTTCAATCCCATAATAAAATTTCACTGTACTAGTAAATCTGACCCCGTTTGTCATCTAAGTTTCAACAATTTTCTATCCGAACACTCGGAATATCACCACATTTTTACGGATGCTTCCAAGCGTTCTCCGACGGGTTGTGTCGGAATTGGCACGTACCACTCGCAATACAACATTGTTCAAAAAATTAAACTTCCTCCGGAGACTTCCGTGTTCACAGGAGAATGTTTTGGTATTTTAAAAGCTATTGAATATAGTCGGATTTTTAAGCTTAAGAACGTTATAATTTTTTCAGATTGTCAAAGTGCTCTTCTAGCCATCAACAAATCTCCACTGATACATAAATCCCAGTCTCCGATAATTTCTTTGATAAGAGAATTTGCGTACAGAACTTTAACTGAAGGCAATGCCTTGCAATTCGCGTGGGTTCCAGCCCATGCTGGAATCGAGGGTAATGAAGTGGCGAATTCTCTCGCTGGTGAAGCGGTGCAGTGTGGGGACATTGTTCCATACATAAATTTCAACTGTGATATTGTGAACTTACCTAAAACTTTTCTCTTGGACACCTGGAAGCAGGCCTGGGAAATCAGTAGTAGACAAAAGGGTCGGTATTTTTCTTTCATCCACCCCGATGTTTCGGAAAAACCGTGGTTTGGCAGGGCTAAGTTTGGCAAGATGGAGACCTCCGTTCTCATACGAATGAGAATTGGTCACGTCTGCTCTCCTGCTCATCTTGCCAAACTTAAAATTATAAGTGATCCCAGTTGTTCCTGTGGCACAGATGTGGGCGACTTGAACCACATTCTTTTCTCCTGTCCCCTGTATGACCGTTCATCCTTTTTCAGTGATCTATTATCTCTCCGTATTCCTTTTCCTACTTCAGTTCTTTCTTTATTATGTACAAATAGTTTACCTGTATATAAATGTATAGCTTCATTCATCTCCATTAATAATATTAAATTGTAATATATTTTTGAATCTCATCATACATTTTCAATAGTTAGTAATATTACTGATCCTATATCCCAAATTCCGTTTTAAATAATAAATAATTTTAATAAACTCCAGTTTCCCTACCTTTGTCTCCTACAATAAATTAAATAACCTGACATTGGCTAAATGCACAAACCGTGCAAAGCCAGGGAAAAAAAAAAAAAAAAAAAAAAAAAAAAACATCATCCATCCATCCATACTCGTCCACCTAGCAACGACACTAAACTATTTATTACAAAACTAAATATACCGCTTCGTTGCGCAGAGTCGATTGAGTTGCTCACAAACGACGCGCTAAAGAGGCGCGGACAGACGGTTTGTTGAATATATTAGGAGCTAGTCGTGTAGGAGATGGATGGTACAGACGGATGGAAATTTTTGGTAAAAATAAATAGACAACTTTTATACAATGTATCTGCGGAGAAATCATAGATGCTCATTTTGGAAATAAGTTTTTCAAACACTTTTACACGTCATTAATTTTAAAACTAGATGTCGAAATATACACAGTTCTATAATTCCTCGATCATAAGCAGATGTTGGATGGATGTTGAACTAGTAAGGCTAATAGGGATGTTTACTGACAAAAAAATATATGATTCTAATTAGTCCGTCTGTTACAATATCGAAAATTATTGGATACGTATTTTTTGTATTATCAAATCAATAAAAATTGACGAAGATAAAACGCGTATAAGATTTGAGTGGGAGTTTATGACGTCACTCACAGGTGAAAATTGTCATACTCTTAGAATATGACGTCCCACGAGTTTTCAAAGCACTGTCTTCATTGTTTGCATAAGTGAAAAATGAAAAAAATACGTGTCCAATAATTTTTGGAAATCTATCTGACGGACTAATTAGATTTTTTTTTTAACTACCCAATTGTATTATACTGCTGCCTATACGAGGTAGCGGGGACATCAACGCAAAAACGGCCGCCACGTATTTCATACATCATGCTGACTCCTTTTTTTTGAGGGATGGTAAATCATCAAATAACCCCTCTCACTCTTGGGCAGAGCGAAAGGCAGTGTCAGACTTCTACTGACTAAAAATCACCCATGTTCGCCGCGGTTTCTCTTGTGAACAACCCGCAGCCCCGACAGGCGTCGGCCCTTGCAGTCCCCTCCCATGTTGCTGCTATCTCTTTGAGGCGCGCGTGAAACACGGACGCGCCATCGACACGGCCTGTCGTCGTCATAAGACAGACGGACGGCGAGCTAGCCATTACCCACCGTAAACAGGCCCGCGTCTACGGTGATGGCCGGAAGCCATTGCTGCTTATGCCTACTAGATGCTGTATATCCAGGTCTGGATGGGACACCATGGGAAATGGTCGCCACGTTTTTAGTGCATCAATCATCATCTGCCTAGCCTTTTCCCAACTATATTGGGGTCGGCTTCCAGTCTAACCGGATGCAGCTAAATACCAGTATTTTACATGGAGCGACTGCCTATCTGACCTCCACAACCCAGTTAATACTAGGTAATACGATACCATTTGGTAAGACTGGATGTCTGACTTTCAGGTCACTGACTACCCGTAACGACTGCCAAAGATCTATATATGGCACCCGGACCAACAGCTTAACGTGCTTTCCGAGGCACGGAGGAAACTCGGTATGTAATGGGCGGTCACCCATCCACCGATCGACCTAGGCAAGCGCAGCTTAACCTAAAGATCGACCCGAGTGGCAGTTCTTATTAAGCCACGAGCTCCTCACTCCTGAAGGTTTTTATTTATCATCATCATCATCTCCAGCCCTTATCCTAATTTATTTGTTTCTCGGCGCCACATCTGTTCTTCTTCCATACTTCTCTATGTCTCGTCATGTCAGCAGTCTCCTCCTTCCTAGCCATATCATCCTTCACACAGTCCATCCATCGTTTCTTTGGTCTTCCTCTACTTTTGTAGCCATCCATATTATATGTATACATGGTGTAAATCAACCCTTCACACATACGTCAACCAAGCATTCTGTACATCAAACGAAGTACCCCTACTCAAAAACTGTTGACTTTTTTTTGGGGTCAAAATTCAAATTTTTCTGTAAAACTCAATGTAGCACTCTTAAAACATTGTGCTAATGGATGCTTTGAATAGTAAACGGGTCATGAAGGTAATTTAAGTAAAGTTATAACCTGAAAAACTAGTATTTATAAAAACAGCTGTGAAAAATTTGGAACTTTGAACCCCAATATCTCCGTAACTAGGGGGTTACCAGGTATGGTCTAGAACAAAAAAATGTTCGCCTTGGTGGGTAAACAAGTGCCTTTCGTTTGCGTGAAGGGTACTTTTCCACCCTTTATATATTCATAGGTATTCAACTACAACAAATTTTCTCATTCCTCCGCATCACATGCCAATAAATTATTAAAAATATCAGCTGTTTCCCACAAAACGATGAAAACCACTGTTCCAAAACCAAAAAAAAAGAATTATTTTGCATTTATATTCGCCTCACACGGTTGGTCAAAGTAAATAAATACCTTAGCAGCACAAAATCCAGAGTTTAGCCTAAACCTATTGTTTCGAGGTTTCACTAGTCTTAACAACTGTAGGCACATGCAGGCTTTGAAAGGGTAGATTTTGGGATTTATCTACGTCTGAATGTGGAGGAAAATACATGTAAATTGGGTTTTAGATGCACAATAGTATGGTTGAATATGTGATCGGCTTGGTATATCTGTAATTGTGTCACGCAGGGCAATGACCTATTTGCATATAGAGAAGGATGGAGCATTGATCACTTTTCCTGGAAACGGGACCATGATTTTGGCCAATATTCGCCGTCAGTCCATTATATTTGCCTGTCTGTCCAGTTAAGACTCGTTCAAACGAGAATAGCTTGCCAGAAATGGAGCTTTAGTTGGTCAGCAGTAGGTGGAACTAAAAGGCTGCAAATGATGATATTATTATGTGTACCGCACGGTTCGCACAACAAATGTGGAAGAGGGTAGTTAACAAAAAAAATCGAATTAGTCCGTCAGATAGATTTCCAAAAAATATTGGACACGTTTTTTTTTATTTTTTCACGTAAACAAACAATCAAGACGATACAGTGCTTTGAAAACTCCTGTGACGTCATACTCTAAGACATTAGTATGACATGCTTTAGCGGTCAGTGACGTCACCAACCCCCTCTCAAATCTTTGACGCGTTTAATCTTCGTCAATTTTTATTGATTTGATAAAACATAAAATACGTATTCAATATTTTTCGATAATCTAACAGACGGACTAATTATAATCACATTTTTTTAAGTCAGTAAACATCCCCATAACACGGGACTGAAATATGACTGGTGAAAAGTAGGTGCATAGTGCACCTACTTTTCACCAGTTATATTTCAGTACACTATTATGTGCACTATTGTGTATAGGCGTGATGTTATAATAATATTAAATCTTCTGTAACTAATAATGTCATAAATTATTCTTACAAATCACATAGTGTGCACCGCTCCCAACTGTAAGGGCGTTTGCACACTCAATTAGTACATCTAATAGCTCTACCGTAAGTGACATGGTGTTTACTTAAATCTAACATTCTTACGAAAATACCTTAAACGGATAGCTGTTTAAGTATTTGTACTTGAATGAGCTGCTAAACGGTGTCGTTGGTAGAAAGTAGAGTATAAACTATTAGAATTTACCGCGTTTAAACTCGTTTAAAAAAGTTATGTGTTAATATGGGGCAATAAAAGTCGTTGCGTTGAAAGGCCTCCCACTAGGTGGACCGACGACCTGGTGACGGTTGCGGGGGCTCTGCTGGATATGTGACGCACGGGACCGGTTAATGTGATGACAGTTAACTCCTGAAAGCTAGAATCAACGGTGGTGACCACCAAAAGAGCGCCGCGACAGTGAAGCACGACGAAGTCGCAGAGAAACGATTTAACTGTCTTGGATCCCGCAACGAAATTAATCAGAAAATAATAGCGGAGGAGTAGGAAAAATCTATGTCAAGCAGAACGAGTCGTTCAGCTGAAACGATGATGATGAAAGGCGAAAGGAATATCATACTAGGGTTCAGTGGTGGTCTTGGCGTATTATACCGACCTCGATTTATGTGTTGTCGTTGGTTCGAATCAGGCAGGGTTGTTTCTAACAGCGGTACAAAAACCCGCGAGGAAATCAACAGAATAGGGTAGAAATCTAATTAGTCCGTCATATAAATTCACAAAAAATATTGGACACGTATTTTTTCTTTTTTCACGTAAATAAACAATGAAGACGATACAATGCTTTTATTACTTAGGCCATCACTTAGTAATTAATGGTTTTGACAGTTTTGTCATACAAAAATATGTCAAACCTTTACTTAGTGACGGCTTAAGTGATCATTAAATATCTCTGAGTACGGCAGTAACGTCACCAACCCCCACTCAAATCTTTGACGCGTTTTATCTTCGCAAATTTTTATTGATTTGATAAAACAAAAATACGTATATCCAATATTTTTCGATAATCTAACAGACGGACTAGTTAGAATCACATTTTTTTAAGTCAGTAAACATCCCTATTATTATAATCATAACAAAACATCACGCATGTAATCCCGGAAGGATAAGACAGACATGTAGGTCCTAATTGTACACCTACATTATTCCAGTTTCCAGATATATTGCCATCCATCGCGTACAAGCCTGGCTCATGGCTGTTATTGAAGAATTCGTGATGGTGAAACCCAATAACAGTTCGCCCGACCCAGGGCGGAGGGGCGAAGGGGCGGGGGGGGGGGGTAAGATCCCAGGCTAATATCGTTAAAAAGTTACAATCGAATTGAGAAGCCCTTTTTTTGGGGGTGGGAAATCATCAAATATAATATCCCGTTCTTGGGCAGAGCGAAAAGGAGTGACAGACTTCTACTGACTAGAAACCACCCATGTTTCTTCTTAGCCCTATATGTCAAGGCCGCGGTATCTCTTACAACATCCCCGCAGAATTGAGAAGCCCTTTCTCTGAAATCGGTTAAAAACACTGTGATGTTCACTTTACAGAAGACAGTCCATTTAAATCAAGTTTCATCCATGTTGTTCCCAAAAAAAAAAAACAGTCAGAACCAGATCTTGCAGCCAGTATGATTATGCTTCATAGAGGGAGATAGTATATCTGTGGTTATTTATAACTGTTCGTTATGTAGGCCTTCTTAGGATTTGTATGAGCTGATGGTAAGCACGATATCAAATAGGGATGGGACCGTTAAATGTTGTTTACTTTGAAAGTTTTTAAAACTTCAAAAGATTTTCTACGCTTCTCGTGACCCAGGGGCTGGCCAGAGGCTATGCGTTGCCATGCAACGTGGCAATGCCGCCAGTCTTTTGGGCACATTACCTACTGACAGCGTTGAGGAGCAGTATTTCGATGCCCTTTTATAGTTTCTTGTTAGTTTATTTTATAGTTTTTAATTGATGTACACTTTACTCTTATATGAAAGAAAGATTTTAAACTAGAAAACATTTTCTGAAAAAAATTTAAACGTATGATATCTTTGTGTAGTCAAAAATAATCATTACTTCGCCTACCTCAGGCTCTGCTGGAATCAATCGCCGCCGCAAAATGTAAACGAATACGACATGATGCTCAGATAATTCCGTCTAAGATAAGCTATAAATGTGCTGACCACAGACACTATTTGGCTAAGAGAAATTTTATAGGGGTAGCTATAAATAGAAATTTGGCTGAGATATAATATAATTTTTTTGGGGGCTAAGCTCGTCAAAGTCCCGGAAAAACAATTTAACTGTCTTGGATCCCTGGAATCAAAAAATAATAGCCGAGGAGTATGATAAACGTAATTTCCACTTCCCTATATTCTACACACAGCATAAATCCATCTAGCCTTTTCCCAGCTATGTCGGGAACGGCTCCCAATCTAACCAGATGCAACTGAATATCAGTATTTTACATGGAACGATTGCCTATCTGACCTCCACTACCCAGATTACAATATTCCTGGGTGAAACTGATGATTATAACTAAATAGATCTCCACAGAGATCTACGCTTTGTAATGGACCACTACAAGTATTTTCAGAAGTCATTATGCTTTGTGCTTGAGCTTCGGTTTCTTTGTTTTTCTAACTTTCAAAAGTAGGCACTAATGGGGGGTATTTAACAAAAAATATTGACCACGTATTTTTTATTTTTTCACGTAAACCAACAATAAAGACGATACAATGCTTTGAAAACTCGTGTGACGTCATACTCTAAGACATTAGTATGACAATTATTTGCGGTCAGTAACGTCACCAACCCCCACTCACATCTTTGACGCCTTTTATCTTCGTCATATTTTATTGATTTGATAAAACAAAAAATACGTATCCAATATTTATCGATAAACTAACAGACGGACTAATTAGAATCACATTTTTTTAGGTCAGTAAACATTCCTATTAAAATAAATCATGCTTTGAGTTTGATTAATATATTCTTTTTCTTGATGTTTTTCTTTCTTTATTTTGTTTTTTTCTTTAGTTTGTTTACCACAGGCTCAGCTCTACTGGAGCCAATATGCCGCAAAATGTGAACTAATACGACATGATTCTCAGATAGTTAAGTCTAAGATATGCTGCTATGGCTGCTGCGCTGACCAGATCGACCATGTCTTAGAGAAATATTGGGATAAAATCGAAATCGAAATCAAAAGTCAGTTATTCAAATTAGGCTGTAATAAGCATTTTCGAACATCAAAATTGATTATCAAGAGACAGTCCCCCAAAAACGCCCACCCTTCGATATTTCCTAGTTTTTGTGTTAAGTGGCGGAACTTCTCAGCAACACATCTGTCTGTTAGGTTAGAAGAATTCGATTCTATACAAGATATAACATGACCCCGAACATTTGTCTGAAAGTTAACCTGTGACTTTGCCCGCGACTTTGTCTCGTGTTGTTTGATAATATAATACGGCCTAATATTACTTGGTAAAGATGTAATTTTCTAATGGTGAAAAAATTTTAAAAATCGACTTAGTAGTATTTTGAGTTAAAGGAGAAGAGGTTTAATAAAAATTTAAACAGATTGAGTTTTCGTAAAAGCGTAGAAATCACGTTTGTTTTTTTAAAAAAAACCACTTGCTTCATGTCTTGTTCATGTCTCTCTAGCTGTTTTGGCAATACGTTATATTTTAGTGGGTGAATTCCAGGTTTTTGTTTATTGTATAGATCTATAATCCTCACAATTTATTCTAGAACTAGTCATTTGTCTTCGTGCAGATCAGAAAGAAGATCATACTGTTTAAATAAAACTGTGTAATTACTTGAGTGACTTTGTAAAATGATTTGTAATTCTTTCAGTTACAATACACACAATGTTTGGAACTCTAAATATTTCATGTACCAGTTTCCGGGGTGGTGACCACTTTCCACGTATAAAAATAAAATAATAATGCTCGAAGTCCTAAAAGATACAAAACTCATGCGCACCCTAAGTATTCACCATTCAATGCGCTTGCGCGGCAGCGTGCGTTCGAAATTCAAAAATTCAAATCAGTCTCTGTCCGTCTTTCGTCGAGTGCGCACGCCTGTCAGCATTTACATACACGTTTTGTATGTAAAGACCCATACATTTATCTGTCTTTTATTTTTTTATATTGTTTTTTTACTGTATAAAACTTACATTTTCTGCCTAACGATGTCGTTTTACCATTTTAGTGGGTTACAGACCATATATGTTGGGGTTCACGACCTAAAAAAATGTAGACTTCAATCAAGAAGACGGGATTTTGCATTGAATTTTAATGATGGCAACACTTGGGTAGAATTCGAATGGTTTCTTTTAAATGTTTTGGCTTTTCGGTGGAATTTTTACATGACTTTTATGATAAGAAGAATTTAGTTGAAGCTCTTCTGGCAAAGGCGCTTAAAGAATTCGCTAATGACGTTTAAAACTACACTAGTTAGTTCCCAGAACTTACTCTATTCTAACGAATGAACGAATGTGTCAATGAACTAAGAAAGCTGCAAATATTCTTAAAACTAAGTAACGCCCGCGACTTCGCCTGCGTATAGTTCGGTAAGTCTCCCACAAAATCGTACTACCGGGATATAAAAGTATTATCATCTGCTTAGCCTTTTCTCAACTGTGTTAGGGGGGGGGGGGGGGGGAATCGGCATCCAATCAAACCAGATGCAGTGGAATTACGTAAAGTATTTTCAATGGAGCGACTGCCTAACTGACCTCCTCATCCCAGTGTTTAGTGGATAATATGTAAGACTGATTGTGAGAAAATTCGGTATCTCGGTACCCATCCACAGACTAACCAAGTGTGGCAAGATTGATTCGAGCGGCTGTTTTTATCTAGTCACAAGCTCCACACACTCGGTAACAGCCCCGTAAAAATATTAAGAAGTCGAGAAGAGAAGGCAAATCCCCTACGGCTCTTTGGTAAATTGATCCCACTCGGGTGGGACCCGCGGGTCCAATCGACCGAAACTATTTTAGAATTGGTCAACTGGACCCGCTGTCTTTAATGAGCTGTATATAATTAATAATATTATTTAATTTACCAACGAGCCCTACTACTTTGCTGATTGCGTTTTGACCTCGAACAGGACAGGACATTTTAATTTGTTTTAATTCATGTTGTCCAGAGCAGCGTTGGCTCAGTGGTGGTGGCACCGACTGACGAACTGTGAGTCGTGGGTTCGAACATAGTCAGGGGCATTACTTTGTGTAATTTATTTCATAACCGCTGCTCTCAAATCGGTGAAGGAAAACATCGTGAGGAAACCGGCATATCTTAGAACCAAAACATTCGAAGACATGTGACATCTACCAATCCGAACTGGGCCGGCGTGGTGGATTAATGCCCATCCCTCTCCTAGAGAGGAGGCCTGCGTCCCTGCAGTGGGAACATTATAGGCTGATGATGTTCATCCAGTTTAAGTACAAAAAATACTTTTCTTTCTTTCTTTGTCCTCGTCGATTACTAAAAGCAGCAGACTTTGTAAATAAAATGAAACTAATCTAACATTAACACAAAGTGCACCGGTACTACCACCTTTTATATTCCCATTTCAAGATACCCTACAGCTCAAGAATTTACCTTAGAAGGACTCAATCGTGAGATATATTTCATGTCCCTTATGTATCCGAAGATATATATCGAAATTATCACTTGTGTCTGTGTATTGAAAATATTGATAAGAAAGTAACTGAGTTGGGTTCTGAGAATGCTACTGTTTTATTATGGCCAGCCAAAATTAAGGAAAAGGATAGTTAACTAAAAAAATTCTAATTAGTCCGTTAGATAGATTATCAAAAAATATTGCACACATATTTTTTCTTTTTTCACGTAAACAAACAATGAAGACGATACAGTGCTTTGAAAACTCGTGTGACGTCATACTCTAAGAGATTAGTATGACATTTCTTAGCGGTCAGTGACGTCGCTTCCACACTCAAATCTTTGACGCGTTGTATCATCGTCAATTTTGATTGATTTGATAAAACAAAAAATACGTATCCAATATTTTTAGATAATCTAACAGACTAATTTATTAGAATCTATTTTTTTAAAAGTCAGTCAACATCCCTATTGATACCAACGAACTGAGGAAAGAATTCCTGGATTACTATCGATTTGGAGTGTCTTAAACCTGCTAGCTTTCGTAGAGTACGATAGAACAACAGACTATAAAAAATATTAACGAGATCAGCATTTCGTTTTCCTTTTTTTTTTACTGAAAAACTGAGACGATTCATTTTTTTTAACATTCAAGCTTTAAGAAAGAGTTTCGTCTAGGTTTTTATTGATCGAAATCTTTTCGAATTGGCTACTTGACTGCTATTAAAAGGTCACAAAATAAATAAAAAAAGGAAGCGAGGGACGTGTCTGCAGCAGGCCTTGATCTTATGAAAAAACCTCGCAAGCCATTTTTCAGAAAGAAAAAAGGGGAATACATTTGAATCGAAAATCGCAGTGCCTGTTCCCTCTTAAGTAAAGTACAGTGAACTAAATATTTTGAATAGAACCTACCGAATGGCGTTCATTGCCTTTTCGTAAAAATAGAAGCTAATATCAGGATTATTGGAACCGAAATAAGAGTCTTTTGCAAATTCAATTATCCTGGGGACATGTATTACATATTTACATATTTCAAAAAATAAGTAAATGAAAGTGTCATTGAACTAAAGGTCATACAACTCAACATTGAAATACACATACTCAAAACTACTGAAGAAATTATTCCTGGCCAAACATAAATATGAATTAACTAGCAAATGCTCGCGGCTTCGAACGTGTAAAGTTTGATAATTGGCTCACGGTACTGTACTACTGAGATAAAAGTATAATAGTGTTAAGTCAAGTAGTAGTTTTAAGTGAAAAAGTAACGATCATCCATACATTCATACATGCATCCAACGATAACATCCACTCATCCATTAATTCATCATATCAATCCATTCTCACATTTATAAAAGTAATAAGGTACTTAGATAAGGGTCTTTAACATCAAAACCCATTATTGTAACCCATATTTTACAAGCGAAGTCACGTTAACAGTTAGTATAAAACCCACTAGCAGACCTCGACGGAACCAAAGGACACAATGATTTAGCTGACATGTGGTAGCCGGCAGAATGTATAAATTATTAGCCATATACCATTTTCCATGGGTTGATGAATAAGTCAGCCGCAAGCTCGTGGGATTGGCGTGTCTTTATTTTGTGGTATAGTTTTGTATTGAGTTCTGTAAAATGTATAAAGTATTAGTATTCATCGTGACTTTTGCCTGTGTATACGTTTTGAGTTTCATGAAAAACATATATTACTAGCGGACCTGGCAGACGTCGTCCTGCCCGGTCAGTATTGAAACAAAAATGTGATAAATGATGAACCGCTTGACCGAATAGGTGAGCCGTTGGTTTGAATAGGTGAGCCCGTTCTTGAGTTATACAATTACCACTAAAAGTGGCATTGATTTTTATATGTATAAAAGGGTGTAAAAGTACCCTTAACGCAAACGAAGGGCACTTGTTCTCCCCACCACTGCGATGATTTTTTCGTTCTAGACCATACCTGGGAGCCCCCCTAGTTACGGAAATTTTGCACAGCTGTTTTTGTAATTACTAGTTTTTCAAGTTGTAACTTTACTTAAATAATGACCCTTTTACTATTTAAAGCATCCATTAGCACAATGTTTTAGGAGTGCTACATTGAGTTATACCATAAAATGAAATTTTTGACCCCAAAAAAGAAAGTCGTTTCCCAGCAAAAAAAATTGCGTAGGGGTACTTAGTTTGATGTACAGAATGCTTGGTTGACGTATGTGTGAAACACCCTGTATATAGATAGATTGATTGATAGTAGGTATCTTCTAGCCGTCCAAGAGGCAGGTGTATGCATTGCAGGTTGCCTCAACCTCATAAGCATAACATAATATCACGCGTGTAATCTCCGAAAGGGTAAGGCCAGTGATGGTTAAATCCCATGTATTAGGGGAGGGGGTGTAAGGGCAGGAAGATGGTGATGATGATGATGAGATGATGTTGATGAGATGATGATATGATGAAGATAAGATGATGATGAGATGATGAAAAGGAAGTGAACACAGCGCTCTGTACACCAAACTTAAGATCTGTATTTCTTTACCTGTGTTAACAAATAAAAGTGATTTGATTTGATTTGAGCCAGTTGCCATTATCAACCAGACAGGCATGGAAAGCCTTTTTTTTTTTTTTGTGGGTGTAAAATCATCGAATAACCCCTCCCGCTCTTGGGCAGAGCGAAAGGGAGTGTCAGACTTCTACTGACTAAAAACCACCCATGTTCCTTCTTCGCCCTCTATGTCGAGGCCGCGATAACCAGAGGACTACCCGCAGCCCCGACAGGCAGGCATGGAAAGCCTAAGAGCACTTTGCCTGATCTGGGAATCGAACCCATTAAGATTTCATCCTACTTAATATCATAAGCAGCCTGTGAGGCTCTCACTGCTGCTCCTCCTCTTTATGTGAGGGAGCGGCCATTGCGAGTTACTCGATGTCACAAGCCTTAATGTTTGCTCGGGATACTAGATGGGACTTGAACTTAACTGGCGAAATAGGTACACTTCTGTCTGAATGGCAATGTAGGGGGGGCATAATTCCATCAAAGGCCGACACCTCCACCAGTTCGTTCCATCCGTTCGTGAGCGGCTGGCCAGGACATGGCTGGAGGTGGATCACTGTGTTGCCCAATTTCTCACAGGTCATGGTAACTTTAAGAGTATTATGTAGGACAAGCCAGAGCAAAAGGGAAATAAAAGCTTCTATTTGAACAGATTAAAGCATGATTTATTTACTGGGTTCAGAAGACCAAAGTAAGCACAGAATAAATAGCTACATCATAACATTTACAAGTCTATTATAAAATTCACTGTACTTTTACACAGGAATTTTAGAACTCCTCACACTTTCAATGTTCAGAAAAGAATGTCCTGCTACAATGGCGCCTATAAAACCTCTATATTAGACTGCCGTAGTCAACTGTCATTCCAATAATGGTTGGCGCCATTTTGGCATTTAACTAAGTCAAATAATTTACTTATTTATACAAAACAATTCTGTAATTCCTATATTTAAATAGCTAACAATTTTTTTTTGTGTGTGTACGCACAACACAAAAAAAAACACTAAAAACAAAAAAGTTTTTTTATTGTGTTATTTTTCTTCAAGCTTGTTGCCTCGCCTCTTTGTCAATGTTCTACATCTGACTGCGAATATGACATGAACAATCTGCACATCACATTTTATGGGAGTGTAGTCTTTGGCAGAATGTACGTAATATTATGTTTGATATTATACAGGTTACGTCCGGAGTTATTTACTATACGGACCTTGTAGAAACTAGAAAAAAAATCCGTCCGCCCAAGCATTTTTGTCCTAAGTATCTATTATTGGAATCGAATCTAACAGCTCACAACTTAGGACCCAGTAATATTAATAACAATAATATCCGTGGTGCTAGGCAACTGGGCTTATCCCAGTTGTATACGTCCCTGTGTGCCTATTGACCTTGTTCTGTTCTGTCTCCTGCTGATATGGAGGAAATTGAAAATGTTTCCTACTCCTTCGCTTTTATTTTCTGATTAATTTCGTTGCGGGATCCAAGACAGTTAAATCGTTTCTCTGGGACTTCGTCGAGCTTCATTGTCTCGGCGCTTTTCTTGTGGTCGCCACCGTTGATTCTGGTTTACAGGAGTTACCGTGGTTTGGGAATAGTGCGGCGGGCTTGTTCAATAAAAAATGGTACACTTCTGCTTCACCCTTTTTTTTTTGGGGGTGGGAAATCATCAAATAACCCCTTCTGCTCTTGGGCAGAGCAAAGGGGAGTGTCAGACTTCTACTGACTAAAAAGTAAAAACCACCCATGTTCCTTCTTAGCCCTTTATGTCGAGGCCGCGGTATCTCTTACAACATCCCGCAGCCCCGACGGGTTCTGCTTCACCCTTAGGAGATACCAGGTGTGATAGTTTATTAAATAATAAAGTTAAGTATTCGTTTAAACAAACACTTATTTATTTCGAAATTCATCAAAGTTTAAAAATAAAGACTCACATTATACAATTTAAATACACCCCCAATATTATTGCTACTAAGTGAGTAAAATGTGTGCGTTACCCCCAACTTCACCCCCTTCACCCCTGTTTACTTTCATTGCACTTTGCAATGAAAACGATCGAGCTTTTAGCAGTGTTGCTAGACGCAAGTAAATTGTTTAAATCTATTTTAGTAAAATTGTTGATCAATTTTGTGCTTTTTCATGGTATTTTTAACAGTGTAAAAAACAAGTCCACCTATATAAAATCAAAATAAATGACTCCTCCTGCTCTGGGCAGAGCGGTAGGGAGTGACAGACTACTAGTGACTAAAAACCACCCATGTTCCTTCTCAGCCCTTTGTATCGAGGCCACGGTATCTCTTTCGAACAAACCGCAGCCCCGACGGGCGTCGGCCCCTTCCATGTTTCTGACATCCTTTTGAAGCCCACCTATGAGCCTGGTTTCTACATAATCGGTGCTTTAAGTAAGGGAGCCGAGTGCCCTTAATTCACTGTGAATTAAGGGCACTCGGCTCCCTACCAGTTTGCAATGACCTAGGTTCAGACATACGGTTGACGGCAAGGTTGGTGCAGTAGCTGATCGATGGGATTGCTGCACTGCGTGTTGCGGGCTCGATCACCGCACGTAACAAATATTTATATGGCCTACAGATAGTTGTTTCGGGTCTGGGTATTTGTATTGTGAGTTTAAATGTTTGTGAACGCGCCCACGATACAGGAAAAATTCCTAGTGTCCATCAAAGTTTTCATCTCGGTGGCAAGTCCGACTTCCACGTGAGTTGGAGCTGCAGGGCAAAGGCCTCCCTTCTCTATTTCTCTTCCATGAGTCCAGCTCGCCATCTCCTTCTGGGCCTACCGCATCGCCTGGTTCTGTAGTTCGGAACCCAATCCTAAGCCAATTTGGCCCAATGGAGAAATAGCCATTTAAAACAAGCACCCAGTTCCCTTAATATAAACTAGTTACAGTTTAACAGAAACTAACCTAAGTCGTTAAACTAAATTTCTTTGCAAAAATCTAAAACATCAATTCAGAAATCACACAAAAACTCAAAGTTACGATGAGAAACATCATAATTTCATTCAACTCCTGATTTCTGTATACCTTGCTAATTAAAATCTTTATATTAGTTTGTAAAACAAACAAAAAACCTTCACCCTTTGCTAAAAAGTTACCGCTTAAATTAATATTACCCTAAAATGTCGAGGTTCATTTTATCCCTAAAATCGGGGTAAATATTTCCCGTTGGCAACATAGGGGACTTTGTTCCACGGCTGTGTTATTAGAGCAAATAAGTTGAAGAATTATTAAACAACTGTACTTTACGTTTTCAGTGAATTTTGGGGGGTAGGCAGACAAGTGAGTTGTTTTAAATATCACCTGTTGAAAATGTTATTGATAGGGCCGAATGAAAAAGAAAAACATGCCCTATTAAGGAACTATAACAGCTAACTGAAATAACAACAAAACCTTTATATTATTGTTTTCATGCTACATTTTTAGACAATTTAATCTAAACACACTAAAAAAAAGAGAAAGCACAAACTTAAAAATAAATGAAACACAATACAACATATTATTATTTAACAAAGTCCTCCACCACATCTGTCTGTATCAAAATTCGCGATAAACTCAAATAATTATACTGCACCGATTTTTATGCTGTTCACCAATGGGTAGAGTGGTTCTCGAGGAAGGTTTTAGTTTATATTATAATTAATTTTCAAGTTTTAAAATGCATTGGCTAAAATTTAAAAACTAAAAAAAAACTGTAAGTATAGAATCTGCCCGCAAAACGCATGCCTTAACAAATGGCATAACAACAAAAATAATTTCCGGAATGAAAATCCCAAAAACACTTTGCCCAACCTTTTAAACTGACATGGACACTCATAGCCCAATATTAGGCCACTTCGGGCATATTCAGAAAGTGTTACACCGTCTGGTCACATTCACACTGTATTTCTGAAGGAACCATTTTGCCAAACTGCGTTTACAACGGCCTATTTGGGCGCGCAATCGATTAAGTGCATTATCCCGATTTAGGTGTTAAAGGCAATGAAAGTCGAGATTGGTCCTTTGTACAATAATATGTGATAATGCATTGTGGAACTAACGTGAACTACGTTAAACCAATTAACGTAGATATGCATAATTATGATTTACTCATTACATAAAATCAAATCATTCTTGCCTAAGGTGTTTTCATAAAGTGAATTTATATATCTATCTTCTATCTATAATAAAAATCAAAGCCACTTTTCGTTGTAATTTTATAACTCAAGAACGGGCTCACCTATCCAAACCAAATGTTTAGGCTTTGTTCAGACTATTTAGTAGATGGTTTATGTGAAGTTTGCACAAAATCGGTCGAGCGGTTCTTCATTTATCACATTTTTTGTATCAAATGAAATCAATAAATGGCGGATAATTTTGTGTGTTCAAGTGGATTCGATAATGGTTTAGATTCACAATTGGACCCGGTAGGTGGCGCTACTGTTCGGGCTGGACGTCTGCCAGGTCCGCTAGTCATTTAGATTGTTTAAATTTAATTGTCTTTTTCGTAAAGATTTAAAAACTGTTTGAATGTTGTTTCTTTTTCATTGGCTGGCGAAGAAGTCCAGCATTAAGACCAGGCACTCTAAAATAATTTCCACGCAAGCTCTGCCCCATTCACCCCGCCACTCCGCGCGATGTGCTAGACGCTAGCACATCAGTAATAAAGTCGAATACCGCGTGCGCTCTTTGATCGCATTCGAGCACGAAACTAAATGTCGTAAGTCTCAATTCTTATTTCGTTTATAACTAAAGTAGTAATTGATCTGGAGAAAAAATATCTTGTGGCTGGATAGTAAACTATATTTTCTTACAGTGAACATTTATTTTAGACATAAAGGCGGAGCAATCTTGAGGAAAAATGTAATAATCGTTAAAAAAGACATGATTTTCGAATAAAAAATTAATCGAGCGAATATGCTACAATTACGTAACTGTCTTGTACATGGGAAGAAAAAGATCCAATAAATCATATACTAAAGTTCCATTTTGATTGTATGTACGACTGTTTCAGAATAATAATGCAAATTGACATAAATTTAGGGAGCCTCCTCTTAACGCTGTTTTTTTCCATAATGAATAATTATTACATTTGCATTTGTAGGTCTGATTTTAAGTGCAACAATTGATGGTATGATTATAATATGTACCAATCAATCTGTAATTTAACTTCTACTCCTATGTTTAATGCATGCCGTAGCAGCCTTTAATTAAGCCTTTTATTAAGCTACACTATAAAATGACATATTCTTTTTTCTTTCTTCTTAAATAAATAAAAAAGAACACGAATACTTTACATACATCTCTCCCTCTCAATCATACTTTACTCAAAAGGCTGTCCTTCATTTCTTATGCCAAATATAGAACAATATTTAATAATATATATATTTTCAAGTGGCTGCCAATTAAGCATACGCGCAATATTAGTGAAATCTTGGAAAGCTCACAACTCACAAACTCCTACAGTTTGTTCCCTTAATTATCAAAATATAACATTAAGCTGTGTAGGGATGGGGGAAGCGAGACAGGTATTTAGTGTCGATAGATTTTGTCGACATAAAAATATCGATAAAATATTTAATACATGGATATATTGAATGTATTACTAAAAGTGTTAGTGTCTGAATATTGGGCCATGATCATAATCAGGATTCGAATGTAGGGCCACTAAAAAAATGAATGAATACCATGTGGCTGAGATGAGAATACCAAGGAATTAAAATAAGAAAGGATGTAAGAGTAAGTCTGATAGTGGCACCGGTGATTGTAAAGTTGGCTCATGTGATGAGAAAAATATCGAGAGAAAAGTTTTAAGTAGGAACGTGTATGGGTATAATGCGACCGCCACACTATGCTCCTTGCGCTGCTCATCACTATACTCCTCGCACTGCCGCTATTTGCTACGATGTTGCTACCTCTGCCCACAATGCTCTACTCGCGCAATTAATCGCGACGCTCCTACAAAAACAAAAACTGACAACATAGGGAGCGAAGGGCAGGACGAGGAGCACGACGTGCGGCATGACGAGTAAAGTGGCCATACTATGTCTCTGCCTCCTTTCCTCGCTACTTCCCATGCCAGTCGTCGAGTGTGTGGCGGCCGCATAATCGTGGAGGAAGACTAGAAAAACAATACAAGGACTGTGTGAATATTGACAAAATATGTGTCTGATGAGATGACAAGTAACAGAGAAGTTTCGAAGAAGAAGATTTATTGCTTATCTTAGGTCGTGATCGTAGTTGTCGCCCACGTGTTTCAAAACTATCGATAACCCGCCGAAAAGCACATCACTACCAACCGGATCGATACACCGTCGGTTACTAGGGCTACAGACGACGCTCCCGCCCATTCCGGGAAAAAGCATTCAACAGTACCACCTGACAGTATTACTTGCTAAATTCAACCCCTGTGGATGAAATTGTATATCAAAATAGAGGAAGGATGCGTGGTGATGTGAGTAGTAGCTGTCTTTCTGGAAAGTTTAATGCTTTGGTGTGACTAGTTAAATATAGGAGAGGTATTTGAGTTTTTTGGTGCTTGTAATAATTTTTTTACATTACAGAGTATCACGCCTGTAATCCCCGAAGAGTTAGGCAGAATTGTAGCTATTAGAGGTTACCTACATTTCAGCAGTTATATTTAAGTTTTATACAACAGAGGGATAGCCTTTTGTTATAAACTAGGCATAAATCCAGACTGCATGGGTGCTACTGAAAAATTCTGGTGGAAAAACCTGGGTACTTCTATTTTTCTGTTAAAAATATTACCTAACTTTTGGCAGGGGAGTACTAGAAAGAAAAGGAAAGCAAAAAACATTTATAATTATGCGCTATATTATAACACATAACATAAAACCTTAAATAACCGGCCAAGTGCATGTCGGACTTTGAGATATAGTGCTGACGGACAGACAGACAGACGGACATGGCGAAACTATAAGGGTTCCATATTGACTACGGAACCCTAAAAAAGAAGAAGTAAGGGGATAATGATTCATTTGGGACAAGCCCGCCACACTATTTCCAAACCACTGTAACTTCTCAAAAGCCAGAATCAACAGTGGCGACCACAAGAAAAGCGCCGATACAATGAAGCCCGACGAAGTAACAGAGAAACGATTTAACTGTCTTGGATCCCGCAACGAAATTAATCAGAAAAGAATAGCGGAGGAAGGGGATAATGATTATGCATAATTGAAACAGAAAACGTGTTAAGCGGTCTCCAAGTACCCAACATGAAACAAGGGCAGGCAGATGGTAATAATGCTGTCCCGGATAAAAAGGCAGGATAGCTGCAGGGCTAGCATGGCCGGAGAGATTTTATCCACGGGGAGAGGACAAAATACTATTCCTCTCTGTCAATTTTGTCCACCCTCCGAGCATGGCGACATGGGTGGATAAACTATTCACGGTGGACAAAACAGGGGAAACGCTTGTGCCCGAAATTATTGCCATTATAAGAAAACTTTTATTCAATTACAAAATAGTCGATATTATCGTCGTAAACCAAAATACTTTTTTCGTTTTATTACATCTGTGCTGAATATTTTTGTTTTGTTGTCAATGTCAATTACAAAATTATCGATAATCGTCGTAAACCAAAATACTTTTTTCGTTTTATTACATCTGTGCTGAATATTTTTGTTTTGTTGTCAATGTCTCTGAATAAATAACCTCAAAACAGATATTAATTTATTACCAAAATCTTCTTACACATCCTACATAATATTATAATGAGTGCTAAAAAGTAAGTACTTATTTATTTTTGTGTTTTTACTATTGAATAATTGAATATTCTATCGACTATTATTTATTTATTTTCTGTTATTTCAGATCCAGAAGCAACAAAAAACAAATAAGTGTGTTGGTCGACTTTATGTCGACTCACAACCACCTAGCCACTGGGGAATTTACAGGACCCTTGGGAGCCAAAAGGGCGGAATCCCAGTGGCTAGTTCTAAAAGAAATTTTAAAAGAACATGGTCCAGATAGGTCTGTCGACCAGTGGAAGCAAGTAAGTACTTATCTGAATACACAGTTATAACACTGGTATAAAAGAAGTAGGTAGATACTAACATATATATAATTATGCTTGCAGACTTGGAAGGACATTAAAAAGGGTGCCCGTGCTGAAAATGCAGCTGCATCACGGGGGCTCACTGCCACTGGCAATGTTCAGCCTGTGCCGAGTGTGTCAGAAACCAGCACAAAAATCCTAAATATTATTGGGCATGACTGCTCCACCGGCATTGGGCCTGAGGAGTCGGCGATAGGTGTTTCTGATGTGTGTACTAATTAAGATAATTGTATTATGTGTGTGCATCTAGTGTATTTTGCATGCATGCAAGCATGTCAAGCTAATGTTTGTTTTTATATAACAGGAAATAATTGAAGAGGTGACGCAAAATTTAAATTTAAGTGGCTTAAGTCTCCTTCCCCCCACCCTCTTTGCTGATGAGGTGGAAAATATTCCACCAACTCCTTCTACCAGCAAGAGGAAGGAGAAAATTAAAGAACGGGCTGATGAGTGTTTTCAGCGATTACAAGCTGAAAACAATTCTATCCTACAAGTAAAAATGCTTTCTCATCTTTCAATATTAACTGCATGGTCACTATAATATAATAACTTTGTGGTGATTTTTATTGTTGTCAATATCTTTCAGAGCATTGATAATAGCCTTAAAGAGCGAAATAACATTCTGCGCGAGCAAAATGTATTGCTCCGTGAGCAAAATGCGCACCTTGCTCGCGCAAATAAATTAAAGAGACTGAAAAGGTAATAATTATAGAAATATATTTCAATTAAAATAAGTGTTTATTAAATTTTCTCTTTTTTGTCTTGCAACAGTTAAAAGTCTGGTGTGATGAGGCACAGGTGATTCATGCCTTTCTTCATTGGTCACCTCAGAATTCTCCATGGGTTCCATAGGAATTCTGAAATACACAAATTAAATTACCTCTTAAAAACAGATTCTATGTCTGGTTGTTAAATAAATTTATGTAACTAAATATATAACTCACCGGTAGTGAAGCATGATATTATATAATGTTGCACAAGCATATATAAGCTGAGAAGCTTTCTCCGGGCTGTAATGCAGCACCCTATCAATGCCCAGACATCGGAATGTGCCCTTAAGGTAGCCATTTGTTCTCTCCACACAGTTCCGCACTTGACAATGCCAGTTTGTGTATTTTTCTGCAGGACTGTTTGGAGTGGCTTCTAAGTCTGGAGTCATGAGCCAAGGCTCTAATGCATAGCCTGAATCCCCTGTAAAATATAAAGTTTCTAGTTATGTGTTCAATATATAATAACTTTTATTTTCACTTTTCAGATTTACTCGAAGATAAACAGAACGAAAATTTTGTAGATAATTTAGTTCTTAATAAATATTATTTTGAAACCACTTAGTGTTATTTATTAAGTAGATAATAGTTCTCTATACACAAAAGTATACATATACATAATACAAAAGTTTTATGTAACAAGAAAATAAATCAAACATACCTAAGAGGTAGTATTGCCCGATTCCATTGTCATATAGGCGTTTCATTTCAGCTTTTAATTTTGAGTTGTTGAATATGAACTGGTCATGGACTCGCCCTGGGTATCTCGCATTAATGTTGATGATGCGGCAGTCGACATCCACAACCTGTTACAATACTTTACTATAATAACAAAGTTTTATATTGGGTAATTAACTAAGTTCTGTTTGTGCTTACCAATTGCACATTTATTGTAGATCGCCCTTTCCTGTTTTTATATTGAACTCCAGTCGGGAATGGTGGAGGAAATATATCGACATGGGTGCAGTCAACAGCTCCTAGAACATCAGGCAAACCATGCTTCTCACAGAATCCCGTGGACACCCTTTGCCTGGCTTGCTCTGTTGCTGGGAAAGCTATCCACTTAGGCATGAGTCTAAAATTAAAAAATGCATTGAGAATATGTTCATTTTCACTTGAGGTGAATCAAACATTGCTGCTGCTGCTCACATTCTGATGATGGCCTCAGAAACTTGGGTCAGGTACTTGCTGACAGTTGTTTGAGCAATTGCTAGCCCATGGTCTTGACCCGTACCTCTTTGGTAGCCACCATCAGACAGTATTCTGATGGATGTGAGTAGGGGAAGGGGGGGCATAACGGGGACGTTAAGGGAAACTATTTATAAAAATTGCAAAAATCTATATTTATTTATAATCAATAATCACAGCACAAAAGTAACTTATCATACTACAATTTGGCACATATTTTGGTTCGTTCACTATTAAAATAATCTTAATAATTTTATAACACTGCAACTCTACGAAAACCCCATTATGCCCCGTGGTAGGGGCAGTATGGGGTACCAAAAACGGGGCAGTATAGGGTACGTGTTTACACGTTATTTAGCTGCGCAGTAGAGGCATAATGTATTTTTTCAGTGTCGTCATCGTCCACACCGGCACAAGCCGTGTGAGACCAGCGTCCACAAAGCTGGCAGCCCACCCAACCCTCCGAAAACTTCAAATATGTGTTATTTACATCTACACAATACAGGCATATTGTATCTTCTTCGTCTTCGACTGGGGTTCTAGCATTATGTTTCTTCTGCCTTTTAGCATTTTTTTTTAGTCTAGGATCATTTGGGTTTGAACACTTATTCTTCGACCTTTTGTTGAGTTCCATCAGCTCATTTTTGTAAGGAGTTGAAGTATACACAACAGTTTTTCCTCGGCGATAATTCTTCCTAGTTTGATTCCTTTGTATGACTGATGGAATGGGCAGAACATCCTTCGGAGAAGCATTTTCAAAACAAGATGTTAAACAGCAAGCTGGTATGCTATTTTCCGGAGAACGAGTGCTCAATCCAAAAAGGCGTCTTTCCTTAACCTTTAGATATTTTACAATTTCTTCCTCTTCTTGTTTAGAAAACACAGGTTTAAAGCTACCTGCAGTAGAGCCAAAAGAAATCTCACCTTTCTTTATTTTAGCTACGTGACGCTCCAATGTAGTCTGTGGAACTCCATATAGCTGTGCTGCCTTTCTGTACCCTACTGTTTTACTTAATACTTCGTCTACGGCCTTTTTCATGCTTTCTACGGACCAACTGCCTCTCGTAGATTTTTTCTGATAGTTTCGCACCATCTTGTATACCTAAAACAGAAGAAATACAATTAGAAACCAAGCAAATGTACCTACTAACTGTCTACTTATCGAAGGGGCATAACGGGGACGGGGCATGATGGGGTACCCCATTATGCCCCGTAACCATGTCCCCGTTATGCCCCTATGCCTAGTATTGTATTCACAGGTGAAGAAAAAAAGCATAATGCATGATACCTTGGCTTTGACTTACACAAGTCAACAAGCGATATCTACCTAAAATCAAAACAAAATACTAAAATACAGATGTAAATGCTCACCTTTTTATCGGCGTTTTAGTATCCACACAAAATTACATCAAAACTCACGAAAAAATATTTTTGCTTACAAAAATCAAACGCGTGCACTTTCACTTCCGATCACTTCCGCACTGAGGATCGGTCAAAAATGGCCGCCTATTAGTAATTGAAGCACACACCTAGCGACTCTAGTTACTTGTATGTGTGGGTGGCCCCGTCTTGCCCCGCGTCCCCGTTATGCCCCCCCTTCCCCTACCTAAAATACAAGAAAGTATAAATGTAGATATTATGAAGGTGTATTAGCTGCTATACATATGGTCAATACACGATACGATTAAGTATAGGTGCTTACTTTGATGTGCACTGGTAGGCCATCTGCTGTATTCGTTGGTTTCAAAGCCTGATTAAGTTCTTGGCACAAATAATGGACGCAATCCTTGTGCATTCGAAAAATCCGGCGGAATTCTGTGTCGGGTAATTCGAACGGGTTGCTCGAATCGCGAATTGAACGCCGGTGTAATTTTCGCTCGATTTTCTCCCTTTCCGACGACAACACTAAGCTCCAGTAAGCACGAGACATTTTTATATTACAATTAATAATATTTTCTCCAAGAGATATACTTAAACCCACCGTCTAAAGATGAGTACAAATTTCTCCCTTTGTTATGTCAAAATATCTGTAATTTTTCTCTTCCACTAGTCGCCATGCTATAGGCGGGGGGTGAGTATCCACGTCTAATGTCAAAAAGTGATATAATTCTCTTTTCCCCTGTTGCCGTGCTTTGGCAGGTGGATAAAATAATTTTGTCCCTTGTCAGTGGAAATAACCGGTGGACAAAAGTTTTATCCCCAGCCCATGCTAGCCCTGCTGAGGGTGGTAAAAGTTTTACTATGCTGATGGGAACTGCATGCATCATATTATATAATGCATCTAGCCAAATGAGCTGGAATTATCATACCGGTGTCGAGTTGAAAGGTTTCCTTATTAATGTCTATAACGACTTAAAGAAAGCAGCATAATTATATACACTATAGTCACTTTGCCAAGGTCTTTAAGCCTAAAAATCTTCCATTTTACTGCTTAATAAATCAGTCAAGGTTTTTGTTACGCACTAAACGTCTTTCGCCTACAATGATGAGGACAAAGACAGACAACTAAACACCATCGTTCTAAGAAACGACCGAATAATCAAACAAATTAACCCGAACACCCCAAACAATCTTTATTTCAACCCAAAACACACTAATCTAACCCCTATCAAAATCAAAGCTCATCAAATCACCCTACCATGTCTAAAATAACACACACACACACAAACACACACATGGTAAAGTTCAATAGAACGCGTAGTTTAATAATTCACGCGAATGACCAGCATAGTCTAGACTGATTTAGCATTCAGGTTGGTCTGGAAGCTAGAAATTTATGAATATGGTATCCATAGGCAAAGTGTTACTAGGTTTTTATACCAGGAATTTTTATGTAGGAAAAAAAGGGTAGGGAGTCCGGTGACAAGATGGGTACACAATATAGTTACAATCAAGGGAAAAACCTTGATGAGGCTGGCACAAGATCGTGGAGATTGGCACCAAAAAAGAGAAGCCTATACCAGTACGTAAATTCGTGCTGTGGATGATGATGATGATGAACTACGGAGTAAAAAAACCTAAACAATAGTCAAACGAATGGACCACACTTAACCCCCGAAAATACATTTAAAACTTTAAAGAGTAAACTTTCAATCAAATGGATTTTAAACTGTGTCATAATAAGTTAGATTTGAACTCTTCGTGTGATTAAATTTGTTTTTTAGTGTCTTTTAATCACGAACATGAGCAAGTTGGCAATGGCAGCTTAATGATAATTTATCGATATCGATAAAATAAATGCTATCGAATGGGCACATCTCTATTGACGATTTTCCGTAATTCATCATCATTTCAGCCGAAAGACGTCCACTGCTCGTCTCCTCCAGGTGTCACACACGGTCCCGTGAGTCACTCATCCAGCAGATCCCCGCAACCTTCACCAGGTCATCGGTCTTTAACAAACCAATTGTAAATTTACTTTAAATTAAACATTTTTAGTTAGGTTCCGTACCTCAAAAGAGAAAAAAACGGAACCCTTACAGGATTACTTTATTGTTCGTCTGTCTGTCAAGACCTGTTTTGTCAGGTACGTCTGGAGGTATTGATCCAAAATTCATTTTAAATACTCAGGTCTACTTTACCTTGGAGCTGTGAAATAATTAATCTTCTAAACCAACGCAATCAAAAGATACAGTCGTTTATGTTCGACACTTCCAGCAGGGCTATTGCGTATCTTTTAAATGACAGTGGCTATCATATTGTCTATGGATTAACTGTCAAATTGGTTATGGTTTAGTACAAAATGGAACCATTTGACAGTAATTGATAGGCACTATAGGTTAGCCACTGTCATTTAAAAGATACGCAATAGCCATGCTGGAGGGAATCAAAACCTAAAGGGAAAGAAAGGAAAACGTCTTATAGCACAGATAAAGGAAACATTGCGAAAAGCATACAGTTTTAGTTATATCATAATTATTTATAATAAAAATATTTTTTATAATAATAATAATAATAATAATATTCCACAACTATCACACAACGCCATCTAGTCCCAAGCTAAGCAGAGCTTGTGTTATGGGTACTAGACAACTGATAAACATACTTATATATTTCTAAATACATACATATTATAGATAAATTACACCCAGACACAGAACAAATGATCGTGCTCATCACACAAACATTTGTCCTGGGTGGGAATCGAACCCACGACCTCCGGCATAGCAGTTAGGGTCACTAACCACTAGACCAACAGGCCAGTCAGTCATAATTATTTTAAACTTTCTTTGTACGGAACCCTCATAGCGCGATTCCGACTTGTACTGGGCCGGTTAGCCAAAGGCTATTTTTTACCACATTTCCACGATTTACCAAAAACAAACGCCACATCAAACCCGCAGGTTCCCATTCTTACATCAATTTCCTACTATTTAATCATTTTAGTCTGGATTTAAACCAACTACACTTAGATTCGAGACTGATTGAGTTTGATCCTGATCCAATCATTCCGTTTATTACAATATGCATAATAGTTTTGTAGATGAGCAGCTGATCCAACATTGCATAGTTTTTTTTGTCACAAAATCGATCGTATTTTGTCTGGAAAACGCTGCCTACTGAGGACCAGCTAGCCATAGATGATAGGGCAATTTCGCTGTAAAACTGTACAGGCCTGCATGAAATTGTGTTGGAGAAAACTTTACAGTTATCATTGTCATTTATTGTTACTTATACTTGTTAGTTTGAAGTCTGTGGCATCAAAGTCAAAGTCAAAGATTTATTTGAAAATAAATAGGGTTACAAAGGTTCTTACAACAGTAGTACAAGTAGCTTACGCATGAAACTAATTTGTTTTAGTTTGTTTTGGTTGTGAGTTTATAACTATGTTTAAACAAATCTAGAAACCATCGCGTAATTTTTAACGATTGTTATAGCTGACAAATTCAGCAGAAAAGTATGAATAAAAACTAACATCACTGTCTCCTATCGATTTATTCATTTTTTTCATCGGCAATATCAGAGACATCACAGATATTTAAATCATCCCAGAAACAAAGCAGGGCGGTCTATCTAGGGTGTAAACGAACCGTCCAGGAGGCACTCAACCAAGAATTCAAACTACCGTCCGTACCTAACGTCCGTCCGCCTTTTTTTTTTTTTTTTTTTTTTGGTGGGTGTAAAATCATCGAATAACCCCTCCCGCTCTTGGGCAGAGCGAAAGGGAGTGTCAGACTTCTACTGACTAAAAACCACCCATGTTCCTTCTTCGCCCTCTATGTCGAGGCCGCGATAACCGTTGGACTACCCGCGGCCCCGACAGGCGTCGGCCCTTTCGGGCCCCTCCCATGTTGCTGACATCTCTTTGAGGAGCGCGTGGAACACGAACGCGCCGTCGACACGGCCTGTTTTCGTCGTGAGACGGACGGACGGCGAGTTAGCCCATCACTCACCGTCCAAACGTCCGTCCGCCTTAGGACGATTTTTGTGCATTAAGTTTTAATAAATAAATAAAATATTGTGCTAATGGATGGCCTTCAATAGTAAGAGGGTCTCGGAGATATTTGAATAAAGTATAGTAATGTTTTAAAAGGATGACCAGACTTATGGAAACAGACGTGGATGAGGCCAAAGTCTCATCAAACTAGGTGTAGAGACAGTCAACGAATGCCCCACGATAGTTACAGTGCAGTCATTACTTACAACCCATTTTTTTATTGGGGGTGTGGGAAATCATCAAATAACCCCTCCCGCTCTTGGGCAGAGCGAAAGGGAGTGTCAGACTTCTACCGAAAAAAACCAGCCATGTTCCGCAGCCCCGACGTTATATTATATTATACAACCCATCGTAGATTTGTGGAAATGAGGGTATAGCTTACGATAGTGACTCGCGACTGCGACTTGCGACTGCGACTGCGACTTCCGTCTGCGACTACGACTAGCGACAGTGACTGCAAGGAAAACCAATAGAAATAAAGCATACCACTGCGACGCCCGCCCCTTGCGTAGCAACGATCCTCACGTGAAAGAAACGCTCGCATCACACAAGGTGTAAAGACAGTTGATAATGAATCGATTCTCCGGCTGTCTGTCAACGAATGCCGCACACAAAGTAACAGTGCGGTCATTACTTACAACTCTTTGTAGTATCGGGTCAGTGCCGGCTGGGTTCACAGCAAAGATGCGTTAGAACTGGATGAGAACTCTTCGATTCTTGACCTTATAAAAATTTACGAAATAAAACACATGAGACTAAAAAAATATATAGAAAAAAAATTGATGGGTGGAGTGGGAGAGTAAGGCCAGAGAAGATGGATGAATAGGGATGTTTAATGACTAAAAATATTTGAATCTAATAAGTCCGTCTGTTAGATTATCGAAAATTATTGGATACGTATTTTTTGTTTTATCAAATCAATAAAAATTGACGAAGATAAAACGCGTCTAAGATTTGAGTGCGGGTTTGTGACGTCACTCTCGGGTAGAAAATGTCATACAAATGTCGTAGAATATGACGTCACACGAGTTTTCAAAGCACTGTATCGTCTTCATTGTTTGTTTACGTGAAAAATTAAAAAATACGTGTCCAATATTTTTTGGAAATCTATCTGACGGACTAATTAGATTCTTTTTGCTAACTATCCTATTGTGTGAGGAATGATATAAAAGAGGAAGGAATAAATGATGCCATGACGTCTGGCAGGGGATAATGGTAAATGAAAAAGATGCGCCGGTTCCGGGTAGAGTGGGACAAGGCCAGAACGAAGTTAAAATAACAGAACCTAAAAAAAAAACCACTTAAATGTAAAAATAAGTTGACTTCCTGAAGTCAGATCGTCGCTTTTTTTTCATTATGGATAATAACTATAACTTATTTTTTGTGTTAAAATACAAAATCAATTTATTTAGGAATGTGTGTCACCGGATACCCGTTTAAAAAAAATAATTACCTTTTCTTCTATCAAACTTTTAATTTCACGGCTGTTGTCAGGTTTAGTCATTGCTTTACCAACCCACTTCTTAGTAATTGTAACAATAGTCTCCGTATGATAAAACACTGAACTTCTTTATCCTCTTACAGTAAAGCAACAAAAACTGCTAAACCCATTAAAAAATCACCGCCATCAAATACCACTAAATCAAATCATTCAATACTACACAATTAAATCTAAACCATTAAAACACACATCATTTTCATCAATACGATTTACCGCAAACCGCAAAACTCAATTAAAACAATGACAAACAGAAATATAAAATTGTAATCCTAAAAATATAAATCTATCCTACAACAGAAAATATTATGAATGCGTCTGTCTGTAAATTATTTTTTTTTCATTTACTGAATGCATACTGAAGTAAGTATGTATATATGTATCTATTATTTTTTTTGGCGGGTGGAAAATCATTGAATAACCCCTCCCGCTCTTGGGCAGAGCGAAAGGGAGTGTCAGACTTCTACTGACTAAAAACCACCCACGTTCCTTCTTAGCACTATATGTCGAGGCCGCGATAACGAGTGTACAACCCGCGGCCCTGCGCGGCAAGTATGTACTTACGGAAGCTTTACAATAATTGTAACAAAAAGTCATAAAAAATGTAACTGTCTAGTAAGTTTGTTTCGTTCCGTGGTTTTTCCGAAACGCCTAGACCAATTTGGACGACACTTTACCTGAGAGATTTTATTTTCGAAAAATGGTAAGTGTTCCGTGCAATAAAATTGATATAGGTCCCAGGTACCTTCCTATTTGTATAAGCATTTCCGGAATCGGACAAGACTTCTACATACTTACAGTACTAATTTTAATATCTGGATCTTCAAAATGTATGTATCACAAGACCATTTCCACGGTTAGTCACGGCAGTACACGTAAACGCGAAAAATCCGAAATCCACGCAAGCAAAGCAGCTGGCAATAGCTAGCTAGAAATCTACTAGTGTATCTTATCCAGTGATCGTATAATCCGTGACGGTCAGATCGCGAATGGCATCATCATTGAATGCTGCGTCATTTGACTTCGCCTGGCTTTAGAATCAAATAGAATAGGATGATCATTTGCAAGGAACATGGTCTTTTTGCCCGACTGCCAAGGAAGGATAACCCTTCCTTGGCAGTCACGCACATACACACACATTCACACACAGAAGAACTTATGTTTTTCGCGTGTTTCTTCTGTGTGTGTATTTGTTTGTAAGGTATAACCTCGTTCCCGTCGGGACTGCGGGTTGTTCGTAAGAGATACCGCGGCCTCGACATAAAAGGGCTAAGAAGGAACATAGGTGGTTTTTACTTTTTAGTCAGTAGAAGTCTGATACTCCCCTTCGCTCTGCCCAAGAGCGGGAGGAGTTATTTGATGATTTTCCAAAGCACAAAAAAAAGGATTATGATTTTCGCGTGTTTCTTGTGTGTATTTGTTCGTATGTTATAACCTTGTATCTTCCAAAGGTCTGAATGGATATCGATAGTTAGGCTTGTAATCCAAGTTCTATTGGAAGGTTAGTCACAGGTGTACCTAACAGCACGCGACCCACATTTTAATTTTCGGAGTTAGTTTGAAAGACTCACCGTGGTCCTGAAACGCAAAGGGCATTAGAAGGAATACGGGTGGGTTTGAGTCAGAGTCTAAAACTCCTTTCTGCCCAGAATGGAAGGAGTCATTGAATAGATTTTCATTCTTAAAAAAGGGGCCTATTGCCATCACCGAGCACGAACTTAGTGGATACTACTAGAAATAGCTTATAGCAAAACCCACTATCACCTTAGCCAACCCGGAAATCAAACCACATTTCGGGGACTCCATGCACAGATTAACGAAGCAGAGGAGTCTTCTCTAAACATTCACAACCACGAAACTATCAAAAACATCAGAACTCACCGCTCATATTTAACAATAGCAATTACTGTACCTTGCCGATAGCATCGGTTCCGAATCGATATAATATCGACAAGTATCGATTCTAAATCGAGAAGTATCGATATAATCTACACGATGACAGGTATACCGCTATTGTTCTATTTTGACTATTAGTTATTCGTTTTGTTAATGCTGTTATTTTCTTTGGATGTTTGAAATGGACACCTGTAGTAGATTAAAGGTAGATAATGTTGAAAATAATTGTCTGTCTCGTTGCTCGAGTGGACACAAGCTCGACTACTGGCCATGAAGACCTGGGTTTGAACCTCGGGACGGGAAAAGTGTTTTTCTATTCTATCAGAGCTTCCAGTCCTACCGGATGCAGCAGAATGCCAGTGTTTTTTAAGGAACAAGAGGAGCAGGTAGCCCAGCGGTGGCGGCGCCGACTTGCGAACAGTGAGTCGTGGGATCGAACCAAGTCAGGATCAAAACTTTGTGTAATTTATTTAATCGCCACAGCTCTAAAATAGTGTAGAAACAATCATGAAGGAACCGTCATGCATTAGAACCAAAACAAATCGAAGACATGTGACATCTATCAACACGCACGGGGCCCGCGTGGTGGATTATAGCCCATCCCACTCTTAGAGAGGAGGCCTGAGTCCTAGCAGTGGGTACATTATGGGGTACTGATGATGATGAAGGAACGTCCTGGAGGTGCTCCCTATCTGACCTACGTAACTCTGTTAACGCTGGTTAATACGGTAACCGTTATGGTTATGCGTCAGTAAGATTAGTTGACGACATGTATCGACATTCAAAGATCTACAAATATCAGACGGAACCAATGTCTTAACGTGGTTTCCGAGGCACGGAGGAAACTCGGTACGTAATGGGTGGGCACCCATCCACGTACCAACCTAGGCAAGCGCAGTTTAACCTTAAGATTGATACGAGCCGCTGTTTATTTTTAGCTACAAGTTTAAAAGAATTTAGTCCCCGAAAAATTCTGACTAATGATTACTTGAAATCAATAAAAACCGCATATTTTTTCTGCGAATCAAATATTTATCAAAGGAAATAATAGTTTTTAGATTAATTATGAATGTAGCAAACGATCCCGCTGTGCAAATACTGTGGGTGATGTAGGGTATGTGTGCCAGTTGTCATCCGTTGTAAAACCTGTTTATTTTATGTATAAAATAAATAAAATTTGTATTTTCATCCTGATAGTCCTTATTTAATCTACCTATTAGAGTAATTCGGAAAACATTAATAATAATTAATTAAAGATGATACAAGTTATTTACATTCACAATCCACGCAAGTCTAAACCTTCCACCACATATTAAACATCAAAAAGAAACAAAACCAAGTTTAAACTAATCTGGATTAAAAGCGAAACATTTAGTCAACTGTTTAATATACTAAATAAACTCACTCGTGTTAGTTTAGGCAGTGAATTAAGTTTGGCACGCGTTTGATACTAAACCGCGGCCTTCTAAACATGGGCCTAAACCAATGGACTGACAGTTTATTGAGCTTCTAATGTTTTGAATTTGGCATCCGTTTATTTATTTTTTGGTGTAGGTACAAAAGTGATTTAAAGGCGGACTTAATGCCACAAGGTGTTTCGAAACTTCAAGTCAAATCTACCCATATTGTGATAGGGTACAAAAAAAATTGTTTTGTTTTATTTGTGAAATTCAAAGCAATTATTTCAACTAGATCATCACAGGCACTTTTCACAAAATGTCAAACAAAATATAAAGAAAGCAAAGCTACAGTCACAGTGACAGTCACAAGCGTTATATAAGTTTAACTTGTGAAATTGCTGAAGTTGCCCGTTCCAAAGCGTAGTCTATAGCTATAGAGAAAAATGAGCAACAAACTCCTTGGACATTCTTATAAATCAAAATATTGTTATAAAATCTTGGTAACATAATTCATGTGGAGATTACATCTACATATACTCGTTCGTTTAGTAATAAACAGCAATTACCTTGCAAAATTCTATTCCCCATTCCATATCCATAGAATTTTTCCTCAATATAAAAAACTCAATCATAAAGACTTAAATAACAATTTATCGACATCAAAGCGACTCAATTCAAACCGATTACAAATGTGTTTTATTTAAAATTACAATTTCACCAAATAAATTGAGGGGCCGACAACAGGGCGGTTCACCTGACATCCGTCTTTTTTGTGAAATGTTTTGTGATTCATCCTTGAGTCATAGCTCTCCGATACGCTGTTAGTGATATTTATATCTTGCTAGGGTATTAATGAAGCCAGCTGTAGGTAGAAAACAACTGGTTCCCAGAAGTATAGGTAATTTTAGTTACAGTACCTACTTAGTATAATATTCAAGACATCCTGAATGTTGAAAGCCAGTACGCTTAGGTATGTTCAAGAATTTTATTATAATCATGTCTGGTGCATATTTTTTGTTGGAGAATATCTCTGATTAAAATTGCGAGTCTTTGGTCAACTGGACCCACTCAAAATAGACTGACGGGATTAGTCGACAAAGGCACGTTTTGATTAGTTCTCTGGATTAGCGGGTGGTAAGCTAAAATGTTTTTGCCGGTCAATATACTTTTTAAATTATATAACTTATAATTTAAAATATTGACCGGTAAAACATTTTAGCTTTGTCTGTACGAGGCAAATGCACCTGTGATGCCTCTGATATTGCAAAAGGTCAGACTTTCAAAGATAGAAATTGGTGTCCGACAGAAGCTTTCTATTTTTTATTTATACTTGTATGCAGATGGATGGGACGCCAACGCTGTGACGGTCACCACGTATACAAATCATAATTCTGAGTAATCCTACATAGAAATTTTAATAATAATAACCGATAAAAAGGATACGTCCTCTGGTTAGCCCTCTGCCCTCTGCGTGTTTCTATTACAATGCAAAACACAAAAATAGGGATGTTTACTGACTTAACAAAAATATGATTCTAATTAGTCCGTCTGTTAGATTATCGAAAAATATTGGATACGTATTTTTTGTTTTATCAAATCGGTTAAAATTTGACGGAGATAGAACGCGTCAAAGATTTGAGTGTCATACTAATGTCTTAGAATATGACGTCACACGAGTTTCCTAAGCACTGTATCGTCTTCATTGTGTGTTTACGTGAAAAAAAAAATACGTCTCTAATATATTTTGGAAATCTATCTGACGGACTAATTAGATTTTTTTTTTAATTACCCTATTACTATAAAAATATCTTTTATAGAATTTAACTCTCTGTCAAACCTTGTCTCATCCATACTGTCAGTCAATCATTATTAATGTTACACTGCAAGTAACAATCAGTTATGCCAATGCTCGACATTGGCATTACCTAGTATATTTATATTTCGATCTCTAATCTGTCTCGATGACCTAGGAATGTCATATTAATTTGTCTTGTGGTAATACATAAGATTGAGTGATATTTCGTTTTACTACACATACCATAACATCACGCTTAAAATCCCCGAATGGTTAGGTAGAGGGTGTACTTAATAGTACGGCCGTATTTCGTCAGCTACGTTTCCCATGTAATACCCCTATAAACTTATACTTACAGGTATATATTTGCCAAATTAAAGCCCCTTGCTCCAGTACGAATTTACTAATTTACTTATTTACTCCAATTTTACTTGAAATTGTAACCCCATGTTTAATTTATTTTAAGTCACTATTTTACTTTAGTTATTTTAAGACAAAATTGTAGGGGTTTTGAATAAAACATTATTACATGGGACAAAAACATGCGACCGCGTATTTAATCATCAACCGGGCTTAAATCCAGATTCCGTAGTTGCTACAGGAAAAATATTAAATATTTAAACTAACATGATCACTAACCTCTGTCTAAGCCTTCGCCTGACAAGCGTGATGTTATTTTTTGTTAAGATCACTAACATTGTCATAAACTCTTTTTAGGGGGGGGGACCATCATATAACCCCTCCCACTCTTGGGCAGAGCGAAAGGGAGAGTCAGACTTCTATTGACAAATAAACACCCATGTTCCTTCGTAGCCCTTGGCCGAGGCGGCAGTATCTCTTTCAAAAAACCCGCAGCCGCAACTCGAAAATTATTCCACGGGAAGATAAAATCGGGATAAAAAAACTATCCTATGTGTTAATCCAGGTTATAAACTATCTGTGTACCAAATTTTATCGAAATCCATTTAGTCGTTTTTGCGTGAAGAAGTAACAAACATACACACACAAACTTTCGCCTTTATAATATTAGTGTGATTATGACTTGTCGGCAGGTTGTGATAAGGTGATCGAGTGGTATGTTGTTTTGCTAATGGGGTAATTAATTAAAACCATCTTCTAATTCACAGATTTACAATTTCGAGATCGTGGGACACTTTAGCATAGCAGATTAACAACCCAGTACAGTGTGTTTGGTGGATCCATTAATCTTTTCTTTGGTATTAAACTCCCTCTCCTTCCATCACTCACCCTTTTAGTGGTGGCTTAGTGGTGGCGGCCCCGACATACGAACAGTGAGTCGTGGGTTCGAACCCCGTCAGGCGCATTACTTTGTGTAATTTATTTTATCACCACTGCTCTCAAAACGGTGAAGGAAAAAACTTTACCAAAAAATTCGAAGACATGTGACATCTACCAATCCACACTGGGCCGCGTGGTAGATTATAGCCCATCCCTCTTATAAAGAGGAGGCCTGAGTACCTGCAGTTTGAACAATATAGGCTGATGATGATGATGATGATGACTCTTTTAGTTACATGCGATTCGTTTCTCCTCATCACATATCAAACCACGATTGATTAAAACCGTGTTGGAATTGTTGACGTTCCTGCCAAAATATTGAGAATCCTAAAAGCTTTATAAAGATTTATAACCACAGTGTCGGCTACATTTATCAAACATAGATTTTAAGATATTATCCTAGTATTAAATACATAATTTACATAAGATATCGACACCAATACTTAAACCAAACAACATAATTTGTGATTACCACAAACAAATGTATGGAAATAAAAAATATGTTGACATTTTCGTTAATGTTGTCGCATTAGCCCCAAGAAGATTAATTTTAGTAATATGTCAAGTGTCATTTATTAATGCTATTATGACATTTGGTGAATTCCTTTTGATGTCAAAGGTAGGCATGTGTGGTTTTCTAAGAAACTGGTCGCAAAGTCTAATAAATCAATGTTTTTTTATTATTTTATTTAATGGTAGATAATATGATAAGCCTGTGCCATCATCATTTGACTAACCTTTTCACAAGTACCGCTTCCAGTCTAGCCGGATACCGCTGAATACCAGTATTTTACATGGAGCGACTGCCTATCTGACCTCCACAACCCAGTTAATATTGAATAAGATACCCTCAATGACTATTTGGTAACTAGAACAAATTTCCGTACGTTCAAGCATTTTTGTCATACCTATTATTGGAATAAATAACAGCTCACAACTTAGGACCCAGTAATATTAATGACAACAATATCCGTGGTGCTAGGCAACTGGGCTTATCCCAGTTGTAAACGTCCCTGTGTGCCTATTGGCCTTGTTCTGTTCTGTCTCCTGCTGATATGGAGGGAAGTGATTATATGATAGTGAGGAAGACTTTTCTGATTAATTTCGTTGCGGGATCCAAGACAGGTCAGGACACAGGACAGGATTTCTCTGGACTTTGTAGAGCTTTATTGTCTCGGCGCTTTTCTTGTGGTCGCCACTGTTGATTCTGGCTTACAGGAGTTACAGTGGTTTGGGAATAGTGAGGCGGGCTTGTCCTATTAAAAAAAAGACTGGTTGTACAACTTTCAGGCAACTGACAATCTGTAACAAATGTCAAAGATCCACCAGATTATTTTTGAGGAATGGTGGAAAGTCAGTATGTAACGAATAGTCAGGGTTATCAATCCACAGACCGATTTTGGCAAGAGCTACTTACTAATTATCTATGAGGACACCATGTTAATCTAAATGTAAAACATACGCTTTCCGAGAAGAGGCCTTTGTCCAGCAGTGGGAGAGTTATAGGCTGGTATTATTGAAGGACAATGATGCGTCATACATCCACGGACCGACCTTGGGAATCGCTGCTTATTACTAAGTTATGACCATTTGAAGCTAAATGTAAAACATAAACCTTACAAAAAGTGGACATTGCCCAGTTTTAGAACAGTAATAGAATGGTATTATTAAAGGGCAGGAGAATTATGACTCTAAGAAAGCAGACTTTCTACTAATAAGCGTTGAAAGGGCAACAAAAGTCGCGTGCAGCAAACGTAGGGACATAATTATCGTGGGTAACAGCGACAGATCGACAAAGTGAGGTAATGTACACGCGCTATGTGCAAGCTGGTGGTGACAAGTGGAAATATTAGGTGGACGCGCCGTAGAGGGGAGCGGGTGTCCGTTGTGTCACGAGAAGTTTTGAGATAGATCAAAATAAGCCATAAAAATGTCTTAAATGTATGGGAAGATTTATAAAACCATGGTTAGACCTGCTGTCGTATATGGATCAGAATGTTGGGCCACAAAAGTGATAAATGAAAGGCAATTGCATGTGGCTGAGATGAGAATGCTAAAGGCGATGTGTGGAACGCGAATAGATAAAATTAGGAATAAGTACATAAGAAGAAGTCTGATAGTGGAGCCTTTGAATGAAAAGTTGCGTGGTAATCGATTGTCGTGGTATGGGTATGTGATTCGAAGGAATGAGGAAAATGTTGGGTATGAATGTAGATGGCTATGTGAGAAGAATACGACGAAAGAAACGATGGATGGACTGTGGATGAATGGCTAGAAAGGACGTGACTGCTGACGAAAAGTATGGAAGAAGAACACATGTTACGCCGACCTTAAATATATAGGGATAAGGGCAGGATAATGATAATGACCTTTTAATTTGTTAATCTTTGACAGCCAAAAAGCCTGGCAACCAAGCCACCGACCTATTCTAATAATAGGGCAGTGTTACAACAGCCTGCTCACAGCGTGCCACCCTAGCCAGCCAATGACAGCTAACCATAACCATGCCACTCTAGCAAACCATAGCCTTGCCACTCTAGCATACCATAGCCATGCCACTCTAGCATACCATAGCCATGCCACTCTAGCCAGCCAATGACGGGCAACGACTCGCGAGCCAATCACAGTCAAGCGAAGACACCGCCATAACCACCGGATGCCTCCGGTGGGGATATCAGTCTATATAATGCCCTGTAAGCTCAGTTTCGAGGTCTTGTCGCGCTCGATTGTGAAACCTGTAAGTCGAGACTCTGTCCAAATAAAATAATAAATCAGTTCCTGTCTATTTTTTACCACTGTCGTTACAGTCAGAAGTGGTATCGAAAAAAAAAAAAAACCTACGATAAAACGACGCTCTGCTACTTAAAAGTCAACGGCCACCTACAGTAGGTGGCCGTTGACTTTGACGTTGGAGGACGAGGTCTGAAAATTCAAACGAAGAACGTTGATGCACACCGCCTGCAAGGAAAATATTGTCTCCCATCCCAGTATCACAGGGCATAAATTGAAAAAGCAGGCCACAATCTGGATGGAACACGAAGCGCCTACCCTCAGTATCGCATTGGTCATTCCATAATTTGACCTTGAAAACGAAGACTGCGGCCAGTAACCACCTGTGAGACACTTTGAGTTTCAAGAAGTATCCATCTCTCTGCCAGCAACGGTTCTACGGTAAATTAAGACTACCTAAAGGTTGTCAACAGCAACCAAGGACATGAAAGGAAGGAACCGTCCTACTTCACGCTGAGAGCTGCCAGGAACCATGCATAAATAACAAGGTCAGTAAACATGCCAATATTTGCCAAATTAGCCAAATGCCATTAGCCAAATATATAAGCCAAATGTGTTTTACCATGGAGTGCCCCATGAGTTGATAATTATGCGAATCGTAGACAAAATAATTTGGTAAGCCCGTTAAGTAAATAGAATCATAGTCACTTAATCAGTATATTATTTGGTACAAAAAATGTTTTACGAGTAGGTACTAGTTGTGTACTAAGGAGTTGAGAACTTTAGATGTACATATTTAGTTCAAGTGCGCATTAGATTATCCAACAATAACAATTCCAAAGTAAATCATGTAGATCAGATACTTATAAATAGCTACAATAATTTTATTCCACTAATAACAGAGATATAGATAGCATTCCTTGGCGATCTCTTGCTACCGCCAGCCGATATTCAAACAGTTTTAGACTTATTGGATATAGTTCTTGACAAATTGAAAACGAGGAACTTAAAATTAAATATGAGGAACTGTTAATTTTTACATATTTCTTAATTAGGGTATAAAACATCATCTGATGGCATTCAACCAGGTTAATTTAAGTTGATCGTCTTAATTTCTCATCCCGAGTAATGTAAACGAAGTGCGTCAGTTTATTCTATCTAGTTCTATCTAGTTAATAAAGAAAGTCCATTCATAATTTAGCAATAATAGCTCGCCCGTATAACAAACTAACAAAAAAGAATACGATGTGGGTATGAGGCAAGTCACATAATCATGTTATGTAAATAAAATAAAAAATGTTATAGGTATTAGTGATTATTTAGGTACGATCCTAGTTTTCCAACAGAAATTCATACGTATTGCAGGTATTGCAGCTTATCTTGTATAAAGTAGATTGACGGTAGTTTGCGCCCTGTCTTTTAGTTTAGTCGCGTTACAAGTCAGAAAGAGTGTTTATCACGATTTTGGGCTTGAATCCCTTGCAGTGATGAAATTGTTGCTAAGATTTCGTATTATGTGTTATGAAAAAATGTCCATGTAATTCGGAATGTACTGCAGTACGCGATACAATGACTAAACATGATCATAAGACATGTATTGCCCGATATTACTATTCACTATGGTGACCGATGAGCCAAAGCCCAAGCAAGCTAAAACTAAAGCCAAAGTCAAAGTCTATGCCTATCTTTGGTTCTGCCTTAGGTAAGTAGATCGTTCGATAGATGCCGTTTATTGTGTACCATTTAGAAGTGAACGATTAGTTCAGTACTGTGCAATGACAAGATGAAAAGCCGAAAAGTAGTATTGTTTTACTGCGAAGTGGATGTACAGATACCTATAGTGCGTAGTTGTGTAATCGTTGATGGTAGGCTATAACGTAAACAAACCTTTACGGTACCAGATTAGTTGTGTGAGTTGTGACAAACTTCGCGCGATGGAAAATATTACAAAATGCATCATGACAATAACAAGGAGTAAAACGAAGTTCTGAATTTTATAAATATCAACAAAATTTCTGATTTCCAAAAATAACCCGATTTAGAAGTAAATATTATTATGTGACGTCATGTTTACATTGTGCGTACTGTAAAGGGGATAATGTAGGAAAGAGGGTTATGATATCCAATTCTAAATCTAACTTAGCTCTGATAATACATGATGTCCTGAAACGAGGCTGCGCCTGTGGGTATCTTGGGGGCCAGAGTTGCATTAACTTAACATTAGTACTTAATAGCTTTAAACACATAAAATTATATTGGAAAAATAGAAAAACGTATTCGTGTGTAGTGTGTTAGTGTGTATAAGTAATGAAGTTTTGCCATCGACACGCTAAGAATTATATATGTGTGAGTGCATGTGTGTGTGCGGGCGTTTAAAGGTATGATGTAATTAACTTAAATTGGTTCTTCCGTTTCTTCATCCGATAGTTTGGCAAAACAGTTTATTTATCTTTTCTTACATGAAAGGTGTTTCATGTTTCTAATATCGCAGATATTAAGGAGTTCTTATAATACTGTTAATATTACAACCGGGTACCTATAAGTCTTACGATTTATCCCAGATCGGGTTTCTAAACCAGTGCAATCTAGGCGCGGTAGGGTTATCTCAGATTAGAATAGCTGGAAAGAAATGGGACGTAACTTAGATACAAGGTGAAAAATGATAATTCAAATTCAAACTCTTTAATTCAACAAAATGACTTAACGACTAGGGTTAGTAAACTTAGTGACAAGGCAAAAAAAATAAAAGGAAAGGAAATATGTTAATAGTGTGATTTACAAAAAAAAACTATGATTATGTACTTTGGCGCCAGGCGATGACTACCAAATGGCGGCTTAAATGCTTAAATGCTTTTAACATCACGCATGTAATACCCAATGGGTTAGGCAGAGGTATACTCATGAGTACACACACATTTCGCTAGTAAATTGAAATGAATTAAAAAGTGCTTATTCATGGTTACATCCGTGTTATAAGGCATATTACTTCTGCCATACTGTAAAACAGTTATATTTAATTTAAATGTAACAACTTGTTAGTACGTTTCCATCAATAACAACGACACTTTTACTTACAACTAAACACATTTATTGAACACAAAAGTTGACTATAACGTAATGCTATAACATTTAAGTTGCGTTAAAACACTTCAATTAATAGCGGTGAAGCCGCAAACATAAGGTAGTATGGCATAAATATATACTTATACAACAATAAATAATCATAAATGGAATCTACACATCTCTTGTAATGAGGTTTTTACATAGGTGTTAAAAACAAACTTCCCTAACTTATTTTTAAAAGACATTTTCGTGGTACAGCTATTTTCTAAATCGTAAGGTATGTCGTTAAAAATTGTTGGTACTAAGCATTTCCTACATCTTTGTCCATATTAATTAGTACAAGTGGGTACCTATTACAAATTTTCTTATGCATTTATTCCTTTTCCTTCAGCTTAAAGTTCCATGCTATAGGGGGCGAGCCAGGTTAACTCTTGTTTGTTAGAGGATTTGTTTTCTGGCCATATTATGTGATATTGAGGAGTTAGGTAATGATTGACGTAAACTAAGAAGTATGAAAGGTCATATTATATGATACAACGGGTTTACAGGTTTAGTATCCGCTGTCACATATCGTAGCAGTGCTTTTGTCTGATAGCACCAGTAGTGTGAACGAATAATTGAAAACCGAAGATTTCATAAATCTTCTGAGAGGTCTATTGCCCCATTTTAACTTGGTTTTTCTGAGCTGACTTGTAATCACTGTTTTCTTGTTTCCATTGCGGGAGCAATTGTTCCAGGACGGCCGAATGTTACAACAGCCTGCTCACAGCGTGCCACCCTAGCCAGCCAATGACAGCTAACCATAACCATGCCACTCTAGCAAACCATAGCCTTGCCACTCTAGCATACCATAGCCATGCCACTCTAGCATACCATAGCCATGCCACTCTAGCCAGCCAATGACGGGCAACGACTCGCGAGCCAATCACAGTCAAGCGAAGACACCGCCATAACCACCGGATGCCTCCGGTGGGGATATCAGTCTATATAATGCCCTGTAAGCTCAGTTTCGAGGTCTTGTCGCGCTCGATTGTGAAACCTGTAAGTCGAGACTCTGTCCAAATAAAATAATAAATCAGTTCCTGTCTATTTTTTACCACTGTCGTTACAGCAGTTAACAAAAAAAAACTAATTATTCCGTCACGTCAGGTAGAAAAATAAAAAATATTGGACACGTATTTTTTATTTTTTCACGTTAACAAACAATGTAGACGATACAGTGCTTTGAAAAATTGTGTGTCGTCATATTTTAAGACATCAGTATGAATTTTTTTACCGGTGAGTGACCTCACAAACGGGCTCTCATATCTTTGACGCGTTTTATTTTCGTCAATTTTCATTGATTTGATAAAACAAAAAATATGTATCTAATATTTTTCGATAATCTAACAGACCGACTAATTAGAATCACATTTTTTTTAAATAAATTTCTGCTTCTGTACCTTATGCACCTAGAAAAAGTGACATTCTATAAACTTTAGAATTAAGAACATCTGATGAGCCTTTCCCCACTTATGTTGGCTACTGACTGTCTATCTGACTTCCACAGCCCAAATAGTACTAGGTAGGCCATACCCAGAGTTAAGATAAGACTGGGGGTAGTAGGTACGAATCATCGTTAGTTAATATGTCAATAGCAGTCATTGACCCACCTACATTTATTAAAGTTCTTAACTTTGAAATCCAAAAGTAAGCCTGTTCATGTCTTGAATCGTCATCTATCGTGATATTCAACATTTTTTCTAACAAAAAAACGATACAAATGGTTCATTTGTTTTGCTTCGTACGAAGAGATAATAAGAAAAGGGCAATGACCGCTATTGTCATCTTAATTTTCAGCAACTATAGTGGAAGTTATTTAAATGCACCCCTGGCTAAGGTCCTATAAATAAATTAACAATGACTGAAAATTAAAGTGTGAAAACGCTGCATTCAAATGAGATTAAGTATTAATACCTTTTTACATGAGATTCCACTTTATCTCGATTGAGTATTCATTTTATTTGCCTTTATCTCGGGGTGCAGGGAGAAAACAGTTTGTTTTGTTTTTTCCTACGTCTACTGGCTAATTGCAAATGGGATTTCCATCTAGGATTTGTGCCCGGCTGATGATAATAGGCTTACCCGCACCGCAATAATAATGACAATAATATCCGTGGTGCTAGACAACTGAGCTTATCCCAGTTGCATAATGTCCCTATGTGCCTATTGGCCTTGATCTGTTGTCTCCTGCTGATATGGAGGGAAGTGGAAATTATGTTTTTCCTACTCCTCCGCTATTTGTTTTTGATTATTTTCGTTGCGGGGTCTAAGACAGTTAAATTATTTCTCAGGGACTTCATCGATGTTCATTGAGTCGACGCTTTTATGTTGGTAGCCGCTGTTGCTTCTGGCTTTCAGGAGTTACAGTGATTTGGGAATTAGGGCTTACCCGCACCACATTACTGGTGAAATGTGGATACCCACATTGCCTAACCCATAGGTAATAGGGTAGTTGACAAAAAAATCGAATTAGTCCGTCAGATAGACTTCCAAAAGTAATTGGACACATTTTTTTTTTCGCGAAATCAAAAATTGTAGACGATACAGTGCTTCGAAAACTCGTGTGACATGAAGCTTAGTCAGAGGCTCATGTGCCTCATAAATTATGACACAAGGATAGGAACCAAATAAACGATAAAAAAAGAAGACTGCGTATTACAGTCTTCTTTTCTATCGTGTTCCCGCTGAAGCGACTAAAAATACTTTTATATGCCCTGCGAATATTTTTTTAATTTTTTTCAAACTGGACGGTGATTGAAATTTATTTTTATTATATAAATTTCACATCTAAATAAAATTAAAACTCAGTGTCTACGCCTTAGGCTCTTTTGAAAATTGGTATTTAAATTTAAAATTTGGGTCTTTTTTTACTAAATTTAGGGGTCTGAAAGGATAGCAGAAGACCCTTCCAGTCGACCATTTCAATTTGGCACACGATGCCCCAAGCACCCTGTTTTTCTATTGGTCAAACATTTTTAAAAAGCTCTTAAAACAAGAAAGTATCACTTGGAAAAAAAAACCGTACCGTCCATCGCAACGAAAACGCACAAAAACCAGTTGTGACCATTTAATCGCCCATAGGATCTATTAGCTTGAAATATTCACAACATTAGCATAACTTATGCCCCTGTCTCTGCCCATTTGACATCTCTATCTTATTTAACTATAAAAAATCGATGTCATCTATGTCTGTGGTTTAAAAAAGTTGGTATGCAAAATGTCTTTGGTATTTTTTTGGGTATTGTAAGTAATCGGTTGTCTAATAAATGTCTATGGTAGGGACTTTTTTTGGTAAGTTTTTATGGGTTAAGTTGATTTGTGTAGTTTCTAAGTGGTCTTGACACATTTGCAGGCACTAACTAACAAATAAGTAGGTCTTTAACAGTCGCTACAGTCGAGTCTTACCAATGGGTATTAAATTACCCAAAATACTAATAGGGTTGTGGAGTTCAAATAGGCAGTCGCTCCATGTAAAATACTGGTATTCAGCTGCATCAGGTTAGGTTGGAAGCCGACTATCAAAGTAGTTGTTTATTTATTTAAACTTCATGTACAAGAGTGGCACATAGATGGACTTAATGCTAATAAGTTCTCTACCAGTCAACCATTTTTTTTTGGGGGGTGAGAAATCATCAAATAACCCCTCCCGCTCTTGGGCAGAGCGAAAGGGAGTGTCAGACTTCTACTGACTAAAAACCACCTATGTTCGTTCTTAGCCCTATATTTCAAGGCCGCGGTATCTCTTACAGCATTTCGCAGCCCCGAAGACGTACTAGTCAACCTTAGGGTCAAATAGGATAGCACTGTGTTGGAGTACAAAAAATAAATAAATTGAAAACCATTTTGTAACCAAACCAGTTTAAAGCTAGCCTATTATTCTATTAAATCTTCGAGCTTCATAGACAGCCTCGTTGGTCTAATGGCCGCAAGCACGACGTAAGCATGTCTTCGGTTCGATTCCCTCGTCAGGCTAAGTGTTGTTGTGTTTTCCATCAAAATAATCTCAATAGTAGCCACGGTTGGTGCTAATAGACTCGACCTCTATTACTTGTGACTTAAACATTACAAAATGTGGGTTTCCGTTCAGGTAGCCACACCTTCGGCGGCGGCGACCTTTCGCGTCCAGCCCTGGTGCAAGCCATGGTTCAGGGCGAGGAGGAATGGGACGTCGTCGCCTCCTTCTGCGAAGCAGTGATGCTAGCGAAAGAGGTGGCGGAACGTGAGAGGGAGAGAACCTCTCATCCCAGCCGCCGTGGAAGGCGCTCCGGGCGTCGGGGGCCACGTGATGGCTTCCGGCCACCGTAGACGCGGCCCTGTGGATGGTGAGTGATGGGCTAGTTTGCCGTCCGTCCGTCTTATGATGACGACAGGCCGTGTCGACGGCGCGTTCGTATTCCACGCGCGCCTCAAAGAGATGGCAGCAACATGGGAGGAACCCGTGGGGGCCGACGCCCGTCGGGTCTGCGGGATATTGTAAGAGATACCTCGGCCTCGACATAAAGGGTTAAGAAGGAACATGGGGGTTTTTTAGTCAGTAGATGTCTGACACTTCCTTTCGCTCTGCCCAAGAACGGAAGGGGATATTCGATGATTTTAAACCTACACCACTATCATTAACACTAAAAACGGGATATTAACCATATTTTCTGTTTGTTTAGAGTTTCCAATAGTTCAGCGCTGTTACATGCACCATGCTAATGGAGAAGTTTTTCCTCTGTAGGTACATCTCTAACTAACCCTCTGGGGATTTGAGAGGTGATCAACAATATAATGATTTAAAAGAGTGTACATGGAGTTTCTTGCCGTTCTTCTCATGAGACCAATGCTTTGAAATGGGCAACTACAGAACACTAACAGTTATTATGCCTTGTGACCGGGACTGTAGCTTAGTTTATTTAGTAACTACTTATTTATTCGACTATTCAAAAGAGCATGTAACTATCCTACTTGAAATAAATGTTTTGATTTTGATGTCACGTTATGTAAAAAAAAAACTAATGCAAGACCTAGTTGAATTCGCCTCGCTAAAACATCACAAAATGTAATCAATTAGCAATGTAGCCGTACATCAAACGGCAACCGTCCCGCTTCGTGTTACAAACTGTAAAACGAACAGACAGACAGATCGCGCAATATTGTGCCACGCCCGCTTCCGATGGACAACACTAGTGCTGCTGTAGAGTGGGGAAAAGGTATAGAGTTGGCGTTTTGAGGCACGTGGAAGCTACGCCGCGCGCCGCGCCATAGCGCACAAAACTCTTATGCCTAAATACATAGTTTTAACAAACACGATTTGCAGGTTACCTTTTAAGCAAGGGGATGCTTGTGTTATGGCTTTAGAAATATACTTTTACTCACTTTTTTGGATCTATATCTATGTTTGCTATGAAATTAATGGCATTAAATTCCACAAGACCTAAAAATTCTTCATAAACAAGCATCTTTTCCTTATCAGGGTAGCTAAAAAAAAAAATCTAATTAGTCCGTCAGATAGATTTCCAAGAAATATTGGACACATAGTTTTTCTTTTTTCACATAAAAAACAATGAAGACGATACAGTGGTTTAAAAGCCCGTGTGACGTCATATTGCGTGACATTTTTTACCAGAAAATGAATGTCAGAAGCCCCACTCATGATCTTTAACGCGTTTTATTTTTGTCAGTAAGGGATCGGACTGACTCAACAAAATATGATTCTGTTTAGTACGTCAGTAAGATTATCGAAAAATATTGGATTATTACGTGTTTTTTGTTTTAACAGAATCATATTTTTTTTGTCAGGATAATCGCTATTACAAAAGGTAAAGGCTATGAAACTTAGTACTCAATTACGCTAAAAATGTTGTTGGGAATCGACTGTTTTTGGGTGAAACATCATGTTTTACGGAATGACTCAATATTGTAGTATCAAAACATAAGATAATAGATGCTCATCATCATCTGCCTAGCCTTTTCCCAACTATTTTGGGGTCGGCTTCCAGTCTAACCGGATGCAGCTGAATACCAGTATTTTACATGGAGCGACTGCCTATCTGACCTCCACAACCCAATTAATACTAGGTAATACGATACCCTTTGGTAAGACTGGATGTCAGACTTGATCAGGTCACTGACTACCCGTAACGACTGCCAAAGATCTATATATGGCACCCGGGACCAACAGCTTAACATGCTTTCCGAGGCACGGAGGAAACTCTGTATGTAATGGGCGGTCACCCATTCACAGATCGACCTAGGCAAGCGCAGCTTTACCTAAAGACCGACCTGAGTGGCAGTTCTTATTAAGCCACGAGCTCCTCGATATTACATCTATTCGCATCTAAGATAATAGATGCTAATAGATGTAATTTTTCATTGATGACACGTATGTACATTCATTAAAAACTATAAAATAAACTAACAAGAAACTATAAAAGGGCATCGAAATACTGCTCCTCAACGCTGTCAGCCGGTAATGTGCCCAAAAGACTGGCGGCATTGCCACGTTGTATGGCAACGCTTAGCAAATAGATGTAATGAATAGTAAGTAATGGCTGGTATTTGGTATTCTGTAAGACTTTACGGTCCTTGGTTGTCATCTCCTACTGGTTCTTGCCAATTTTCTGCTACATAATCTACGAGTGTAAGCTTGCACAGTAATCTGAGGCTGTCGTATTGCAGCTCGCCGTCCGCGTTCGTCTTATGACGACGACAGGCCGTGTCGACGGCACGTTCTATTATTGAATCGTATAGGCTATGTAAGTAAAAAACCACATGTTCTACCGTAGGACCGTTCGGTAAAATTAGTACCTTTCTATGCACTATTAGCTCTACAACTAAACGCTGATGCCTTGAAATGGGTGCTTCCGGTGGCAAGCAGCAATGGCGGCCATCACTACCGGTGCACGTCAAACTTCGCCAAAAGGCCGCGTTTGATGTGCCATCGCTGTTTCTCTTCCATTATTTATATAATATTATCAATGGTTTACTGAGAATCGGAGGTGTTTTTAGAAATTATCCGAATATTTTCTTAGTACTTAGCTTTTGCTCGTGACTTCGGTCGCTGTCTGATTGAGTTCCGAAGATTACTCCATTCATCAACTTTACGTAACATAACATCACGCCATTAACCACTGAAGTGTTAGGCAGAGTTGTACCTAATAATACACCCACATTTCGCCTGTGCTAATGTTTAAATGCCATGTAATTGGGGGGTCGAGCCTATTACCACCAACCGGCTCCATGGCTGCTACTGATAAAATTATCGATGAAAAAAATTAATAGTAGATACATTATGTACTGTTGGTGATTACCGCTGAGGCGCCATTGTGACCCGAGCCGTTAGGTAAGGGTCTTAAGAGAGCCGAGGACGGTTATCACCAATACACACGTGTATCATACGACGTTTTTCAACACACTTGTGAAGAAAATAATATTAAAGAACCATTGAAAACGATTTGTGAAAATTTTTACGTAATGGCGGGAACAAATAATCAGTTTTCCTGTGTGCACATCGAACAATCGCGAACGGTCATAGACTACAAGAATGAGTTTTCTTCTTTTTTTGCTTTTCGCGGATGGCGTTTTAGCCGCGTACACAAAGTTTTATTTATTACGAGCTGTTGCCAGCGGCTTCATCCGCTACGACCTACGGGAATAAAAAATCTGGATAAAAACTATCCTATTTGTTAATCCAGGTTATAAACTATCTATGTACCAAATTTCATTTAAATCCTTGCAGCAGTTTTTGCTTGAAGAAGTAACAAACATACACCCTCACACACAAACTTTCGCCTTTATAATATTAGTGTGATTATTGATGGCATACTAAGAACAGGTATTTTTAGAAATTACCTTGATTCTAAAAATAAATATTCTGGCAATCTTCGCTTTCGATAAATACATTTAATGATTCATAAGATCGATACGAGATGAAAGAATGAAAAATGTCCAGTTAATGGGACTTAAACCACGTATGATTTTGTTAAAACATAACTGGTGAAATTAATGTGGGTGCAAAATATTTTATTTCACTTAGGCCTACATGAGCACTTATAAAACGTCGATAAAAAGGTGCACGGCATTGGTCGATTCTTAAGTAGAAGAACCGGCAAGAAACTCCAAAGGTTACTCTTTTAATCTTTTAAAATCGTTTGGGTTAACAATTAGTTGAACAATAAGGTCCAGCCATAATCTTGGTATAATACACACATAAAGACTATGCAGATTAATGTCTGAGACGGTCTTTTGAAGAAAGCACCACACAGATTTGAGTGGACCCGTCCAGTCAGTGCAAGCATTTTTTTTTTATCGTGGAGCTCGATTTATAACTAAAGGAGCTCAACGTCACGACGAACAATACCAAAGAAAAGGACATTTGGGTGGGTTGCTTATAGTACTCAAACTGCCAGACAATCGTTAAAATTAAAGAGAGACCCACATACATGGTCCTCACATTCAAAATATAAAAATAATAAAACATTATCATTTATAAGCTGTTGCCATCGGCTTCACCCGCTGCAACTCGAAAATTATCCCAAGGGAAGATAAAATCGGGATAAAAGCTATCCTATTTGTTAATCCTATTCCAATTTTATCTAAATCCGTTCAGTAGTTTTTGCGTGAAGAAGTAACAAACATACACACTCACACGCTCACAAACTTTCGTCTTTATAATATTAGTGTGATTAGATGCACCTCTGCCTAACCCCTCTTGTTCTTAAACATTGATGTTAAGATTTGCTGTGTGATTTGTGAAAGCAGCATCTTTATATACTCATCCAAGGAGATATTAAGTATTACCTATAAATAATAATAATAATAATAATATAATATAATAATAATAATATTCCACAACTATCACACAACGCCATCTAGTCCCAAGCTAAGCAGAGCTTGTGTTATGGGTACTAGACAACTGATAAACATACTTATATATTTCTAAATACATACATAGAGGAAAGTCACCAAATATGAAATAGTATCTTAATATGGAATACCTTCATTTCTCTAAGACTATAAGTATGAAACGCAACACTCGACCATCTTCTGTTCCATTCGGTCTACTAACACGTACGTGGTGCAATAGACCGAATGGAACAGAAGATGGTCGAGTGTTGCGTTTCATACTTATAGTCTTAGAGAAATGAAGGTATTCCATATTAAGATACTATTTCATATTTGGTGACTTTCCTCTATTATAGATAAATTACACCCAGACACAGAACAAATGATCGTGCTCATCACACAAACATTTGTCCTGGGTGTGAATCGAACCCACGACCTCCGGCATAGCAGTTAGGGTCACTAACCACTAGACCAACAGGCCAGTCAATGGTCAAATGGACGAAGCTTTTATTTTTCCGATTTTAGTATATTTCTATTCGTTTTCTTTAGAAAACATTCCACTGTACATTGCTTTATCACATTCCTGTCATTCAATTGTGACAACATTGAAGTCATTTAATCACCTGATGGACTGATAAATAGTTTCTGGATTGTAGATACCGTAATAGGAGTGGGTATTAACGCCAATAGTGCAACAGACAGGAATCAAACTCACGACCTATCGCGCGCTCGCTAGTAATCACTACTGTAGGCATTTAAACTGACTACAATAAGCACTATTGCCTCATTGGTCTAATGCAAATTTAATCGATGATTAATCATGACACAAATAAAATTCGCTACGCTTTCTATTCGCTTCTTTTTTCTGTTATAATTTGCGACTCGACCCAGATGGTTCTATTTTTTCGTTACTGACAAGGCAACATGCAGTTCAAATTCAGCATAGAAATTATCCTGGAACTTTCTATTAGACCTAAATATAATGCTCTTGTCAAAGGAGAATGGGCACATTGGGACCACCCTCCAATAGCAATAGGATGTATGTCATTGGATAGGTATTTTTAATTGGAACAACTATTATTATGACAGCTTTGTTGTTACAACTGTCCGTTCAAAGTTATAAAACTTTTTATTTATTTAAAAAAATATTAAATAAAAAACTATTTTCTATGTTTTTACTTTTTCATACCTACCCGTGTACGTCTGTCTTGATTAAACACTGTGCTTTGGGCCGCGTTCAGGTAGACACGGTGAGCCCTCCCCACTCAAAACCGGTTTCGTGGAGCCCGCGCCGCGCGCGCGCAGGTACGTTCAACCAGTCTTTGGTTGGCATTGTGTGTGAGTTATCGTTTGTTACCGTTCCTTTTCATTCTTCTTCTGCTTTTCATGCTGCTTCTTTCCAACGACTTTGACCTGGCATTCTTACTGGACACTGATATCTTCTCGGAAACTCTGCATTGATTATTGAATTCGGCTATCACACTGGACTTTTGAATTGCATCTCGATCGGGTTTTAATTGTGATGGAAGATCATCGCAACTGTGTCATGTGTCGGCGAGGCCTATATCGCGGAAGATATCAACAACACGTCCTGTCAGAAAATCTTCCAAGAGAACAGCCAGAGGTTGCTGCATATATACAACAACATTCAGTATTGGAGGTGAGTGTAGTGTGTATATCTATCATTGTTTTTTTTTAGAATCAAATCGGTTACATTTTTGCATGCGGCCTGCACAAGGGACAACTTTTAAAAAAGCCAATATATTAAAGCTGTATTTTTATGGCGCCTAATATAAGATATTGTAGGTTCTCACTATTTTTACAGTGTTCACATATTTTAAATACTCTTATGTTTAAAGCTCCTGGTATCTAATCTAAGCTGGCTACATTAGGATACCGTGCAAACTCGATTTAACTTCAAACTCCTACAATGTCGTTACTTGACGTTGGTCATAGAATTATAATTATTCTTTCTTTAAACGAGTTATTATAATTGCTTATTTTTATCATTATCAGGTGGTGTTCGACAACACACGAAGCATATGCCATAGATGCTGGCAGAGAGCTGCAAATGCCATTAGACCACCTGTTGAAGCGGTAGTGCCTGAAGCACCTGAAGAGAATGAGCAAAATGTTCATGTACTTCATGTACCTGAATATATAAGAGCGCCAAATAACCATAGGTATTGTATTTTTAACAACTGTGCTAATAATACCCGACACAGAATACCTAATGCCATTAAAGTTCACATCATTTGTGTCTACAAGCTATATATACCCGATGGTGCCAGAGTATGCAGAGAACATCTTGAAGGCAATAACTGGGATGAGCTGCCTGATTTTTGTAACACAACTCATGATTTTAATGCAGCCCAGTTTAAAGATGTTTGTGACATGCTACGAACAACTATTCAACGGGGTTCGAGGTTAGATTTTAGTCTTCACGGAGCTATGACTGATGAAGAAATGCACTACTGGGTTGGTCTTAATGGCTCCCAGTTTGATGACATTTTAGAGCAAACACCATCATTGGGCGTGAGGTGCAATGATCCAAGGACTGCGTTAGCCATATTATTAGTAAAACTTCGCACGGGAGATTCAGATGAGAGGCTTGCTACATTATTTAATATGTCAAGAAGAAAACTGGAACGATATTTAGCTATTGCTCGTGAATGCCTTATTAATGAATACATCGTACTACACTTAGGAGTGGATCACATAGACAGAGAAAATATATTGGCGAGAAATCTAACAATACCAAAAAATCTGTTTGGCAATGAAGAAAATAGCAAAGTAATTCTTATATGTGATGGAACCTACATTTATATTAACAAAAGTAGCAACTTTTTATTTCAACGCCTCTCATATAGTTTGCACAAGTACCAAAACTTGTTAAAGCCATTTTTGATCGTTGCTCCAGATGGTTATATTATTGATGTTTTAGGACCGTTCGCTGCCACAAAAACTGACGCGCAAATCATTCAAGATATAATGAATGACGAAGAAAACCCTTTACATGTTTTACTTCAAGAAAATGATGCATTTATCTTGGACCGTGGGTTTAGGGATGGGTTGGAGTATATAGAAGCTTGCGGTTATGAATATTATGTGCCACCAACTAAAGATCGTCGAGAGACACAGCTTACTACAGAACAGGCAAATGAAGCACGAGCTGTTACAATGTGCCGATGGGTAGTGGAAGTCATAAACGGTCGATTTAAACGCGATTTTAGGCTGTTGCGGCAAAAATATTTCAATAGAGCGCTGCCTCACATGTTCGGAGATTTCAAAATTGGTGCAGCTATTATAAATCACTTCCACGTACTCATTCAAGATAACGTCCACGCAGAAGAGTTTTTAAATCTTATAAGACGCAAAGTTGACACACCAAATCTATTGTATAATTATGTAGAAAGAAAACGCCTGAATAACCGAAGGGCAGATTTTCAACGGCTGGAAGCTAATCTAATAGAAAACTTCCCAAGGCTCACTGAAGACCAAATAATTGTATTAGCCTTGGGTACATACCAGTTAAAACTGGCGCGAAGCTATTGCAGCGAGCATCTTCAAAATGGTTTATACATAATAGAAACATATAGAGAAAATCGGTTAGATGATCTGCCTGATTACGGTATTCAGGAAAATGTGTGGCTTTTGCGTGGACGCATTCAATCACGTCATGTGAGACAAAGGACGTATTATTGCTATATTTTAATAAATAACAATCCAAATGAAGATAACAACATAGTACAACATTATTGTACATGCATATCGGGACGGCGAACGATGGGCACATGTGCACACATTATATCAATAATCTGGTATTTAGGGTATGCGATTCATGAAGGATTTACTGCACCAGCAATGTTCTTGAATGATGTTATTATAGATAACCCATAGAACACGTCGATGTGTATAACGTAATAACAAATAATTAATGAATTATTAACGGTGTTATTATTTTCTCCTCAAAAATATTTTAATATTTTTATCTTTAAATCTGAACTTATAAGTCTTATAACTCTGAACGGACAATTGTAACAACAAAGTTGTCATAACAATTGTTGTTCCAATTGAAAAGACCTATCCAACGATATATATCTCATTGCTATTGGAAGGTGGTCCCAGGTTTCATACATTTTTGCCCATTCTCCTTTATTTAGATACCTACTTGGATTGATTGTGGTGTTATTTCAACATTTGAATATCCTGTACACAAAATTACCTTTAAAACCGTGCGCTTGCAAGGACGACCGCAGACTGAGTGAGGGCAAAATATATATTATAGTATAGCTCCCGTGTGTGATAGATTGCTATATAAACTATAATATATCTCGATATATACAAGGTGATTTTTATTCACTAAGACCATTTTTGAAAAAAAATCGATACGAAAAATTATCATAATTATTAAATCATTATCTCGAAAAAAAAACCCGCTCTCTGGAAACGTATAAACTTTGTGATGATATCTCAATATTTTTGTATTGAGTGATAATAAAAGAAAAAAACACTTATTCAATGATTTTCGCCAAAGATTAATATATCAGAATTCAGACGGTGACTAAAAAATACTAAACTTGTATATTAAGTATAGCTACGTCTGTGACGGGCTTCAAGAAAGCAACCGTCACTAATGTTGTTCAATACAACCATTTTATACCAAGTACGGTCAGTCAAAGCATTGTGTCTATTATAGTAATAAAACGATTAATTAGGTACCATAGATGTCTTTAGAAGGGGCAAGATATGGATACTTTTATTAGTGACCATAAATACGGAAAAAGGCTTTTATTCTACTACATTCTTTATCGGGGGCTTGTGGCTAAATAAAAACAGCAGCACTAGTCGATTTCAGGTTAAGCCGCTCATGCCGAGGTTGGTATGCGGATGGGTTGACCCTCGGTATAAGCACGTTAAGTCATTGGTGCCGGCTGCTATTTGTAAATCTTTGACAGTTGCAGTAAAGGTGGTCAGGGGCCCGAAAGTCTCAACAACCAGTCTTACCAAAGGGTATCGTAATACCCAGTAATAAGTGAGTTGTGGAGGTCAAATATACCAATTCTGGTATTTAGCAGCATCTGATTAAAAGCCAACCCAAATAGGATTGGGGTTGGCTTCTTATTAAAAAAAAAGGAAGATAAAGGTATCCTGGCTGTGTTTTCAAAAAAATATACAGGCCTGGATACTTTTGCCTGCTGAAATATGCAACAATTTCAATAACTATGATAATATTTATTTTACTGCAGAAGTGTCGTTTGCTGTTTCTGTCGGCATAATTTGTTAAAATGTTATAAATGGGCTGCTATCCATATTTCTGTTAATTATTCAGAAATCCAATAAAAGAGTTATATACGTACCAACTAGTTGTTGCCAGCGGCTTCACGCGCTACAACTCGGAAATTATCCCACGGGAATATAAAATCGGGTTAAAAATCTCTTATGTGTTAATCCAGGTTGCAAACTATCTCTGTACCAAATGTTATCCAAATTCGTTCAGTAGTTTTTACGTGCAGAAGTAACAAACATACACACAAACTTTCGCCTTTATAATATTAGTGTTATTTTATAAAAAAAACCGGTCAAGTGCGAGTTGAACTCGCGTGAAGAGGGTTCCGTACGATGAATATAATATATCTACCTTTTTAGACCATGGACTTCTTATAGGTTTTCCTGTAATCTACAGGTATAGAACTATTTTCTGTATTTTTTTCAAAATTTTAGGCTCAGTAGTTTCGGAGATAAGGGGGGGGGAACGGTCAATTTTCGTCTATTTTCTTAAATAACTTTAAAACTATTTATTTTAAAATTATTAAAAAAATATATTTGAGACCCTCATAGCTTACCCTTTCATTTGATGTGTCACATGGTACAGTTTGCAAAACTTTTTTTTTAATTTTCTTATTTGCCCCGTAAAAGCGACCCCCATATTCAAAATTCATTTATTTACTTTAGCCGTACATGTTTGGGTCACAAAAATCCATATGTATACCAAATTCCAACTTAATCGGTCCACTAGATTCGGAGCAAATTGGCTGTGACAGACGGACAGACAGACAGACAGACACACGAGTGATCCTATAAGGGTTCCGTTTTTTCCTTTTGAGGTACGGAACCCTAAAAAGTTGTGAAAACCCCGTTGGTTGGACTGCAAAGTCATAAGTCTCGATTTTGCACCCCAGACACGCAGCTCTGATGTTTCGAATCTATGTGTGTACTGCATAATTGTCACTTACTTCAGTGAACTAAAACATCGTAAGGTAACCAGCATGTCTGAGAGATATCCCTCGATCACACGTAAAAGCCAAGTCAGAAGTCTATGGTGACATAAAGATTCTGACACCAGGTTAGATGTGCGGTTAGTGAACCGAGGTATGGACTGTTGTGCCCACAGATCTATATAGACGTAGATAACGCAAGAGCAACACATCGCGTGCCAGCTTACGTATAAAAATCGTAAGTGGCCACTTTCACGCTCAGTCTGCATCGGTGTATAGCGCTAGTCGGACGTCGGCGCTGGTGCTAAAGGCGGGGGTTGGGGTGAATAGGCGCCGTACGCGACGGCGTCTTTGAATCGATTTGATTTTCCATCACTAAATAGTGCTTGTGACGTCATAAAATAATAGTTATAATAATTGCTTTATCTAGGTCTATTTATATCTGCGGTTGGGGGGACACAAAGAGCCATGAAGGAACAAGGGTGGTATTTAGTCAGAAGAAGTCTGACACTCCCTTCAAGTCCGCCTAGAGCGGGAGGGGTCATTTGATTATTTCCCACCCCTCAAAATAAGAAAAAGGTTAGTCACTAATCACGACAAAGAACAAAGCAGAATTTTATCACAAATAAGTTAAATATTGGCACATGAAACTAAGTTCTAACTGAACTCACTGAAGATTTAAATCTAAAGTGAAGCTAAGCGAAATGCTAAAGTGTACCATAAAGGACACGAAAGTTTCGCTATTAATTCATGATTTAAGTCCCCTATGAATGACAGCTGTCGAGCATATTGCCAAATATAAAAACACGTTACCCAATCTGGAAATCAAACTCATGAACTCACACTTAGCAATAGCGCTTGCGACTATTAGCCCAATGATGGAGTATTGTTTTCAATGTTATATCCTAATTAATAATAATAATAATAATAATGTTTATTTCATTAAACTTAGACATAACTTACAAAATATTTCAACAGGCTAGTTTAAAACAGTATAAGTGGTACAGCCATCTGTAGCCGAACTAGGCGGAGCCTTTATTTCGACTTTCAGCGCCAAACCCCTCAAGTATTAGACTTGCTAAAAGCGCCAGTAACATTTCATTTATAAATTAAAGATCTAAATATTTTGATCACAATCAATTTTAGACAATCTATAAGATATTTACTTACTTAAACTAGTAAAAGAAAAAGAGTTTGTGTAGAGTTTGCTTGGGACCTCTTATTTGTGTGAGATGGGAATGTAGGTAGTAATTAATTAATCTTTCTACGCCTCTACCTTTGTCTAAAGATTCCTATGGCACAAACGCTCAGAGAATTACATATAATCATGGAGTACAGTCAGACAATAAGTGTTCAATAGATTCAAAGAAATTCCGACGCGTTACTAAAACTGAGGGTACGCACAAAAGGTTAACTGCAGCGGAAATTACGTCATCCACACCGTGTTTTGTTGGCTGTACCTTTAGAGTGGATGCGGTTATGTGAAAGGTGATATGGTATTTTTTTTTTTTTGGAAAAAAAGTGTTATTTTTATTTTTTTTGTTAATATTAGACATTTTAATTTTATTATTAAGTACTTAATATTTTTTCAAATCAATGGGCTGTTCCTTACATGATGACCGTGAAAATATCGCAGTTTTATAGGATAATAAGGGCAAGAAAAACTTTTAGGCTTGCATAAAATTACAGCCACTAGTGACATCCAAAACGAACTGCAGTCGCGTGATGGATATTGTTAAATTATGTTTTGGGTAGTGTAAATTAAACAGTTTTGTACTCAATAATACACAATCAGATTTTAATATAATCATTACAATGCTCACAAATCATGGCTGTCCTTCACCAAAAGAGAGCGAGGCTAGTGCTGTGCTCTCCACTTACTAAATCACACAATAGTGATGTGACCTAATATGTCACATCTTTCCTTTCAAGGAAACGAGGAAGTTAAAACAATTTCTAATTAAATTCTAGGTTTCTAAACTATGTCTATAATCTTTCAGGTAGGCAGGAAGTCTAATTGTTCTACCTCTACTTGACACTCTACCATTTAGATTCTCCACCTCAGGTTCCCCTACATTCCGTTGACCACCTCTACCATCTTCATACCCTTGCACTGTGTTATCATTATTTAAACAATTCTTACATTCTAAGCTATTATTACGATCTGCACTATTATCATTTTCAATATTCTCCAATTCAGAAAACTCTGTTTCACTATTTTCTTTGAAAGGACATGTTTCTGAACTACTTTTTAAATGAAATCTATTTCTATTTATAATGTTGCCTGATTCTGTTAATAAATTGTAAGATCGTGGTCTATCTGCAAGTCCCACAACTTTTGCATGTCTATCATATTATGTGCCATTATCATGATTTTTTATTAATACTTGATCTCCTACCTTAAATTCTTTGAGGGGTCTAGTGTGTCTATTATAGTATTTTTCTTGTATTTCCTGTCTTTTCAATAATTTTGCATGTATGTTTCCTTTACTCTGATCCATATTTGTTTCCACACTTGGTATTATACCTCTGACTTTATGACCCAGCATTACTTCATTAGGAGACTTAATCTCACAAGAAATAGGACAATTTCTAAATTCTAATAGTGATAAATAAGGGTCTTTTTTGTCTTCAACACATTTCTTCAACATTCTTTTTATTGTTTGTATGTGTCGTTCCACCATTCCATTACTTCTTGGATAATAAGGTGATGAAAAAATGTGTTGAAAACCCCATGTATTTGCAAATTTCTTAAAATTTTCAGATTTAAATTGTGGTCCACCATCACTATGTAATTCTGTTGGAATTCCAAATCTTGAAAAACATTGTTTAAGACTTTTTATAGTCGAATCTGCAGATAAAGACGGTAAAGCTATTACTTCCACATACTTTGAAAAATAGTCAATTAATAACAAGTAGTCTTATGAGTACAAGTGGAAAATATCAACTCCTACTTTTTGCCATGCTTCCATAGGTACTTCCTGTGGTTTTAGTGGTTCCTTACAATTTTCAGAACTAAATTTGGTGCAAGTATTACAATTTTTTATATATTCATCTATATCTTTAGACATGCCTATCCAAAATAAACATTCTCTAGCTCTTATTTTTGTTTTCTCTCTCCCCATGTGAACATAATGGAGTTTTGACAACATTTCTTTTTGCAAAGATTTTGGTACAATTACACAACTGTTTTTAAAAATCAACCCCTCCACTACATGTAAATCAGTATGAAAAGTATGATATGATTTCAAAACATTTGGGAGGTCTTTGGAATCTACTGGCCAACCGCCCAGAATGTGTTGTTTCAATAGTTTACACTCTTCATCTTTATCTATTTCTGTCTTGAATTCCTCATATCTTTTCACACTCATTTTTTTCTTTAAGTCTATTAATAATATGCTACAATCAAAGTCATCATCATCCTTAACTTTAGTTTTTAAGTAATTTCTTGACAAATAATCTGCAAGTTGTAATAATTTACCTGGTTTATATGATAATGTTATGTCATAATGTTGTAATCTCAATCTCATTTTTTGAAGTCTGATTGGTATTTCTGCTAGAGGTTTCTTTGAAATGGGAATTAAAGGCTTGTGATCTGATTCAACATGAAAATTTCTGCCCATTATATAAAAATGAAACTTTTCACAAGCAAACACTATGGCATACATTTCCTTTTCAATCTGTGCCCACGCTTTTTGTGTTTCTGTTAATGCCTTAGATGCATATGCTACTGGATAACCGTTTTGCATAAGAACCGCACCTACCCCATTGCTACTTGCATCAACACTTAATAAACATGGAACATTTGGATCATAATATTGTAGCAATGGTGATGATGTCAAATATTTTTTGATTATTTCAAAACATTTATCCTGCTCTGGACCCCATTCCCAATTCTTGTCTTTTTTAAGCAATTCTCTTAATGGACCTGTTAACTCAGCAACATTTGGGATAAATTTGGAAACATAAGTAATCACACCTAATAATTTTTGCACCCCATTAACATCAATAGGTTTTTCCATATTTATTATACTTTCAATTTTATCCTCATCAATTAATATGCCCTTGTCCGTAAAAACATGTCCCAAAAACTTTAACTTATTAGTATTTATTATACATTTTTTTGAATTGAAAGTGATATTATTTTCTGCTGCCGTTTTCAATACCCTATGTAATATTTCATCATGTTTTTCTTGATTTTCTGCCCATATTATCATGTCATCAATAAATATCTCAACATTACTTATGTTTTCAAACAAACGAGAGAATTGTTTATGGTACACCTCTGAGGCTACTTTTACTCCATATGGCATTCTCAAAAAACGATATCTACCAAATGGTGTTTGGAATGTAGTCAATTTTGAGCTTGCTTCACTTAACTTTATCTGGTAAAATGCTTTACTACAATCTAATTTACTAAAAACCTTAGCTTTAGCCATTTTAGCAGAGATTTCTTCAAACGTCGGAAGTTTATAATGTTCTCTTAACAAACAAGAATTGAGATATTGTGGGTCCAGACAGATTCGAAGCGATTGATCATTTTTTCTAACTATTACCACGGCATTTACAAATTCCGTGGGTTCTTCTATTTTACATATTATGTTGTTCTTTTCCATTTCCTGTAATTCCCTTTTGTAGGCATCCAGTAGTTTCATGGGCACAGGTCGACAAGGTATCACTTTTCCAGTATGATCAGGAATCAATTTGAAATCATAAACATAGTCTTTTATTTCACCTAATCCTGTAAATAAAGAGGGATATTGAGATATGATATCTTCCTTATTAATGCTACATAACCTAATTATCAGATTAAATTTTTGGATTATAGGCAGTCCCAACAATGGGGCAGAACTACAAACAACATGAAATTTAATTATTTCTGTTTGGTCATTGGTTTCACATAGGAGGTCTATTGTTCCTAATAGATTTATTTTAGAATTGTTGTAATTCCTTAAAATAGAATTTGAGCTTTTCAATTGTCCTTTTATTCCTAAATTATCCAAAGTTCTCTTGCTAATAACGTTGCAACCTGCACCTGTGTCTAATTTGAATTTTAACTTTTTGCTACTATTTATAAAATTTACCTCCACAGTCCAGTCATTCACATTAATGCTGCCCAACATGTACTCCTGATTAGTAGCGTTGTCCTGTAGCTCTTGATTGATTTCTTTTACTGTGTGGTCTTTTGTCCTTCTTTGCATACATACCGTCGCATAATGATTTTGTTTTTTACAATAATTGCATACTTTCCCATATGCTGGGCATTGGCGAGCTTGATGTTCCAAACCACATCTTTTGCACTTGAATTTTGGTGAATTTATATTTGAGTGTTTCTGTTGTACCTGAGCTTTCTTCTTGATGTAGTCTACATTTGCACTTTCCACTTCTTTTAATTGCTTTATATAACCTGTGGCAATTTCCGCTGATTTGCACATATTCACACAATGTTCTAAAGTTATGTTTGGTTCTCGGAGGAGTCTTTCCTTTAAATTTGTATCTTTTATACCTCCTATTATGCGATCTTTTATCAAACTATCTCTTAGATTACCAAAATTACATGGTAACGATAATTTCTTCAACTCACATAAATATTCTGTAAACTTTTCTTCTTCCTTTTGATTTCTCTCAAAGAATAAATGTCTGCTTATTGTTTCATTACTCTTTGGGAGGCAATAATCTTTAAGTACCTGAATCACTTTCTCATAATTTTTCTTTTCCTGTTCAGATATGTCAAGCGTCTCAAATTTATCTTGGCCTTCTTCTCCTATCAAATGTAATATTATTGCGGCTCTCGTCTCAGTCGTTTTTTTGTGGCATTCGTTTGCCGCCATGTATATTTCGACCTGGCGTAGCCAAGTCTTAAAATTTTTTGCTAGGTCTCCTTCGAACGACAATGGCAGCGGTTGGGCGAGCGTCATAGTCGGCGTTGTGTTATCCGTTCTTATACTCACTGGCCTGGTGCCAACAGGAACGTTGTTTGTTTCCGGCTGCGCCATGTTAAATTATGTTTTGGGTAGTGTAAATTAAACAGTTTTGTACTCAATAATACACAATCAGATTTTAATATAATCATTACAATGCTCACATCATGGCTGTCCTTCACCAAAAGAGAGCGAGGCTAGTGCTGTGCTCTCCACTTACTAAATCACACAATAGTGATGTGACCTAATATGTCACAGATATTGGTCCACTCCCTCGCATAGGGAGGAGGTCTATATGACTCACTAGTGGACACATTTTAATAGATTGATTATTATGCTATTTCTTGTAACCTCCAAAATCCACCACTGCAGTACTGTCAAAGTTCTTTGCTTCATATAGGTGTAAATATGAAGTTCTGAAATCTCTGTTTTACCTACAAGGGCGTACAAATATAAAACAAAATTAAATTAGCACAAACATAATCAGCCACAGGGACTTAGGGCTCCTCTCTATGTCAAGGAATGGGCTACAACCCTCCACGCGGGCCCAGTGTGGATTGGTAAATGTCACAATGTCTTCGATTTTTTAGTTTTAGGACATGCCGGTTTCCTCACGATGTTTCCCTTCACCGTCCACCACCGCTGTTCTCTTATTACTTAGATTAAAATTTATACCATTAAATTGTGTTAAAAGGTTGTAGCAATAATCCCTTCCCTTAAAATAACAATAATCAAAATCATAAATGAACCATCGCCCACTCTCACATACCCCCATCCCCGCGAGGTGTAAGCGATCACAACACGCAATCAGGCGTCTCATTCAACTACATAATGCCGTTCATCTTTTAACACGTCGTCGTCTTTGTAGCACCGTCCATTGTGCACCATCTATTATCGAATAAGAGAGAGATTAATTCCTCCAATTGCGCGAGAACAGGTATTGTTTTTTTTAGGATTTATGCTTAATTTTGAGAATGCGTGGCGTTGATGAACGTGGATGAAAAATATAGAGGTGTCGTACGGGCACCAGGTTGGAACCGAGTTACTTATTATTTAAAGTAATAAAAAAAATAGACTTCCAAAAAAGTCACCGAAAATGTCTAAAATAACTTTACTTTCGGACTTTGTTTCTTTTATTGCTTTTTCTGCCACTAACTTCCGAAAGTCAATTTATTTTAGACTTTTTTATTGTTTTTTTTTGGAAGCCGGTTGTTTTTACTTCGACGTAATCAGACGTCTCATTAAAGCACATAATGCTGTTCATCTTTTAACACGTCTCGTCTTTGTAGCACCGTCCATTTGATTGTGCACCACCTATTATCGAATAAGAAAACGTATTCGTTTAGAGATTAATTCCTCCAAATGCGCAAAAAATGGTATTGTTTTATTAGGTGTGATGCTTAATTTTGAGAATGCGTGGCGGTGAAAAAGATAGATGAGAAAAAAATACCGATCGAATTGAGAACTTCCTCCTTTTTGGAAGTCGGTTAAAAAAGATGATGTGAGACAACAATGGAGAAAGTAAGGAATATCGAGAACTGGAAACAAACAGTAAACATAGTAAATATCGCGTTAATATGTCATTTTAGAAACTTAAATTAATGGATGTTTGAAAGTAGACGCAGTTACAGTGAAGTCGATTTACGCCATAAAATACTTTCAAAAAAGACACAAAGTCAACTTACTAGTGCTAATTTCAGTCAATGCATTCAGTTTTTGGGAATTCGCGGGCAAATATTTCGATAATTGAGGCTTGAATACGCTCCCGTCGAGGCTGCGGGTTGTTCACAAGTTACCGCGGCCTCGACATATAGGGCTAAGATGAAACATGGGTGGTTTTTAGTCAGTAGAAGTCTGACACTCCGTTTCGCTCTGCCCAAGAGCGGGAGGGATTATTTGATGATTTTCCACCCGCCAAAAAAATACAAAAAAAGGCTTGATTGAATACGCTTGTATTGAGTGCATACCTTTTCATACTAGAATTTGTTGTATAACATCTTTCAATTGTCTCATCGATAAAATTAGAAAACTATCTTTTTATATATATTTTTTTTCTCTTACTTTATTTACTATAAATATTATTAAATTTACTGTAAAATAAATTAAGATTTCTATAAAGATGCACATCGAAATCTCAATAACATGCGCTACGGTCATATAATAATCAATTAAAATAAATTAATAATAATAATAATAATAATTAATAATTAATTATTTAATCAATTCAATGCGCTACAGGCTATGACTCGTACGTAACCTGTGGCCGAAATACTACTTAATAGTTTACGCGCACAGCATACACACTTGTTCACAACATATACTCACCTACCCACTAGTTGCATGAATTACTTTTAATTTATATACTTACTTACCCTATCATTTTATTTATTTTTTAACTTGTTATTTTACCTGTTTAGTAATAAGCCATAGTATGTAAAAATGTCTTAATGTTAAACATCAAAATTTGTTTGTGTGTACTATTAAAGTGATGTTATTGTTTATTTCCTTGGGGACGGGCACTGTACTCCTTAACACAGGTTATCTATTAACCTAGCTAGGAATACAGCACCTCACCCCTCATTTTATTGTAGTCTTTGTACTCCTTACATTATTAACGATTGTGTAAATTGTTGGCATGTTAGCATACTACAATGTTTTTTTTTTGATGAATAAATAATAATAATATCTCGGCGAGTGCTACATACGTTAGATAACTTGTTTTTCTTTATTAACGATAAATTGAAGACCCAGAAATCTTAAAGAAAACGATTATACGGAATACTCTACCTAAGGTTGACCTTTTAGAATTCCTAAGTGTATGATTTAAAGTCCATCTGTTAAAATAGTGAAACAATACTCAAATGACGCAAGTTATTCGTTTGGTTGTCGCCGGGTCAACCGCGTGAACCAAGATACTCTTGATGGATCGCACCCAATGGTTATTAATGGTTTTCTATAGCAACCTGGTGTACAGGGTGATATGGAATAGTTTTAATTTGAGTATCATTAGTTAAGTAATAAGGACTTAGTAGATGGATATTATGAAACCATTATTCAGTACTTCATAGCTTAAATTCTTACATGTAGTCATTGGTGACTACATTTATTTTTAACTAGCTGTTGCCAGCGGCTTCACCCGCTACAACTCGAAAATTATCCCACGGGAAGATAACATAGGGATAAAAACTATCCAATGTGTTAATCCAGGTTATAAACTATCTGTGTACCAAATTTAATCCAAATCCGTTCAGTAATTTTTACGTGAAGAAGTAACAAACATACACTACACTTATTTTTAACTAGCTGTTGCCAGCGGCTTCACCCGCTACAACTCGAAAATTATCCCACGGGAAGATAAAATTGGGATAAAAACAATCCAGGTTATAAACTATCTGTGTACCAAATTTTATCCAAATCCGTTCCGTAATTTTTACGTGAAGAAGTAACAAACATACACACTCACACACTCACAAACTTTCGCCTTTATAATATTAGTGTGACTAGCTGTTGCCTGCGACCATCGTTCGAATAAAATTATTATCAAAAACATGATTATTTCTTTCATATTCCATTCGTATTTTGTTATTATTATAGCACGAAATTCTAATTATATTTCTAAAATAAACGTGATCAGATATCAGACAGGGGAAAATTCTGACGTGTCTAATTACAGGCCAATTTCGTTGGCCACTATAGTCGCCAAAGTCTTGGACAGTTTGCTTGATCAACAGTTGGCCACCCACGTTGAACTCCACGACGCACAATTTGGTTTTAAATCTGGTTTATCAACGGAAAGTGCCATTCTGTGCCTCAAGCAAACTGTTCAATATTATACTTCCCGAAAGACTCCCGTTTTTGCTTGTTTTTTGGACCTGTCAAAGGCGTTCGACCTAGTCTCGTACGAGGTACTATGGGATAAGTTGCGGAGTGATACAACAGTACCGAATGAAATTACATCCTTGTTTCAATACTGGTACTATCACCAGACGAATAGTGTTAGATGGGCGGGGGCTCAGTCGGAGATGTACGAGATGGAATGTGGGGTGAGGCAGGGGGGGTTAAGTTCACCACGCCTTTTCAATTTGTACGTCAACCGGCTAGTCGGTGAGCTTAGCAGCACCAAAGTTGGATGTCATATTGACGGCGTATGCTTGAATAATATTAGTTATGCAGATGACATGGTGCTGCTAAGCCCATCGATAGGCGCTCTGAGGAAGCTGGTGGCTATTTGTGAGTCCTATGCAGTGTCCCATGGGCTCAAGTACAATGGCAAGAAGAGCGAACTTATGATCTTTAAGGCTAGTGCCATAAACTACTCGGATGTTCCGGGTATCTCGCTCTGTGGCACTCCTTTAGCGTGGGTGACTAAGTTTAAGTACTTGGGTCATTGGGTCACTGATGACCTAAGGGACAATATGGATATTGCGAGGGAGCGCAGGTCGTTGGCTGTTCGATGTAACATGCTGGTTCGAAGGTTTGCACGTTGTACAAATCAAGTTAAAGTGACTCTTTTCAAAGCTTTCTGCCAGTCATTCTACACGTGCAGTCTTTGGACCAGTTTTACGCAGAGGACATACAGCGACCTGCGTGTCCAATATAATAACGCGTTTAGGATACTGTTTGGGCTGTCGTGGCGTTGTAGTGCTTCCACGATGTTTGCGGAGGCGCGCACAGATGATTTTTACGCAATCATTAGAAAAAGGACCGCCTCCATGGTCGGTCGGCTACGCACTGCCACGAACGGTCTCCTGAGCGTGTTTTCAGATCGTTGGGACTCCCCTCTGCTGCGCCATTGGGTAAAGATCCATACCATCTGACTTTCATATTTTTTTCCTTTTTCTGATTACTAACCCTAGTCATTAAGTTATTTTGTTGATACTAACACTATGGACTCACGTCTGAAATAAAGAATTTGAATTTGAATTTGAATATCATTCAATGAAAGTCCCGTCAAAATCGGTCCAGCCATTCCGGAGATTAACCGGGCCAAACAGACAGGCATAGATAAAATTTAAGAAAATTAATATGCTTTTGTTAAAGTGCTGTACACTTATATTTTCTTTAATTATGTATTTAATAAAAGCTATTATGTTCATAACCAAAACAGGAATAGAAAAATAAAAACAACATAATTATACGACAACACCCTGTACATCGCCCTCGGTCCCCAAATGATGTATAATGAAATATCGCCGACTAGTTCCCGAGTAATGTGTAGTATAGACGTACAGACAACTTGTGTTTATGTATGTCTGTATGTTCCATCTCATAAATCTGACGCTGTTTTGTTGTGATCGCGTTCTTGTTTAAATATTTCACGAGTAAGTAACTTAGGTATATTGTTGCTATACCAGTGTGATACTCGTAACTCAAAAATATTATGGAAGTTTAGAACTCTAGATAATGCCACATTTTCAGGAGCTCGCGGCTAATAATAACAGCCGTTCGGATCAATCTTGAGGTTAAGCCACTTTTGCCTAGGTTAGTCTGGGGATGGGTGACCACCCAATACATACCGAGTTTCCTCCGTGCCTCGGAAAAAACGATAAGCTGTTGATCCTGCCTGCACCTGATCTTCCTTCGGTCTTGTTGGCTTGCCGTCCCACATGACTATGAGAAATTCAAGGAACAGAGAGTGCACCTGTGGTTGCACTGATGGTTAATCTCCGCTCGTGAGAAAATGTAGATAGGGAGTGTCAGACTTCTACTGTCTAACAACCACCCATGTTCCTCCGTAGCATATTGTGTCGAGGCCGCGGTATCTCTTTCACACAACCCACAGCCCCGAGTTTGAGTGTACGGTCATGTGCAATAATATGTCTAAGTCCACTTGGCAAAGTCCAAACGCAAATCCTCGAAATAACGATGGCAACTTTGAGATTATGACCTTCTTTATGAGTAATATATTATAGGTTCCAAAATAATTGTTTCGTTACTAATATGAAAGTGAAATCAATACACTAGAAGAAAAATTGCTTCGTAACATTAATAAGAATACAGGGTGTAAATCTACCCATCACACAGCCGTCACCCAAGCATTCTGTACATCAAACTAACCCCTACGCAAAAAAAATTGCTGGCAAACGGTTTTTTTTTGGGTCAAAAATCATATTTTAAGGTAAAACTCAGTGTAGCACTCTTAAAATTTTGTGCTAGTGGATGCTTTGAATAGTAAACGGGCCATGGAGGTAATTTAAGTAAAGTTATAACCTGATAAACTAGTATTTACAAAAAACAGCTGTGCAAAATTTGGAACTTTGACCCCCAATATCTCCGTAACTAGGGGGTTCCCAGGTATGGTCTAGAACAAAAAAATGATCGCAGTGGTGGGGAGGACAAGTGCCCTTAGTTTGTGTTAAGGGTACTTTTACACCCTTTATACATTATTAGTTTAACCGTAAAACAGTATGTTATGCCGTAGCAGTTGGTGTTTTGTGGTTTCTGCCTTTCCCCTTTAGTTATTGTACCTTTGTATAGTATGTATGTACCTGTGTAAGCGGAGAGTTAGATAATAAAATTATGCTTGTGGGATCAAACATGGGTTCAAGTCAATAGAGGTGCGGGTTTAGAGTTGCGAGTTCGCGACCTGTCGCGCGACATACTGACGCCAAAGACTTGCTGCTCTGCCACTGAAGTTACAAATAGATTGAATTGTATTTCGATCTTCTAAATCAATAATACACTGTTAAAAGTCTTGGATTTACGTTCTTAATCGAGCAAAGTTTTATCAGATTTTCCATCGAGAATTTGTCCGGTTTGGTAGGGCATTCCCTATTAACATAACATAACAACAAAATATTTATTTATTTTTTCAGACAACACTCACTCACTCACTCACTCTTTGACTCATAGATAAATACCCTACAAACTAACATGCATACATACGATATAATACTGTGTGTGTAAGTAAATAGAACTTGAAAACACAACACCAGCCTGTAATTCCTGCAGGGTAAGGTTAAGGCGAACCCATTTAATAGTACACCCACATTTCGCATTAATGTGCCCGGACATTTTGGAAATGTACTATAACTAAAGACATTTTTACTCAATTTTAATTTTAATGAATTACCTATGACTTTAAAACAATTATAAAACCCAAATGTTTGCATGTCACATTATTATGACTAAGTATTATGGATCTAAATTTGTTAAGACCGAAATTGTACCAATACTTTCAACAAATAAATTGATTTGATTTGATTTGACACAAATTCAAAGATTCCCCAATAACACTAACCGGCCGGTGTATCGAACCTCGGACCTCAGCATGCTTTGCAGCCCCGCTTGTGTCCACTAGACCAACGAGGTCAGGCAATAGGGATATTTACTGACTAAAAAAAACATGATTCTAATTAAAATTATCGAAAAATAAATTAGTTTTTTTTTGTTTTATCAAATCAATAAAGATTGACGAAGATAAAACGCGTCAAAGTAATGAGTGGGGGTTTGTGACGTCACTGACCGATAAAGAATGTCATACTAATGATTTAGAATATGACGTCTCACGAGTTTTCAAAGCACAGTATCGTCTTCATTGTTTGTTTACGTGAAAAAAAAAAAATTACGTGTCCAATATTTTTTGGAAGTCTTTCATCATCTGCCTAGCCTTTTCCCAACTATATTGGGGTCGGCTTCCAGTCTAACCGGATGCAGCTGCATACCAGTATTTTACATGGAGTGACTGCCTATCTGACCTCCACAACCCAGTTAATACTAGGTAATACGATACCCTTTGGTAAGACTAAATGTCAGACTTTCAGGTCACTGACTACCCTTAACGACTGCCAAAGATCTATTTATGGATCGACCTAGGCAAGCGCAGCTTAACCTAAAGATCGACCCGAGTGGCAGTTTATTAATTAATTAATTAATTAATATATTTATTTATTTATTTATTTCTTTGTCACTGTTACAATTATTATAATTCGTACATTTACAGTTCTTGTTAAGCCAAGACCTCCATTTTTTGGAAATCTATCTGACGGACTAATTAGATTTTTTTGTTAACTACCATACATCCTACTAATATTATAAATGTGAAAGTTTGTGAGAATGGATGTGTGGATGTTTGTTACTCTTTCACGCATAAACGGCTGGACCGATTTTGTTGAAATTTGGTATGTAGATAGGTTATACCCTTTTTTTTTTTTTTTTTTGGTGGTTGTAAAATCATCGAATAACCCCTCCCGCTCCTGGGCAGAGCGAAAGGGAGTGTCAGACTTCTACTGACTAAAAACCACCCATGTTCCTTCTTCGCCCTCTATGTCGAGGCCGCGATAACCAGAGGACTACCCGCAGCCCCGACAGGCGTCAGCCCTTTCGGGCCCCTTCCATGTTGCTGACATCTCTTTGAGGCGCGCGTGGAACACGAACGCGCCATCGACACGGCCTGTTGTCGTGAGACGGACGGACGGCGAGTTAGCCCATCACTCACCGTCCACAGGCCCGCGTCTACGGTGGCCGGAGGTCATCGCGGGACCCCCGACGCCCGGAGCGCCTCCCGCGGCGGCTGGGACGAGAGGTTCTCTCCCTCTCGCGTTCCGCCACCTCCTTCGCCAGCATCACTGCTTCGCAGAAGGAGGCGACGGCGTCCCATTCCTCCTCGCCCCGGACCATGGCTTGCACCAGGGCCGGGCGCGAGAGGTCGCCGCCGCCGATCGCCGCTACGAGAACACGGCGGGGCTCCGCCCAAGCGGGGCACACCTCCACTGTGTGCTCCGGCCGATCCTCACAATGGTGGCATCCGGGCGTTTCCTCCCGCCTGATTCCACGGCGGCAATCCGGCAAGGAGGTTCGCCGCTTCGCGGGAGATCGTGCGGTACCCCCGTACCGTCCTTACGGCCATGACCTTTTGGGGCACGTTCAGGTAGTGGGCGGCCCGCTTCCTCAAAGCAGGCGCCCACACCGGCGCCCCGTAAAGGGCCATGGACCGCACGATCCCCGCGTAGAGCCTCCGGCAGGAGGCGTTTGGCCCCCCCAGATTGGGCAAGCGCCACCTAAAGGCAGCCCCGGCCCGCTCCAGTCTGGGAGCCAAACGTCGGAAGTGCTCCACGAAGTTCCACCGGCTGTCGAGGACGAGTCCTAGGTACTTCAAAGTACACTCGACGCCGATGGGAACCCCTCCCACCATTAACTGGGATCCCGACGGCAGCGCATTCCCACGTCCATGGAAGCCCATGGCCTCTGACTTGTGAAGCGCCACCTCGAGACCCAGCTGCCGGATCCTCTCTACGACTATCGCAACCCCGCGTGTCAAATTGTCGGCCGCCGCCTCGTACGACCCACCCTGAGCTAGCACCAGCGTATCGTCCGCGTAGCAGACTACACTGACGCCGCTAGGGAGGTCGGCGCGCAGCACCCAGTCGTAACCGATGTTCCACAAGGGCGGCCCCAGAACCGATCCCTGTGGAACACCGCACGACATCTCTCGCCGGTTCCACTGTCCGTCTTGACCAGGGTAGATGACAGCCCTGTCTGTCAAATAGTCCCCGACCACACGACGAAGGTAAGTCGGCACCCGGTGATACCGGAGTGCCTCCCCAATGCAGCTCCAGGGCATAGTGTTAAAGGCGTTGGCGATGTCGAGAGACACCGCCAAGACCACACCGCCCCGAGAGACCGCAGCCCCCGTCGTGAGGGCTCTCACGCGCATGATGGCGTCCACCGTCGAGCGCCTCTTGCGGAAACCAAACTGGTGTTCCGCAAGATCCGGACCCATTCCCTCCAGGTGCTCGGCGAGGCGGTTTGCAATTACTCTTTCAAAGAGCTTGCCCACCTCGTCGAGCAGCACAATGGGCCGGTATGCGGACGGCGAGTCCGCCGGGCGCCCCGGCTTCTGGATGAGGACCAGCTTCCCCGTCTTCCAACGAAGCGGGAACTGGCCTCTCTCCATGCATGCGCTAAAGAACCCCTCCAGTCGGGGCCCAAGAGCCTCTGAGGCCAGGACCCAGGCTTTGCCAGGCAAGCCATCGGGTCCCGGGGCGGTATTTTTGGCACTCAGCCTACGTACCGCCGCTCTCAGGTCTACCCCAGTCACCTCCGGAATGTCGTCATCGGTTCCTGAATGGTCCGCTTCCGGCATCGCGGATGGCGGAGTCATTGGCGGGGGAGGATGCTCCCCTCGCGAAGGGAACAGAGCGCTCACCACGTCCTCCACGAGCTCAGGCCGGAGACTCTGCGTCAGCGGGGGGGTGCGGAGTTGATTCCGCACCGTCTTGTAAGGGCGCCCCCACGGATCTCTGTTCAGAGTCTCCAGCATCTCCTCGCGGGCCTTATTCTTGGCCCGCTTACAAGCCTCGCGGAGGGTGGCCTTCGCCGCCCTGTACCCCTCATACAGCTCCGCCTCAATGGCTTCCGCATTCGGAGGCCGAATGCGGCGCCTGCGATGCCTGGTGTACAGGTGCCGCGCCGCCATACACTGTTTACGCAGGTACGACAGCTCTTGCGACCACCAGTACACCTGACGCCGGGCGCTTCCTGGCCGGACTCGGGGCATTGCCATGTCACATATCTCGGACATGGCCTCCTGGAACCAACCCGCCTCGGTGTTTACGTCGGCGGGCCTGACCGGTGATTGCACCCAGGCCCGCACGATCGAGGCTTCCAGGAGGAGCTCCCTGTCCAACTGCCTCAGCGCCCAACGCGGACCACTCGGGGTCTGTGGGACCGGCGCACTTGGGGACTGGGCAGAGACCTCAAACCGGATATACCGGTGGTCGGAATAGGTCTCCACCCTATCCATGACGCGCCAGTCGACGACACGCCGTGACAGAGCGGAGCTGGCGAACGAGATGTCCACCACCGACTCGCCCCGCATCCGCACACACGTGGGTACAGAACCCCGGTTCAGGATGTCCAGGCCTGTTTCCAGAGCCCAGCACTCGACCATCCCACCCCGCACATCCGTGTAACGGGAACCCCAAGCCAAGCTCTTGGCGTTGAAGTCCCCGAGCACTAATACGGGGAAGATAGGTTATACCCTGGATTAACACATAGGATAGTTTTTATCCCGATTTTATATTCCCTTGAGATAATTTACGAGTTGTAGCGGGTGAAGCCGCTGGCAACAGCTAGTCATAAATAAATTAACTGAAACAATCTCACGGCTGCTAAATACTCAAATTTTTTATCAAAAGGAAACAAACAATGTACCGTTGCCGACTCGTTAACCAGACTATTAAATTTTAGTTACCGTAAAACAATTATATTTTAATAATTGTTCTTGATGAACTGACCCAAGTGTTCGATTGGTAATTGTAGCAGGTTCGATATCCAGATCGGGTATTAGTAATCGTTCACGCCTGTTTTTTTGTCTCGAAAGTTGACTTTGATTTGGTTCTGAAGAATTTTTGAATAAAAATTCGTGGCGAGTTATGTGAATGAGCGTTGCAAGGGAATTTTAGATTTTATATTGATGAATAAAATCACACTGTATCTTAATTTTTTGTTCACGTGAAAACAGAAAAAAATCGTGTCCATTATTTTTTGGAAATCTATCTGACGGACTAATTTGATTTTTATTGTCAGTACCCCATTGTGTGGAGTAATTTTTTTGTCTTGTATTCGAACTGGATACCAATGACTTGGCAGTCTGACGATTACACCACTATACCTATACCACTACCACTACCACTGCTTAATGAAGTGAGACCCAACCGCCCATTGTTTCGCTTTAATTAGTAAGTGTACGAAATGGCAGTGTTAACCGTCGTTTAAGTTAACGAGTGATTAACAATTTAGTGCAGTTAATCAAGGTTTATTATCATTGTATTTGCGTGACTGTATCATGCTTAGCCCTTTGGACTGGCGTGGAGAAAAGTGTTTTTACACGACTGCGGCGAAGCCCAAAAGGAGTGGTTATTATTTATTTATTGGTTGGTTGTGAGAGCCTAAATCCTAACAATTTGAACATAAGAAAAGCATGGTGATGAACTAAATGACACAAAGTAAAGTGCCTCTTGTTATTAAAGAACCTAGCACGAACGTGTGGTGGTTTTATGAGTAGTGATGATATTGTTACGAGCTGATAAGTATGGGATAAATAAAAGCACTACCAATTGAACACACGAAATAACTTTATTACTCGCATAACACTTATAAACAATCGCAAATCACTACTGAACACTTTATCGCACTAGATATTCGAACCTTTCGTTGTCTCGCTTAAAAGTAGACTGACTCGCTTCGTCCTCTCTCGGTCCTTTTATACCCCAAACACACAAAAGATATTCGAGAAAATTCACTATTGCTAAAGCATTCACAAAAACATTAACAAAAAATAAAACCTTAAAGATAAAATAACCAACAAAGAAGAAATTCTATTCTATTCTATTCTATTTTTGTTTATAGGCAATTAAAGCCGATGTCGAAAGAAGAAGTTACTTTACGCAGTCGGCATACGGTCGAAATTAAAATGGCAACTACTGCCGACGCCGAGCGTGGACGAACTTCCTACATAATGGAAATAGGTAACTAAAAGAATTTACTCGACTCTTGTCGGTACTTCACAGTTATTAGCGAGGTTTCTTTTGAAGATTTTCGATGTCCGACGTAACAATATAATTCTGTGCTGGTTCTATCCTCACGAAAGAAATGTTTGCATGGTGTCATGTGGTCTATGTAAATTTTGTAAACGCACTCCAGTACAGGAGATATTCCTAGTAACATTAAAAAAACAGGTTATGTAAGATACATGGTTTCCTGGCACAGCTTCCGACGCCTGTTCAGCTTAACTGTGTTATGCCGAGTTGAATGGGCCGCTGTTACTTTATATTTGACCTACTCAACTCATAATACACTCATACTACCTTAATCAGTTCATTAATTCCCATCTCTTAACACTTTTGTTCACACCTACCCCGTCCAATCAAGCGTTGTCCTCACAAAAACTCCTAGCACCGTTTATCTGTGAAATCGGCCGATATATCAACAATTAGGTGGTTATTGTGGCCGCTATTGTTGTCGGCAATCGATTGGGCACGCCACTCGTGAGATGAGTCGTTTGGAGATGAAGGCACTCACAAGTCACACTCCCAAGTGTGAGGTTTACAGTGAATGAGTTGAAATTATAATGTTCAGGCTTGTGGCTTGAGAGGGGAAGACAGGTGTGTGACGTATAAGAGCTCATTTTTCATTTCATTGGAGTCTTTGATCAACCCGCGAGATCAATCGAACAAATCATGATATTTTTAAAATTGTTTTTTATTTCATAGTTTTATTATGGGTCCAACAAGTGGGTCCAGTTGACCAAAGACCCATTGATTGATTTATCCCAGCTACTTTTTATCAGAGCAGCGGTAGCCCAGTGGTGTCGGCCCCGACTTACTAACAATAGGTCGTGGGTTCGAACCCAGGCAGGCGCATTACTTTATGTAATTTATTTCATCACCGCTGCCCTCAAAACGGAGAAGGAAAACATCGCGAGGAAACCGGCATGTCTTAGAACCAAAACATTCGAAGACATGTGACATGAGAGGAGGCCGGAGTCCAGCAGTGGGAATATTGTACGCTGATGATGATGATGATGATGAAGAATAATTATCGGCTTACTGTAATCCAGAGGGATCAGAACGAGTGCTCTCTAAGCACGTATTTATGATAAGTTTAGCTGTACCGAGGTTTGCTAGCTGTAAAATTAAAAGTGCGACGCGATATGCATGTATTTTTTTTCTTCACTTAAATCAATGAAATACAGCACAATCAAGACCAATTACTGTTCAATCCAAGAAAGTTATTAAAAGTTAGGTTGAAATCAAAAAACATATTAAACTTCTACAAAATTCTTTACGTAATCTTCAAGTGCCGTAGGTAGGCTATAATTTTCCTACCTTGACGGGAGTGCAGTCGCGGTAAGAAACTAGTCGCCGATAAAATATCTCTCTATAAGGTGGTAAGGATACCGACTGACGCGAAAACCGTTACCATTTATTTTTACCCGACTGCGGCGAAGCCCAAAAAGAGGGTTATGTGTTTGGCGTGTATGTACCTATGTATGTATTTGAATTAAATATACGTCGTTAGATTCGTTTTGATGGCGCGAGTGTCACTGGCTACATTAAAATTAAAAAAGAAAAGAAATTTGCGGATTTTGGGGGTCCAGCGTATTTCAAAAAGTAAAAAAAATCCATTAAAATGAAGGGTTTTAAAAGGAGATTACAAAAATATATATAAATACTTATATGTTTAAACTAAGTCAAAGTCACAAATCATTTATAAACAAACACATAAGTTAAATCATCTGCGAAGATTTTTACGCGACCAACGAAAGAACAGACACAAAAGAACTAAAAAGTTGGAAATAAAAAAAGTAGTTTAAAAACTAAAAAACCCGACTGAAAAATATCGAGGTTCATTTTAATATTAAATTATGAAATGAAAATAGAATGGACCCCGCCTGCTTCCAAGTTTTGTTTAATTTAAAATGCGCTTATTTTTCAGTCGGGTTTTTTAGTTTTTAAACTACTTTTTTATTTTATTTGGGGGGTGCGAATTCATCAAATAACCCAAGCTCTTGGGGTTTGTTTACGGAGACGCGGGCCGTCGCGCGGCGCGTGCAGAAGGCTCGTCGCGTGCTTTTTTAATTATTTACTGAGAGTCGGGTCCACCGCAACGAACGCTGCATTTTAAGCTAACGAGCGAAAAATCGCTTCTCAATAAAATTGTCGTTTAAAATCGTTGACGTTTTCATACATCGCCATGTGCTTGAATTAAAAACGCACAACGCGCCGCGCGACGCCCCGTGTCTCCGTAAATGAGGCCTTGGACAGAGTGAAAGGAGTGTCCGACTTCTACTAACTAAAAACCACCCATGTTCTTTCTTAGCCCTTTATGTCGAGGCCGCGGTATCTCTTACAACAACCCGCAGCCATCCACTTATATCTTAACTTTATTATAAAACAGCAAGCAAGCTATAAATGATTAAAACTCAGTTCAAAGCTGTATAATAATGACTGAAAGCGCAGTATTGTTTTATTTTATATTCAGCGGTTTAGCTGCTAGGTATTGTCGACCAATGGCAATAGGGCGGTGTGACTGTATAGAGGTATGGCAGTACCGCGGTATGTGCGCTGTCAAACAATAAGCGCGGTGTTACTATGAAGTTTGGTTTTGGAGTTTTTTTTTTACACCGAAGCGTACCGCACGCTCGAAGACGAATCAAGCTATTTACTTATTTACCACTAATTATAGCAATAATTACGGAATCACCGAATACGTTGCTATTAAACACAAAAAAGAACAATTAAACTAAAAGTAAAATTAAATTAAACTACAGCTAACAAAAAAAAGTTACCTTACGTGCATATCACTCAAAACAAGCTCAAGAAAAATCATCTTTCGTTAATCCTCTCAAAAAAACTCAAACATACACAACAAAGTATACAAAATCAGTTTATGCAGATCATTGTACGGTAAAGTTCAAAATGAAGAATTTTTACACTCGAAGTTTTAGCTTGATGTGTTAAAATAGCACAGTAATTTGGAAATTCAAGCCTGTATTTTCGAAAGGGGTATAATAATTGCAGACTCAAAAGTATAACATCCCGTTTTATCAAACTGGGGACACAAAAGGAAACATTGTGAGCCAAACATCGTGAGGTAACCTACGGGATGTTGTAAGGGCTTCGGGATGTTGTAAGAGATACCGCGGCCTCGATATAAAGGGCTAAGAAGGAACATGGGTGGTTTTTAGTCAAAAGAAATCTGACACTCTCTTTCGCTCTCTCTCTCTCGAGCCGGAGGGGTTATTTGATTTCCCAAAAAGGAAACCTACTGGTTTGGCTGAGAGATATTTCTCGAAGCAATGTCGAAGATCATGGAAACTCTAACACAAGGTTAGGCACTAACCACACATAGACTAAGACAAATGATTTGACATTTGATATCGTTTCCGGCCTGTCCGGTGCTTGCACATCAAAATGAGCTGATGAACGCTACTGGAAGCATCAAAATCGTCGCAAACTTTTGGGCTGGCTCAATGAAAATTGTTAGCGACACACTAAGAATAAAAACAAGGTCCGACATTACACGACGGTGTAACAGGCGGCCCAACTATCATTGCGACAGCGCTTACCAGTACCGACAAACAGCCAGCCCATTACAACGTGTGTAAAGAAATATTATAATTAATATCTCTTATTGTTCGAGTTTTAATTGTTCACATTCCATGACCATTGTGTGATCGGTATGGATAGACATCGGAGTTACAACATTAAGCTTGTTGCCGACAAAAGGGTTTGCGGTAATCGCAGTTGTGTATTGAAAAAATTTATTTAGTCATTATCGTGCCTTTTCCCTAATATGTTGGTGTCGGCCTCCAGTCTGGAGCGACTGCCTATCTGACTCCAGTTAGTATTGGATAATTCGATACACTTTGGTAAGATTGGTTGCCTTTTTGGGGGTAGGAAATCATTTAATAACCCCTCCCGCTCTTGGGCAGAGCGAAAGGGAGTGTCAGACTTCTACTGACTAAAAACCACCCATGTTCCTTCTTAGCCCTATATGTCAAGGCCGCGGTATCTCTTACAACATCCCGCAGCCCCGACGGGCGTCGGCCCTTGCGGGTCATGTTGCTGCCATCTCTTTGAGGCGCGCGTGGAACACGAACGTCGTCATAAGACGGACGGACGGCGAGCTAGCCTATCACTCACCGTTCACAGGCCCGCGTTTAAGGTGGCCTGAAGCCGCCACGTGGCCCCCGTCGCCCGGAGCGTCTCCCGCGGAAGATTGGTTGTCTGACATTCGGCCTGTAACCACTGTCAAAGATCTATAAAATACAGCCAGGACCAACCGTTTAACGTGCTTTCCGAGGGTCGGAGGAAACTTGGTTTGTAATGGACGATCACCCATGCACGGAACAATCTAGACAAGCGCGAGGTAACCTGAATATTGATCCGAGCGGCTTTTCTAGCCAAAAGCTATTTCATTTAACCAGCAATAGGTTTCTTATAATAACAGAAGGATTGCGGGGACTTGCTGCATGCGGACCGGTCAATGTGGCGACAACGGGGGGAGGCCTGCGCAGTAGTGGACGTCTTTTGGCTGATATGATGATGATGATGATGAATAACAGGAGACACGGACCTTATCTATCTCTTATTTTTAGGGAACCACCATCTGTCTACCTTTTTCTAAGTACGTAGCGTTCGACCAGAAAAACGATGGATGGACTGTGTGATGGATGTTAAGGCAAGAAATGTGGTGTCTGTTAAGATGACGATAATTACCAGAATATTACATGGAGCTAATACTGCTTATCTGACCTCCGCATCCAGACTGAATGCAGGTGGAAGTCAGGGTGACATGAGAGGTGTCCAGCTCTAGTTGATCCAGGAGTGATCTGGAAAAGACCGAGTTTTATAAGTCAGAAAAGTAGTCTCACAAACCCACACACTCACACACACACACTCTTACACACTCTTTTTCGTGTAATTAGTTTTTAGGTTTTTTTTATTATTTTTTTTTACTATGTGTGCACTTGTGGCATGTGCCAAATAAATTTGTTTTCTTTCTTTCTTTCTTAACTCCTGAGTCAAAACTTAAATTAGAGAACGATCTAATCTACCAGTATCATTATCACAATTCCTAAATAATGAAGAGATCATTAAACGTCGGCGTTCGTTCTAAACGCGGGCATAATATGTTTTATTTAGAGACGGCTATGAGACCCGTCTGTCAGTTCACATGAACGTTTGACGGGTGATGGTGTTTATACGGTACGATTTTAGGTTTACCACAGCGTGTTTACGAGTGTTTAAGTTCTGACTTTAAAAAGTGTGTTTGCTGAAGAGTGTGGTGAGATCCTGACTTCGATTTCTTGGTGGAGAAATATACAGTTGATGAAACTCTCTCCAAAACACAAATCATTGACTTAGTTCAAAAAGTCGCTAAGCTGAAGTGGGACTGAGCTGGGCATATCCGCCGTATGCCCGGCAAGCTCGTAGGCCAAAGTACCACGGTTTGAAGCCCCAACATAGCCCGAAGGCGACACGGTAGACCTCGCAGGAGATGGTGGGACGGGCTGGACAGAACCAGCGACCAGTGATTAACACTGGCCTTGATTAAAAGGCTTTGGAGGTCATGGGTCCTCCAGCTGTGGAATGATACAGGCTGACAGTATAATACAATACTTTCCTTTAATTTAATAAGTTTAATAGTGCATATTTGTAAGTTACCTGTGACAAATTGGGCAACACTGCGATCTACCTCCGGTGGATAATGTCAGTGTTGATTTAAGATATATTTACGCTGGATAAGGTCGTCTCGTGCCCGTATCGCAACATCTAAATCTTACCAACACATCACTCGCTCTCAGTTTTGGCGTTAAAATGATTTAGCCCGAGACTGTCCTCTTATATTTACGAAAGTCCTTCCCAAAATACACCACTATACCAACTAAGATCATTTGAGCCCACAACACTACAAAATTTCGAGAAAACAGAGCTCCTACTATATTGGTGAACGTTATTCTGACACCCAACGCAAATGGAACTAGAACCACCTTATAAAATTCCCCAAATGAGGGGTCGGACTAAATGGTGACTATATTTTTCTTATATTCGTACCTTTAAATCGTTTACAAGGGTCGTAACAGTCACAGATTATATTTCGGGGCTGTTTTAGTCGATTTTAAAGGTAATTAAGGGGTGAAATGAGAAGGTAAGTATCGGTAATAGACAATTAAGTTACATAGTAGGCAATATCTGGTTTAGTTAATGTTGTTCATGGATTTTGCCGCCATTTTGGTGAGCTTATGGTTGCGTGACACGTAAATGTATAAACTATTAACTAGCTTAAGCCCGTGGTTTCGCACGCTTGTTCGTTTGGGATCGTTTTTGCAGGATGAAAAGTAGCCTATTGTGCTATTCCAGACCTAAAATGTTATCTATTTGTATCCATCAATGTGTCAAATATCATCCAGACTCGTTCAATTGTTATAGCGTGATTAAGTCAAAATCAAAATATTTTTATTTCACATAGGCCTACATGGGCACTTATATTATAAAACGTCGAAAAAAAGGTGCACAAGTTAGTAACAAACATCCACTCATTATTCTTCGCATTTAAAGTACCTAGAAGTTACATTTTGGAGAATGGCTAGAATAAGTAGGTAGGTACAGCACGGCGACACAATGAGCTTTACAAAATTGTTTTAGGTACGGATCTTTCTTTGTATTGGCAATTTATACAAAGCGAGGTCATAGTATACTCGCCTTGTGTACCTAGTAAATTTTGGTACCTACTTAGGTGTTCCTTGTTGATTTAGTTTCGAATTTTGTTGCTCAACTTCAACCTGCAATCTCTGATTAGAAGACATCTGAATTTGATCCCTGTGTTATAACTGAGTTTGTCTTAACCTGGGGATGCGATCAAACCCACTAAATACTCAGTGTCGTACTCGTAGGTACGGTAAGTAAGTAGGTAGGTACCTAATAGCGAGACGCTCAGGCGACTACAAGAAAAAGCATACAAAAGGTAAAAAAATAAGTTCTACGTGAGCACGAAATAAAATAAATAAAAAACTCCTGTAAAATGGCATGGAAAGCCATGTCGCCATCTGTCAGTAGCATTAGACACCAAAGTTTCTTATTACAAAAAACCTCATATCACAGATGTAGGTAAAGCTATTCAAAATAAAACGAAATGTAACAACTTCTAACATATCCGAGGGAAGTCTAAACTTTGGTAATTTGATTCGGTGACATCAAAGACTCTATCTTGTCTATTCTTGGCGGCTATCTTCCCGCCATATGTCAAAATGTGGCGCGAAAATATTGTAATTAGAACGCTATTCTGGGATAGTCTGTGGTTGTAAAAAGTTTCATCAAAGTGGTCTATGAAACAAAAATGGGAATGTTTAGGGACACAAATTAATTAGGTACCTTACTACCGACTTAATTATTGAGTCAAGGTGTTCTAAAAATAAGTTTAGGTTGTCGACGTCGGTGACCTGTACCGGGCGTCAGCTGAGGGCGGACAGCGGCCCTCTTCCAGCCCCCCTTAACAGTTCCGTCAGGATGACTCCAAATTTGTCGCCCCTCATTTTATTAGACCCAAGACGATAGCGAGTATTATTCCACGCGCACCTCTTTAGATGTCCCTCCCCCTTGGGACGAAGTCTACAGGTCAAGCGGGTTGGCACTAGTCCGGGGCAGCGATATCGCATTTAGATCCTGCTGCTCCCCGATCCAAGTGTGCGAGAGAACACCGGTGTGGATTTAACCAGTAAGAGTCTTCAAACCCCTCGACACTCTCCAGGGTGGAGGGCATCCATAGAGGATTTCCACATAGAGGAAATCCTCTATGGAAAAAGGGTGGTGTCCTGCGGTCCTGCGTCGAAGACACGAGTAAGCAGTGCGTGGACGTGTGATCTCTCTCTTAGAATGATAGGGCGAGGAGCCGGTCAATTACCTGAGACTAGAGTTTCTTACAAGCAACCCATCCCTGCACTTCTGGCTGTAGGTACCCCGCAATCCAGCCAGAAATGACAAGATGGAACCCTGTATGGTTTTAGTAGATTTACAACGTGGATTTAATAACACAAAAAAAAATTGTATACATAACGATACATCAAGACATCACATCACATCATCATCATCATCATTTCCGGTATATCATGGCATCTCTTTGTAAAGATTTTCTTTATATTTTAATAAGGTAGCACACAATTTAAGGCACGCAAAGCATTCAATATTTATGAATCTAGAATGTCCCCGTATAAATGATCCTGTAGATGACACTCGTCGAAACCGAGGATTGAGGAATTTGCCGTATCAATCGTTAGGTTTAGTTCTTGGCTTTCGCTAAGGCGTTGCTCTTCTAAATCGAAAACTAGGCTCGATTGCACTCTGTTTAGCTCAAAGTATATTTAGATACCCTATGATACTAAGGAATCAAGGTTTTCTAGTTATTTCGTTAAAAACTAGCTTGAATGGCAATATTCACACATTTTACGTAAGTACCGGTAAAACGGGGTGAATGGGGATGCAGGGGTGAATCGGAACGAAACTTTAAAATGGATTTTAACATTGAAATAATATAGTTTGTTGCCAGAAAAGATTGTAATGTGTTTACTGTTTTTTAATTAAAGATCAAGTGTCCTTGTTAGCAACAAACTATATTATTTCAATGTTAAATAAAACTGTAGATAGCATCACTAGCGACACCTAGCAGCAGTTTTCAGCGGCGAGTTTACTATAGCGCCATCTGTTAATTAAATTAAACATTTCTTGAAACCATGGTTCGAAACCTGGTACATAACGGACATCATAGATAGCGTTAAATAGAAGACACGAACCAAATATTTTTTAAATCTCAATTTCAGCTGGATAATTATTTAAGATTTAATTATTGGTGTTTTGTGTAAAAATAATATTGAATGTAGCACATTTTTAATCACACCATCCAAACTGAGCTTTAGAAGATAAAACGAAACGTATTTCCTTCTTAGTGAAACGGAACGCATACTTTACGTTATTTAATTTACATTGGAATCGACTAACAAAATTAACACTAGCTTTAAAGCTAGCCAGTAAGCTAGTAAGTAGTTTATTAGTCGATTCCCAAATCAAAATAAATTAGAAGGATCACACTAAATTTTGTGTTTCAAGATTGAGATCAAAATGCAAACGTCATGGACCTAGAAAAAAAGGCGGACAGAGTTTCGCTAAGAAACAATTGAAGCACCACAATGGCGGCCGCGTAACTATGTGTGAGTGTGTTAAGGGTTGCCAGATGGACAAAAATTACCCATTTCTTGAAAGCAAAATACCTCGAAATCAGGATTTTAAGTTTAATAAAAACAAAATTGTAATAAAACACATTGAATACAAAAGACTACAAAATATTAATTAACATTTATTTACAATCCCTTTTGTTGCGTTAATTTTTTAAAATATTGTCTTTTACTGTTAAAAGATTTAGAAATCCCCTCCAATTTAGCGATATGGTGAAAACGAATGTTTAGATATTTATCGGCTATATATTTAATGAGTGCTATTTTATGTTCTACTCCAGCAAATGCATGGTCAAATTCTAAATTTAAAAAAATCATATCGTTAGCTATAAACTTTTCCAGAATTTTGGTTAGCAGATACTGATGTTGTTTTTCAGTATATATAGTTATATTATCTTTTAAAAGCTTGCGGATCACCATCTCGCAAGTACAACAAATGTCGTATAAATCTTTTGATGGAAAGCGCAAACCTCCCCTTGTTTTCAAATTTATCAATTTGTGAAAAAAGTGCCAGTCATCTGTACACAATCGTGCGATGCATTTTTGACATTTAAGGTTTTTAACAGCGTAATGACTAATGCTTCCTGCCAGATATCCTATTATGATCTTCCTGTAGTCATTTAATGACTCTATATTTAATCGCTGGGCCAAATCGTCATCTTCTTTGCTAATTTCGTTCATGAACGATAAAGAAGAGTTGCAAGTATCATCTTCCTGTTCTTCATGACGGTATGATGGAGTCGTAGTATTAATTATTTGGCTGGCCGAAGAACAGTTAAGCACAGCTATTTGTTCCAATGGAACACAATTTCCGGTAGTCAGGCATCTTATTTCTAGATGCGCTAACAGTTTTGTATAGCAACCTTTGAACTGCCGTACATTGGGATTATCGTTGAAACCTCCTTGCATTCTAATGCAGGAAAAAAACATCTCCAGGTGATCCTGGCTAAGTTTGTAAGTTGGCAGGAATACTAGCCGTTTTTCTTTTTCAAAAAGATTTTTATACAGTCGCTTTAAGCTTTCTATATTTATGAGCGTGCCAAGGAAACCGGTTTTACACTTTGAGTCAACTAAACGTTTGTAAAATCGAGTAATAACAAAAGTCACTCGACCCCCTTTCTTTACTTTTCTCTTTGAAATATATTTGATTTTCAAGTTTAGTATGTGTTCTTTGAGTTCATCCAAAAAATTAAATATAATATTTAATAAATTAAATATACTTTTTAAAATCAAACTGTCTCATTGCTCGGGAGTTAAAAATGTCAAACATTATATTTATTTTTCTAATAAAAATTTCCGTTGCCTCCGAATCTTGAAATGCGTCTAGATTTAAGTCTTCTCTGCACGATTTTATAGCATTTGCTACGCTTTCGCTATAAACCTGGGTGGCTAGTTTAACTTTCATTATATTATTTTTAAAATTGACATGCTTTTTGGTCAATTTATTGGCCAAGTGTAAACCCTCTTTCTCTTGTAGTTTAGTTAATTCCTCTACAATTTCCCATTTAATTTTTTTTTCATCCTTGTCTACAAACTCTCTTTTGGATTCTAATTGGTTCCTTAGCAATTTCATAACGTGGCTAGGGTCCAGAAAACATGCAACCTCAGACCCATTAGAAGGATGTGTAAACGTGGTTTTTAATGACTCTGGCGTGAAATTGCAACCAAGTAAATGTAATGCATTGAAATTTGTTGCATGGCCATCGCATGTCATTGCAACAACATCAATGTCAGCTTCAAAACATTTGATTAGACACAATTTTATCAAATTCGCTTTCTGTTCACCTCTTAGAGAATTACTCAGAAAATATCCCAATGGAAGTTTGAAGCGATGGTTAATGCCAACGAGTAAAAAAACTAATGCTTGCGATGCTAAAGGTGCACCTTCCTCAACGCCCGACCCCATATCTTCTAGGCCTATATATTTTTTCCCATCCCAAATCTTCTGAGCTCTAATAGCAATTTCGTCAAAAAGTAAAGTGCACAAAGGCCGATGCTGACTTACTTGTGCTTTTGCTTTCAATGCTTGAAAAGATTCTTCAGTGAATCCTGGTTCTCCATTCAAACGCCCGTACCACTTGGATAATGTCTTACGGTGAGGAAGGCAAGTATTAAATGTCTGCCTAACATAATCGTAAGCTTTTGGAGAATAATAATTGAGGGTTAGGCAAAACTTTTTCATAGACGGTGAGTATTTAACTTTCTTATTTAGCTTTTTTCTATTATAATTATTAAAAAGGTCAGCTGCGACAATGTTCTCATTTAATCTATTAAATAGATCTGAATCTACATAATTTTCCTCTTTTAGGGTCTTTAAAATACCCTTTAAAGATGTATTTCTGTCTTGGAGACGCCTTACTTTCTGGTTTAAAGTTTTTATTTTCATTTTTTGCTTTTGCGTTATAGTATGCATTTTCATTAGCTGTGTCTTCATACGCCGTTTTCTGGGAGTGTACAGTACGGATAATGCCTGTTCCAATTCAACTCCAGCTGTGTGTGTTACAGTTTCGGGTAACTCCTGTAAAAATATTTAATATATAAAACCGTAAGTATATTTGATGAATGTTGAATAATAAACTCGAATAAAGCCTAGCGTTATACTACTTACATGTGGCAAGTATGAGTTTGTGCTTAATAAGCAGGTCTGTTCCAATGGGACTTCTAGCAAAGAAAATTCTCCAACCAGAGGTAAGCTCTAAAAAAAATAGTATCACAAAATAAATTTTCATCAAAATATCTGTATCAGCAATTTTAATTACGATACTTTTATAATACGTGTACCACTTGCATAGTACTTGCAAAGGAGATATTTGCTTCAGTAGGTTGATCATCTCGGATAGTTGGATCAAATAAATTCTATAAAAAAAATGAATAAGGGAGTTTTCCTTTTGGCTAACTGTAAACTATAAAAAAGCTTACCTAAATATTATCATTTCAGTAAATACTAACTTGTTGTAAAAGCGTGGTTTTATTTTGAAAAAAAGTATGTTCCAATTGATTTTGTTGTCCGGAACCTGAGGCAACTGCTTCAATCATTAGCGTGCTCTAAAAAAAAAGAATTACATATCGGTTAAAAACATTGTAGTAAGTATAACCTATTCAACTAAAAAAGAATCATCGAAAACGGTTCATGATTGTCGGTGCAACTTAAAAACGTTTAGTCGACTTGAGAACTTCCGTTTTATTCTGTCCTTGATAGGTTTTTCTTTAATTATACTAAACTTCGCCCGCGTGGAAATTATATAGGTACCTACGAAACCTTTCTCGAGAACCACATTGGTAAACACAGCTTTTTTTTTAGTTTATCGCGATCAGACATATAGACAGACAGACGCAGCGGTGGACTTTGTTTTATAATATGTAGTGATTAGTACGTACCCCATGCGAAGCACTAGAAGTAATTGATTCAGCGAATTGTTCCTCTGGAACGCTTGACGTCTCGGATAAAAACTAAAAAAATATAATTACGTTTTAATTTTGTTAAATTAATAATTGTAAGAGGAAAAGATGGACGATATATTTTATTATTCTTTGCCTTTTTTGGGACGGCGTAAGTAACAACGCGAAGAAGTCCACCTTTTGTTGAATTTATATCATTCTTCTCGAAATGTTTACTGCAGATTACACTAGATTTAGATGGACTCCAATTTTTTTCATTTCTACAGTCTCTTATTATTTGCACCCAGTCATTCTTCCACACATCGTTTGCAGAGGGAAATCTATAAAATGTAAAATTGATAATATTGATAGTTTAGAGTATCATGGAACGCCAAGAGTATTACAGGATATAGGTATATATGTATTCATATACAGAGGTAGGTAAATGAATTAAGGAACAACAACAATTCAAAGTGTAATAAAAAATACTAATCTCCCATATTTAAAGTAACTTAAAAATGAAATAACTGGCAACACTGATTAGTTTCGTGTTTTGATAAATAAATTGAAGTGAAAACGAGAAATAAAGTGTACTTACCTATGAAAAGTGATTCCCTGGCTTTTTTTAATGGAACCACTATTGTTTCGACAGGTTTTCACTACGCAAGACGGCATCTTTTATTTTTAATCCCATAACTATACGCGAGCGCGGTTTGGTGCGTAATGGCGGGCGGCCGGCTTACTATGGTGAGCATGTGTGCGTGCCGGCTTGTTTGTATTAGCGAGCTGGCTTACTTTGGGTGCGTCAGTAATTACTTTGAGAGACGGCGTCCGCCTTTTTTTCTAGGTCCATGGCAAACGTTGTTAATTAATAAAATAAGGGGTAAGTATCTTTAATTTCCCGTACGTGTTGAACCGATATAATAATAATAATAATAGAGCTCATAATAGATCTATCGCTCAAGGGGACATAGGGAACTCTGACTGAGTTCCATAGTTATAATTATGTGATATAAACATTTTATGTCATAGCGCTTATTATGTAGTGTAGTTAGAAATAAATAGTAAAAATTGTGTTTTTAATCCGTTTTGCATCTGATCTATGGTACTGGTAGAAGCTTTAAGAAAAAACCGTTTGTGAGTTTAGTAACTCGACTAATAAAACAGTACCTTGGTTCTATTCCACCACTATAGCCAACGTCATACGTCAAACAAAATCCAATTGTCAAACAGAAACACGTCAACGACTTCGAAGTTGCATGTTTTGATTGGAAATAAATTCTATAGACGATCAAAATATCCTGAAAATGGTTCACACTACAATGGAAGGATCACTTTTTGTAAGACACTTTTAGTTTACCTTTTAATTTCACTAAAAACCCTTCAATTTTGATTCTTTTCGCAAAATGGTATAACACTCACCACCAAAACACTATTTTCTACTTATTCGGCGTTTAGTTTGAATGAATAGTTCCACGTACATTAAAGCTAAATACCATTTAGTGTTTGTACGGATTAGAATTAAATTCCAGCTATTTCCGCTTGCAAGATTCGTGCCGTATGATGTCGGGTTTGATGCAATTTTTTGCCGACTCTTGCTATAATAATTACTTTAAGTACAAAGGAGAAAGAGCAAAATGGTCTATGAGCGGCCAACAACGAAATAGGTATTAAATGAAAGTACTATTACTAAGGACTAACTTTTACTATGAACGTAACATTGCAGCTCATTTAGAAAAAAAAATACATATAGGTAAAATACTTAGATAATAAGTGCAAGAAAATGTGCAAACCCATTTTATAAAATACTTATTAACATTAGTTTATGTCTTCAAAAGTATTTCAAAACGTTGTCAGCATACCGTTTACAAGACTCAGCTCAACAATGGGTTTACTACATGGACTACCTGAGTTCGAACGGCCCAATCAGCTTCGAGTGCAAACAAAAGAGCCGAGGTGTGGGGTGCGTGTGCGTCACTCGGCGCAGTGTTTCGCTTACCCTTGTGACGTTGTGTACTGTGCGCTCATCTACGGATTCTTTTTCAAACGTTTTGACCCTGGCTACCCTCTGGACTGTGTTTCTTCCTAACCTGATAACCTGGCTATTAACTCTGAACTTCTGTACGTTTGTGCTTGTGTACTTGGACTCTGGACTTTTGTACGCCAACGGAACATTATTGAAAAATGGCAGAAAATCGACCTATATGTGTTTTGTGCAATCGATCAGTGGTTAATAGAAGAAGGTTAGAAATAACCCATGCTCTTTTTGAGGAAAATGCTGCCAATGCTCAATATATTATTGAAGCTATAGCTCCACAGCAAGTAAGTATTTTTAGACTATTTTTTGGTTGTTTTTACCCGTATGTACGCACCCTATAGCGGTGATGGCCTCATAATATTGTGTCACGATGTGCATATGCGACACATCGTTGGGTGAAGTGTGGGCTCTTTATTGAAAGTCCACGTTACAGTTTTGATTGTATTTTTATGTACGTCCTTTTAGTGAATTATGTTATTTCCTTAAGCGTATGGTTCTTTTCTAACAATACTTAAGTTATAGTCAAAACAGATCTTCTCTCTCTTTTACACACATGGTGCATATGGAAACAGAGCCAACGTTATCTAGCTTCGAAATATAATAGAGGCCAACCACTCATTAACAATGCGTATGAGCATGACTCATTCGTCACGTTGAAAAAGAGCTCGGCATGTTCTACTATACAACACATGATTTAACTGAAACTGCTGTGAGTTTTAAATACTATGTTATAAACTATTTTCCTTTTCAGGTTGAATACAACGGCCGAGAATACGTTTGTCGACCCTGTTGGCAACGAGCTCAAGTGGAAGGCGAAGGCGCACAATCGGTTGTTGCGCACACGTTATGTGTGTAGTGTGGTATCTGGCATGGGCTAGACATCAAGACGAGGATATTTTATTACCGGCATCAGAACTCAGTGCTATTATTGTACATTAAATGTATGAATGTGGACGAGGCAAAAGGAGTATGTAAGGATCGTAGCAGGTGGCGTTCTGTGGTTTCTGCCTACCCCCATGGGAAAAGGGCGTGAGTTTATGTATGTAAATGTATGTAAAATAAATGTATTGAAGTAAACAAGTCATTTTATTTTATTTCCTTATTTTTAAGACTAAATCTTAGTAATTAATACGCTAAATCACAGGCTTACATATCTAAAATAAAAATGTATTTAGTTCCATTAATAATGACACTACAGATATAAAACTTCTTGAACCCGTTATTGTAGGGTGATATTAAACCAAAAAAAAAAAAAATGTTCCTGGCCGCTGATAGACCAAGTGCCGTACGATTTTGCACATTCTCCTTTATCAATATCTTTTAGTTCCAACAGACCAAAAATGCTTAAATCCTGTCATTAAGTAAGTATAAGTATAAGTATAACGGGCTGGTGTCCGCAACTCCACGCTCAATGCGCGTATTTTACGTGCGGGTGGGAATATCACTCGATCCACCCCAGCTCCCCGAGAAAAGCCAGCAACCCCTTGGTGTTACTGGCAATCTCGCGGAGAGTACCTGGGTCACCGAAGTATTTGGCCCTGTATGGGGCAACCACCGGACAGTGCAGGAGCACGTGGGCTGCTGTTTCTTCTTCCTCCATGCAGGCTCGACACAGAGGACTATCTGTGACTCCTATAACAAAGAGGTGCTTGTTAAAAGTACCGTGTCCAGTGATGGCAGCCGTTACTGTGCGTAGCTGCAGTTTAGTTAGCCGGAGCGCTTGTTTGGTGAGGCGAGCGTCGATGGCGGGAAGCGCCTTCTTGGCCTGCCTACACTCGCCGTGGTCTAGCCACAGCTTGGCGTGAAGTTCTTTGGTACGTTTCCTTACCAGCGTGCGAAGATAGCCGAAAGGTAGCGGCACGATGGGTTCTGGGCCCACCGCCGCCATGCTCGAGCCCCTTCGAGCGAGTTCGTCCGCTGCATCGTTGCCTCGGGAGTCGCTATGTCCTTTGATCCATTGAATGGTTATATTATTGAGGTTACCAACCTGGTTCAGGCGTTGGTGGCACTCGTGTATTAGCCCGGAATTCACCGTGTGGCTCCTTAATGCCAGCAGCACTGCCATGCTGTCTGAGAGTATGCGGATGGAGTGTTCCTTTACCTCCCGAGCCAAGATGGCAGATGCCGCCAGGGAGATGCCCATGCATTCTGCCTGAAAGACAGTGTTGTGGGCCCCCAAAGGTACGGCTATGTGGATGTTGAGGTCCTACGAGAAGACACCGGCTCCAGTACCAGTACCTGTTTTAGATCCGTCCGTGAAGATCCTTAATTCTGCAGGGTTAAGTCCCTCGCAGCGGTGGTCCTCATGGAGTTGGATTTTGTATTTCTTATCGAATACGTACTGTTTGGGTACTCGATCGTTAACAGCTTTCACCAGGGGGAACTCACTTTGGATTCCCTCTAGTGCCGCAGTATGCTGCGTGCACTTCTTACCCCAGAGTTGTAGCGTATTGAGGCGCAACGCCGTCATCGTTGCTTCCTGCTGAATGAACAGGTGGAGCGGCGGAAGCCCCAGTATCGCTTCGAGAGCTGCGGTCGGAGTTGTCCTCATGCAGCCTGTGATCGCCATGCAGGCGAGCCTTTGCATACGTTGCAGCTTGCTTATCGCTGTGATTAATTTGGTTCGGGGCCACCAGACCACTGCCCCGTAGGTGATCATGGGTCGGATTACCGCGCAGTAAAGCCAAAGTATAATTTTAGGGGATAGGCCCCACTTCTTACCTATCATCCTCCTGCATTGCCAAAAGGTGATGCAGGCCCTGTTAAGCTTGTTGTCAAGATGACTGCTCCAATTTAACTTACTGTCCAGGATAACTCCCAGGTATTTGACCTCGTTGGTTACCTGGAGCTCAGTATCGAATAGCTTAGGTAGGCGATGAGGGCCTAGCGTTCGTTTTTGGGTAAACATGACAAGTTCAGTTTTTGTGGGGTTCACTGAGAGGTCGAACTCAGCACACCATCGCTCAACTATGCGTAATGCCTGCTGAGTGAGGTTGCAGATTGTCCCTGTCACCTTCCCCGAAATGAGGATGGCGAGATCGTCTGCGTACCCAATAGTGTAAAAGTGGTTAGCATTGAGCTTCGCGATGAGGTCATTAATCACCAGATTCCAGAGGAGGGGCGACAGTACTCCTCCTTGGGGACAGCCCCTGGCTATCACTGCTGACTGCTGCTCTGCACCAAGGCGGACGACTCGTTTGCTAAGCATATTGGTAATCCAGTCTATCAGTACCTGTTCCACCCCGTGTCGGGAAAGAGCGGCGCTGATGCTGGAGAAGTTTGTTTTGTCGAAGGCTCCTTCGATATCTATGAAAGTACCCAGGCAGATACCCTTCTGATGGATCGCTTCCTCTATCCGGCCAACCACTAGATGCAGAGCGGATTCAGTGGACTTACCCGCGCTGTATGCGTGTTGATTTGCGTGAAGAGGTATTGCTTTTAGAACGCCATCCCTCAGCTCTCTCTCGCATATCTTCTCCATGGTTTTCAGGAGAAAGGAGGTCAGGCTGATCGGCCGGTAGGATTTGGCGTTACTATAGTCACTCTTACCTGGCTTAGGGATAAATATGACTTTCACTTCCCTCCATCCTTTTGGGATGTACCGAAAGGCTAAGCACGCCCGTAATATGGGCACCAGTCTTTCAGCTATGGAGGGTCCACCCCATTGCAGTAGTGCAGGGAACACCCCGTCCGGACCGGACGCCTTGAAAGGATGGAAGCACCCGATCGCCCACTGGATTTTCTCCAGCGTGATCATCATGTGAGCATATTTCCAGTCGTTTCCTGTTGGAGTTTGGTTTACCTCAGTCCAGTCAATTGTGGGCGTGAAGACGCAACCTGGGAAGTGAGTTTCAGTGAGGACGCGCATCGCCTCTTCTGGAGTAGTGGTAAGCGTGTTGTCAGGTTTTCGGAGCACTACAGGTCCAGCAGAGTTCTGCTGTGCTAGTATTTTCCTTACCCTGTTTGCTTGTTGGCAGGATTCTATTTTCCCGCAGAATTTCCTCCAGCCAGTAGATTTTTTCTGCCGGATGCATTTTTTGTAGCTGGATTTGGCCGCCCTGTAGACGTCCCAATCCTCGTCAGCACAGGTGTTCATGGCTCTGTTTAGGGCTGACCTTACCTTCCTGCGCTTGCGTTCCAACTCAGGTCCCCACCATGGTTGCTTGCCTGGTGTTGTGGGCGCAGTGGTTTCAGGGCAGGATGAATGATAACTGTCTAACAGTGATTTCGACAGGTAACTTACCTGTTCTTCGATCTGGCTCGAGTTCTCAAGGGTCGACCAGTGCTTTGTTGGCGCAAGCTTGGTTTCAAGGATACGAGTGTAGGCAGCTCGGTCCGTGTTGCGTGGGTTGCGGCGTGGCAGTACAGGTGTCACACAGACTGGGATGTCAAAGCGGATCCACCTGTGATCAGAGCAGGAGGCCTCTTTCGAGACCTGCCACCCGGTTATGATGGCCGCTGCGCCTTCCGATGCCAGAGTTAGATCAATAATCGTTCGACTGCGTCTGGTGACGAAGGTTGGTTCGGAACCTGTATTTAGTAGGGTTAGGTTTGTCGTAAACATATAGTCAACTAAAGCCTTACCTCTTTCGTTCTGCGTGTTCATGCCCCACAGAGGGTGATGAGCGTTTGCGTCGGCCCCTATGACCACCTCCAAGCGTGTGCACTCACAGTGTCTTACGAGGCGGGCGAGGTCATGCGGGGGTGGCTCCTCAGCCTCAGGCATATATGCCGAGACGAAGGCCACCTCTACTTCCGTGTCCCCGCGCTGTAATAGCAGCCTGGCTGCAGAGATATCCCTGCAACAGAATTCCGTAAGTGGCTGTGCTTTTATGTTACGCGTCGTATAGATGCACGATCTTGGATTACCGTGCTCTGAGCTAAATAGAAGCTTACCCCCAAGATTGGAAAGTCCTTGTATTCGTCCCGCCCTGATCCACGGCTCCTGGATCAGGACTATGGCCGTGTGTTGAACCTCCAGCCACTTCCGTAGCTGAGCCGTTGCGGTCTGACTGTGGTGGAGGTTTGCCTGCAGGACTTTACAGGTTAGCGAAGGGGACGCCATCACTGGTCGATCCTTCCTCGTCTCCCTCGAGCCGCAGCCCAGCAAACAGAAAGTCGGGGTCGAAGCCGCCCTCCTCCAGGTCAGAAGCCGATGACAATATATTGTCATCGAGCTCCCCACCCGACGAAAGGACGGTCTCCACACCGGCAACTGTTGGGGCCACTGGCGCTGCTCCCGCAGGCACGTCCGTAGGTAGCACCGTTGTGCTCGTGGAGGGAGCTGCCTCCTCCACCCGTGTTACCCCCGATGTGGTAGCTTCTGCAGCCGGATATCCCTGAGGGACATGGACAAACTTGCCGTTCGGCGTCTGGAACATGACGTAAACCCTCCCGGCACAGAAAGAGAGTCGTCGTCCGGCGTCCATTAATGTTGGGATCTGGTCTTCAGGGACCCCAACTACCATGAAGCAAGCCTTCTCCTGCTTCTTGGCTTGCAGCATAGTCCACCTCCTTATGTCCAGCCACCGATTCTGGTGGCATAGGAGGCGCCCGATGTTGTGCGGGTCCGTAAAAACACCCTGGTCGTCCGGGATGAGTATGCCGCAACGTACGCGGCGCCTTATATCAGCCTGCCTCCTGATCACGAGTGAAGCACCAGTGGGAGGAGGCATCTCGGCGATGAGCGTTCTCAGCCAGTTTAGGGTGACCTCGCTATCACACCACAGCCTGAGGGCCCCATCTGCAAACGCTGGCCTCGCATTGAAGACGGGCACCGGCAATTCCTCCGCGTCAGGAGAACAAGCTTCGGCGAGCATCTTCCTCTGAAGAGCTTCGAGGATCTGGTCCGCCACCTCCTTGTTGATCTGACCTGTCTGGCCGCATGTGACTGCGACGTCTAGGTCAGATCCTGCAGCTTGGGCATAGCTCCGATTAGCGACCCGCTTGGACTTATCAAGCCGCGGCCGCTTGCGCTCCCCTCGAGGCGACGAGGTCTCGTTGAGAGCTCGCTTAGCCGCGGCCTGATCATTCCGAACAGGTCGCTCCGTAACCGCCTTAGCTGGTCCTTCCACTGCGCCGGCTGGTGGTTGACTAGGTCCTGGTTGGCTATTGCCGTCCTCTGCCTGTAACCGCTTGCCTGCGGAAAAGTTGACGTTAGCTACGGTCGGTTGTGCCTGACCTGCGGCATTCGCCAGCATTAGTTGACGGGACTTACCCTTCCCTTGAGCTGCTAGCCGTTGTTTTTTGTTCGGCCTATTCCTTCTCTTAGCACCACTAGCCAAGGGGGCCTGAGCAGCTTGCACTGCGGGGTCCGCACATTGGCGACGTGATGCCGGAGCATTACCCTTCTTCTTACCTTTGTTCCTGCCCTTCTGCACCTGCCAGTTACGTGCGAACACGTCGTCAGGGGTGCAGAGCTCCACCGAGCGACCAGTGTCGGCCGGCGGGGGAGGGGCGACTAGAGGAGCAATGGGCGGGGGAGGATTTGGCAGCAGAGCCCGACCACCGGCGTTAACCGTCGCGGGGGGCTGAGCACCCTGAAGGGGGGAAGGATCGGTACTGGTCCCATGCAGCTCCGATGTCCTACCCTTATTGTGGGACTTGTTGGTCTTGGCCGCGGTATTCGCCGTAGCCGGACCAGTGCCCGCACTGGAGCCCGCCGCGTTTGCAGCCGAACTCCCGGGGGCCGAAGAGGTGCTAGGAGCACCCTTCTTCGGAGTTTTGGCTTTCGCCTTCGCTCCGGTGTGTGTGTGTGCATTGTAAGTGTTTGTGTCCGTAGTTTTTGTATGTGTGTGAGTGGATGGTGTGTTTGTGTGTGTGTTAGTGGCGTCAGATTGTTTGTTGTCCATAGTATAGTGTGATGTAATTCGTCTCTTTGGCTTCCCACCCTCCTTGGAGCCCGCACCAGGGAACGTCTCGCTACAAGCTAGCTCGAACGTTAGGACTACCATCGAGATATAGGAGCGTGAGGCTGGTTCACAGTGCGACATCGGGTGCTTGATCGGGTTGGCATAGGGGACTGACTAATCCCTTCTGAACTGATCAACCCTCACTTACACCGTCAGCATGACCTTCACCACCGCTTTGGCCATCCTAAGACAACCTCCGCGGACCTCCCACTCCTCACCGTGACCCTCTGACGGGACACTATGGCCATTTCCCTGCCCCCGGCTATTGGGCAGGGCCACCGTTTCGCTTGAAATCCGGACCAAAGAGGGCGTGTTGCCTTGCGGACACATTACCGCCAGCGCCGCTCGGCTCAACCCCCCAGGACTCCTTCATCCCCGCTTACGGCGCTCAACTGCGCAGGTCCTAGCGCAGGTGACTGTTTGTACCTGCTCGATGCCGCTTTGAGCGGCAACCAAGCCCACCACCATTCAGTCACGGATGGTGGCGGTGAGGTAGGGTGGAACGCGCCTGGTGGTTTTTGTTACGTCTATTTCTTATGGAATTAGACCAAGAACGGGGTGGCAACCGCGTGAAGGCGAACTCACCAGACTTGCCTTGAGGATCTACACGACCGTAGCGCTCTCCCTCAAGACCCCGCCACCTTACCGCCTCTGAGGGAGGCAGTAAGGCAGACCTGCATCTATACTACCAAGCAAAGCATAAGCAAAGCGTGTCGTTGTGCAACCGCAAAAGCATAAATACAAGCCGACCCCCAAATCCTGTCATTGTACCTATTGATGATATTGCTTCAATATCTTGATAAATTACCTACATCTTTCAACAACAAAACATTGCTATCATTATCATTCATAACCTAATATAACTTGAGGTACCTACTTATGATGATAGCAATACGCAGGCAGGTCCTTTCTAGGACTAAGGCATGTGCTATTCTTGTAGTTTCGAAGGCTTCAAAACTCATTGATCTCCATTCTTCAGCTTTAGTTGGCAATTGCGACTGCTGAGCACTAGGTCCTGAGTTCGATTCTTCAGGCCCAGGGCCACTACATAGGAATGAACCTACCTCACTAGGGAAATTGGGTGTACCCCCCCTTTTTTTCCCAGTTGGTAATTCATTAAATAACCCCTCCCGCTCTTGGGCAGAGCTAAAAGGAGTACCAGATTTCTACTGACTAAAAGCCACCCATGTTCCTTCTTAGCCCTTTATGTCAAAGCCGCAGTATCTCTTGCAAACAACCTGCAGCCCCAACGGGACCCGCAGGCCCAATGGGGCAGGGTGAGGGTGTACACCACTGTGTTACGCTTCTAGGATCACTAGCCATGATGTTTATTTTCCTTCTTCACTTTGCAATTAGTCTCTAATCCATCCCATCACTCTTCGATTCCAGGAGCCAACCCTCTACATCGTGAAAGGCATGTGCATCCTGGACAATGATGGCAACAGGATCCTTGCCAAGTACTACGACAAGGATGTGCTGCCTACAGCAAAGGAACAGAAAGCTTTTGAGAAGAACTTGTTTAATAAGACACACAGGTAACAAAGAACATATTGTATTGTATAGCAGGCTGGTGTTGGCTACACATCCAAAGCAGGCGTTTTGCTACATTGTTGCCCCGAGAATGGCCGCTGCCAAGATCAAACCTAATTTATTCAGCAGAGTTTAAAACAAGCAGGAAACTTTTATCAGACTACAAAAATGCCAAAAGGAGCAGTTATGATACTACAAGTTTGAGTTTCCAGAAATTGGGCATCAGATAATTGCGAGTCTTTCTGTGAAAAGAACTAATGCTTTGAATTCTTTCAAGTTAAAAGGGATAGATGGCAGAACAAACATATGGCTTTTAGTCACTTGGTATCTTTAATGACGTATAGTTAACAAAAAAAAACTAATTATTCCGTCAGATAGATTTCCAAAAATATTGGCAATTTTTTTTTTTCACGTAAACAAACAATGAAGACGATACAGTGCTTTGAAATCTCGTGTGACGTCACAACATCCCACTCAAATCTTTGACGCGTTTTATCTTCGTAAATTTTTATTGATTTGATAAAACAAAAAATACTTATCCAATATTTTTCGATAATCTAACAGACAGACTAAATAGAATCATATTTTTCTAACTCGGTAAACATCAATATTAGCACAGTTTCTGAGTGATTTTACTGCTGCGCTGTGTGTCGTGGGTTGCAGCCACTTCATCATCTACTTAGCCTTTTCCCAACTATGTTGGGTTTGGCTTCAAGTCTAACAGGATGCAGTTCATTACCAGTATTTTACATGGAGCAACTGCCTATCTGACCTCCACAACCCAGTTAAAACTGGGGTAATAAGCTTAGCATGCTTTCCAAGGCACAGAAGAAACTAGGTACGTAATGGGTGTTCACCTATCCACAGACCAACCAAGACAAGCGCGGCTTAACCCAAAAAATCAACTCGAGTGCCCAATTAACCATTAACATTAATTTATTACTGATTTCAGAGCCAATGCCGAGATCATAATGCTGGAAGGTCTGACATGTGTGTACAAGAGTAATGTGGACCTGTTCTTCTATGTCATGGGGAGCTCACACGAAAATGAGGTACCTAATATCACATTTAATTATTTCTTTTATGTGCCACACTCTCAGCAGCTTGTGGTTAAGCCGCGCTTGGCTGAGTTGATCTGTGGATGGGTGACCACCCACACCACATTACATATTGTGCCTCTGAAAGCAAATTAAGCTGTTGGTCCCAGCAGTCATATAAAGATCTTTGGCAGTTGATACAGATAGTCAGTGACCTGTAAGTCTGACAAACAGTCTTACATCGTTGGTATCGTATTACCCTGGTACTTGATGTAAAATACTGGTATTCAGCTGTATGCAATTAGACTGCAACCAGACCCCAATTTAGTTTGGAAAAGCCTAGCCAGATGTTATTAGTGTCTCACAAGATTGGGCCAAGTCTGCCACACTATTCCCTAACCACTGTAACTCCTGAAAACCAGAAAGAGGGGCGACCACCAGAAAAACGCCGAGACAATGAAGATCGACGAAGTCCCAGAGTAACAATTTAACAAGATTCATTCAGATTTAGAAATCAATGAAACAAAAAAGTCGCTGTAAGGTACAAAATTATACCATTGCGAGGATCGGCCGGAGGACACGGTGGAGCACACAGTGGAGGTGTGCCCCGCTTGGGCGGAGCCCCGCCGTGTTCTCGTAGCGGCGATCGGCGGCGGCGACCTCTCGCGCCCGGCCCTGGTGCAAGCCATGGTCTGGGGCGAGGAGGAATGGGACGCCGTCGCCTCCTTCTGCGAAGCAGTGATGCTGGCGAAGGAGGTGGCGGAACGCGAGAGGGAGAGAACCTCTCGTCCCAGCCGCCGCGGGAGGCGCTCCGGGCGTCGGGGGTCCCGCGATGACCTCCGGCCACCGTAGACGCGGGCCTGTGGACGGTGAGTGATGGGCTAACTCGCCGTCCGTCCGTCTCACGACGAAAACAGGCCGTGTCGACGGCGCGTTCGTGTTCCACGCGCGCCTCAAAGAGATGTCAGCAACATGGGAGGGGCCCGAAAGGGCCGACGCCTGTCGGGGCCGCGGGTAGTCCACCGGTTATCGCGGCCTCGACATAGAGGGCGAAGAAGGAACATGGGTGGTTTTTAGTCAGTAGAAGTCTGACACTCCCTTTCGCTCTGCCCAAGAGCGGGAGGGGTTATTCGATGATTTTACACCCACCAAAAAAAAAAAAAAAAAAGGTACAAAATTATGCACGGGGTTGTTCGAAAGAGATACCGGCGGGTATAAAGTGGCCGCTTTAGCAGATTCGTAATATGAATCATGTTAAAAATTCTTAAAATGGACTTAACAGCTATAGACATTAAGTCCATTTTAAGAATTTTTAATTTTAACGTGATTCATATTACGATTCTGCGTGGATTCTGTTAAAGCGGCCATTTTAGACCCGCTGGTCCTCGTACAAAAACAGCTAAGAAGGAACATGGATGGTTTTTAGTCAGTAGAAGTCTGACACTCCCTTCCGCTCCGCCAAGACAGGGACGAGTCATTTGATTTCCCACCCTCAAAAGAAGAAAAACAAAATATAGACGTGAGGAAAAAGAAATAAAGGGTGTAAAAGTACCCTTAACGCAAACGAAGGACACTTGTTCTCCCCACCACTGCGATAATTTTTTTGTTCTAGACCATACCTGGGAACCCCCTAGTTACGGAGATATTGGGGGTCAAAGTTCCAAATTTTGCACAGCTGTTTTTGTAAATACTAGTTTTTCAGGTTAAAACTTTACTTAAATTACCACCATGACCCTTTTACTATTCAAAGCATCTACTAGCACAATGTTTTAAGTGTGCTACATTGTGTTTTACTGTAAAATGAGATTTTTGACCCCAAAAAAAAAGTCGTTTCCCAGCAAAAATTTTTGCGTAGGGGTACTTAGTTTGATGTACAGAATGCTTGGTTGACGTATGTGTAAAGGGTTAATTTACACCCTGTTTAGCAAATATATTTTTTAATTTCCAGTTAATCCTCCAATCAGTCTTGAGCGCCCTCTACGAGTCGGTGAGCATACTGCTCCGAAGAAACGTGGAGAGACGAGTGCTACTGGACAACTTGGACGCTGTCATGCTTGCCTTCGATGAAATCTGTGATGGCGGGTAAGATATAAGATGTTCACTTTATAAAATGGTAAAAAAAATTGTTTTGCAAATAGGGTCAATAAAATAAAATTTGAAGATAATTTCTTATAATACATATTTTTTTTTTCGCGTAAACAAAAAATGAGGACGATACGGTGCTTCAAAAAGTCGTGTGACGTCACATGTCAGTATTTTTTTTACCTACAAGTGACGTCACAAGCCCCCAATCATGATCTTCGACAACTGCAGTTGCCTCTGTCGACAGCTTAGTGTTGCTCGTCTTGACGAGGCCTTAATGGCTAGTAAGGAGGTGAGGTTTGTAATTCATCAAATCATCAGCTACAAAAAAAGTGCATTATCAGTGCAGTTGTTTTTTGTAAGCTTTGCCGCAAGAGGACGTTGCGTAATTTCTTAATATAACATCACGCCTTTAAACCCCGAATGATTATGCAAAGGTTTGGTGTGGTAGGCACTCACATTTCGCCAGTTATATTTAAGTCCCATACAAAATGGGGCGAGCCTATTGCTGTCATCATCATCACCATCATCATCACCATCATCATTATCATCATCATCATCAGCAGCAGCCTATAATGTTCCCACTGTAGGGACTCAGGCCTCTCTAGGAGAGCGATGGGTTATAATATGGATTATATTATACCACGCGGTCCCAGTGCGGGTTGGTAGATGTCACATGTCCTCGAATTTTTTGGTTCTAAGATATGCCATGCTATTGCTGTCTACCGGTCATAAATACAGACTTCGTGACTGCTTGAGACATACTACAAAATATGCTACTTAGATATTTAATATTGACTTTGTAGTGCAGTTGTTTTTCGCAAGCTTTGCCGCAAAATACCCCTTTTTTTTTAGAAACTTTGTCTCCTAAGTCACAGGAGAAAACTTAGTTTGGGAGCCAGAAGACTTATCTAAACTTGTTTTACCAATAAACTATTTTATTTATTCATTAATCTGTGGAACATAATGTTTATATGTTGCATCATAATGATGCCTAAAACAATATTGTCACTATTGCAATAAATAATTTTGTTATTCTTTATAATCATACTAGCTGACGACAGCGGTTTCGCCCGCGTGGAATATTATGTACTGAAACCTTCCTCGAGAACCACTCTATCCATTGGTGTAAACAGCATGAAAATCGGTGCAGCAGTTTTTGAGTTTATCGCGAACAGACAGACTGATGTGGCTGAGGACTTTGTTTTGTAATAATATGTAGTGATAGCTATCTTGGAAACATGATTTCTTAGTGTCATAAAAGTTATTTTTCTGTTATTTCATTTCACCACAAACTATAACCCAAGTTTTTTTTTTCTATTCCAGAGTAATCCTGGATTCTGACCCAACCTCCATTGTGGGTCGCGCAGCCCTGCGCACAGAAGACGTACCTCTAGGCGAACAGACCGTGGCTCAGGTAATGGAACAAGTTAATAAAATGTTTTGGTAGACGGTAGTTTGTTTGTCTTTTTTTGTATCACTCTGGGGAGAGGTTGGAAGTTGATAGATGTAGCGAATACTAGTTTATATACACTCAATAAGGTTGATTTTAAGAATAGGAACTCTTTTTAATCATCATCATCATCATCTGCTTGCCCTCATCCCATTCTATTTGGGGTCGGCGCAACACGTTTTATTTTTCATTCTTCCCTGTTAGACGTCACGGTGGCTTTCCCATTCATATCTCACACAATCCATCAATTTTTTTATACTTACACACTTTTAATAAGGTTGATTTTATGAATATTAATTCTTTTTAACCGACTTCAAAAGAGGAGGAGGTTTTTAATTGTTTTTTTTTATGTTTGCTACCCGCCATAACTCCTTCATATATTAACTGATTTGATTTTTTTTTTCGACAAATGATCCAAAAAACACAAAAATAATTTTACTTTCGGAGGTAGAAAAAGATAAAAAAGATACAAACGAATTGAAAACCTCATCCTTTTTTTTTAAGTGTGTTAAAATATAGTGTATGAAACGCTGTGTGAACGGCCGCTTATCGCAATATCTCGGCAATGCTTTCAGCAGAAAGGGATACCGCGGACTCGGCACAAAGGGCTAAGAAGGAAAATGCTTGGTTTTTAGTCAGTAAAAGTCTGACACTCCCTACCGCTCTGCCCTAGAGCGGGAGGAGTCATTTGATGATTTTCCACCACCGCGCCTCCAAAATAAAAAAGGCAGCTGACTGAAAGTAACAAATACAGCGCCATCTGACGCACGATATGAGGCATATGCTGGCAATAGCTGATAGTTTTTAACACACATACATTCATAAACTCACGCTCAAACTTCGGGAATTCAAAAACTACAGAACCCCATCTGCTACGATCCTTACATACTGCCTCGTCCACATTCATACATCTGTCCTTTCTGAAGAAAATCACCAATAAAGTCAGTGTTTGTCTTTTTAGAGCGTCCCCCTCTTGGTGTTGCCACTCACATCTGCCTTGTAAATACCTAATTTTTAACAAACAACAGTAACAAAAAAAAAATGTAAAAATCATGGAACTTTGTAATTGAGTTCCGAAATGTAAAATTGACCTATAAAAAACTCAAAAACTACTGTTTTTGTAGTACAAGTTCTCTGTATCTATCAACTTCATAAAATAGTGTTGTACCACCGTTTTAATATGTATGTCTCGATGGTATCTAACTCGATTAATATACGCGATCTCAATTGACGTTTGGCGCGAAATTTCGGTGTTAACGACCTCGAATTTTATTCTGGATGAATTGAAATACGCTAACTACGGGCGGGGACGGTTGGGCAAGGAAAAATATTGTTTTGCAAATGGGGTAGATGACAAAAAATCTAATTGGTCCGTCAGATGGCTTTCCAAAAAATATCGGACATGTATTTATTTCTTTTTTCACATAAACAAAAAAATAAGACGATACAGTGCTTCTAAAACTCGTGTGACGTCACATTTCAGTACATATTTTTACCGGAAAGTGACGTAAGTTTTTATTAATTTTATAAAACTAAAAACACGTATCCAATATTTTTCGATAATCCAACTGACACAAAATAATTCAAACAAAAAATAAAACAATATTCTGAACAGAATAATTTTGAATTAGTCAGGAATCATCCCTATCTCAATGATTTAAACTGGGTCAAACTATTGAAAGAAACTCTGCAGACTTGATGGTGAGGCAACTGGGCTTATCCCAGTTGTATACGTCCCTGTGTGCCTTTTGGCCTTGTTCTGTCTCCTGCTGATACGGAGAGAAGTGGAAATTATGATTTTCCTACTCCTCCGCTATTCTTTTCTGATTAATTGTTTCTTTGGGATTTCGTCGAGCTTCATCGCCTAAGCGCTTTTCTGTTGGCACTGTTGATTCTGGCTTTCATGAATTGCGGTGGTTTGGGAATAGTGCGCGTGAATGTCCCAATAAAAAAAGAATTGATGGGAATTGAAAAAAAAACTTATATTTTTTTTTCTTTTTAAAGACCTATCACGTAAGTGGAGTTTTGCTAGTTTTTGGACCTTGTATTTACTTTGGTTTTACTTTTAAAATACTCCTTCATATAATAATCATGCTTTTTGTGACTGGTGGTGAGTTATAAATTTTTTGCACCCAATTAAAATGTCTAATTATAGGATCTTTAATTAACAAAGTAAGTACTGTTTTAATTTATTTGTTCACGTTTTGCTGTGATGCACACTCAGACATTTTGACATTTTTATTATGTATTAAATCATTCATCTGTCAACACCGTCGTTTGAGATCGCGAATATTTGTCAAATGTATTTTTCCCCCTTTTTTTTTACAAAAATACACATTTTGTCAATATTATGTACATGTAAGTATTATGAATCTTCAGAATTTGTTGAACAATAAGGCCCGTTTGCACCACTAAACACAAAACAAAGTTTAGCGCTTACCGGATCCAAAATATCGTTCTAATTCTGTCAATAGTTAGGAAGATACAGAGATTCTGAAAGTTGGCAATTTCACAAATAATCGCTAATTGTTTTGTTGTAATCTCTGAAGGGTTACGCAGAGCTGTACCTAATATTACTCTCACATTTCGCCATTTGTGTTTAAGTCCCATGGTATAGGGAAAACATCGTGAGGAAACCGGCATGTCTTAGAACCAAACAATTCGAAGACAATGTGACATCTACCAATCCGCACTAGGCCCGCGTGGTGGATTATAGGCTGATGATGATGATGGATAGGGCTTACGGCGGGCCTTGGGGTAACTTATTGCCACCAACCTGGCACAAATTCAACACACCTTGAAGTGGAAATTATGTTTTCACTACTCCTCCGCTACTATATCCAAGACAGTTAAATCGTTTCTCTGGGACTTCGTCGAGCTTCATTGTAGCGGTGCTTTTCTTGTGGTCGCCACTGTTGATACTGGCTTACAGAAGTAGCAGTGGCGGGCTTAACCCATTTAAAAAAAAATACCTTGAATCCACTATCACAGGTAGGTACTCAAATATCATTAACCGGCGCCGCGTCCGTACTTCCTCTTATGTACTCATTTCTTATTCTTTCCATTCGCGTTACACCACACATCTCCTTCGGCATTCTCATTATAGCCACATGTTTTTCATACATTCCTTTTGTGGTCCATTCTGATCCATACAAGACAGCCGGTCTTACCATCATCAAATTGCCTAGCCTTTTCCCAAATATGTTGGGGTTGGCTTCTAGTCTAACCGGATGCCGCTGAATATCAGTATTTTACATGGAGCGACTGCCTATCTGACCTCCTCAACCCAGTTAATACTGGGTAATACGATACCCTTCGGTAAGACTGGATGTCAGACTTTCAGGTCACTGACTACCTGTAACGACTGCCATCTATATATGGCAGCCGAGACTAACAGCTTAACGTGGTTTCCGAGGCACGGAAGAAACTCGGTGTGTGGGTGGCCACCCATCCTCAGACCAACCTAGGCAAGTGCAGCTAAACCTAAAGATCGACCCGAGTGGCATATATTAAGTTAATTCATATAAACAACGTAATATTTGACAGCTATTTACAGTATTGCAAGTTTTCAAAGAACACAAAAAACATATTATTATTAAGTTTGATGATCTGTGGTGCAAACTGGCCTTACGTATTTAAGTATTGATTTTTATATTTGAACGTAAAACGTATCAATATAATTATGTTCTTATGACAAATTGATTACCTAAGTTTAGTAGTTATTTTATGTAGTTTTTTATATTTGACCTAGGTATATAATATCAGTATTTTTGAGTATGATATGCCATTTATTTCTGGTCGATTAGTTTTTTTTTTACGTTTCTACCATTATTGTAGTTTTTATTATTATATATTTTTTATTAATTATGTTTTCTGTTTTGTTGAATAAACATATTGAAATATCACAATATTATTGTTATTTTTGTTTGCACTTGGTGTTTGTTTTTTTTTTATTTTTTAATATTAATCTGGGATTAAAAGTATTACCTATTATATATTCATTACATTCACAAGATATTTTAATAAAACACTGGGATATGAATAACAATTGGATATTTTGACAAAATAATGAGTTAACAATGATTTTATTTATTAAAAATTTCAGATTCTACAGAACATAATGAATATGTAAGCGAATCCGGGGGCATAGATTACGTATTTCTACATTTAATTGTAATTATTGTAGTTGTTTAGTGCTTATTAAAATTTTATTTACTAACTTTTTTTTTTTCATTTGTTTTTTCTCGTTAGCAACCCCTTTTCATTGGCTGTATCGCTTTTTCTTTGACGCTTTTTTATTTTTTGGTAAAAAGTTGTGATTGCATAGGAAAAATAGTTTTCGCTTGTCTTGTACTTTTTTTTCTCACTTATTTTAATTTTAATAAAAATACGCTAAGATTTGGTACCTTTAGGTATTTTCATGTGGTGTTAGTGTAAATACGTTGTTTACATAATCTTAAATCAATAAAAGATACGTATGGGTTTTATCCATGCGCGCGTACGTCGCAGGATAATTGGCAGGCTGGACTATTTACAAAAAAAAATATTGCAAAATTTTGTTTTTCCCAGTTATCCAGTGACAATAGGGCAGTTGACAAAAAAATGTAATTAGTCCGTCAGATAGATTTCCAAAAAATATTGGACACGTACTTATGTTTTCTTTTTTCATGTAAACAGTAAATAAAGACAATACCTACAGTGCTCCGAAAAGTCGCGCGACGTCACAGTTTGGATATTTTTTTACCAGACAGTGACGTCACCACCACACACGATCTTTGGCCCGTTTTAATTTCGTCTATTTTGATTAATTTGATAAAATAAAAACACGTATCCACTATTTTTCGATAATCTAACAGATCGACTAAACAGAATCATATATTTTTTACTCGGTCAACTACCCTATTCCATCTTGTATCCAGCCCAGTGGTGGTTAATATATCATATAGCAAAATAAAGCACCGTGCTTAATACACAAATCATAAAGCAAATGCTATCGTGGCTCCCACAAGTTGCTTTTACATCGCACTCTCTGTCTCTGTCGGTCGCGCGAAAAGCAACAAGCAATGAATAAGCATTAAGCAAGGGCCACCGCACTTGCTTTAAGTCACTTGACTTAAAGCAAGCGCGGTAAGTGGCATCATGATATGCCTACGCGTTTAAAAATCACGTGCTTGAATAAAGCATATAAATCACGTGCTTAATATATAAATCATTAAGCATTAAGCAAGTGATTGCCTTAAAGCAACTTTGAACACCACTAATCCAGCTTTTGCCTACTGGCAAGATAAAAGAAAACATTAAAATGTCCTTAATTGGGGATCGGACTGAGTCAAAAAAATATGATTCTAAATATTCCGTCAGATTATCGAAAAATATTGTATACGTGTTTTTTGTTTTATCAAATTAATCAAAATTGACGAAGATAAGATGTGGTTGTGACGTCATTTTTAGGTAAAAATGTACTATCATATGACGTTTTCGAAGAGTTCACGAGTTTTCGAAGCACTGTATTGTCTTCATTTTTTGTTGATGTTAAAAAAGAAAATAAACGTGTCCAATATTTTATGGAAATCTATCTGACGGACTAATTAGTTTTTTTTTGTTCGATCCCCTATTCCTCCAGAACCCAGAAATGTATGTACATGTTCTAGCATTGTAATGTCAGACGCATTGGCAAATATAACGGAAAATATACTGTAATCACAATAATTATATAAAGAAGCGTAATTACAAAATCCCTACTATTTAATATTTACACAATATACTCGTATGTAATGATTTTAATGAGCGATCCAGTAAACAATTATCTTCTCTCTCTGTACAACGATTAAACAAGTCTGGATGCATATTCGGACCCGCAATTAGTTTTTTTTCTTTTTCATATCTAATTTGTATCTTAGTTTTTAACGCTAGTAACATTGCTAGTATAGAAAGACAGTATTTTTTAGTCAAATAACGTAGGATTCGAAAGGTTTTTTACAGGTAAAAAATATAACAAACTTGTTATGCGCAACAGCCTAAGGGTCCGTTCACACCGACCGGCTCGGAGAGGAGAGCAGATTTGTATCACGTTTAAAACAGAGTTTTGAATCATTGTAATAAGATTTTTTTGACATATTGTGTGGGACTATCTGCCGTCATCTGTGTTACTTCCTACATTTAAACCGTCTGCTTTGAAAACTAGAGTGAACAGGCATCTTCTGAGTGCTCGTTCCATCTTAGACCTCATCCATTGTCTTTTGCGTAAGGCTTGATCGAGGTCAAGAGCAGGATCAACTTTAAAAAAATAATACTAAAACCCTACCAAATTATTGTAATGTACTAATATTCTATACCTATGTTAGTTTTTCTTATTTACAGGTGTTACAATCGGCGAAGGAGCAACTGAAATGGTCGCTGTTGAAATAAAACTACTTATTTGTTTTATTAATAAAAATAATACAATATTCGATACATTTTAAGTTACTTTTATCGTTCTTGCATCTCACGAGCGCGTTCGAATGTAAAAAGCAGCTAAAAATACTTAAACTATCTTAAAAACAGGCTGTTCTAAAAAGTTTCTGTTAAAAAGTTTAAAATACTTTTTCAATCATTATCACCGCTTAAAGGTAAAGTTACTCACTGCGGTACTCAGGGCTATTTGATGATTACTTAAGCCATCACTTAGTACAGATTTGATAACTGTCAAAACCCTTACTTAGTAATCATTAAAACTCTCTGAGTGCGGCAGTTAGATTTGGACCCACTAGTCGGGTCCTGGGCATGATCACAAGTGATCGCTACGCATAGCGACAACTCGAAGGCGGGTTGTGGGCACACAAACGAATTATTGTTCGACCCACATGCTGGGTGCTTGGCACCTTAAAAGGCTTTTTTGTTTTTGATCTGATTTTATTTAGCATTCTATGAATTTAGTTTACATGGTATCAATGAGCCTTCTATCTATATACATAAGAATCACATTCTAAGCGCTCGTGATTTGTTATACGGACGTCTAATCAACATTATTCCAATATTATTTTAAATTTTATTATCTTTTAAACATCAGTCTTAAATCCTAAGTGATAAATTTATATTTTGCTGAACACTGATAATGTAATAGTGAGAAATAATATTTAAAATAAACTATATTTTAGTACTTACTTTGCCATTCTAGTTTTAACATCTTTGCTTCATTGTAATTGAAAATGGTTATCTTGTATGCTTCGTAAAATATTGACATACAGCATCACTAAAGGTAGCATTATTTATAAAATAGTTGCCAGTAAAATTAAAATAACATTCGATTTTCTAATATAACATGTCTACCTTTAATCGTCTAGCTCGAAATACTTTAAATATAACCAACAAATTATAGAATATATAGGCAAAAATATTTATTTTAATCTGGCACTGTAAAAGAAAGTTCACAAATTACTGAACACGCCACGACTCATGGCCGAAAATTGTAACATATGTATCCTTAAAACAAGTATAAAACAACATAGCTAACCATTTGATTAATATAACAAGTAAAATATCGTACATTTTTGATTAAAACTTTTATAAACAGCCTAAAAATTTCCCAATAAATAATAGTTTATAATCCCTCACATTTTAGACTTGGTTTTGATCGAAAAGGATGGGTAACGTTACTTAACACTTCTTTTCAATACAACAGTAACAGTATTGATTGTTTTCGACACATGTAGCGGCACTACAAAAGCGCCATCTGTGTCAAAAATAAAGAACTAACATCAAAGTCCTGAACCGCGAAGTTATCTACAACTTATGAAATAATAGAAGAATCCGACAGCAACTTTCGGGCAGTAGCTCACTAGACATCACCAGTCTGATCAGAGGATTCCCCGTTATCTTTAGGGGATGAAGAACTTTACACTCTGTTCTACATACAAACATAAATTTCTGATTTTGGAAAACACGTCAGTTAAGAACTACGAAACTACGGAAACGTGTCTGCTTCAACAATCGTCGGCGTGGTCTGTCTTCGGAAGTACGAGCACGCGATGATTTGTTGTGACTAGGAACGTACTTGCATATCTTGTCTATTTATAGAACCATGGTTAAAACATAGGCTACTATTTAAAAATCTTGATTGAAATACTAGGTGTGACTGGAGTGGATAATCCTAAGTCCTAACAGAGAAAAATTACCAAACACCATAATTATGATATTCGCATTGATGGGGATTACAATTTTCGACGTCATGTGCGTGCTGAATCAGAAACATGAAGATTACCGAAGCGCATAAATTTTCTGTTTGGTTGTACATGTCATTCAACTGGAAAAGCCGCTAAACTGGCCATGTCTCTCAAAGCCCTGTATTATTATAATAAGGTCTTTTAGCGTGTCGTTGCAATCTAAATAATATCGGCCCAGAACGTAATAAGGTTTTTACAACGAATCAATCTATTGACTAAGCCCAAATTCATCAGGAGTAGGAGCCGAACTAAGTTTAGATATTTGTTTAAACGCCGGATGATTCTTGTCGCCTAGTAGCTTGAACAGGACATTCTCCGAAGTGCCCACAAGACAACCAATGGATTGGAGACGCTGAAAATAAAACAGGTATGTGTGAAAATAGTTTTATTTGAAAAATATACACTGGAAAGTTTTAAAAATAGGTTTTATGGCATCGGGCGTTATTTTACGGTTTATTACATTCAAATGTTCTGGAAATTAAATTGGCATGCTTTTTGCACTTTCTGCACATTTTTATATCCAAGGCTAGATCTCATAATGAAATTAAAACTAAATAAAATTAAATACAAAAAAAAACATGTTTTTTTTAAATAAACTTATTAAAAAAATATATTCTTAAGTAAAAAATACATGGAATGTCAATCTTTAAGTACAAAAGTTATTCATTTAATACAATAAATACAATATTAAAATATTAAGGTAACTGAGTAAATAGCTAACAGTTCTTAGGATAAAATATATGCATCTGGAATCAGTCAACAGAAGCCACAGAGTCTGGATTTGTGTCCATTACAAGGGACTAAAATAAATTTGCGAAATATGGCTGGTGGGGATTTCTCGTATAAATCCTATTAAGTACACCTCTGCCTAACCCTTCAGGTTATACAGGTAGTTATATGATGTTTGTCTTATAATTTGGAGTGAGTAAATCCTAAAGTATCGACAGTAGGTTCCTTAGTCAGTTTAGATATTTGTTTGAATTGTGGATGGTTCTTGTCCTGCATTAGCTTGAACAGAATATTCTCCGATGTAGTTACGAAACAGCCTAAGCCTGCCAGGCGCTGAAAAATATTTAGATTGTTAGATATGGCCAATTATATGACAATGTTGGGATAGATGTATGATGTGCCAAGAATGGATGGAATAAGTAATAATAAGTAATATTAGAGAAAGAGTTGAAAGTGGCACCTGTTACAAAATTATTGATGTGAACAAAACAAAAGATGGCTGTTCTGAATTTAGTTTAGAGGCCGTAGTCAGGTCGAAAATTCTATTATTGATAGCGATACTATCCAGCGTTTGGTAAACGCACATTCCTGCTTTCGCCCGTTACTTACAATGGGCGAAAGCCTGTATTACTTACTTGCAGGCAAAGATTTAAAATTTTACATTCGACCGACAGCGTGGTCGTTTCGTTGACAATTACATTGTATTTGTATAGTTCCCTCTCTTAGTACTTTTACCGAAAACCGTATCTATTGTTTCTGGAGTCGTCCTGTCTAATCTGATACAGACGCTAGATGAAACTAATGATTCTCGTTACAACTTTGGTTCCAGGCGGATACTTATTTCTCTAATAACTATTGAAGTCACATTCAAGGAATAAATCATAACACGAGTTCAATAAAAATTTCAAAGATCTTCGCTTTTGTGCAATTATTCATTTAATAGGTATACTACTTAAAAAATACAAAGTAAACAATAAACTAAAAGTCCCATGTATAAAAAACTAAAAATCCTATATTTTAAGTTTTTTTAATCTACTACCAAAAAGCAAAGACCTGAAGAAGAAGACAAGACAAAAAAGACACCTAAGACCTAACCTAACCTTGGTTTATGAATAAAAATAAATAAAATATAAACCTAATCAGTCGTATATGTCTCAGTCTACACATTTATTTCTAAAAGACCATAATAAATTCTCAAAAAGTCTTAAGTCATTTTTCATTTTTGGCGCAGCTGTTGTGAACCCTAACGTATCTACAGTGGGTTCCTTATTCAGTTTCAAAATGAATTTGAACTGATGATGCTTCTTATCGCCCATGAGCTTTAAAAGAACATTCTCCGATGTGGTTACGAAACAGGATAGATGATCCATGCGCTGGAATTAGTAAAAATACTTTAGTATTGTAGAATTTTGACTTGCTTCGTTGAAGGAAGAAATCGTGAGGTAACCAAACCTGCATATCTGAGAGGTACTTACCTACTTAAAAAGAGATGTAAAGCCAAGTTAGAGGCCCATTGGCAGTTTAAAATCTGTCACCACATCTGTCTATAAACACAAATCTTTCTACAGGAGAAATAAAGAAGTTTTGGCTAAACTGTATCTAGATCTAACATTGATGAGTGTGGATATGTAATAACGATAAAATTAATTAAACTCATAGTTTGAAGTAATTAAGTAACTACAGCTGATTGCGGGTGCAAAGGATGCAGTTTACACAAACTTTTATAGGTAGGTACTCCATGATGCTTTTTTTTGGCGCTCTGGGCGGAGCGGTAAATCATAAATTATGTTAACTTTGCAAATAGGTTTTGACAAACACTTTCACAAGTTACTTTTTTTAAACTAGATGGGGCCGGTGTTTAGTACCTGGCTAATCAAGTAGGGAGTGTCAGACTTCTACAAACTAAAAACGAACCATGTTCATTCTTAGCACTTTGTGTCACAGGCCACGGTATCTCTTTTGAACAACCCGCAGCCACTCCATGGTACCTAAAATTGACATACGCTCGGTAAGGTTGGAATCGTAGTGCCTACTAGAAAATGGGTGTGCTTATGAGTCATAAGCACACTCAATGTTCAGTATGTGCATCGGGTCATAAGTTATGACCCGATGCACATACTGAACATTGACGAAAAAAACATGTAGCGATACAATATTATCTGCGACGGAGAAACGCATAAACTCACCGCTCTTTTTTATGAAGGAAGACACATTCACTGCCAAGTTCAAATTATCCATATTTATTTGAATGCCGCGTGAGCGCAACTCATCGATAGCTACGTATATCGACGACTCAGAAGCGGGTTGGCGGCACACAAACGAATTTTTTGTTCGACCCATATGCTGGGTTCTTAACACCGAAATTGGTGAACTATAGATCTAGACTGCTCGATTGACGACATCATCATCAACATCTTCCTACCCTTATCCCATGTTATTTGGGGTCGGCGCAACTCGTTTTTTTTCTTCCATTCTGCCCTGTCAGTCGTCACGCCATAATTTATTTCTTTTTCCTTTACATAACTCCTCACACACTCCATACATCTTTTCTTTGGTATTCCTGCTCCATCCATCCAAATTTATATTCATCAGTTTTTTAGTGACATGCAACAGTTTTTGTGGCATGACCTGACCATATTTGTGGACCATACCTGTGGCTTAAAAACTGTCCAAGTGCAAGTCGGACTTACTGTCCGTAGTTTCCATGTTATTTTAGCATCAAAGATTTCTTATAGGTTTTTCTGTAATCTAAAAGTTTCGAACTAATTTCTGTATTTTTTTTCAAAATTTGAGGCCTAGTAGTTTCGGAGATAAGAGACATGGTTGGACAGACACACGAGTGACCCTATAAGGGTTCTGTTTTTCTTTTTGAGGTATGGAACCCTAAAAAAGAATGATGTACCAACCTGCAATGCAAGTCCCCTATCCATGAGTGACCTGGAGGACACTCCATCAGCCAGGACGTGTACCACTATGTCCCTGCTCAGCAAGTCAATCACTGTCTGCTCTATACACACATGAGTCTGAAACAGTGAATAAATAAGTGGAATCAGGCTTTAATCATCATCATTTCGGCCTCCCCTTTCTTCTCCCATTCTTATTGGTCATGTGCATCTCTCATCCATCCGTGTCCTGCGCTCTTGACGATATCGTCCACCCAACGCGCTATTGGACGGTCTTGGGTTTCTTACGCCCCACCTTGCCCACCCTTCGGTCAGAACTTTACTCCATCGACCATCTTCACGTCTAGCCAGATGCCCTGCCCAACTCCACTTTAGGCGAATCAGGCTTTACTTTGAGAATATTTGTGACAGTAAAATATTACTCAACAGCTTATGTCCCCTTCGCCCCTGTGGAGATCAGGTCCTGTTCACTAGATAATTCTTCAGTGTTAAATGTACCCATGTGTTATCCCATTTTAAGCTAAACCGTTTTTAGTGGTGTGACTGTCGGACTGCCAAGTCAAAGGTCTAGAGTTTGACCCCAAGACTTCTTATTTTTCAGAGTCATGTCCATGTTGTATAACTATTACTGGTGAAGGAAAACATCGTAAAAAACCAGCATGCTTGAGAGATATTTCTAGGCAGTATATAAGCCAAGTCAGACGCCCACGGGGGCACAAGAACTGTGGCCTCAGGTAACCTCAGACAGACACAACTAACCCCAGTAATTTTATGTAAATTAAATTCTGTAAATTACCTCAAGGCCAAAGATAATAACAGACTGCAGTTTCGGCACGTCTGCTTTTAGTTTTTCTGCTAGTTCTGGAGTATACATGGAGAACCTAGTCTTCTCATAGACTAGCGCTGCGTCACTGGTGTCGATGTCCTTGGTGGTATGACCGAGACCCTTCGGATATTGCTCAGAGATGTATACGGGGATTTTGAAGTGCTTTGCTGCTGCTACCTGAAATTTTGGACAGTATTCATTTTATTTTATGTTATAGGACTGCAATCAATCAAACTTCCACAAGTTTAAGGTTTTTATTTCAACTTTGAAAGCTGAATAATGTTATTATTTTAAATTTAGTTCATGGGTGATTGAGGGCTGCTGAAGAGAGAAAAAAATTATTCCAGATATTGTCCATTATAAAGACCAAGTGCAGAAATCAAATCCCTAAAATAGAAAATAGATTACTTTAAGTGTTTATCAAATTAATTAAATTACAAATGTACCTACAAACAAAATATTGCCTCTTTATTAGTATAGAATTTAATACTTAGTGTCTTTTTTTGAGTCAATATCTCATATTTCATCAGATCAATCAGTCAGTTTTATCATGATCCTCATGAGAAAATGAAATGTTTTTTTATGTGATGCAAATATAGGAGTCTGATCGCGACGATAGGTCGTGGTGGAGTAGTATGAACAGAGTCATAAGTCATTACAATTCAAAACAAATTCATTTTTGTTGATGAAAAGGAAATGGATGTCTCCATTTCCATCAGAATGAATATAGTTGACACATTGACTTCTTCCCTAAATACATTAGGTATTTGTAGTACGTACAGTAAGAAAAGGTTACAAAATAGTAAAAAATATAAATTTAAACCGGATTTGGCATTTTTATTTAATTTTTGTCCATTACCTGCAAAATAAAAAGATCAAAGATCTTGCCAATATCTTATCAAATCCTCCAAAGGATTAAATGAATAGATTATACGACAGCAACAAGTTATTACGTAACAATCTAATAAAACTTACCATTTTATTCGAAACTTTTACCACCTCGGTAAAATACTTTATGTGGGGCCTAAAGATTTCCTGGACGTCACATAGGAAGAAAGCTGTCTTCGGGACCTCCAGGGCTCCTAGTTTGAAGATATTACGAGCAGCACCCATTGTTATTAAAAAAAAATCAACACCGGCAGAAACAAACCCGATTTGCGACTAATGTTTTGATTAGAGTGGCGGGCGGCGGCTGTCAGATTTTGACAACGTCAAACTGTGTTACGATAAGTGAAAAAGAGTTTTCCTCATATTGGCAACAATTTTTTTATAAAGACGGATAAGCAATTTCTCTGAGTACAAAATTACAATTAATATAGTATAAACAAATAAAAATAAACTATAGGTATGTGCAGCAGGTATTTTTTACCTTTTTCTTATAAACTCTTATATTATATTGGATGATAGTTGTAACACTGGTAGCACTTAAGAATCCTGGCAACATCCGTTTTCCAATATCAAGCATCGGACAGTTTTTTTTGCGTCAAAACAAAATTAGTGGATAAAAAATAAGTCTATAAATTTCCACAATTGCATAAGATTTTGACATGAACTACGAAGTCGGCAATCATATTTTGTATTCTAAACGAACGAGAGCAGTGGTGCCTCAGTGGCAGCGGCCCCGACTTACGAACAGTTGGTCGTGGGTTCGAATCCAGGCAGGCGCATTACTTTGTGTAATTTATTTTATCACCACTGCTCTCAAAACGGTAAAGGAAAACATCGTGATCTTGGAACCAAAAATTCGAAGATATGTGACATCTACCAATCCGCACTGGGCCCGCGTGGTGGGCCCATCCCTCTTCTAGAGAGGAGGCCTGAATCCCTGCAGTGAGAACAGTATAGGCTGATGATGATGATGATTCTAAAACATAGCTATTATTCGAACACAAAGAATCTTATTTTTAAAACCTGAACAGTCAAAATACGTCTTTTTTATTTCCACAATGGCATAAGATTTTGACATGGATTATGAAAGTCAGCATTAATATTTTGTATTCTGAACGAAAGAATTGTAATTACTTACGTAACAATTATTCGAACACAAATAATGACAATTTATTTAATAATTACTTTTATGGTACAGCTACGATAACTTTACTGAAACTGTTCTAACTGAATAAGAGCGATAAATATCGGTATTCAATGCGTCAATGTAGCACTCGTTGCTATTCAAATATTGTAGGTGTAAACTCGAGTGATCAACAAGATAAGCTTTAAGATGAGTGATTGACTAAATTAATGAGAAATTACGTGGTAAAGTAAGAAAAGAGAATTTGAACCGAGAATCGAACCCGATTCAGTTCAAGAGCAAAGCGCTAGATGACGCACTTCCCCGGTCTACTCCGAGTTCAAGTACCTATCTCGGCTCTATCTTGCAGAGAAATGGCGAAATACATTGGAGTATTGAGTACTGATTCGTGAAAGGTGGCAAGAGCCTTAAATTAAGTAGAAGATTTATAAAACAATTTTTAGAGCTCTGCTGTCTTGTACTTAGAGATAATGGTGTTTTCCTACAAAAGGAATGGATGAAAGGCAATTGCATAATTATGGCTCAAATGAAAGTACTAAGGAGGTATCCAATGTAACGAAAATGAATAAATTAAGAAAAAAAGTACCTCTACCTACCTAAGAGAAAGTCTGAAAGTGGTGCCGGTGGCTGAAAATTTGTGTGTTATGTAATCACACAGAAGCGAGGAAAGCGTCATAGTGTAATTAATGTCTCTAATATTAGAGGAACCTGGTAGACCAAAAGGATTGTGTGAAGGATAATATTGCCAGAAAAAGGGTGTCTGATGAGAAGACGAGTAGAGAAGTGTGGATGAAGAGAAATTTATGCTGCGCCGACCCTAAATAAGTAAATTAGGATGCTGAATGTAACCCGATCGTTTTAGTAAAAAGAAATAAAGTTGATTACAGTCACATACTTAACTACCAATAGATGTATTAGTTAGAAATACCTACAACCTTTTCTTTTGGAGTGTGGGTTAGTCATAAAATGACTCTTCACACTCTGGGTAGGGCGGTATGTGTCTACTGATTTAAAATCACCCATGTTCCTTCGTAGCCATTTGTGTCGAGGACGCGGTATCTCTTTCGAACAACCTGCAGCCCCGACAGTACAACCCGCAGGTCCGACGGAACAACTCGCAGCCCCGACGGAACAACTCGCAGCCATGACGGAATCACTACTACCTCCTAGACGTCACCATCTGCCTACCTTTTTCCGAACTATATTTGGGTCAGCTTCTAGTCTAACCGGATGCAGCTAAATACCAGTACCTACCTACCTATTTTACATGGTGCGACAGATTTCCACAACTCAAGGTATTTCTCCAAAAAAAAAAACGAATTACTCCGTCAGATAGATTTTCAAAAAATAACGGACACGCATTTTTTCTTTTTTCACTTAAACAAAAGATGAAGACGATACAGAGCTTCGAAAAGTCGCGTCTAAAGGTTAGTACTTTTTTACCCACAAAGTGACGTCAAAAGCCCCCCCCCACTCATGACCTTTGACACGTTAAATTTTCGTATTATTTAATTAATTTGATAAAACAAAAAAACACGTATCCAATATTTTTCGATAATCTAACTGACAGACTAATTCGATTTTTTTGTTGAAATATCCTATTAGTACCTACTGGGTAATTCGACATCTCTTCGTGGGAGTGGACTGGTTGTCAGATTTTCGAGCCACTGACTACCTGTAAAGTGACGGTACGGTTGGCGCAGTGGCTTTGAGCAATGGACTGCAGCGCTACGTGTCGCAGGTTCGATTCCCGCACGGAACAAATATTTGTATGACCTACAGATAGTTGTTCCGGGTTTGGGTATTTGTGTATGTGAGTTTAAATGTTTGTGAACGCACCCACGATACAGGAGAAATTCCTAGTGTGGGGCAACGTTTTTAAAATAAACAGCCGTGTCTGCCCGTGGTCAACTGTTTAACGTGCTTTTCAAGGTACGGGGGAAAACTTGGTATTTAATGGGTGGTCATCCATCCGGGAAACAACTTAGGCTACCGTGTCCTTACGTTTTAAGCTTTTAATTTTAATTTTTTTTGTCATTTTGTTCTGTCCTGTGTGAAACTAATAAATACTTTTTCTTTCTTTCATTATTTTTAAACTCATTTTGTATATTTAATTTAATATCTAATCACACTACTATGATAAAGGCAAAAGTTTGTGAGTGTGTATGTTTGTTACTTCTTCACGCAAAAACTACTGCACGAATTTGGATGAAATTTGGTACACAGATAGTTAATAACTTGGATGAACAAATAGGATAGTTTTATCCCGATTTTATATTCCCGTGGGTTGTAGCGGGTGAAGTGGCTGGCAACAGCTTGACACACAGGTACACGTTTGGTCATTAATTAAAATTTTCTTTTTTGGTAACCACTACCTCGGTAGGTACTAGTACCGAACTTACAGAAACACCAAAGGGAAAGAAAGTTCAATTTATATTAAATATTTTAATATAATAAAAAAAATCTATTCAAAAAAAGTTGTATATAAATAAATTTTAACAAGACTTTAAAATTAGAACTCCTGGGATGGTATGTTTCAGACAAAACAAAACGGGCACTTAGGTACCTACGTATGAATAAGTTCTTATTTCATTACAACACACCTTTGTACCTTAAATACTTTACCTTTCCCATAAACGCAAGCCCATAATAACAGCTAATATTACCAAAAATAATCGAATCCAAACCCACGTAGGCAAACCCTAAACCCATCCAAAAAAAAAAAACAAAAACCGCACATTGGAGCAAAGTCAAAAATCAACGCGAGACCTATCATTACCAAAAAGTCGAGCACGCAATTTCTTAAAAAACTATTCCTTCCAAATCTCTAATTTACCGAAAAAACTGTATCATTCAAAAATGATTTTTTTATTTGTGAACGCGTGACTTTTGAGTGACTGTTTTTCGCCTGAGGCTGTATCCGAACGCAACTGTGGTTTATAAAAAATAAAAGGAACATGGCGCCCGACTGATCGCGTGCGCCTTTCGGCGGGAAGGGTCTTTAGAAAAAAAATCATTCAGATTCTACCTGTGACGTCGGTAACACAAAGTGCTATCAAATAGACGTAGGTCAGGAGAAATTAAAGAAAGTTGGAAAAAAAATGTTTGGACGGAAACTTTGGAGAAAGAACCTTTTTGATCATACTGAAACGGAGTATTTATTTGTACGCAGCCTTGTTTGTACTGACTTCTGACTTCTGAGATCGCAAGCGTGACTTTTAAACAGCCTAGGTTTTATTCCTAGTTCGGAAGTGTTCTTAGTAGGGTTATTCGGTAGCGAATTTGAGCCCGGTTGATAACAATACCTACTCCATTATTGGCGAGTTTTAGCAACTGCCACGCCATCTGGAGTAACTAAATCTCTGATTCAACTATTCAAAACACGAAAAACGCTTTTCGGACTCAATTATTTGCGATCAATTTAGATTTCGCAATTCGTAATAAGCGGGCTTTACTGCAGCACTTGATTGCCCCCACCAACTGTCTTTCGACAAATATGACCTGCTTACCTACTACCACTTCAGCTTGTATACCTACCTACACTGGATGCTATGTCGGCAACTCCAGGTGTTTGACGGTTCATTCTATTTTTAGTAAGTATTTTATCCTTCACAGAAACTTTGACTTATAATGACAGCGGGGTTAGCTTAGAATCAAGGTTGCTCCAAGGGAGCAACCTTGATATTTTAGGATAACCCCGCTGTCATTGTCCTATAAAATTATGTAGGAAGGTACCTACTTAATAGTTTAGAGAGACCGACATAAAATTCAGCATTCACATTAATATCCAACAGCTCGTAAATAAAACCAGTAGCCCTCTCAGTAATAAGACTTTATTTCACACTGGCAAATTAAAGTATGACCAATAAACAAAATTAACAATATTTTTAACTGGCAACTGTGGCGCCACTTCATCCTATTAGGTCGACCCCGGCGGCAGGCGGCGCGTGTGCTTTTAAGGAGTTTTTATCTTTGTTTTTAATATAAAAACAGCTTATAATTACAGACTTTAGACTGTTTTACGTAGTCCAGAGGTTAATTGCTGGTCGGTTTAGCGTTTTTGAAGTCTGGATTACTGAAAAAGTGCAGTTATTTGGACTCCAAAAACTATTTTTTATTATTTCATTTATGCCCATACTTTCTAAAAGTCCACGCCTTTTTTGACCAATTAAATACTAAACTTAAGTTTACAGATTCTTATGCGTAACTTGGCGAAGGTGTCGCAAATGATACCTCCTTTATACCGAATGTGGATTGCGCAGATCAGTTCGTTGTGTTCCGTGCTCAGTGGATGTCTTTTGGCTGAGACGAGGATGATGCCGATAATTTGAATTCCTTTTCATAACTTTGTTTGTGTTAAAACTGACAAATTCATCCCATGAAGGCATTAGATAAACGGTAATGGAATAATGATACATTTAATGTGAATTTTCTTAAAAAGCCTTTTATGTGTTTTACTTCCTCCGTGTAATCAGGAACTCTAGTACAACATTTATCCTACAGATTTACATAAAAGCATTATTTCTTTTGATCTATCCCAACACGCTATAAAACCTCAACAGATCTAAGCCACTCGGGATCGGCGCCGTAGGCGTGTCAGATTCAAGAGCCGAAGTGTCAGTGGCGCCAAACCTTTCCGCTTTGGACTCTTTGGATACTAGTTTTTTCTTTTTTTTCCGAGGCGCCCTGCGGCAAAGGCGTTGGCGCGGTAAAAGAATAGTTCCAATAATTTAATTAAGTGGTAGAACAAATTTTTGATAGTTGAGGATTTGGAGATGGTTTTTGTCGTTTGCGGATTTGCAGTGCTTTGTAGGATTGTGGTATCACTAATGGATTGGCCTGGTTGATTTCAGGGGTTAATCAAAATAATCCAAAAGGATGTGGCTCTGGTTTTAAAGTCGGCCACCAACCTGACACTAGCACTCCTTGGATATGCTGTTGTTGGTGATTTACCCGTCACCATTCAGAGACCCAAGGTGCTTTTCGTATGCACTGGGTCTGATGCTCCCTTAGTCGCACGGGATGAGACGGGGTGGCCATATTCTTAATCCAAGACCACACGGATATTATATAATACGTGTTTGGCCGACCTCATATGACATGGGATAAGGGCAGGAAAATGATGATGATGGTCCAAATAATCCCAACTTTGACATTATTATTTTATGTAACCACCGCAGTCGGCCAAAAAACATTGCTATTAAAAATATATACCTATATATATTTTTTTAAAAACGATGCCCCACACTAGGAATTTCTCCTGTATCGTGGGTGCGTTCACAAACATTTAAACTCACATACACAAATACCCAGACCCGGAACAACTATCTGTAGGTCATACAAATATTTGTTCCGTGCGGGAATCGAACCCGCGACACGCAGCGCAGCAGTCCATTGCTTGAGCCACTGCACCAACCTTGAAATTATATTATGATCAGAGCCTTGAAATACTTAGGTACAATAGGTATACGTATCATACTCGTAAACTTAATTTAGGATTTTCAGAAGTTTTTATATGTACCTATTTGATATATATAAGTATTTGATAGATTAATTATAATCTTATTATTTTTTTTTTAAATCTGAAGAAAATCTCCAGAATTTTCTTTCCATTTTCAACCCCAACATTTCATAACCCATTTAAATATTCCAAGTAATTAAAAACCAACAAATCATTGGATTATCGTACTCAACAAAAAAGCACTTTTACCGTCAACCAAATGGAGAGCAAAATCGAACATTTCCTGTTTCTAATTGCCGCCATAATTGTGTTGAAGAAAGATGGCGTTTCGCGCCAAACAATGGACAATGCACAGATAAAAAATAAATTAGTTTTATTTGAACGAGTCTCGTTGTATCGATGTTTGTGTTGGTTGTGTGATAATAATGTGTCGAGAAGAACACCACTTTTGCTGTAGGATTTTATTGAGTGTGATAAAATAATAATTGTTTTAGTTTTACTTTGAGAGTAGCAAACAAAGGACTCGCGAAGGAGAAAGGGGAGGCCTTTGTCCAGTAGTGGAATCCCTGACAGGCTCACAAAAACAGAAATAAAATGCACTTAAAACTTACGACATAAAGTGTTAATTCGGAGACTATATTGTGGACCACTACCTACTTCTCCAATCTTCCTCGGAGATTGGTGTAGGTATCTAAGTTATAGCATACTGACATTTCACTAGGTAAGTATGTTTCACTCTCGTGTAATTAAGGTCGAGAGAGACAAATCCAGCCTCTGTGGCTGCTACAATAAAATTCCTGATAGAAAAAACCCATTATGGTTTTGCCCGACTTAGGAATGTAATGTGGCCCTCATGCTCCTCAGACGCGCTTACGACCACTCGGATCAACTTCAACATAACTGACAATAATGCTGTACTAGAACTCTGCCTAATCACTTGGGGAATAAAAGCTTTAGGTTATGTAAGTAATATGAATAACCTTTTGTTTTTTTTTTTGGCGGGTGGAAAATCATCAAATAACCCCTCCCGCTCTTGGGCAGAGCGAAAGGGAGTGTCAGACTTCTACTGACTAAAAGCCACCCATGTTCTTTACGGACGACGGGAATATGAAAACCTAACATTAATTATGTCAAGTATGGTTAGAATTATGGTTAGAATGTAGGGATTAATATACAAAGTAGACGATGATTAATTGATTCGTAAATAAAGCTCAGTTAGTTATGCAAAGTATTTGACCGAGTATTTTATGTTATCGTTTATGTACAAGAATGTACTTAAGACAAGTGTTATTCATATATCAGGTTTACACGTGCTCGGTATATATTGTGTTGTTAGAGTTAGACTATTTACTTGCATTGCACACATGAATAGCGATGCAGATATGATTGGAGGAAGGGTCACTGACGTTAAAGGACGGTTACCGTGAAGGATATAAAAGTACCATTAATGAAGCCGAAAGGAACCATACCATAGACCATAGATCATACCGGGAAAACCTTTAGTTTCGAAGATATTGGGGGTCCAAATTCTTCACAACTGTTTTTAGTAATAGGCTAGTTTTTCAGTTTATAACTTTACTTACATTACCTCCATGACCCGTTTACTATTCAAAGCACCACTAGCACAATGTGTTAAGAGTGCTACATTGACTTTTACCGTAAAATGAGATTTTTCACCCCAAAAAAAGTCGTTTCTCAGCAATATTTTTGCGTCGGGGTACTTAGTTTGATGTACCTAATGCTTGGTTGATGGCTTCGTAAAGGGTTGTTATTTACGGCTATGTATTCTTGGACTTTATCTAGTAAATTTTCATATTTTTGCCTTACTACAGTGGCCCGGTAAATTGTTGGCGATGCCAAAGGAAACTCAGAATTATTTATTTTATTTGATGGAATCTCACGGATTGTAAGCGACATCCTTTTAAAATACAGTATAGGACCGACCCTCGCAGAAGCTTTGAACCATGACTGTGAGGTCATTTCCTTTTGCGTTGACATCAGAAATCGTATCAAAATAAAAACCTGTCTTTTACCCATTTCATTCAAAAGTAAAAATGTATTAGGATCATTGTCCATATTATAATTCGGCTGAGGGCTGCTGCGTCGCATGTCGTAGGTTCGAATCCCAATAGTTGTTACGGGTCTAGCTTTTTGAGTATGTGTTAGGTATGAGTTTAAATGTTAGTTACCACGATATAGCAGAAATTCTTAACGAGAAGTTTACTCTTTCTTTACCTACTTTTCTTATAATCTTTTCCTTCTCCGTTTTGAGAGCAGTGGTGATGGAATAAGGTTGGGTACCTACTTACTGCTCTATCCTACCGAAAAGCTTATTTTATTCCTGTTAGAAGTGGCTGCGAAAACACGAAACCCTAACAAATCACTTTGACCTCCATGGTCATCAAAAAGCCAAACAAATATTTAATCTATAGCATTGGCAGCACACCCCACGACCTTTGGTCATACCTTTGGTCATCAAAGTTCACAATGAAAAAAAAAACAAAAGCCCGCCTCTCTACGCGTTCCCGCGCAAAGAATGACGCAACCAAAATGGCGAATTAAAAAGTAATTAATCTTGCCCTCTTCCGTTCTAAGCTCATTTCTTTATGTTTTATTGCGTGTGAGAGCGAGTTAATATTAAATAAATCATCTCTATGCATGGGTAATCTAAAATGAATGTTGTTCATTTGAAGGTAATAAGGTATTTAAGGTACGGCACCTAGTAATGTGTTGAGTGAATCTGTTTCTTTCTGTTATTATTAAATTTGAAACAGGCAACTTCTGGACTAGCTTACCGACTCCTTGATCTAGGAGCCTAAAAAGATAGGCCGCTTTGGCATATTAAGAATGAATCACGTTACAATTCGTAAAATGATCGGAGACACAGTTTTTAAGAATTTATGAATAAATTGCCACTTTGTTACTTTATAGCTCTAAGTATTTGGATAGTACAGGGGTCTTCAAGGTATTAAAAGTAAAGCTATAAATATTAAAACTGTGATTTAACACCCGTTAAACCGCTCTTGACCAATCCGCACTGGGCCCGCGTGATGGATTATAGCCCATCCCTCTCCTAGAGAAGAGGCCTCAGTCCCTGCAGTGGGAACATTATAGGCTGATGATGATAATGATGATGATACCGCTCCTATTTTGATACTGTGACTATGATGCTGTTTTTACTCACAGCACACACACGAAGCTAGAACTCCTATGATCTGTTTTTATTATTAAAAAGAAAAGTTATACAAATGAAGCCGGGCCCAAGGGCTTAACGTGCTTTCCGTTGCACGGAGGAAACTCAGTTTTTAAAGGGTGTTCACCCATCCACGGACCAACCTAGGCAAGCAAGACTTCCCCAGTGGCTGCTATTATTTACCCACGAGATTCTTCTTTATGATTAATTAAACCAACGAATACGTTCACCCTTGACCGACCATAGAGGTCATTCATAAAGATAAACGCAAGAAGCACAGACATTTCTTATCATACAGCCTTGGGCTTCGTAAGCATACAATAAATCATGCTTAATACTTTTAGTAGCCGCCATTTTTTGATGATTGATTACTTATTGTTTTTTGAATGTTTGTGTGAAGAAAATGTTTTGTGTATTATGTATCTTTGTAAGTATGTGTGTATTTAGAATAATGATGGAGTGAATGCTATCTCATATTGTATGGTTTTATAGCGTTATTAATGACTACTGATACCTTCTTGGAGTAGGCCATGTGTAGCCATCTTTAATTCAGGTCATACCGGAATAGGGTTCCTATTTTACTAAAAAAATCGAATTAGTCCGTCTGTTAGATTATCGAAAAATATTGAATAAGTACGTGTATTTAGTTCTATCAAATAAATATAAATTGTCGAAATAAAGTATGTCAAAGATCATGAGTGGAGCTAAAGTACTAACCTTGTGACGTCACACGACTTGACGCGACTTTTCGAAGCACTGTATCGTCTTTATATTTTGTTTAAGTGAAAAAAGAAAAAACATGTGTCCATTATTTTTTGAAAATCTATCTGACGGACTAATTAGATTTTTTTGGTGAAATATCCTATTGAAGTCCCCAAAATATCTCTGTCCTTTAAAAATCCGACCACATTTAACATAACACCATCCTTTACTTTTTTCCCCGGAGGGTTAGGCAGAAGTGTACCCACTAACACACCCAAACCCCAGTTTTGTCTAAGTCCCTAGTAATAGGGGGTGCGCCTATTACCATCAACCGGGCCCAAATCTAGACTCCGTACTGAGGAATTCTTGAAGGTATATAACGTGCGAATCGAACCCGGCCATATTAAGTCCTCAAATCCTCATACAAGCCGGAACGCTGTCATCAACTCATCACATATTTACTAATATCCATAATATATCCTTACAAAAACAAAACACCTATCAGGTAGCCGGGATGAAGATGTAGACTCAATCACTAATTAAAGAAGAGTCAGTGGAATACTTTTATGCAGAATGAATTTCAGCTTTATTTTCGAGGTGGTAAAGGAGATATTGATTTTGCAAGGAGTCCTTGAATGAATATCAGTCTGAAGTGGTCATAGTTGCTGCGTCAGCGTTACACTTGCGTGCAGAAATATTGACCAAAAATGACGAATGTTTTTTTTTTACAGTTACTTCGGTTAGACAACGCCACGTGAAAACTAAGAATTCCTTTACAAAGGAGTTATTTATCAAGGAAACTACTACAAGTAACTGAAAATAACTAGGGGGTTCTAGTAAATACCTTTTTTTTTGGCGGGTGGAAAATCATCAAATAACCCCTCCCGCTCTTGGGCAGAGCGAAAGGGATTGTCAGACTTCTACTGACTAAAAACCACCCATGCTCTTTCTTGACCCTTCATGTCAACGCCGCGCGCCGTGGTATCTCTTACATTGCCTAACTACTACAAGTAAATGAAAATAATTAAGGGGTTCCAGTAAATAACTTACTATCCGATCTATCTTCCTAATCTTGTCTAGGATTCTCCGATGCAAAACTAGGATTTTCGCGACAGAAACCGAGTGACTCGAGCTACCCTTGTTCCATGAAGGTATACAAGGTGTAAATTAACCCTTCACACATACGTCAACCAAGCATTCTGTACATCAAACTAAGTACCCCGACGCAAAAATTTTTGCTGGTAAACGACTTTTTTTTTTGGGTCAAAAATCACATTTTACGGTAAAACTCAATGTAGCACTCTTAAAACTTTGTGCTAGTGGAGGCTTTGAATAGTGAACGGGTCATGGAGGTAATTTAAGTAAAGTTATAACCTAAAAAACTAGTATTTTCCAAAAACAGCTGTGCAAAATTTGGAACTTTGACCCCCAATATCTCCGTAACAAAATAGACCATACCTGGGAACCCCCCGTAGGGTTCCCAGGTATGGTCTAGAACCAAAAAATGATCGCAGTGGTGGGGAGAACAAATGCCCTTTGTTTGCGTTAAGGGTACTTTTACACCCTTTATAGCTTGGGGTCGGTGAAACACGTTTTCATGTTTCATTCTTTGAACCAGTTTAAGTAAGAGGTATACTCTAATTGTACTAGAAATGATTTTTAAAACTTAGCAGAAAATCAGAGAAGTTTCAAAAATCCATGTGATAATAATTGTTCTTGAAATAAGCAAGCATGGAGCAGAAATTTGTATTAAGGCATACAAACTGCTCCAAGTTTGTCATAAGTACCTACTTAAAAGACAATATAAGCCATAATATTACTGTGACCACTTATTTTTGTCCGCCAGTGTACGGCGCCTGCGCAAACCGCCAGTCATCACAGCGGCGCGGGCGCCATCAAATGGACACTAATGTAATTTGTTAGCGCCGCTTACTGCATTAGACGAGACGAGATTTTTAGAAGGAAATCGTTTTACTAATTATTCTGTAGTCTTACCTTGTTGTATGAGAAAGTTATCATGGCTTCAAGTCAAAGGAAAAAGAGTTCAAGCGACTGTCTCTCTGAACTCCACAGCCGAGTTAGTACTGGTTAATTTATGATACCCCTTGGTAAGACTGGTTATCAGACTTTCTTGCTACTGTAATGGCTGTCAAATGATAGCCGGGACCAACGGCTTAGCGGAAATAACATAATAGGGTATTTCACCAGGCTACGGGATGTTGTAAGACATACCGCGGCCTTGACATAAAGGGCCAAGAAGGAACATGGGTGGTTTTTAATCAATAGAAGTCTGACACTCCTTTTCGCTCTGCCCAAGATCGGGGTTATTTGATGATTTCCCACCACCCTAAAAAAAAGGGTATTTCACCAAAAAAATCAAATAAGTCGGTCAGATAGATTTTCAAATACTAATATACACGTATTTTTTCTTTTTTCACTTAAACAAAAGAAGAAGACGATTCAGTGCTTCGAAAAGTCGCGTCAAGTCGTGTGACGTCACAAGGTTAGTACTTTTTTACCCACAAAGTGACGTCAAAAGCCCTCACTCATAATCTTTGACACGTTTTATTTTCGTAAATTTTTATTAATTTGATAAAACAAAAACACGAATCTAATATTTTTCGATAATCTAACAGACGGACTAATTAGATTTTTTTTGGTGTAATAACCTGTTTCTCGGGAGTAATCCTCGAGGGTGCACCTAAAAGTACACCCACATTCCGCCAGTTATATTTTCGAAGTCCCATGGAATAGCGACAAGCCTATTGGCCAATTTTGTATAAATTCGCAGCAGCGGATCGAACCCAGTGATTTTTCACTCCAAAGGAAAAACCATTCCGCAGTAGCATTTCGTAGCGTAACTTGTTCATGAAGGGTCCGTTTAAATTTTATAAAGTGTCTTTACGAAACATACCGTCATCATCATTTCAGCCAAGAGATGTCCACTGCTGGACATAGGCATCCCTTAAGTGCCGCCACATGACCGGTCCCATGCGTCTCGCATTCAGCGAATCCCCGCAACCTACACCAGCTCATCGGTCCACCTAGTGGTACGCCTTCCAACACAACGTCTACCTACCAGTTCGCGGTCGCCACTCCAGAGCTTTTCCGCCCCATCGGCCATCCCGTCTACGAGCTATGTACCCTGCCCATTGCCACTTAAGTCAAAAACAGATACTGATGGAATACAGATGTATACCACTCCTAACCTTTAACCGTTTTATATTGCTTTTTTATTTTACAGCTATCTGCCTTAAGGTGTAGACCGATTAACTGCCTCTTCCGGGAATCGAACCCCGGCGCTCTGAGTCATAAAGCGGTACTAAGAACTGGAGCGGTATTTGAGTAGTAATACAATTATTTTATTTTTTTCCTTTGATTTGAGTCTAATTTGATTTTCTACCGACTTTTATAGGAGTTCATCAACTTTGTATTATGCGAGTTTAAGACTTTCTATGGGTGACGATTACTCCACAAATTAAAAGACATATAATCGAAATTAAGCAAAACATTCGACCTTCGCCATTTTCCAGTATTTTATTTAACTGTGGAGTAGAATTGGCGAAAGAAACTCTTTTTTTGGCATCACGCTGTAAGGCTAGATCTTTGACAGTCGTTACAGTCTTTCAACCAGTCTTACCAAAGGGCCCAGTCTTAATTACACAATGTCCACTTGTAATAGGAAAGTTATAAATGGAGAACTTATCAAAGTTCATGTACAGCCACTCTGTCTCATTGGACAAAGATGAATACCCATATTACCCTGTAGGTACTAACTGGGTTGGGTAGGTAAAGCTGGAAGCCAACACCAAGATAGTTTAGCAAAGCAGGTAGATGATGATGGTCTAACTAAGACAAAGGGACACTATCATCGACAAGGATTACTGAAAAACGATCGCAGAAAATTGACAGATGCTAACGAAAACCGTCAATATTGTAACAAGTCAGTCTTGAAAAGCTTTGATAGCAGTTGGTTCTTAGGAGTTCCTTATGGTGGTTGAATCATATTTAAATCAACACACAACCTGATTGCGTTAAATTAAACTTAAGAAGTTTTGATTTTTTGCAGCCATCTTTGATAAAATATAATTTTGGGTCTTTTGTAGTTATGTAACTATTCCACGATATCATTCTAAGGTAAGGAAAATGTCCCGTCGGGGCAGCGGGATGTTGTAAGAGATACCGCGGCCTCGACGTAAAGGGCTAAGAAGGAACATGGGATGGTTTTTAGTCGGTAGAAGTCTGACACTCCCTTTCGCTCTGTCCCAGAGGCAGAGGCAGAGCGAAAGGGAGTGTTTGATGATTTTCCACCCGCCAAAAAACAAAGAAAAAAAAATAAGGAAAATGTGTTTAATTTTTATAAAATCAAAGAAAAATCTCGAAAAAATATTTTGAATTTTCCTAGAGGAAAACCTAGTTCCTAGGCTTTGGAGGTCTAAAAAGTGAGAGTCGGGTGTCATCGTGTTAGAAAGAGACAGTGGATGTGTGAGGGAGATAGAAAGACTCCTCCGTTGAAAGCAACGGCGCCATGGACCCCATCTACGGACAGCAGATTAATGTTAGATATGAAATAATCAAAGAATATTTAAAAAAAATCTTAACAAATTATATTCATCACCCTACAATTGTTTTGTTTGCTTCTTTTGTTTTAATTGTAGGTTGAAAAAAGTTTACTACTTAATCAGTACTAATTAAACACAACAATTAGAAAACAAGAATGACTGGCCTGTTGGTCTAGTGGTTAGTGACCCTAACTGCTATGCCGGAGGTCGTGGGTTCGATTCCCACCCAGGACAAATGTTTGTGTGATGAGCACGATCATTTGTTCTGTGTCTGGGTGTAATTTATCTATAATATGTATGTATTTAGAAATATATAAGTATGTTTATCAGTTGTCTAGTACCCATAACACAAGCTCTGCTTAGCTTGGGACTAGATGGCGTTGTGTGATAGTTGTGGAATATTATTATTATTATTATAATTACATCTTGAACAAAGTTTGCTGTCAATTGGTACCAACATCTGAGATGGATTGCTACCTACTGGCGATGCCGAGTCAGTAAATAATGATATCGTCCATCAGCGACGCCCTAAGCCGACGCTCGTATCCCTTAGAGAGCGCCCTTGCCCTTGACTGGAGGCATGCTCATGACACCCCCAGGCTAGTCCGGTTCGGCAGAAGCTAGTCATAGGTTGACCTACGAGATACAAATATCTTTTTGTGCTAGTTTTCCCGTTGCCCTGAAAAAAAAAACTACTAGATTTCTAATAAATACAATTTTAAATGACTGTCAACTGGTAGATTTAAAATAAGAACTTTGAATGAATTTTTTTTTTACTTTTGTAGAGAGAAATTTGATAAAAAATCAGAATAAAATTATTGATAGACTGAACTCTAAGCAGACAGAATACAAACGAATCAGTTTAAAAAAAATGAAACTCCGCCTTTTACGTGACGGTATTCCCAGCGTGTTTTGCCGACGCTACACAAATAGACAACTTCAATCACGTCTGCGAGAGGAAACGCGATTGTTTTTACGTCTTAGACGAGCGTCGGTACACACGGGGCGAAAATCGGGTTAGTTCTATTTTTAAAAATATGTTCAGGGGTCTAAAATGGCCACTTTAGCAGATCATAATATGAATTGCGTTAAAAATCTTAAAATGGACTTTTTACGAATTGAAACGCAATTCATATTATGATATGCTAAAGTGGCCATTTTAGATCCCCAGAACATATTTTTATCGGCTAAAAACCAAAACATATTTTCAAAACAACTCCTGAAGAAAAAAAGCACTGAAAATAAAAATTGAACTAACCCGAATTTCGTAAGTATACTTTCTGGAAAAACAAAATGTAAAAAAATCTCTACAACGTTTGCGTATCTGACTAGGCAAATCTGTGTTTTAGCGTATACTCTTTTCTTTCGTAGGTAGGTTTATAAGTTTTTTATGGTGAGTTTAATTTTATCTACAACATAGGGTAACATTTTTTTAAAGGCAATCCTCATCAACAGCTCAAAAACATGTACGGCTGGCAACAGGCCTCTCCATGCAGGCATCACAAGATTGACAGGACTGGTGCTTTTCGTATCCAGCTGGTTCCAACCGTTGCCTCCCCAATATCAACCATACCTATCAGTCATCCAGGTCCACCATAATTACAAGAGTGGAGGGTACCTTTTAATATTTATTATTTACAGTCACACTATTATTATTATTTTTGGTGGGCGGGAAATCACCAAATAACTCCTCCCGCTCTGGGAGAAGCGGAATTGAGTGTCAGACTTCTACTGGCTAACAACCGTACATGTTCCTTCATAGCCCTTTGTGTTTCAGGGCAGCGGTATCACTTTCGAACAACCCACAGCATATTTTTAGTATTATTAGTAATTTTACGATTTCTTCCTTCCATAACGCCCCCGTGTGTATCGCGCATGCGTGCTACGCCGGCCTGTCATTACAACCGCGCAGACGCAGATCGCATTATCCCCGATACATTGAGATTACATACAATTATGTGCCTACCCGCCGGCTGGGCGACACGCAACCAGAATTATGTTATGTATCGGTATCGTTGCTAGCTTATGTATTTGATATTTTTTATGTTTAGGTAACTATGTATTTTGTTTTGGGTTAGGAGAGATAGATTTGATTTTACATAAACGTTAGTTGCTTGGCTTCGAGACTCCCGCAGACCCCTATAGTGGGTGAATAAGACTATCAATAATAATTACTTAGTTAACATACTCGTTGAATTCTTCTTACTGCCGCACTCAGAGAGCTTTAATTATTACTTAGGCCATCACTTAGTAATGGTTTTGACAGTTTTGTCATACAAAAATATGTCAAACCTTTACTAAGTGACGGCTTAATTAATCATTAAATCTCTCTAGTACGGCAGTAAGAGTGTCGATAGCTAACAGAATTTAATCAGCCCAGTGACAACGTCTTTGGTACCTTCAGGGTCGTCTCTCCGTACTATTCAATGCCTCCAGCACACTGTTTTGAGTACCTACGTCACATTGAGTCTTACCGTGAAACGTGATTTTATAACCCAAAATATTGTTTTTCCTTTCGTAGAGTTACTTAGTTTGATAGTACAGAATACTTTGTTGACAGCTTCGTGAAAAGTACTTTTCAAAGAGCGAGTCCCTATTTGCCCTTTACAACCCTGTTACTGATTATAGTGAATATGAACAATATAGATATGTTAAAAAAAACAAAAATTTCTAACTTAGTGGTTATGTCAGAAATTTTTAATCAAAGTTTAACATTCAATTTTTTTTTAAACTTTGCCCCGCACTAGGAATTTCTCCTGTATCGTGGGTGCGTTTACAAACATTTAAACTCCACATACACAAATACACCCAGACCCGAAACAAATATCTGTAGGCCATACAAATATTTGTTCCGTGCGGGAATAATATTAACCCGCGACACTCACCGCTACAGTCCAATCGCTTAGCCACTGCGCCAACAATGCCGTCAACATTACAACAGTATAAAGATATTAAGCACAGTAGCCGTCTCAGCCATTGTTTGCTTTTTAATTTTTTTAAACAAACCCTAGTATACATGACCATTCAACCCTATACTGGATAGAAGAACCGTCGATGCGTACAATCCTATTTGTAACTTACTATGAAGAAGTTTACACTTGATTACACGGGATCGCAGAAAAAATCTACCGTTACAGATCAAAAGGAGATGTGTAGGAAAATATTGATGTTTTTAGCTAATAATATGGATGTTTTGGAAACTTATCGTACCATTTATTAGTTACTGCATACGCATCGTACTATTATATAATTAGCCTATAACATCTAACTATCTATATATTATATATGTATAAATCAATGCCAGTTTTCGTTGTAATTTTATAGCTCAAGAACGGGCTCACCTATCCAAAGCAAATGTTTAGGCTTTGTTTGGACTATTTAGTAGATGGTTTATGTGAAGTTAGCACAAAATCGGTCGAGCGGTTCTTCATTTATCACATTTTTAACAAAAGAATACAATCAATGGCGGATCGGACCCGCTGCTGTCCGGGCAGGACGACGTCTGCCAGGTCCGCTAGTAGTATATATATAATTGCCAGGACACACATTATGTAGCACACATCAAATCAGCCCGGAATTACCCACTGCAGACGTTGCCGTGCCTTTTTTTACCACACTTCCCGGTTCTGTGCAAGTGTGCATACTGCTCTATTCTGTTTTGGGAGCAGTGGTGATGAAATAAATTACACAAATAATAATGCCTGCAGAGACCCCACGACCCACAGCTTGTATGTCGAGGACCATACCGCTCATCAGCAGGGCTATTGCGTATCTTTTAAATAACAGTGGCTATCATATTGTCCATGGATTAACTGTCAAATTGGTTATGGTTTAGTACAAAATGGAACCATTTGACAGTTAATCAAAGCACACAGAGCCAAAGTGATAATCAATAAATCTGTCAACAGAGATACGCAATATCCCTGCAGGTCACACTGTTATTGGATAATGCAGAGTCTAGACTGAAATATTGAAGATGCAAAATAATAGGTGATCGTGGTTATTTATATATTTGTTTAAACACTTGCTGCACTTACAGTTTGCACCTGTTCTTATATTTCTATGGTTTGCACCAAAGCGTGCAGCAAGTCAACAAAACATCATCATCCGCCTAGCCTTTTCTCAACTATGGAGGAAACTCGGTCTGGAATGGAATGGAATCTGGGGGATAGGATGATAATATCAACCAACTTGTCCTAGGCAAGCGCGGCTAGATTTAAGTTCGACCCGAGTAGCAGTTATTATTAAGCTACGAGAAAGGCAACAAAACACTAACCTAGAAATGGACTTCACTTAACATTATTACTTAAACTAAGTACACTTTTTTTTTTGGCAGATTTCTACTGACTAAAAACCACCCATGTTCCTTCTTAGCCCTTTATGTCGAGGCCGCGGTATCTCTTACAACATTCCGCAACCCCGACGGGAAACTAAGTACACTTACTGCGGCACTCAGAGATATTTAATGATTACTTAAGCCGTCACTTAGTAATGAATACATATGACAAGATGACATACTTTTGTATGACAAAACTGTCAAAACCTTTACTAAGTGACGGCCTAAGTAATCATTAAAGCTCTCTGAGTGCGGCAGTTAATATTTATAACTTACTAGCTGTTGCCAGCGGCTTCGCCCGCTACAACTCGAAAATTATCCCTCGGGAAGATAAAATCGGGATAGAAACTATCCTATGTGTTAATCCAGGTTATAAACTATCTGTGTACCAAATTTTATCCAAATCCGTTCAGTACTTTTTGCGTGGAGAAGTAACAAACATACACACTCACAAACTTTCGCCTATAAAATTAATATTAGTATGATTGGGAAAGGGTTCTTAGAGCAATTCTTAATACTGAACACAACGAGAATTACATTTTGTCTCATGCGTAGGCTCAGACCAAATAAAAAGTAAAGACGGAACTCTGCGAACAGCAAAGTGAGGCCGGTCAAACTACGCCTCGCCGTGTACATACACAATACACGCACACACGTACAACATAAACTACGCCTTGGTCTTAAACTTTTTATTTGGTCTGAGACGTTTGTGCGTGTATGCGAGGCGTAGTTTGACCGGCCTAACTTTGCTGTTCGCAGAGTTCCGTCTTCACTTTTTATTTGGTCTGAGTGCGTTGGAGATCACTGAATAAACTGTGAAAACATCTCCATGGCTCTTTTTACGACAACATCATAATAGATTGGTTCCTCCTTTCTGTTCAACTTTTGACCACCCAACACTTCTTCTTCACACGCTAAGTGTGTATGCCAAACCAAATTGTGTCCCAGAATTGAGCTACTAGTTTTTCGCTTTCGGTAACGTCTATCATCATCATCACCAGCCATAAGACGTCCACTGCTAGACAAAGGCCTCCCCAATAGAACTCCATAAAGAACGGCAGCCGTTTACATCCCCCGGCTGCCCGCGACTCTCACGATGTCATTGGTCCACCGGGTGGGAGACCAGCTACCAACGCTGCGTCTTCCAGTTCGTGGTCGCCACTCGAGAACCTTTCTTCCCCATCGGTTGTCAGTTTTTCGAGCGATGTGGCCTGTCCATTGCCACTTCAACTTGCATATTCTGAGAGCTATGTCGGTGAGCCTGGTTGATCGTCCGTCAGTTCTTGTAGTGAACAATCTACAGGACAAGCAGATTACGATATAAAGTGCCCCATTGTTTGAAGAACAGCACAAGCACAAGAGGAGCTCGTGGCTTAATAAGAACTGCCACTCGGGTCGATCTTTAGGTTAAGCTGCGCTTGCCTAGGTCGATCTGTTGATGGGTGACCGCCCATTACATACCGAGTTTCCTTCGTACCTCGGAGAGCACGTTAAGCTGTTGGTCCCGGGTGCCATATATAGATCTTTGGCAGTCGTTACGGGTAGTCAGTGACCTGAAAGTCTAACATCCAGTCTTACCAAAGGGTATCGTATTACCTAGTATTAACTGGGTTGTGGAGGTCAGATAGGCAGTCGCTCCATGTAAAATACTGGTATTCAGCTGCATCCGGTTAGACTGGAAGCCGACCCCAATATACACACATCAAAAGTGTCTAGGGATCAACATATATTTTTGCAATAACTTTTCTCCTGATTGATATTAATTAAAATTTTCTTTAAGGATTCATCAAATAAAGTGTTTTCGTTTGTCACAGTAACGATAAACCAAGTCACCTTTGCATTAATAAAGAAATTTGCCATTTTCCTAATAAAGGGATTTTTGACATTTGAACCACTAACATTAAAGTTCGAAAAAAAGACTGAAATAACAGTTTTCTTTAAAATTTTATTGGGTAACTTAAACAATTAATAAATCCGTGTTTCTACCGCGAACACTAACAACACAAGAACATCGGTTTGGCATACTCAAAATGAGTTCATCCAAATCACGCTGTGGAATGGCCGCCCATGTTCGTTGCAACAACAAAAAAAGGTCTTCTTGCGACTGGATACCATCCATATTCGGCAGAGCTCTTCTCTGTAGCATATCCCATGCATGCTCAATCGGGTTCAAGTCTGGCGACTGAGCAGGCCAGGGCAGGACATTGATGTTAGCTGCGGCGAGAGTCTGTCTTACAAATCTTGCGGTGTGCGGTCGTGCATTATCATGCATTAACTGAAATAAGGGACCGATTTGCACTTGTAGAGGAACGATGACGTCTGATACAATCGTCTCAGCATAAATTTGAGCGTTGAGGTTGCCTCTGATCCAAATCAACTCAGTTCTTCCGCCGATCCAAATACCCGCCCATACCATGATGGTTCCACCACTATAAGGATGGACTTCCTGGCAGGATTTTAATCGCTGTTGGCGTCCAGGGGTTCTCCAGTGTCGTATACGTCTTGTATCCGGTCTCATACCAAAACGAGACTCATCAGAAAAGCACACGAAACGCCATTGTTCTTCTGCCCAATTTCTGTGTTCAAGAGCCCATTGATATCGAATCCTACGATTGTGCATTGCTATAGGTGGTACCCGTAGCGGTCTTCGGGAATGAAGGTTCACTTCATGCAAGCGGTTTCTGACTGTTTGGTCGCTAATTAAGTTCCCTGAAGAGTGACGAAGCCTCACGGCTAACATCATGGCGGTTATTGTTGGAGCTCTTCGAGTTAAGATTTGAATGTATCGGTCTTGTCTCCGTGTGGTGCAGCGATACCGTCCTCCATGGCGCTCAGCCACGGTACCAGTGCTTCGGTAACGTGTCCAAAGTCGACTGATAACACTCTGACTTGTATTCAGAGCTAAAGCCACAGTACGTTGCCGGGAACCAGCTTCTATCATTCCCACGGCTCTGAGCATTTCTTCCCTGCTTAAATGACGTCGCCGCTCCATAATAACGTTGGTTTTAATCAGTAGTAGGGAAACAGTAGCACTAATAATGTCTTCAATGCGTTGTATGTTTTTATAGGGAAAATATTGATAGTTGATTTTCATCTTTTACTCAAATTTGATTCACAGTTCCTGATTCAAATTATGAAATGCACCAAAAAGGATCCATATAAATTTATAAAATCATAAATTTATTACAAAGCCACATCTCAATCTCAAGAAATCCGCATAAAAATGCTTGATCCCTAGACACTTTTGATGTGTGTAGTTGGGAAAAGGCTAGGCAGATGATGATGTTTGAAGAACAGCACCACATTTACCATCCAGTACAGATTCACTTATGAATTTTCACTTCAGCAGGTTTTCCGTGCTGTGACCAATGCATCTCATGGCAGCATGTCCAGGTGGAATATTTTCAGCAGGTAGAATGTCAAATATTGAGTAGGTCTCTTTCAAAACTTTTGGCGGTTTTGTTTTTGATAAATTGATTAGGTTTTTTTCAAATCGACAGTTCCTTTTTTAATTACTTTTTTAACTGAGCCAAATTACGTTTCATCTTGGGAGACCGCTACACTTACATTACAAGGTACCATTCTAAAATAGGCGTGACACTATCCCACCTACAAAATTTTTAACATTCCATTGTTTTCAGCCTAATTTCGCGCAACCAAAATAGGATATGTCCACTAAATCATAAAATAATAAGTCAACGGTACAATTTAAATAGATTTTGCACGTCCGTCACGCTTTGTCGGGCTGTCAGGTAAGTCCGCCATTTCTTTTTTTGAAAGTAGAGCTTTGACAATGGCGATGAAAAAATTTGCAAGTTGACTGTTGTATGGTGCGTTAGCGTTTTTGTAACTGTCGTTTTTATTTTTGTTATTAATTTTGTTGCACAGGGATTGGATTTTGGAGATTTTAGAGATCTTGTTGTCTTTGTCTTGGTCGATATACATAATTTTATGAACTCTTTATAACGTGTCCTTGCTTGCACATCGCAGATGACGCTCAAGGACGCTCCTAAAAGTGCGCCTTTGTGCTGGGTCAATTGAAATTGTTGTTTATCAGAAGAATTAAATTATTCAACATTACCTATGTGTTATTTCTTAAATAAATAGAGGTTACGGTCCTCTTTAGATCAGGAGGTCAGCTCCGCCAACACACTTTTGCAATACAACATAACATTATGCTTGTAATCCCTGAAAGTTTTGAGCTAATCAATGACTATGCTGATTAACTATAAGAAGCATAGAATAAGCCCGGCGAGCACGGCCTACAGTGACATGGCATGAGTCACACATTTTATCACAGTTTGGGCGATAAAACCGTTTTGTCTTAAATGCTAGCACGGCGGCGTAAGATAATTTCTTGATATGTGATATAACTTCTTGACGTTTAGTTGGGACTCCTATGTCTTATTTGCTAATATGGGCGCACCCATTTTGTAACAAATGTCACATTTTGACAGATGAATATGCTCGTTTATATCACGTTCGTTCGGAGGTGGTGATAAAAGTAAATTAAAAATATAAGTATATTTTTCTGCTTACTACTGCATCAAATGGCAGTAAATTATTATAATTATGTTCTTGCCCGAAGGCAAGAGGTCCAAAGTAGGAAAATATTCCGAAGAAACATTCGGGACTCCTCTAATCCGTTCGAGTTGCCAGACAGGGAGTTCCAACGGATTTTCCGCCTGACAAATATATTTCAAAACAAATCACATCAAACTTTTAAAAGAAAAACAGAACTTTTAGTTAGTAGCAAGTTATCAAATAATAAATAAAAAAAGAAAATGAAAGACGTGCCGCGTACGTGTTATGTCAAAAATGAATTAGTACCCAAGAAAATTAAAAAGTTGTTTAACTGTATGAACTGTGCTCTTTTATACGTATTATTTTATTTGGTCGCCTATTCAGATGGTCATAGACATTTTTATTTTTTTAATATACTAGGTCACACTATGAAGTCAGCAACAAGAAAGACAAGTCGCGTCTTAAATTATATCACATGTGGTACCCGTGCTAGCATTTAAGACAAATTCTAAGACATGACATAATTTATAACGTCTTGTCACCAACGTCTTGGGTACGCCCGTGCTCGCCCCGCAGGTGAGCAAGAGATGTAAACTACGATTAGTAAGGCTCATTCGATCTCAACTTTGAAAAGTGAATGTTCGAAGTTTAATATAGCTCACTTTAATTTTGTCTTTATTATGAGTCGATATTTATTAAAAGAAACCACTTGATAATTCCAAATTTAAAACAGAGCACCGAATGCATTTCGGATCTTAAAAAAAAACAACTTGCCAAAATGAAGTAGCCGCCATGTCATCGAAAAGTGCATTCTCATTTACTAATGTATTTCAATAAAAAATCCGAAATTTGTCGCGTCATCACATCGAAATAGTGGCTCAATGTGATGTCTTTGTTAATTTTGTGTCAAAATATTGGTAATAGTGTGAATATTTTTTGATTTATTACTGTTTATTTTGAAAGGATTAATGGTGGTAAGTTTTTGGTGAAGATTGATGAAGTTATATTTAGAGCAAATAGATGAACTGTGTTAAGGATGAATGGCAAGAAACGAGGTGTCTGATGTGACGACGAATTGGTAATAGAGACGTATGGAAGAAGTAGACGTGCTGCGCCAAACTCAAATGAATTGGGATATGTGCAAGCGAATGATGATGATGATGATGAGCATGAGGTCCTGGGTTCGATTCTCGAATCGGGCAAATTGTTTCTTGATATTTTTATCTAGAATTTCTCAGCACCAGCCACGCAGTCTGGTTTTGTGCCCAGTTGATGGCAATAAGGACCTTCCTATTGTGTAGGACTCAAACATAAATACTAATAGTTACACCTCTGCTTAACCCTTCGGAAATTAAAGGCGTGATGTTATGTGTTATTATGTGAAGACAGCCAATCCGACAAAACTTAAAAGTCGTGTCTTAAAACGCCGTAAAATAATTTTAATTAATTAAGACTATAAAGGGTGTAAAAGTACCCTTAACTCAAACGAAGGGCACTTGTTCTCCCCACCACTGCGATCATTATTTGGTTCTAGACCATACCTGGGAACCCCCTAGTTACGGAGATATTGGGGGTCAAATTTCAAAATTTTGCACAGCTGTTTTTGTAAATACCTATTAGTTTTTCAGGTTATAACTTTATTTAAATTACCTCCATGACTCGTTTACTATTCAAAGCATCCACTAGCACAATATTTTAAGAGTGCTACATTGAGTTTTACCGTAAAATAAGATTTTTGACCCCAAAAACAAAAATCGTTTCCCAGCAAACATTTTTGCATAGGTAGTACTTAGTTTGATGTACAGAATGCTTTGTTGACGTATGTGTGAAGGGTTGATTTACTCCCTGTAGGTTTATTAAAAAAAAAACAATTTACTTATTAATTTATAAATTAAACCTTTAACATTTACAGCGATTTGATAAGCAGCGTTAAAGATTTACGAACTTTGCTTTTAAAAAGGCTGGTAGCAAAGGTTTATCTTCATACGTCCAAAGGGACAATCAAATAAACAATAAAATTTGAAACGCAATTTACATCGGCACATTTTAAAATAAACTCAATTTTTTTTCCAGACAGACAAATATTGCTAAAGTATTTTCAACTCTATTCCGACGTGTTAAGAAGGATTCAAAATTAAAAGGTTTTTGATTGAGTGCAGACATAAAATGGTGAAGTTATAAAAACATCGAAGTCCCACTAACAAGGTGAGGTTTAATTATTGAAAATTTTGTGTTAATTTACTTTTTTTTTTTGGCTGAACGCGCGGTGCCTTTGTTCGGCGGTCTCTTTGTTTTTTTTTTGACGTTTGTATAATCTGTAAAATGGCATGTTAGCGCCAGTTTAGCTCGGTTGATTCTCTTTTTAAATTATCATCGATTTTAAATTGTGCATTTCCGTTGTCATTAGTCTATGGGCCACCCACTTGTATTTGATAGACTAATGTCAAATATTTATTTAATGTTTTACTTAGGTAGGTCATAAAATAAATGTTTATGTTACGGTATACTTTTTTTGGGATGGTCACAGGAATCAGATCAGTGGAACATCTTGTGCAATGACCCATGAATGCACTTCAAGTTATAGGGAAAAATATACAAGTCTGTGATTAGACACAACGACGACTGTATGGATCAGAATGCAGCTGTGAAGAGGTTTAAAATGAGTATTTATAAAGCATACTTCCGATTGTAGTCCTGGCTATCATACTTAGAAATTGCTCCAAATATTCTTTCAGGCGCAGTATTTTTATCTTAAAAATAAAATATTTTAATTTCAATCATGCAATACCTACCTACTAAAACCTAATCGTCTGTCAAAACGGTGAAGGAAAACATCGTGAGGAAACCGCGGCATGTCTTAGAATCAAAAAATCGAAGACATGTGACATCTACCAACCCGCATTGGGCAACCAACATTATAGGCTGATGGTATCATCATCAGCCTATAATGTTCCCACTGCAGGGACTCAGGCCACCTCTTTAGGAGAAGGATGGCCTATAATCCACCACGCAGGCCCAATGCGGGTTGGTTGATGTCATATGTCTTCGTCCATCACGCGAGCCCAAAGCGCCTTCCTATCTGATACTTAATTAATTACTTTTTAGGCAGAGGTGTACCATCAACCGGGCAGACATCCAGAATCCGTCCCTACTACTGAGAAACTCATCATGGAATAACTCAAATCATTTTGCCCGATCCAGGAGGACCACATACTATGCTTTTTAAAATCATCATCATCATGTTCCTGACCTTATCGATTTCTATTTGGGGTCGGCGTACCTCGTTTCCTTTTTCCATTGTTCCCTGTTAGACGTCACGGTGGCATTTTGCTATAATTTTAAAATAATTTATTTCTATTCTTAATTTAATTTTAACCGATAAATGCTGCGTTCTGGTAATATAGAAATTACAAATTGTAGGTTTCCACCCGACCACCTTTGAAAGTGAACGAGTTGAAAGAGACAAGTAGCCTTTCTAAAGCATTTTCTTGAATAACACATAATTTTGTATGACAGGTCGCTGTCAAAGGTATCTGTTATTATTTTCTTTCAACCCTCATATTTATCTAGTTGTCTATTACTTATGAGCCTACTAATATTATCAACAATAGTATTATGCTAAAGATGAAAGGAGTTTTCCACTCTTTGCAGTACTTGGTTATTATTAACAATAATGAATGTTTGATTAAAGAGAGGGAAAATAAAAGGAAAAATCGTTTATCAAGTTATCGAGCCTGGTTCTTTTAACCAACCTAACAGACAGATGTGTTGTTGGGGAGTTTGTTGCGGCACTTCTTCTTTCTAGCTAAAGCGCTAGGAAGTGTCGAAGGGGGGGCGTTTTGGGGGACTGTGTCTTGTAAATAAGTAAAGTAAATTTTGACGTTCGAAAAGTGCTGATTATCAGCCTTATTGAAAACTCGTGTGACATCATATTCTAAGATATTTGTTTGACATTTTTTACCGGAGAGTGACGACACAAACCCTCACTCAAATCTTTGACGCGTTTTATCTTCGTTTATAATTTTTATTAATTTGATAAAACAAAAAATACGTATCCAATATTTTTCGATAATCTAACTGACGGACTAATTACGAGTAGAATCATATTTTTTAAGTCAGTAAAGATCTCTATTGTGAAGCTTGCCACCACCCCTGACATGACGACCATGACCACGACCACTCTGCCAAGAGTATGACGACATAGAAGAAGAAAATAATGTGAATTTTAATTTTTTTTTCTAGAATTAGAACTTACTAACTGTTGCTTCTTCCACTTCTTTGTTAAAATTACCCTTGATTAAACTAGAGGCTTCAAATAATTGTCGGGGCCGCGGGTTGTCCACAGGTAATCGCGATCTCGACATAGAGGGCGAAGAAGGAACATGGGTGGTTTTTAGTCAGTAGAAGTCTGACACTCCCTTTCGCTCTGCCCAAATTCAAATAATTGGTTTACAATTGTTGTGTTCGGAATTTTCTTCTTTTTTTCTTTTCTTGTTTTCTTCTCTAGAGGATTCAGAAAGATTGCCTAGAGTTTGGAAAAATGGGGATTCGCGGCCACTGTTCCCTCTTAAAGCTAAGATTTAGATTTAAGGAGTTACTACAGTCAGCAGCAACAATATTTATAAACTTTTTGAACGTTTAGAAACAATTTATACCTACTGGGGGTCTAAATTGGCCACTTTAGCAGATCATTATAGGATCATAATATGGATTGCGTTAATATTCGTAAAACTGACCATTCATAATAGTAACTGCGTCTGTGACCATTTTACGAATTTTAACGCAATTCATATTATGATCTGCTAGAGTGGCCATTTTAGACCCCCTGTAATGGTTTCATTTTCATGTTCGGTAATGAAACAAACATTTTAGAACCCATATTATCATAAAAGTTATAATCATAAAGCTGCCATCTTATTTCACAAGATTCGCGTTTGAGCTTTAGTACTCGTGATTGTACCTACCTACAACACATGGCTTTAACACACATGTGTGTAAACACGCATTTACCCAACAAATAAAAACAACGTCAATTTCCCTCAGATTACTGTTAACTCGGTGGCACTTTGCCCTCCATTACCCATTTATATTCACGCTATAGAACCATGATCATGTAATATACAGTCAACCACAACTCTATGGTACCATTTTGACTTTGAGAGCGCAGATATGCCTTCCTTACGCTTTTTTTTTTATGCCTTTATGTCTTAAGGCCACTTTTGTAGCATCAAATGACTCCTCCCGCTCTGGGCAGAGCGGTAGGGAGTGACAGAATTCTACTGGCTAAAAACCACCCATGTTCTGTTGAGGCACGCGTGGAACACGATCGCGTCGTCGACACGGCCTGTCTTCGTCATAAGACGGACGGAGAGTTGGCCCGCACACCACAGGCTCGCGCCTACGGTGGCCGGAAGCCCTCACGTCGCCCCCGACACCCGGAACGTCTCCCGCGGCGTCTGGGACGAGAGGTTCTCTCCTTCTCACCTTCGCAGAAGGTGGCGACGGCATCCCATTCCCTCTCGCCCCGGACAATGGCATGCACCAGGGGTGTGTTAACCACCTCAGACACAGATCTAGACTCCACGGCTGCTAATAACTTAGAAATTTCTGATGGAAAAAACAGTCAGGCTGATTTCGTTGTTTTACCGCAATAAGAGCGATTTTCGTAGCTCAAATGTTTAGCACCTGAAGTCGTCGACAGTATCAATTGCGCGCACGCATGTTTGCCTAAACGGTCGCATCTGATTGTGATGACCGTTCAAATTGTTGCATGTTGCATTCGTAGGGTTCCCAGAGTTATAAAAAGTTTTTCAGTTTGATTTTTTCCAAGTTATATTAATAGAAAACGTTTGTTACAGAACAGTCTTAATTCAAAGGGTATATAATTACCTAGTATTTACTTTGTGTGGAGGTCAGATAGGCAGTCACTCAATGTAAAATACTGGTATTCAGCTGCATCCGGTTAGACTGGAAGCCGACCTCATCATAGTTGGGATAATGAAACCCAAATGATGATGAAACGCTACTATACTATCTATTTAAATATAAGTGGCTTTCAATCAGATCCATCATCATCATTTTAGCCAAAAGACGTCCACTGCTGGACACAGGCCTCCCCCAGGTGTCGCCACATTTTTTTTTTTTTTAAAACGTTGCCCCACACTAAGAATTTCTCCTGTATCGTGGGTGCGTTCACAAACATTTAAACTCACATACACAAATACCCAGACCCGGAACAACTATCTGTAGGCCATATAAATATTTGTTCCGTGCGGGGATCGAACCCGCGACACGCAGCGCAGCAGTCCAATCGCTTAGCCACTGCGCCAACCGTGCCGTCAACCGACAGCTGTCGTGCCGACATTGACCGGTCCCATGCGTTTCGCATCCAGCGGGTCCCCGCAACCTTCACCAGGTCATTGGTCCACCTAGTGGGAGGCCTTCCAACGCAACATCTTCCGGTTCACGGTCGCCACTTCAGAACTTTTTGGCCCCATCGGCCATCCGTTCTGCGAGCAATGGGCCCTGCCCATTGCCACTTAAGTCTGGCGACTCTTCGGGCTACGTCGGAAGCCTTGGTTCTCATGCGGATGTCCTCATTTCTGATTCGATCACGCAAGGAAACTCCGAGCATAGCCCTCTCCATTGCCCTTTGGTTGACTTACTTTGTACTTTGGGATATTATAAAGGCGAAAGTTTGTGAGTGTCCATGTTTGTTACTTCCTTACGTAAAAACTACTGAACTGATTTTAATAAAATTTGGTACACAGATAGTTTATAACCTGGATCAACACAAAGGATAGTTTTTATCCCGATTTTATCTTCCCGTGCGATAATTTTCGAGTTGTAGCGGGTGAAGCCGCTGGCAACAGCTAGTTAGTAGTATTGCCATATTGTGTTTAACGTTTCCCCTTGTTGGGAATTCCAGTCATTTGACAATTCCTCCCGCATTCCCTACACCTTTGTGTACATTCTGGGGGTCTAAAATGGCCACTTTAACAGATCATAATATGATTTGCGTTAAAAAGCGTAAAATGGACTTTTTATAATAGATCGATCGATAAATTTATGATAGATATGATCTGCTAAAGTGGCCATTTTAGACCCCGTAGTCTTGTCCGGAAAATTCTGAACGTATGACAACCCTATGCAAGCACAACATGATGGGATCAGTAAATTGATTAACCGTTTTCTATGGGATTGGTCGTGACATGGGATTTTATGAAACAATTTATTGTATGAAGGATATGAAGAATCTGCCAAGGTTACGGAATTTGTTCGAAAGAGTCACTGCGCCCCTGGAACCCAAAGGGCATAAGGAAAAACACGGATAGGTCTTATAAGTCAGTAAGAATTTGACACTCCCTTCTGCATCGCCTAGAGCGGGAAGAAGCCTAGTAATTTGATAAATTACCACCCTTTAAAGACAAGGAGTTCGTGGCTTAACTATAACTGTCACTTTGGTCGATTTTTAGGTTAAGCCGCGATTGCGTAGGTTGGTCTGTGGATGGGTGACCTCTCATTACATATCTAGTTTCCTCTGTACCTCGGAAAAAACGTTAGGCTGTTGGTCCCGGCTGCCATATATAGATCTTTGGCAGTCGTTACAGGTAGTCAGCGACCTGAAAGTTTGAAAACCAGTCTTACCAAAAGGGTTATCGTAATTTTTTTTAAGCCCGCCACACTATTCCCAAACCACTGTAACTCCTGTAAGCCAGTATCAACAGTGGCGACCACAAGAAGAGCGCCGAGACAATGAAGCTCGACGAAGTCGCAGAGAAACGGTTATCGTATATAATTACCCAGTATTAAGTGGGTTGTGGAGGTCAGATAGGCTCCAACTGGTACCTATTCAGCTGCATAAAGTTAGACTGGAAGCCGACTCCATCATAGTTGGGAAAAGGCTTGAGAGATGATGATGATAAAACACAAAAGGGGTATATAGGATATGGTGCAAGGTTTCCAGGTTGTTCGGGATTTGGCAGTTTTAGGTAGCTTTAAGTGCTAGCGCCTGTACCAACCCAGTTCGTTTGTTTAATCGGTAGGGAAGTGGCTGTTATCAGTATTAAGAGGTGCTACTGGAGTTAGTGTGGTTGCATCATTATCATCCTTAGTTGACCTTACAGAAGTCCACAGATGGACATAGGCATCTCCAATGTCACGCCACTTAACTAGATTTTGTACCGTCAGTGTTCACGTTTTGGCCCCGTAAGCTAACAATGATGCTCGGTGGCCAACCCCAGTTTGAACACCAGAGGTGGAGCAACTTCTATAAATATTCTGGCTGTTCACAATTCGTTTTATTATAAATCTTATGCAAAATTACATAGATATCTACAGTCAGTACAGTCAGTCAGCACTAATATGTAGGTATACACTAAGCAAAGCTTAGTAAATGTAATTTTCGCCATCTGTATTGATTTCATTTTCATGCTCAGTAACGAATTGCAACCCATTATTATAAAGTAGGTGATATCTCACAAGTTCTCATCGCTATTTCACGAGACATTTGCGTTTGAACTTTGCCAAGTGTATACGCATTATGACTCGGGACGGGACTCCAGTTAGGAACAGGTAAAGTAGATTATTAAATAAAACTCCAATATTTTATTTATTATCATTTAATTAATTAGTCCAATATAATATAGAATATTTTCTGGAAATTATGAATAAAAATAAAACTATTCGACCAGGAAAAGGAAATAGGTACAATATTTCTTAAAATACAGTATACTTTTTCATTATCATTACTAACTATAAAATACTTAAGAGCATAATCCCAAAAAATCACAATATTAACACAGCGAACAAAGCAAAAATATCAATAACATTAAATAAATTGGCAACCCCTTTTGAACACTTCACCTGTGTTGCGAGACCGAAAAAAAATTGCAAAGGGTCTATTAGACCTCCCCGTAACAATAGATGAATAGGGTAACATTATTGAGAAAAAAAAATGGCAAAGAGCCGACTCATTTTGATTGTCATTTTGCTAATAAAAAATGATGGACTAGCCTAAATAGACTTACAAAGAGACCGACGGGGTTCGGTTAGCTTCGTAAGTCTTCGGGATTCTTCGCTAGCGCATGGCGCTTAGCATTCTTTCTTTGTACGATTGTACTTTCTTTGTGAAAGGCATCCCTTGGTGCTTTTGAATGTTATAAAATAAATTAGCATGGTTCAGAGGTACCGTTGTGATAAATTGTAACAAAAATGGTTGTGGAAGCGCTTAAAATACTTAATAGTTGACAATGTGTATTTTGGAACTGTGTACTTTATACTAAAATTAATATAAAATAGAAAGAGGCCTATGCAAATAACAAATAAATGGTAATTTTCATCAATTTTACCAAATCAATTTCACAAAAGGCTTTATTTTAGATTTCTAGTGCTGAAAAAGTTACTTTAGATATGCTTGTAAGAAAGATAACTAACTTTAAGGTAATTAGTAGTTGCCATCAGGTTTTATAATAATGTACAATTTCTAGTCAAAGTTATAGTGTTAAAATTAGCGCAGTCCATACCTGCCTAATAGGTATTTTGTATCGATGCAAGAAATGGAGTTAATGTGTTTTGGGGTTTAATTAAGAAGAAAAATAAAACAAAAAAATGCATTTATTTGGCACAGTCATACCACAAGTACACTAGAGAAAAAAAACATTATACATAATTTATTGAAAAACAAAACATAATGCAAACAAGTTATACAAACAAAAAAAATACTCAACATGAATATTACCAACATTCCCATTATTTCTTCCTAAAACATCATTAATTTAAAATCTTAGCCTACACACAGTAGTGAATAAAGCCTTATTATACTTTACGACGATATTCTTCTTCTATTATTTATACCTCGTGACATTTATCGTTTGTTACCAACCTTTTTTGTTGAAGATTTTAATTTTATGAGGCGTGAAACGTTTGTTGCAAGTTTATAGTTTATGGTAGGGTTTCACCTTCTTATATTTGTATCGATAAGATTCTAAGACGATAGATTCGATCAGATTTTCAATTACCTTGTTAAACACTGTTAGAGTCTTGGCACTATTTTGTACTTCTTGTACTCCCACCTTTTTATTGCTGTGAATTGTCCAATCATGTAATTTTAAACAATTCAGATACGATCTCTTCTCGGGAAAAGAATGAAGATGCTCAACATTTTCATTCTCTTCCCCCATCACAATTTATTTGCCGTCGTTGCAGCATTTCTTCTTCTTCCATACTTCTAAATTATTCGTCATCTCAGCAGTCACCTCTCTTTTGGGGGGGGAGGGGGGGTTATCTCTTACAACATCCCGCAGCACCGACGGGCGTCGGCCCTTGCGGGCCCAGCAGTCACCTGCCTTCTAGCCATATCATACTACACACAGTCCAATCACCATTTCTTTGGTCTTCACCTACTTTTAAAGCCATTTGCATTTTACTCATAATTTCCTCACCATATTTTATACCGGTACTTTTGTATCAATCCAAAATATCGGAGTCACATTATATCGATACTGTGAAGATCATCACTAGTTTATGGTCATATCTTTTGTGGTGATATACACTATTAAAACATTTGCTTTGAGTTTTCAACTAATTAGGAGTGTGATTGTAAAAATAGTTTAAACCAATGTATCGATTTGTTTTTGGGGCTTTTTTGTTTTTGTTGGTTTTATTCGTTTATGAGGCGGCTCGGTTTTGTGGATGCGAATTGTCTGTTGATTTTTATTTTGTTGAAATTGGGGTAGTCACTAGTTACCCTAAATTAGGTGTTACAAAGGTTCAACGTACAACAGTTTCGGATCTTGTGGATAAATATTGAAAGCCGCTCGGGTCGACTTTCAAGTTAAGCTGCGCTTGCGTGGATGCTGAGTTTCTGTTGAGTCTGCTGTTAATTGTAGATCTTTGATAATCATTACTGGTGGACCACTGACTAATGGTCTAAAAGTCACGTATTGTTCAGTTTTAACTGGTTAGTGGAGGCCCAATAGGTAGTCCACTCCTTGTAAAATATTGAAATTCAGCTGCATTCGCCTTTATTGCAAGCCAGGGTTGGCTTGCAATGTAAGCGAACTTATTTTAGAAAAGGCATGCAGATGATAAAGATAACGATTAGCTAGATATTTATTTAAAACAATATAATTATGTTAAAAAAAATGTTCTACGAAAAATCATTCAAACCTTGAGTTGGCCTACTTTCTCGTAATACCTAGGAGTAAAATAACAGTGCAAAAGCAACAAGATAGGTTGTTGTCCCCTGTCCTCTGGGTAGAGCATGCATGGAGGCGGAGGAAACGGTGGCGCATGTGCTCCTTGAGTGTACAGGCGTTACCAAGATTCGTGAGGAGACCCTTGGAACACCAAGATCCCTTGCGGATGCCCTGAGGAGACCGGGAAGTCTGATCTGCTTCTGGAGGGAGGTGGGCTGGTTGGAGTAATCGGCCACCATGGCTCACGCACAATGGGACACTTCAAGGACTAAGTGCGGAAACCTAAACTCCATAAAGATAGACAACAAGATAGGTATTTATGAAAGTAGTACAGTATTTATAAATAATACGTGGCTAATAAGTCACACATAAGCTTCGTTACAGTCAGTAAAAGATGGGACTTTATCCCTATTCAATTTCCAACCCACTCTTTTCCCTGTTTTAATTTTTTTTTGAATGATTTTATCAGTTAAATTTATTATCTAAAAATTGCCTACGTACTAAAAGTTTTTTCAAAGTTACTTCACTTGAATTTGAATTTGAACTTCTGTATCTGTCAAAGTCCGGTCGGCCAAACTGAACATTCAGCAGTAAAATTAGCCCCTGCTGAATCTACGAGAACTAATAATCAGACTTTAAACCATTTAACTAATATAAAACCAACACCCTAATACCAAATGACTGCAAAAGCCTAAAGTAATCAAATCACTATAAAACTTTTTCAAAGAAATCACCCTTTTCCACGGAAAAAAAAAAACAATAAAAAAAAATATAAAGCGCTGTTCCACGTTCCTATTACAGTTTCTAGGAAACGAAATTTGAATTTCGAATTTCCGAACGAGTTTTTATTGTGCAATAAAGCGGCTTGAAGCGCTATTACAGATTATGATGTTATGGCTTCAAAGTTTTGTATCTCATTAAGGAGTTTAATGATTTCGGGAAGCGTTTTATTATTTACAAAAAGGTTTTATTTACTGTGTTATGTTGACATAATTAACAGTTTGTAGAATGAAGGATTAATTAATTTAGTTATAATTTATTAAATGTGCTTTGGACACTAAAAAAAAATTGGTTGTCTTGTTTTAAGTTTTTCTTTAATATTCCGGCTAACTTTTCTACAGTTCCTTTACATTTTAATATTTTTTTGCGTTTTTGTAAAGTACCCTATCCTTACTTGTTGCTTGGTCTAACCTGTTCTCTCATACATACATAAACTCACGCTTTTTCCCATGAGTGTAGGCAGAAACCACAGGACGCCACCTGCTACGATCCTTGCATACTTCTTTTGCCTCGATCACGTTCTTATATCGGGTAATACACGCCGTCGGTACTGTCGTCCTTAGAAGCAAACACAATAATTAGGCAAAATTGTAAGAATCAAATATTTTTGAAAGAGTAAGTATCTAAAGAGTTTCTCGCTGCCTCTTTGCTATAGAAAACGACCATCACAAGCCGTGCACCTGTCTTCTGGCGTACAAGATAAGTGCCCATGTAGCTTTCATCATCATCAACAGCCTATTAATGTTCCCACTGCTGGGACACAGGCCTCTTCTTTTTGTTTGAGAGGGAATGGCCTATTATCTACCACGCGGGCCCAGAGCGGATTGGTAGATGTCTGTCACATGTCTTCAATTTTTTTTGGTTCTAAGACATGCTGGTTTCCTCACGATGTTTTCCTTTGCCGTTTTGAGAGCAGCAACTTCATGTAAAATCAATTATGAACTTATCATTATATAAATCAACTTAATATAATTATAAAAGTAGGTCCTATGTAGTAAGTACATGTACAAAAGCAGTAAATAATAGCAGTAAATAAGATGTCAATTTATAGTGCCCAGATGGCAGGCAGCATTGCTACGTTGGATGGCAATGGTGATACTTGGCCAAAACATAGGCCAGTCTTTTCTTAGTTTTAACGGGAAATAAATAAATTTATTTTCTATAGGTGTATGTAGCTAAAAGTATAAAAAGTAAAGTCTTGATTGACTGACTCATCATCGCCCACCCCAAACCTAGACAGCTGAAATTTTACACAGAGGTTCCCGTTATAATGTAGAATTAAGGAATAAGGAATGATTTTTTAAAATTCAACCCCTTAAGAAGTATAATAGGGGATGAAAGTTCGTATGGAAAATCGTAATTTTCACGCGGAAAAGCCGCGGGCAAAAACTGGTTTAGAAAAAAATTCAAAAGCACAAACCAAAATTCCAAACTTATCATAAACAAAACAGGCTTGGCAACTAAAGGCACGCATAAAATTTCGTTTTGACATAACAGGCGCCATTTTAAAAGTCGAAACGCGCCATAATTGAACAAATTGCCTATTAATGCTATTAATACAACGTTTAGTGCCGACAGCCGCTAATAAGGCAGCCATGACAGTTTTGTATGTTGTACCTACCGGTTTCTTAATTTGAAAATGAACTGTCATGTTTTTTTTGCTGCCTTTTTCGATTTTTGAAACTTTTTGAAGCAAGCAGAAGAAAATTTTAATGAACCAGTACCAATGAACTACACATGGATTGACAACCTAGCTGACGTCCACAACCCCGTTTGTCCGGGATTGTCTCCAACTGTCGCGTCAGCAGATTGAATATATTCACTGATGCCATAACTCTTGATAAGACTGGTTGCAAGACTTTTGGGCCCTGTAACGAATGTGAAAGATAGGTAAAGTAATAATAAATATGTGTACTTACATAAAATAATATGTGTATACAGAGAAATAAATACCAACGGCTTCACATTATCTCCGAGGGTCGGAGGAAACTCTACATGTTAATTAAAGGCTTATCAATCAATAATAATTAATGAATTATCTGAACTATACAATGTTGTGTTACACAACCATCACACATATTAATTCCAAAAGGGTAAGACAAAGTTGTATTTATAGACCCACATTCCACCAGTTATGTTTAAGTTTAAGTGTCATGTAATACGCGGTGAGCATTTTGCTAACAACAGGCTCTAAATTTCAGGTAAAAAAACCAAGTTACTAACATTTTGCCTAAGAATCGAAGTTAAAACCTCGGGCCAACGAGACCGAGGGTGACCAAAGGAGCAATAATTTTGGTAATAATGAAGGGATGCCAGATGTACCTATGTGAATCACACCTTTTTGGGGCATTAAATTTTAATATACGAGTAAGTCGGACGATAATCTCCCCAAATAATTTACAGTAGTTCAATACGATAAGTATCTATACGACGAGGCTTAAGAAAACTTAAATAAGATTGAACTTACGAAGCAGTAATAGATTAGTGGTGTGACTGTCGGATTGACAGTTCTCTCGAGTTTGAACCCATGACACGCACCTCTGAATCCAAAAAGGATTCTTGGGTTAAATTAGGACAAGTCTGTCACACTATTCTAAAACCACTGTAGCTCCTGAAAACTATATAGAATCAACAGTGGCGACCACCACAAGACGTAGAAACAATGAGACTTGACGAAGTCCCAGAGGAATAATAAAAAAGAATAGCGGAGGAGTAGAAAAAAATCTTAATTTTTCACTTCCCTCCATATCAGCCCCTAAGGGTTAGGAAGAGATGCTGTGGGTTGTCCACAAATGACCGCGGGCTCGACAAATAGGGCTAAGAAGGAACATGGGTGGTTTTTATTCAGTAGAAGTCTGAAACTCCCTTTCGCTCTGCCCAAGAGCGGGACCGTTATTTGATGATTTCACACCACCAAAACAAAAGAGTCGAGCCCATTGCCATCAGCCGGGCACAAAAGCAGACACCGTAGCTGCTACTGAGATAGTCCTGCTGAAAAAACCCAATAACACTTTGCTCTAGACATCGGACCCAGGACCTCTTGCTCACCAGTCGCTTGCAACCACAAGACCAACGGTGCAGTCAGAATCTATTCCAAAAACGAATTGAAGACTTACCCTTCAAAGAGGTTCGAACATGTTAAAACCTTAGGTCGCGGGCAACAGCAAAAGCAGCATCTAATAAATAATTCAAACATTCCTGACATAAGGGTCTATTTCCCTACAATTCTCACCCTTAAAGGCTTGGTGCCATAGATATGTAATTAATGTGTTCAGTAATAGTGTTTGTAAGACAAGGTAACAGGAAAGAGCTGTCAGTTATTGGAATATTTACAATAGAAAGACACACCTTAGACTTTAGAGACTGGATCTTTGGTTCAAAAAGGTTTACTTACTTTAAAAAATTTTTTTCATGGATTTTAAGTACTTGAGTATCTCATCATCTGGCTATAAGCTTGTTCTAACCACGTGAGTACCTACCATTCGCACGTTTAGCGATTCATTTACTTTAACGATAATTTAATTTAATTCTGTAGTAATCTAAAGTAGTCATCATTTAGTTAATTAAGTATATCTACCTGCCTAGCATTCACCCGACTATTTTGGAACTGATATTCTATCTATTCAGATGCAGCTGTATAATGTTTTATTTTCAGTGCAAAAATAATAATGACCGAATTAGACTATTTTGCTCCGAAAAAGTTATTTATTGTATTACGAGAAAACAGCCCTCCTCTGTATGAGAGGAAATAGGCTATAATCCACCACACGGGTCCAGTGCAGGTTGGTAGATGTCACATGTTTTCGAATTTTTGGTTCTGAGACATTCGAGAGCAGTGGTGATGTACTAAATTACACAAAGTAATACGCCTGCCTGGCACCACTTACTTATGATGAAAATCACATTCGAATATGTGGGTAATTTAGGAGCGGACACATAGACAAACACGAAAAGAGACATTACTTAAACTATTTATCATAGATGTGTCGACAAGAAGAAGGAATTCTAAAACCACCAGTCTGCACCAGTTACAGAAAACTTGAAAGGCAATTGACTGTTGCAATGTGATGAGGAGGGTCAATCACATGTGAGTAAAAGAGGGATGAATATGAATGTTGATGTAACATGGAGATAGAGAAGAATGCCGAGGAAGCGATGAAAGGATTTGTGACAAAAAATTGTAAATGATAGCGTGACGGTTGACAAGAGAATAAGAAACTTTTGTAGGACAGATAATCGGACCGATTTAAAGTTCGTTATTTCTGACCAACTTTTTGTAGGACGTGTGCGTTGCACTATTGCTATCAGCGTGTTCTATTTTTCTCCTACAAAAAATCGGTCACCGATTATCGGACGTGGCCGGGCAACCTTATCGACATTAAAAGCTCTACAAAGCCAAACTTTTTTAAAAATTTGATACACCATAATAGTCACTTACTGGATATTACAAGCACTGCATGAATAACCTAACCTAACCTAACACACAAACATTACGAAAGCAAATTTTTAATCGTTTCCTAGAACCACGGAAACATATTGAACAATCTACGGCCAATAGTGATGTTCCCTCGTTTCGTATAACGTCGACGTCGTTTGATGTTGACGTTGACATAATATTGTGACAAGTTGACGTCGATGTAAGGGCTATTTTATTGCTTGAGGACGGTAATTAACTGCTGTGTAGATTATTGAGTTGTATAGTTTATTTATTAGTGTTGCTGGTCATTTCATCAATGTAGACTATGGTGTTTGTTGGAGGATAATTTGGAGTATCAGCAGAGATTGGTTAAGTTTGTCTGTTATGAATACTGTAAGGAAGTACCGAGAAGCTTGTGTGAGGCTAATAAAATAGCCGCGCAGAGGCTATCTTCAAAGCTAATCTGCGCTTGCCAAGGTTGGCCTATGAATGGTGACCATCATTACCCACATACCTACTGATGTGAAGCAATGATGTGAAGCAATGATGTGGCCTAGGGTGGGACATTAGATTATATAACAATACACTTGCATTACGCTAAGGGTCGGCTGAGGTTTGTACCTACCTACCTAGAACCTTCAAGAGCATTTTGTAAGTTATGTCAAAAATAGGTAAATTAAGATAGGGATCTTCATCTGCCTAACCCTTTCCCAAAACTATGTTGGGGTCGAATTCCAGTCTGCTGTATACCTACAGATATATTACATGGAGCGACTGCCAATCTGACCTCCACAACCCAGTTAGTACTGAGTAATACCCCTTGGTAAGGCTGATTTTCATGAGCCACTGACTAAACTGTAACGATTGTCAAGAACGACAGAGAACCATCGTCTTAACATGCTTTCCGAAGCTCAGAGGAAACTCGGTACTTATGTGTCTAATATGTAGGTAGATAATGGGTAGTCACGTATCTGAAGACCAACCACACATTTTCCTTGTGTAATAAAGTTTTACAAATAAACCTATTCTATTTCGATCTCTGATTATATCAGCCATAGGGAAAAAGGTGAATGAGGTTTAATAAGAAACCCTGTACCCTACTGGGTACAGGGTTTCTTGTTGTGAGCAAATTCAGGCTATAGATGTTGATGATGATGTCGTCTTTGTGTTCAGGTCTAGCCAAGAAAATGTTTTTTTTTTTCATATTCAGAAGTACAAATTCATTAAGCCTATTATTATAATGTTCACATTGCTGGGACACAAGGCGTCTTTGTACGGGAAAGAATAGGCTAGAATCCACCACACGTGCCCAGTGCAGGTTGGTAGATGTCACATGTCTTAGAATTTTGAGTCTAGGGACACAAACCTGCAAACATTGTGAGGAAACAATCACAATGTTTTTGTTATTAAAAAAAATATATTTTTAAGGCCTTATCTCGCTTGTACTGAAGCGATGATCCGGCCTGGGAACGAGAAACGAACGAACGAACGAACGAGAAATAGAGAGAGAACGCTTGCCTATGATGAGAAACCTTATACTTATGTAGCTTTACGCACAGGCGTAGCTACTGCGAAACAAATGTGTTCTTTTAATGATTTCACAATTTAACCTCGGTAGGAATGATTTGAACTACTTAAACAATGATTGGTGGATTATTAATTGTAGGTTTACTAAATTTCTGAGGTAGTATCAAGTTGTACAGGGTAGGTGGAAGGGATACCGACTCACAAATACGTAGGTAAGTGAATCTAAGTTAATAAGTGGGAGCCATTATCAACTTAAACGGGTAATTTAAAAAAATCTGTTTGGTATGAAATGAGTACCTACCGACCAGCCAACCTTCCTAATTCATGGGATATTCCAATCCCACCTATTTTCTTTCATTCTCTATGTCTGGACTGAACACTAAGTAAGTATGTTACACGGAGCAACTGCCCTGAACACCAGTAAGTAAATTTGTTACACGGAGCAACTGCCCTGAACACCAGTAAGTAAGTAGGGTTACACGGAGCAACTGCCTATGAACTATTAGGAACTGACTTTCACAACCCGGTTCGGATACCTTTTATCAGTATAATATGATATTATTCAGTTGATCTAAAACAAACAATCTATAAACCCTGAAGGGTTAGGCAAAGGTGTACCTAATACTACCCACATTAAGAGTTATGTTATAAGGGTCAGCCTATTGCCCTCAGCCGGGATAGATTCGATAAGGTATTTATTTCTGTAGTAAAGAGATTATCGAGTACAAAATTTTTTACAATCCTAAAACCCGTTTAATTTATGATTTCGTGTCTATTTAATTAATTCAACGGTTTTATTACCATTTGATTGCAATATTAGTTTATGGTATTTTAAGATACCTACACTCATCTTAGACTCATTATTAAAAGAAAAAAACCTTAATCGTCTTTAAAATTTGACTACAATTGTGAAAAAAAGAAATTGGGTACCTAATCCTTCTTACTCATAAACCTTATTTGGTTAGTTTATTTATTTGAATTTCAAGTGCAAGAAAAAACCCCTTGTCGTATTAAGTCTGCCTATGTTCCTACCACACATAAGCAGACTTAATGCGACAAGGCGTTTTTACTCTACCAGTCAACCTTTGGGTCACATAGGACAGCAAAGTACGATGAAAAAGAGAATAGGTACCATTTTCTTTTCCATTAATTTTATTTTTGGAGTTTATCCAGAAAATAATAATTTTTGAAACATTTAAAATAGCGGTTGTGCACACATAGATGTACAGTCAATTACAAAGTTAATTTCAACTATAATGTGACCTCTTTCGGTTTTATTTTTTAGTAAACCCTTTATTTATATATGTATCTACTGCATGTATAGAGCAGAATTTTATATAATATCTAATTAGAAAAAAATAACACAACAACCGTATCATACAATCACATACCTAAGTAATTGCTAGACCAGGCTAGAACTTAAGTAGCGTTCGAAATTACAAAGTAGGTATCTACTTTGTAATTTCGAACGCTACATAAGTTACCTACATGAAAAACAATACATAATACTCTCTCCAAAAATAATAAAGAAACCAACAATCCAAATAACACAAGCAACAGCATTGACTTCTAAAGAAAAAATACAAAAAAACCATTACATTACATACGAGATACAAAACACAATGACATACAAACAGTCACAGCACAGAGTCCAAACACTCACGAAAAATTACAAAAAAAAAAAATATAAACCGCACTTAAAAAAACCCTACGGCTTGAACCTCGATTGATAGCCGGGGTGTCTCTGTCTGTTCGTGCCCGCGAAGCCGACTGGGCGTGGCTTCCATAACAGGTTACCAAAGCACTGAACACCGCCAAAAAATACCCATAAAAAACATATAATAGTAACCCTGGCGCCGACGATCGATCTTACATTGCCAACCCGCGTTCACTGCACGTACGAACGAAAAAAATCGCGCCACAACCACCAACCAATCAAAAACAAGCTCCTCCTTTGACAAATACCGCCTCGGAATAGGCCACACCTTTATTGCTACAGTGGCGCCGCTAACCCTATACATGTGGCGAGGTTAGAAACTAATTAGAAAGAGACGGAGCTACGCTGGGCCGTTCGTTTCTCGCACAATTTCCCCCAACCGATCATTAAGTGCTTAAATCCAACAGGAGTTGGTTGTGTCGGGTTTCTTCGGAGGGGTACGCTATTAAAATATCCACAAACATTATCTTTAATTGGACAGAATTTTGTGCTTGTGTGAGTCGGCGAGCGTGTTTTTTTTTCGAAGCCAGTGACGATTCGGTTTTTTCGAAACTTGATGACTGTTATCATTCGTGTTTAGTGTGAGGTGATCGCCTGTTATTTTCTATAGTTTAACTCTACGAATATTATGACTCGTGTAGACTCGATAAATGAACCAGTGTTGTGATCAAAATGACATCGGTGACGTAATAATCGGTACGAAAAACGAAATCGACTATCGACGGAGTAAAATTGGAAAATGATGCCACGTGCTTCATAATTGCTGAATCGTAATGCATGGATCGTTAATTGATGTGCAATTATCATTCTGTCCTGTTCTTTCTAATTACTAGCAATAATAAATTTGATTGCTACGCCTCACCTCTCTAGTGTTGTACCCAATCCGTTTCAAATTCTTTTAAAAACAAAACGTTTCGTTTCTTAATTCGAATTCGACCAATCAACGGTTTCCTAAAGTTTTGACAAGTACCTATAGTGAAGGACCAGTGTTTGAAAAAGACAAGTGTAATAAAAATTAAAAGAAAAACTAAATAAATTTTGTGTGACAATTTTGTGGTGTAAGAAAATTATTGTGAAAAAGTGATGCTGTGTAATATCGCGTGATTTCTACAAAAACCGTAAGTACATATTTATTTTAATACCTCTTTAAGTTGTTTAGATTAAAACCCAACGGAAAAGTTATTTACAAGCCATCAAAGTTAGATAGACAAGAAAAAGTTGAATTGTTTTCCGAAAAAAAAATGGAGTACGCATAGACGGATCAAAATCTAAGTCATGATCCGTAGAAGTTTCTAAAACAGAGTCAAACTTTAGAAATTTTCGCAAATGCGAACGCTTTATAGAAATTTAATTTAGGCCTAATAAGACGCTAATTGGAATTAACTCATAAACCATTAAATAAACTTATTAAAAAAATTGCATTGTTAAGGTATACTTTCATTCTGAACAATTTGTTCAAGGTGAGAAAATCGCAAGGTCGTATCTTAGGGCCGCTAGGGGTCCCAAATGCATAAAATTGATTTTATAACTCTCTATTTCATAAAAAACCTGCCATAATATATATGCACCTGGTTAAGTTTTTAAAACCATATTATTTTCAGATTTTGAAAATATTTTGAAAAACAGAAAATTTATTAAAATAAATTTAATTTAAATTAATTTTGAGCATTTAGATGCTCAAAATTAATTTAAATTGTAGCGCAAGCCCTAAACGATTAGTAATTTGCAAAAAAATCTAAAAGCTGGATCTAAGCACCCATACGAAAACAAATATTTTCCCAAATATGCCTATAAACTACTTGATAGCCAGAACTCAACTTTCACTAAGGGCAACGCAATGTTGTTTGCAATTGGCAATTCTAATCAAACTTCAAGTCTGTATCATCAACATAATCCCGATTTCACCCAATGCTTCAAATAGGCCTCTGTTGTGCCAAACTCCATGTTCTTGTGCCAGCCTCATTCATTCCGTTAGTGGCAATAACGTTTGCTGATCTCGCCAACTCATACCATTCTAACATTTTTGGGAAGGGTGTTGAAGAATCTAATGTTTCCTATAAATTCCCTTATTTTCGCTTTCATTTTAATCGTATTCCGAAGATTGTTACCAACCTTGGACAAATCGTCATTCAATATTGTAGTCACGTCTTTATAGTCACAATAAAAATATTTGTCTCGATTCGGGAATTGAATTCGCGGCTCGAAGGACGGAATTTTGATTTTTAATTTTTTCTCAAGTCAATCACCAATGGAACAAAACTATAGCGTTGCTAACAAGTTTAATTTTAGTGACATTGTAAGCCTGCATCATCCCACAGCTGGGCAACGGCCTATCCCCATGACTTCCAGTTGTTCCGATCCAACGCCAATGTTAGGTAATGGCCGGTCTAGTCTTATTCAGATCGTCCGGTCAACTTCTACGAAGTCTGCCGCAGCGCTTTTTGGCTACGCTAGAGTTATTGTTTTATTTTATTAGTATTCATATATTTTTGTGTCCAAAATACTCGAGAAATGGGATTATTATTTTCTGGTTGTAAATCCACATTAAACGAAAATCATCCTTCAGTTCCAAAAATTTTCTCCCGAAGGACCAAAAACTTTCAACCATAGAAAAAAGCGGAGGTCAAAAGCTTGGTGTCATAACATTTAAAGATGAATCATGAACTACTTTGTTCTCGCCCGAATCTGATGTTCTCTTTTTTCTCTCCGACAATTTCGAGGAATCCCGCGTCGGCGATCGCTTTAGAACAAAAGGGAACTCCCATTTAGCGTCATCCGGACTTATACACTGTATAATTCATTTCGAACATCCTCTGATGGGTCTAGCGTCATAAAAGTTGCGATAACACAAGAAGAATGGGACAGAAATAAGCTACCTAGGTCAAGCGCAAATTGAAAAATCGTAATCTCGACTTGATTGTAGGGTTCAAAAAGGTTTTTTTTGCCGACATATTCAATCACATGCAGTTTCGAAAACCAGTATTCGATCTTCAATCCAAAACATATACCTATAATAAGATAATTTTGCAACCAATGCTACATTCTTTAAAATAAGACCACGAAGAATCGAGTCGTATTTGTTCAGTGCACTAAAATTTTTCTATTTGGAAATTTGACGTTAACGTTTATATTCAGAAAGTATTTACTATTAGTACCTATTTAATAGTGCATCTGTCAGTCTGTAAGCTTACACATTGCCTTTCAAAACATCGTGTCAGCGCTTCTTTGACCTCCCATTGAGACCCGTTGAGCATCGCTCCAGGTATCACTAACAGATCGTATACATCTCCAACACCTTTTTTTATTATATTTCTATTAATAACAGACTCCTAAAAAAAGAGATCGATAAAAAATACTGGACTTTCTTTCGGCATTTCGTTTTAAAAGTTGTCAGTGTCAGTTAGGCAAACGAAATTGTAAAATATTATTTGCGGAGTAACATTTTCTAGTACCCGTCTTTTTTGTAGTTTATTAAAGTTCTTCACTAGACAGACTTACTTTGTGTTATCCAACGGCAGTATTTTTATTTAAAATAGTTGTGTTCAGCTGAATCCGATTAGATTGGCAGAGGTAACTATTCCGTTCCGAAGGAAACGCTGGGCTAGTCAATTAAGTTGAGACTAATCAAACCCTTCTAAAGTAAAACAGTTGGTTCAAAATACAGAAATGATGCTTCACTTCTTTAGTTTATTTATAGTTTGCCAACATGATGACACCACTAATATACTTCTACTTTCCCATCAAAGCTCAAGTTCAATTATAATTTATCAAGTTCCACATAAACAATATCTATTCCACATCTATATTCTGTTATAAGTTTATCCACTTGATTTAAATTAATGATATTAACAGGTTAATTCACATCAACCTGCAAATGTCATACAAATAATTAATATTGCATTATCTATGTAGAAACTATAATATAGTAATCTGCAAGCATATGAAACGGTAACAAGCAAGGTTATTTATCAATCATCGCGGTATGATCATTGTAATTACTTTGATATTAACTACGCCGTTCATGATTTATTTTTGCTAGATTTTCCTCGTCGCTGGTATTTTTGTATAAAAACTTGCAATAGCGCACGCGCGGATTTAGAGCAAAAAGTTTCCTTTAAAAATGATTGGAATTAGTACTAAATTCTGGACAGCTGTTCTCTAGAAATGTACCTAGCATCAAAATCTTGACCGTGCTCTCCCAAAGACGTGCTGTATTATGTGTATAAATAGTCACCATTCTATGCGATGAAAAGTGACGAATTGCGAATGACTAAAATAATGATGTATATAGAATGTTGATCAATGGAGAGGTAGTGGAAGACCATGGATACGATCGATGGATGGATAGTGTGAGGGATGATAATGATAGGAGTAAATGATAACATGACGGTTGATAGAGGAGAATGGAACAAACAAACGTGTTGCCCGAAGAAACATGGGACGAAGGCAGGAGTATGACGATTATTACCATTATTTCTGTCACAAATTGTAATAGTAAATACAGATGAGTACCTACCTACTTTTAAAAGCCAGGTCATGCAATAAACGAAATAGCAGGATAAATATTTCTTCGAAATAAAATGATGTATTCGATAGAAGTTGTTAATCTTCATAGTTTAAGGATAGAGCAAATACAGTTACATACACAACAATTAAATGAATCAAAATATTATTCCCGACAGTTTCTTAAAACAAAAACGGTAGACCAGAGACAACAGTTTCTGATTTCAACTTCAGCATACATACAAACAGCTACACGATGTTCTCAACTTCAGTTTATGACATTGATTAAACGCGTAGGGCGACCTTTAACTTCTAAGGCTTACAAACCCAATAATATTTTATCACTGTCTTAAATTGCTTTGAGTGATTTCAATGAGCGTATTTAGAATTGTGGGTGCCTGGTTTATGAGTTTAATAATAACCTTTTTAGTATCGATCCTGTGAGAAACGAGCCCATTGTCAATGGGTAAAATACTTGCGATCGGTTTACTGCTACGAGCTTTAACTGAACACTTGCGTCTGTCAATTCAGTTACTTTATTAGTTAGAAAACTTCTTAAATACAAGGGACCGAAAATCTGACAACCACTCTTGAGTGGGTTGTGGAGTTCAGATACACAGTGGTTATAGGCATACTCACTATTAGACTGAAATCCAACCCCAACATAGTTGGAAGAGGTTAGGCACATGATGATATTGACATTCTTCAAATCATTCTGTTCATCTTATGTAAATCTATATTTCCTCCTAAATTCATTAAGTCGGGTCCTTCAATCAATAAAATATTAAAATACAGCCGATTTCACGTGTAATCATATATAGTTTTTATGGCAGCAATTATTGTTAAAAACACCGGTTTGTTTCTAAGAGCAAGTCTTGTTTTAATTAAGAATTCTCGTAGCGTATTTATGTTTTGACCCAAAGTTGAACTCTTTGATAGGAATATTCATATCTGTATCTTGCAAGGTGGGTTCAATTCTATAAACCAGAATATTCTTTAGGCTTAGAATGGTTCACCATTACTTATTTTACTGTTTATGTGTTAAAGTGGTAGCGTTCTGTAGTTGCATAGTAAAGAGCAGCGGAGAGCCTGTGGTGGGGCCACTGCTCTCAAGGAAAACATCGTTAAGGGAAAACAAATACATATGTCATCTACCAACCCACTGTGGGCCCGCGTGGTGAATTATAGTCCATTCCCTCTAATGGAGAGGTGGCCTGTGTTCCAGCAGTGGGAACATTATAGGCTGATTATGCTTCCATTGTAGTTTTTCCCTTCGGTGCGTTCAGTCGGGTTATACGTTCACGTCCTCTTTGCTGTTGTTTTACTGTATTGGTAGCCGTCGGAGTTAATGCAGGCACATCACAACAAGTTAATTTATTATTTTTCTATACAGTCGATAACAAACAGATAGCTATGCTTCTGGTACATACTGCAAACTTCGACCGGCGGTGATCATCTACTGTCCGTTACTTGCTTAGAACTAAAAATTGAACTAATATTTGCATAAATTCATCATCGTCTTCGTAACATGGCTTGCTGCATCACGTTGTTATTTTACATTTTTTCTTTAAAAGAATTACTCCCCAAAGCTGTTGTAATTTCCAACACGTAAAACAAACGTTAAGCAAACATTACAAACCAGTTCATATCGAAATTCTATGTTAAACTCTTCGTCGTCCACAATCCAATCAATAATGTATTCCTTCCTGACCCCTTTCATCGTCGTCTGTAATAGCTGTTTTACCTTACAGGCATTGATTATTGTCGTTAATATCCGTTTTCAGTTCATTGAAATTGTTATTATTACCTTTTGTATTGCTATCGACACCTGTAAAGTGGTTTTTAGTTCTAAAATTAGGTGTGATGGTTAAAAATGTATAATTCTATATATATTTTGTTTTATTTTATTATTTTGTTTAGTGGTTTGCGTATATACACGGTTTCTAATTTAAGCTACAATTTCTTCTCATTGTCTTACTCGCTAGAGTCGATAAGTATTTCAACTTTGTTTCTAGGATAGTAACGCACCTGCGGTACTTCTAGCAGGAATTGTAGATGTTTATAAGCAACGCTGACTACTTACTATCCTAAATAGGCTTCTTTGTACCTATTAATAGTGACTGTAAAAAAAACTTAATTTGTAAATAACTATTTAAAATAAACAGAAAGAGCCTACTGTCCCTCCTCTTGGTATATATAATCTCAGTAAGGTTTAGCCTATAACAGCACAGGCAGAAAACAAAGAGATCACTTATACTGCACGAATAAAAGTAGGTACAGAGCTTTGATACCTTTCTTTCTTACATAAATTTCATGGCGTAATCTTATATACATGAAAGCAAAAGAACAGTAACTTCAACATAAATAAAAGAATCTATGCCAACAAAACAAATTCAGAAACTCCCCAAAAAGAGTCGTACAAAAAACAAATGACAGCTAAAATCAAGAATCTCCATTTGATTTCTATAGATAAACCGTCGTAGCTACTAAATCAATAGTTTATTCGAATATTTGACGTTCTATCGCTACTAATCGACGTCACTTGACGTCTTTTTCGACTATTGACATGTCATGTTGACATAAAGGCTATTTAGATGACATGAGTGTTGTATCGCGGGTTTGTCCGTATTTTTTTTTACGGTATTTTTTTATAATGTCTTGTACGTTGTTTTCGTCGTAAGCGAAGTAAAATGATATTTTTAATTGCAACTAGTTTTGCCAACACTTTTTCGTATTTTTTTTTAAACTAAATGGGGCTGGATCTTTGTAGTTCTCTTTGAGAGTACAGAGTACTCTCTGAAAAGAAACAGCCGGAACAAACTCAGACGTCATAGTCTCTTTCAAGGTCCAGATATTTAATCTTGGTCAACTCATATGAGGGCTATGCAGATTAGTATCCGAGTTGCTAAGTGTCGGGTCAGTTAGATTACTGGGTTGGGTAAAATTATGTATTTCTATTAGGACTTTCTATATAGAAAGCCAAAGGTCTTAATTTCATCGATTTGAATGTTAATAACACAATGTTTATATTTTTACGTGTATTAATTTCTGTCTCAGTATTATAAAAAAGTATGTAACATGTGTCGGACATTTTTGGGGCAGTATTTGACAACCTGCAATTACTGTCTGACTGTCTATTCGCCTAAGAATGAAGACCGACGGAATAACGTGTTTTAAAACGAATATGTGCATTGTATGGTCTTGCTAGTAAAACTTTTAGATTTTTGACTTCCCCTTCACTGCTGATAAGTGACACGATGGTATAGTACCTCCACGTTATGTAATCCGGGTCGAAGGACTAAATTAAATTTATAACCTACAACAACAACGACAGAAACGAACAGGATTTTATTAACGATAGATGGAAATATCAATGATATATTAGTGCTTTACAAATAACCATTTTTTATTTTTTTTGGGTTATTTGTAAGTTTTAAGGCCTTGGCATCTGTGCCATGACCTTAAAACTTCTGATTGAAAATCCCAATAACACTCAACTTGTCCTGAAATTCAAACCCAAGCTACCACGCTTAGCAGAAGACCGCAAAACCAACGGTACTGCCAAATCAAATAAGCACAAACTTCTCATTAATTCGATGGCGTAACTTCAGAAGCACGCTAACATCAAACTCCATCTTTGAAAGTCGGCCATTGTAACAAATGAATGTCTATCCAAGCACCCTGTCAATTCGGCAATGCACACAACAAAAAATTGCCATTATTGTAAAATTAATGACCTGCCTAACGAATCGAATTAAATTAAAGAATTTAATTGACACACCACGGTAGCTCTTCTTTATTAGATTGTGATAGAGTTGTTTCGGTCGACGTGTAGTGATGTGCTTTGTTTTGTCTATTCGATTGTTAGTCGAGTTGAGATCGATGGTGTCTTTAATCATTATTTTGGATTATTGTGAAATGTTTCGTTAAACATATTTCTAAAAGCAATCTCTTTGGAGTATTAGATATAATTGCTTAATTCTTATTTATAGATCAACTTGGGCTCACCCCCTGTTAGAAAGGACTAAACCAAAACTGGCGAAGTGATGAGAATGAGATTCAAATTTGCCTAACCCTTCGGGGATTACAACCGTATTATGTTATATTGAGTCAAATTATGTGTCAAAAATGTAAAAATACTTTAATAATTTTACAATGTAACAGCCCTCATCCACGACAACTAAAAGTAAATAACTTAATTGCACTCTCTGAACTCCACCGATTAAAACTAAACTTTCAATTTTAAGCCAAATACCTTCTTTCCATAATCGACTAAATTCTAACTCGTCTACTATCCCATCCCTAGTTGCGCAAGAGCACACCAACCCTCCATAATTACCGCGCTTTCCTTTTAAGGTTAATAAGACAAAATGGCGCATATATATGACAAATGATTTATGAATGTCGCCGGACATATGTTAACTGCTCTCCTCTGTCGGGTTGTTTTTTTAAGGAACTGGTTGGTAGGTGTTATATTTATTTATAAGTTCGCACCCGTTCTCATGTCAACTTAGAATTTAGCATTTATCTGAAGTATCATTGCATAGCAGAGTTACATGATGTGACGACTAATAGAGAGGTATTGAATGAGAAAATATTATGCTGCGCTAATCCCAAATAAAGCGTTTGCGGGTATATAAGAGTGGAGGTAGATCAAAGAAACGATGTATAGACTGTGTAAAGGATGATTGATGAGATTCATAGTATTAAAAAAATCAAAATCGTTTTTATGTTGACCTCCCAATATAACGCATATGAAGTAGGAAATAATATTATACCGTTTTCAACTGTGACCAATTTCAATGGCAGATACGAATTATATTTAAATCAGAAACTACTATTTGTCATGAACAAAGTTATGATGTTGTCTTTGATGAACACTACACAGTAAATGAATCCAAATACTAATGCATTAGGATTACATCTTTTCAATTTTACATGTTTGTAAAACAAGCTATGTTTTGTATTTACTTAAATATTGTCCAGTATTATAAAATGTAGTTGAATGAATTTCAATTTGTTGTTCCTTATTCAAGCCCCTAAAAACTTTTTATTTCATCTAAACATTTTCTACGTGGAGCAGTCATTTCTTCATCTTCATCTGTCTAGCGTTTTCCCATTAACGTTGGGGTTGCCTTACAGCCCAACCAAATATTGCTCAGTTCCTACCAGTTTATTTTGAGCGGATAAGTTACTGGTTACTGCTAGATCTATAACTACTTCATCAACTAAAACGAAATCATCAAAAACTACCTATTCATTGTAACTTCCCTACAAAAGCAATCAGGACAAAGAGAAAGAAATGACTGTTCTTCTTGGATACCATTTCCTATCTCACGCAAATCTTAGTTTGTACGCACGCCATCTACCGGTGGTTACTCGGAAAAAGCTGATTTGTATCTGACGTTTCTTTTGTTGAGACCTGATTGAAAAGATAGCCTGGTTAGGTGGTCTGGTGAAAAATTAAGGGCTGAGTGGTGATTCCAATCTGAGCTTAAGTGTCTTCAAGAGAATGGTTGTTACTTGGTTAGATTTTTTCTGTTGCCGTCTTAGAAACGCTTGGATCGTTTCACTTTTTTGAAGTTCCATCCTTTTTAAGTTTAACGTCCTCCGACATCTGCTTCTCGAGAATCGTAAAGTTTTGAATGTTTTAAAAAAAAGTAGCGCATCGTCATCAGAAACAAGTTCCGGACTGCCGGTTGTCAGGACTCCAGATATATGATATTATTATGATATTACTCCTCACTATGCGTGACAAGTCCACGAGTACTTGCTACTTTCTGAATCAAGACGTGATCCAGCCGCGCCATGAGTCTCCAAAGGTGTTGGTGGAGGCTCTTTGCAATTTGACTATCCATTATTGTTATTGCTGTATGAATATCACTCAGTCTTCATAACTAGATCTTTCGGCTTTTACAGATGGCATCAGACTGACATTTTCTTCTATTGTACTAGTAATCAACAATTGTTTTATCAAGAACGGTGACAAAAATAACATCAATACAACCCTACATAGTATTTATCTATAATGTACATGTTTGCAGTAGGTAAAACGTTTACTACCTTCAAACACGACAGTACTAAACTGGATTACCATTTTAACCCGTTTTTGAAAAAAAAACAATTGGCTTTACAATGTAAAGTACGGATTACCGCAGTTACTACATTTAAATTGACGATGTCACCTGCACTTGCGACTGTTTTACAAATGTCAGTAATACCGAACTTATTATTATTAGTAATGCGACAGTGCTCATCTTTAATCGGATTGGATCAAATAAGTGTTTAGTTGTCGTGGTTAATTGCTGATGCATTTAGGGTTGATAAAAAAATGTCTTGAGTAGGAATAGGTCATAATTTGGATGGATTCTGGAGTTGGAGGAATCATAATCCTTTTCTCAACTATGTTGAGATCGGTTTCCAGAGTAACCAAAAACAGGTAACTACCAGTATTTTACTTGAAGAGACTGCCTGTCTGACATCCATAACCCAGTAAGTGCTGGTTATTACGACACCCCTTGGTAAGACTGGTTGTTTGAATTTTTCATCATGTATTTATACGGCTTAACTCAATCAGAACTCAGAACTCAGCCAAACGAATTATCTACAACTTTACGGCTGCGGATATCTCTGACACATTTTATCATGAACAGCGTCACTAAGGAGAAAACAAACACGTATTAAATTAGTACAGTAGCTGCAGAGGGATACTCTATGAAAACTCCAACTGGCATTTAAAATAGGGTAAACCCTAATATCAATGACAGTTGACACTTAAGTGCTTGTTTTGACTGTTGCAGCCTTAAAAAGGAGTTTTTATTTGTAATGAAGTCTAAAGTAGTGACGGGTTACTAGTACGATAACTTTAATATCTTGTTTTACATTTTTTTTATTGTATTTATAGATAACTTTATCGCAAGGGAGTGTCAAGATGTAGTGGATAAATAGAAAAGGTTATGGAAGACGTAAGAGGAATGGATAGTCACAGATTCAAGTTTGTCAATAAAGAGGTAAAAATATTAAATACTGGTGTTCAGCTGCATTTCATCACAATGGATGCCGACCCCAGCATAGTTCGTTAAACGTTAGGCAGATGATGACTAGAATTAGAATTATCTTCTTAAAAAGATCCTCAAAATAATGTTGATAAGTAACTTCAAAAGCCATGTTAGCCTGAAAATACAATAATTAAAACCAAAAGCAATAGAAATGTCAGTACGGAAGATAATATGATTATCAGGTTAAATCGCCATGTCATAAAATAAATGAGCGTCTAGGAAACAATCAATCTAATATTGTTTCCCTGTCGTTCAATAGTTTTTCTTGATATATTATCGGTAGTCGTAGACCGTCCTGCCCTTCTCTAAATTAATTTAGGATCGTTGCAGCATATCTGCATCTTTCATTGCTATTACTCGTATGTCTAAAAATAATGTGAAAACCTTCCATCTTGCACTTACCAACCACTCGTTTATTTAGTCTTTCCCTACTCTTATAGCTATTACACTAAGGTATTTCACCAAAACGAACTAATAGATTTTCAAATAATAATAGACACGTATTTTTTCTTTTTTCACTCAAACAAAAGATAAAGACGATACAGTGCTTCGAAAAGTCGCGTGAAGTCGTGTGACGCCACAAGGTTAGTACTTTTTTACCTACAAAGTGACGTCAAAAGCTTATTTTCGTAAATTTTTATTAATTTGATAAAACAAAAAATACGTGTCCATTATTTTTTGAAAATCTAACAGACGGACTGATTAAATTTTTTTTTGGTGAAAGACCCTTTTCTAAACTTTCAGGTTTATAATTTTTCTTCATTATCCTATATTGTCCCACAGCTCCCATAGATGCCTCCCCCATAGTCTTCCACTCCTCTCTCCGTTTTTCGGTCAATCTCACAAAAAAGCCTCTCAGTGATTAGGTAGTGGTTTGATAGTGGTGGTTTGCTTTCTCATGCATGATACGTAATAATTGTTTTATAATCAAGAAATTGTACATTTTCAATAGATTAGACAATTTATGTTTCCTGAGATATTGACATAACAGTGAGTAATAAATATCTATTTTTATAAAGATACAGTGTAAATGATACTTTTAATTAGATCGATGGCTAAGTATTCAGTGATTTCAATTCTATTGTTCTAATCTTGTAATCCTGTCATTTTAATTTATTGTTTTAATTATGATTTTATAATATCGTAAAACAGTTCCGTTTTAATTATGTTGTATTCTGTTATGAGATGTCCCCTCTCGCCTTTACTCTTCACTTATTCTCTATATTATAATAGTTTAAGTAGGTAATACATAACAATAAATCTCAAGCTAGATATCAAAATACCGTGATTGACGTCTCTGTTAATCTTGAATCTAATTCAATACTCAATTCACCAGCAAAAACTTAATTCGCTTCCAAAACCACTAGAAAATCTTTGCAGAAGAAAAAATAACACGCTTCTAGTTTTTCCTCAAGACTTAGTTAGTAATCTATTCCCCTTCAAGCCTTTCATTCACAAAAAATGTCATGAAATGTTAATCAGCCCATTTTTTATAGTCCCATGACGTCTAAAGATTAATAAACAACAATGACTATTCTTCGCGCCCTTTCTATTGTTGCCGCCATTACGCCGAGCTGTCAATGAGGTTAAGACCAAAATGGCGGCGGTAGCACGCGACTGTGTTTACTGATTTACCGCGCAAATTAACATTATATTATTTATCGTTGGGGTTAGGGTATTATGTAATTTTTTTTAGAGTGATAATGAAATTGTGAAATATGTTTTGGGGGTTGATTTTTGGGGAGAGATAATTTTCCATTCTATTTTAAAACGTGCAATATTGTTACTGTTTAATTTTTCTTACCCTTAGATTGATTCCTGGTTTATAGCCTTTTCATAAAAATAGTGTCATTTTATTTGTCTATTAGTCTTTGGTTGCTAAGCATCGTAAATGCTTACTTACAACAATCAAATATTAAATCAATCATAAATAACTATTTCAATAATATCAGTTGACAATTCTTCATCCATCAGTATTCAAGGCATAGTTTCCTTAGAACAACTTTATCTACCCATCAATCTTTTACATAACAATCACTATGCAGATCTATGCATAGTAAAACATATTGAAATACTCCAACATGGATAGCTATGTTTAAATTATCACTAGATTTATGTCCGTTGACGTTTACCCATCCGGGAGACTAACTTGATAGGCGTGGAAACTAGTCGTGCTGGTATCCTTTCTAATATTCAATCTTGGTCATAAGAAGTTGATAAAACTGTGGCATAATACGGAATTTATATAGCTTTCATGCAGGTCACGATAACAAAAAACATCTTTTTATTTAAAACTTTTACAAGTGGGGTAAGATTAAGTAAAGATGTTAATAGGAACAGCAATGGTGACAGGGTCTGTCGTTGATATAGTGTTAGACATTGAAAGAACACTTATTGCCAGTGCACAGTTTGAAGAGGACCTGACCTTCAAGAAAAAATCTAGTAGGTACTTTAAACAGTTAGTCTTGCTAGGAAGTGCTTAGATTTGTTCATCTATTCATCTGTTCAAAGTTTGCTTCAAAACTATTTATTGCATACTTATTTAACATCTTTGATTGAGGAAAATTCTATCCTTTCAACAGCACGCTTTGAATAGAGATCCTATCTAGTTTTACTTTAGTGCATAGTTTTAGCAACTTAATCTCCAAGGTTGTCAATTTTCTGCCTTTTACGATCATAAATATTCAATCTTGCTCTTAGGTTTCTTTAGACATCATCTTTCAAAGTTTCATGTCTTGACATACCGTGATTTACGTCAACATAACGTGCAATGGTGCCTATAAATAAAATATTACTAACAAAACGATTACTGTCACCAATTATCTTTAAGCCAAACTGTTTTTCACCTGCTTCAATTACTTTGTAGTCTTTTTGATTAATTTTTCCAGTAACATCTTTATGGAATTCATATCTACCACTTTTTCAAGCGTCATCCGTTCGTGAGCGATTCGTTTTTCCAAGGCCCAGAGCTCTATCAAATTCATATCGACAGTTTTTTGTTTTTGATTATCAACCGTTCGTGAGAGGTTAAGTTAAAAGTTTTATAGGAAAAATCTTTAGAACAAAAACGTGGACTCTCGTGTTTGGTTCGACTTTGAGTGCGTTGCCTTGAACTAATTGCTTTAGCCAGTAATGGTCGACCGATTACGTCATAGCGCTAAAATATTGTATATCATTTACATGGTATCTGTGATTTAAAGGAAATTGGTAGAGGTGATGTTGAGATTGATTAGGAGCAAATTTAGGCACGACTAGGCCTCGAAATATAATAAGAAGTGGTCATTCATACATCATTGGTAGCACTCGTTTTAACAAATATTAGCCAAATTATGGCAATCAGTTTTGTTAACAACAAGGTTTTCCAAAGATTATAAAGGTCTATCTATACGTAGGCCATTAAATCCATGAATTAAGAAAAGGGTTCTCCAATCCTTTATGTCTGCAGTGGTGCTTAAGTCGTTGACCTAGCCTCAACCAGGATATTCTCGCAATGGCAACAACGTCGTCTGTCCATCTTACCGCCGGACGACCAACACTTCTCTTTTCAGTTCTTGGTCGCCACTCGGTTAGAGCTTTTCTCCACCTGCCATTATCGCGCCTTGTGACCACTACAACCCAAATTCATCATCATTCTCTAGCCCTAATCCCAATTCATTTGAGGTTAGCGAAGGTCTTCTTCTTCCATAGTTCTTTGTAACTCGTCACTCGTCATCTCACGAGACACTTCATTTCTTGCCATATCATACTTATCACAGTTCATCTACCGTTTCTTTGGTCTTCAACCCAAATTGTGACCGTAATTTTGTCAACAATTCTAAACATGATAATCTTCAACACAACTTTCTACACCTCCACAAACAAACGGCAAAGATTGCAGCATCGCATGTACTCAATAAATAATCACAATGTAATCTTACAAAGATGATCGCGTGCCGACTTCATAGTTTTACGTTATACGATCAAAAATACAAGATTCGACATGCTTTTAAGACACCGTTACACGACCCGAGATTTTTTAGTTTTTAACTTGTTTTTTTTCTTGTATTTTTTTATGGTAATCGGGGTTTGGCGTGACGGTAAAGGGGAGGGCTTTTGTGTCCTAGTTTCGGCCATGAGATAGGTTTTAAGCAAGCGAGAGGTTATAATATTAATTGGAGACTGTAGGTTTTACACTTACAACTGTAAAATAAAAATGAATAGATGTGACATTCACAACTCACTCGCATTGGGTTTGTATGATAATGCACCACGCTTCTCATAGAGAGAAGGTATGTGTCTCAACAGCGGTAACATTGAAAACGGATTATGCTTTAGGCTTAAAGAGAAATAAACATAGATACACCTTGTTAGGAAACAATCAAGAGATTTAGAAGACAACAAGAACAGTAAAATCAATGGATATGTTAGCAATAATAGATTATTAGCGATAGTAATGTAAACTCACATGCCTATCGAAGAGTTCATGTCTGCGATAAGTCGATCCAAGCAAGCTATGAATTACTTCCAAATCACTGCATCGCTCGCAGGGACCACTGATGTTGTTTGTATTAAATCTCGTATTAGAAAAAATAAACGTTTGGCATCGCTCTAAACGGTAGAAATAGCAATATTAACTATTCCTTATTAACCGTTATTGACAAGCCCATGAATTATATCTTTCCCAGCTATTTCTTTCATCCCTACACTCATACAAGCCCATCACTTTACCATTGTCTTGTCCTGTCATTATTCGCAATTTTACCAAACAAAAAAAAATATCAAAAGAAAAACTTAGAGCCATTATTTCAACGAACTACAAGACGTATTAATCGATATTTATGAAGAATACTAACTTACTCACGGACTTACTCATTAGGAGAAACAAAGGAATAGGAAAAGGTACATTTGTATACATGGCACACTTTGAGTTGAAATAAAGGGGGAACTTGTTTTACGCGAGCGCTGAAGGGCCAATCGAGTGGTGTTCGCGGATCATGAGAACAGAAATAGTGCTAACGAAGTAGGAAATCTTAGTAATGCAGATGCTGATGGCCTCTTTGATAGGTCTTGTGCTTTTAGCAAAAATGGATGCAATTTTGCACGAAACCAGAAAAATTAAAGATGAACTACTTATTGAATTTTAAACTAAATACACGCCAAACACATAACCCTCCTTTTGGGCTTCGCCGCAGTCGGGTAAAAAGCGAATTGCACTTTGTTCTACTGATTTACAAATACAAATCTGAAACAGCACATCATATTTTGTGCTAGCTACGATACTTCATACTATACATATTACTCGGGATCAACCCCTGATAATGTCGTTGAAATGACAGGCTCATCTAAAGGAACCATTGACGACGAAGAAGAACTGCTTTGTAGACTATTATAGGAAATATTCTAACTGCTGAAACATAGCCCTCCGTTCTGCGATAAACACGAGGCCATTCTTCACCACATACCTACAGTGAATACAAACTAACATCTAATTCCACAACATAATGCAATACAAAACGAGCGTAGAACAACCGCAACCCTAACAAAGAAAATTCAAGAAAAACCACATAATTAACAAATGGCACTCAACCCACTAGTTCTGCCCATCCTCATTTTAATTAATAACTCTGGGTCAGACATGGCGCCAATTTTTTACCTACCCTCCGTTTCATACGACGACATTGTTCTGAAGGGAATAGAGCATTTGTTATTCAATCATTCCGTCTCACTTGATTGATATTAATTTTATAGTACGTAGTGCATGCTCCATGGATTTTTTCTTCGGTCTTCAACAATTGATAGCCTTTTCGCAAAGTATAGACAAGTGAGTCTTGAGAATTCTAATTCGAATTTATTAAAAAAAATGTTCGTATCTAAAGGAGCCAATGACTAGAATAAAACCGATAAATTGCGAGCACCCAGCTTCCCAGAAGTAAAGTAACCAGTTTCCCTCAATTTACTGTAATGAGATACGCTTAAGCAACAGCTGGGACATTCTGTGTCGTTTTTTGATTCCCATCCTAGACCCCTGGTATTTGAAGCTTGAATATGCATGATCCTGTAAATTGTTGGCATGATAACCTGTCAATGTGCACTACAAAACGAAATTCACTTTGGATAGTTACTAGAATTTGTCTTGAAGTGAAATCTACTGTGCAGTGCTAAAGTGACCATCTACGGTAATTAATGTAAAATAAGCCTTAAGTAAACAAAACAGTTTCAACTAATAAGGCTCAAGCTTTAGCACCAGTAAAATGGCTGCTAGAAAAATAAAGCATTTTGCATAGAAAGTATTTAATTCCTGATACTAAAGAGAAACGAGCATTGATAACCTTGATGGGAAACTAAATAAAATGTATGACAAAGCTGATCAGTTACTCCTGTTAAAAACCTGTAGCAAAAAGACCAAACGCTTAAAAACGATTCCCAGTTTTGTAAGCCCTCAGGATATCGATAATATTCAAACAAGGAAGAAATATAAAAACGCAGTTGTAGCTAAAAATATAATCAGTTTTTAAAAGATATACCCTAAAAATGATGGTGATTAACCTGGTGATAGGCCATATAATTCTAAGGTTATCGCAAAATCGTATGTTACTGCTGACAATACGACTATTAATGAATAATAAAATCTTATGAATAAATAACAATGGAGTAATTAGACAGATACTATCAGCAATTATGTAAAATGTACGTAAATCATTGTAGCTTTTGCTACTTCTAAATTTGCTGAGCTTAAACATGATTTAATTAATAAGAATTTTGATTGATTATCGTTTTATTGAATTTGAATTCTGCATCTTTATTTAATTAGATTGAAGTTTGGTTTGAATGGTATTTTATTTTTAATATTATTCTAGGTATACCTGAATGTCCTTGTCTACGTACTGTCCCAATTATTATTACTTATTCGCTTTTACATGTCCCAGGATTTAGCATCCTAGTTTTAAGTCAATTTATGTGAAACATTTGTAGGTTTAGTCCAGCCTAAGATTATCTTCAAATAAATTTGACCTAAGTAATTTACTTCTTTTGAAAGCAAAAGTTCCTTAATGGATATTTTTGACTTTTGACTCCGAAAAACGCTCGAAATGTATGAAAACAAAATCTCGAATAGCCTAATTATCATATATTATCCAAATTCAAATCAATAAAGAAAATTTTTACTACGTTAAATCATCGTAACAAACCTGACGACAAAAATTTCGTACATCAAACTACAAAACCCATTCGACCATGCGACATTCTCTAATGAATACTTAATACCATTTTATGGGGCACCCATTATTTATGGGGTTTTTCCATGAGTTCCCATGAACCTTTGCGTCTCGGATCAGTGGGTTTACGTGCCCCGAGTAGTTAGTAAGAAAATAATGGTCTAGATATATCTAAAGTTTGAATTAGACAGGGATAGATTGATAGAAGGAAGGGTGTTTAAACAAAAATGTCTTTTGGCGTTCGTGCAATTATTCGGATGGTCGTTTAAGGTTGATGTTGAAAGTCCAGCTGGTGACGTCTCGCAACTAAATGATTATGGAATCCTTTATGTTTTAAATTTTTGGATATACAATTTTTGCAGGCAATGCTGTACTTTATTTTTCAGACTTTTAACTACAAACTTTTCTTCTTTTGGATTCTGCGTAATTTTAAAATCCAGAAGTATCTACTTCACTGAATGAATTTCTATGTGGTTAACTTGTCAGCCCTTTTCGTATTTAAGCTACAGTCGGCATTTTAACTTCAACTTCCTCAATCGAATCATCATCTTCACCCTTAACATCTCTCATTTCAGATTTATCACCAATTCCTAACAAATTGAATCCTCCAATACACGTGTGATAAATATTTTTCAATAAAACTCTACACCAATTAGTTATGGCTAAACATTATTATTACTAACATGAGCAATCAACACGACTAACAAACATAGAAAAAAAAAACAAAACGATTTGACCCGACCTTTGGCGGCGCCGGCGAACACTCGGAAATGGAAAGAGATGGAGATATAAGAAATGTGGGGAGAGTGAAAAGGACAGTGGGTAGTGAGATAGGGTTGGTGGTAAAGATGAAATATAATTTGGAAAGTTTCGTTGATGAAGAAGTTGCAAAGGATGAAGTAGTGTAAGAAATGTTTAAAGAAAATAGTGTATATTTTTCCCTTCATTATTTGAAAGAAGAGAGGACTTCCAGCAGTGGGAACATAGACTGATTATGCTTAAGGTTATGCTTATTTGAAAAGATACCGATGATGACGAAAGGGCCTAGAAAACTACCACACGCATTCGAAGCGTTTTGCCCTTCAATAACAACTTTCAACAAAAACATAAGCTTCTGGCTTACCTACAATATTATGTTAATCTAACACATCTTTTCTGACCACTGATGAAATGTCACTTTGTTATGCCTCCAGGAACTGTTCTCTAACTCTTGACCATTGCCTCATTACAAATTCATAAAACATGGCAAGACAAGCAGCACTGTCTAAAAATGGTATGTACTTTGATCTCAAACTAATGATCTCATTGTATTATTATTGCTAGACAAAAACATCTCATAGTGGTCACCTGAAGAGCATACTATTTGCTCCGAAAAGATAAAAAAAAGAAAATAAAAGATATTTCTGTCAAAACCTACTCACAATAAACCGATCTCTTTTATAGAAACCTAATTAACAACCACACACTCTACTTTTTTCATAAAAATCTAACTGTTAAACAACCAGCATCTCTGTAGCAACCCTACCAGTAATTAACACAAAGATCTTGCCGAAAAGGGTTTTTTTTCTCGTCTTAATTCATTCTACCATTTGTTTTATACCGAAGGCGCAGGTTCCAGTTAGTTTTGTGAGAAATCTCGTAGGATATTAATGGTCGCTCATCTAATTTTTTTTGGGACATCAATAATGAAATCTAATAGGAATGGAGCACACGTTAACGTTAAGATGGCGTTACAATGAGATAAGGATGCCGTGAAGATAGTTTTGGCCATTAATGTGGAAGCTACAAGAGTAGGAGAAGACCTATGAAAAGGTGATGGAAATGTGGAAAAGATTATATAATTAAAGGACAGGCTTGAATAAGGAGTTAAAGAATCATAGCGAAGTGTGGCATATTATCATCATCATCATTGTGTCTAGCCTTTTGCCAACTATGTAAGGGGTCAGCTTCCGACTATCTGCATCTACGTTATGTAGATCAGATAGGTACTACAATATTCCTTGGTAAGACACAGGTTATAAGACTTCCGGGCTATTGACATCTGGGACCAACGGCTTAACATGCTTTTCAAGGCACGTAGGAAAATTGGTATTTAATGGCTGGTCACCTATCCTTATGTGAACTTAGGCAGGCGCTGCTTAAACTGAATATTGATCTGAACGTCTCCTATTATCTACCGACGAGCTCCTGTGCTTCAATATTCCTAGATCTCGACTTCAAATTCCCAGATATTGTAAGCAAATAAAATACTAAGTTATAAAGTAAAGCGCATGATGTTTGTCTCCCCCTACTTGGAGGACAATGCGAGTCCACTTATTGATTCAATTGACCGTGTCGACCAAATTGTTTTAAAAGACTACCCACAACTTTTGACCTTCTCTGACCCCGTGAGAGTGGGTGGGATTTTTGTATTTTATCGCTTTTTTTTTTTGTAAAATTTAAAAGTCGTAGTTTTAAGAAAGATGATTTGAGATTACTGTAAAGGTTTTTGAAAGAAAGAAGGTGTCTAATGAGATTACGAGTAATGGTGAAGTATGGAAGCAGAAGACATGCTGAACCGATCCCTTTTTTTTTTAACCGACCCCATTGAATTAGGATAAGGACAGAGAGTTATGAGATGGCGTTTTAGGGGACTATCTCTTGTAAATAAATAAAGTAAATTTTGACGTTCGAAATGTGCTGATTATCAGCCTAGTTTGAATAAATGAGTTTTGATTTTGATTTTCGAAGAAGCCTGGTGTTCTTTTTGAAGGGCTAACTGGGGATTTTGTGAGAAAAGTTAGGATGCAAGACCAATGATGACTGACACGTTTAGGTTTAAGGAGCCAGAGAGTAGATTTGGTTACAGATCTTAAATCTTGTCTACCTTGCTTTCGGTAAATTTTTGATCACAAAACTATTTTCAATTTATTTCTTGGTTTATGATCCAACATTAAAATTTTACGAAAATACAAAGAATATTTTTTAAGAAGCTCTAACGCACAGACATCAAGCTACTACAGTCTATCATATTTATTTAATAGATTTTCAACTTTATCACTAAAACGTTGGCTTCAATGTTGATTGTGACAATTTATCCATTTTGGGAAGTTTGGTGCTAGCGTTTATACTGCGTACGTATTTTTTTATGAACCTAAAGTTAACTCACGGACCTCCACACATCAACAACCGTTACGGCTGATTGGCTCATGTCGCTATCATTATGCACAAGAGTTGAATCTTTTGTGTTGATTGTGTTACCATCATGGCTGTTTTATTACTTTATCTGTTTTGTTTGTTGGATTTTACCCTGAATTTTATGATGTTGGATTTTCTAAATTGGTGATGTGTGAATGACTGACAAACTTGAGTTTAGATCACAAATTCCGTGATATTATTGCGCAAAGTTTAAGAGAAATTATTTAAGGGCTTTATGTATGTCAAAATATGGATAAAAACACTCTCAACAAACGATTCTTAGATTTGAAAAAGTGTTATAACATTTTCGTCGCTAAGGCAGCGACGAAAATGTTAAAACACTTTTTCAAATCTTATGTCAAACATTTCTAACCGCCATTTTCTTTGTTCCAGGCTATCCGAGCGGCCACCTACACCAGAAGACAATACAATCCCTCAAAATTACTCGAATTCAATCCCCCAACAATAAACCATCCACCCTGAGTTTCACAGATCCGTTTGGGCCTCCCCAGTCTTCGGACGGGGGGGGCCCATCCACCCCACAACCGGCCCTGACCACCCAAGATTCGATAGACCACCAACATCACCATCTGGGGGGCTCTCAAACCCCTCATGATTCTGCGAATTCAACCCCCACGAATGTCTCCTCAAAATCAGCGTTCATAGAGCTTCAGCAACATGGGTATGGTCCTTTCAAGGGTGGTTATCAACACCCTCATCATTTTGGGAGCCCAGGGGGGCAGCAGAATCCTCATGAGGCATCAGGGTTTCCCAGTCCAAGGTCGTTAGGATATCCTTTTCCTCCGATGCACCAAAATACGTATGGTTATCATTTAGGGTCCTATGCGCCGCAATGTGCTAGTCCGCCTAAAGATGGTAAGTTTCATTTTTGTTTTTTTTATTTGTTTTGTTTTTGTAATGTTGATTTTTGAAATTCACAGTAATGGCATTGTTGGTGATACAAATCCTCTCAATGGAGACAAGGCCTTTGTACCAGTAAACCTACTTAATAGACTGTTCAGTTTCAAGTAAAGTGACTTATTTTACGTGTAGTTATAATAAACTAAAAAAATCCTTAAAGTCGGTTACCTATGTTTGTGTCAAGATACTCGTAGCAGATCTAAATAATTGGTCCTCTTTAGTGTAAAGACATAATGCAATATTAGGTACTTCGCTTCGCATTTGAGTATACTGTGCTATTTAGAAGTTAATTTCAAATGTCTTTAACAGAGAAATAATAATTGAAATATTGACCTTACCATAAAAATTACGTGTAGACTTACTTATTGGTAAAAAAATATTAGTAAAAGAAGTCTAAAATTCCCCTAAACCATAATACCTACTATTACACTATCATAAATTCAATTTCACCGTACTTTAACACCTTCGACACAAAAGAAGCCATTTACAACTTCCAAATTACCCTAATTTCCTAACATTACCGTTGTCTTATGAAATACCCCATTTTTTACAAGTTTTACCCCAAAATTATCGTCACCAAAGTGCCCTGATCGTCACATTATAGTCTGAGCCGTCATTTTAAGGCGTCAACTATGAGTACCACGAAGTTTTATAAAAAACTCGTTCAGTGGTAAAAAAAAAAGAAAATGTCCTCTTATCTTTGAATATTTTATGGAGACTTCGGTGAACTTTTGGTTTCTTTATGAGACACGATACGAACACGATTCTATGATTGTAGAAAATTGTCTTTGGGTACTTTCACTGTTGTTTTTCATTTTTCTCATTTTTTTTTTGTGGGAAAGTGTGAAAATGTTTGCATAAAAACTACAAAATGTTGAAGCAGTCTTGAGTGTGTGCACTATGAGCAAACCTCTGCCTAAAACTTCGGGGATAACAGTCGTGTTATTTGTATAAATATCGATCGCCGAAATGTCAATCAAGTCACATATTTTCAAGAATTGACTATAAAAATCGTGACATCTAGAGTAGCATGGAATACGGTACGTCAAAACACTAGTAATTGTAGTACGGAACCGACGAGTTAATATTTAATAGAGTCCCCCATAGCACAGTTCAAGTATAATTAGGGTTCCCACTTACGAAAAAAAAAACTTATTCTTTTTTTTGTAGGATTACTGTAGCGAGAATTTCATCCAAACAATATTATTGTTTAGATTATAGTTTTGTGAAATGTAGACAATATTCATCTTGATCTGAGATTTAAGAAATTATTTTTCTTTGCTTAAAAATAGTTACTGTTTTTCTTTACATTTTTCACTGTATTTTTCCCTCCTCAGATCAACATGGGAATGTATCTTATTCACACCTAAACCACTACTTTGGTAAGAGAAAACATAATCATAGCATTAATCAGATGTCCAGCAGTGGACAAACGCTTCTCACAAGCATCACAAAGACGGCTACAGATATTGACAGTATCAGTGATAATAATGATGGAAAGTTTATCACAAAACTTTTCGATAGCTTATTATGGTCTGAAAGCTGTTGCCGAAATGCCGACATAATTATCTAGTAATAATATAAGCCGTTAATTTTAATATAAATTTACCAATTTTAATGATCATATTTTTTTTTCTAGTGATCCATTTTATTTTTTATAATGACATTATACGTTACGTTACGTAATTATGTGGCATTAAAGTAATGGTAATTTGCGAGAAATCTTTACTTTTTTAGATCTTTTTCAAATTCATTATTATTTTTCAGTTATTGCTGTACTTTGTTGCACAGCCCTAGACACTAATATTTTTTTCAAACGCCACCTAACGGTCGATCATGAAACTTTTATATGTCGCATCGGTCGCGACCAATTGTCGAGCCGAGTTTGAATTTAGAATCATTCGCGTATCGTTTTAAATGAACTTTTCTTTTTTCTATAATTGTCTTTGAATTCTAAAGTTCTTTCTTTCTTGCGAATGATTATGGCCGGCCCATGTGAATAAAATATGATGTAGAATTTATGCAAATTGTTACCTTTTTCTAGAAATATAGGTTTTTCTTTATTATAGACTGAGTGTGAAATGAAAAGGCTTCTATTATGTTTTCTTAGGGACTCTATAACTACAACCGATATTCTATCTAAATAACATAATATCACGCCTGCAAACCACGAAGGGTTAGGCATAGTTGCACCTTACAGTACACCCAGATTTCGCAAGATATTTAAGTTCCATGTAGGTACTTGGAACTTAAATGTGTAAGTAATAGAGATCGCTATGTATTACATGGGGCCTTTTGTCTTCAACCAGGCCCAAAAGCTATCAAAATAATCAATAGTTTAACCTAAACAAGCGGTGTCGTGAGGAAGGTTTTTAATATGAATTTGTATGAGTATAAGAGTAGAGGGAGACCAAAGAAACGATGGATGGGCTGTGTTAAGAATGATATGATAAGAAAGGAGGTATCTCATAAGATGACGAGAAACAGAGAGGTATTGATGAAGAAGACATGTTTGAACGACCCCAAATGAATTAGGATTAGGGCAAAATAATGATGATACAGCGGTAAGTTTATTTGCTAATACCAATGGATGTCCTAACTAACCATAGCCAACACGTTTGTAAAGACTAAGCAGTTTTGCTCACACCGCTTAGTTTGTTTCAATAAATTTGTTCGCGTGCGTATAATAAAATATAATTAGGCAAATAATTAATTAAACGGTTGTAGGTTATGCTTTCGTCGATCACGCTTGGAGTTTACAGTTATGAAATATTCTGTAAAGCTTAGAAATAACCTAAGATTGAAAAAGTTGGCAAAATTATGAATGTGGCTTTAAGAGTAGAGAAATATCAAAATGTAATGATTTGTGAAGATTGATCATAGCTAAGAAGAAGTAGAATTTGTTTTAAGTAGCGGTAGGTTATTTTATTTGTTTTCTTTCTTCCTTTCTTCGTATTTTATAATAGCAAACTCAGTTTTAACATTGCATTTATTAATTTAAATGAGGCGTTTTTGTTTTGTGTTCACATTAAAAATAATTTTATTACAAATCTATACGTGAGGATTTGTAATTAGCTTTTTGGTGACCATGGTTTTTATCAGCTGTAAGTCCTCCAAGTAAAAAAAGAAATACTCGTCCTAAGTCAAGCCCAGGTATTGAATTGAGTATTTGTTAAACTCTGATACTTTCGACAGTGATGAGACAACTAAGTAGTTTTACAAGTAATTGAATTGGCTATTTGACTACTGCTTAAAATTAACGAAAATGTTACGCTACTTCAAAGAACTAACAAAAATAACACGAAGTGTGAAAAAAGTAATAAAATCGATCAAAAAATGGAGTAGCAACATGCTTTAGAAGTTTTTGGTGGGGGCACTTTCCATCCTTGTCGCGCGAAACGGCCATTTGTACCTACTACGTTACTATGGCGGTAAAAATATGACGTCACGTTTCTATAGCGCTGTCTTTTTCTCACACGTCATTTAAAATCAGCTAAAACTAAGCAACTTTTTTAACGATTTTATTACATTCTTCAGAAATCGTGTTATTTCTGTTCGTTCTTTGAAATAGCCTAACATTATTGTTTTGAATTTTTAACAATAGTCAAATAGGCAATTTTGGTGGTCAGATATAGGCGGTCGCTCCATGTGAAACATCTACATCAGCATGGCTATTGCGTATCTTTTAAATGACAGTGGCTAACCCATAGTGCCTATCAATAATTACTGTCAAATGGTTCCATTTTGTACTAAACCATAACCAATTTGATAGTTAATCCATGGAAAATATGATAGCCACTGTCATTTAAAAGATACGCAATAGCCCTGCTGGTAAGATAAGAATTTGATCCAAGCATAGTAGACAAAAGTACCTACGCCGATGACGATTTTAACATTTTCGGTAATACAGTCCGCGATAATTATTTTAAAATTCTAGATTTTAAACTAAACGCTATCCAATGTTATTGCTAGAAAATCTTAAAACATGTTTATTGCCCATAAACGTTCAATAATGTTAATTTATTCCCAGGTTATAGCCGGCTACCGCAGTTAACTAAAGCCGTCAGTTTAGTATTTAAATCATAGTTTAACTATTCGTTTTGCAGTATAAGTTTTTTAGTAGTACTTATTTAAATACAGTGAAAACGTCAAGTTTAGTCTTGTGAAAGGTGTAAGCGATAAAGTCTGGTATGAGTATTAATTATTGATCTCTTTGAGTAAGAATTAAAATACTAAGGCTTGACACTATTTCGTTTTTACATTAAGGAATGGAGACATGCAGAAGTCGACGATTTTTTTAAAAATTGGAAAGCTGTGTTTTAGATATTATTTTGTACCCTGTCACAATATAAGAAAAGGTTGACTGGTGGAGAAAGAATGGCTTATGGCATTAAGTACGTGTATGTCTCACTATTGTACATGAATTTTAAATAAATAATTTGTAAATATTAGAGCTACAACACCACATAAAAGCATAAACTACAAAATATGATGTAATGATTATGTATCTGCTTAGCATTCTAACTATTTAAGGATCTGGCAGCTCACCAAAATTTACCAAAGAACGACTGCTTTATATCACTGACAATCTCTTCAACCTCCAGTCTTACAAAGAAATAGTCTTCAAATCTAAAATATATCAAGCCTATGACTTACTTTATCATCCAACCTATAAGGAGTTTGTCTGATAACGGTGACCTTTATAACACTGACATCCAACTGCCAGTGGTATATCACGATACATAGCAGACTCCATATAAGGAAATTAACTTAGATATTTCTGACAGGGCTAAAAAATGTGCTGTCAAAGGTTAGAATATATAAATATTGTATTAAATGGGGTGTGTATAAGACTTAGATGTCTTTGTAATATACTATTTCTCGTCTCTTTGATTCAAATTTATTCTGTAGATGACTATGAGAGTAGAGGAAAACAAAAGAAAGGATGATATGGCTAGAAAAGAGATAATGGCTGCTATGGAAGACCCCAAAAGTATCGGGATAAGGGCAAGAGATTGAAGATGACGTTGACGGAGTATAATGGGCCTACCACAAGCACAGGCTTCACCACAGTCTGGTAATACAGTTTTACCAACCTCACGCGCGATGTACGGTGCATACGGTACCTACATCGCACGTGTGGTTGGTAATGGTAATACAGTTTTACCAACCGCACGCGCGATGTACCGTGTGCACCGTGTAATCGCGCAGGCCAGACTGTGGTGAAGCCTGTGCATGTGGTAGGCCCCTAAGGAACATAGACACGTAAACTGTTGCACATGACAATGACAAGACAGATGATTCTCAATAGAGCCCCAGAGTGAGAAGTTTTGATATCTTAATGCAACTGTTGTGATTTAGAACTTGTTTATTGCTATGCATTGTCTATCAATCACGGAAATATTTTAAATGCATAGCAGATTATTTTTAAAAGGTTAAGTAAAATATCTAAACTAAATCAACAATAATTAAATTACAAATTAACCGTATCGAAATATTTGAATCTAATTTATATTTTCATGAAAAGATTAGCTGCCTCGACAGAACTTGTCCTGTTCTTTTCTGAATGTCTGCCGGCCCTAAATATTGCTGACACCCATCCAGAAGAACCAATAAGTACAGAGGCAAGAATATCAAGCTAGCTGGCGTTGTTCTTAATCAACCTTAATGCTTCTGCGATAAAGTTGAAAATCTATTAAAGTATGACAGACACGGCTTCATGATGAGAAAAATTACAAACACACGCATACCACCGGAAATATATTAAAATTATGCTTTGGTACTTATTAATATCAATCATAAATTGGACATTATTTAAAGGCACAGAAAACGAAATAAAAAAAACAAGTATCAGTTTCGCTTTCGAGAATGCCATCCGTAAAAAAAAACAGCACGCGAACCACAGACAAAGCAAAAAAAACGTGATAACTTTTTTAGGCGTTAAAAATTTCGTGCAAAGGAAACTATGATAAAATTGATGCGTTCCGACATGCGTCTTCCTTGCTACGTTAATACCATATAAGGATGGCACATTATGTATTTAATATTAAAACTTTATTTATATACCTAGGTACTTGATCTAAGAAACTGTGTAACTTGTTAATAATAATTGTGTTGTCATTGTTTTTTTAGTTAAGCACCGACTTAACTAAAAAAAAAAATGACAACACGATGTTAGAGTTTGGATAGAAGAAATAATTTAAGTAATCTATTTTATATCTATTTATCAAGTTATTTAAACTGTGTAAAATGTGTTGTGAGTAAATGTGTTGTGTGTATGTGTTAGACAAGTAATGTGACTGCTTTTGTTATCAGCTGCGAATATTATTTAATTTTTTTTAATATCCTGTGCGGCAGATGAGATGAAAGTCCTTTTTGCACACCCTAGAATCTAGGGTGTGCAAAAGTATCTCGAGCCTAGATACTCTGACTGTATTCAACACTCCTGCTTACCTACGAAAATCGTTATTGAAATGACATCAAGCAGTAAGAGTCAGCCAAATTCGACGACGCCATTTCGTTTCCTAACATAATTTCATGAAACAATTTTTCAGATGGCAACATTTACCAACGGCACTGTCAAAGTGAAACGTCAACTTTCTTTGACATTAGCCCTAATTAGCACTGATAAAGACAGTTTTCTCCGTGCTTTAACTATCTTGGCAGCCCTACACAAGGTCGATTTTCACATACATATCGTCGTTTCCCAAATGCACTAGGAGGTTTCTAAACCCTTCCTTGATTCAAGGTTTTGTTTAGGTTTTTAGTTTGGCCTTAAAACGCCGGATATACCTGTTGGCTACCTACTACAAAATATAGATTAGTGTCTGCTAATCGGAATGGACAATCCATGTTACAATGTAACTTATATTGTCTAGGGCTGCTACACACGTCTGATTTGGCGGAATTTGTTGAAGTTACTTATTCGGTTTTTGCTAACATACCGAGTCGGTAAAATCAATTTATGATAAGCCAAACGGCTTTAGCACTACCATAAACGATAAATGTAGGAACATACTGTAAGTTAACGAAATAGTTTTTACAAAATGCTTCTCTTGTACCTTAAACTTCTTACCTGGTGTATCTACTCTAATAGTTCACCTCCATTTCAGCAATAAGTTCTATGTTATAAGGTGTGAGCCCATTGCCTTCAACTGACCATCAATCTAGACTCCGGGGGGTTTTGGATCTCTAACGAAAAACCCAATAAGACCGTGTGCGTTTCGACCGCGCGGCCAAGACGTTTTTTTTAAAAAAAAACTGTTCCAAGTTTATGTAAAAGTTTGTAAAAGTGGATTCCCAAAACCATAAATTTGTCAAAGTTATGGTTACAAAGTTACAAGGGTTTGAACGTGGCCGCGCCATCGAAACGCGGAGAACCGCGCGGCCACGGAGATCTTTAAAACTAAGCGTTGCAGAGACCTGCAATTTAGGTAAATAACAGATTCAAAATGTAAAAAATTTGTAAAAATATAGAAAAAAATCCTAGGTTTACATTTTAGGAGCTGTAACACTGAAACCCCATGGCCGCGCCATTGAAACGGTGAAAACCACGTTATCGCCGATATCTCGCTGAAAAAGCATCGTAGAGGTCTGGAGTTTCTTGTAAAACATAGATTTGAATTTGTCAAATCATGTAAAAATACAAAAAAAAACCCTTGGGTTTATATTTTAGGTGATATAAGACTAAAACGCCATGGCCGCGCCATTGAAACGGTGAAAAATACGTTATCGCCGATATCTCGCTGAAAAAGCGTCGTAGAGGTCTGAAGTTTCTTGTAAAACATAGATTTGAATTTGTCAAATCATGTAAAAATACAAAAAAAAACCCTAGGTTTATATTTTAGGTGCTATAAGACTAAAACGCCATGGCCGCGCCATTGAAACGGTGAAAACCACGTTATCGCCGATATCTCGCTGAAAAAGCATCGTACTAGTCTGAAGTTTCTTGTAAAACCTAGATTTAAATATGTCAAAACTTTTGGAAATACCCAAAAAGGACCTAGGTTTATATTTTAGGAGCTGTAAGACTAAAACCCCATGGCCGCGCCATTGAAACGGTAAAAAATCACGTTATCGCCGATATCTCGCTGAAAAAGCATCGCAGAGGGCTGAAATTGTTTGTAAAACAATGATTTGAATTTGTCAAAAATTGGAAAAATACACAATAAAATTCTAGGTTTATATTTTAGAAGCAGTAAGGCTAAAACCCCATGGCCGAAACGGTGAAAATCACGTTATCGCCGATATCTCGCTGAAAAAGCATCGTAGAGGTCTGAAGTTTCTTGTAAAACCAAGATTAGAATTTATCAAATTTTTTAAAAATACACAAAATAATCCTAGTTTTATATATCAGGAGCTGTAGTACGATATCGTTTAGAACCTTTGTTGTTTCGATAGGGTGACCATGACTTTGTGTTAACAGAAAACTTTCCACCTATTGCATTTCCCTAGAAATTATTTCTCAAGGATTCTAAATTAAATTAAAATGAAACGATAAGGTACAAAAACATACATGTTTATTTCTTTAAAAATCACATAAATCACAGATTGTTTACTTAAACTAAGATTTTTTAATGTTTCAGTCCGCTACTAACACAACAAGTCCAACTGTATCAACCGAAGTTTTTTTATTTATGTTAACTGTTTTTATCTATTTTTTATTTCATAGAACACTCACTTGCCGTTCAATCTCACTTTTGACATTGGCAGAATAGTCGACATCGGCTTCAATTGCCATTCAACAAAAATAGAATAGAAGATTTTTTAAATATATATATATTATTTAACATCTTAATCATCTATTAGACCATATAACAATAAAATACAAAAATATATATACATATATTTACTTCTTTAATAATCACATAAATCACAGATTGTTTACTTACACTAAGATATATATTTCTGACAAAATCACAGATTATTTACTTACACTTAGTTTTTTTTTTTAATTATGTAATAAGGTTATTATATACCACTCCTTCTCGAAATAAAAACTCAGTTGGGTTTCTGCAATAAAAACAGATTCACTTATTTATTTTCTGTTTACAAGATAAAATTACAAAAGACAGTTAGAGATAGTCTTACCTGCAATAAAAACAGAAAACAAAATTAAAAGTTTTTACTCCAGGTGATTTACTTATTATTCCTTATTTAAATTAATTACTATTAAAACAATAATTGAAATCTTCAATGTTCGATATTTTTAGGTTAGAATCCCGACCATCGAGTATTCATGTTTTACCATCGATAACCCGAGTCTATAACTCTGTGCAAAACGCGGCAAGTTCAAACTTAAACAAAATTACGTCTCATATTAATTAGTATCGTTATTTTCTTTATAATTATATGTATAATTATTTAACATCTTAATCATCTATTAGACCATATGTAAGATTATGTATTGTCATACCTTAATAAAACAAAAAGACTGGTAGGTGCTGTGGAATATGTTCCCCCGGCTGTAGGCCCGATTGGCCATTACAAGTGTCACTGCTTAAGTAATTCCAGAATGATCTGTTATGACGATAATAAAACTGGAATACACGACAGTTCTGAACAACCTATGACAATACATAATCTTACATAATATGGTCTAATAAATGATTAAGATGTTAAATAATTATATAATTTAAAAAAAAACATAGTGTAAGTAAATAATCTGTGATTTTGTCAGAAATATATATCTTAGTGTAAGTTAACAATCTGTGATTTATGTGATTATTAAAGAAGTAAATATATATATATATATATATTAGTATTTTATTGTTATATTGGTCTAATAGATGATTAAGATGTTAAATAATTATATAATTTAAAAAATCTTAGTTTAAGAAAACAATCTGTGATTTATGTGATTTTTAAAGAAATAAACATATGTGTCTTTGTACCTTATCGTTTCATTTTAATTTAATTTAGAATCCTTGAGAAATAATTCCTAGGGAAATGCAATAGGTGGAAAGTTTTCCGTTAACACAAAGTCATGGTCACCCTATCGAAACAACAAAGGTTCTAAACGATATCGTACTACAGCTCCTGATATATAAAACTAGGATTATTTTGTGTATTTTTAAATATTTTGATAAATTCAAATCTTGGTTTTACAAGAAACTTCAGACCTCTACGATGCTTTTTCAGCGAGATATCGGCGATAACGTGATTTTCACCGTTTCGGCCATGGGGTTTTAGCCTTACTGCTCCTAAAATATAAACCTAGAATTTTATTGTGTATTTTTCCAATTTTTGACAAATTCAAATCATTGTTTTACAAACAACTTCAGCCCTCTGCGATGCTTTTTCAGCGAGATATCGGCGATAACATATTTTTCACCGTTTCAATGGCGCGGCCATGGCGTTTTAGTCTTATATCACCTAAAATATAAACCTAGGGTTTTTTTTTGTATTTTTACATGATTTGACAAATTCAAATCTATGTTTTACAAGTAACTCCAGACCTCTACGATGCTTTTTCAGCGAGATATCGGCGATAACGTGGTTTTCACCGTTTCAATGGCGCGGCCATGGGGTTTCAGTGTTACAGCTCCTAAAATGTAAACCTAGGATTTTTTTCTATATTTTTACAAATTTTTTACATATTGAATCTGTTATTTACCTAAATTGCAGGTCTCTGCAACGCTTAGTTTTAAAGATCTCCGTGGCCGCGCGGTTCTCCGCGTTTCGATGGCGCGGCCACGTTCAAACCCTTATAACTTTGTAACCATAACTTTGACAAATTTATGGTTTTGGGAATCCACTTTTACAAACTTTTACATAAACTTGGAACAGTTTTTTTTAAAAAAAAACGTCGTGGCCGCGCGGTCGAAACGCACACAATAAGACCTATTAAGCCTATCGCTTGTCCATTTCTTCTCTTAAATAATCCCGTTTTAAAATTGATGCTACATAAGAACAATACAATATTTTCTTGTCTCTGCATTCAAAAAATTTGCTCTACTCTAATCAAATAACATTCAACAAGAGCAATTAATCTCTATGTAAATCTAACCAGTGATTAAAAATTACACTAACAACAAACACAAAACGTGTAATTAACAAATTGTGACAAATTAAACTGCGGTCATAAATTTTCATCTCGGCTTTTTTGTCTATGGGTGACCAGTTTATATGGGACTCTTTGACATACCCGTTGTTTCTATAACTCTATGACCAGTTTATTATGAGACCTTAAGACATAAAACTTGATAGTCATCATCATCTGTTTAGCATTCCGTAATCCCAATTTATTTGGGTTCGACGCTGTTTGCCTTTTTCAAATCATCAAATTAATGATTCCTGCCGCTCTGGGCAGAGTGGTGGTTCTACTGACTAAAAACCACCCATGTTCCTTCTTAGCCCTTTGTGTCAAGCCCGCGGGACCTGAACATCGACCCCGACCGGCTGTTACTATTTCTCTGTGAAATAATAACATCAATAAAACTACTTTCATCGCATTTTTTCAGCAAAAACTGGATATTATTCTGTTTATTCTTTACCATGCCTCCTTCTTCGTTCTTCTCTATTTCTCGTCAGGTCAACAGTTACCTTCTTTCTAGCCATATCATCCGTCACATGATTCTTCAATCGTTTCTTTGGTCTGTCTTTATTCTTAAAAACCTGCATTCATCCTCAACATTTTCCTCACTACATTTTCTTCATTCCTCCCCATGACAATATTTCTAATTACATGACGTATGCATGACGTCTTAAAACAGTCCTAACTTATTCTTAATCCAGTGTGGGGAGTAGATGACGCTAGACACCCTGTATAGTTCTGTCACGTTTCCACACTGGAATAAGATTAAGTTAGGACTGTTTTAAGACGTTATAGTAGAGCACTTGGGGCTTAAAACTAACGAACTAAAAGATTCCTATTTGTTTATTTTATTACTGACTCATAAAGGTCTTAACATTTAGTGTCTCCCCCGTCCCATAATATTTTATCTCACAGAAACTGTACTAGCTCTGCTCATCCTACATACCACAAATTCAACTTAACAGCTTAAACAAAATGGTCACATACCGCACTAAGTTTACACATTGAATATCCAACTGTATCTTTAATAGCCAAGGTTACATTTCCTCTGTCAGTGTGCGAGGCTATAAATCTTTCGGAGTTTAACAAGGGGTGATCAGAGTGATCATATTAAATAGACTGCTTGTTTGATGATACTAATTTTATAATTAATGTCATTGTATTGTTGGTAGTCACTAGTGGCCTATTGGTTAAGAGTACGGCTTTCGGTTGTGGGTTTTAGTTTGATTTCTCGGGCTTTGAGGGAAGTAGCGACATTTTTCTTTAGCATCTCATCACTTTTATCATATTTCTAGCCATCTGTCTTGGGGTTGGTTTACAGTTTAGCTGGATACAGCTTAATATCAGTATTTTACAGGGAGGACTGGCTATCTGACCTTCACAATCCAAATAGTTCTGGGCCTTGGTAAGGCTGGTCATCCTTGAAGATAGAATCATGCGGCTGATATTACTGAACTATGATAAAATGCTAAAGTAATACTGCAATACCACACATCTGGAAGTACTACCACACATCAATTAGAAAATAAGTACAGTAGCTACGTACGTACTATAAATGTAAATAGTAACTAGTACTTTTACTATTTACATTTATTACATAGTTTTTTAATAGTAACTAGGCGGCGAATTTGGCACATTCAGTAGTGTCCAGGTGTGGCAGGACACGATAACAAATGTCCTATCGTTTGTGGGGTAACACTACAAAGTCAAGGATTTTTTGTTTCATTTATTTGTAAGAAAGGCAAGGTGGTACAGGTGACTCTCTCAGGGTGCCCTTACATCGCCACTCTGACCCGCTATATTAACGCATTACGTTTGGTCATAAAACTCATAAAGTCGATAGCTAACATTAAAGGGACACCCGACTTCCCCCTTTATATTAAGTTCTTGACTCAAAGGTTAGGGACTTACGACACGTTTTGTCACCTTCAGGCTTGTCACGCGAATGTATATGTCACTCGTTTTTAATATATTGTGAAAGTTAATAAAATAAATGGGTGGTAGTAATACGTGTGGGTGGCAGCTCCAGTGGGCCGGATACTTGGCTAGATCTAGTGATGATAGATGGAATAGAATCCTCACTGGATGGTTGCTTAGAGACGGTAGAATTAAGTTAGCCATCTGAGTGACTAGCCTGTGGAGGGTAGATGCTGTCGCTCCATATCATTTCAATAAATGAAAAAATGGGATCAGGGCAGTAAGATGACGAAGTGAATATAGAGTTTAGGCGCTAACCGCACGATAACTTGTTAGTTAGTTCCTCAAAAGGCCGCAAAAACTCTCTCAGGCATCCTAGTTTGGTGTTATTTCGAGGTGCGAACTCAACACCTATGACTTGGAGGTCCGACGGTCTCACCGTTAACTGAATATCTAGTTAGGCAGTCCAGCAGGGCTATTGCGTATCTTTTAAATGACAGTGGCTAACCTATAGTGCCTTTCAATTACTGTCAAATGGTTCCATTTTGTACTAAACCATAACCAATTTGACAGTTAATCCATAGACAATATGACAGCCACTGTGATTTAAAAGATACGCAATAGCCCTGCAGGTCAGTTAAATCTAGTTAGGCTGGAAGCTGAACCCCGTATAGTAGAGAAAAAATTAGGTTGAATGTTGAGGAATCGGCTTCCAAACTAACTGATCACCGGTGTAACCGATCATTGTTACTTTTAAAAACAAATAAGTTCTAAACTTAAATGTTTTATCATTGCACTAAATCATTTAAACAAACTTAAACAATTTAATTATCCGTGCTACTAATTGTAACATTTTGGTAAAACAATTTGTTTTGACAGAACAATTTGTTAATTTTCAAGTCATTGTTTTAAATTAATTGTCGTCGTAAATTAAATGGTGCTTGACTTTGTTTAAATGATAATAATCTGATTAAATAGTGTTTTTTGTGTTCGTGGTAATGTTTTGTCTGTTTTAACTTTAATTTACGAGGCAACTAATGTAAATCTAATATGGCACAAATTATCACACTTCACACGTTAATCACACTAATATTATAAAGGCGAAAAATTGTGAGTGTGTATGTTTGTTACTTCGGATTTCGATACAATTTTGTACACAAATAGTTTATAACTTGGATTAACAAATAGGATAGTTTTTATCAAGATTTTATCTTCCCGTGGGATAATTTTCGAGTTGTAGCGGGTGAAGTCGCTGGCAACAGCTAGTAAGTTATAAATATTAACTGCCGCACTCAGAGAGCTTCAATGATTATAAAAGTTTATATCCGCGAAGAGAGCTCTTGGTTTAGTTACAACAGCCACTCTGATCGATCTTCAGGTTACGCCACGCTTGCCTAGGTTGGTACGTGGATGGGTGACCACCCATTACATAAAGAGTTTTCTCCGTGCATTGAAAAAGACGTTAAGCCGTTGGACCCGGCTGTCAATTTACAGTGACAGATGTTACAGATTAGTCAGCGTTTTATTTTACCTAGTACTAACTGTTAGATAGGCCGTCAGTCTTGTAAAATAGTGGTATTCAGATGCATCCAATTATAAGAATAATTCATCCAAGAATAAGAATAATTTATTTAAGAAAAATTGTGTAAAAAATTCTAGTGGAAGCCGACCTCAACACAGTTAGGAAAAAGCTAGGCAGATGTTAATTCGGGACGATGCGGGATAAGAGCCAGACTTAGGGAAGGCCTTTGCCCAGCTGTGGGTCAGTAAGGTCTAGATAAAAAGAAAACATATTAATGTATTAAATCGCTTTATATACCTAATCTTACTTAAGGGACACTTCTATCTTGATGTTCCTAAATGTTTATTGACAAAAATAACATCAGGCCCATAATTCCCGAAGGTTAAGCAGAACTACCTATACCATGTAGTATGTTTTTTTTTAATTTGCTGGTCAGTCTCTATTTTATTTCGACCTCACATTACCAAAAGCCTCCAAAACACACTCACATAAAACCTTAAAAAATATTCGAAATTCAAAATCCAAAATGAAATAAAAAAGGGTACAGTCATGTTAAAAAGCGCTTAACGTAACGTTCGCCCGGTCACACCCACTGGTACGGTACGAAACGTGCTCTATTTTGTTAGCTAATTTATAATTTTAACATAACATCACGCTTGTAATCCTAGCAGGATAAGGCAGAAATGCACATTATATTACACCCTTTCGCCAGGTATGTTTAAGTTCCAGTTGGAGGGGGCGAGCCTATTGCCTATAACCAGGCACAAATACAAAGTTCGTATCTGAATTCGTGAGAAAAAGACAAATTCGTTATGGAAAACCCAATAACACTTTGTCTGACCCGGGAATCGCACCCGAGAGTCATGCTTAGCAGTAGTGTTTGCAACTACTAGACCAAAGAGGCTGCTCTATTTCGTTCATTAATTATATTTTATGAACTGTTAGTGTGCTCACGCGCGCTCGTTTTTACGACAAAATTAATTTACGAGATAATTGTGCTAATCCGTCACATGAGTAACGTTTTATTGTCGATTTAGTGGCAATCTGTTGATTTATTGCCTGGTTGTTATTTGAAAAACTAACAAAAAATCGCGTTTATTTGTTTTTACTGTAGTAGTTGTGTGACTTTGTTTATTTAATTATTTTTCTGAAAGATTGTACGAAGCGTGTCCGATCATTCTAAAGAGAAAATAAAAAAATATTCAAAGTGCTAGCACAGTAATTGAGTAATATGCTCTATTTTAGTTTCGCAAGTACATATTTTAATTGTGTTGTTAATATTTTAGTGAAAAAGTAAAACGTCTTTTAGTATTTTACACATCTTTAAATATCGAAAACGTTAAAACGATGTTCCTGTTCATAAGTCTTCATATTTTATTTAAACAAAATTATTTTTATTTTGCGTAAGTACTTAACTTTTTTATTAAATTAACTTTAAAATACTTTTTACAACAATATTTCATCACACAAAAAACGACCATTACGTAACACAGGACCCTGTCAAAACCGAAGGGTGTGTCCCCAAAAATAGCTCAGCCCATCCCCTAGGGTACGCACCGTGATGTTACCCCGGAACCTTCGTATCAACCAACTGCTAATCGCCGCGAGACATATAAACATAATTACATACTGACTAGCTTTTAATTATTAGCTATAACATCATTTTTATCAAGTTTTTTAAAGAATTCTCTACTTTTAGCCTAAAGCGCGGCACGTGAGGTACAGTTGTGAAGTGAAGTGGTTTCAGTTTATTAATTTTATAAAAGATTTTTTGCAATTTATCTTGACTAATAAATGCAATGTAGATTGTGTTCCGTATATGTAGATTTTCTCCACTAAAAGTCACGATTGAGTAATAAAAAATAAAAACGTATTTTTATATGGTTTCAGCAAGAAAACCAGTTTAAATTTAAAATTAAGAACAATATCATTTATAAACTTTAATGGTAATAATAAAAATAATGAGTACCTTACTAAAGTATTTACATGTATTTAGTATCTGCTAATTAACCATTTAAATAATAATAAAACCTTGTCCCGTTCACACTTCAATAAAACACGGATTGTGATGTAATAATAACTAGTTTGAAGACATAGGTAATTAATCATTTAACATGTTTAAACGGATAAATAACAAGAACAACAAAGAAGAAAATAAAACTGCAGGGAATTTGAGTACTTATATTGTCTTCTACACATATTGGGCAGTAGTGTTCCAGCGGTTGCGACTACGACTTTCGAACAGTAAGTCGTGTTTTCGGATCCAGGCAGGCGCATTACTTTGTGTAATTTATTTCATCACCACTGCTCTCAAAACGGTGGAGGAAAACATCGTGAGGAAACCGGCATGTTTTAGAACCAAAAAAATCGAAGTCATGTGACAACTCCCAAGTCTACTAACCCGCACTGGGCACGCGTGGCGGATCCTCTCCTAGGGAGGAGGCCTGAGTCCACTGGTGGGAACATAAAGGATTATGATGATACACATAATTTGACTTCGGTAGTGTTTTCCTTTTCGTAAAAATGATGCTGATCAGTATCATGCTTATGAATTGCAAGCCTTTCCAATAATATCAACTACATACTTTACGAACTTTTCCCATGAGGTTGGCAGAAACCGCAGAACGCCACCTGCTACGAATAAATCGTTTGTCGTGCGAAAGGTTATACGATATCTGGTCATTAATAATATCAACTGTATAAATAATTTAACTATTCAAGCTTTCTTGGATGTCTAGTTCGTAGTATTATGTAGCATCTGTCAGTATAAAAATAATACCTAGTTTACAGCTACCGAGAACGGTATTGATGATAAACAATGAGTCACAAAAATATTTTAACAGTCTGCCCGTAGCCAAATACACCTTTCTGATCAAAGATTATAGAGACTAATAAAATGGCAAATAAAAAATAACTCCCAATATAATTAATAAAATTTATGAACAGCAAACACTTCGGTCGGTAACAGTTCCCAAAACTGTGTAGATCTAAATGAGATTACTTAGGAAAAGAACCTTAGGCTAAGCGGCAGACACACCCCTTACTATAACGTTGGAGCAAACAAAAAAAGTTTTTCGGTTCTAGTTTCGGCCTTGTGGCTGTTATAAATGTGTTTTGGGCATATTTATGCGATTTTTTGACTAATAAAACAAACAAAATAAAGACAAGTTTTTCTTAGTAAACGTTTAAATAAAAGTTCTAGAAATAAGGTTGCTGAATTATTTTTACACGTGATATAATTATGTACTTTAAAAAAAAACTAGGTGCGGTCTTCATTGTGATATTTGACTACCTCTTGAAATAAATGGCGAATCAAATTGAGAGTAAATAAATAATCTGTCGTTTTACAGTTACACCATGATAAAAATCTTAAAAATAATCATAGAAATACCAAATAACCCTTAAAATGCAATACCAAAACATGTTTATCGAAAAACTTGTTTCATAATTTTGTTTAATAAGTTAATAGAGTATGGAGAAAGTAATTAAAAGTTAATAATTTGATTCCCATAAGACTATTCTTTTAATAAAAAGCGCGGTAACGTACCAACGGGGAAGAGCGTAGTTTTTTTTCTTTTTTCACTCAAAAACAACGGCGCGATTTTATTTTTTCATCGTTGGCGGGACAGACGAGTGACTTGTGTAACTTGTTCAAAAAAAATTAAAAAAAGCGTCTATTTTTTTGACAATGTGAGTGAAGAATATTTTGTAACTTTTAAATTTTTACACATTTTTTCGATTCCATTATAGTAAAAAAAATAATGGATGGTATTTTATGACTACCCATCAAAATTACGAAATCTGATTAATAACCAATTTATTTTGGTACGACTAAATTAACTTGCCATATATCCACATTAAAAATCAATTATTGCTTAGTTTAACACTTAGTTTGGTAGTTCTCATAAATTAAACGTAAGTCCCAACATTTTCCTCATTAAAGTACAGTTAAGCACAAAATTAAAGAAACGTTTTAACCCGCTATCACCCGCTCGTCTGTCCTTACGATATTTTTTCTTTTTTCTTTCTTATCTGGCAAAGGGTTTTATTGTTTTTTAGCTGGTACATTTTACGTTCAGTTTTTCGGTAGGCGGGCAATGGGCGGAGTACGGCCGGTATGGTATGTGTGTGGCTCTGTTTTAAGTTTTTAATATTATTTTAATTTATTTGGTGGGTGACAATCATTTAATAAAATTATCATGAGGAATATAAACAGATGTAGGAATTTATAATTAATTATTTTATGGATGCACATAAAAATGACTCATTTTGATCTTAAATTAAATCTGGTACACATAGGTACTTCCGTATTTTCATTTTACGATAGGCAAAAATTAAAAAACACCACCTGATATGACTCTTACTTATATCTTCTTTTGATTTGACATACAAACCAAGAATACAAACTTAGATTATTAAAACAAAACAGATTAATTAATTGTTTGTGATAGCTAAGCTAGCTGGTAGCTAAGATCTGCCTAAGTTTACTACAGAACCGATTAAAATGAAATTTGGTACACACTACACACAGTCTATATAGCCTGAGAAAATACATAGGCAACTTTTAATGCAAAAAAAGGCTAATAAAAAAGGTTGAAAGGGGAGGATTAGAAGATATATATAGTTTTGGTCGCGATAAACGACATCGGTGGCGACAGCCGACATCCACGCGGGCGAAGCCACGGAAATCAGCTAGTAACTAAATAAATCTTCTGGCTCTACTTAGTATCTCTCAGCTAAACAAACACGTCAAAAAAAAAATATCAGACTCTTTCCCATCACTACTCACCAGTTATCGACACGACATCAGCACATCACTACTGCTTGAGGGTGTGTCTCGGCCCGGGGCATCGCATTGTTTCGTCTGTATGTATGACGGACGCCGACATACATACACATACATACGATTTGTATGGTTGTATGGAGTCATGGGAAGCGCTTGTTGGGAGTTTTTTGATGAATGTAATGTGAAATTGTTGATTGTTAATAAATCATTTCATTTAAAATTTGCTAAGTTTTGTGCAAAGAGGAGCTTCTCCTGATCTGCTAAGGGAAGGAGTTTTAGCAAATCCAAGTGCACTTCGGGGTGTATGTACCAATGTTTGGGGTTCTAAAATGGTCACTTTAGCAGATCATAATAGGAAAATAAGAATTTCATTTAAATTCGAAAAATGGTTACGACGCAGTTACTTACTACTAACAATGATCGATTTACGAATTTTAACGCAATTCATTTTATGACCCTATTATGATCTGCTAAATTGGCCATTTTAGACCCCCGTACTTAGATTTGATTTCCATGTCGGGCAGAGTGTCATTAAGGCTATTTCGTCCAGCAACTTCTCAGTGACACCCCGGAGTCTGCATTTGTCGTTGGTTGATGGCAAAACAACTAGCAAAATGTGGGTGTATTTGTAAGATACACCTCTGCCTATCGCTTCGAGGATTATAGGCGTGATGTTATGTTATAAATATCACAAGTATCATTTTTCAGATGCCGTCAACTTGTGTATTAGCATGGGCCAAATATTCCCTTTATAATACGGAGTACAGAAGACCAACAATTCGTTTTTGAAATAGGAATGAGCCATTCTCTCCAAAAAATGAAGAAATAGATCTTCAAAACGTATCCCTTTTCATATCATACATGTATTTAACTAGTGCATTCTCACTGGAAGTATTAATATCACGCTGTTGATTTACGAGGCTCGGCAGCACGGCTGCGCAAACAGTTTTGCATATCTATCTCCGATCGCGACACTGGCCAGCAAGCCTTTGGATTTGTAACTGAATTCTGAATTTGAAAGATTTGTGTTCGGGTTTTGAATTGTAACGGCTGCTTTTTGTTTCTCGTTTTTAATTTTAGTTAGAGCGGGGAAGTTTGGATTTGGTGAGGACCAAGGAAACGATGATTTATATGGCTAGAAAGGATATAACGAGAAATAGAGAGGTATGAACATAGCCATGCTCCGTAGACCCGAACTAAAATAAAATAAAAAATTGGGATATAGACAGGAGAATCATGAATTAGTTTATAGCTTCGATTTGAGGATTCTCGTAATAGATTGTAGAGCAGTTTGGTTTATATCCATGATTTTATGGTAAGTTTCCATATTTGGAACTTACGTCGCCATCTTGTTTTTTTAATACAATGTCTCCCGACAATAATTGGGAATATTTTCGATCACAGTTCTTTCCTGAAAATGTTAATCAAGAATCATGCTGCACTCCAGTTATTTCAGTGTTCTGACACTCTTCCTAACTGTTTAAAAGATTCATTCATTTTGAAGGATGTATACGAAAAATCCATTACGCTAATAATCACAGGCGCATCTAAACAAGAAAAAAAAAACGGTCTTGCGTTCGATTTTTAAAAAGCGCACCAAAAGAGCTGCGGACAATTCCAAATTCAAAAATTTTCCACGGCGCGCGTTCGGATACCGAATAAAAAAGTTTAAAGTGCGTTCGATATTAATATGCAGTGCTGAGAATCATGCGGTATCGTTAGGGTGGTGATAGTTACGGTTTTATTCGATGTATGAAAGAAAAACGATATTTTGGATATTTAATAGATTTTTAATATTATCTTTCTTATTTTATTTCTAGCTGACTATTATTTACTTGTACTTGTAAATGTATAATCTATATATTGTCCCAGTTGCCTGTTAATCAATTGATTGACTATCTTATATTGATTTAGATTAAAATATCGCATTCAAACGAGTGTAAAAGATGCTTAGTGAACCCGAAAGTCACTTGTTCTCCCATGTATTGCAATCATCGAGATATTGAATTTAAAAAAAAAAAAAATTGTAAATATGGAATAGTCAGCCATTTTTGGCGTCATCAACTATCTACTGAGGTATACTATACCTAATAGTAATAAGGTATTTTTCCGCACGATTGACGTAAATTTTCGTTGAAACCATGGAAAATGGCTACATACACTTTATTTTTAATCCATGGTCAAAACACAAATCGACTAAACAACTAAACGAACTCGATTCAAATTCGCATCACTACAGCACACGCTTACCAAAAAGCCGGGGTGTTGGTCTTGCGGCGATCCGATGTAACGATACGAACCCAGTAATTACGATCTACTGACTATAGCTATTAACAAGTAGCGAAGAGCCTTTCATATATTTTACAAAATGGATGGCCATGTTTCACAGCCCGTCTGGTGCGTTGAATATTTATATAGTAGATTTATTGCGAAGGAATACGGTGTGATTTATCGAGGGCTTGTGGAGTTGGATTCGGTAGGCCATTTTGGATTTTTTTTCGGTTTGAATTTGGAACAGTGAGTGAGGGAAACGATGTATGGATGGTGTGAGGAATGGTAAGAAAGAAAATAAGTAAATAATGATAGTGTGACGGTTGACAGAGGATAATGGAAGAAAAACAGGGGTTGCGCCGACCCCAAGTAACATAAGACTAGGACGGGAAGATAAGGAGTGAGAGATGTTTTTGGCGGGATAGTGAGACTATTTTTGGACGAGACAGATAAAGAAGAGGTCATTGAGTAATGGGCCTACCACACGATCAAACTTCACCACACTTTGGCCTGCGCGATTACACGGTGCACGCAGAACATCGCGCGTGTGGTAAGTAATGGTAATACAGTTTTACAAACCACACGCGCGATGTACCGTGCGCATCGTGTAATCGAGCAGGCAAGACCGTGGTAATGCCTGTGCGTGTGGTAGGCCCATAAGACAGCGTCATCAAATGACTCCCCCCGCTCTGGGCAGAGCGGAAGGGAGTGTCAGACTTCTACTGACAAAAACCACTCATGTTTCTTCTTAGCCCTTTATGTCGAGGCAGTGGTATTTATTTCGAACAATCCGCTGCCCTGACAGGTTACACAGAACCCTGAATCTGAAAACCAGTCTTGCTTTGTACTATGCTCCCCACCAAAAGTACTTCTTCCAAAGATATTTTTATAAAAATATTATGACAACTATCATCTCTATTCAAAATCCACCTTTCAATCTTAACAAGCGTGTAAAAACAAGCCTTCGTTCAAAAACCAGTACCAAGGGAAAAAAATTAATTTAATCAATTTCGGCGCCATCAGTTAAAAGTCTTGATTGATTTTTATTACATCAATACTTTCAAGTGACCGCGGAATTAAACATAAATGAATTAAGGTATCACCTGCTTTCTTAACGTAGACATTATTGAGGAAATATTTTTCGAGAGAGAATAAAAACATTTTGAGAAATACATAACTACACACTAGGAGTATAAGAAATTCAAAAAGTTTTCTTACGGCAATCATATTTTTGCCGATAAGTAAGAAAATGTCAGCAAATTAAAAAGTTGTGTTTGTAAAAATAGTGATGCATTAAAGCCGACGGCATTTGTTATCGATAAAATTGAAAATAGGCCCTTTAAATACTGTTTATATTAATGTGCTCCCGCTTGTGTAACGTTACGGTATTTAGTATAGACAATTAGACTGTATACTTTTTTTTTATAACTCATGCCGTGATTCTCAGAAGTCGTGGAGAATCCTTAGATACATATTATTATTGGCATCTGTGTTAGCATTTAGAACTATACAAGACCTCGTTGCACCTACCTACCAAGCAATCCTCCTAAATGGTGGTGTCCTAAGCTCTTCATCTATAGAATATCTGCTCAAAACTTACAACTTTGCTTCCCTCTTCACAGAAAAATGCGGCCTCTCCGACGACCCAGGTCTTCGTGTAAACGGCAAAGGCAAGAAGATGAGGAAACCTCGCACGATATACTCCAGCTTGCAGCTTCAGCAGCTAAACAGGAGGTTTCAACGGACGCAGTACCTCGCCCTCCCTGAGAGGGCAGAGCTTGCTGCTAGTTTGGGACTTACACAGACTCAGGTAGGTGGTGTATGGATAGCAGTATTCTGAGAAAAACCAAAAGTTTTTATGTGTGAGGTACCTTATTTCAGTAGAATGTAAGGCTCCTGAAGATCGTGTCAGGATGATTGTTAATCGAGACTCGTCCTCGAGATTTGGGCTACCTAATGTAATGTGTGTTTTTTCTCAAATCCGGCTGGTTATTGCGGAGATTGGCACATTAAAACAGACACAAACTGTTCAGTGTTATTATAATATATTAGTATGAATAATTGGGAAAATGGAGTCAAAGAGCTATAATGTTTTAATTTTTTTTATTAAATAGTTCCAGATTGAAGTTCGATGTTAATTTTAGAACTTCTAATGATTTGATTACTTTTTCTAGTAATCGTATTGATTTAAAACTAACCACAAGAAATCACTTGACACTATTTCATTAAAAGACAAAATACATATATTTAATTAAATTTATGAGCGCGTAGAGTCCCGGATATCGAATGTGTGTTCTATTTCTCCCAACAGATACTTCAATTTCCTATCACAAATTATCGAAACGCAAAATGTTAACAGTCGGTTGCAACAATTAACTACTACCTAAACAAAAACATTTTTATTTTTACGAAAAAAATATTAAAACTTTAAAAAAATCCCCACACATCGCCGGCATAGTAATTATGTCACACACCTAGTAATTATATACCAGTGTGTACATTCACTACATTTTTTATCTCTAAATCAGTGTCCATCTAAAAATAGACCTTACTTCCATTAGAATAAAATGTAAAATAAACTAAGCAGTATGTTCACCTTATGTTCGTAACGTATAATTAAAAGACAAGGAGTTTTTTTTTTAATATCTGTCACAGATAACGCACTGCTGCTTCTAAGTAGTAATTTCGTTGTGAATAGTCTATGGTTTTTTTCTACGAAACAAAAGTGCTTAGTATTTTTTTCTACTTTCGATCCACACCGTAATTTTTTTTTTGCGATGAATTAATAAAAGGTATGGAAAATATAGCGGGAAAAGTAGCCACATGTTTTTTTAATAAGTATGGGGCTTAACTAAGTCATTAAAAAGTAAGAGGGCAATAAAAGAATTTCCTTGCATGAGAAATACTTGAACATAATATTTTTTTCATCTTCATGGACGATTTCTTCGCTAAATTTTATGCATGCTCTGAGCGATTTGTATTTGCATATTACTTTTGTTAGAAGCATTTGTTGCAAGATGTTCCCCTAGAAAACATTCAATGTACAACATAACAATTAAAAAAGAAATTATTAAAATAACAATATTATTGCTATTCTCCACGTCAATGTACCGGGTGGTCATCTAAGTGTCCCCTCAATGGCAACAATGTCTGCCTATTTTCGGTAATTACCAAGTAAAAATTCAGCGCTTTCCACCTCTTTTAAAATCACACAATACCAATAAAAGTAATTACCACCATCAAACCTTGCTCTTACTGCAATCAAAGAGCGCCTATCATTATGAAAAAAAAAAACCATGCACCATAGACAAACCGATGCATTCGGAAACCATATTCCGATTGGTTTCGTTCAGAAATTGATTCGTCATGTGTCACCGTACGGAATGAATAATCGTGGTCTGGGCCGGGCATTTTATAGAGTGCGCAATGTGTAGACATGGCAGAGTGCTAGCGTGACGGGATGTAAGCATTAGTTTGGTTATGAAATAACCTCTGAAATAGAGTTTTGTAATAGAAACTAAGCTTATTTATACAGAATATAGATTTGACGAAAGTCCATAAAACTCAAAAATCTATAATTATATAAAATAACTTAATACACCTACGTAATTTAAATTTTTAAGTCTTATTGTATTTGCTGAAAAAGTGCACAAAAAACCTATGAAAGCATTAGAAATATTTGGTGTTTGATAAGGCTGCCATCATAGATATACTTAGTGCAGCTCAAGTACTGAACCAAGGTACTGACAGCAAAAACAAAGTGACATTACAATCTGTCCGCGATTTGTAGAAAATAGTAATGTCTCCTTTGACCGTTCATTACGGAGGTCTATGTAAGGCCTGTGTCCCGTAAACTACCTTTGGGTCATTAAACAGGTTAGATGGTACATCGACGCACAAACGCAGTACCACCTATTTTGATCATTTTGAAACCCTACATAGGAACTTTTCATCGATTATTAAAAAAAAGTTTTTTTTTTCTACAAAAGTGCAATACCTACACGGTCAAAGTGCGTGGAAAGGCTGTTTTATCAAATTACTGATGATTTTTTTGTGTTCAGAATGATGCACTGAATATTGTCAATTGTGGTCCGTTTTTTTTGTAAACCTTTCAATTAAGCGTTTTGTTTAGCTCAATATAAGCGAAAATTAAGCATAACTGGTCGGTCTAATCCTTCCAAAGTTAACTTTAACGGTATAAAAAGTAAGAGCTAACTTAATTTTATTATAATTTAATATTTCTCAGTTATTGTCTGTGAGCCGCACTTTGATGAACCCCGCGTCGATATAGGGCTGTGCGCTAATTGAGAATCGAGACTATCGATAACTTTGTTGACTTTTGAATCAAATGATGTCGGTACAGGTTAAGTAAATAAAAGTGTAAAATTTGGTTACGTTTTTAAACCGTATAAAAATAAAATAAAAAAAATAAAAATAAAAATGTTTATTTCATCACTTCAGTAAATAATTATGTTAGGTTTGGAGTCACCTTTTAAAGCAAAGATTTGCTTGTATTAGGTGGATCCGCTCCTCCAGTTTACAATCATTCTACAAATGTGTGTGAAATAAAAGCAAAACAGAAATATTCATTTAAAACTAATACTAATTTAAAACTAATTAACATTTTATAACCGTATTTTTATATCAGTATGGGAGCGCACTAGGTGTTGGATATGTTTGTGAGTGTGTGTGTGGGTTTGTTTGTGTGTGAGTATGTGTTTGTGTAGGTGTCGGGATGTAGTGGGTGGGCATGTGTGTAAAATGATTATGTGGTATGTGTTTAATGTTTATATGTCCAGTAATTTTACATAAATTTGTAAAGAAGTTGTATTAAAAATGCACTAAAATTTATAAATATAATCGGTGTTCAAGATACCGGTTCTCAATGAATTCATGTTTATTTGTTTTATAATGATTAGCCGTGCATTTTTAATTTATTAATTAGGTATATAAGATTTAAGATGCAACAAGTCAATTAATATTTGTATTTAATAACGTAATGATACATTCCTTTTCAACCGCTCAACATCATAGGACATAAACTTAGCTAAATTAATCGAGAATACGTTAGAAAATCAAAATAATGTATTTCACATGGGCTTATATGGGCACTAAAGAAAGGAGCACGGTTTTCTATGGTGAAAAATATGGTGTATCTATGGTAATTTAATATGCTGAAAAAAGAAACTCTACGGTTACTCTTTTAAACATGTACATCGATAAAGTCGACAAGCCGATACACATTCCCATCACAGCCCTACATCCTATTCGATTCGATTCCACATTAAAACAAAAAAGTAGGAATTGAACTCCGTACTATTCCGGTCTTTATAACAAAAACGAAACAATCTAATCCCAGATTGTATTACTTAAAACATAATTAACTTCTTACTATTTTACCACATGCGATTTTCAACTCTAAGACGTGTGAAGATAGAGTGGTATGGAACTGCAAATGTCAGTTTGTGATCAAAGTGTTTGTCAATGGCAATAAATCATTACATTTGTCTTTAGGTGCTGCCGATGCGCTATTGTCTCATAAGCTGAGCATTTTTCTTATTTGCTGCCGTTCAGGGTTCCTTTAACATAAACTCATTCAGTTAGAACCAGTATTCGTTGCGATATATTAATGTGTTGATTAATTTGCTAATTGTAGCTGATAAGATTGACAAGAAATATTGCTTTCTTTCAGATTTTTCCCACTGTTTTTGTAACTAGGGAGATATTATAGTATAAAGGGTATAAAAATACTCTTAACTCAAAGGAAAGGCAGTTGTTCTCCCCACCACTGCGATATTTTTATTGTTCTAGACCATACCTGGAAACCTCCTAGTTACGGAGATATTGGGGGTCAAGTTCCGAATTTTTACAGCTTATTTTGTAAATACTAGTTTTGTAACTTTACTTAAATAAGCTCCATGACCAGTTTACTATTCAAAGCATCCACTAGCACAATGTTTTCAGAGTGCTCCATTGAGTTTTACCGCAAAATGTGAATTTTGACCAAAAAAAAAAGTCTAGGAATGACTTTTTTTTTGCAAAAAAAAATGCGTATGGGTGCTGATGTACAGAATGCTTGGTTGACGGCTGCGTGTAGGGTTTACATCCTGTAAAATGAGCTCACGATTTTTATAATATCAAATGTAGTTTTATTGTGTTCACCCACTGCTGGGTATAAGCCTCTCTTTTCTTGTGTCAAATTCCACGTTCCCGTTCCACCATCAGGGTTTTAACTACTACTAAACAGCAACTATGTCGTACTCGTCTGTCCATATCGCCAACGGGTAGTGGCATTAGGTATACATAAACCAAGCACTCATTTACGCCATGAAATTATTAACAGAAGTCATTGCATTCGTTAGTCATCTAAAAAAAAATAAGACAAAAAAGTTAAAAAAACATAGGTAAAATCAGTATTACTAATGAGTGAAGCAATAAACTACAATGTACAGACAAAAGAGGTCTTTGATCAAGTGCATTTTTTTTACTATAATTTCCATATTTTTATGGATTGAAGTCAACTAGTTTTTATTCATCTTAAAAAAACTTTTATGACACAAAAGAGAAAGGTTAATCCATAAAATTAATCCAAAAGCAGGAAAATAATCCTAAAACATTACATAACTTTTTAAAAGAACTCACAACCCGTACGTCAATAAGAAACGAAGTTCTTAATTGCTGTTATGCAATGGGATTAAGCTTATAAGGTCAAAGTTTTTATCGACAACATTGTGTTGCCAAGTAATGAATGAAAAAAAACAAGAAAAAATATTTCATGATTGACTGGAGGCGAGTTAAAGATGCATTTTTTTATTGTTTTAGTAAGGTATGGGTATTTAAAGGGTAACTTTGCAGGAGTAGGAAATAGACTTCAAGTAATAAAGTCGTGTTCTTCCTGTCTCTTAGAAGCAACGAAGCGAAAATCAACATAAATAATTATAATAATCAGAGAAATTAAGTGACAAATATTGGGAATAAACAAATGTAACATAATGACGCTTGTAATAACCACACACACTCACATATATATCACCAGTTATAATCAAGTCTCAAATAATATAGGGCGAGCCTATTTCCAACAATCGAGCAAAAACCAGACTCGGCAGCCAGCTACCAGCACCAGTGCTGAGAACCCACCTAGACATTGAACTTAGGAACTCATAATTATCAATAATACTTGTCGTCATTAAACCAACAAGACAAACTAAAAATAAAACAAAAAAATAGATACATGCTTTTCACCACAAACGATTACAAAACCATACAAAGTGGGACAGCTTGATTAAAAATTACTCAATACAATGTTTTACCCAATAAACTCACATGCGTACAATATTCTATAATGAGCGTAGCATCAATTCTCATGTCTGAACAGAATTCTCTACGGTTCTTTGATTCTCTCGATGTAATTGTAATTAAATGTACTAATCGACAATTTCGTTTATCGTGGATAGCGCTGCACTAGTGTTGTCGAAAAAGAAGTTGGTTGACAGTTAAAAAAAATGATTTGCGCATCTGTCATAATTATGGTGGTGTTCATGACATAAGTTTAATAATGCAGTCTTGTCTTTGATATCAGAAATTACAGGAATGAATTATGTGAAGTATTGAAAACCATTTTTTAGATGTTAGCTCTTAGAAAGGGGAAATTCTATAAAAGTGATCGGTAAAAATGGGCATGTTACTTTTAAGTTTTGCTTCACTTATTTTTATCTTACATTTGGGGTTTGGCTTCACTTTTTTGCTTGTGAGAAATAACTCATTTCAAACAAGAAAACATTGAAACTTAAAACGAGAAAATCTTCCACAAACTACTTCTTGAAACCCTCCCTCACTGTGAGAACATTATTAGATTTCTCATAAACCACAAAAACCATAAGCAACACGGAAATTAAAGAAAACATTGCGTTGCACATACAGTCCTGTTACACTCCTATTACTTCGGACAGATACAACCTAAAAACAATCTTGTTGTCACAAGAATAGAGACCACACTGTTATTTTGACAGACTTTTCAGTATCACCAACCTAAGAAAAACTTTATGGGTAAGAAAATAAAGGTCTTTGCGATTTTGACAGGCAGAAGTAATGTGACGCTGAAAGGACTGTAGTCACAGTACTGACAGGCCGGCTTGGCGTAAAAAATCCCATTTGATCACAAGCCGTCAAACCAAATGATGATGGATGGTCAAGTTAATTCGATACTACAGTGTGGTGTGACGAATTCACAAACTTTGTTATGTTTCATTGCAGTATTTCTTCTCAGTGTGTTTCCTTTTTTATTTTAAAACGTAATTATTTTAAGTTTCTATTGGTGTTTCATGTTTTTGCTGTGTAACTTGGACGGTGGGTTTTCCGAATTTGAAATTGAGCGTGAATTTTGAATGAATGAGTACGGTACCTATGTTGACTGTAAATATATAAAGGTAAAAAGCTTACCAAAAACAAATTTAAAGCACGTCCATGGATATGTGCCTTTTTTTTTTTTTTTTTTGGTGGGTGTAAAATCATCGATTAACCCCTCCCGCTCTTGGGCAGAGCGAAAGGGAGTGTCAGACTTCTACTGACTAAAAACCACCCATGTTCCTTCTTCACCCTCTATGTCGAGGCCGCGATAACCGGTGGACTACCCGCGGCCCCGACAGGATGGATATGTGCCTCATTCATCGTTCTGTTAATGATTGATTTTAGTTTCTCTGCAGCTTTCTGCCCCTTTGGTATTTTAAAAGGCGACAACTTAAAAGAAACGAATAAGGACTACTTAGAGTAAAGTCACTGGCTTCCAGTCTTACCGAATGTAGCTGTATACAAATATTTTACAAGGAGCGACTGCCTATAAAAACTCCACAACCCGGTTCTTCTTCTTCTTTATGGGGTTCAGGTTTCCGCACTTAGTCCTTAAAGTGGACCATTGTGCGTGAGCCATGGTGGCCGATTACTCCAACCAGCCCACCTCCCTCCAGAAGCAGATCAGACTTCCCGATCTCCTCATGGCATCCGCAAGGGATCTTGGTGTTCCAAGGGTCTCCTCACGAATCTTGGTAACGCCTGTACACTCAAGGAGCACATGCGCCAAGCCGGTTACTGTGGAATAACACCGTTTTGCAGGATCCATAAGAATTAGAAAATTCATAAGTTTAATTTTCTTTGAAATGCAAAACAAGACAAATGAAGATATGAAGTTCGTTTAACAAGTTTTTCTAGTTCTTCAATAAATAGTTATTTTTTCTATGACAAGATGTTTAAGTTTTTCTAGAGTTAGAATTAACCTATGTTTATTTTTATAATAGAAGGTGTAAAATAATTGGCATGGCATTTTAGACTTAACGGATCTACCAATCGGAAAAGTTCAGTTTGAGTTATTATCTTTTTATTTTTAAACAAACAACTGAGGTGTCATAATTATTTTAATCTTAGCTATTAAAATATAAGAAAACGATTATTAGTTTCGGATGCAAATACCTTTTAATAGTCATTTGTATATTGTATATCGAAACATAAAACATTGGTGAAATTAGTAAATTCCTTTGCCATGTTTTTTTTTTAAATTATAGCCAAATTAAAAAAAAATGCATTTTATGGCAAGGAAATCCCGTATCATATTATGAGTTCGCAGTTTCGATTTTAGAACGTCAACGTCAAATCTTTCATTTTCTTTTTTCCTCAACACATAACCTTATTTTTTTCGGCCAGCACTTCCAAAGAATTCTATTTACAAAAATACATAACGTGTCTTAGAACTCGCCGAGTCACTATCTCAAACGATAAGAATGATGACTTACGCATTTCGTGTACCTCCTCTGATTGGCTGTCAAAGTCGACCCGACGACCAATAGCGGCTCGTCAAATGTCATGACTTTGCGGTTTCAGAACAATTGTTCGAAAAAGAACGTGCTTCCGTTAAAGTGGCAAGGCTTCTGTTTTTTTTTGTTGTAGTTGTCTATGCACTATGGAGTCTTTTGTCTGTGGCCGATAGTGGTTTCTTTTGTTGTCTGTGGTAATAAATATGTAGTCGAGAAGTATTTGATTGGTATTGTTTTAATGTGCAAACGGTATTGAGATTTTTTTGTGAGATTATTTTAAAAGTAATTTGTGCACACCTACATTAACTTAGTTTAATTATATAAATGAGCAATACCGTTCACTATTATAAAAAGAGTAATGAGCTTTAAAGTAACACTAAACGAAAATGAATGTACATTCTACATTTCTGCGTTAGAAGGATTTTCATCTCTCAGTGCTGACGCTTTCGATGAAAATGCAACAGTAACAAAAATAAACGTATTAATTAAAAACAAGCAGTCTTTCTTGCAATCATTTAAGAACATATTAATATGATCTGTGTCAATTTTCTTTATTTTGTTTATTTCAAGTGAACCTTTTCTTCGTTTAAATATGATATACTAGCTGTTGCCAGCGGCTTCACCCGCTACAACTCGAAAGTTATCCTAAGGGAACAAAAAATAGGGATAAAAACTATCCTATGTGTTAATCCAGGTTATATACTATCTGTGTACCAAATTTTATCCAAATCCGTTCAGTAGCTTTTGCGTGAAGAAGTAACAAACATATACACTCACAAACTTTCGCGTTTATAATATTAGTGTGATTTTTTTCTGTCATAAAAAAAGAACATCTAACAAGATGCACGTGCATCCTTTTGGCAACCAAAATATTTGGCTTATCATACAGTACTTTATTTTGGCGCGAAATCTTAATTCCCGCCACATTTAATCGGGAAACAAACAAATACCCATGTAATAGGGGCGACCCTATTGATATCAACAGGGCACAAGTGTTTACCAGCAGTGCCCTCTTTTTTTTTTCTTTTTGGCGGGTGAATAATCATCAAATAACGGGTTCCGCTCTTGGGCAGAGCGAAAGGGAGTGTCCGACTTCCACCGACTAAAAACCACCCATGTTCCTTCTTAGCCCTATACAGGATGTGAATTAACCCTGCACACATACGTCAACCAAGCATTCTGTACATCAAACTAAGTCGTCGTAACTTTTTTTTTGGGGTTAAAAATCACAATTTACGGTAAAACTCAATGGAGCACTCTTAAAACATGGTGCTAGTGGATGCTTTGAGTAGTAAACGATTCATGGAGGTAATTTAAGTCAAGTTATAACCTGAAAACTAGTATTTACAAAAACAGCTGTGTAAAATTTAGAACTTTGACCCCCAATATCTCCGTAATTAGAGGGTTCCCAGGTATGGTCTAGAACCAAACAATTATCGCAGTGGTGGGGAGAACAAATGCTCTTCGTTTGCGTTAAGGGTACTTTTACACCCTTTATGTCAAGGCCGCGGTAACTAGTGAACAACGCAGCCCCGACGGGCGTCGGCCCTTGCGGGTCCCTCCCATGTTGCTGACATCTCTTTGAGGCGCGCGTGGAACACGTACGCGCCAACGACACGGCCTGTCGTCGTCATAAGACGCACGGACAACGAACTAGCCCACATCACTCACCGTCCACAGGCCCGCGTCTACGGTGGCCGAAAGCCATCACGTGGCCCCCGAAGCAGTGCCCTCCTGTCAATGTCATTTTTACCGCCAAAAGGACTAAACGTCATCAACACGGATTCCAATGGCCATGGCATCTGTTTACAAAATGGCGTATGGCGGTCCCCAATGATCGTAACCCATCGTATCTTTATTTAAAACAATTAAACCACCATTGTCTCCATTGCTACCAATTGCTATCAATTGATAAACGATTTTCCAATTTATTTAATGGTTTGACTTCTTTTTTTTAAATTTTACTGGCCTATATTTTAGTTGACAAACGAGGATTGAGTTGATACTGCTGATCTTGTTGATTTTTTTTTTAATTTGGATAGATGTGACGTTTAACGTGAACGGGAAATGGATGTTTTCGTTAAGCATTTAATTTATTGTGCTTAATGGGTTCACCTATACATAATTGGAAGAAAGCTACCGGTCCTGGAGGAGAGGCTTGAAGCCTCTCCTGTGATGTGTGGGCAGGACTAGATACCATCAGGTGCAGGTTTTCCTTGCTTCGATTGACCTGCGTCCGGCGTCTATTTAAAGCTCATGTTGATCTAAGAAAAGTCACTTAGCAAAATTAGTACCTATCGTTGAAGAATCATAAATAGAAATCAAAACTAACCGTCATAAAAAAATATCCCGCTTCTAATCACAAATTCCTCTAACCATTAGCCCAAATCCCAAGTCTCGCATCGGAAAATGGACTGTTTGGGCCCTATTAATAGAGCAATTAACCTTCTCAAAACAACAACAAATCGTAACTACTTACTTACGAATCAGTTATTTTTATCAGTGGGTTTGCATGTTCCTTATCAGTGAAACGTGTATCTTTGGCCGTGGTTTTAGTACTTTCGTTTTTACTTGTTACTTGAAGTTATTTCCTGTAAGTTGGTAGTACTGGTTGACTAGTGTGTTGGTGTATTCATAATCGGCGTTTAATGTTCCCACTGTTGGGATATAAGTTATGAGAAGGACTAAGCCTATATCTCGTATCTACGCCGCAGAACCAGTGTGGGTTGATAGTCTATTTCCAATGTCTTCGAATTTTAGGTTAAGTCATGCCAGCTTCCTTACGTAAGTTCCTTTGCCATTTAGAGTGCAGTGATGATGAAATAAGTTTACAAAATATTAAGCAGAAATGGTAATGGGCCGGTCATATTAACGGTAGAACTGATGCCTGTTGGGGTAGAAGACTAATTGCGGTACTGAGAGATATTTAATAATTACTTAAGCCGTCACTTAGTAAAGATATGACATACTTTTGTATGACAAAACTGTCAAAACCTTTACTAAGTGATGGCCTAAGTAATTTTTAAATCTCTCTGAGTGCGGAAGTAAGTGTTCTTGAGTGGAAAGCGATGATCTTCGGAGGGTTGCTGGTAGTAACTGGATAAGTTCAGGACTCGAACCGATGACCTACCATGGTATATCATGGGCTATTTTTTATTGGACCACCACAGCTCAATCGATAAATTTTATAAGCAGTTCAAATTAAAAGCACCCTTTAACTGTATTATAGTGAAATTCAGGAAGTCATACTATAAATTATATTTAAAACATAACTTCAAAGATTTTATTATGATTACCTGTGACGCCTACGTGTGGGTGGGTAGTATCAAAATAAAACAAAACCTTAGAACAGCTGGGGGCAGTTCTTATGCAAACATGTTGTAATAGCGAGGCGAGAAGTGATTGGGTTTTTATTAAAATTGTCTAGAACTGAGGTGCCCTGTGCCGTTGTGAGATTTGCAAGGTTCTCGTATGCTATCTTTTACCAACTCTATTAGGAGGTAACCTGGTGTTACTAAATAACAGCATACTATATGCAGGAGCGTCTGACTAATTGTCAGACTTTCGATCTTCTGAATGGGTTATTTTATCTAGCAAAGAACTGCAAATTATAACTGAATGTTGATTCCGAAAATACAACGGTACACTGTACCGTTGTGAAATTTGCAAGAATCACGTCGGTCCTGTCTTTCACCAGCTATATTGGGATACTAGCGGACGTTACGCGGTTTCACTTGCGTAGTTCCCGTTCCTGTGGGAGTACAGGGATAAAAAATAGCCTATTTCACCCGGGGATAGTTTAGCTTTCTAACGGTGAGTAGTTTCGGAGCCTATTCGTTACAAACAAACAAATCTTTCCTCTTTATAATATTATTTGTGTAGATTATAATATTAGTGTAGATACCCAGATGTGTAATAAATGGAGTGCCTAGCTATCTTGACAGCCACAATCCAGGTACTGGCTAACCGCATCCTTCTTGAATCCCTATTAGAAAAGTCGTCATCTCGTCAAATACCAGATGAGATGCAGAGTAATAGAGAGGTACAGAAGAAGGAGACAAGCTGTGCCAACCCCAAATTATAACGATTATATACCGTTATTATTTGGGGCTGGCACAGCTTGTCTTGGCTTGGCTTGCCTGTGCTCGGCAGGAGAATGATGTATGGATCTATCCATTCGTTTTTTCTGATGAATTTCACCAACCTTGGTTGATGAAGACATCCATGATGTTAACACCAAATATTAAGATGTCGGCAACAGATTTACGAGTAAATCTTCCACAGAAATGGTTTTTGCCCCTCCTCTAGATCCGTTTTTTTTATAGGGTGAGAAAGCATCAAATGCCTCCTCCAGCTCTGGGCAGAGCGGTAGGGAGCGTCAGACTTCTACTGACTAAAAAGCACCCATGTTCCTCCTTAGCCCTTTGTGACCGAACCCTCGATATCTCTTTCGAAAAACCCGCAGCCCTGAAAGGAAACCCCTCTCCCCCTAACTTCAACACGAACTTTGTTTAATAAAACACATTACTGTCGACCAGTACAAAATCCAGTTGGTTCGGTAGTAAAACGTTAACGAGTCGCCGGCAGGTGGCGCCAGCTATATTAATATATCATAGTGCATGGAACACTAGGAAAGGCACCCGGGTTTACTCACTATAAGTGATGGAGCTAGCTTCCACACATACACATAATTATCATAATCTTTTTAGGGTTTTGGAGAGGTGTATTAATAGTAGATCTGATGTATGAATGTGGACGAGGCAATTGGAGTATGTGAGAACCGTAGGAGGTCCCGTCGGGGCTGCGGGTCCCGTCGGGGCTGCGGGTCCCGTCGGGGCTGCGGGTCCCGTCGGGGCTGCGGGTCCCGTCAGGGCTGCGGGTCCCGTCGGGGCTGCGGGTTGTTCACAAGTTACCGCGGCCTCGACATATAGGGTTAAGAAGGAACATGGGTGGTTTTTAGTCAATAGAAGTCTGATACTCCCTTTCGCTCTGCCCAAGAGCGGGAGGGGTTATTTGATGATTTTCCACACACCAAAAAGACCGTAGGAGGTAGCGTTTTGTTGTTTCTGCCTACCCCCATGGTAAAAGGGTGTGAGGTTATGTATGTAATTAAGTACGTACCTAATAGTACATCCACATTTCGCCAGTTATCTTTAAGTCCCATGTAATAGGACGACCCTTATGCCATCAATCGAGCCCAAATCTAGACACCGTGGTTGCAACAGAGAAATTCATGATGGAAAACCCTCACCACTTCACCTAGTCTGGGAATCTGGCCCAGCAGGGCTATTGCGTATCTCTTAAATGACAGTGGCTATCATATTATAGTGTCCATCAATTAATTGTCAAATGGTTCCATTTTGTACTAAACCATAACCAATTTGACAGTTAATCCATGGACAATATATGATAGCCACTGACATTTAAAAGATTAGCAATAGCATTGCAGGACCTAATCCTCGCAGAAATGTTTGCTGTCCGAAATAGTGGTAGGAGTACTTTCCCATCCCCTATAAATAATTTATTGATTTACCTTAGCATCCTGTAAAACCAGTACCTATTAATAAATTGAAACCTGCTTTCATAATTTCTTGTGATATTAAAATAGCTGTCTTTTCTCCTGTGTTTATGTTCATAAATTAGCTAGTCCCAGTCGGTATGTTTTATTCATTTTATGGCTTCGATAACACCTTACTGCGTTTAGATCGATTTTCCTGGATTTCTCAATAACTTGTCATGTAACATCAGAAGTGGGAAAAGATCGTCACTCAATGGACGCCTGACGGAGGAAATCACCGTCGAGGTGTCTAAATTTGAACTTTAGCCTAGTTGTTGGGGCTGCGGGTTATTCACAAGTTACCGCGGCCTCGACATATAGGGCTCAGAAGGAACATCGGTGGTTTTTAGACAGTAGAAGTCTGACACTACCTTTCGCTCTGCCCAAGAGCGGGAGGGGTTATATGATGATTATACACCAGCCAAAAAAAAAAAAAGCCTACATATAACTGGCGGACAGTAACTTTACCATGGGGTTACCTCTGTCTATCCCTTCGACAATATCTGTCTTGCCGTGGCTGACCAAGTCTTTAAATGGACTGGTTGGTTGATCGAAGCAAGGTGTATCCGTTCAGGTGGAGATTCATAGATGACCGTTTCTAATGTGAATGTTGTGTTACCACCATAGACACCATACAAGCGATGAGGCACTTAATATCGTTACCTGCTTGTCCTGTTTCTTGTACATCTCCAGTAGCACGTGTGAATGCTACTGAAATCGCTAAACTCGTCGCCTTTTGGGCTGCCTTAATTAAAATTGTAATCGAAACGCTAAACTTATTAACTGCCGCACTCAGAGAGCTTTAATGATTACTTAGGCCGTCACTAAGTAATGGTTTTGACAGTTTAGTCATACAAAATTATGTCAAACCTTTACGTGGCGGCTTAAGTAATCATTAAAGCTCTCTGAGTGCGGCAGTAAATCCAAAATCAACTCTAAATAACCATTTGCGACCGTAGTTAAAGATTTTATAGCAGCTTAAACTTTCTTTTAACAGCTACTCGTGATCAAAAGTACCAGGACCGAAGAATCGTTAAGAGTTCTCAAACAAACTGCTCCATACATTTTTATATAAACATTGCATCAGCGGTCGGCGGCTTGTGATCTAGTAATTACTATCGACTGACATTACGTCACATCCTAGTATCGATCGACTGTGTCCAATAAGTTTAAAATGTTTTAGTTTTTGCTGTTTTTAGTATCGACTGCCTTTTTTAGTTGGCACGAGCTATAATATGCGAATTGTTACAAATACCTATATGAAAAAAAAAAGCATTTGTCAGTAAGTAATAATGAAGCTCGTGGCTAAATAATACAGTTACTCGAATCAATCTTCTGGTTAAGTCGCGTTTGCCTAGGTTTTTTTGTGGAGGGTGACCACCCATATTATACCGAGTTTTCTCAGTGCCTTGGAAAACACGTTAAGCTATTGGTCCTGGTTGTCAGAACTGAAAATCTGTCAACTAGTCTTACCAAGTGTCATTGTACATCTTACTAGGGGACGTCACGCGGTTTCACCCGCGTAGTTCCCGTTCCCTTGGGAATACAGGGATAAAAAGTAGCCTATGTCACCCGGGGATAGTGTAGCTTCCCAACGGTGAAATAATTTTTCGAATCGGTCCAGTAGTTTCGGAGCCTATTCGTTACAAACAAACAAACAAATCTTTTCTCTTTATAATATTAGTGTAGATTACCAAGTATTACATTAATGCTAATGAAGAGATGCTAACTAAAATACTGGCATTCAGCTGCATTCCGTTAGACTGGAAGTCGACCCCTGATGATGAAGAACTTTAATTTACACTATTTCAAAATAAAATATTACCTTTAGTCGTATTTTAATATGGCTCTAACAAAACCAATCTCCTTGACAATACACCCCTAACTGTATACACAGTATACACACCTAACTTTGCTTACCTATAAAGTGACAGCAAACGTCAGATCAAGTCTAGGTAATAGGTATATAGCCCAAAACTGTCGTGGACAAGTTATGGCGGTTATTATCTCCGGGATATTGCTTGTCTATCGCTGCTTGATCTGTGATGTGTTCTTATTGGCACCTTTTGATTTGTGCCAGTTTTTGTGGGTAATATTATAAGTTACTAAACAACTTAGGATGACATTAAGTACACTATTTTATGGTAAGAAAAGCCTGTAAAGACGTTAGATGGAATACAAATATTACTAGATTCCTGTGGGTGTCTTTCGGTCTTTCCTCTGTGAAATTAACCATAACAAACAGGAAAGGCACCTACAGAGATTAAAACTCTTATTACGACTTGCATAGTAAATTGTGTTTAGACTGTGCTTATTACTTGTGTTAAAAAGGGATGGGCAAAACCAGTCTACACTAAAAAATTCATAAAAACACATTTCGCAAAAATATGAGGCATGCAAAATTGATTGCTAAAATAACAAAATAACAAATTAACAAAACCAAATAAAAAGAAAAAACATTTTACAACAATCAAAGGATCGAATCTTAAAAAAAAACAACGTTGATTGGTCGAACTTTCAAAAATCGAAAAAAATATAACGAAAAAATACCGGCACTGATCAGGAGTGACCTCAAATATATAAAAAAAAAATAGAAAAAAAAACACGTTCTGAGAGTAATTAAATCGTTTTCACGCTTGCGGGTCAAAATAATTGATTTTATGACCAATCCTTCGTGTTCCACAGAAATTTTTACTACCATAGCTGGGCTGTGGATAAAACATTTGTGTGTTTCATAGTTCCGGCATTTGTAATCGGAAAACTATGAGGATTTATTATGATTAGAGGATATTTTATTATCTAATTGGTTTCTTTTTTATGAATTGTCTATACTCGACATCTAGCTATTATGCCAAAACTCTGCATTGAGTTTATTTTCTTCCCTCAATTCTAGAAGCTTTAATATTTGAAAATTAAAATAGTCAGCAAGATTCGGGGTTTACTACCCAAGCCAAGACATTAAAGCGATGCATTAATGTTGATAAATGATGAGTGAGAGGAAAGCCAAAGAAAAGAGGAATGGATTATGTGAAGAATTAATGAAAAGAAAGGAGTAAACCATACCCTAACAATAACAGGTTAAGAAGAAGAAAATGTGTTACGCCGATGATGATGACTACCCAAGCCAAGGTGTTTCGGATGTGTAAAATAACACTAATTTAGTCCCTTCAGATAATATTATCGTAGTATCGCCTACTCATGCAGGCTATTTTAATCCTTATTTTACCGTTATCCACCATTGAATACTACCAAGATCGGTCGCAAGAGGAACCAACCTCCCATACATCCCGTCTGACCCGTTCTAGTGAGTCATTTCCAACATTTATTTTGCATTAAGTACATACATTCTGTTATATTTACGCTTTTACTGTTACGTGGTAGGTAGACAGGCATAAAGTTTTTTTTTTTTAAATGGTTGGATTTTTTTGAAAAATTTATTGAAAATGATCGCTTTTTTACAGGCGGTTTTTGATTAAGTTAGTGAAAATACGAGAGCAGGAGGTGGAAAGAATAATGGAAGTCGTAAGAGGTCTTTACCCAGCTATGGAATGATACAAGTTAATATTGGGTAGGCACCCAAAAAATTAAATAAACTGGATACCAAGAGATAGGTGGGTGGAGGGTTTTACTCAGCTGTGGTGTGTACCTCCATTAAATATATTCCAAAAATAGACATATCATAATAAGTACTAATTAAATACTTCGATATCTCGTTATTCACTCATATTTTCTTAACACGAGCACAAAAACAAACAATAAACTCAACTTTGACAGAATTTCCATTTTCAAAAATAAACTTCGTAAACAAAATCAAGAAACTTTGCGTAGTTTTAATTACTTACTTAATTACGACTTTGGATGTTTCGAGAAGTTTCTAATTACACAGGACAGACAGACAGTAAGAAACTATTAGATATTCTGTATTTCTGTGAATTGAAGAAATGTTGCTAGTTTTGTTTCAGTTTTCCGGAATCTTATGGAAAGTTTCCTATTGAATTATTATAGAGTAGCTTATGCTCGCGGCTTCGACGGTCGATAATACCCCACGGGGTCGTACAGAAAAGAAAAGTATCCTATGTGTTAATTCTGATTATAAACTGTGTGCCAAACACAACAATCTACACTAAAATTATGAAGAGGGAAGATTTGTATTTTTGTGTGTATTTTTTCAAATATTTTTTACCATTAGAAAGCTACATTCACCCTGAGTAGCGTAGGCTACTTTTAATCCCTGTATTCGCACGGGAACGGGAACTATGCGGGTGAAACCGCGTGACGTCCGCTAGTATAAACATAAAGCTATTTGGTTTTTCCACCAGGAGTTTCTTAGTAGTCTGGAGTTTGCTTTCGTTCCCGTTACATGGGCTGCTCTCCAAACAGTGAAGGAAAACATCGTGAGCAAAAATGAAAGTCAAAAAATTCAAAGACATGTTCTGAAATCTACTAACGCGCACGGGCCCGCCCGCGTGGTCGATTATAGCATTTATAGCCCATTCTTTCTGCTAGAGAGGAGACCTGAGTCCCAGCAGTGGGAACATTATAGGATGATGATGATGATGATGATGACGTAAGACTTAAATATAACTTGCGAAATGTAGGTGTAGGTACATATCCTTAACCCTCCGAAGATTGATACACTAACTTCTAATCTAAAACAATCTTAAAGCCTCTGACCTCTCAAGAAGCGTGTAACAAAAATTCATTAACACTAAACAGAATAGTTTTCGTGATTAATCCGGTGACCTTAGCTCGAGAGGTTCATAAAAACAGTGTTCTATTCATAATTATTAGTAGGAAGGTAGAATGATAAACAGATAAGGGTCCAAGGACGTGTGAGGTGTCTCCTATTGTATGGTAATGTACGGACAGAAGACGTAGGGTGACAAGGTGGGGTGATGATTGCAGGATAGTTTTTTGCTGGACAGGTGAAAATATTTCTGCGAGAAAAATTGTGTTATTGTTTTTTTTTAACTTCATTAAGTTTCGGACATGACATAGCCGTATCTATAAGTGTAACTTAGTAAAAGATAGGCATAATTATTAGTTTTTAAATCAAACGGTATTAGTAATATAGAGTGAATAGGTTTACTGTTGATCATCACCATCACTGTCTTGGTGTTTGAATACGATTTTAAAACAGAGCGGAGTAATTTTAAACTTTAATTCAGAATGCTTTTGTCAGAAATTTATTTCATTTGATCACAATACAAGAAAGTTTCGTTATTTTTGTTAATCAGTTATGTAGATGATATTGATGAGAAGACTTTATGGTTTTCGGAGCAGTATTTTTTGCTCCCAACAATTTTTTTTTTCTATTATTGAGTTTAAAACAATTACATTTTTGTTTGATTGCAAAATCCGATAAAACGATTCTCTCAACTTACATAACAGAAATCTGGACCTTGATCTTTCTGCTCAAACTGGACTTTTTATAATTTCACACACTTCACACACAATCTCGCCATCAATCAATGTCCCGTATTTCACAACTTCATGGTCACTGTTCGTCTCGGCGTTTGGTTTAGTAGGTAGCGGTAGGAAAGACAGATAAAAACTCGTTGCGTTTGCGCAGCCGGTGCCAAGGGAAAACGTGGTACTTAGTGCTACTTTCACGCTTTTAGCGCTGATGGGTAAGCAGTGGCAGAGCCTGTGTCTTTGAAATTGAGTCAAAATTGTTGAATTTGAAAAGTTATTTTTTTTTGTAATTTGAGTAGGTATCTATTAAAGAGGAGCTATTATAACAGGCACTCGGGTGAATCTTTAGGGTAAGCCGCGCTTACCTAGGTTTTTCTGTGGATGGGTGACGACCCATACGCACTGAGTTTCCTTCATGCCTCGGAAAGCACGTTAAGTCGTTGGTCTCGGCTGTCAATTAATTGTACATCTTTGACAGTCGTCACAGGTAGACAGTGACCTGAAAGTCCACCAGTCTTACCACGGAATATCGCGTAATAATCCAGTACTAACTGGGTTTTGGAGGTTAGATAGATAGGCAGTCGCTCCATGTGAAGTCTAGTATTCAGCTGCGTCCAGTAAGACTAGAAGCCAACCCCAACATTTGGAAAAGGCCAGGCAGATGATAAGGTTTTAAGGGTTATGTGGAAATTATGTTTTTCTACTCCTCCGCTATTCTTTATTGTTTCATTTTGTTGCGGGATCCAAGACAGTTGAATCGTTTCTCTGGAACTTCGTCGAGCTTCATTGTCTCGGCGCTTTTCTTGTGGTCGCCACTGTTGATTCTGGCTTACAGGAGTTACAGTGGTTTGGGAATAGTGTGGCGGGCTTGTCCCAATGAATAGATTATAACGTTTGCTTTCTAAAATGTAGGCACAGTAACCTACATAAAATAGTAACAGTTCTTTAGGTCACCTGCGGTTGCTTTAGTTTTTGCAAAAGATCAACATCAAATTAAGTTTACATTTAAAACTAACATGTATAATCACACCTTGCTATTAAGAATGTTGCCAATAAATAAATTTCCTTTAGCACACACTACCCAACAAGTTTCGATCACAAAAAACAGTACTTTATTAACATTTTTATTGGAAAACTTGTTACGTTCGCTGTACACGCAAAAAGTGACAGAATATATCTTTGGATCTCTGTGATCGGTTCAGTAATTAAAATTGTGCTTTAATTATATGTAAATAGAGTCGGAATTGAGTTGTAGTGTCAGTTTAATGGAATTAACTTCATTTTATTTTGCCCTTAACGGGATGGACAAGCACTTTACCTGCAATTGCTTGTTTTTTGAATTTAACATCAGTAAAAGAGCCACTGTATATTCAATCTAGGGTAGGAATGTACCGCAAAAACAATCTCTAAGATCAATAGATAAATTTCTCATCTTATATCTTGCCCTTAACCCAATTCTTTCAAACTTTTCGAGCGTTATTTACTAGAGACTGTCCCCCAAAACGCCCACCCTTCGACACTTCCTAGTGTTTTAGCTGGAAAGAAGAAGTGGCGGAACAAACTCCCCAGCAACATATGCAACAATAGACAGACGCAACGACTCCTAGACGACATATCGTATAAACTAACTACGATGACATTTGTACACATAATTACATAATCTATGCTGATTCAAACTAAACGTTGACTACCTCTAATTCACAGAAAACTAACCCTTATCTTCCTTAAAATAGGGTTTATTTAAAAGTAATAAAACTTCATAAGGACGTCAGCCTACCCACATAGACTCCATTTATCAACCAAACATGGTTTTGTCGTGTACCGTACTATCGCGAGCCTAAGGAATGTATTACAAAATGTAAAATGGATGAAAACATTGTATAAATTAAAAACATTTAATTTAATGCTTTGTGATGATTCTTGTCTGATTAATGACTTCGTTTACATGTTTGCATTAAAGTGCTGGATTTTTTAAATATGTAATATCATCATTATAGAGCTCGTGGCTAGAAACAACCGCTGGGATCAATCTCCAGGTTAAGCCCCGCTTGCCTAGGTCGGTTTGTGAATGGGTGAACATCCTTTATTTACCGAGTTACATCCGTGCCTCGCAAAGCACGTTAAGCTGTTGGTCTCGACTGTCATCTGTAGATCTTTGAAAGTCATTACAAATTGTCAGTAGTCCGTAAGTCTGAGAACTAGTCTTACCAAGGAGTTTTGTATAACTTATTAACTGGGTTGGGAAGTCATGTGATTTGCCGGTATTTAGATGCATCTGGTTGAACTGGAAGCCGACTCCAAACATAGTTGGGAAAACCTAGGCAGATAACGTATTATCATCAAAGGTTTTCTACTCTGTGACACCTAAACGGATGTCTAAATAAAAGTACTGAAAAATGCACTCTCTTAGATGACCCCTAATCTTCATGAAAATGAACAAAAGTATAAAAAAACTTTTCTGAACCAAAAAAACTTCATTTACCGTTACAATACAGTGCCCTTATTACATTTGTTTGTCAAAATTAAAAGGAAAGATATCAAAAATTACCATTTTTACGATTACATCACTAGAGTTATGCTCCACTGAAAGATGAGCGAGGTGTCAGCTGAGCGGAGCGGAGCTGTGTCCTTCTGAGCGTTCATGATCGGTTTAAGCAATCGTAAAGTACTTGGATGTAGGCCTGTTACTTGCAGTGCATTCAAGGTTGATGTAGAAATCTCTGCGTTTGACGTTTATTTATTTGATCTTAGAGAAAAACTTTATGGTTCTAAGTAAATTAGTTAAAGAGTGCATAGGATGATAAATAAGTAACAATATAAATCACGACTGTAGTCCCCGAAGGCTTAGCCAGAGGTGCCCGTCGTAGCTGCGGGATGTTGTAAGAGATACCGCGGCCTTGGCATATAGGGCTAAGAAGGAACATGGGTGGTTTTTAGTCAGTAGAAGTCTGACACTCCCTTTCGCTCTGCCCAAGAGCACTGACTGACAAGAGCATTGAGCGATGACTTTCCACCCGTCAAATAAAAAAAAAAGAGGTGTACTTACCTAAAATGGTATATCAACATTACGGTTTTCCTTCAACGAAGCACGTGATAAAATTAAATATTAATAAAATGTAATCTTAAAATTGTCTTGAAACAATTAGACCGCATCCTTAGTATGTGTCTTATCCTAAATCTGACAACATTACAGATACACTAGTCCTAGATCTTATTACAAACAATTAAAGAGTTAAGTTGCGTAAACCGAACGCATTTACATTTTTGTGATTGTTCTTTTAAAGGTATACACGGTATTATTTTTTAAAGATAATTTTTATTGATCATGTAAACTAATTACTTTTAAATAACTTAATGTAGCAATTAAATTAAGTAATAAAATGGCTTGTATAAAATTAATACATCTACAAGTTATTAATATCTGCTTTTTGCAATAACATTTTATGACCCAAGCTTTAAGCTTTTAATCCTTTAAATGAAACCTAACAGCTTTAAAGTATAAACTATCTGAGTTAAAACCTAATGTCAAAACACTTATAACGTTTTGTATCAGAACTTGAAGTTAAATGTTATATTAACATTAATATGTAACAGGTTCAGTTCCAAGCTTAGATCTAATTCCAATAGTAACAAGATATTATATTTTTATGAACATACTTATCATATTTTTAATCTTAACTTATCTAAATAATGCCATTTTTGTTATTACGATAAAAACAAGCGTCAAAATTTTGAGCCACTTTAAAACATATTTTTAGAGATGCTGTGTTAATATTTCAAAATAGCATCAGTACAGAAAAGATTATCACGTCAGCATTGTTGGTTCTTGGCCTTGACTGACCAGGGTTTACTTACTTATTTTATTCTTTCCGAATAATAAAGAAAGAAAGCATATTCCCTTTCAATAATATCTTACGATAAATCTTCGTAACACCACGTCTTGTGCCCCGTCAGTAAGTCATATCATCGCGACAGGCGGATGTCGGGTGGCACAAAAACCGTTCCGCACTAGCGGCTGCCAGTCAAAACATTGTGCCAAAAGTACCAGGCTTGGAGATTCTATAGGAGGTGTCATGGAGACTTCTTTGTTAGAGGAATATGACTGTATCAGGGATAAAGGTATAGCAGGCGTCTTTAGCTTGTAATATTTTAGAAGTGAGGCTAGTTAAACCAAGATTGCAGATGTTTTAGGAGATGTATTTGTAGAAGATGTATTACATCTTAGCAGGAGCCTTTAGCTTTTATGAAGAAGTTTGGCCAATAGGGGATCGGACAAAAATAACTAATTAGCCCGTCAGATAGATTTCCAAAAAAATATTGGACACGTATTTTTTCTTTTTTCACAATAACAAAAAATGAAGACGATACAGTGAGTGCTTCGAAAACTCGTAAACTCTTCGAAAACGTCACATGATATAATAGTACATTTTTTGCCTACCAATGACGTTACAACCCCCCCCCCCCCCACTCATGATCTTTGACGCGTCTTATCTTCGTAATTTTTTATTAATTTGATAAAACAAAAAACACGTATCCAATATTTTTCGATAATCTAACTGACGGACTTATTAGAATCATATTTTTTTGACTCAATCCGATCTCCGATTGTATCAGGTTTCAAGATATTATAGGAGGTATTACTGCACAGTTGCACATTATTTTGTTAAAGAATCATAGACGTACAGCAGTAGAAGGTGATTTGAATGAAGTCTTCAAATGTTCCATAATTTTAGAGATGATTAGTAGTTACTTGACTACGTGTACCAGGTTTTATAGGAGGTGGAGGAGACTGTTTTGTTAAGGAATTATGAATTTCATGACTGAACCCGGGGTTGTTTTATTGAAACAAGCCATCACACCATGCCCAAACCACTGTAACTCCTGAAAGCCAGAATCAATAGTGGCGACCACCAGAATAGCGCCGAGTCAATGAAGGTCAACGAAGTCCCAGAGAAACAATTAACTGTCTTAGATCCACCAACGAAATTAAAAAAAAAAGAGAATAGCGGAGTAGTAGGAAAAACATAATTTCCACTTCACATCACATAAGACGTACAAAGGTTCAAAGAAAAGCAGGAAAAGATATGAATGAGGATTCTGAGGATGTTATAATTCGCTGTGATTTGCGTTCTGTAACCGCTGCCTACCCCAAGGGAAAAAGCCTTGAGCACAATGTACATACACAATACATATCATATATGAATGTACCAAGATAAGTGTTGAGAGGTAATAATGTACTAAAATTGAAGGCTTTCGTTGAAATTTGAAAAGTTCTATGTTCGAGATTGCCTCAAAAGTACCAGGGTCGCCGAATCACAAGGAGTTGTAACGAAGTCTACTGTGTTAGAGACTTGTGATCTCATACTTTTGTTCTGGCAGTCCTTTGTGTTTGATGACCACCTGTTGATTTGTTGAACTACTGGTATGACAGGAATCTTTGAACGGAAGTATAGGTACTTTATGTAGCTTTGTAGAAGGCTTACCAGGCATATGAGTAATGGTTAGGTACTGTCCCTTAGATTCAACCGTTTACATGGAAACGGATCATTATCAGAGTGCTGAGACACTTAGAGGACGTTAAGGTCCAGCTTTCGTGATAGTATTCGTCATATTCTAGAAGCAGTTTAAAATGAAATATCATCATAATCCCACCCTTATCTCATGTCAGTTCGGGTCGGCGTAACACGTTTTGTCTTTCCATTATCTTCTCTAAACTGTCACATTATCATTTTCTTCATTTATTTATATCATTTTTCATATACCTACTTCCTCCATTTCTATGGTCTTCCTCTCCCTCTCCATTTACCAACATTTATATTGAAAAAAAAATCGATTGATACAAAGCAAAAATAAAATATGGTAAAACTGCAAATCCATAATATTATACATTGTCTTTATTGGTGACTAGCGGACGTCACGTGGTTTCACCCGCGTAGTTCCCGTTCCCCTGGGAATACAGGGATAACATGTCGCCTATGTCACCCAGGGATAGTGTAGCTTCCCAACGGTGCAAGAATTTATCAAATCGGTTCAGTAGTTTCGGAGCCTATTCGTTACAAACAAACAAACAAACAAATCTTTCCTCTTTATAACATTAGTGTAGATTCTTCAAAAGGGTAAAATTGCGAGGATCGCAGCAAGTGATGATCTATAGTTTCTGCTTACCCTCATGGGAAACAGGCCTGAGTATACCCAAGACAAAATAACATGATAAAAACCGCAGAATGAGACCTACACTATCGAAGTAAACTAGGTTTTTGCGTTTTATATTTTATTGGTTTATCACGAGGTTGAGTCAGCTTCGTCTCAGTGATGCTGGGCTCTAGATGCATTCATTAAAGCAGGAAAATATTGTAGGGTCGGCACGATAGTGGCTTCTAACTGTTCAAGTCCCACGCACGGAGAAAAAACCTTGGTTTGTCCCTAGCATTGATACCACTCGGGGCTGCGGGTTGTTAGAAAGACATACCGCGGCTTCGACACAAAGGGCTAAGAAGTAACATGGGTGGTTTTTAGTCAGTAGAAGTCTGACACTCCCTCCCTACCGCTCTGCTCTGAGTGGGAGGAGTCATTTGATGGTTTTCCAACCTCCAAACAAAAAAGGAGGGAGAACCATTGATGAATAGGATTTTAAGTTGATTTCTTTTACTGGAAAAAACACAATAATTATCATCATCTCAGGACGTCCACTGCTGGACATAGGCCTCCCTCAAGTGTCTCGCATCCAGTGGATCCCCGTAACTTTCACCAGGTCGTCGGCCGCCCTAGTAGAAGTCCTTCCAATGCAACGTCTTCCGGTTCGTGGTCGCCACTCCAGAACTTTTCGGCCCCACCGGCCATCCGTTCTGCGAGCAATGTGCTCTGCCCATGCCTCTTAAGTTTGGCTTATCTGTTGTTAAGCTAATATTTATTGATTTATTAGCATGACTAACATTCCTCTTATAAAATAAAAACCATTGACCCAGATTTTCACCTTTGAAATTTAAAATAACAAAGTCACCAAAAAAACATTCAACAACATTTTTTGCTGTCCTTACAAGTCACCACGGTGACTTATCATGTCTGTAAGTGTGTGTGTGTGTGTGTTTATATCTACTAAACTGTCGAAGTGTGTCCGTTTCCTGTAATTATACGCGTCTTATAATATACTAGTTTACTTACTGCATATTGTAAATACATGCATAATATTATGTATCTAATATTCGAGTTACTGGAGAGACTTAAAAATATCAAGGAACTGCATCAAAATTGGTTTATGCGTTTGAAAGTTATGATGCCACAGGTGGACATATGTCATCATCCTCCTAGCAATCTAATCTAGCATCCTAACAATTCCATTGCTGGTTAAGGGTCTCTCCAATCGCTCGCCACTAAACTCGATTCTCGGCAATAGGGTAATAATTAGTCCGTCAGATAGATTTCCAAAAAAATATTGGACACGTGTTTTTTCTTTTTTCACGTAAGCAAACAATGAAGACGATACAGTGCTTTGAAAACTCGTGTGACATCATATTCTAAGACATTAGCATAGCATTTTTACCGGTCAATGATGTCACAAACCCCCACTCAAATCTTTGACGCGTTCTATCTTCGTCATTTTTATTGATTTGATAAAACAAAATATACGTATTCAATATTTTTCGATAATCTAACAGACAATCCACAGAGCCATATGGACATAGACAAACTAAACTTTCCACTCTTTAAGTTCTCATTCATCAGCATTTTCAAAAAGAACCTGCTATACACCAAATAAATTAAAAAAAAAACACTGGCAGACAATTAAGGTAAAGATCTACCATATATATATCTAGAAAATTACGAAAATTACAGACTTTTTTCTTATGAAGAGCAGTTTAGTCTTTGGTCTACTTCGTGTGCTTGGTTCCGAACCAGGTATAGATCTACAGTTTTTATGCTGCCCGACTTGGCTTTAAGAGTACATGCCAACGAGAAATATTCATAAGGCATGCTGGTTTCCTCATTTAAAATACACACATGAATTTGAAAAATCAAAGGTATGTGTCAGTTCGAACTCCAAACTCGAGGCGGGAGACCTATGACTTGTCAGTCGACGATCACAGATCAAGGCTATCACAGCTTTAAACCCTAGTGTTTCAAGCTCGGACGGTCAAACACATAAATTTTCTTCATGTTTCCCAATAGGTTATTTCGCCAAAAAAATCTTATGAGTCCGTCAGTTAGATTATCGAAAAAAATTGGATACGTGTTTTTTGTTTTATCAAATTAATAAAAAATTAAACGAAAATAAAACGTGTCAATGATCATGAGTGGGGGCTTTTGACGTCACTTTGTGGGTAAAAAAGTACTCACCTTGTGACGTCACACGACTTGACACGACTTTTCGAAACACCATCGTCTTCATCTTTTGTTTACGTGTAACAGGAAAACATACATGTCGATTATTTTTTGGAAATCTGTCTGACGGACTACCTAATGACATTTTGGTGAAATACCCTATTTTTCTTGATGAATTGCGAGATACTTACTACCTTTTATATTTGATAGAACATAGCGTTGTTGCCTTCTCTAGGTACACACCGGCCTATATACATAGTGTCTATGTATAAGTACATAGCTAGGTACTATACCTAGTAGGTTAACGATTACGTCATTTCCTCTGGATTTTCCGTACCATACACCTGCTTCTGTATTGCTTATATTTATAAGTATGTTGTGTGTTTGTTTTGTTACGATCTTTATCGGAGACTTTGTTTTTTTTAATGAATCAAAAATGAATAAAGAGGTTATTAGTATCGAGTACTTATCTGCCTAGTTAGAAAAGAGCACTTTTCTATTGGAAAATTAATGATAATAAAAATGGCACAGGCTAGATTCACAGGTGCTCCTATTTTTTTCAAACCCGTTATCTCTAGACATATTCATGTTCTGCTCGCCACTGAGCCACTCTTCATTTAAATGGAAACTTGTATGTGACGTAGAGGAAGCAACCACTTCTGCCAATTCCAAATACATCACCAAGATTGATAGCCACAATATAACTTAAATCATCTGATTACGAATTCGCGATTAGAAAACCTACCATCAATACACGTTCCAGCATTCTTTAAAAACGCCTTTTGCGTAACTTAGCGAAAAGGACAGCTATAGTGATAACACGCGACAGAGCGAGACAAAGCATGCCGGCGCTACTTCAAGGCAATCAACGTTTACTTATAATCCGCTTTCCAACAACGACACAGAGACGAATTCGGTGTTCGGATCATAAAAGAGTGTCGACACAGTGTTTGGACACACTAACTCTGTGTCGAGAGTTCGAAAGCCGGTCGCTCGCCGTTTTCTTGATTTCCAAGTATTTGTTAGTAACTTCTTTTCTTTTATGAACTCCTGGTACACGATATGTAGAAATATCCTTTTGTTGAGAAAATTCATTGTCCTTTTTTGACCGACCGTGGCGATTTTAGAAGGGGGGTTATGATTTATTCATATTTTTATCTACAAGTATATTATGTATATAAATCAATCTTCAGTTTAAGCCACGCTTGCCTAGGTTTGTCTGTGGATGGGTGACCACCCATTATATGTATACCGAGTTTTCTCCGTGCCTAGGAGAGAACCTGTATCGTATTACCAAGTACTAATTGGGTTGTGGAGGTCAGATGAAAATACTGGTATTACAACTTATCCCAACATAGTTGTGAAAAGTTAGTATCACCTAAAACGCTCTACATTTGGAATTAAATCTTTGGATTTTGCATAATGTCAACCAGTTGTCAACATCGTAAAATCAATATGGCTGCCGCTAAATCAATTTTCTGTTTAGACCAGTATTTTAATTTGTTAAGGTAGGTACTTTGTTGAAGGAGGAAAAGGCTTATTCATAGTTCGAAGGATTTATTTATCATAGTCCTTAAAAGTGACATAAAATCTAGGATTTCCAAAATATTATACACTAGGTGTTGCCAGCGGCTTCGCCCGCTACAACTCGAAAATTATCCCACGTGAAGATAAAATCGGGATAAAAACTATCCTATGTGTTAATCCAGGTTATAACCTATCTGTGTACCAAATTTTATCCAAATCCGTTCAGTAGTTTTTGCGTGAAAGAGTAACAAACATCCATCCATTCATACAGACATGCTCACAAACTTACGCATTTATAATATTAGTAGGATAGTAGGATGTCGCAGTCGCCATCAATGAGGCGCAAATGCGCGTTGAACTTGTGGTGGTGGGTTTGAATCCCGGGTTGGGCAAATTTTTGTTGGGGTTTTCCATCAGGAATGGCTCAGTGTGATAGCATTAGGCTCGCCCCCTATTAGGTAGGTACACCTCTGCCTAACGCTTCGGGGATTGCAGTGATGTTATAAGTATTATACAGGGTGTCCAAGAACCTGGCGTCCAACTGGATTCCCACGATGCCCCAAGTTCTAACAGTACTCAGAAAAATATTTTAAAAAATCCACCCCATGTACTTACAGAATTATACTGATTTCAAAAAAAAAGGGGAAATGAGCACCCTGTGACATACTTTTGAATGCTGTGACTGCTAATGCTGATAATTTCGATATTTCTTGGAGGTTTTGTAATCTAGGGTATTGCTGTGTCTAAATAGAATGTAAAAATAAAGTACTTATTGTACCATTTTAAAATAAAATATTATTTTAACTAAAGGTGATATGGAAAACTATTGAATTTCGCAACTTTGACCGACTGTAGTGTAAAAAAAATGTACCAAAATAGTATGGCAAGTGACGTCAAATTTTGACGCGTTTATTCCTCTTTTTAAAAAGGTATAATACTTACACATTAATTTGAAAAAAAAAATTTTTGATAATATTTTTACTCAACAACCCAATTTTTACGATGTCTTACAGAATTCTTAGAAAGAAAAATTTACGACGAATTGAATCTAACCTCTAAAGAATTACTATTGTATGCTCATAAAAATAACAACAGGCCTCTCAAAAAACAGGTTAGACCGTAAGGGACGGTATGTGCATGCATCTCACCATAGTGATTCGTTATTACAACAGGAGGGAGCAAGACAGAAACTATCTTTGCGATTTGCTGGTTCTTCTTTATGGTACCCCATTATTCAGGTAAGAGTGAGGGAGAAAAAGGTTAGAGGTGCGAGTGAGATAGATAGTGACGCTATCTGGGATCGTGCTATTTAGGATAACAGTACGGTCAGTACGCGTCACTGCCTCCTGCCGTTACTACGCACCTCTCTCTTATTGTTACCATTGATCACGTACTACGATTTAAAGCTTTGTTTATTGGACTCGATTACTCTTTGTGCTCTGGACTTTGAAACGAACTCTTTACGACGACCTTTGCCTGTGTTTGGACAGTTTGTGTTTTGTGTGTGCTACCATGGCGACCTACACTCCGCAAGAATACGCAAATATGCACTACATTTATGGAGAATGTAGAGGTAATGGACGAGCTGCAGCGAGACTTTACAGAGAAAGGTATCCGAGGGCTACGCGATATCCCGACCATCGAGTTTTCATTAATGTGCACAGATCACTATGTGACGGGCGGTTCCCCAATCAAGTAGCTGGTGAAGGACGACCCGTAAATGACTTCATACGCGATGAAGTTTTAGAGGCGGTGTCGGCAAATCCAAGCATCTCTGTGCGAGGAATAGAAGCTGATACGGGGATACCGAAGAGCACAGCACACAGTATTCTCCAAAAAGAAGAATATCATCCGTACCACGTACAGCGAGTGCAAAGTCTTTTACCTCGAGACTATCCGAGCCGAGTCGCGTTTTGTGAAACAATCCTGCAAAAACATCGAGAAGACGAAAACTTTATCGACAAAATTTTGTGGTCAGATGAATCAACATTTAAGAAGGATGGCTACATGAACCTACACAACTTGCACGAGTGGCATGTGGAAAATCCGCACTTGATGCGAGAAGATAGATCCCAGTACCGGTTCAAAGTGAACATGTGGACCGGTATTCTCTGTGGGAATATTATTGGTCCATTTGAGATGCCCGAGAATTTGACTGGCGAATCATATTTAAATTTTCTTCAAAATGATTTGCCAAACTTACTAGAAGAGACCCCACCAGATATGTGGTTCCAACACGACGGCTGTCCAGCACATTTTCGCGTATCCGTTAGAGAGTTTTTGGACGAGCAATACCCGAACAGGTGGATTGGGCGATCAGGAACAATCCCGTGGCCAGCCCGCTCACCTGACTTAAATCCGCTGGATTTTTTTTTCTGGGGAACTATGAAGGAGCTCGTTTATGCGAAGCCCATTAATGACATCGCTGACCTTCGTGAGAAGATAACACAAGCAGTGCAGGTGATACGTCAAAAAAGTTACTCGCGAAACATAAAGCGGTCCTTTTTAAGGAGAGTGAGAGCTTGTATTGCCGCGGGTGGTCAACATTTTGAACATTTATTGTAATAAAATATCTTTAAACTAACATTCTTTGCTTTTATTCTACTGGGAACCCATCTACCTGTGTGTATTTCCTTCTTGCTCACTCTTGGAACCGAAGTAAATAATAGTAGTAACATAACAGTTTCTAAGATAAGAAAGGGTCCGACAGTTACCGTTAGTAGGTAGGCACTTCGTAAAAATTGGGTTGTTGAGTAAAAATATTATCAAATTTTTTTTTTTTCAAATTAATGTGTAAGTATTATACCTTTTTAAAAAGAGGGATAAACGCGTCAAAATTTGACGTCACTTGCCATACTATTTTGGTACATTTTTTTTACACTACAGTCGGTCAAAGTTGCGAAATTAAATAGTTTTCCATATCACCTTTAGTTAAAATAATATTTTATTTTAAAATGGTACAATAAGTACTTTATTTTTACATTCTATTTAGACACAGCAATACCCTAGATTACAAAACCTCCAAGAAATATCGAAATTATCAGCATTAGCAGTCACAGCATTCAAAAGTATGTCACAGGGTGCTCATTTCCCCTTTTTTTTTGAAATCAGTATAATTCTGTAAGTACATGGGGTGGATTTTTTAAAATATTTTTCTGAGTACTGTTAGAACTTGGGGCATCGTGGGAATCCAGTTGGACGCCAGGTTCTTGGACACCCTGTATAATTATTTTTTTTGGGTGGTGTGCAATCAGCAAATAACCCCTCACACTCTTGGGTAGAGCGGAAGGGAGTACCAGACTTCTACTAACTGGAAACCACACAGGTTCCTTCTTTCCCCCTTTGTGTCGAGGCCGCGGTATCTCTTTCAAACAACCCGCAGCCCATCTATATTTTCACTTAAAATTAGAAAACGTACAGTTATATACCCAGTCGTCCTTCCATATTCTACAATTATTAATTTACATTAGTTAGTAAAATCTAACTGGATATTCCACATGAATTAATTATTACTGCTAATAATTTGTTTAAACATTAATGTATTCAAGAATTTAAGGCTTGTTATATGACCTAAATTACTAGGAATAGTGTTACGAAAACATAGGTTTCTAGTCAGTAGTATTGTGTATATGCGTTGATAAATTTAATGATTTATGATCAACAGTCTAGCTATAGTTTAAGAAGGAAATTGGCCGTCTACTGATTTAGAAGTAGCTTTAGTTACTAAAATATAAGCTATCTGCCAGGTAAATAACCGTCAAAATCAGTCCAACTGTTTCGGAGATTAGCCGATACAAACAGACAGACACAAGATTTTTTAAAATGATTTCAAACGCATTTAGCAAAAAGCTGTTATTTAGAAATAACGAACAGGCACTTCATATTTATTTGTATGTATAGAGTCTAGGACCAGTATAAAAGGGCGTTAGTTACATCATAAATATTAAAAATTCTTTTTTATACTTCAATGTCAACAGACCAGATAAGCCATCTATCAATTTCCTTTAATAGACCTCAAAATAGCTATACAGCTGCGCCATTCTTTTAAAAGCTACCTAGACACTATTAATAAAAATATTTGTGCATAAGCTCAGAGCGCATATCGGGGGCGGTCGCCTTATTATTTATTAATTTTCGCATCCCATAAGGTGGTACTTACAGACACATTCACACCCATACAGGGATTCTGTTACACCGTAGCAAGCGACCGAATGTAGATGACGGAATGTTGGATGGATGATACAAAAAGTAGCATGTTTATGGATAAGTCATGCTTTTTTTCTTGATGTTGTGGTTGAATTATGTTATTTAATTTTTATATTTTTATATGTGGTTGTAGAAGTTTTATAGCTTTGATTGAGAGTATTCTAGTATTCAAAGACTTTCTAAGGCAGGGTGTGAGACTAGACGGAAAAAAGTGGTCGTGAATTTCAGTGGCATGTACGCTAATGATATGAGAACTTGTCGTTAAATCAACTTTCATATAAGGTTTTCACTTTTGAAGTTTTCTTCGATGTCCATTACTGTTCAAAGTTCACGATTGAATCTCTCTTAGTCGTTCACTCTTAACAGAGTGGTCGATGGTCATGGAGGTCAACACCACAGCGGTCACAGCCTTCATGATCCCTTTCCACAGATCTCTTTCTCTATTGGCTGCATTGTGAGTACATTCTGCCAGAGAGATCATGGTGACAAATTTGATGGAGTCAGCCCATCGGGTTGGTGATCGACTCTTCCTTGAATCACCGAACGCTCCATAGACGCATTGTTGTGGGTAACGTGTCCAAAGAATCTGAGGATCCGTAGTTGCATAAGCGATGACAGTCTCTGTTTCATATTGCGTTCTTTGAGAATTGACATGATAGCCCGATGAGCGGTTCAGCCCAAGATTGAATATTAAGTCATAAAATGATATAAGGTTTTATTTCCATGTTACACTTAAGTGTAAAAGGCAGCCGAAGGTTACAACGACTGGGTGTGGTCATCATATTTATTAAAATCTCTTCATTGCAGAGAAAAAAAATATCATTTTATCGCGACGGGTAGAAATGCTTGTTTATATTAACTATTTGAATAATACCTTTGGAATGTAAGTAATTAATAAATTTAAAAAAAAATACGATTTCAAACACAATTTACCCAAACAATTGTTGGTGATTAAAACCGGAAAAATGTCGTAAAGAAACCTGAGGGCAACAAGAGATGGTGAATAGTGGAGCTCCAGATCTCTGGACAGGTTTGTAGAACCCGAAAGTCTGACATCCAGTCTTACCTGACACATGTGTAATACTGCATGGTACTCAGCTGGAAATGTTTGGCAGCTGATGATGTCACCATCAAGTGAGCAAGCGTGGTGATCGTTAAGGATGTTAACTGACTTAAAAAAATGTGATTCTAATTAGTACGTCTGTTAGATTATCGAAAAATATTGGATAGGTACGTATTTTTTTTTATCAAATCAATAAAAAATTACGAAGATAAAACGTTTCAAAGATTTGAGTGGGGGTACGTGACGTCACTGACCGGTAAAAAGTGCTATACCTACCTACTAATGTCTTAGAATATGACGTCACACGATTTTTCAAAGCACTGTATCGTCTTCATTGTTGGTTTAAGTAAAAAAAGAAAAAATACGTGTCCTATATTTTTTTTAAAACTCCCTGACGGACTAATTAGTTTTGTTTTTGTTTTTGTTAACTATTCTATTCTCGTCCCTTTTATACAAGAAGTGATTTTTGCCCTGAGTGGAACAGTAAGTGACTGACAAATTCCTTATCAATTTCTCAGCTACCTGTATTTACATATAACGACTGACATAGAACACTTTAGTAAGAAATGCCCTTACAAAGCGAAAGGCATGCTCTCTGCCTACCCCTTAGTGTATTTAAAACGTGAAAGTAGTACTACATTGCAATAATCTGTCGACCTTTGCAACACCAGTTGATATTTCTGCGCCTTTAATATTACGCGCCTTGGATTTTCATTCGGGTTTGCTTGCACAGATTTATTTTTAGTTTTATGGTTTAAAAATATCTAGTTAATAATAATAATATTCCACAACTATCACACAACGCCATCTAGTCCCAAGCTAAGCAGAGCTTGTGTTATGGGTACTAGACAACTGATAAACATACTTATATATTTCTAAATACATACATATTATAGATAAATTACACCCAGACACAGAACAAATGATCGTGCTCATCACACAAACATTTGTCCTGGGTGGGAATCGAACCCACGACCTCCGGCCTAGCAGTCAGGGTCACTAACCACTAGACCAACAGGCCAGTCAAGTTACCTAGAGCCTTCATCATCATTATCTAGCCCTTAACCTAATTTATTCAATTCAATTCAATTAAAAAACGCGAAACGTTTTTTCTTTCATATTAGGGTATTTTACCTAAAAAATCTAATTAGTCCGTCTGTTAGGTTACCGAAAAATATTGGATACGTGTTTTTTGTTTTATCATATTAATAAGAATCGACGAAAATAAAACGTGTCAAAGATTACTTGACACGACTTTTCGAAGCACTGTATCGTCTTTATCTTTTGCTCACGTGAAAAAATAAAAAATACGTGTCCTATATTTTTTGAAAATCTATCTGGGGGTCTAAAATGGCCACTTTACCAGATCATAATATCATTAAAATTCGTAAAACTGACCATTCATAATAGTAACTGCGTGACCATTTTACGAATTTTAACGCAATTCATATTATGATCCCAATATGATTTGCTAAAGTGGCCATTTTAGACCCCTTGACGGACTAATTCGATTTTTTTGGTGAAATACGCTATTCTCCTCTGTAAACCATCAGGCTATTATTAACTCCGTTTTCTATTATATCATTCCTTACACAATTCTTCTATCGTATCATAGTCTTCTTCTTCCTTAATTCTCTCTTACTTGTTATCACATCAGACACCTCCTTTCTTGACATAACATCCTATTCCTAAACACACAGTCCATCCATCGTTACTTTGATGGAAAGAGATGGAAGGATTATATCTATGATAGAACGAGCTTAGGGCAGACGGGTTAAATATGGGAGGGAACACAGATGCTGGCAGAAAGTTCACACTTGAGAACAGTGGGAACCTTATGTATAAGCTCAACTGAACTATGTCAAGTAATTCTCAACGAATTTAAGACATAAAAGACAAGCCAACTTTTACTCATACATGTTGAATAACAGTAAGTATTCATTCGTCCATTTTTTCTTTATATCAGTTTAATAATCGCAGACTTTTTGCTTGGCTTATGCGCAACCGTGTGTGTGGAGCGTGCAAGTAAAGGTTTTTTTTTTTAAGTTACTCGGCGAAATTTTATTAATCACTTCATTTTCGATTAATATTGCACGTTAATTAGTTTTTGGATTAGACAGTAGTACAAGCTTGAAATGTAACGGTTGAGTTTTGAATTTGGAATTGTTTTTGAGATTTAAATGTGGAGTTTTGAAAGGCGGGCTGTGATAGGTCAGATTTTGAACTTGGAATGTTCTCTGCTCTACATTTATTTTTTGTTTAATGTAACATAACATCACGCCTGTTACCCCGAAGGGTTAGGCAGAGGTGTACCTAATACACAACCACATTTCACCATTTATTTTTAAGTCCCATTTAAAAGGGGGCAAACCTCATCAAATATGCACAAATCTAGATTGTGAGACTGCCACTGAGAAATTCTTAATGTCAAAATTCAATAACACTATACACGTCCCGGAAACCGAATCCAGTACCTCACGCACAGCAACAACAGCATAACCACAAATATTATAAACTATACACGTGTAATAGAAATAAATTTTAATGATCTTTAAATATAAATCAAAAAACTTACTCATACCTTCATTTCCAAGCAAAAACAAACAAAACATTTTTGCATAATTTCATTATCGCGGTGCAAAGAGAAAGTGGTACATTTTTGTAAATGCAGGGTGAAACGACCTGTTGTCGGCACTGACTTTTTAATTGACATTGATAAAAAGTCCGTAAATACGGAACGGTTAAAGGTAAAAGGTACAACTTGTCGAAGGCCTGTTTGGTAAGATTTTTTGTAAAGTACATTTAATGTAAACATTGTTTTGGTATTTTTTATTTATTTCTGTAATCTGTTTTTGCTTGCTCTTATTAATTTTGCTTTTTTTCTCGTTTCACATTGTGATTCCAGAGATGGTTTTATAGTTTCATTTTGCATTGAAAAAACTGGTTTTTACACTGAATTCTTTGCTCATAAAAATGGAATTTATTGAGGAAAACTTCTGTAACGCATCTTTTTTATCGCATTTGAGATATCCACGTGAAGGAAAATATAGTTTGTGGTTAGTTAACAATATTTAATTGATTTTATCGTACCTGCTACGTGATTTCATCATTAATGGTCCAGAATTTAATTTCCAAACATCCTTGTGCTTTAATCAAAGTGAATAGACCCTCGAGACAGGTTTTATGTCTATCACAAAATTATTAGTTTATGTAATTTGTATACAAAAGTAAACATTCACATAAGTGCAGCTAACTCACAGTCACAAACATTAAACAACTAAACAATGGTATAATATATTATTTTTCTCATAGAACATTAAATTGTTACGTGAATCTTATGGAGGTTCTTTATTTACCGTATTGTTCAGACAGGCCATTACAAAACAATAAAATTCAAAATACAACAGGTGTTGTTCTAAATAGGCTATTAATTTGACATTTATATTTATCAGTCTATAATCTTACTGGTAGTCATTATCATCTGCCCACCTTTATTCTCACCTTTATTCTTATGTTAGGGTCGTCTTCCTGTCTAATCATATGCGGCTGAGTACCAGGATTTTACATGAAACGACTGCCTATCCTACCTACTGAATCTACTGCTGGACATAGACCTATCCTATTACAAGCCACTTAACTTGATCCTCAGGTACTTTCATCCAGCTGCTTCCAGCTTCACTCAGGATCTTTGCATTGTCATAATCCACATGCGAACTTCACCCTTTACTGGGTAAATACATCTCTTGACTTAATTTAATCACCATAGTTGACGACTTCATCTAGAAGAAATGAGGAAGAATCTTGTTTGGCTCATTTGATTAGCGACTAATTCGTGGACTACTATCTCATCCCCATCTCTTTGATATGAATTGGTTGTTTCGTTACGACCTATCCTTTAATTAATTTTGGCAATCTTCTACGGGTCCAAGGACACTGAATCAAATGCTTTATGAGCTCAAATCTTTGCTACTTCCTCTACTGAGAGATCACTTAAAATGAAATCACTGTATAAACTAAAACGAAAAGCTCTGTAACCACGACTGTACCCGTCGTATTGAGGGCATACAGCCCGCCTCCTTCATTCATACCTGACGTAGCGTAGATGTGAACCTTTGCATACAATATACGAGCTACGGAGCTCTATTTCAACTTTTGTACCTCTAGAATGAAGTTATAGCAGTATGGTTGCCGTTAGCTTGTCGCCAACGACGAGATCCTATACCACAGGCACATTAAGTTGTTGAAAAATTTTGGCTTTTTATAGCCTATCGCCTCTGGAAGATGTGTGTGTGGCAGGCCTTTATCGTTTTACCTGCTGGGATACAAGCCTCCTCTTTGGGAGAGGGAGTGGGCCATAATATACCACGTAAGCCCAGTGTGGGCTGGTGCAGTCATGTTGATGTCAAAGTACTAGGGGTATAGGAGTTGTAACCTAGTCCTTACAGAGCTGTGTATCTAGACAAAAAGGCCGGTCTATCCAAGTGCCAATATTAAAGAAGATAAAGTGAATAAATTGCACAAAAATTTAGGGCAGGTAAATATGAGCTTAATGACAAATATATATTATCCAAAAAAACGCTAAGTTCGATCAGTCTACCTAACCAGATTAGTTATGCAAACATATTCTGATAAAGACATATCAACTTTTTGATTGAGACATTATAACTGGTGTGTTCAAGTTTGCCATGTTTAATCGTTTTTATTATGTCTTTGAATTAAATTATTGTAGTGGAATAACTATGAGAAAATAAAAAGAGCCCGTTATGGTAGCATTGATCAAGACGCTTGCTAGCAATATAACTTTGATAAATTTTAATTTATTTATAATGCGGCCAAAGCGTGGAAACTCTCTACCCGTGTATGAGTTCCTTTTTATCTATAACCACTCTGCCTATAAATTAAACGCAATCAGGCATGTTCGTTTCATCACTCATTACCTTCTATCGGGCGACAATTGCTTCAAATAGGCCCATCAGGCAAAAAAAGCTACTATGCTAGTCCTAAACGGCCTTATTACAAAAGTGGTTAAACCTAGGTTTAACTTAGACTTGGTTTATCTCGCATGCCGTCTTACTTCAATAATATTCAAAAGAAAGTTACGGCATGCGAGATAAACCAAGTCTAAGTTAAACCCAGGTTTAACCACTTTTATAATAAGGCTGCATGTGTTCTAGAGCAGATAATCGTCACACAGTAAATTCAATACCTCTTCAAGATCCAGCTTAAAAATATTAAAATTGCTAATTAAAACTTACAACAGTACCTACTTAGATAAAAACCAGCAGCATCTATTTTTGGAAACACCCAACTAATTTGTACTTAAATCCAAATGATATGAGCACCGAATCCATACTTACATAAATACAGTCGGTGTAGAGTCTGTGTAGTAACTTTAGCATTAATGGAACAAATTTCAGTAAACCTATTATGAATATACCTAGATTAGAACAAACGATACTTTTGTCGCGGTACTTCGCACCCTTGGGAAAGCTCCCCGAAAGTCTGACAACTAGTCTTACCCAAGGGATTTGTATTACCCAGTACTAACTGGGTTGTGGAGGTCAAATAGAAAGTTGCTCTATTTATTAAAATAATGTTATTTAGCTGCATCCGATAAACCTGGAAGCTGTCCCCAACATAGTTGAGAAAAGGCTAGGCAGGTGATGACTTCGCTCTTTAGGTGAAGCAAAAGTTAGCATTTCATTGCACAAACGTCAAAATTTCATTAAAACGTAACCTTGACTATGCGTTTGTAAATGCAAGGCTGTTATTGCAAAAAAGGGAAAACATTGCTTCATACAAATACAGTTTAAAATCGATTACGATTTATGTTGTAACACAAAAAGTTTCGTAGATTAATTATCGTTTGTAGGAAGTAATTGATGAGAAACAAAAGGACTTAAAACAATGTGTTTGTGTTGTAATTTAGACTTGGGAAGTAGTTTATTTAAAAATTGTTTAGGTATAAGGAAATTTTCTGCATACCTACCTACATATTTTGCAAAAAAAATTGAATGGCTTACTGGTACTTGTTTGTGATACAAATTATACACATCTAAACTCGACCATAATCTGCAATACAACATGTCTCAACACAGGTATCAAGAAACACGCAACTGAATCATAGAAAACAACTGACAACACCATTCGAACACTCACAAGAAAAACTACGCATTTGAACACAACTCCAAGCCATTCATTCATATTTTCCTCGTTTCCTGTCTGTTTGTTAATAAAATTTACGACGAGTTCACTAACAAGTGAACAAGACATCTAACGTAGTTTCTAACACTAGCAAAAACTTGCTACTTCATCAAACCTTTGCATTCATATTGGAAAACAATAGAAACTCTACTCCCTACCTATATAGGTATTTTTTGCAAGCACATAAAAATGTGCAGAACTTGTTTTTGTAGGAAAAAATATATCGAGTACTAGGAAACCCGCATTGATGCACGTGGCTAGCTGTGTGCCGACAACTGTCCGCTTCACCTTACGACACGGTATTAGATAAGTAGGTAATTATTTTGATCTTTAACCTATCGTGTTATTGGATACTTTATACGTTACCCATGGGATTAGATTTAACTAGCAAGTCAGTATGCGATCCTAGTACATACGCAGTCAGTTTGCATTAAAATATGCGTCGATGCAAATAATAATCGAGACCGTTCGTAATAACTATAATGACTCAACAGACGTTACTTTGACAGCTACATCAGAATCTGACAGGAGGTCAGTCTGATTTTTATTTTTAGTATTAAATAAATTGAGGTACCGTTTTACTATTACAATTGACTGGTATTGACAAAAATACATGTTGTAAGTGTGTTACATTCCAAAAAATCGTCGTAAGAAAGTGTCAAAGCCGCTACTCGTCACAAAAACATAAAGAGAAATGCTGTCACCACAAACCGAAGGCGCGAAACCAAACATAAATTCTCACTTCGTCGAAAACGTAATTTTTTTGCGAAAAAATGAAATAAAGTCATAAATCGTCCATCAATGGAGACATGCCCAACGTATAATAATATAAGCAAAAGACGCGTGCAAAATAACCAATATACTCTGACCTCTCATTATAACCCACATTTCGCTTGTGGAACCTACGTTTGTTTACAAAATGCAGGCCGCGGAAGGTCGTACCAAGCTGGTTTTATACCATGTTGGCAGTTTTTCTATGACGACTAATGAGGCAGTTATTTTATTATGTAATAAAGATATGTTCTATGCCGTATAAGCAATTAATGGCAAAGGTCTAGTTTATGTATCGCAATTTTAATTTCATAATTGCCTGTGACGTTTATTGTGTCCTTCACCCTATTTTGTCGAATGTGTTCGTTATTTTTTAAATATTCTTTTTTTTTCAAGTGTTTGTCATTAGGCCTAGGAAATGCCAACCAGTTACTTCCTGTGGGTGACACAATGTTTAATTACAGTAAGAAGTGTAGTACCTGTTGAAAAATCATTATCAACAGACGATATGTCACTTTAAACTAAAAAAAAATACAAATAATAGTGACACGAAAATATTACATAAATCTATTTTTAACCCAAAATGTAACCAATGGGCCCTAATAAGGTTCTTTTGATATTTTGTGCTTTACTGGATGCAGCGGGTAACGTGTTACTGGGAGGCTTGGGGAGCCTTTGCCCTGCTGTGGGATATTACCTAAAAAGCACATTCAGCCAATACATCAAAATAATTTCATTCAGACCTACAAAAAATAGGTAAAAAAAAATTTAAGTTAAACGGTTTTATGTTAAACATACATTGCAATGTTTAAGATAAATGTACTAAAAACCAAAAAATAATAAAATAGATACAGTCGTGGGAATTATAAACATATGCATAGACTAGACTAAAATAAAACCGTGGGGCACGTCTCTTTTATTTACATGGAGTGTATAACTATTGGAATTTCCATGAGCAAGAAAATAGTAAGTAATTTCCTCACCGTCTGCGGGCCAACTGCCTATTTTAACGACGAATTAAACGATTCTTCTATCGCACATTAAGTCGATAATTTGTAGACAATTGACGTGCCCCACGGTTTTATTTTAGTCTAGTCTATGCATATGTTTATAATTCCCACGACTGTATCTATTTTATTATTTTTTGATTTTTAGTACATTTATCTTAAACATTGCAATGTATGTTTAACATAAAACCGTTTAACTTAATTTTTTTTTTACCTATTTTTATTTTCTAGTTTTTAGTTTTTATTTCGCATTCTGTTTAATTCATTTAGTGCTTCATTATTGCAAGGTTTCTTGCCCGTTAGTTTATTGCAGTCCAACTCCTCTATACGTAGTTAAAAAAAAAAATTATAATTTTCTATTTCCGCCATTTTGTAGCGGCCGCCATCTTGTATTTCAATTTTTTATAGTATATTGTATTCTGCTTGTTGAGCCCTTTCATTTGATACCCATATTGATGGGATTGATAAAACCTACGTTATCCGCCATTTTGTAGCGGCTGCCATCTTGGATTTCAATTTTTTATAGTACATTGTATTCTGCTTGTTGAGCCCTTTCATTTGATACCCATATTGATGGGATTAATAAAACATAAATTATCCGCCATTTTGTAGCGGCGGCCATCTTGAATTTATAATGATAATGAATAAACATAATTGTATTGTCACCAAAATCCAAAGTGTATACAAAATGTCAGATTAATCGGTTGACAGGAAGAGGGTGAAATTTGAATTACTAAATTTGACCCAAGAATAATAAATAAAACAAACGGGGTGAGCTAAATAAAACCGTTTAATAAAAAGCCTAACCTTAAAAGAATAAAGACAGAACGCACAAATTCAAAATTTAAAAAATAGAAAGAAATAACACGACAATTTCTCTGACAAACCAGCCTCAACTAGAAGATTCACTTTTACTATAAATAGGCACAGGTATACTTAAGTATAGGTCCATATTACTGCTTTAATGGGTTTTTTATACGGCCTATAATGACATTATTGCTTTTTAATCAAGTCTGCGTGAGGCCCGATTCTGATAAAGCTTTACTAGTACGTTTTTTGTTCGGTACTGACTTGGAGAGTTAAGGTTTTTCAGTTTGTGAAGTGGGTAAAGGAGGTTTTATTGAATTTGTTAGTGATTTTTAGAAATTTATTTTATAGGCCTTTGGCCCAGCAGTGGGATGATGCATACTAACAATTAGTGTTATCAACCGAAATATTTGTCTTGAGAATCAAAGAATCCAATTACTTACAATACTTAGACAAAAATGTTTTACAAATAAAAAATTAAAGTTGGCAACACATTTCTTTTCTTGAATATGGCCTTGTAACAGAAACTACTAGGTACTTTAACAAAACTTCCATAATCTGGAGTTTAACTGGGTTTCTTGAATGAACTCAAGTAGACCCTACTTCACCACAAAGTCTACCTCAGTTTCCTCAGGTTAGCCAACGGCCAGTAATTCAAACACACGTGCGACGTTCCAAAAATCAAAAGTTCAAATTTGAAACTGGAACAAATCACAGTGACTGTCCGTTGACCGTAAGTAGGAAGTCCCGATTATCGTATAATTCGCTCAAGTGACGTTTGCCTGTTAAAATCAGCCAGTTCGCTTCGACCTCCCCCCCTCCTTTATGTGGGATCAAACGAAGGTGTGAAAGGAGGATGGGTGGAGGAGGCCAGAGGTCAAATAAAGATGGTGGGTATATTGGCTCTATTGGCTTACCGGATGCTTGCTCAAGACGTAGGTTATCTACTAGTCGTTGCTTTGTACTATATTTTTGTTGTTAGGTAGCTATGTTGTTGCGTATGTGGCGTAGATCGTCATTCTAGATGTAAGAGTCAGTTTGATGACGATACAGATATGCTGGTGCAGCTGTTTACTTCCAATTTTGACTATAAATGTGGATAGGTGTAAGAGTAGTGAAAGACCAACATACAGTGGATGTGGTTATCCATCGACATCATTAGGTCACCTGCTACGATCCTTACATACTCCGTTTGACTCTTCCACGTTCAAACACCTAGCTGGTCATACATGCACGCCGGTTGCAAGCACTACCTGTCAGATGTGTAGAAGGTACTTACAACCGGCATGGTTTCTGATGAACATCACCAATCATATGTTATGTTTGTAAAATTTTGGGATTTTGCTAGCTCATTCCTGCGATTGAGGCATCATAATATTCTATAAGTAATTCTACGTCTCTTCCTTAATTAGACATTTCAATTACCAATTTGTATTTCACATATTCGTCGTGTCAAATTTTCATAAAGTAAAAAAAATCATAACAAACTAAGAAAGGGTTAAAAATAGGACTTTTATTATTTTTATTGGGGCCTATAAAATAAATGTCAGCTTCTTAAATGCCAGTACGTATGACCTTATAATTGTTCACAAGGCAAAGGTATGGAAAAAAAGAAATTAAAAAGATAACTTAGTGTCTTTGGTCGCGAAGTTGATGGTCACGCTGTGTTGGCGTAATATTTTGTAATTCGAACTACCTAATTTTGGACTCACAAAACATTACGTTTTTGAGTGACTCTTTATACTTTTTTCGCTGCTGATAAATCGGTCAAAACGTAAATTATTTCCAACAAAACATAATATCTCTAAATATCAGTACTGCCATGTTTCTTCATAGACTTCAGTTTGTCTACGAATGCTAGAGAATATTGTTTTTTTTTTATTTTGACGCGGTTAGCAAAGAAGCTTTACCTAATTACATTTTTACCGTTTCCCATACGAAACTCTTCATACAGCTGCTGGCCGTAATATTATAATTTCTTCTAAAACAAGCCGATTTTCACATTAAACCTTAATTAACATATGCGCCGTCAAAGGGGAACTATTTTTTAAATGTCTTAATCAATTTTCGTAGTAATAAAAGTTACAATTAGTAGACTAGTGTTGTGCAATACTCGATTTAAAGTATCGATCCAATTAAGAGGTCGATTTGCTCTGGTGTTGCCATAAATCATAATTCTTACTAGGCACCTGCTAGAATGTGTACATGGAGGTAGGTTACGTCACTGGATGTGGCATTGATGAGTGTGCTTATGATTAAATAGGTTGGTAATTAGAGTTTTGAAATTGTGGGAAAGAGCAGCTCAGTTTTTTTTGCCTCATCTTTGGATCTGGTCTTGAACGTTCTTCATGTAACATAAACAGTACTTAATTTTGAGCAGAACAGAAGTGCAAGTTTCTGGGCGGTGGTTTTTATGCTATTAATATTGATTAAATACAATTATAGTAGTGCATTAAACACTGTGAGATGGCCATAGACCTAGTTACAAATAAAACTAGGTGAACAAACAAGTAAATGAATGACATCATACTTTGGACACCTCATGAATTTACTGATGATATCATTATCTTCTCAATGGTGGGTAAGGTTAGCAGAAAAAAGTTCTATGTAGGAGGTCCTCATTGAATACAGCACAAATCAAACGGAACTTCCAAACAACAATCGCTCTCAAAGCATTTCCTAGTTTTACGATTTTCATCAAGATGAGCGTAACTTGTTCTCTATTATAGCTTAAGAAATATCATTTTTGCCTAGAATACTCTCGCTAGCTTCTGTAAGTTATTCCAAACTTCATAATTATATTGAAAGCCATTTTATCATGCGCAGACGCATTATACTCTTTCTTTTAATCTCAAAAGTAAAAGTAAAATGTTAACTTTATCTTGTGGTATTTCGAGGAAAGGACTAAGGAAATCAACAGGGAAGTGAGGTTGCAAGAAAAAGTTGAAAAGGTGACGGTCGCTGCCTTGGAAAGGCCGAATCGTAGTCTGATTAATATTAAAACCTGTTAGATTTATATTGGTGTTAAGTGCAAGTCTTTTCATGATTTACTAACTTATATTTATAATCTCGTTCCTTAACATTTTGTTTAAGTTCCATTCCAAGCCATCCACTGCTTGGCTTAGGTCTCTCCCAAGATAAACCACATCCTTTCATCCGTCTTTCGCACCCAGTCAAAACTTAATCGGCCTTATTACAAAAATGGTTAAACCTGGGTTTAACTTAGTCTTGGTTTATCTCGCATGCCGTCTCACTTCGATAATATTAAAAGAAAGGGACGGCATGCGAGATAAACCAAGTCTAAGTTAAACCCAGGTTTACCCACATTTGTAATAAGGCCGAATAGGTCGTTGGACCATCTAGTCGGTGGGCATCCGAAGCTATAATATGATTGCCGATATGTACTCGTATCTTGAATAGTACAGTCCATATACTAACTCTGATGTAAGATACATCGAATACCTATTCTGTATTACTGTATTTATGTTTACTATTGTTTACTTATAAGTAACGAGGAACTTTTGAGAGCCAAGCACCATTACATATTGCTGGGTGATTTAATGGTCGTTGGTATTTTTTTAGAGTTTGCAATGAACTCTTAATATTATACTAAATATAATGATTTTTATGCCAGAACGGATTATATCGCAGTACATAGAACAGGATTCCAAATCACGACCTCTCGCTCACCAGCCCTACGACTTAGCCTTTAGGCTATCAGCACTTGATTAATAACTTTTTAATGTCCAAACGAATTAAAGAAATCTACAAAATAAATGTTCTTACAGTTTATCATGCCAGTTAAGTAGTATAACTGGACTGAGAGAAAAGGTCACCGCTGATGCAATCTGTGAGACTGTGAACCTTTTTATCGAACCTTATCGAATAAACTTGAACCGTGAGTGAGGACATTGTAATAACTTCATTAATAAAATTGGGAATGTATTTTTATTTTATATGGCAACAAGAGCTTACTTGAGTGCTTTTGCGTTTATGTCCATCTTGGTTTTCTTTAGGGTCTAGAAATTAAATCTTGTTTTTGTTTGCTGTAAGGTTTTTGGTATCTTATATCAATCCAAAGCATTTTAACTTTTGTATTGTCATCTTACCTGATAGAATGACACTGCTATATCTGGTCTCTTGAGGAGATAAGAAGAATGAAGTTGATTACCCAATTATCTTTCTAGGGAAAATATTTTTTAGATTTTTTAAGATTTCTTTATCTACTAAAAACACTTTACATTTTAGAGCTCTGTTTTAAATATCAGTTGTCAGATTCAATACAAATCACCGCTTCTTTGCAATCAAAATCAGTAGGCCAATATTTTCGCAGGTTTTATTAAATTTGCAACACAGTAAAAAATAGGTACACGACAAATAAACATAATCCCAAAAAAAATAGTAACTGCCAACTCCATTCTTCCTATCTCGACGTACAAACACGGCCAACAAATGAACAAGTTCACAACTAATTAAGAACTAATGACGTAACTAACAAAAAAGACATCATCATCTATCAATCATTCGTCTATTTGAAAAAATTGAGGAACGAATGGAAGGAATGAATGACAGTTAGCGTTGTGTAGCGGGTTCTGTAGGAATTAGAAAAAGAATAGTCGGTTGAAAAAAACTTTGTAGATATAATGTAATACGTGCATTGTGTAATAATTGTATTTGTTTGAATAATATTACAAACTAAATATATTACTGTGTAAATCATTTAATTCGTAATTTAAAGTCTCAATTTGTCCACAATAAGTAAGTGCAATATATTTATTTGTTCTGTGCTAAAGCAAAACTTAATAGTACGATTATTTTAACTCTGTCTATGCAATGACCAACAGGAGAATCTCTTAATAGGATGCACTCAAAAAACAAGTACAAGTACCACCTAATGACATTTCCAAACAAAGATTTTTCTTACCTCAGCCAAAAAAATAAAACAAAGAAAAAACATTGCCAAAAAAATCTTTCCTAACAAGGTCTTCATCACTCAAGAACCCTAATAACCGAACGAACTCAGGCGAAACCATTCATAATTCCAAATTTGAATATCGTGGGGTCAGTCTTTTGTTTTTTTTTCAATAGGCGAAAGTAAATTTTCGCGTTCTGCCTAGTGTTGCCAAGTAATTGGTGTTACTAATCGATGTTATTTTTTATGTTTAATCATCTTGTCTTTGGTTTAATTAGTAAATGTGTGGTTGATTAATATTGTATACTTTTAAGATTGCTATTACTTAGTTTAATGATCACTAAAACTGAGCTTGTTTAAATACTTTAACTATTTACTTATTGTTGTCCCGCGCTTCCCACTGTTTGTCATAGAAAATGGCCGTTGCCAAGGATTAACAGAATACTGCAATATTATCAGTACCTCCTCCTGTGAAAACGAATGAAACCTACATTAGCATAATATAGCAGCCTATACAGCCGGAGCAAAGACTTATTCTCAGTAAGAAAAAATGGACTATACTCCATTGCTGTTCCTACTTTATGGTATGTCATCATCGTATATACCACATCGGTACCGGTTTTTGTCGTGATGTCCAAAATATTTCTTAATTCGCCTCTCTCCTTCAAATCATACATTAAAGCTTCCTATTTATTACGATACAAGAAAAATCTCAATTTTCCTCATTACCGCTACAGTTCTGAGAACAACGACAAGCCAACTGTTACGAACAGACAAAAGAAACATTTTTATTTCATACATTTTTATATTTTTTGCCGGTAAAATAACAGAACCCAAATCAAAAGACGCCTTTATGACGAAATTGTATAACTGACAACATTTTTCTTATGACATTGACAATTGTAGTCGATTTTAAACTCTATGTTCTTAAAAATAGGGATGTGCAGTAAGTTTTGAAGTGTCAAAATTAAGTTGGTGAAACGTCAGTAGGAGTTTTTAGTAACCGGAAACGTCAAGACGTTAGTTTTTGAATGTTCGCGTGCTGCACTGGTCTTGGCTAACTGTAGTATGTATTTTTATCTTTTTTGTAGTCGAAAAATTCGTGTTCATATGTTGTTTTACAAAAAAATGTGGCAAAAAATTTCGTACTCTATAAAGTAATTAATAATTCTAAGTTTTGTTATCATTATGAATGAGATTGAGATAATAATAAAAATATATTTTAGCAAGACGCCTTCTGATTATTCTCAATGACAAAAGAGATAGTTTATCTAAAACATAATAACAATCTCACATTCCAAGGCACTAAAACACCCATAATTAAAACACTATCTCTGGAATCGGTTATCACTTTAAAAACTGTCAATAAAAAAAATATTTTATGTGCAAAAGCGAACTAACAGTACCACCGATAATCTCACGATAGTGAAGTTATAACGTTGTGCAGCTAGCGTGGTTACCGAAGGATGACGTTATGGTTGCGTGAGTAACCACGGGAACCGACCAAAGTAACTAGAACTCACATTTCCCCTATTTCAAAACAAAAATAGTCGATTTTTAACTAACACGCGGACCTCACTAGTTCGGGTCGGCTTGTTCTCTTTTCAAATTTGAATGTTTTTTAAATTGCTTTTTTATTGGACTAGAATTTATGGCGGCCAGCAGCGTTTGTTTCGGCGCCAAAATTTTTATTTTTATCTATGATGAGTGTGTAATATATTTTTCTCTGTTCTTGTTACAGGTAAACTATGGCAATTGTTGGACATTATGAAGGAAACACGAAAGGTATTTTTGTTGCATGCAGATATTTTCGCGTTCTTAAAATACCGAGTTTGTAGTTTTTTTTGACTGGCAACTATTAGCATTTTCATTGTTACGTAGTTGCCATAACTCAAAAATAAGTAACATACTCTATATTACTGGCTATCACAATTCGTATTCAGAAAATAAAAGTCTTTATAATAATCTGGCGTGCACTACATAATCTGACAAGGATTAAGCAGGTTTAAACACTGAATGAGGCTGACTAAGAAACTGTAAAAAAATGCCACTACAATATACACGACAGGTGTCGTTAGCAGTTAACACCAATACAGCCTTAGATTTAAGATTCGGACAACCTGCTATTTGTAGTAGACATTCTTGATCTTTGCCTGTGCTTGAGAATTTGGATCATTATTCATAACTTATGCTGAATCTGATGATGCTTGTGAAGACAATCTGACATGAGCGTCTGGTTGATTGTCCTTTTCAATCGATTTCCGGACAGCCAAGCTTAAAGACTAAAATAAAAATAAGCCGCTTTATTGCTCGAATTGACTGGGGCACTGCCGTGCCCCCAAATATTCTCTATGGCCGAGCTCAAGCCACGCAGTAAGAGACAAAGTAGTGACTATGTTACGCTGAGTGTTAAGTCAATTATTTTTGGGGAGTTATTAAGACTCTCAGTCAGTATCAAAACTAGCTAAACTCAACTTCGACATTGACCATTTTGCCAGTTCGCAACAAAAAAAATCTCATCCTTGATTAAAAACGACGTAAAATCAGCACACGTGACTAAGACACCTTGCCAAAGCGCTGCTATTAAAAAATAATAAAACAATTTCAAAGTACGGATGTTCTTAAGGCCGATCTTGAGATAGCGTCCATTATTGTACTTGTCGCCCGTGACGGCAGCCATCTTGTAAACGTCACGCTGGGAAAATGTGAAGGAACAATTAAATGAGCTTGTGGGTTGATGAAATGGGACGGTTGGTATTTCTTCTTGGTGTGTGGTGGCATGGGAATGAGCTATAATATCTTGTAAACATACACATACGCCTTTTTCTCACAGGTGTAGCCAGAAACAACAGTATGCCACCTGCTGCAACCTTCATACACGTCGCTTTGCATGCCTAATATAGGAGGCGGAATATAAAGAACTAATGTGTACCTATAAAATCTGTAAAATACCATATTTCAGGCAAATAAATGACTATATATCTATATCATACTAGAAAACCACGAACATGTTACTTAGCACACTCCCAATTTTGACAGCTCATCAAACGTCAAATTGGACTTTTTAAGTTGACGAGCAATGGCCATCGAATTTACACTTAGAAATGTGAAAAACATTGTGGTATGCTTTTTCCTAAAATAAATACCCAGAGGACCAGTTTTCCGTCACATTACGATGATTCTTGGGAAATATGAAACACGGTTGCAATCATTAACCGGCCAAATGCCTCATAAACAAAGTAATTATCCATTATCCATAAATCTAGATAATCGTAAACAAAACCAAAACATTGCATCTCAGACACAAAGTAGTTTTAAACAGTAAAACTGATATTAATATTTACTACAGGCTTAATTCAACCTGCACTGAGAAGTCTACATTTTGAACCTTACGTCATTGTCGACATTTTATAGGTCAGTTCTGTACAAGGCTTTTAGATGATGGATGCGTGGTGCGAATTTGGTGTACAAATATTCGTTTTTTTAAAATGGATTGAATTAGAATGTATTATTTTTATTACTTCCCAGTCTCCTTTGTCAACCGTCACACTATCATTTACTTCTTTTGCTGTCATATACTTAATTCCTTACACAATCCATCTAGCGTTTCCTTGGTCTTCTTCCCTCTCTCCATCCATTAACATATATATTTATCACTCTTTAAGCCACATACGATGTCCGAATACATTACCACATATAATATTATAAAACAAAGTCCTCCGCCGCATCTATCTGTCTGTTCGCGATAAACTCAAAAACTACTGCACCGATTTTCATGCTGTTTTCACCAATGGATAGAGTGGTTCTCGAGGAAGGTTTACGTATCTAATTTGACCGACATCCACGCGGTTGAAGCCGCGGGCATCAACTAGTTGTGTAGGTATAAAATATGTCAATTTGGACACTGTGTCCGAGTCGTAAGTCAGACGTGGAATTTTATTTCTCTGTCACCTACCTACGTGTTATCGTCGTCCTAAAGACTGACTAAATGATGTTATTGATGTTATCAAAGTGCAGGTGTTTGAGTCTGATGTAATATTTTTTTCTGTGAATATTTTAGTATAAAAAACCTTCAGTAATATAACGGGTTTATACACGTTTGACCAAGACAACAGTCTCTTGTTTTTGCCGTTTGTGTAGCCATTCTTGATACAGGACCATACCCAGGTTCCGGTTACGGAGATACCTACTGAGGTTCAAAGTTTTTTTTTCTGAACCTTGTATGTCCCTCTGTTGGGCAAAGACCTCCCTATATCCCTCCCTTCAGATACTCTTCTCCCGCGCCGCTGCCTCGAACACGTCCTTGCATTTTAAAGTTTTACTTAAATGTTTAAAATGGTATCTAATAACTTCCATAGGTACGGTTGCATACAATTAAACAGTAATTTTAAACACCACAAATTAAAAGGCATTTCCCAGCAATAATTTTCGCTCAATGTCACTAAGTTTCTTTCTCTCGCAGGTCTGCTGGAAGAAATTTCTTTAGAAATAAGCAGTACCTTTGTGCTCTTCTATTTTTTATATATTTTCCTTTTTTTGTATTTTGTGTGTACATAAATAAATAAATAAGTTTAATGTAGTACAGGATGTGTGGATGACGGTTAGGTACCTATGTATGCACTTAATGGGTCTTTTGCATACAAGTTGATTAAAAAACAATCTCTCAAAAATTCTCCGTTATTCACGACAAAAAACACACAAACATCTTACTAGACCGTGACAATTACAAAAAATCAAATAAAACCACCGAATATGTAGATTTTATTCAAGTATTGCACCGAGTAATTTTTATCGACGCATGTCGGGACGAAAAAGGGAGTCGGCCGATAAAGGCCTGACTTTTTGCCTTTTCAAATTAACGTTTTGTTTCTTTTTTTAATTAAAAAGGCAGAGGACAAGTGTTGTATTCTGCCAGTCGAGTTGTAAGTTGGTCGGTTCACACCTTGCGAACTAATAACATACACAATTAACGTGTTTGGACGAGTGCGGAAGATATTAGACGAGACGTGACGTTTCGCAGATTTTTTTTTATTTGTCTGTAAAATAAAAAGTATGTGTTAGTTATGTTAATTGAGTCGGGTTTTAAAAATGTTAGTATTTGAGTTACTAAGTACTTTAAAAAAATGAATTGCTCATAAGTATATGTTTTCTCAAGTAAAGTCTTCATCAATGATTCATTAAAACGAAATGAATAATTGGTATTATCCTTTATACGATTATAGGAAAGGATATTGACGTACAATACAAACGATTACGACTATTCACCAAAATAATTTTGTCAGTAGGTTTTTTAATGTAGGTACCTTTGAAACTTTAATATGCGTCTGGCTCTGCACTCAACACGCGGTAGGTTTGCCATCGATGTTCCCTCCACCCTGTAATTTCTTTATACACCTATGAACCTTTAAAAAACCAACCACATCAAAGCATGCACCAAAACTCCTTAATATTCATTAAGAAATCGTCAATAATACATTTTTACATACCACGAATGTCAAAATAGTTTTTTTTAACAAAAATATGTGGCAACTGCCGCCACGCGATATCTAAAGCATAATGCATCCAGTTTATTTTTTTATTGTACCATGAACAATTCATAGAACAATAATTATGTAGATTCAGCTATGTCACAATGAGGCCATTTATTTACACTTGTCATTTGATAGAAGTAACGAAACTTGTACAAGAGAATTGGCACTTTTTTTTGAGTTTATAATACGTAAATAGATTCATTCAATTGGCGTTTTTCTTCTTGTTGTTAACACTGTTTTATTTTTCTCTGGTGTGGTATGTTTGATCGTTTTAATTATTTTTGAAGTGAAAATTTTACCGGACTTGTGCACTTTTTTGGGATGGGTAAAAATTGTTAAACTCCAGGACACCTAACACGACACATGACCTGATCGAAATTCGTAAGACGGCGCAGGGCGCTTGCGCGAATGTGCGTGTCAAATGTCAAGATGTCATGATGAATAAATAAATGTCATGTGATTTTTTATGTATTATTTACGATAGCGTAATAAATGAATATTGTATTTAACCACATAAATGATAAAAATTTTACGCTGATAAATGAAGTAATTTGTGCGAAATTATTCCCTAACCATTCCAAAATATTCAAAAATGCATACCTAACGTTAGTGTTAAAATTTTTACTTCACCCGGCACTCCCGGAGTCCAACCCGTTTAAAAATAAATCAGATATACTCGAATGTAAGCACAAAAAAAATGAATCCTTACTTAAAAATAATACGTTATGGTCTTTCCCTGTCCGACATTTTTAAGTGCCATTTTATTTACGTGTCTGGGACACGTAAATTTCAAATAGAAATCTGTGTCACTTGGATTTCAACTTTATTACCTACTGCAATATTTAATTCGCTTTTCACATTTACTTAATTCATCTGAATGATATCGTAGTTACGTCATACAATGCAAAAAATATAGGTCACGATATTACAATCAAAACTGTAATTAAAATTACCATTTAGCATTCAAAATCAAAAAGAAAATGTGTGAAAATGAATAACCATGAAATAACATCTTAACAAATGTATTTAATGTTAATTTATTCTGTTGTAAAATGCTACGTTTATTGATAATAACAATTAAAAAATACGTGTATAGAAATATCTTTTAAATAAACATTAAAGTTTTTATAATTGATTGAATGCTTGAATTACTGTTTTTATTAAAATGTACAATAAAGAATAATTGTTGCATACCAGTATTATATCATTGATCAAAAGGGCTTAAATAAGTAACTGCTACAGGTGTCATCTTTAAGCCGGTATAATTATTTTTCTAGTAGTTCTCTTACAAAATAATGAAAATTGAATCATGAGTAACACTCCACAAAAAAAAACGAAAATTCCAGTAGGTATTCCAATAAAAGTTGCCAGTTCTAAATATTCGAAACTCTTTGTCGCGTATTTATTTTTACAAGAGCAGCCTGTCGATGGCGCAACATATGTCGATCGGGAGTCGAACCGGCGACTCTTCGCCTTATTTATGGGATTTTAATGACCACCCCATCAACGGTAGCCCCATAGCCCCAGTTTTGTTGTCACGGAAGTACCGCTTGACCAAGTGTTGCGTGGTTTTATTTTTGTAAAATGTAAAAAAAAATATCTTTGGTTTTTTTTCAAATATTTTTTGTTTGGGTTTTGCGGTTTAGATACAAAAAAAGGAAATTAAATTGTACAAAAAAAATGCAAGTAAGTTTATGTTTAATTATGGTTTTTTTATCGTTTGAATAGCAATTTTATACAGTGGCAAGTAAAAAATAGCAACAAGACTTAAGGAAGCTTATAAAATCGTACTTTTTCATAATACGAGCATAATGCAACGTTATTTAAAATTCATGATGGAATTTTACAAGACATTCCTGAATATAAAAACTTTTTAATTCTGTTTGTCACGTCATTTATACGAAGTGTCTGTAAAATAGAAACAAAATAGATTTGTGCCGACTCAAAGAATAATGGTGTCGTGTCTACTGCAAGTTTCAAAAAGCAATGTCTTTTTGCTCACACTACTCGATCAAACTGGTTAAGGAACCTTATAAATTGGAATTAAACCATAAAGGTTAAATAGTTGTAAAAATACAGTCTATATTTTATTCGACTTCAATGTTTTTTAGTCTGGCAACAATTTGTTACTGTCAAACTTTAAGAATTTCGCATCTGCTTTTTAATCGGTGAAATTAAAATTGGGCTAAAAACATTGGCGCGAGAATTATTTGAAATTCGAAGATGGATAACGTTTTTGTTACTTGAAATCGTGACATAATATAATTCTGATTTTATTTTTGGACTTGAATTTTAAAACATTTTATCATTTTGTATCTAAAGTATGCATTTAGTTGCTTAGTAAAGGTAAATATAATTGTGACTTTGCTTAAAATATAATTAAAATTAAGGTGAAGTGGTTTATAAAACAGTTGTTTCTTATGCACGTGCAGAGCCTATCCTTTTGAATAGTAGATTTTTTAAATATTGTTTATCGATGCATAACATGCTTATGGTTCAGAATGAGCATCATCATCGCCGTCTCATCCGAAAGACGTCCAAGAAAGTTCCATGGCCTAAAATAGAAAAAAAAAAATGGTGGTTTTTACGCGGGCACTTTTAAAGTAGGTATTTATTACATTTATAATACCTAAAAACATCGTGTTGTTGATAACAACTGATACTAATTAATCGCAAAGAATAAAACAACTTCTCTTTATCAGTAGACCGGAACTAAATGAATTTATGTTAGGAACAGGATCAGTAAGTTTTAGTAATAAACACAATGGTAATGCTTAAATGACTTACTGCTTAAAAAAAGAATGTTACAAATATGTTAATTTTTGTTTTTTAATAGATTCCTACGATTCATTTATTTTCCAAGATCTTTCCAAAATGAACCTGTGATTTCTACAACAGAAGAGACATGGCTGTAAAAATTCTCATTCGATATTTTTTTTTCATCACAACGCTTTTTCAAGTCTTTACATTTCACCAAGAAGGTACTAGGACTGTCAAAGTGTCAACACGACAAGAAGCTACAAAACCAACAATTCATTTTTTTATGAATCAAACCTTTTATCATTTATAAAACAAACTTAATCAAACGCTTACTCAATTTGATGAATGCTGAGCGAAGTATTTTCAAAAAGTACTAGGACACCATATCTCTCAAGGTCTGAAAACAACAAGAGCCTAGCCTACCGTCATACCCAACAATTCTATTATGAACTAAAGCCACAGAAATCCGCATAATTACTAGACCAAGCCTTGACAGCGAAGCGGAAAAATTAATTCGTATCCCTATATTTAAAGTTCTAGGTAAAAATATAATGACATACGCGCTATACAAAAAAAAAAAGAACCACAACCATTGACAATTGCTATGGACAATGTGAATGCACATCAATTATTATTTTAAAATAACAGTTTTGTCCGTACAAAATTTATTTACGCGCCGCTGCGTCCGACTCTGTGTGTCCATGTGCGTGTGTTTGTGTATGTGGGGGAGTGTTTGTGTGTGTTCAAATATAGGATGTTCGCAAAGCCGTTGATGATTGATTAATTGCGTTTGCTTGTGTGCTTTCTAAATTTTAGTTTATAGGACGTTTGATTTTGATTTGTTGGTGTGCTTTTATTTCGTCAGCTGCCTTTCCTTTTCACAACCATTTCACCACCAGTCTAATTTGTTGCAGCTAAATAGTGGTGGTCCTCTCCTCAAGTACACAAAAAACAGCTATTGGGTAGCACGGTATCCCTTGACAATAACTCTTGTTTAACTTTCGAACTTCTGATTACCCGTCCACTGTTAAAGGTCTATAGAACATCCGGAACCAACAGCTTAACATGCTTTGCTTGGCATGTCGAAGTCTTGGCATGCAATGGATGTCCTTGGACCAACCAAGCAAGCTTAGGTAAAAGATCGAATAGAACAGCTGCTATTGTTTATCCGCGAGCCCCTGTCTACACATTTATCGATGCAAATGCATTTCCCCCTCTGATTCATTTACAAGAGTAAAGACACAAGATATGATTGTTGATGATCCACTAACTCACAGATAATGCTAGACTAGAGTCTCATCTTCATCGAGATCTCCGAGGGCTCCATGGTCAATCATCATTTTCTGCGTGGCCTTTACCCAACTATTTTTGTGTCGGCTTCCAGTTTACTGTTCATATTAATAATGGTATATTTTGTGTTCGGGGTACTTAATTGTCGGCAGAGACTGTATACTTACTAGTATTTTACATGGAGCGACAGCCTATCTGACCTACACAATCAAGTTAGTATTGGGTACTACGGTAACCCTTGTTAAAATTGACTCCATGGTCAAGATGATACTTGTTTTTCTTTCTTTCTTTGCTTAATTAGACCTTTTCTACATCACTTTTAGTACCAAGGTTTCCCAAACCAGCATCAATCAAACAACTGATTAAGTCATAAACAACAATTGGCGCAGCCTGTATACGCGTCGTGTTTATGCACATCAATTACGAACGCAGCGCGCGGAACGCACGCCGGGGAGAACATTCGGAGGTCAATACGACTAACGTACTAAAACATTATTAAATAAACATTGTTTGGCAATAATTTTTTGAAGTAACACTACCATCTGCTTTTGGTTGGCATAGCCAGGTATAAAGATAGCCAAAGTTCCATTGAAGAGAGGTTAAAAATGCTACCATATATGATATTTAAGTCTAAGAGCTTGGCATCTTCCAATCTAACCAATACCACTGTTGACTGTACAGACGCCAGCACATCAAGGTAATTTAATTCAATCGAAACTTCTGTAGTAGATTTTCAATAGCATCGCTAAAGCGTCAGTTTCAAGACTGATTGGGAAAATTTGACACCTTCGGGTCGCTTGTTGTGCTGGTGTCGTACATGATAGAGTATTTGAGTATAATCTGCTCTGCACTAAAACCACGTTAGTCGGTAACTCTATTGACGATACCGCAAGTAGGATTGGATGTCAGATTTTCGGATACCTTACTACCCATAAACCGTGACAAATTAATGTCAAAGATTCACAGCCGGGACCAACAGTATAATGTGCGTTGACTTCAAGAGTCAGTTTGGAGCTTGGTGTAAAACTGTTATTCCATAAGCTGGACCACCCTCATTGTCAAAAACAAAACACAATAAAACAAGTAAAATTTCTTGAGCAGGATGTTAATTACAATTAAAATGAATGAAACGTAAGCATGAATATGTTCAGCTTTTAGTGCTAAAATTTAAAATAAAACAAGACATTAAGATTAAAAATAATAATTAATTATTCATCTAAGAGCTAGTTTTAATGTTATTCATGAATCTCACTCATTGAGTTTATTTTGGTAAAGTTATTTAGCTTCAAGTATTTAAATTAAAAATGTCAAATCACTGTTAATTGATGGTTTAAGTAGCGAATGAAATTATTTTATGTAAAATCTAGATAACATAAAAAGTAGTAACTGCAATTAAACAATTTACAGTTAGATAAATCATGTTAACAACTGCACAGTTAAAAATTAACCAAAAACAATACAAAATAAATAAAAAAACAATTAATTATTACACATTTAGAAGTGGTGTTTAAGCATTATAATTGCTATTATTACGGCGTATAAGATTGATATCAGCTTTTAACTTTAAATGCCTAATTGTGTTTGGGTGTCAAGTTTTATAATGTATTTAGTGCAGAATTTTGCATAATCAGCGGAGTGTGTAATTTAACCGTTGTTTTATGCTACTGTTCATATTAATCATGGTATATTTTGTATTTGGGGGTAGTCCATTGTCGGAAGACTGAATACTTACTAGTATTTTACATGGAGCGACTGCCTCGCTGTCTTCCACAATCCAGTCGGCACTGGGTACTATAATAAACCCTTTGGTAAGGCTGGTTGTCAGACTTTCGGGACCTAAGTAATAAGGCTCATTGTGTCATTGTCAGTGTTTGACAGATGTAACACGTCCTCCGTCCTCCGCTATTCTTTTCTGATTAATTTCGTTGCGGGATCCAAGACAGTTAAATCGTTTCTCTGGGACTTCGTCGAGCTTCATTGTCTCGGCGCTTTTCTTGTGGACGCCACTGTTGATTCTGGCTTACAGGAGTTACAGTGGTTTGGGTATAGTGTGGCGGACTTGTCCCATTAAAAAAGGAAAAGATGTAACACGTTGTCTCATATTGTATTGAGCAGTGGTGGCCCAGGGGTGTCAGCCCCGACTTACGTAGGTACAGCAAGTAAGTCGTGGGTTCGAATCCAGCCAGCCAGGCGCAATACTTAGAGTAATTTATTTCATCACCACTGGTATCAAAACGGTGAAGGAAAACATCGTGAGGAAACAGGCATGTCTTAGAACCAAAAAAAAACTCGAGAAATGACATCAACCAACCCGCACTGGGCACGGGTGGTCATCCCTCTCCTAGAGAGGAGGCCTGAGTCTGGAGGCCTGCAGTGGGAACATTATAGGCTGATGATGAAACACTAGAAAATAACAAAACCTGAAACCACCTGTAGCACTTAAGTCTGACCGACATTTGTTGGTACCTACAAATGCTATTTTATTGGTCACATTATTGCTAATGTCAGCTTAAATTCGTTGCCACAATGATGCATAACATCATGCCTGTAAGTCCCGAAAAGATTCGTAGAGGTGTAGGTACCCAATACTACATAATTATGATAAATCAGCCAGTTACATACGTAACTGGCTGATTTATTCATCTACTCCTAGGGTGAGCATAATATTGCCATCTAATGGGGCCAGGCAACAGCAAGGGCCGACGCCCGTCGGGGCTGCGGGTTATTCACAAAAGATACGGCGACCTCGACATAAAGGGCTAAGAAGGGACATGGGTGATTTTAGTCAGTAGAAGTCTGACAGGGAGTGTCAGACTTCTACTGACTTTGCTCTGCTCAGAGCGGGAGGGGTTATTTGATGATTTCCCACCCCCAAATAAAAAAGTCGCAGTTGCAACTACTAGACCAGCGAAGCATTTGCTTTACTTTTAAATTGTATTCTATTTTAAAAGCGACCTTAGAGGTTGCATTATTGTTTCAAAACTTTTTGGTGTTCCAATTTTAACCTTGGAAAATAAAACAGTCCACACATAATTTTACAAAGGTTGCAAAACTTTGAAAAATGACACAACGTTTTTTATCATATTGCAATGAGTTTAAAATTCAAACACGCGATGTTAGGCCAATTTAAGTAATTTTGTATTGTTTTAGATGAAAAACGTAACAGATTATAATAATTGCAGGTGTTTAACTAAATATTAATAGCATTATTCGTCCGTTATTTTAAAAAATGAATGTTTTATTTAAGTTGTCTCCATGCCCCGGAAAGCACTATAAGCCGTTTCTCCCGGCTGTCATCCGCACTGATATATTAGATAGATTATAGCCCATTCCCTCTCAAAGAGAGAGGAGGCCTGTGTCCTAGCAGTGGGAACATTAATAGACTGTTGATGACATGTTATTTTATAAAACTGGGATTCAGCTGCATCTGGTTAGACCAGAAGCCACTCCAACATATTTGGGAACTGGCTAGGTAGATGATGATGGTATTTTGTTGACATTAGACAAAGGCAAAGACATTTATTCGTAGGATACGGTATTCACAAGGTTGTTATAAAAAATGGTATGGTTCTCGACATATCCACCGATAGGCGCGGCTAGATATTCTTATAGTTAACCGATGGTTTCCCACTGCTGGGCCAAGATCTTCCTTTTTTCCTTTCTGACACGGTTATGTACCACTTCTTACCAAATCCCAAAGAGGACAATCCAAGTTACTTAAGTCCAATAAGTAATCTTAGGTAGCAACTCGAACTTGTTATATTTCTACGACAAATAATTAACTATGGCACGTGAAGCCTAGGTTAATTACTACAGAACATAATATAAGGCTTGTAAATATCGAGGGGTAAGGCAGAAGCAAACTCATTAGTACACACGGCGATCAACCTGTCAATTTCCATTATAACTTGGCCTTGCTTCATATAGATTTGCCGTCCAATGAGAGATCCACATAAACTGCTTTTATACAGTGTGACAAAATAAGTTTGACAGTTTATTGCTAATATCAAACTAAAATAACTTAACACTGCCCAAAGACAAGTTATCATTCATTCATTCAAATTAAATCATTCACGCAAAAAGCGTGTAAGGAACGCAGAACGATAGCGTTCTGTAGTTCCTGCCCACCCCCGTGGGGAATACGCATGAGTTTTTGTTTGTTTGAATTATAAAATCAAAGTAATAAATTAATTAATTAATTTGATCAGTTCACTGTGTGGTCGTTGGTACTTACAATCACTCATAAAACCAAGAAAACTAGTTTACACACACACACCCCACGCTTTTCATATACACACACACGTAAACACGTAACACCTAACATCTATATAAATATAATAAAACTGAGTAGTTTGTTTGTTTGAACGCGCAAATCTCGTTAACTACCCGTCGGATTTATAAAAATCTTAATGCATTTTGTAACCCAATTCCTAAGGAGCTTTAAACCTTATTTTACATCACGCTACGACTCTTAGCAACCGAACAAAAGGGAAAAGGTCGTCCAAGTGTAATCACGTTGTACTCCTAGTCTATCACACTCACATACACGCACACAGAACTGTCAAAACGCACACAAACACACCTTAAGATATGCATCGACCTACCAAGTAATTATATGTTTGTAAACAACTCGCATAGCTGTAAGTAGGTATGATATAGTGATGGGCACATCGACTCGAAACGTCACGGCTTTTTAATTTATAGGGTAAAGAAAAGGGGCTTGAGAGGTAACGGCTGTCATGTTATTTGTGACAGATGTCATGGATGGTTGACGTTTGAGTTTGACAGTTTGGTTTCATGGCTAGGTCCTGTCCGTTTGGTTTGCTTGTGGTCATTTCGGTATACGGGTATAGTGCTAGTGAACCGCAATTACCTACATTAGAAAGAGTATTTAGTGTGATGAGAAAATAAAATGATTTACAAAAGTTCCTACTCGTTTGATGCAATTTCTTTTGTTTCGAGTTATATCGTCTTTTGGGGAAATTTAATTAAAGATGTTGATTTATTACTACATTTTTCATTCAAAAATACTGCCACAAAATTAGGTTTTGACGATCATTTTCATCGCGTAAATAGAATCTAAAGAGATTTCAACATTGCTAAAATTCTAGCTCATTGCACCCAAAAATACCGTTACCTTTAACTCATTTTCCTGCCCTACATTCAAACCAATATTTAACTCTGAAATCATCGATAACGACTATCGACCGGATCGCATCACTACACGAACGGACAGTTCTCCTCACGTAGACAGACAGTGTTATCACAATAATGACAGATCTCAACTCGAGACCGCGGTACGTGAGGCAAAAATACCGCAAGTCCTACCCGGTACTTTTCAGTGACAATTATAGTACTTCAAACAAAATCCAACATTAAGTTTAAGCAATAAGGTGGATTTTGAAATGGATAGGTGGTTGTTAGGTTATGGCGTGACGAAATGACAGATGGAAATCGATTTTTGTATTTGGAATTTTGGAATATCATTTTATTTTTTTTGTTATTGTTGTGTTCTGTTTTTGAGTAAAACCTCCTTTGTACAACCTGTATTTCTTTTGTTATTTTTTCGGAAAGCTTTCTATAAAAGTTTTGAATCGATTTTAGTATTGATGCAGTCATTTTTTTGCCAAGTAAAATGGAATACACAAAGACATCAAGCACCAGCATGCACAGTGAGAGAACAAGTGTCTTCAGAAAACAAATATTCATTATTCAAGTTTATAACCATGGTAGAGAGACCTTTCTAACTGCCTTTGCCATTCAATAGAACACAAATAAAACCCATTTTCAAAGGCATTAGATGATGTTTAATCAGGATTAAGTCCAGTCTTACCTAATGGTTAACCTACCCACTACTCCAGTCGCTCCATATAAAATACTGGTATTCGCTGCATCTGGTTAGACTGGTTGCCAATCTCGACATAGTTGGGAAAAGGCTAGGCAGATGGCTATGAGATGTAGCTGAATCTCAGTACTTTAATAGCTCGAATATTGGATCACTCCACGAAATTGTCTTATACAAATACTAGACATAATATCCAGTTCCTGAGGAAATTGAGTCAGACCTAGATTACCTTTAATTTTTTTAGCGGGTGGAAAATTATCAAATAACCCCTCCCGCTCTTGGGCAGAGCGAAAGGGAGTGTCAGACTTCTACTGACTAAAAACCATGCACCCATGTTCCTTCATAGCCCTTTATGTCGAGGCCGCGGTATCTCTTACCTTTTCCCGGGCCCCTCCCATGTTGCTGACATCTCTTTGAGGCGGGTGTGGAACACGAACGCGCCGACACAGCCTGTCGTTGTCATAAGACGGACGGACGGCGAGCTAGCCCATCACTCACCGTCCACAGGCCCGCGTCTACGTTGGCCGGAAGCCATCACGTGGCCCCCGACGCCCGCAGCGCCTTCCGCGGCGACTGAGACCTAGATTACCTCAAGATGTTATCAATATTGCAAAGGTTAAATACTGTAAATTTACTTATTCAATCGTGTCGTGTGATGACGGTTTGGGAAAAATATTATACAAATCGTCATCAGTGTTACTCGTATACGTATTAGTCGGGGTAGCTTCTGATGGATATAGACTATTCCAATGACTGGTATGGTTGGTTTTTGAGGTATTTCCTTTCGTGTTGATTCGTGTTGATGGCACTTTGATTTGCCTAACTCAGTAGGTGATCATGGCCAATTTGCAGTCTGTTGCCTGGTGATTAATATGAGGTCTTGAGTTCGATTGCCATGTCGAGCAAAGTGTTTTTGAGTTTTTTCCATCAGGAATTTTTCATGGACTCGGTTTTTTGGCCCGTTAAAAATGTGTTGTTTTACATAGGATTTGAAGGTAACTGGCTAAATATGGGTGCACATAACATAAAACCAGGCATGATGCTCTAGGTTTATTTTTTCTAAAAACAAAATGGATATACCAAAAAACAAGTAAATAAAGCCACAGAAACAACACATTTTCTTAACATTACTCACGGTTTTCCGTCGGACAATCTACGAACATCAATCATAGGTACCAGGCGTCCATAATGAGCGAAGAGGTACAATCATAATCATTTTCCACGGCCTTGTGTGCGTGTATGAAATAAAATTGATGTCTGTGATTCTTTTTTTAAATAAATACGATGTGTTTGTATTTTTTTTTTCAAATTGAACATGGTTTTTTTATAACTGTATTTTTTTTATTTAGATAGAGAATTAGAAAACAATATTTAAACATTCTCAAATATAATATGACACCTGGGTGTCTAAAATGGCCGCTTTAGCAGAATCGTAATATTAATCATGTTAAAAATTTAAAATTCTTTTAATGGACTTTATAGTTACCTATATAATACATTAATTCCATTTCAAGGATTTGATATTATTAACGTGATTCATACTAAGATTCTGCGTGGATTCTGATAAAGCGGCCATTTTAGACCCGCTGTAATCCCCGAAAAGTAAGACTGAGGTTTTTATATATGGAACAAGGCCGCCACACTATTCCCAAACCACTGTAACTCCTGTAAGCCAGAATCAACAGTGGCGACCACAAGAAAAGCGCTGCGGCAATGAAGCTCGACGAAGTCCCAGAGAAACGATTGAACTGTCTTGGATCCCGCAACGAAATTAATCAGAAAAGAATAGCGGAGGAGTAGGAAAACATAATTTCCACTTCCCTCCATATCAGCAGGAGACAGAACAGAACAAGGTCCAATAGGCACACAGGAACGTATACAACTGGTATAAGCCCAGTTAGTAATATTAGATCGAGGTTAGTGCACCCCTCGCCTGTCGGGGCTGCGGGTTGTTCACAAGTTACCGCGGCCTCGACATAAAGGGCTAAGAAAGAACATGTGTGGTTTTGAATCAGTAGAAGTGTGACACTCCCTTTCGCTCTGCTCAAGAGCGGGAGGGGTTATTTGATGATTTTACACCGGCCAAAAAATATGCTTAAGTTCCATCCGAGACGATGGACGAGCCAATTGCCATCAACCGGGCTCAAATCCAGTCTCCAAGGCTTAGCAGCCAAAGGAATTCCTGACTGAAAACTTGAAAAGCCTAATGACTCGATTTTTCTGCACTTTTTAAAATAACTTGAATAACAAATCAGTGCATGTGACTACTTGACGTACTCGTAGTCATGTTTCTAAAGTACCAATATTGACCTCACTCGCTGTTGAACCCTTCTCATAAATAATAACATAAAGATCTTGCGAATTTTCCTAATTAACCCTTACCTGATTGAACTATCAGTCTTAATATATATTCAGTGCCATCTAGCGGACAAAGTAAAACTGATGAATAATAAAATTATTGTAAAATTGATTAATTTCTGATTTTTCCGCTGAGTTTTGCTCTTAGAGAAATGAGACTTTCTTAGATTTAAGACGACTGTTTATTTGACCTCCGAAACTTAGTTAGTGCTCTGGGTAAAACAAAAACCCTTGGTAAGATTGGTAGTCAGACTTTGGGGCCAATGTCTGTAACTGTGACCTGTAACGATAGTCAGATCTATAAATGACATCCAGCTTAACATGTTTTCCAAGGCCCGGAAAAATCGCGGTATAAAATGACTGGTCACCCATCCACGGACTGACATTGGCACGTGCTGCTTAGCCCAAAACTTGAACCGTGAGCCTGTTGTTATTACGCCACGACCCCCTTTAACATAATCAAGGATGCAACTGTTAAACTAACTCAACATAAAATTTCTAAAATTCTAGTCATTATACAAACAAACAACAATTTTCCATCGAAACATGGAAAGTTTCCACTTTCTCTGGACATCCATCCATTTGACTGAGTCGCCAACGACGCCCCCTGCCGGCGACGATGCTAACTGAAGCATAACCACTGATTTAGATCTAGACCCAGGCTGTTATGTAGCAAAACCTGTCAATTGCAATTATTTATAGGAAAATTTAATATTAGCTTTGAGGTTAGGGCTGTCAACGATCTTATTTTTTTGTTTCCTTTAGAAACTAGGTAAGTAGGCACTCCTTGATATAATAGGGTAGTTAACAAAAATAATCTAATGAGTCCGTCAGATAGATTTCCAAAAAATATTCGACACGTTTTTTTTTCACGTTAACAAACAATGAAGCATGATACAGTGCTTTGAAAACTCGTGTGACGTCATTTTCTGAGACATTAGTATGACATTCTTTAGCGGTCAGTGACCTCACAACCCCCGACTCAAATCTTTGACGCGTTTTATCTTCGTAAATTTTTATTGATTTGATAAAACAAAAAATACGTAGATCCAATACTTTTCGATAATCTAACAAACGGACTAATTAGAATCATATTTTTTTAAGTCAGTGAACGTCCCTATTGAGTTGAGTCAAAAGTCTAGGTACGTAACTCATCAAAAATTTAACATAACATCACGCTTCTAATCCCTATAGGTTTAGGCAGAGACGCACCTAATAGTATACCCACACTGCGGCAAATATGGTTGAGTCCCATACCCGGATTTTAGATTGGTGCTCAGTTGATCCAATCTAAAATCCGTGGCTGCTACTGAGAAGTTCCTAATGAAAAAATCCAATACCTTATGCTAAGGAGTCGCGTTTGCATCCACTAGAGGCCAATGAGGCAGCCTTTCTAAATAAATCCTTAACTAATACAATGCACGTTAATGTCATCACTAACAGAAGACAGGTGTGTTATCAGAAGACTAACTTCTATCAGACACTAACACGCTCACTAAGACACTAACTTGCTCTTTTTTCTTCCGCCATCCCTGCATCTAGAGGTTACTCAACCGTCTATGCAGATTCTAGTACAACTAGACTTCTCAAGGATTCGTACCGAGATGTTATCACTGCTTTGTATCACTATTCATTATTCATGTAATGCATAATGTCTACTTGTAAACTGTCGCACTTCTACCAAAGCAAACAGACAAACATTCCAAAAATGCTGAAAATGAATTCAGTTGGTAATATTTTGACACCCTGACGATTACTTTTTTAAATAATAAATGATTTTTAATGATTTTCTGACATTCATCATAAATGCACTTGATTTTCTATAACTCTTGCAGGTTTCGTGCCCATTCATCGCCATAGAGATTGAGACAGTTGTTTTACAAGTTATAGTGCCTTGTGACTGTTTTTCTGACATTCAAAAGTACCTGTCTAACTAAACCACCGTCGGGGCTGCGGGTTGTTCACAAGTTACCGCGGCCTCGACGTATAAGGCTCAGAAGGAACATGGGTGGTTTTTAGACAGTAGTCTGACTCTCCCTTTCGCTCTGCCCAAGAGCGGAAGGGGTCAATTGATGATTTTCCACCCGCCAAAAAAAAGGGTCTATCTGAAGTTGTCAGGGCTGCGGATTGTAGGTGGCGGAACGCGAGAGGGAGAGAACCTCTCGTCCCAGCCGCCGCGGGAGGCGCTCCGGGCGTCGGGGGTCCCGCGATGACCTCCGGCCACCGTAGACGCGGGCCTGTGGACGGTGAGTGATGGGCTAACTCGTCCGTCTCACGACGAAAACAGGCCGTGTCGACGGCGCGTTCGTGTTCCACGCGCGCCTCAAAGAGATGTCAGCAACATGGGAGGGGCTCGAAAGAGCCGACGCCTGTCGGGGCTGCGGGTAGTCCTCTGGTTATCGCGGCCTCGACATAGAGGGCGAAGAAGGAACATGGGTGGTTTTTAGTCAGTAGAAGTCTGACACTCCCTTTCGCTCTGCCCAAGAGCGGGAGGGGTTATTCGATGATTTTACACCCACCAAAAAAAAAAAAAGGGCTGCGGATTGTTAAAAAAGGGTCTAACTGAAATAAATGTCGCAATATATCGCAATTAATTTGAGGTCAGTGAAGCATGTTTTTTTCTTCCATACTTGTCTATTAGTTGGTATCTCATTAGTAGTGATGTAATTATGTTTGTATGTAATTGTCTATCCAAAATTCCATATCCTCTTTACAACTGCCATTCTTTTCTTTGATCATACTCAACATTTTCTTCACTGCAGTTTCTTCATTAATATATTCATTCACATAAATATACCATGACAACAGCTGATTTACTTGTACGGAATTTTTCAGTTGTTCTACTATGTCTTTCCAATTAAAAACTCATTTATTGTCAAATCAAGAGTAGAGAGAAGTTATTTTATCCTCTAACCTTGTGGCGGACAACCCTTTGTGATGTCAGACATTTTGTAGTCTCTCATTGTTACGGTCGGCTGCTTCTGTAAACTCAACAAGTTTAGCAGAAAATACTGAGTCATATTTGATTACTACGTAGGTATAGGTAGACCAGACCATACTGGAGCTGCGTGGTGATCTGTATGATGGCCCTTTCCCTCTATCAAAGAGAAGGACTGTCAAATCAGTAATGTTATAGATAAATTAAGCTATTGATGTGACTGAAATAGATGTATTTGAATCTTGATGGATGGAGATGGCAAGGAAGGTCATAGAAAAGATGGATGGATTATGTGAGAAATGATGTGAAAAAGAAAGGAGTAAATAATGCTGTGACGTCTGACAGAGGAGTGCTGAAGTAGAAAACGTATTGCGCACACTTGAAGCGGAATGGTCAAATGACGATGATACTCTTGATGAACAAAGATTGTAAGGATAGTGTTATGCGAAGGAAATTAATCATTTATAAATGTTTTAGAGCTAGCAGATCGCGAGGGAATTGGACCGTGAAAAATGAATAAAATTATGATATTACGCGTTAAGAAAACAGATTTTATAGCCTGCGTGTTATTTAAGTAAAATATAAAGCAAATGAGACGTAAAATAAGATCTTAATACAGATTTATCGAAGACAGGTACTAATTGAAGTTAATTAATTAATTTAATATTAATTATAGCAACATTACAGAGTATCTAAACCGATGCTATAAACACACAAAAAGAAAATTACAATTAAAATTAAAAATTAAACTATAGCTATAACCACCTGATATTGTACAGGAACAAAAAATAAACAAATAATAAACAAAAAAGAGAAAAGTTGCCTTTCGTGCATCATCAAACAAAACAAGCTGTGAAAAATCATCTTTCGTTCATCCTCTCACAGAAATTATAAGTAATAATAAATAACACAGGCAAGTAAAGACATCATAATCCACGGCATAGCATAAGAATACAATCATAGTCAGCTGTATGCAAGAAAATGTGCATTCAACAGCTTGTACAGTAGCTTGAACAGTATAGTTAAATTCAAATAAAAAGGTACGTAAAATCCTAAAGAAATAATAATTAAGCAACCACCTGCACTGCTTTTAAAACTATAGCTCTTGGAACTTTAAAGGACTCCCTTAATAAATTCGAATGGTCGAAGACCTAGCATTCAAAGTATTTTGTGTAGAAGAACAAAAGACTTTGAAATAAGATAATACCACATAATTATCAAACTTTTAGATAGCTAATGTCAATTCAATATTTTTTTAACATTTCTATCATCTTTGTCGCTGATAATTTGTGCGCTTTGTTGCGTAATAGAAATGTGATTAAAATAAAAATTTACTTATGACAACTTTTCGTTTGAGTGTTGGTTATGATTTTGAACCTCTAGATCCTCTGGAACTGTTAATATTGCTTCATCTTGATAAGGTACTACTATTAGCTTCTTCATTTTCTTTACGATGCATCCTTTTCCTGTACTGACAGCATTTACGATATGTTTAGTCATATTCATCAAATTATCTAAAGAGATCTCACGACCTCTTAACAGTCTGCCCTCCTACACCTTTTCAGCTATTGAAACACAAAAACCAACCCTATTGTTTCTATCTTCACACGCCAAATTCGAGTGTACACTTAAAATCAAATCACATATTTTGACTTTGCTTGACGTAACAAAAAAAATGTCACCATCTTTCTCACGGCCTAGGCAGAGACATCCGAAATCTACAATTGCGTCTAATTTGAAAATAATTATATAGCAACTTCCGCCTTGAAGAAAAACCAAGCAATTGTTGGCTTGCGTGTTTCTTTGAGACAATACGAAGAAAAAATAGAAAAAATCTTCGGTAAAACAATGTTACTTTTTCTGCTGCCTTTTTCTAACAATGCATCTTATTCCGAGGGGATAAAAACTGGTTTTGTTTGTGGGTTACTTTCGTGGGTGTATATTTAAGTTGGTGGGTGTAGTGAACGGTTGGTAGGTACCTAATAAGTGGGAGTTAGTCTGGTTTCTGAGAAAATTCAAGTTGTACGTTTTCGTATGATTGATGAGAATTTTGAGGACTGTTGCTTAAGAGTTTCGTTGTGAATTGTGTTCTGTTTTCTACTCTCTATTCTTTTTTAGCTTTCTTTCCTTCAGTTTCATTGTTCGGTTTTGTTATTATAGGACGGATATTATTATTACCCTGTCTCTTTTTGCATTTCAAGATTTCGATTTTAAACATTCTATGACCCTGATGTGCCATTTCATTTGAAATGACTAGTTTACTATAAGACATCATACTTAATCATAAATCTTTTGCTCTTATTAAATTTGCGTTATTCTTATTCATTTGGAGTCAGCGCTTCTTCTTCGTTATTTCTATCTTACTCGTCATTTCACCAGCTACCTCCTTTCTTGTCATATGATGTTTTACTCAGTCCAACTATCATTTCTTTGTTTGTATGGTTTAGTATATTTCATCGTAAAAAGGTTTTAATAACCGTCTGTTACTACGATCTCAATTAAATTTCATTTAGGTTCTAGACTTCAAAATTCAACAAAACTATCTTTTTATTCCTTCCCGGTAAGGTCAGGATTTTTTTAGTCAGTACCTAATTCCTCTTATTGATTCTTGACAACTTGTAAGTAATTTTTCTTAGTATCATTTTCTACATCAAAAGAATAACCATCCTTATACACACACCCGTCTATAGCTGGTCAGTCTCTCAGTACGTAATCAAATTCAGTTTGAACCCTACGACGCAGTGGTTGGGCCAAATTAACCAAAACAGCAACGTGATTGAGTTTCATATAACAGCCGCTCTCCGATTCACTTCGTTATTGTGTAACGAGAGCTTTTGAGGATTAAACAAGCTTATTGGTAGGCCATTAATAAAGGATATGGAGAATTAATGAGGAGCAGTAACTGAGAATGGGTTGTAAATTAAATAAAGATTAATGATGCCGTTTTAAGTTAAAGCAGACACATGTTACCTTCATCATCAGCCTATAGCAGTACAATGCTGGACAAAGGCCTCTCCAATCGCACGCCACTCAAGTCTTATTCAGCCACCCTGCAAAGATCATTGCTACATCAAACCTGGGCCCCGAGTCTGCTATTCAATAGTGTCAGAATGGTCTATCACATAGTGGACGATCTCCTAATTGTTGATTTTGACAAGTTTCGGTTGTCAAAATCAACAATTATGAGTTTAGTGATAGATCATTCTGACACTATTGAATAGCAGACTCGGGGCCCTGAGGGCATATTATTATCACCTAACGATTGCTTGTTCGCGGCTTTTCTTTCTAATTGGTGTAGACGCAAGAAAACGTCTACACCAATTCTCAAAGGTTTGCACTCAGTCCTGGCCGGTCTAATACCACTTGGGTTTTATCTATCCATTAGTAGCTGTTATGAAAGACAAGAAGTCACGACATAAAGTGTCCTATAGTTTGTGTTTCAGTTTGGATACTCTGCAAAATAATAATTTCAGTTCTCTTTTAAACAAACACTTTTAACCCTTGAAACAAAATTTTAATACATCTCGTTCCTTACTAATCATCATAAGATCCACAACAGACAATTCCAAAATTAAATCGCGACAAACAAATACAATGAAGATCTGATTAAACAAAACTGAGGCCAATTTGTTAATAACAAGAGTTGGCTCAAATATAATACGATCGCTAATTGTAATTAGGGAGTTCACTGCGATTTCGACAGCCCTGCTGAGCGGGGCGTTGCCACGGCAACAGGGGATGAAATAATTTGGCATATGTCTGTAATTTGGAAATAAATTGAGTAATGTGTTTCAATTTAGGGATGTTTTTATGTCTGTAAGGGTTGCTCTTTGGGGTGTAAAAAGGGTTAATTAGGGATATTGTAAACAAGTAGATGCGTTTGAACTTGGCTTTTTAGAAAATGGTTGGAGAAGAATAGAAAATTACCTCCCGACTCTTTGACAGGGGTCCCGTTACGACTAGGTATATTACTGGCTAAAAACCCAGCAACGGGGTTGTGGTTGTGAAGGTCAGATAGGCTCCAAGTCCATGTAAAATACCATATGAATACTATTAATATGGATCCGTTTAGGCTGGAAGTCGACCCAAACTTCGTTGGGAAAAGGCTAGAAAGATGATGGTTAAATCCTTCAATAAAAATACATCTAAAAAAAACTTCATTGAAGAAACTGTTAAAAAACTAGTGACAACCGCATTCAATCCAAAAATATATCGATAAAAAAACATCGATACATTACACACACCGTTGTGTCTGTTGCTATAAAACCGAGTCGGCGCCGATAAAGACATTTCGCGGCTACCCAACATACGGCCTTTCACTAGCTCGCAAAAACTTATTGCGACTTTTTTCCGAGGTTCGCTCGCGTTCTGTTTTTTAAGCAAGTTAATTTTTTAAATACCAAGCGTTGTTATTCGGGTAGAGTGGAAGAAATATGTAGCGATTTTTTTGGTGTGTCGTGTACTTACATAATGGGTTAGTAAGGCAATGAATTATATGACTGAATAAAATGATTATTATGATTAAAAATGGGGACATATTATATTGACAAAGTGCGTGCAAAAGAGTAGTCTGAAATTCGGAAATAATTTGACTAAGTATTATAAAATGTTAATGTGTGTGTTCTAATACAAAGCAATTAGCAATAAATCTTGTTCACTATTACATAAGCCACACTCCTGTTCACCCAATAAGAGAAAATGCTCGTAAAAATAAGCGCATAAATCTTTAAACAACAAAAAACACTTACAACAATATTAAAAGACTTAATTCTCTCACGCGAGTAAAACTGCACACTAAGTCTAAGACACTATAAAAATCTCGTAAATTCATTATTACGTAATTCTAGTGACGTGCGAGTGTCGATAAAAAACATATCGACATGGATACTCTATGAACGCGATTAGCAATGAATTGCTGTATCACTGAGCTGTAAGATGAAGTACTTATTTATGGTAAACTGAGTCAATGGTCAATACGCATTGTAATGGTTGCCTTAGATGGCATTTGTCTTTGATTCACGTTGGAGTGGAAAAACATTGACTTGGATATTTTCTATTGAGGGAAATAAATTAAGGCAATTGCATGGTTGTGATATATAAATCAAATCAATGGATGTTTACATATTTATACTGGTAGTATGATATCATGTCCATCTGAAAAAATATCTATAAAGGTATTCACATTTTTAGTAACCAGAGCTACAAAAATACTTTCAATTTAACGCCAAAAACAATTTCACCTTACTCGAAAAACGTGAACCCGTTCCACAATTGAGTGACAAACGAACTGGTCATCAAATTTATTACAAGAGCGGTATTTTTTCCTTTCTAAGGGGAATGCTAGTGTTTTTCTCGACTTAAAACACGGGGCCCATGTGACCGAGACGCGGTAAGATTTTGTGAGACTGCTGCGGAATCGGTGGAGTTTATTGTGTGCCTTCTTTTTAAGAATTTTTCATTAAAAAACAATGGAGAAATGAATGAATTTTAATGGAGAAATTTTTCTCCATTAAAAAATAATTTAAATGGTATCCATGACAATTTTTGCGTGTTATTCAGCCAGGGGTAACGCTTTACATAACGTAGTCTAGTATGGGGTGATTTCAGATTTATACGAGTCGAACTTTGACTAGTTTTGTTACTAATGAAGTAGGTACTTAGTGTTAAATAAAAAAAACGTGACTGCTATCAATTAAAGCATCAAAAAACAGTTAATTAAACGACATTTTACATTAATATGTTAACATTTACATTAAAACCAATTTGTCCCATTAATTATTACATTACTACGACTTTATCTCAAATGTCACATTTAAAAACGAACCATTCACAAGCGAAGAAGTAATTTAAGTGCAAAATTCAATGTCGCATTATGTTAAATATATTAAGGCTATATATATTATGATTTTTACTAGCACTAAACCATTTCACAGATACCTCCTAGAGTTTTATTCACCTTTAAAGGCAAAAAGATATAATAGAATTTACTTGAAACGTATAAGTTACTTTATAAAATACCCATTTGGAGTAATAAAATTAATGCAAAACAATTACATGGATGCAAAAAGTTACATTGCAATCGTTAAATATTCAATACCAATATTTTTTTTATTGTCAGTGGACCGCCTAATGTGCTTGTCACAACACTAATGTATCGATATGTAAAACGCGTTTGTGCATCACTAATTTATTGGATTATGATAAGGGTGTCGACAGTTAGCACCTGTTTGAATCTATTAACTAATTTGAGTTTTATTGAGTTTGATGTTAGAGTTCTTTTTGCAATCAAAATGTGGTTGAATGTTACTGCTTTCTGGAGGGATATTGTTTTATTAGGTTATTTTTAATTGCATTGATATTAATGTTTGTATTTTCTTTAAAAAAATAATCTAAATGCTTGTTTGAGTACTAAGTTTTTGCATAATAACCTCCAGTTTTTCTAGAAATACTTAAATATTTATTTATGGTTTTATTCTGTTGCGAAAAATACCTTTGACTATGATTGTACACAATTAGGCAGTTTTTCCCCTCTTAAAATGCGTGTCTACAACAACAAAAATACAAATATTTTTTGTTTTTTCCTTCTTAACAAAAGGACAGTACCTCCAAACGAAACTCTATGAACTTAAAATAAAAAGAGCAAACCGCAGCAATACTGCAATTGCAAAAATATAAACAAAAATAAAATAAAGACAACTCCACATCATTCACTGTCCAACAGAAACACGCAGCGGCTACTGTCTTTTTTTCAATCTGTGGACCGCTTTATGCATCAGCTACTACATTAACATTTATTTATTATACATTAATTATTTATATGTATTTCTCATTTACTGATTGGTAAAGTGATTGAGTCGTCCAAAATGATTGATACAGTGTGCGATGGATCTTGTCATTTCGTGAATTATGACGTTTCTGACTTTTGTTTTTCATTTGTCAAATGTCACTTTTTTGTTTGACTTTGACAGTTGGTGATAGTGTCAAAAAGTGGAGCTGTGATTCGATTGATGGTTTTCTGATTTAAATATAAAAAAGGGAATTGTGTTTTAATGTGTTAATCGTGTTTTGTGGTTTCAGCAGGGCTATTGCGTATCTTTTAAATGACAGTGGCTATCATATAGTGTCCATCAAATAACTGTCAAATGGTTCCATTTTTTACTAAACCATAACCAATTTGACAGTTAATCCATGGACAATAATAATATGATAGCCACTGACATTTCAAAGATACGCAATAGCCCTGCAGGTTATATCGATTGATAACACTTTAGTTTATTAGGTGCATCTAAGAAATGAGTCATGAAAAGAAAACTGAGACAGATAATCCTGGTCGAGCAGTTTTATTTACTTAGAAGTATCTAAACAAATAGGCATATCTGTAGACTTCATTTAATCTGATCTACACAACAATAATCGTATAATTTTGATCTCTTGACGCAAGACCATATTGGGTACAAATCCTGTTAGCTCTTGTTTTCCAATACAATTTTCACAAAAACTTGACAACGTCACTCAACCGCCAAAAGATTCTTGCATTTAAACTTGTACAGCTGCAGTTTAAGTAGTTACTCTTGTTTACTTTTAAAACCCGTATTAAATCAAATACAACATCTTCTATTCTATAGAACTGAAGCACATCCGATGGCTGCGTTAATTAAAACCGATACGATTTAAATACCGTACTAAGTGCTTCCTCTATGTACTATAGTCGCGGTGATCAAAGGGACGTTAGCGCACTTGTTTCCGTTATGACTTTCCTAATGCTATATTCCGTTAATCTAATTTAAATGTACCTCCCTATCTAGTTAAACCAACTAGTTCTTAATCCACTTCCATAATAAGATTGAATGTTTTATGACACATCTAATGTCAGTGTCACTTTGACAGCTGTCAAAATAAGAAAACTGTAAAACTATAACTAAAATTTCGTGCCATTATCAAAGTCATGATGACACAAATTATGATTTAGTTAGCTTACTGGCCTCCTCTGCACTGCCAAGCCGCATCACAAACTTTACAACATAAACCAGTCCCTGGAAGTGCTGGAATAGCTGTATGCGAGAGGGCACCAGTTTCTCAAAGCTATGCCACGTATGTCCGCCACGTCTTTGTGCACACCGCGCGATGTACGCGCTGCCGTCTGCGTGCATACCGCCGTCCGCTGTCGAAACCTATGGGAACAGGCTGCTTTTTTTAACGTTTGCAGCATTGAGTATAGAGGCAGAAATAGATGTAATTCTAGGTAGTGGTAAGGATCGGCTTGTAATGCGGTCACGGATTTGTCGTTTGCAAGTTAGGATGTTGTTGGTTGTGGTCGATTTTGGTGCTTCTTCGTTACTATTGAAGGAGGCTATGTGTTGTTGAAAAGAAGTCATTTTTTTAATTTATAACATAGTTTTGAGTTTGATATTGACGAAAACATTTAAGCTGTTGCTTGAAAGGTTAGCTTAATGAGTGGTAGAAGTAATAAAAATAGCAATAAAGTCGTGTTTTCGGTTTTTTACCTACAATTGAGTTGTATTTATTTTAAGTTAAAGTTTTCTTCAATTCACGGTAATACATGTATCCAGCAATAATTAACATTAGATTATTATCTCAGAATAATTTATTATCATCGGAAATTGCAACCTGTATTAGGTACTTAGGTGTGATTCATAGAGTGACTAAGATATGCAATAAAAATGTGGTCACAAAGTGGTTTGTTGATGTTAGAGTAAATAACATAAATATGATATTAGGTACCTATATTATAAACCATGAAAAGTGTACGATTTTGTGTACGCTAGATAGATGTTTTGATTCAAACCAAAATAAGGATCTTTCTATGTCTTTGAAGTTATCTAGGTTTGTGAAGGTCAGACAGACAGTCGCTCCATGTAAAATACTGGTCTGCAGGGCTATTGCGTATCTTTTAAATGACAGTGGCTATCATATTGTCTATGGATTAACTGTCAAATTGGTTATGGTTTAGTACAAAATGCAACCATTTGACAGTAATTGATAGGCACTATAGGTTAGCCACTGTCATTTAAAAGATACGCAATAGCCCTGCTGGACTGTAAGCTGACCTTGACAGTGATAGGTATTATGATAACGAGGAAAAAACCTTCTCTTTATGAGACGCGTTTGAAAAAAATAAAACAATTATGGATTTGAAACTGCATCAGCACGCTGATATCTACTTGTGTTGGATTACGTAACCTATGGTATCCTCTAACGAAGCCATGAGTTCCAAAGTCGTGATTCTTCGTGTCGTGGTGATTTTATTGTTATATTTACCGGACATGATAAACATTGAAAAATGTATTTATCTACAAGATTTGAAGTGCCATTAACAATTACTATTTTCGCAGATCATTAATTCGAATTTTATAGTTATATTTTACTTCTTCGACTTTTAAATTAAAAATATTACGTTCTCGTTCCGAAAAATTCTTGTCATTTGCACATGTCGCAACATAGCACATGTTTTATTTTTCCGCCGAATTCACGTTACTCCCCACAATTTCTCATAGCACAATAACAGTGCGTGTATCAGTAAATACATATTGCATTGTGGTCGCATATGCCGCGGCCATGTTGTATTTTTCTTTTTTATAACAATGACAGCTCATGTGACAGATGACGGATGCTAGAGGTGGGACACCTCGATAGTTTTAAACATCGAAGTTTTATTACATTAAAAATGAGTTTACATTATTGTTTGTGAATGGAGATAGTAATTTAATGCATTAAGTTTAACTTATCATACTTCTATTACACATTCAGTCAATAAAAATAATTTTATGTCGTTCGCTTTGATGTTTTGCGATGAAATGTCGTTGAGTTTTTATGGTACTCATTTTTTACGACTTGCATAAAATTATAGGCAGATGTAGAAGTTAATATTTTTCTTTTTGGTATAAGATTAGTGTGGTAGTATTTATGGTGAGTTTTTATTATTTTTGCGTCACTGTACTAAGTGAATCGCAATGGCAGATTGCTCACATACCGCCTACGAAAACAGCAACAATGCGTTTCCGCCGGACGTTTCTTACAACAGTTGATAGGTACAACGTGTTTTTCCATTTGTATTGTACTTTTAATCTTACGTTTCTGCTAATCTTATTATTTCCCTAAAGAATATTACAAAATGAAAAGGTAAAATGTTGCTAGTTTGGAAATATGAAAATTTTAGGTAAATTACACATCTCGACAACAAATTCCTGCTATGAGGGTTCTAGAAAGTAAACTTAATGCGAATGGGATAGTAAATAATTAAAATTCAGTCTAAAAAGTTTTAGTAAAAAATAACTGAGAGTAGAAAGTTTATGCTAAATATTTCTATTAACTCACACTTTCATATGATGATGATGAAGATACTCGTATTACAAAATGCCACCATCTATGAAAAAGTAAAAAAGGCGTATGCATATGGGGACTATATTTCTTGTCACCAAGTTGTATCACCTAATATATAGAAACGTCACCACTAAATATTTTCGTTCTCAGATAAACAAAAAGTGTTTCCAGAAATGAATTATCAAATTAATGTTAATATAATTATGTGTAAAATAAGAGCAACAAAAAGGTAGTGCATTAGATGAATATAAACTTCGTTCTTATATTAATAGTTTTATTACATAAACAATAGTTTTGTGCCCAGAATGGTAGATCTGTCACCAAATAATGCTGAAAGAAACCCTAACCCTAGAGGGTCGACGTCAAGGTCACCCCGAGGTTCGGTTAGTTAGGTTCCTTTAATCCCTGCAGACAGACCACTGAACTATTATAATACATACAAAAACATTTATTTGCTACTAGAGCCTATATCTCCATGATTTTAGGTGATTTATTGTGGAATTGATTTTATACTGTTTGGAGACTACGTTTTGATGACAAACCTACTATTTTGGGGACAAACCCGATTACTTAAGAAACACAATACTTATTAAATTGGCGATAGCTTAAATGATACCCTTCCTTTAATCCCTGCAGACAGACCACTGAACTATTATAATACATACAAAAACATTTATTTGCTACTAGAGCCTATATCTCCATGATTTTAGGTGATTTATTGTGGAATTGATTTTATACTGTTTGGAGACTATGTTTTGATGACAAACCTACTATTTTGGGGACAAACCCTATTACTAAAGAAACACAATACTTATTAAATTGGCGATAGCTTAAATGATACCCTATGCATATAGGTCATCATCATCATCATTAGCCTATAATGTTCTCACTACAGGGATTCAGGCCTCCTCTCTAGGAGAGAAATGGGCTATAATACACCCCGCGGACCGGCGGGCAGATGTCACATGTCTTAGAATTTTTTGGTTCTAAGACATGCCGGTTTCCTCGCAATGTTTTCCTTCACCGTTTTGAGAGCAGCGGTGATGAAATAAATTACACAAAGTAATGCGCCTGCCTGGGTTCGAACCCACGACCTACTGTTCGTAAGTTGGGGCTGACACCACTAGGTTATTGCTGCTCCCCTGCATATAGGTATTTCAATAAAATAGATCATCATCACCTAGCCCGGAATCACCCACTGTTGGGTATAGGCCTCCCTTTTCTTCTCTCATTTCCCGATTCTATAGGTCCCTTAACCTGGTGTTTTGTTGACCCAACGAGCTTTAGGACGGCCATTGTTTGTTTGGCCAAACCTTGGCTACAATTCGGTCAAAGCCTTGTTCCATTGACCATTTCCTACAGACACAGTGACGATAAAGGAGAAACCTTCTCAGACCGTAATTTTTGTTGCCAACGAAAATTACATAACACTGAAACGTCAAAAAAATCTTCCACAATTAACCTCAGTTTCCCAACTTCCCATCCACAGTAATAAACATTTATTTGACAAAATGTATACAACAGTCTTTTGTCAAGAGTACAATACTCCACGCTCTAACGATTGAAATGATTTGCTTTGCTACATGCATATGAACTATTGTCGATAGTTTTTTTCGATAAAAACCTTGAATATTTCGACATTTTACAATTTGTTTTTTTATTTATAATTTTGTAATATTCCGGCTTTGGGTTTGGCAAATTTCTGTAGATAATTTGATAGATACTGGTACCTGTTGGCTATTGTATAAAGTTTATGAATATAGTACGTACCTACATCATGTTATTCAACCAAAAGTTGTTACTACAGAACATTGGTTTTGCGATCGAGAGTATTTTCTGGGTCCTCAAATTAATTGGGGGTCGTAAAACAAACTTTTGATTCCTTTCAGTAGCTGTGTTTTTAATTAAATAAAATCAAAACAAATACACGTTGAATTGAGAGCCTTCTCCTTTTTTTTGTCCGTTTTAAAGGGACTTTTCATTTTACGATCATAAAAGTTTATACATATTTACTTTTAAATCAAAATGATTGCGAGCTACACTTCAAAATCTTTGTATTTCTAAATTGGAAGCAAAATAAATAAAACACATCCAACAAAACATGATGAAATAAATAATTCTGTACAACATAACCTTATTCAAGCGGGCTAAGTGAATTGAAAGCCGAATACCAATACAATAAGTTAGGCGCGACGTCGGGGTTAAGTTATATCGTGCACTGCGACCCGGCTAATCGAAGGGTGGGTGGTGAGGGATGGGACGCCTCACAATTTATCGATATCGATGATTATTAAATAAATAAGACTTCTACACCTACACTTTTCCATATTAGTTTAAAGTGGGCGAAGAGTTATTTTGTTGTACGAGTACATAACCGCATTGATTCTAGTTTATAGGTAACAATATTAGCTTCATAAGTGATACGTAGAATAAGACAGTTATCGATTAGATTTTTATCGTTTTGGAGCAAGTTTATAAACCGCAGCAGTTTTTTACTGAACAGCCGGTTAAATACGTAACTGATTAGCAATTCCTCGCTGTCTTAGATAAAAGATAAGGAAAAGTTATGCATCGTAAATAAGAGCTCACTCTAGTTGTAATACTTTCTACTGCGACCGCACAGAGGCGTCCACGTGTAATAAACCTCATATAAAATGGACACATAAATAATAATGCATGCGTCAGTTTTTTTGCTGCATGACATACCCGTTATGCATTGATTACACGAATTGGCGGTATAAGTTGATCACGTGGTATGGAGTCAGTGGCAGCGAGAAGCGAATGGTGTTAATCCAAAAATATGTTTTTATAATTAACCGTTTTCCATTAATCAGAATAGGGATGTTTACTGACTAAAATAATATGATTCTAACTAGTCCGTCTGTTAGATTATCGAAAAATATTGAATACATATGTTTTTGTTTTATCAAATCAATAAAAAATTACGAAGGTATAAACAAGTCAAAGATTTGAGTAGGGGTTTGTGACGTCACTCACCGGTAAAAAATGTCATACTAATGTCTTAGAATATGACGTCACACGAGTTTTCAAAGCACTGTAACGTCTACATTGTTTGTTTACGTGAAAAAAGAAAAAAATACGAGTCCAATATTTTTTGGAAATCTATCTGACGGACAATTTTTTTTTTTTTGTTAACTACCCTATTATTTCAGAATCAATTCTTAATAACACACTCAGGGCCTTATTATCATCATCATCACCATCTTCTAATCCTTTATTATTCATTTCTTCTTATATTCTGGCCGGTTCCTTCTTAGCGTGTCGATGACAATTCAAATGTGTCGACTAGTTTGGCATTTTCAGTAGCCCACATTAGCTCCTGTAATGTGCAAAAGCAAAAAACAGGAGAGGCAGGGTTCTAGCTTTGTTCTTTAACTTAAAATTAAAACTCAACACAACGCTTACTTCTCGCCATCACAGTAACCCAACATTTATCAATAATGTTACTTGTCACTCCAGTCCGGTTGCATGCCTATAACTTATACTAACGCTTTAACGTACTATAACATATTGCAATCATAACTCTTATGTAACCGCTATGGCTTTATCTCGAGGAAAATAAGATATCGTGACCTTGTGCTGTGGTTTGTTTTTAAAGTGAGGAAGTTATAGGTATATCAAGCTTTAGAATATAACACGTTCACGCATATTCTATATGGAGGTTCTTGCTGGTTCTTCTCCATATAGGAAATAACCCACCCAAACCGTTTACCAAATTTTCTCGACATTTTTATAAGTACCCGTAGAGGCCAATGTGAAATAAAATATTTTGATTTTGAGTATACAAAAAGAACTGCCCAATCATTCTCACTTTTATATGCGATAAGAATAAGTGTAATATCATTATAAAACCAAGAACCAAGAAGACAGGTACCTATTAGAAAAATCTGAAATTCTTTTTAGGTTTTTCCTTCTTTCTTCTTTTCTTCTGTAAATTAATGGCAATCCAAGTTAAACACAAAACATAAATACAATTACAAAACAACCCATTCTACAAACATTAGAATAACAAAACACAATTTCGAAACAAAAAATAGACTATCGATAATAAACTTTCGACTTATCCCAGCCCTAACTTTAACGGTACAGTAACGGCTGACAACCCCATGGCCCCGCCCTTGTCCACGCTACCCCCGCTATATGTATGTGTATGTTTTATATGTTAGTTTAGGTATTAGGATTATAAGAGACAGTGCCAATTGTGTCGTTGATGAGAATTATTTGAGACTACCTCACGTGTATTCAGCCTATATAGTTCCCATTGCTGGGACACAGCCTTCCTTTCCTTGGATCTTGCGGATTTGTTTAAGCCGATTTCCTCCGGGTATTTTCTTTCACTGTTATAAGCAGAGATAATAAGAATTATGGCATTATAGGGATGTTTACTGACCAAACTGAGAAACTGCAGTTTCATATTCTCAAGTAAAAATCATATGCGCGAGAATTATACATAAGTATTAGCAAGATGTTATGTATAATAATTTATCCAGTTAAAAAATTCAATATTTTCTTTCACACAAACACTCTAGTGTCTATATATTTATTTATGTAAATACATAAGCATTATATATGCGTATTTGAACATATATATGGTAATATGAAAGATTAACATTCGTAGGAATGGTCAATTAAATAATTTACATAAATACGAGTAGGTAAACTAATGACTGTCGGCACATTGTAAAACACGGTTTGTAAGATATTTTTTTTTTTTTTATAATTACGTATTGATATCGATTACTTCGATTTCTATGGGTACATGTTATGTCGAAGCATGTTTTTTTTTTAAAATGATGCCATACGCATTTTCACAAATATATATAGCAATAATCTTTGCAGCTGGGAATCGATCCCGCCACCTATTATCGCTAAGAATACCTCGCCTTTTATATCACGTAATATAATAAACTAGCGACCCGTCTCGGCTTCACACGGGTGCTATATTATCAGCTATAATAATCTATATATATAAAAATCAATGCCACTTTTCGTTGAACTTAAGAACGGGCTCACCTATCCAAACCAAATATTTAGGCTTTGTGCGGACTATTTAGTAGATGGTTTATGTGATGTTTGCACAAAATCGGTCGAGCGGTTCCTCATTTATCACATTATTTTTGTAAAAAATGAATTCAATTAATGTGTGGATCATTCTGTTAATGGGGATTTTGATATTTGCAATTGGACCCGGTAGGTGGCGCTGCTGTCAGGGCATGACGACGTCTGCCAGGTCCGCTAGTTATACATATAATGATATATTACATAAACCTTCATCTTAGATCACTCTATCTATTGCTGTAAACTGCATTTTGCGTTTGAAACAGCGGGAGTCTTTCTGTTATATACTTGGTAAAGATTGTTTTATTATTTGTGAAACATTGCCATATTAGCAATCTAGGCTAGAATTCATTTCACACGTAGCATGATAACTGTTGAAAAAGAATTAGACATATTTTCAAAAAAAAATACTATCGATTATAAAATTGAAACAAAGAATTGACACTTTGTCTTTTTATGGTAGAGCAGAAGCAAGTGACTATACTGTGAGCAGGTTTTCCGTTATGAATCAAACTGGGTCCGTGGTTTGTTTAAATACTTTCGGGTGTTAGAAATCTCTTTTAAATACAATTTCAGTGTTATTTATATCTGCTTACATTTACTGCATCAGTCTAACCCGCCCTTTTTCTGTCAACAGGTGAAGATCTGGTTCCAAAACCGTCGGAGCAAGTACAAGAAGATGATGAAAGCCGCCCAGGTGGGCGCCCCGCCGCCCAGCCTCGGTCTACCGCCCGGCAGTCCGCCCAACAATAACCAACTATTACATGGTAAGTATTTTTAACTGTTACTCTTTACCATATTAGTTACTAAATTTCTCTTATTAAGGCAAATACAAGTCGTATTTGCCTTAATAAGAGAGTGCCTCACTTTAGAAAAGTATCTAGTGATTAATTGTTATTCATTACTAGCGTTTGCCCGCGGCTTTGAAATAATAATAATAATAATAATAATAATATTCCACAACTATCACACAAATGACGATTTTCCATACAAACTTTTTTCCCCTGTTTCACACTCTTTGGGGTTGAATTATGAGAAATCCTTTCTTAGTGAATGCCTACGTCTTAAGAGGAAGACGTGTGTGAAATTTTTAGTCCCTAAGAGTTTGTACTGAAAATTTCGTAAAATAAGGTTTTGAGACCTATTATATGAGACACACATGGCTTAGTGTACAATTAGATACACTTATGTCTAACCCTTCACGGATTCTAGGCGTGGTTTTATGTATGTATGTATCTGTATGCAATCGCAAATAAAGGATAGAAACTTTTAGATGCAAGACATCTAAAAGTTTGTATATTTATACCGACATATCGAGGCTGGAAAGCCTGCGTCTTGTTTGGCATAAAATCAATAGGCATCTTCATCAAAACCTTTACTTAAGGATCTTATCTTTCCCAGGAGGCGGTGGCAGTTCTAGCGGCTCTCAGCACTCGCCCTCAGCATACCAGAGCGGGGGTCCAGCACAAGCGCACTCGCCAACCCCCAGCTCGACACCCGTGTCGGAGCTGTCCCCCGGCCTGTCCCCTACCGGCACCCCCTGGGACGTGAAGCAGCAGCCACAGCCAGCTTGGGATGTAAAGGTCGGATATGTAAGAGAGAATTATTTTAAACTAGCGGACGTCACGCGGTTTCATCCGCGTAGTTCCGTAGGAATACAGGGGTAAAAAGTAGCCTATGTTACCCGGGGATAGTGTAGCTTCCTAATGGTGAAAGAATTTTTCAAATCGGTCTAGTAGTTTCGGAGCTTGTTCGTTACAAACAAACAAACAAATCTTTCCTCTTTATAATATTAGTGTAGAGGAGTAACCAAGGAGTTTCTTGTCAGTTCTTCTCCATGGAAAACGATGAACCCGAACCGTGCAGCTTTTCTAGGCGTTTTATAAGTGCTCATGTAGGCCTATGTGATTTTGATTTATAGATTGTTTTTTGAAATTGTTGAATAAAAGGCGAGGAATATTTTAAATTGGACTGTATTTTATTATTTTTAGGAACAACACGTCTTTGCAGTAAGGCAGATAGAATGCAAGAGAGTGAAGGAAGTTAGAATGAATTTTTTTTATAAGTACATTGTTCATCGTTCACATGGTTAAAAGTTTGCCATATAAAAACTACAGATAATTATTTGTGTTTAGAAACTTTTCTAAACATAGTTGGGCCGGGGGCAGTGAACAACATAATACAACTTACAATAATAAATTAAGTAGTTAAAATAATATTTTTTACACCAACCTTTCTTAAACAATAAACATATTTTAACTACAAGCTTACTTTTATTCTAAACCTATAACAATTACATAGTTTAGTATATATTGAATTTGTTTTAAGGCTTAAATATTAACATAAGAGATTACTTATACCAAGGCAAGATCTTAGGAAACACAAAATTTAATTAAGTGGTAATGGACACAGTTTTCTAAGAGATCTTGTATACAATTTATTGTTGGCCATTTTAATATGGGCCACTCTGACCTGACCATCTGGTCCAGGGACTATCTTGTCTATTCTCGCCATTGGCCAAGATAGGGGTGCAGTGTTGTCACTGCGTACAATAACAAGGTCACCTTCTTTTAGATTGGGGAGGACCTGTTTCCATTTGGGCCTGCTCTGTAATTGAGTGAGATAGTCCCTCGACCAGACAGACCAAAAGTCTTGTTTTATTTTTGTTAACATATTCCAAAATCTAAGTCTGTTCATTGGAACATTTGAGTGATCTACCTCTGGAAAGGTAGTCATGGCTGTACCTATTATAAAATGTCCAGGTGTAAGATATTGAAAGTTAGACACATCTGAACTCAATGGCAAGAGAGGCCTTGAGTTTAAAACTGCTTCAATTTCTACAATGATAGTGTAAAGAGCCTCAAATGTCAGAGCAATATTACCTACTATTCTTTTAAAATGAAACTTTAGACTCTTTACACCTGCTTCCCATAGCCCACCAAACTCAGGGGAGTAGCTAGGTATAAATTTGAATTGTATGTATTTAGATACACAATAATTTTGAATTTCATCCACATGTTTTTTAGAGTTAAACAATTCATATAATTTATTTAGTTCATTTTCAGCACCTTTAAAGGTCTTGGCGTTGTCACAAAAGATATTGACAGGCATTCCACGCCGGGCGATAAATCGTTTGAGACATGCCAAAAATGCCTCTGTGGTGAGGTCACTAACCAATTCCACATGGATGGCCTTTGTTGCAAAGCATACAAACAAGGCAATATAGCTTTTTGTTATGAGAGGTTTCCTCATTCTGGATACCTTTAAATTAAAAGGTCCACAGAAGTCTACTCCTACTATATGAAATGGTCTCACAGCAGTCAATCTTTCCTCAGGCAGAGAACCCATGAGCTGCACAGCAGCTGTAGCCTTCAGTCTTGCGCATTTAATGCAGCGGTTGACAACCTTCTTAACCTCACGAATGGCGCTAATGATCCAAAACCTTTGAGAAAGAGAGCCTATGACAAGTTTTGCACCAGCATGTAATAATCGCAAGTGCTCTTTGTGTATTATAATATCTGTGATATGACAGTTTTTTGGCAAAATAACAGGGTGCTTCTTTTCATATGGAATATCAGAAGCATTCTGAAGTCGACCACCTAGGCGAACCAAACCATTACCATCAATAAAAGGGTGTAAGCTAGACAGGCCTGACTTTATAGGAGAGTTATTTTTGAGCAAGGTAATCTCATTTGAAAAATGATATTCTTGAGTACAGCGCATGATCACTAAAAGTGCATTATGGAGTTCTTTTGGAGCTAGGACACCAACTAACTTTTCATTTTTTATATCAGAATTGCTGCGAAAACGCAAAATATAGGCTACTACTCTTTGCAACCTATTGATGTCAGAAAACCTTTCAAAAAAGTTTTTTGAAAATGAATTTTTGTGACCAGTTGGCAAAGAATCATTTACATTACAGTTTACAACAGGACCAGCATGATCAACATCATCATCAAGGGGAATGGGTAACTTGGACTCTGTAAGAGAGTGTTTGTAGTCCACATTAGAGAGATCCCTTGGACCATACCACCAAAGCTCATTTGACTGCAACTTCTGTGGATCGCATCCTCTAGATAACAGGTCAGCTGGGTTTTCCGCTGTTCTGACATAATGCCAACTGACACCTTTAGTCAGCTCTCTGATTTGTTTGACATGCTTCATGACATAAGGATTTGACTTTATGTTATTTGATCCTATCCAAGCTAATACAATTTGTGAATCACTATACAAAAATGATTTCAGTGGAAGTCTATTTTTTAAAACTTTACTGACTCTACATAAAAGCTCTGAAAGAAGCAGTGCACTATTCAATTCAAGTTTTGGGATGGTGACAGATTTGTTCAATGGAGCAACCCGTGATTTGGAACACAAAAGGTTTACAAAGACCGTTCCATCAGCATTAAATACTCTTAGATATATGCAACAGCCTAATGCTTTGAATGAAGCATCAGCATATCCCACTAGCTCTACATTAATTTTGCCAGTAGAATTGACACATCTTGGAATATTGATGGTACCCATTGATTTTAAACTTTCTAAGAATTTTTCCCAAATGTAAAGCTGTTCATGGGGCATTATAGAGTCCCAGTCAATTTTTATTGACCACAATTTTTGCATGAATAGCTTTGCTGTGACTATAATTGGACCTATCAATCCTAAGGGATCAAACATTTTTCCTATAAAACTTAACACCTTTCTTTTGGTATTAACATCATTTTTCTCAACTAATGGGGCTGTAAAACTGAACTGATCTTGCAAAATATCACATTTCAGACCTAGTGTTTTAACAATATTATTTTTATTTAAATCAAGTTTTTCAAAATATTTGACTTCCTTTGGAAGGTCATCAAGAAGTTGGGGACTGTTGGAACACCATTTGTGAAGAACAAAACTACCCTTTTCCATTAGTTCAATTAACTGCGTTTTAAGCTGCTGAAGCTGCTCCAGACTATCAGATCCAACTATCACATCGTCAACATATGTGCTTGTGCGCATGGCTTCGGCTGCAAGAGGGTATGAAGCACCATATCTATTGGCCAATTCAATTAGGCACCGTGTTGCTAAGAAGGTTGAAGCTTTTAAGCCATACGTAACAGTCTGCAATTGTAAACAGCTAATGGGTTCTTGAGGATTATCACGCCAGAGTATATTTTGGAGGCTAGTTTGGGTAGAATCTATGTTCACAGATCTAAACATTTTCCGAATGTCACAAATTAGTGTGTAGATAAACGTTCTCCATAGGATGAGTATATCAAGAAGTTCACTTTGGACCACCGGACCATTTAACATGACATCATTCAGTGAAACCCCTGATCTAGATTTCATACTACCATCAAAGACCACCCGCAACTTAGTAGTTAAGCTTTCCTCATTAAAAACTGCATGATGAGCCAAGAAGTAATTTGACCCATCTTGAACATTATAGTTTCCAATGTCAACAATTTTAGCATGTCCCAACTCTAAATATTCATCAATGAACCTTTTATATCTTTCTAGATAGATAATATTCTTTTTAAATTTTCTCTCCAGTGTCAAGAATCTTTGGAGGGCCACTGAGAAAGAGTCCCCAAGCTGCAACTCAAGCTTCTTGGTCATTAATGGCATTTTGACAACAAACCTTTTATCTTGAAGCTGCACATTTTCATTGAAACATCTTTCAGCTTTTTCAAATTCTAGGGATTTTAGCTTAGATGCAGGTTGAGGAATAGCCTCAGATAGCCAAAACTGTTCCATCACCTCCTCTAATTTATTGCTATTGAAGATGGCAAGATTGACAACCCCAATATCACATTCACCACTATTTGCCGAGCTTTTAGGAATGTTACCAGCAACCGTGTACCCAAATAGAGTATTTTGCAATACAGGACCATTTTGAAGTTTGACCTGCCCATTCAGCAAAATATTGAAATATATTTCAGCACTTAGAAGTATTGATATGACATCAGTTACATTGAATTTACCATCTGCTAAACAGATGTTTGTAGGTATCTTTAGCTTTGATATATCAAAGGAATGCTGAGGCAGGTGGGATGTGATGGAATCTACAACATTGCATCTAACATTTAATTTTACATCATTCACTGGAGAGTGTATGGTTAAATCAACACTATGATTTATTTTTTGATTTTTATTTCCAATTCCAACTACATTGCTAGTTTGGAATTTGGTTTTTAGACCTAACTTTTCCACAAGCTCTGTTGTCACAAAAGAAACTTGGCTTGCGGAATCAAGAAGCCCTCTGACAAAGATATCAGACCCATGTCTATCAATAAGTTTTACCCGTATAGTAGGCAATAAAACATTCACTGACGCATCATGTGAGTGCAAGCTAACTGATCGTTCAGCAGCTGGAATGCTGTCTTTATGCAGGAGAGTATTGTGCCCTGCTTTACAGACTTTGCAAGTAAAATTAAACCTACACTTGCCGGTGTGGTTTTTTAAGCACATTGTGCACAAGTTTTTGCTCTTAACAAATATGGTACGGTCTTCTATAGGAGCCGTTTTAAAGCGGGGGCAAACATGGATAGCATGGTCTGTCCCATCGCAGTACAAACATTTGTAACTACTTTTATTTTTAATGACAACATTGCTCACTTTGTTTGAAACTAATAACTTTTTAGGTTCGGAACTATCCTCAAGCGCCATGGCACGCTTTTCTAAAAACGCCATGAAATCTTCCATAGTAGGAAGCACATCTAAATTTCTGTCGAGCTGATAAGCCCTACATGTATATTGATCTAACTTTTTAGTTAAAAGAGTGATTAAAAGCATATCCCAATTTTGGATAGGTTGCTCCAAGTTCTTTAACGCGTGCAACTGCTGTTGCACCTGCGATATAAATGCCCTTATAGCAGTGGCAGTACCCTTTTGCATGGACGGCAGTTCCAGAATAACATTTATATGATTCGTAATTAACCTTGCTTTATTGTCAAAACGCTTCTTTAATAATAACAGAGCTTCCTTATATGATTGATTGACCAGAGGTAAATTCACGATAACGGCTAGAGCATCCTCTGTCAAAAACTTTCTCAGATAAAAAAGCTTCTGCACATCTGAGAGTGTAGCATTATTGTTGATTACTGCAGTGAACAAGTCCATAAATGAAGTATATTTTGTGTAGTCCTTGCCACTAAATATCGGAATATCCAGGTGGGGCAGTTTAGAAGTAGAAACACTGCTACACAATCGTACTTCATTAGTGTTCAAGCTCTTTAGAGCAGCATTTAATTTTGAAACTACTGCAAAATACTTATTTTCAAGCAAAGCTACATCCTCAGAATCATTTTCATCAAGAGATAAAATATCTAGCTGTACAACTTCGTATTCCTTAAATGTTGTAATCAATTTTTCTTTACGTGCCTCTAGCATTTCAGTGCTAGAGGATGCTATGTTTATCGGATCACTTATAAAGTTTTCAATGCGAGTCACAGTACCTTTTAAATGCCCGCGCGCGAGTCGAAGTTTCTTTAATTTGGCATCTTCCATGTTTACGCACAACACTTATTTTAGACCGCAAGCACTTCACTGCACTAAAATGATCACTTTTGCGCAATACGTTTAGGGAAATACCGTAGCAATTACTGCGCCGACGCCGCCGCCCCGCCGTTAGAGTTGTAAACAAACTCCTGTTTGTTTGATGTCACTGAACTGTGACTGGAACCTAGGATCGGAACGCGAACCGACGTTTGCTGATGCTTTGATATTGTTTTTATTGACTGAAAGGAGACTGATTCAGATTCAGACTTATGTTGATACTTCCAATACTTCGTCCGCGGAATTGATTGACTGCAAGTTGACGTTTATAGTGACGTTGACAGTTGACTTTCCAATGACAGCTTAATTCAAATCTTCCAATTCTTCGAACGATTTGATGAACGAGCAACTGAGGTATGAAGTCGCTTCGCCGATCTTGCCAACCAATCAAAATGGATTCCCTTTCTGAATTATAAAAAAAAATGCCGGTATCAGAAAAATATGCAATCATAGCTTGCAAAATCCACTTTTCACAGCAAATTTCTTCTTTTCTTTTGATTTTCTGTGCGTAAGCAGGAACCTTTGAGCCGTTTTTTTCCGTTTTGTTAGTGAGAAGTTGTTTAATTCTCAATAAAAACTGCCACGGCCGGCACTCGAACGATGGCTCCGAGAAGTCCGTTAACTCGATACTTGCTTAAAAACAAGCGTCCCGCACAATGCACAGTAATACTTGAAGGACCACACTTCGCCTATGTTGAATAAAAGGCGAGGAATATTTTAAATTGGACTGTATTTTATTATTTTTAGGAACAACACGTCTTTGCAGTAAGGCAGATAGAATGCAAGAGAGTGAAGGAAGTTAGAATGAATTTTTTTTATAAGTACATTGTTCATCGTTCACATGGTTAAAAGTTTGCCATATAAAAACTACAGATAATTATTTGTGTTTAGAAACTTTTCTAAACAGAAATGGATTATAGTTTCGTAGAGAAGCTGTACGAGTACAAATGAATTTTGTAGAGAGTAATGTCAATGTGTTTTTATCTTTAGACCTTATTTATTCTGGTCGTCGGGCTACCGGGACCGGGGCCGCGGTTCCGTATTGGACTGAACCCCGGTCCCGAAAGCCCCAAAACCGAGATGTTAATCGGCGCATCTATAACGTGTTACTTTTATAAGCCATATCTCAAATAATATGAAAAGTTATGGAATTTGTGATACAAAATGCATAATTTCTAAGATACTCGTATCATCCAAACTATTGATGTGTGAAGGTACTTATCTAAGTTTAATTGATAAATATGAGAAATATACTATGCAAAAGTCCAGTAGTTACCCATATTTAAACGATGTTGAAAATTCAATAGTATTTTAAACTCTTTTCTTCTTGTTTAGCCGACGGCAGGCCGATCACCCGACGGGAGCTCGTGTGACGTGAAGCCTCCTCACCAGCAGTCATGGGATCCAAGGGTCGGATACGTAAGTCTAATTCTCCATCACTAAACTAGTTTTCCAATTATTGCACTTGAGCTATAAATTGAGAGACCACCGTATAATTTTCCAATTTAAGAAATAAAATTTCTTGAGAAATAAGCAGTACCTTTGTACTCATATATTATTTTATGTTATTTTCCGGTGCTGTCTACCTGTGTGTACATAAATAGTAAAATAAATAAATAAAATATTTTGAAAATAGAATTGGAAAATGAGGTTCGTTTTATAAATGAGAAAAGAAAATATAAGTACAATAATTGGAAAATTCTTATTTTAAATTCAATTCAACATAGTAATGTTCTCTGATAAATTAAAGAATTCATATTTTGAAAATAATTGAATTATCATTAACTGGATAAATAAAATGCAACGATAATTTTGAACAATAATAAACTTTTATACTTATAAGCTGTGTTTTGTCAAGTTAGTTAAGATTAGGTATATTATACCTAGAGATATACATATTTTTGAGGGTAGCTTCCTTTTCTTATCGTAGGAGGGTTATTTCGCGCCTCAGTCCGATGACGTAGAAGGATCACCAGGCGCAGACGGCATGAGGAGCCGACCTATGCCTTGGATGCTGAAGGTAAGGGTTCGATTCCGTGTCGTGTTTGTCAAATGCACGTAGCTTATTCATATTTTTTACAGTAACAAACATTTCATTTAAGAAAATATATTTTTCAGTCAAAATGTATTTTGAGAAGTTAGCTTGGTGGAAGGCGCACTAGTTCCCACGATCCCCTGTGCAAGTGTGGGAAGGGGTCGGTTTTAAGTCAGTTAGACTCTGACAGACAGAATAAAAAACAGTGCTAGTTATGGTTGAAATAAGCTATCCTTCATTTTAAAAATGTAGTTTTTCATACAATCATTTATGGTCTACCTACTGAAAAAAAAACATCATTCGAATAAGTTCTTACACTGTTTAATTTAATTATCTTCTCGAAAACATTTATATTTCCATAGAAAGCTTAAAAAACAAGTTTGTATCGTTGCGTGTGTGAAAATTATAAAAAAAAACTATATAAAACTTATTAGATAATGGGCGTGGGTGTGCCGGGCGCGCCTAACGTTTTCAACGATTAGTTTTTTCGACTAGCTTTTACTTGCGACTTCACTTGGAAATACGTGTAATATTGTTGTTAATTTGTTTGTTGATATGGAGGTAGGCAATAATATATTTATTAATAGTTATAAAAGCAAGGTGTAGATCATAGACTACTCCCCTGGTTGGAGGCCTTAAACTCAAGGCATCCACAGGGATTTGCCCAGTTAAGCAGAAGCCAGTTTCCTAGACTGAGTTTCTTAGACTATTATTTCGATATTTTTAATAGCTTAGTTACTTTCTAGACGCAAAAGACTAGTTGAAAGCAATAAGCTCGCAATTTTGCATAAGCTATTTTATTACTAATTGTGTGTATACTATTTTTTGTGTGTGCAATAAAGTAAGAGAATAAACCCAAGTAGCAGAAACAGTCAGTGGATGGTATGACTGATAAAAGGGATCGGTCTGAGTCAAAAAAATATGATTCTAATTAGTCTGTCAGTTAGATTATTGAAATGATTGTGACGTCATTTGTAGGTAAAAAATGTACCAACATGTGACGTTTTCGAGGAGTTAACGAGTTTTCGAAGCACTGTCTTAATTTTTTTTTTATGTGAAAAAAGAAAAAAATACGTGTCGTAGAAATTTTGTGGAAATCTATCTGACGGACTAATTGGTTTTTTTTGTCCGATCCCATATTACACATGAGGTGGCAGTGAACATGTTACCGCCGTCGGCTTATTTCTATAGTTGGCCAAATCTGTGACATTAAGCCCTAAAAAAACAGCAAATAAAATATAGAAATTTATAGGTACTAAAAAACATCGATTGATTTTGACATAATATTACCGGTTTTCTCAAAACGTGGTTTTGTTAAGTTACTGCTTTTTAGCTTTTGGGTCTAAATATTACTTATAGGCTAACTCCGATCCACGCCACAAAAACCTAACCATAACCTTTCTTTGTCGTAGGGCGCGCCGCCCGGTCCCTGGGACATGAAAGGCGCCCATGCCGCCCACGCGCTACACCACCAGGGTGCCCCACAGCCTCACCCGCCCTACGTGCCGCAGTACTCTTGGTACCAAACCGACGCCAACCCTGGCTTACTTACGTGAGTTTGAGTTTGTTTTCCTATTATTTTTAAGTGGTACTTGCAGTGTTGAAGGTAGATGAAAGTTTTTTTAGTTTTGCACGAGCTTTTCGCTTTAAAATTTTGCTCAATGACAAGTTAAAGTATCTTTTGCTTGAGACAGTGACAATTTGAAACAGCCACTTGCAAGTAGGTATCTGTCTCTAATACAAATACAGCTTTCAAGCTTCATTTTTAAACTAATCATCTACTTTCCACACTGGCTGTACCAGAAATGCCAACTTACACACGACAACTTGGCAAAATGTTGAGACACTTCAATGTTATCTCAGCTTTAGCCCTCGGGTATGCATGACCTGCTGAAAACGTATTCTGGATCGAAAACGTAAGTTAAAAACTCATGTTTACGCACAAAAACACCAGTAAGCACACAACAGCCCAAGGTGCCACACGTGTACTCTTTCTAATTACAAGCCTGAATATCCTGGTACCAGCTGGACCCCTTTTCACGTAAGTTCCATAAACATGTATTTCATCAAGAGATCGTCTTCAACAGCCTATCGCAGTCCACAGCTGGACATAGGCCTCTACAAAAATGGGGAATGAATCACCACGCTTGGCAAGCGGGTTGGTGACTGGAACCACGAGGTGGCACCTGGTCTTCGTGCCACAAAGCTTCTGGTACCAGGCCGATGGCAATCCTGGGTCAGTCAGTAAGTTTTCATACTTCTTCTTCTTCTTCGTGTCCTGGTACATTTACCATTTCAGTATAAGTCTATTCGTCTGCTACACCGTTTTTTTAATAACTAAATAAATCAAAGTTTCCCTCCAAATCTCAATATCTCGTGCTCTCTCGTGATTAAAATTTTACGTCCACTAAACTTGGTCTCTTTTTTCAAGGACCATTAGTTTTCCTATTATATCAATTCAGAAAAAAAATATTCCATAATCTAAAAATATCCAATTTTTATTTTGCAGCCAATTCTAGTTAAACAATTTTTTTTCTAGCTTTCTGGGTAACGAGTAGATATTGGTAGTGAGTAGTTTTTGTGTGTCTAAAACATCCATTTAAATTATATTTTCTTTTGTCAACAGGGTATGGCCTGCAGTTTAACAGCCCTCGCACAAACACAAACCTAACTAAAATGTAAGTGTATATTCACTATAAAATGGCGGACAGGAATGACAGCCATCACGAAATGGCGTCGTATTTATGGCGCGAAAGCATCGGCACAACCAACTTTTAGTTTTAAGCAGAATTATTTAATAGTAATAATGAAAATCATTGTAAATTTTTATAATTAATTATAAATAGGGAATAATTGTTCATAATGGTTACTGTATATGTAATAAATATGTTAATAAAAACAGATATTGATGGACCTATTAATTAATTATTTCACGAGTCTTTGCATAAATATTACGATTGTTTAGTATTCTATTTGAATTTTGTTTGCATAAAATATTACTGTGAAGTCTTACGTCTTAAATTATTTTCATTATACCACGAGTATTTTAATAATTATGTTGTTTTTTCTTTCGTATTAATTTGTTGGACCATCAATAAACTTGTATTCCTAAAAATAACGTATCGTTTTGGTAATCCGGTCACATATTAGTCAATCAGACATCTTGTATCCTAAAATGCCCGTTTCTGATTGGCTAATAATATGTGACACTTTGAAATGGACAAATCACGTTATTTGTCAACTATGACTTAAGACAGATGTGAATGTTGGATCTATAATTTTGAATTTAGTTTCCCGGAACACTGAAATTAGTAGAATTTTATATCAATATTTTTATTAGAATTTGAACATTGACAATATGAATTTGAATACTTATAAAAAATATTCTTAAGTTTTACACTCAAAAGAGATAAAAAAAAGTTTATTTATTCACTGGCAAAACTGAAAAGAATTGTACCTATTCAAATGTTTTGTAAAAACGTAAAATTGAGATTGATTGCAATATTTGCTTTACGTTAACTGTTTTTTCTAAAAATCTTTTTATTTTGAGAGTATTATTGGTCAACTGTAATTAATATTATTATTTGAAAATTGTATTCGTAAATTAAGCTTTAATTCATTTTTTTATTTATTTAGATTTAAACGTTTAAAAAAATACAATCAAACGGGAACACAAAACCAGTCTGTTGTGATAAATAATTTTAAGTTTTTTCTATGTAGAACAATAATTTGAGTTTATAAAATTGTATTTATTACATTTTGTGCAAAAATGATGTGTTCTGAATGCAAAAAGTTTTTTGTTTTAAGCTATAAATATTATTATTACCTTTAATTTCAACTGCAATTTCTTTATTACCTGTAAATAATATAGTCTGTTCATATTCTTTAATTTTTCAAGACCACTTTGTTTTTATTTTAATTTTTTAATATTTTAGTTTTTTTTTTTTCAATTTTTTTTACATAATTGAGACGTATGAACAGACCATATTATGTTATAATATCTTTATTTCTAGAATGGGTCTTTACGGGATGAAATAAAATTTTGTAAATATTTTTTGTAATATATAGAAAAATAAACTATACATATAAATATAGGTAGCGTAATTACTTTATAACTACAATGTATTATAAGGAAAGCGGAAATAAGAAAAAAAGTGAATTAATTTCTTTTGTCAAATAAAAAGAGAAAAATATTATATTTTCGTGTTTTATTACTTTGTTTGGTAACCACAATTGAACCCTAATTGCAGGCGTATAGCAGATGGTAGAAAACTTTTGTTTTAACCACCAAATAACGAAGGAAGTGGTTTTGCAAAATGTTGTAACTTTTTTGCATAACTTATTTGTTCAAATACTGTCGATACTTACACGATCAAAAACACATAAAATTAATAGTTTAAATAACAAATAAGAGGACTTCAATAGCTAATCGTCATAATAAATGATGAATGAAATCCAATAAATAACAGCTAAAACTTTACTCTACACCATAGCGTATACTGACACTTAATATTGAGAAAAAACAAGTAATACTTAGTACATAAACTTACGCCATTTTCCCATGAGAGGTAAGTAGACACCATAGAACGCCACCTACTACAATAGGGGATCGGACAAAAAAAAACTAATTAGTCCCTCAGATAGATTTCCAAAAAATATACATATTTTTTCTTTTTTCACATAAACAAAAAATGAAGACGATTCAGTGCTTTGAAAACTCGAGAACTCCTTGAAAAGGTCACATGTTAGTACATTTTTTACCTACAAATGGCGTCACAAGCCCCCACTCATGCTATTTGATACGTCCTATCTTCGTAAATTTTTGTTAATTTAATAAAACAAATAACACGTATACAATATTTTTCGATAATCGAACTGACGGACTAATTAGAATCATATTTTTTTGACTCAGTCCGATCCACTATTATAACATACTCCTTTTGCGTTGCCCACATTTAAGTTTAACAAGTAATATTGATGAAGTAAGAGCAACCAGAATGTTTTAGATCAATAAACACAACAAGTTTTCTATTATTGCATACAGTTATTTAAGAAAAAATAAAAAGAAACAAAAATAAATTTTACGCAAAAAATACAACTGCTTTCCAGTGAAGAAAACACCAAAAGGAATAAATACTTCTTTCTGTTGGAGTAAGTGGGCCATAATGTTCCAAGTCAACCCAATGCAGGTTGTAAACAAAAGAATATACGAGACACCCTTATAAAAGGGGGAACTTCCAGGATAACCTGCTAAATTATCATATTTATTTTCTTTGGAGAGGTAAAAAAAAAAAATTTGCAAGCCTGCCTCACTATTCCCAAAGCACTGTAACCCCTGAAAGCCAGAATCAACAGTGGCGACCACAAGAAAAGCGCCGATACAATGAAGCTCGACGAAGTCCCAGAGAAACGATGTAACTGTCTTGGATCCCGCAACGAAATTAATCAGAAAAGAATAGCGGAGGAGTAGGAAAAGGAGTTGGTTTTGGAGCGGTAGGGACTGATACTTAAAACCACACATGTCCCTTCTTAGTCCTTTGTGTCGAGGCCGCGGTATCTCTTTCAAACAACCCGCAGCCCCGACGGGCGTCCGACGAGGTTCCAGGTTGCTGACATCTTTATGAGGCGCGCGTGGAACACGAACGCGCCGTCGACACGGCCTGTCGTCGTCATAAGCTAGCCCATTACTCATCGTCTTCAGATCCGCGCCTACGGTGGCCGGAAGCCATCACGTGGCCCCCGACCATGACTTCCACCAGGGCCGATCAACAGGCATGAACCGATCTATCTGACCTTCACAACCCAGTAGTCTTACTGCTGTACTGGGTAGTCTGGGTAATATGAGTCTCGAAGAGTAGGTAAGTCTTCTGAAAAGTTATCAAACAATCTAACTATATCAAGTAGCTTCATTAACAGAATAGGGATGTTCACTGACTTAAAAAAATGTGATTCTAATTAGTCCGTCTGTTAGATTATCAAAAAATATTGGATACGTATTTTTTGTTTTATCAAATCAATAAAAATTGACGAAGATAAAACGCGTCAAAGATTTGAGAGGGGGTAGGTGACATCACTGACCGCTAAAAATGTCATACTAATGTCTTAGAGTATGACGTCACACGAGTTTTCAAAGCACTGTATCGTCTTCATTGTTTGATTACGTGAAAAAAAAATACGTGTCCAATATTTTTTGGTAATTTAAATGACGAACTAATTAGTTTTTTTTTGTTAACTACCCTATTTGATGAAAAGCACAATCTAACTGACTTTTAAGCCTGTGCCAAGGCTCCGTAAGCTATAGCTATGAGAAAAAATTCTTAAATTTCCTATGTGCGGCATAAAAACTCTTAACCAGGTTAGGCAAAAAAATAAAGAAGAATAAGAGCGCGGGAGACCTTGTGCTCTTGACTGTACGCAGTAACTGTGATGTCTCACTGCCCAAAACACAGAAATAAGTATTGAGGTAGAACTGTTCGGGCTGCGGGGTGTTCAAAACAGACACCGCAGCCTCGCACACAAAGGGCTAATAAGGAACATGGGAGGTTTCTAGTCAGTATAAGTCTGACATTCCCTTCCGCTCTGCCCAGAGCGGGAGGAGTGATTTGATGATTTCACATTCTCCAAAACTAAAGGTAGTGCTGTTTCAAGAAGTAGGTATTGAAAATGAAAGTAATCAATATAAGTATTTGGGGTTGAAACTCTAGGGCCGTGAGGTCCGAGTGCTCATAGCCTTTTTAAGGAAATTTCTAAATGCATAGTTGACGCTTCTCGTGACCCAAGGGCTGGCTTTTATCTTGGCCAGAGGCTAAGCGTTGCCATACAACGTGGCAATGCCGCCAGTCTTTTGAGCACATTACCGGCTGACAGCGTTGAGGAGCAGTTGTTCGATGCCCTTTTATAGTTTCTTGTTAGTTTATTTTATAGTTTTTAATTAATGTACTTATGTAATTATAATTAAGTATTTATATAATGGTAAGCCAATGACCCAATGGCTTAGTTAATGTATTTGTAGTGCATCGTTATTATAGGTATGTTTTCTGACAAAAAAATATGATTCTAATTAGTCCGTCTGTTACATTATCAAAAAATATTGGATACGTAAATTTTGTCTTATCAAATCAATTAGAATAGACGAAGATAAAACGCGTCAAAGTTTTGAGTGGGGGTTTGTGTCGTCACTCACCGGTAAAAATGCCATTATGAGCTAACGATATTTTGACGCTGTTGCAAGCACCGTGATCGCGGGACAAACTGTCATCCCATTCTGGCCTGTACTGATTTTTCAAACATTGTTTTAAGCTTTCATGGCGCTTGAAACAGTGTCAAAATATCGGGAGCTCATAATAATGCATAATCATAGAAGATATCCCGCAAGTGACATTTTATAAAAGTTTAGTTATACACTCTGAAAGTTTAAAACCGTTAGTATTGTCGTTTTTCAAGGAGCTCATTGAAGCTCATTCATTTAAGAAAATCATTTTTGACAAATGCTTAGGTACTGACTGGACATATCTACTCTCCTAAAACACCATCTCAGAAATTAATCAGCAAGGTCCTCATAATTACTGTTTCTGTTAGCCTATGTCATCCCATTGCTGGGAAGAGGTTTTCTCCCATGACCTCCAAATCTTTCGATCTGGGGTCAATATGGACCACTGGTCCTTGGTTCTGTCCAGATCGTCACGCTATAAAAAAAAATTGTGTTTTTTTCGGTGAATTTTTGAAACGGTTGGACCAAGTTTTACGAGACCTACTGGCAGATAGCTGATAGTAATTTAGGCCATTTTTAGTTAAGATAAAGAATTAAGGTTCCGTGTAAAAAATTAAGACACTTAATATCTTCATATTTTTTGTTTCTGTGTCTCATCTCAGAGTAATCAAATAGGACACAAACTTCATCATCTTCTAAAATATAATATTTGTGTCATGCAAAAAATTTCTATAAATTCAACTTTATGATGAAGTAAGATGTTGAAGCAGTAAACCAATTAAAATATTGTCGCAATTATATTTAGAGACCCACAGAGGTCTCAGAAATAATCAAGAACAAAGAAAGTTATGCATATGGCGTTCTTTACTTTTAGTTTACTTTCAATCAACTTTTTAATAACTCCATTGCACTTAATCAAAGAAAAGCCTCAGCTGTTTAATTACAGCAAAAAATAAGCGACAGTTATGCAATTTTTAATTACTCAACCATCTTACATAAATTACGAACAGCTCATTAAAAAAAAACTCGAAATATTAAATTCAAAAACGACAATTTTCCAAATTCCTTCAAGTAAGTACCTTTTTTTTTTTTTTATTTGGGACAAGCCCGCCGCACTATTCCCAAACCACTGTAACTCCTGTAAGCCAGAATCAACAGTGGCGACCACAAGAAAAGCGCCGAGACAATGAAGCCCGACGAAGTCCCAGAGAAATGATTTAACTGTCTTGGATCCCGCAACGAAATTAATCAGAAAAGAATAGCGGAGGAGTAGGAAAAACATAATTTTCACTTCCCTCCATATCAGCAGGAGACAGAACTGAACAAGGCCAATAGGCACACAGGGACGTATACAACTGGGATAAGCCCAGTTGCCTACCACCACGGATATTATTGTCATTAATATTACTGGGTCCTAAGTTGTGAGCTGTTATATTTGATTCCAATAATAGGTATGACAAAAATGCTTGAACGCACGGAAATTTGTTCTAGTTTCTACAAGGTCCGTGTAATAAATAACTCCGGAAGTAACCTGTACACTATTTAACATAATATTACGTTCATTCTCCCAAAGACTACACTCCCATAAGATGTGATGTGCAGATTGTTCATATTCGCAGTCAGATGTAGAACATTGACAGAAAGGCGAGGCAACAAGCTTGAAGGAAAATAATTTACTCTTAAAGTTACCATGACCTGTGAGAAATTGGGCAACACAGTGATCCACCTCCAGCCATGTCCTGGCCAGCCGCTCACGAACGGATGGAAAGAACTGGTGGAGGTGTCGGCCTTTGATGGAATTATCCCACCTACATTGCCATTCAGACAAAAGTTCCTCCCAGACGTCAGTCTGTGGTTTAAGTAATCTAGCTACTTTAGCACGGTCACGATGCAATAAAAAGTCTGCGTCCGCGGTCTCTCGTGCGCAGTAGTACATTGAAGCACGGCGCTGCACTTCAAGATCGACTGGAAGTACCCCTGCCAGTACCGGTAAGGCTTCAGTACTAACCGTCCTATACGCTTTACACAAGAAAATCAAAGCCAACCGCTGGCTTTGAAGTAATTTACGTCGTGCCGCTCCTATGGTGGCCCTATCGGCCCAAACTGGTGCCCCATAGCACATACACCCCAAGTAAGTAGCCCCATAGATCGTCTTTAGAGTTAAAAATGATAAACCCCACGTAGATTTAGATATTCTCGTTAAGGCATAAAAGTTCTTTTTAGCTTTTTCACCGACGGTTTTTATGTGTTCAATGAATGAAAAATTCCTCTCTAAGACAAACCCAAGGTAACACACGGACTGCTTCCTTTTCACGGGAACGTTATTAAATTTAATACTAGGACATGATTTAAGATTACCTTTTAAAAGAAGTTGAAACGTTTTGTGTGGTGCAAAGGTCAAACGGTTACGAGCGCCCCACTGGGATATTAATTTTAGGCAAGTGTCAGCCAAATTTTCGAGTCCAGCCCGAGTACTTGACTGAACGAGCAGCAGGCCGTCATCCGCGTAACCGGTTAATGAACAGCCACATGGAAGCGGAATCGCGAGGAAGTCATCGAAGCCTACGTTCCATACATACGGACCCATAACCGAACCCTGAGGGCATCCCATGGTGAGGGACTTTGACATAGAATGATGTCCGAGCTTGAGTTTCGCGGAACCATTCAAGAAGTACGAATAAACAAGATTGTATATGTTTTTAGGGCAACCACGAGTTTTCAGTTTTAGGAGTAGCATCGGCCACCATGCGTTATCAAAAGCCCCAGAAATATCAAGAAAGATCCCAACTACGTACTTGTGTTGAGATGTATTGACAATTTTCCTGACAGACAGAGCCGCGTCTACGGTAGATTTTCCAACGGTAAAACCGAATTGGTTGTTGTGAAATTTTGGACCGTCTGGTAGTAAACGTGGAACGATAAGGCGCTCCAGGAGTTTCCCCAAGGATGGTAGTAGTGTTATAGGGCGATAAGACTTAGGGTCGTCCGGTGGCTTGTCGCCGCTTTTCGGAATTATTCGTATGAAGCCGCGACGCCATACACGAGGAAAAACGCCTTCTGCAATACAACTGTTGTAAACCCTTAAAATTGCGTCGGCCGCTGTTTTACATGCTTCTATTATCATCCGATTCGATATTTTATCATCACCTGACGATTTGTTAAGTGGAAGCTTCCTGACAACGTTAATAAATTCGTCAATGGATGGAAGGTCTGACGCTGGTGATTCAGGTGGCACAGCCGCCCACGCCCTGATCTGCTGGTGGTAGGCATTGTCATTATCAGGTGAATCATCAGGTATCAAAGTATTTAATAGAACTTCGGTTGTCTCCTCAATACCGGTAGTGTGTTTGTTGTTTACTTTAATGTTTTCTACGAACGCAAGATCCACTGATCGATTTGCTTTGAACTCGTGATACAAAGGAGACCACGGACCTTCTTTATCCAATTTTTCTACTATTTTCCGCAGTAAATAACCTTTAGATTTTTCTACCGATGCTCTGTAGCGGGACTTGGCAACTCTAAACGCATTTAAAGCAGAGGTAAGTGGGTCTCCGGTGACCGTCTGTTTTTTAAGCTTATTCAAATGTCTACGCGCTCGGCGATAACTTTTACGTTGTTCAATTAAGTAGTCACACCACCAATCACATCTCCGTATGTTGGTCATAGATCCGCGACCAATGGCAATGTCAGCACAGTAAGTGAAGGTGTCTGACATAATTTCAGCACTTTCTTCAGCTGACAGCCCGTCTCGAGTGAAGTCTTTGGTGTGAGATGCAAAAAGCAAACTAAAGAACTCCCAATTCGCGCCCTTACATTTATACCTAAAGTTACCAATGACATGTGACGGACCTTGAGTAAACATCGGAACAAATTCGTACACGATAAGCCGATGATCGCTACATGACGCGTCTGGTAGGACACGCCACCTATCCAAACGAACGTCTGCACTAGAAAGTGTGACGTCAATACAAGATTCGCCCATTTGGCTGCAAAAAGTAGGTGGTGCATCAGGGGTATTGTGAATCGATAAGTTCATTTCAGCAATGAAATCTTCGACAGCGGAACGTCGGTCGGAATCCGTAGACCGAACCTTGCCATACCACAGAGACGATGACGCGTTAACATCCGCGCCAACGATAACTTTGCAGCCCGCGAGTGACCGCAAGACATGACGGAGGTTGTGTATGTGAGGACCAACTGGGTCTGAATATTGAAAGTAACAGCTCACAATGTAAACTTTATAGGAAGCCGACGAGACTTCCGCAACGGCACAGTGCGGCGTCATGAGGTTACGCAAAGACGTTACTGTAAAGTTAGGAGAACGAGCCACGTAAATTCCGGCTCGTGACTTTGAATCCAGCTGAACTACTTTGTGACGTAAGTGTGCGCTTTGATATTGTTCTTGAACGAGTACTACATCTAAGCTGTAATCGATTATTAATTTATCTAATTCAGAAGTCGCTACCCTGTCGTTGTGGAGATTTAATTGTCCTATGTTTAAACTATCCATTATTTTAGTAATTTGTGTTGAGGATTAACTGTTCGAGCTTCAGTTTGTAGGTTTGACACTCGGGTGACCCGCAACGATGGTCAAATGGTTTTTTAAAACGCTTACACGCCACGCAAGTTGGTATAAAATTTAATTTGTCTTTATGCGGGCAGTCATTTGTTCCATGTGCTTCGGAACAATTAGCACAGGTAGGTGACTTGTTATCGCAGTACTTCTTAACGTGACCGAACTGTTGACAATTTAAACAACGAACTATATCAATATCATCAATAAACCGACAAGTCGCCCAATCAATAAATAACTTTTCCTTAGTGGACACTAAATGTTTACGTACGGTGGGCTCGATTTCAACGCCTATCCACTTGCGACCGTTGTCCAAAGAACGCTTACGATAAATTTTGGTTGTTTTAATAAAATCATCCTCATTTACTGGCAGCTCGTCTTTAATGTTTTGACAGTATAACGCGTGCAAAAAAGCATTGTCTTCCATTGAGGGTGGCACGTCTTTAACTAATATACGTGGCCGTCGGCCTTTCGGTTTTTCAAGTCGCAAGCCCGCGGACTTAATGGCATCGACCGATTGTAATTTTTTAATTTGGTTATCATTAGCGACACGTAGTACAACACCAGATTTCGCGGTTTTTTTAACGCCTACAATTTGAAACCCGTCATCACTGGGCTTGATCGCCTTCATGAGTGCTTGTTTAGTAGCGGATGACGATGAGTACTCCGCCTCCCGCTCCGGGATAGGATACGCGACAACACACGGTAACGGAGCACGTGATTCTACAGCAGGCACAACCTTTGGTAGGCGAAGTTTTAATGAATCCGAATACGAACGTTTTTTACACTCACTTGTATTGATATTTGGATTTGGATTTAATTTAAATTTATCCAATTCGCGTTCCGTTTTGGCTAGTTTTGTTTCGTTGGAGGATGACTTTATGGCCAACAGCGAAATTATGGTCGTTACGCGCTGAGTCATGTCCATGATAGCGGATTTATTTGCTACATTAATGCGGGAACCTAGATCACTGACAAGTTCGTTAATGTTGCTTAAGTATGCAGACGCCTGTGAGACTAAATCACAATAATTAAAGTCGTTATTGCTCGCGGTCGGACTGACATTTAATATCGGCGACGATTTTTCAATCGAATCAGATGTTTGAAGCCGTTTCGATCTATCCTCGGGCGAAATATAAGAAGGAGACATTTCGCTAAACAACCGTTTCGAACTAGCGGAGGTAGTTGGTGACCTGGTTGTACTATTATTACGGCGCGGTGGGTCTTTTCCCCTATCTGGAGGGTCTTCATTAATTGACAACATGTTGTAGATTATGGGACTTAAAACACAAACGTATTAAATAATAAAACAAAAAAAACAAAATTAAACTATGATGAAACTTATTCGAGGTACCTACCCACACACCCAAAAAAATAAAGTAACTGTACTCACCGATAGCCAACGAAATTAACTTATTACCATTAAAACCGACGCAAAATCGTTAAAAAACTATACAATACCAGCACTCCACACAAAATCACAAACTCAGGGACAATTCACGAGCCAGGAATCGAGCGCGGAACACGAGAATCGTAATTTTAATCGCGAGCGAAATAATTAGCTGCGCACTGTTCCATCGCTGGAAGGGAAGTAAGTACCTACTAGCCTTCATGATTGAGTTAGCTTTGCAATGAAATTTTTTAAACAGTGTTTGAACATTTTTAACGATTATTTTTAATCAATTTACCGGTATATTAATTGTGGTACTAGCAGGTTTGAGACGTGAAAAACATCGCTTAAACAATTAAAATGTCATTTGAAAGTTCTTCACGACAGACGGTATTACGAACTGAAGAAAAAAAACGTTTATGAAAATTTTATTTCACGTTGTTAATTGACTTTTGCGAATTAAGAAACCAGGTTTTTGGAGAATTATCTAAGTCTGTAACAGGTGTAATCTGCAGCCTGAGAAATACTCATAAATCTATAAAAGCCTTTCAAAACAACTGCACTAAAATTCGCAAAACCCACTTCACGAAATCCCAGAACCAGAAAAACTCGAAAGTTCAAATTCAAAAAATCAAATCCTCCTCATTAACCCAATCCAACGTGTCGTCAGTCGCCAACAAACTGTAAAAGGTTCGACGTTTTTGAGAATATTGACTAAAAACAAGTGAACGTAATTAAAATGACGATTGTCCACCAATTATATGCGCCTTTATTGAAACGTCCAGCAGATGGTCTCATAGTGGCGGTGTTTTTTGTTGCAGCGGCAATGTTCAAAGGATATTTCTGTTTTTGTCGCGGCCTCGCTGGACCACAAAGCATTTGTTCGCGAAACGTGTTGAGTGGGGACTTGGGAACAAAAATTGGTGGCTTAGAAATGCTTACACGTCTTCGTGATAATCGGAGACTTCGTTCACGTGACATCACGCCCTTAATCCTTGATGGGTTAGGTAGAGGCGTATATAATAGTACACACACATTTTGCTAGTTATGTTTAAGTCTCATGTAATAGGGCGTGAGCCTATTACCATCAACCGTGCTCGAATTTGGAATCCGTGACTGCTACTGAGAAATTCCTGATGGAAAAACCCAATAACACTTTACCCGACCAGGGAACCAAACTCAGAACCTAATGCTCAGCAGTCGCACTTTCGACCACAGGCCAACTAAGCAGTGTAATATAACTTTAAAAAAAATATGATTCTAATTAGTCCGTCTGTTAGATTATCAAAAATATTGGATACGTATTTTTTGTGTTAACAAATGAATAAAAATTGACGAAGATAAAACGCGTCAAAGATTTGAGTGAGAGGTTGTGACGTCATTGACCGCTAAAGAATGTCATACTAATGTCTCAGAAAATGACGTCACACGTCGAGTTTTCAAAGCACTGTATCGTTGTTTGTTTACGTGAAAAAAGAAAAAATACGTGTCCAATATTTTTTGGAAATCTATCTGACGGACTAATTCGTTTGTTTTTTTGTTATTTACCCTATTGTTCCAACTGATTATAAAAGCGTTTTTTGATAAATAAATGTGTCCTATCAAAATCTTCTGTTTGTTTTCTTAGAGAGCAATTACAGGAGAGGTTCAAAGTGTCCTTTAGATAGCTCTTGAGTTGTTGATTTAATTGAAAAACTGGCACTTGAGATTCTGGTTTCAAGTGTGTGTACATTATACGGGCCCGTTAACGTAGCTAAACGTATGATTTACTAACATCACACTTATCTTCTTAGCGATAGTAACGGTTTAAGTTATTGCTTTAATTATTATTATTTTTTCATTTCGTTGATCCAATTACTTTATTATAATTTCAGAATTACTTTATTACGATAATTTATGTGATATGCTCTTTTCAATTTTTAATGATTTGTTATATTTTTTGTATGTCCATTTCCAGTCTCACAGCTGGGCAAAGGCCTTCCCAAATTCCTTCCATGTGCTCTATTTTCGTCCCACCTCGAATTAGACCTCGCGGTATGCGTCAAGAATATAATATTAGAATATTTGTTTATAAATTAATTAATAAAAAAATACAATCTTCAAAAAGTAGGACTTCTTTTTTAAAATTATCTCAACTCCATACTATAAGTAGTAGATAGAACCAGATACAAATAGGCAGTACCAATTAATAACGACTATAGTTGTCCTGTGCTAAAGGTTGACAATTACTGCCCAGGGGCCGGCAACATTCTGCAAATGGCGCCGAAAAAATGACAGCTTGACGTCAAAATTAACAGAACTATCGAAGTGACAGTTGACAGTTGTAGGTAATAACAGTTAATTCAGATGTCAATTTGAAATGTGTTAGTAGGAACGATTAATTAAAAATAACAGGATTTTAGGAAAAAACCTGCGATACTTTCTTGTTTTGCTGGTGCACACAAATCAAATAATGAGTGAATTGTGTGACTGCTTGTTAATTGGAAAATTTGTAGTGAAAAAATGCTACGATGATATTTATGATCCGCCATATTGGATCCATATTGGATTAACTTTACTAACTAATGATTTTGGTTTGAATAAGTTAATAAGGTAGTCATTAATTCACAATCGGCTTAATTTAATTAGGCTGAAAGCAAACCTCAAAATAGGCTAGACAGATAAAGAGATATGTTACTTAGCTAATTACCTACATATTTGGTGATCAAAGGATCTAATTAGGGGACCGGACAAAAAAAAAAACTAATTAATCCGTCAGATAGATTTTCAAAAAATAATGAACACATATTTTTTCTTTTTTCACATAAACAAAAAATGTCCGTCCGTCAATTTGTATTAATTTGATAAAACAAAAAACACGTACTTATTCAATATTTTTCGATAATCTAACTGACGGACATTAGAATCAAATTTTGTTGACCCAGTCCGATCCCCTATTGATGCATGTTCTATAAATCCCTGGCCGAATAAATAAATAATTTATCAAGATCATCCAGGATTTTTTGCCGATTCATCATATTCGTGTATTTCAGATGCCATTGCCGCCATCGACGCAGCCATACTGGGTAAAGTGGGCAACTGGGTAACTGATTATTTAAAAAAAAGAAATCGTTGGTTTAGTGGTCTTAAACGGAATCGCAGGATAGCATGAGGACATTGGTTCGATTCATTAGGAATGTTTTATCCTAGTAACCACGCCCGTCGGGGCTGCGGGATGTTGTAAGAGATACCGCGGCCTCGACATGAAGGGCTAAGAAGGAACATGGGTGGTTTTTAGTCAGTAGAAGTCTGACACTCCCTTTCGCTCTGCCCAAGAGCGGGAGGGGTTATTTGATGATTTCCCACCTCCCCCAAAAAAAAGCCTACAAACCACAGATTCTGGATTTGTGACCGGTTTCAATGGCATAAGTCTCACATTGACTAGACTTCAAAAATCATAACTGGCGAATTAATGTGGTCACCTCTGCCTGACCCTTCGTGTATTACAAGCATCATAATGTTATTTTATTAGAAGGTATTGCCTTTAGGTATAGGTATATCCTTTTTCTTAGTAGGCAAATTATTCATAATTTATACACCATTGCGCCAAAACATAACGTCTCTTACCAGGTTTCTTAGCCAGATGCGAATCGAAAAGAAACAGCTCCATTTAAAAAATACCTTTTGTATCAAAAGCTATACAGAACCCAACAAAGGGCCTGTTTTATTATTTTTTAAAAGGGTTCCGTAGGCGTGGCGCTTCCGTCCGCATTCTCTAATAGTTTTTGGGGTTGGCAACACGCTTTTTGTATTTTTTTTTTCTGTGAATATGACACTTATGCAAGGGGCGGGTTTTCGCATTTTTTGGTACGTAAAATGATTTTAATTGTGAACGCGATCTTTTAAGATGTTTCTATAAAGAGCAGCTGATTTTCTATAATGGGTCAGCTTTCTTGGAGACTTAAGATATTTTGTCTTAATGAGACTGTTTTAAGGGCGTGATGGTATGAACGGCAGGGGAGTTCTATGAAGTCTAACTCACAACAGCTGTGGATAAATGATTTGACGAACATGTCTGTAGGAAATGATAATTGTGTACCTACACAATAGGTATTGACATAATGATCACTCAGAAAATATCAAATGAAATCTATTAATCTATTTATATGAAATCTATCAATCTAGTCGCAATCGCTTAAGTTAAATTGTTTAATATTTTGAGATAAGTACGTAAAATAAATTTTATTTCACGAAATTATCATCATCAACAGCCTATTAATGTTCCCACTGCTGGGACACAGGCCTCCTCTCTCTTAGAGGGAAGAGAGGGAATGGGCTAATCTACCACGCCAGCCCAGTGCGGATTGGTAGATGTCACATGTCTTAACGAACTACATTGAACAAATCATCGTAATTTATAGCTAAAGTCATTATCCACCCATGCCTAGCAAGCCAGCTAGGCCTAGCAAGTCAGCTAGGCCTAGCAAGCCAGCTAGGCCTAGCCTTTTCCCAACTATCGTCTTGCCGGATTCAGCTGGATCCCAGTATCCTACTAATATTTTAAACGCAAAACTTTGTAAATACGGATGTTAAATACTCTTTCACGACAAAACTACTGAACCGATTTGTACAAAATTTGGAACACGATAGTTTATAACCTTAACACATAGCATAGTTTTTATCCCGATTTTGTGATCCCATGGGATGATTTTCGAGTTGTAGCAGGCAAAGCCGCTGGCAACAGCTCGTTTAACATAAAGTGATTGCCTATACCTCCACAAACCATTTCATCATCAGCCTATAATGTTTCCACTGCAGGGACTCAGGCCTCATCTCTAGGATAGGGTTGGGCTATAATCCACCACGCGTGCCCAGTGCGGATTGGTAGATGTCACATGTCTTCGATTTTTTGGGTTCTAAGACATGCCGGTTTCCTCACGATGTTTTCCTTCACAATTTTGAGAGCAGTGGTGTTGAAATAAATTACACAAAGTAATGCGCCTGACTGGATTCGAACTCACGACTCACAGTTCGTAAGTCGAGGCCGCCACCACTGGGCCACCACTGCTCTTTAGTACTAAGTAATATGATACTCCTTGATAAGCCTGGTTGCCAAACTTTCCGACCAATGACTTCGTTTAAACGACTATCAAAGATCTATAAAATATCATAGTTTTTAGTTTGTTTTGTTCTGTCTAAGTATTCTGAAATGTTATTATTATTACTATACACATATTTCCTTATATAAGCACTTACTCATACACATATACATAGGCACAGAGTACAAAACTGTTTCACGTTCGTAACATCACCATCTCAGGGCCAGTTGAAAACCAGCGTCGGGCACTAGCTGCTCGGCAGTTTGCTGAACTGGTCCTATTTAGCGTAGCCGTGAGATGCACACACTCTATTTTTTTCAGTTTAGTTTTTTTAGTTTCTTTTATTTATATCCCAACCCTCTTCTAGAGAGGAGACCTGAGTCCCTGCAGTAGGAACATTATAGGCTGATGATGAAATAGTTTGTGGAGGTATAGGCAGTCACTTTATGTTAAACGAGCTGTTGCCAGCGGCTTTGCCTGTTACAACTCGAAAAACATCCCATGGGATCACAAAATCGGGATAAAAACTATTCTATGTGTTAACCTAACATCGTGAGGAAACCAGCGGCATGTCTTAGAACCAAAGAATTCGAAGACATGTGACATCTACCAATCTGCACGGGGCCCGCGTGGTAGATTATAGCCCATTCCCTCTCAAAGAGAGGAGGCCTGTGAACCAGCAGTGGGAACATTAATAGGCTGTTGATGAACCATCTACGGACAAAATATCAAACCGAACAGCTCAGAACGACCTCCAATAGTAGCTAAAGTATATTTGGTTTTTCTAGAAAAAGTTCCAGTCGGGAAACGATAGTTCCTCTTGAGTACCAAAGCAGACTGTTTAGGCACTTGTTTCAGCAAATTTTTCACTAAATCATAAACATCATTATCAAAGTGACATGTCTCGTCTTTATTTTTATAACAGTATAAAGGATGTAAAAGTACCCATAACGCAAATGAAGGGCACTTGTTCTTCCCACCACTGCGATCATTTTTTTGTTCTAGATCATACCTGGGAACCCCCTAGTTACGGAGATATTGGGGGTCATATTTCCAAATTTTGCACAGCTATTTTTGTAAATACTAGTTTTTCAGGTTATAACTTTACTTAAATTACCTCCATGACCCTTTTACTATTCAAAGCATCCACTAGTACAATGTTTTAAGAGTGCTACATTGAGTTTTACCGTAAAATAAGATTTTTGACCCCAAAAAAAAAAGTCGTTTCCCAGCAAAAATGTTTGCGTAGGTGTACTTAGTTTGATGTACAGAATGCTTGGTTGACGTATGTGTGAAGGGTTAATTTACACCCTGTTTTTTTGTATCAGTGTGTATGTTTAGGTATACCTCTGCCTAACCTTCAGGGAATTACAAGGCGTGATGTTATGTATGTCTCTTTTATATCAGTCATTTTGCAGAATAATCAAAGTCTGAATTATAATAACCTTGAAATTACATCGCTACAATAATAGTAGGGAAAGCCCCGACACCGACGGCGGAAATAAGTAGTAGGTGCCAATGTTATGTTATAGCTTCAGTGATGTGTGGATGTAAAAATCAGGCAGATTACCGCCTAGGTTAAATAAATATAACTATAAACATAGGCACAGGTTCGCCCCCTATCCCACTAATAGTATAAAGGTAAAAGTTTGTGAGTGTGTGAGTGTGTATGTTTGTTACTTCTTCACGCATAAACTACTGAACAGATTTGGATGAAATTTGGTGCACAGATAGTTTATAACCTGGATTAACAAATAGGATAGTTTTTATCTCGATTTTATATTCCCGTGGGTTGTAGCGGGTGAAGCCGCTGGCAACAGCTAGTATTTAATAAGACTTACACAGTCCGGCTGATATCTGGAATTTTCTCAAAACGATTGGCATAGCAAAGTCCCCCTCTTGTATTGTTCCATCTAATCTGACCTTGAATGATTTAAACAAACATTTTTCAACGTCCGCTACGCTATCGATTATTACATCCAAGCCATATTTCCTCTTTCACAGGACGCATTTACTGATAAATGGTTCATTTTACTCTTATATTGTCACAGACGCAGTTACTATTATGAAGGGTCAATTTTACGATTTTTAACGCAAGATAGATTAAATTAAATATCTACATCATCATCACAATTCAGCACTAAAGCAGACGCTTTGTCTAGGCCCTTTTTACAGATCGGTCTAAAAGGTCACACATTTGACATTCTATCATCTCAGCTCGTGGTCATGTGGTGGCTATAGCCGGTTGATGGTGGAGGGCCAGCCTCTGTTTTTTTGGGTCAACCCCGCCACACTATTCCCAAACCACTATAACTCCTGTTAGCCAGAATACCAGGCAACCATAAGTGGCGAAACGATTTAACTGTCTTGAACCCCGCAACGAAATTAATCAGAAAAACATAATTTCCACTTTCCTCCTTATCAGCAGGAGACAGAACAGAACAAGGCCAATAGGCACACAGGAACGTGTACAACTGGGATAAGCCCAGTTGCCTAGCACCACGGATATTATTGTCATTAATATTACTGGGTCCTAAGTTACTGTTGTGAGCTGTTTTATTTGATTCCAAAAATAGGTATGACCTAAATGCTTGAACGCTCGGAAATTTGTTCTAGTTTCTACAAGGTCCGTATAGTAAATAACTCCGGATGTAACCTGTACACTATTTAACATAATATTACGATGTCATGTGCAGATTTTTCAAATTCGCAGTCAGATGTAGAACATTGACAAAAAGGCGTGGCAACAAGCTTAAAGGAAAATAATTTAGTCTTAAAGTTACCATAACCTGTGCCAGCCAGCTAGGGGGCCAGCCTACTGGCATGAACCGGGTACTAATACAGACTCCATGGCTCCTTTTGAGAAATACCGGATGAAAAAACGCCATAACATTTAGCCCCACCTGAAAATCGCTTCCAGATCCTAATGCATAACAGTCAATTCATTTATTTATGTGAATTAAAAGATATGGAACCCGTCTCCCTGTGCAATGGTAAAGGGAACCCCAATCGGCGGGCACCAACGAACCACGCGTCAAAGTTCTGGTACGTCAAAAACAATAGCAGTGAAGGAATTCTTACTGGCAGGGTTGTCGCGAGGTGGGAAGTTTTATAAGAACTCTTTGATTTGAATAAAGATGGTCTCACTCACCAAAGGGTATCGTATTACCCTGTACTAACTGGGTTGTGGAGTTTACATAGGCTATCTTAATGTTAAGCTATACTTGCCTGGGTTGCAGCTTGAGTTTCGAGAAAGCACATTAAGCTGTTAGTCCTACAGGGCTATTGCGTATCCTAAAAATGACAGTGGCTAACTTAGAGTGTCCATCAAATAACTGTCAAATGGTTCCATTTTGTACTAAACCATAACTTATTTGACAGTTAATCCATGGACAAAATGATAGCCACTGACATTTAAAAGATACGCAATAGCTAGCCCTGCTGTACGTAGTACTATTATGTACCCTGTGTCCTGGCTGTCATTTGGGTTTCGTTAGAGTCAGTGAGTTCAAAACCAGCAGCTATTACCAAGAGGTATCACAATAAATTACTAGGAACTATAAAGGGTGTAAAAGTACCCTTAACGCAAACGAAAGGCACTTGTCCTCCCCACCACTGCGATCATTTTTTGATTAAAGACTATACCTGGGAACCTGGGTAGTTACGGAGATATTGGGGTCCTAGTTCCAAATGTTGCTGTTTTTGTAAATACTAGTTTTTCGAGTTAAAACTTTACTTAAATTACCTCCATGACCCGTTTACTATTCAAAGCATCCACTAGCACAATGTTTTAATAGAGCTACATTTGTTGGCGCAGTGGCTCAAACAATGGACTGCTGCGCTGCGTGTCGCGGGTTCGATCCCCGCACGGAACAAATATTTGTATGACCTACAGATACTTAGTTGTTCCGGGTCTGGGTATTTGTGTATGTGAGTTTAAACGTTTGTGAACACACCCACGATACAGGAGAAATTCCTAGTGTGGGACAACGTTTTTAAAAAAAAAAGAAAAACAAGAAAAACAAGAAAAAGAAAGAAAGAAAGATAGATTTCCAAAAAAAAACATTGGACACGTATTTTTTCTTTTTTCACGTAAACAAACAATGAAGACGATTCAGTGCTTTGAAAAATCGTTTGACGTCATATTCTAAGACATTAGTATGGCACTTTTTACTGGTCAGTGACGTCACGACCCCCCACTGAAATCTTTGACGCGTTTTATCTTTGTAAATTTTTATTGATTTGATAAAACAAAAAATACGTATACAATATTTTTCGATGATCTAACAGACAGACTAAACAGAATCACATTTTTTCAGTCAGGAAAGATAAAGTGAAGTCAGTATTAAAAAATGAATTAAATTAATATTGAACTCAAAACATTAAAAATATTAAAATTCGCATTTATACAAAATTAAAACATACAAAACTAAAATAAGATAAAAATTCAAACATTCAAAATTAATACACTCAGATAAAAATAAAATAAAATTAAGATAAAAATAAAACATTCATATTACACGCTTACTATACGAGGTCCACATCTATAGGCTGCATAATTTAAAAATAGATCCCGCCTTTGCCAGCCCTACAAACAAGGTAAAAACTGAGGACATATTTGTCCCTCTCTGCCGTAAGACAACAAGAAAGAAGTTATTTTTGTTCAATAAAAAAACATCCAGGAGACATACTGCGACAGCGGCACTATCAAAGCGTTCTTAACGTGTCCCAAGATGAGAATGCTTAGAGTACGTTTGCGCGAAAATGTGGAAAATATCGCCTGTGTATGTGACTTGTGTGTGTGTTTGTGTTTGTGGGCGTAGTTGGTATAAGTGTTAGTGCGTAGTTTTAAAGTGGAATGGGAGTTTAGTATTATTTGAGATATAAGTATTTAAACTTTTTTCATAAAACTTATACGTGTGTCTATAGACAGGTCTTAAAAAATGATATTGAGGTTCCTAATACCATTTTTTCTCAAAATGTGTGTGTCCCTCTAACTTAAAAACTAAGAGAGTGAAAAATCTACAAAAAATATATGCTGTAGATCGCAATAGAAACTTTCAACCGAAATTAGTTTGAACAATATATATTAAACAGTTTTTGAGACACATTTAAAAAACCGCAAATATAACTTTGTCATTCATACAAACACTATGAAAAACAAACTTAACACAAAATATGTTTTCTGTTGCTGCCTTCCTTAATACGATGCTATGGAGCCCTTCATGTGCAAGTCCAACTTGGGGGGGTTAGCCTATTGCCATCAACCGGGCACATATTCAGAATCCGTGGCTGCTACAGAAGAATTTCTGATGGAAAAACCCAATATGACTTTAGTCAACGACGTGGTAAACGAACCTCTTAATTTTATTCCCGCCACTTTTAGACCCAAATTACCCAATAAAACATTCATAGACGTTTATCTCCTCGCACAATAGTCATAGAATCTCTCTAAAACATCCGTATACCGCACAAATACTTACCAATAAAATCTTTAAACCATCTTCGCGAAACCATCGAATCACCTTTTCTTTGAAAACCACTGCCCTTGCGCTTTCTTCAAAAGAGTTTTTAATGCTTATATTACTGTGTTTTAACCACCAGCAGATAGTGAACTCGGTTTAAATACAGAAGTGCCGACGTTTCGTTATAAAATTTATTGCGGTGTAAACATCGGTCGGTGCGGTAGTAAATATGAAGTAGGGATCTTAAGGAAAGGGGCGTTTAAACATATTTTTGCTGTAATGACACTTGCGTCCTTTAAGTTAATTTGAAGACGAACTGTAATGTGTAATAGGAAATATGTAGTAAAACTTGGTAATGTTTTGACGACATGTTTCATACGGAATGTGAAATATTGGCAAACTGAAACGATTTAGGGATGAAAATCTTTTCATTTTATTTTCAAAATATTTTATTGTGGCTCATAGGTAGGTACAGTTCGTAGATTGTTGAAAATTTTGATCAGCTATGTCCCGTCCGTAGGGCATACAATAATCACATGTCTAATTATTATAAATTTGCTATTCAATAAAATAAAATTAAATCAAATTAACATTATTATTTCTTGTTACTAATTATTATTACTTTCCCTCTATCACAATAAAAAAAACTGGGAATAAAATGACTTCAACCCTTCATGTGCAAGTCCCACTTGCACTTGTTCAGTTTTTTTCAGCATTATGTCACCACCAACAACTAAATATCAAACAATATCGCTATAATACAAAATTTAATTTAAAAATCTTACACCTCCCTTACTTTTCCATTTAATAATAATCAATCCACGTTACTAATTAGGGTGAGCAGAAATGGTAGTAATATTTCGATATTGTGCACAGCGGGCCTACTGTGAGGCGCGTGCTAAATATTAACAGATTATTGTTAAACTGGAGTGATTGTTGTTACTGTGATTTTTTGTTAATGAGTAATTAACTTTTAGATATTTAGATTTTATTGGAATTCTTGTTGTTTGTTAAGGTGTGAGTGAATTAAAGATAGAAAGAAAGAAGAATTAAGATCAAGTAGTTGAGTACTTTATGAAAAAATTTGATGACAATAATGAGTTTACAATCTTTACCTCAAATGTTTTGAATGTAGGGCAGAATTTTTGAGAATTTGTCCTATCAAGGTGCTTGTGGAGGTCAGATAGGCAGTCGCTCCATGTAAAATAGGTCCTTGTATTCAGCTGCAACCGGTAAATAGGTATTGAGGAATACGATATGACTGTTATTCAGGTTTTTGGGCTCAGGTTTACTGTCTGCTAAACGACTGGAAAGATATACAATGGGGATTGTCTAAAATTCTTAACCATTACATTTTATTTTATTTTTTGAAAATTTAGACCATTTTGAGAAACTAATTTTAATATTTTGATGATTGGCTCAATAGTTATTTAGAAAAAAAAAATATATATTTTAAATTTTTAAGGTAGGTGACGTCATCAGTGACTTCAAAAGATTGTGCCGTTGCCTCATTAATACATAATTAAAAAAATATATCTGTCAACACAACGTCATCCATCTCACATCTGTCAATCAAAGTGTCAATGCATATATTTGACACTTGACAGATGGTGGACAATACTTGCCACTTACTTTTTTTCCGAGGCAATGATACAAAACTGTACTGCCAAAGCTGACGTAATTTGAAGGGCAAACAAGGTCAATCGTATTTTATTAAAAATATCAGTAAGATGTAAATATTATTCATGATTAATTAGTCCGTTATGATCAGTAACGCTAAATACCTCGAAATGGTTTTTCAATTACAACATTTAAAAATATAATATGAACAATGCCCATTGACAGCCTAGAACAACGGCTTCTTGTACTATACCCTCGGACCAACCCAAACTGGCCTGGCTTAACCTGGAGATCGACGAAAGCAGCTGGTATTATTTACCCACGTGCTCAAAGTTACGGGAGAAAAAGATTTTAATCACAAACTACTTTGACACGCGCTAAAAAATGTTATACCGTTATAAAACGTTAAATTATTTTTTACTCAACAATTTTGTCATCAAATGTACAATACACAAATACGCTATAATCTTAGTATCGGGTGTTAGAAGCGTGCCACAGCCCCATAGCACCCTAGCCCCATAGAGCCCGGTGCTTTTAAAAAGCCATAGGTTTGTTGAAGCCCCATATTGCCCAGCGATAGTTTCACTATGCTTGGTAATGCTACGGTGTTATATTACATAGGTACTTAATAGTAGGTTTTGACAGTTACTGGTACAGATTCTACTGGAAGTTTTTTCGTGGTGACAATTTAAGATTCGAGATTGCTTATAATAATTACGGTATATATCTTGGATTAGGATTTACCAGTCAACTTTAGGGTTAAAAATAATGCCAGAATGTAAGACTTTTATATTTTATGCCAGCGGCTGCACCCGCTACAACTCGAAAATTATCCCACGGGAAGATAAAATCAAGATAAAAACTATCCTGTGTGTTAATCCAGGTTATAAAGTATCTGTGTACAAAATTTTAACTAAATCCGTTCAGTAGTTTTAAGAAACTACTGAACGGATTGTAGAGTTAAGAAGTAACAAACATACACACTAGCACACTCACAAACTTTCGCCTTTATAATATTAGTGTGAGTTCAGAGAGCATGAAAGAGTTTTGGCTAGAGAGATAAACTAAACTAATAAATAAGAGAGGTATTCAACGATTATACTTGGAATACTGAGAATTTTACTTCCTAGATTTACTAAAGACTTATTGTCAGTGCAATACGGACCAGCTTTTGTAAAGCTGCCGAGTGTACCAAGGGCCAAACGATGTGAAGCATTCCGTATTTTTAAAACGAACGAAACAGGTTTTATACAAGCTTTCGTTTGCATGTTATATCAATACAATACATTTTTGACTTTTGCATCAACGGTATTAGTCGATTAGGAAGACACAGGCTTACTTTTAACTAAATTGGCTTCTATTTGGCGGAATAATATGAAGCGAAATAACCGAGGTTCACACGATTTGTAGACCTGTCTCCATTGTAAACCCACTATAATATCTGGAAAACACAATAAAACTCACGTTAAAAGGACATCCTCGCTACTTTTATACAAAACCACGCCTTTTTGGAACAACAAAGAGATTTGAAGTGATCTTATTTCGGAAGCAAGGTGGGTATATCTATTTGTATAGTGTCCTATGACTTTATAAAAAAGACATCGACTAGTTTTGTGGGGAAGTACTTACATTGGTTGCAGTTGAACAGCGAGTGAGTGCATGGATTTTGCGAAATGTCAATATCCCAAACAAAATATACTACCTTTTCGTGTCGATCTTCAGGTTAGCCCTGCTTGACAAGGTTGGTCCGTCGATGGGTGACCACCCATTAAACATGTTATGCCTTTGGTCCCTGCCTGGCTGTAATTTTTTAGTTTTTTAACAGAAGTCCGATGCCTGGTCGGAACTTTAAGAAGATGATTCTGATTTTGTTTTTTTTTTCAATAAATGTTGTTTGCTCTTATCTGTAATACTAATCTGTGACTTATATTAATTGTCCCTTTTCCGGTCAAACAATTACAAAGTACCTTTTGTAAAAGATTGCACTGATTAGAGACTTAATATCGTGCCCTGCCTTTCCTGCTGTTGTTCACTACAGGAACTGATGGGCGCTCCTGAAAGCGCCAAACTAGTAGCCCAATTCTGGGCCGACAATATTTGGATTGTCTTTGACACATCATGAAGAAGATCACTGTCCTGCTCTTATCCTTATTCATTTGGGTTGGCACAACATCCTTCTTTTTGTGAAGTAGAAATATGCTTTTCCTACTCCTCCGCTATTCTTTTCTGATTAATTTCGTTGCGGGATCCAAGACAGTTAAATCATTTCTCTGGGACTTCGTCGGGCTCATTGTCTCAGCGCTTTTCTTGTGGTCGCCACTGTTGATTCTGGCTTACAGGAGTTACAGTGGTTTGGGAATAGTGTGGCGGGCTTGTCCCAATTGATGACTTCTTTGATACTTCTCTGTTGCTTCTCATCTCAGCAGACACCTTCTTGCTTGCTATACCATTTGTCATAAATCTTCACACAGTCCACCCATCGTTAGTTTTGTCTTCCTCTACTCTTGTAACCTTCCACATTTACACTCAAAACGATCCTCACGGGCATTCCAAGCATGTTTGTATTTAAAAGTAATATGAACAACAAATACATCAAAATCAATGCAAAAATCCCAACCGGGACTCAAACCCTTGGAGAACAGTTAATAAAACATTTTTTGCTCTACTGACCACACCCCCGTAACACAATGGATAGGAAGAAGGGTGTTTGGTTACCTTTGTTAAAATGTTATTGTATGGTCTACTTTTAATGTATGTACAAGTTTGGTATGGTCAAATATTTTATAGATTATTGTAGTGTAAAAAGTTTGAGTGTGAAATAGGGATGTTTACTGACTTTCAAAAAAATGCGAAACTAATTAGTCCGTCTGTTAGATTATCGAAAAATATTGAATATGTATTTTTTGTTTTATCAAATCAATAAAAAATGACGAAGCTAAAGCGCATCAAAGATTTGAGTGGGGGTTGGTGACGTCACTGACCGATAAAAAATGTCTAAGAGTATGACGTCACACGAGTTTTCAAAGCACTGTATCGTCTACATTGTTTGTTTACGCGAAAAAAGAAAAAATACGTGTCCAATATTTTTTTGGTAATCTATAAGACGGACTTATTAGATTTTTTTTGTTAACTACCCTATAGACCAAAATCTGTTAATCTGAGAGACTGATATTCTAAGGATAGCCGAAACCACTTAAAACAGAAACTAGAAAATAAACAAAACATCATGCTTGTTATTCAACGATGGTAGAGCTTATTGCAAAACAATAGCAGCCGCTCGGGTCCATCTTTTAGATAAACCGAACTTGCTTGCTTGGTCTGTAGATGGGTGACCAACCACCTACTGAGATTCCGAAACCAAGTTAAGCCGTCGGGTCTCGGCAGTCATTTGTAGATCACTGTCGAGTGGCCGAAAGTCTGACAACTAATCTTACCAGACATTAGACGTAACTTATACCGGGTCTAGTTCAGTCTTACCAAGGGGTTGGTATCAGATTATCCAGTACTAACTGGGTTGTGGAGGTCAGATAGGCAGTCTTAAAATACTGGTGTTCAGCTGCATCTGGTTAGAGTGGATGCTGGCCAGTATACATAGTTGGGAAATGGCGAGACAGATGATGGAAAACATCTTGAGGAAACCGACATGTCTTAGAATCAAAAAATTTGAAGACATGTGACATCTACCAATCCGCACTGGGCCCGCGTGGTAGATTATAGCCTATTCCCTCTCAAAAAGAGAGGAGGCCTGTATCCCAGCAGTGGGAACATTAATAGACTGTTGATGATGATGATGACCTACTGATAATACACTTGATTGTATCGTACTAATTGATATGCGTTTGATTTATTTCTCGTTTGTGTTTTAGTGATGCAGTGTGTGCTAATAAACTAAGTCGCTTATGGGGAATGCAAAAGCTCGCGAATTTTTTTTTTTAGTTTTTTGTGAAGGTCACATAGGCAGTCACTCCATATAAAATACTGGTATTCAACTGAATCCGGTTAAATTGGAAGACTGATAGTTTTGGCAGATCATGAGAATGCAACTTGCAGGTCAGTTTCATATTGGGTGTGCGGTTGCTGTAGTGTGGGTGTGTGGGGTTGTGGTAGTCGGACTCTAGATTTGTGAATAGGCTGGCCCCTAGTTATTATAACCTACTACTACTACCTTCGAAGAGTACTGTAGTACTGATTCTTAGCCAAAAGATGTTATGTAAAAAAAGAAAAGATATGTAAAGATTTATTCTCTTTTTTTTATTTTAACTAGGTATAAGGTGTAGATTTAAGATTCAGTTAGTAAGGCCACTCTGTCGCATTGGATCATAGATCTGTAATGATAGTGTAGGTAAGGTTGTTATAAATAAATAAATAAATAAATAAATAAATAAATAAATGTTATTTTGCGTTGTGTGTGGCAGGTTGTATGTTGATCCCGTCGGGGCCGTTGTTGTTCACAAGTTACCGCGGCCTCGTCATTTAGGGCTAAGAAGGAACATTGGTGGCTTTTAGTCAGTAGAAGTCTGACACTCCCTTTCGCTCTGCCCAAGAGCGGGAGGGGGGTTATTTGATGATTAAAATTTTATGTAATCCTTTGAGTGACTATTCCATGAAATAGTAATTAACTGGGATAATATGAACTTAGAGGTTTGTACTGATGATTTGAATGTGTTTAACTCTGTGAAGCATATGTATTCATATTTGTTAAGGACGCGAACCATACCTATTTATAAAGGGTGTAAAAGTACCCTTAACGCAAACGAAGGGCACTTGTTCTCCCCACCACTGCGATTATTTTTTGGTTCTAGACCACACCTGGGAACCCCCTAGTTACGGAGTTATTAGGGGACAAAGTTCCAAATTTTGCACAGCTGTTTTTGTAAATACTAGTTTTTCAGGTTACAACTTTACTTAAATTACCTCCATGACCCTTTTACTATTCAAAGCATCCACTAGTACAGTGTTTTAAGAGTGCTTCATTGAGTTTTACCGTAAAATGTGATTTTTGACCCCAAAAAAAAAGTCGTTTCCCAGCAAAAAAAATTGCGTAGGGGTACTTAGTTTGATGTAAGTACAGAATGCTTGGTTGACATATGTGTGAAGGGTTAATTTACACCTTGTTTCAACCATATTTAGTAGACGATGTTGACTTTATTTTGACTAGCAAAAAGAACCAGCTTATACGAGTATAATCTCTAAGTAGTCTATTCACAAAAACAAATTCCCGTTACAAAAAAAAAAACATCACGTGTCATCAAAAAAACTCACCTTTGTCCCAACAGAAGCTTCCTAAAACATCCTATAGAGGGCGTTGCTCGCATGGAATTAAAATCTCAATCGTAGCTAATTCTCTGTTCATTATAAGTTCATATCACACACAATGATATAAATATGCTACGCGACGGGACGCGACTAACATTAGTGCCACTGTATTATAAAGTAAAAAGATCAATGGTCGTCCTTTTTTGGTGGTGTAAGGTAGGGTAGGTAGCGGGAGCGGGTATTAGACGGCATGGTAATAAGTATATCATAGAGAATATTAGCATTGGCTGTGGGGTTTGATACAAGTTTTTAAAACCTACTTTATTCAACTTCTTTATTGATATAATAAACATTAATAAATGAGGGATAAACTGACCCTTCACAAAACATTCTATACCTAAGTACATCAAACTAAGTAACTCTAACGGCAGAGAAATATCACTATGACGCACTTAAAACAATGTGCTGTTAGGTGCATAAAATACTAACAGGTCATGGATGTATTTGAAGTAAAATTATACCTTTATAAACAAGTATATTTATTACAAAAATATTGTGTAAAATTTTGAACTTTTGATTCACAACAAAAGAATGGTCTCGATGTCGGGCAGAATAAGTGCATTTGGACTTCGTTAATGGTGTACATACACCCTATAAATCTACACCATGCATTGACACCATTTCATATAATAAAATCACGATCAAACAAACAAACCAACTCTTCAGCTTTATTGTATTAGTATAGATGAACATCTATTTTTTCATTTCCAAGTCCCGTAAACCTACAACACCGCTGCGCTTCTAACTCACACCACACTCTAAAGCGCAGTTCACACGTCCCCCGCTGTTCACATTAGCATTGTGTCAGATAATCTGGCGCCCCGCTGTCTCCCATTGTGCCACCGGCCTAATCGCGACAACCCGAAAATGGAGAGTGTGACCCTGCCTTTAGTTCGGAGGTTCAGTACCTTAAATGCATGTATCTATATGGATGGAGGAAGGTTTTAGGAGTGATGAGTGATTCTTGTGGCGTATAGGTCAGTTTTATTAGTGTAATAGTGTAATGACTCGTTTGGACTACCTCGTTAGTTGAGAGGTAGGCGACTGCTCAATATAAGGTCCTGGGCTTAGCCCGAAGAATCGCCAGACTTAAGTGGCAATGGGCAGGGCACATTGCTCTCAGAACGGATGGCCGATGCGGCCAAAAAGTTCTTGAGTGGCGACCGCGAACCGGAAGACGTTGCGTTGGAAGGCCTCCCACTAGGTGGACCGATTACCTGGTGAAGGTTGCGGAGACCCGCTGGATGCGAGACGCACGGGACCGGTCAATGTGGCGACACCTGGGGGAGGCCTATGTCCAAGAGTGAACGTCTTTAGGCTGAAATGATGATGATGATGGTTGGACTTTTTCATCAGGGATCTCTTAGGAGCAGTCATGGAGTCCGGATTTGTGCCCAGTTTTTAGCTCAGACTCGCCACTGAATATTACATGGAACTTAAAATATAACTGGCGGAATGCGGGTCTTCTAATAGGTACACACATCTGCCTACCCCTTCGGAGAATACAGGCGTGATGTAATGTTATCTAAATGTAAGAATTCCAGTCACCAAGGTGGTATTAGGCTACTAGTGTCAAGATGCAACAGATAAGGTGCACACATAAACATGATTCTACATAAATGTTAGTGACAACAAAAGAGTCCGTGTTTGCAGTTTTATTTCTTCTAATTAGGCTGAGATGTTTTCTAACAGTCATTAAACTTAAATGCTCACTTACCAATGACGTATTATATATTATAGACTCGTCATGAACTAACATGGCGGCGCTTCAAAACGAAAGTAATTACCAATTCTAAGCTCTCTCATTCAGAAACTATAGAGGGACGTTTCGTTTTGAGACAGATCTCAAAACTCATAATATCACTACTGTAATACCCAAAGGATAATTTAGAGATCAGATGTAGATTAGAGTACTTTCACATATTGCCAGTTATGTTGAAGTTCACAACCGGGCCCAAATTTAGACTATGAGACTGCTACTGAGGAATTTCCTGATGGTTGCTCACCAAACACTTTGCCAGAACCAATGCCAGGACCTCAGCAGACGTAATAGGTTAGTTGACAAAAAAAACTAATTAGTCCGTCAGATAGATTTCCAAAAAATATTGTCCACATATTTTTTATTTTTTCACATAAACAAAAAATGAAGACGATACAGTGCCTCGAAAACTCGTGTGACGTCACAGTGCACTGCATTTTTACCACGTAGTGCGGTCAAAAGTCCCCCACTCATGATCTTTGACGCGTTTTTTTTTTCGTAAATTTTTAGTAATTTGAAAAAAACACTTATTCAATATTTTTCGATAATCTAACTGACGGACTAAACAGAATCATATTTTGTTTAGTCGGGAATGCCCTATTCCGGCCACTAGACCCATAGGTCTCAAAACTCATTTAGCCATAACCAATAGCCACAACACTGACCTAAGGAACCCAAACAGTACTAAAACAAAAAACAAGAAACCTTTCCGCCCCGGTAGCACCATCAATTTGTTTTTGATGATCCCGCGATGTATAGAAATGTCTTTTTTATCTGTGCAGACGCAGAATGAATCGGTTTTCGGAAAGGTGAGGAAGATGCGTTGGTTGGTGCCACTTTTGAGTTAGCGAATGAAGTGGCGTACGAAAGATATTGTTTTATTTTATATAATCACGAGAATCACTCTATCCATTGGTGAAAACAGCATGAAAATCGGTGCGGTAGTTTTTGAGTTTATCGCGAATAGATAGACAGACGCGGCGGAGGTGAAGTTTTATAATATGTAATAATTTAACTCACCAACCCCAAGAAGTAGCTGTATGTATATTTATTTTAAAAGTCCATGCGAAAACTCTTAAATTTTATTTTCACTGAATAGTTCTCCAATTAATTTTGTTATAAGTACCACATGACTTCGAACGCGCCACGATTGGTTGTGACGTCATAATGTTAAAGCAATTTTGCGCCAATACATTGACTAATACTATCCCAATACAAAACACTGCTTCACCTGCTTGCTATTGTGACGTCACACGCGCGGGTTTATTCGGGATCCCAGACTTGGTATTTGACAAAGATTGAAAAGTTTAAACTCAAGGTCTGCCAACGTGCAATGGAGCGCAGCATTCTAGGCTTCAAACTAACCGATCGTGTACGCAACACAACACTGCGCTCCAAAACACAAATTGCTGACGTTGCTCAAAAAGCCGCTAAGCTTAAGTGGGACTGGACAGGGCACGTCTGCCGCATGCCCAATGAGCTGTGGGCTAAAATAGCCACTTTCTGGAGCCCTGACACAGTCAGAAGGCGTCGCGGTAGACCTCGTAGAAGATGGCGAGATGATCTGGACAAGACCAACGACCAGTGGTCCACATTGGCCTTGGATCGAAATAACTGCAAGTCATGGGGAGAGGCCTTTGCCCTGCAGTGGGATGACACAGGCTAACAGTATCAGTAAGACCGCAGAGTTCTGAATCTTATTGGGCTAGAGAGATAGCAAAGATCAGCTAAGTCTGTTTCTTAAACACAGCTTACTTCGATGGATAACCTGAATTCTCTTCATCCTACATCCAAACCAAAGTCACAATAGGAACACACCAAACCAAGGTCATGTTTTTGTCCAAACTCAATATTAATAAATTCAGTAGTGTGTCGAGCGCAAAACAAAACCATCACGGCTCCAGAACGATGTGCGATTCCGTGATTCCGGTCGCAGAATCGCAGATTCGATTCCGTGTCATTTCGTTTTTGTATTTATATTATTTTGGTGTTTTTTTGTTTATTTTGAGACTGTGATACTTTGATTGTTTTGGGTTAGAGAAGGTCGTGACTTGTGTTTTGTTTGAAGGCAAATTAAGATTGAATGAATGTATTTCCTTAGTGTTCCGCTCGAGTCTCTTACGTGTATAGAAAATAACTAACGTCGAAGAAAAGAGTCCTTTGTAAAAGAAAAGTTGCTGACGCGAAAGGTTCACATGCGGACATTACATATAACATGTCCTGGCTTTACGTTTCCTGTACAATGAGACACCCGCATAAACTTAGCTTTTAGACCGACGATGATATTTTAGAATAGGGTAGGTATTTCACCAAAAAAATCTAATTAGTCCGTAAGATCGTCCAGTCTTACCAAAGGGTATCGTATTACCTAGTATTAACTGGGTTGTGGAGGTCAGATAGGCAGTCGCTCCATGTAAAATACTGATATTCAGCTGCATCCGGTTAGACTGGAAGCCGACCCCAATATAGTTGGGAAAAGGAAAGGCAGATGATGAGTCCGTCAGATAGAATTCCAAAGAATAATGGCCACGTATTTTTTCTTTTTTCACTTAAACAAAAGATGAAGACGATACAGTGCTTCGAAAAGTCGCGTAAAGTCGTGTGACGTCACAAGGTTAGTACTTTTTTACCCACAAAGTAACGTCAAAAACCCCCACTCATGATCTTTGGCACGTTTTATTTTCGTCATTTTTTATTAATTTGATAAACCAAAAAATACGTGTAGGTACATGATTTTTTGAAAATCTTACAGACGAACTAATTAGATATTTTTGGTGAAATGATTCTATAGTGAAGGCCAACAAACTTTAAAACAATAAGTATCTAGCTTTAGACGCAGCAACTAAGAAGTAGATTGATCTGTTCAGTAGCGTAGATCGGTATTTTTAAGTGTATTCCAGTCACTTTTAACCAGTCTCACCAAGTGGTATTGCATTATCTAATACTATAGTCACCCTATCTGCAGGGTTATTGCGTATATTTTAAATGTCAGTGGCTATCATATTGTCCATGGATTAACTGTCAAATAGGTTATGGTTTAGTACAAAATGGAACCATTTGACAGTTAATCAAAGTACACAGAGCCAAAGTGGTAATCAATAAATCTGTCAACAGAGATACGCAATAGCCCTGCTGGTGTCCAAAACCCGGGTGGGTTGTGGAGATCAATCGCTTCATGTAAAATAGCGGTAGGTACCTATATAGCTATTAAGATGCATCCGATTCAATAGAGAACCGACCCAAATATAGTTGGGAACAGCTAAGCAGATGGCAGGCGAGAGCAGCGGTGGCCCAGTGTTGACAGCCCCGACTTTCGAGCAGTAAGTCGTGGTCTCGAACCCAGGCAGGCGCATTATACTTTGTGTAATTTATTTCATCGCCACTGCTCTCAAAACGGTGAAGGAAAACATCGTGAGGAAATCATCATGTCCTAATAGAACCAAAAATTCTAAGACGTGTGACATCTACCAATCCGCACTGGGCCCGCGTGGTGGATCATAGCCCATTCTCTATTATAGAGAGGAGACCTGTCCCAGCAGTGGGAACTTTACAGGCTGATGATGATGAAGCAGATGATGATTCGTATAGGCTATTTTAACCCTATTATGGCATAACGATCAGGCAATCGAAAAATAAGGGCAATTTGGCATAGGTATAATTGGTAGAAAACATTTATTTTTATTTGAATATTTAACGAGTGATTAATAAATCTTTAAATAATTTCTGTACAATCATAGAACACCTAACAGGAACAACATGTTAAATTTTTGAAGTGAAAAATATGGTAGGAATACTTATATATATTCCCTTTACCCTATTAAGGGTCAAAATATCCTACCAATTCCATCTGACCAAACTAATAGACTCTTGGTTAATAGTGACTGCCAAAAATTTTATAAACTTTTGAAATGAGACCAGTCGGCTTCTCTTACTTAGCAACATCAATAACATAATTTTCAAAACACATTTTTCATGACAAGCCAAGTGGAATCTGTCAAAATCTGTCCATACTATAAACTATAGGGCGTGATGCACAAAGGGTCAAACCCTTTGGCAACAATAGATTAGAAAACATTATTGTATTATTTTTTGTTAACCCGTCATAATCTGTACCAAATAATATTTATTATTGTGTATAAATAGTGTATTGAACATATGGCTTATTTTGTGGCTTTGATCCTTATGGTATTAGCTGTGTATAAAGAGGGTTAGCAAAAGATTTCACAATCTATAGTACTTATATTATAAAGAGGTAAAATTGGTTTGTAAGTTTGGATGTAGGAGTAATCTTTAGAACTACAGAACCGATGATCGGGGTAATTTTTACGATATTCTTTCACCAACGGAAAGTCATTTTCTTCCTACAGGGCTATTGCTTTTATTTTTAAATGTCAGTGTCCATCAATTAACTGTCAAATGGTTCCATTTTGTACTAAACCATAACCAATTTGACAGTTAATTGATGGACACTATGATAGCCACTGACATTTAAAAATATACGCAATAGCCCTGCAGACCTTGTCCCATTCTAAAAACATTTATTTTGGCGTGTGGAAAATCATCAAATAACCCCTCCCGCTCTTGGGCAGAGCGAAAGGGAGTGTCAGACTTCTACTGACTAAAAACCACCCATGTTCCTTCTTAGCCCTATATGTCGAGGCCGTGATAGCTAGTGTACAACCCGCAGCCCCGACGGGATTCTAACTACTTGAGGTTGGCGCAAGCGCAACACTTGTTCTTCTTCCATTCTTCCCTGGTAGATGTCAAGTCATCATTTACTCATTTATCTTGTATATTCCTCACTCAATCCCAGAACACGAACACGAACGTCAGCGCAGCCTTCGTGCAGCTAATTCATCATCACTTCCTCAAGCCTTCGAGCAGCGAGTCATACCGCCAGCCAACAACCACGGCTTCATCGGGTATTCAGGATACCACCAGCATGCAGCGGAAGCGCATGCCAGGTCATCACCCTCAGCCTCATCAGCGACCTTGGCACAGCATACTGCACTTCGGCCGGTCAACAAGCAGAGACGCTCTTCTCTCCTGGTCGACGCTGCAGCCAGCCACTACGCAGCATTGCAGACTCCGACTCACTGGAGCATACGCAGCATCACCCCGACTCACTAGGGCATCACCGACTCACCGTGAAACATGTGAAATAAGTTCCGACTTACTGGAACCTTCAACTGGCCCGACAAGCATCAAGACTCAGCCTGCTATCGACATCCGGTCTCGGAGGGGATTGATATAGCGACAGCAACCATCTATTGCAACAAATGCCAACTAACGGCATTTCCTACATCGCACAAAGTTATCCGCGACATTTGCCTAAATAGAAAATCCCGACTTACGTATGCAGTTAGCCCACCAGACACAACACCCGTCTGGTCGGAGGATCCTCACTTTTCTAGGGAGGTGAGGAACTTTCACCCTGTTTCTCATTCCCCCCAAACATCCATCTTTACATTGGCCTGTCTTTTCCTCTCCATCCATCAACATTAAGATCTATCACTTTTTTATTCATATGCGTTTCATCCCTCCTCATTACATGGCCATGCCAAGATAGACGAAATTTTTTCATATTTTTCTTAAACAGGCGCCACTTTCAAACATCCTCTAAATATTCCTCGCTGTATCCAGTCTTGCCTCTCCACACTTTGACAAACTATGCCATATTAAACCCATGCCTATCGGGTAAATACTTACCGGTCACACAAGCATACTGAATGCTTGTATCAATGCGGCTTCACTGCACTTCTATTGAGTATTTTTGTTGCTCATCCGATCAGCTATGGCTGCTACCTGTGTTGGTTTATACACACAGGTTGATTTTATTTAAGTAGCTGCGAAGGATTAGCTGTTTAGTTCGAGTTCTCTTGAGTGTGATCTTCTCTCTTACACGCGATTAATGATAAATGATATTTATTTTGCAAATTTGTTTTTACAAACACACTTTTTTTTAAGCTAGATGGGACCAGTGTTTCGTAACTGACTACTCCGAGAAGAAACAACCAAAACAAACTCAGAGGTCATAGTCTCTTTTAAGGTCCAGACATAATCTTGGTATACACACGTAAATGAAGACTATGCAGATTAGTATCTGAGATGGTCTTTTGAAGAAAGCACCACACAGATTTGAGTGGATTCGTCCAGTCAGTGCAAGCATTTGTCAGTTATCGTGGAGCTCGACTTGTAACTCAAGAAGCTCAACGTCACGACGAACAATACCAAAGAAAGGACATTTGGGTGGGTCGCTTATAGAACTTAATCAAACTGCCAGACAATCGTTAAAACTAAAGAAAAACCACACATTCACAATATAAAAATAATAAAATATTTTTTTAGGATATTATCATATCCTAAAAAAGTACTTTGTAAAGTAAACAATCTTCTTCTTCAATCGATACTTCATTACTTTACTGTGGATTGTTGTCATTGAACCCCTTTTAAATGGACAATCTGAATCCATCTCCTCCGTCTACCTGGTCCGGTTCAAAGTTGCCAGCACCACCAAAGCTTGAGGTCGTAGTTTCTTTTATTTAGTAGTTCCACCGTGTTGGCGACCGGCCTCGTACTCTCTTGCATTCGGTATTGCCAACCCAAACTAGCTTTTCAAGGCTGCTATCTCCTCTTCGCGTTATATGGCAGAAATAGCTCAGAATACGCTGTAGGCAAACTATCGACAATCGAGTCTTGATATCGAGTTGGAAAAGGATAGACACACATGTGCGTTTGGTATTCAAATACACATGGTATTCAAAGTCTCCAGCACCATCCACTGTCTGTCTCTTACTCAGATGGTTCAGGTTTCAACTCTATAGAAGGGAAAATAAAAAATATACCACTCAAAAAATTCACCCCGTGTGCACCACACCTAATCCACAAAAGTGCAACACACCCCGCTGTGTACAATAAGCCTTAACAAATATTTAGCAAATAATACCTGGAGTGGTGTGGCTCGGCTTTTCGTTGAATGTACACGCCCTTATGTTTTGTGATTATAGTTTGGATATTGACTATGGAATTTATAAAGTTGATTGTTGTGATGGATTATCTTGTTGGTCTAGAGAGGCTAGTTTAGTCAGTTAAAGATTTCTCCTTGATTGGGAAATTAATTGAATTTTACTGTCACGATAATATTAAGACAAAAAAAACGAACCGACCGGACCGTCCCTTCACAAAGCCGTTAAACAAGCATTCTCCTTAAAACATTGTGCTGATGAACGCATTGAAATGAACAGGGGTCAAGTGTTAACATTAAAAAATTGTATCATCATCATTCTCCTGCCCTTATCCCAATTTATGTGGGGTCGGCGCAACATGTCTTTTTCTTCCATAGTTCTCTATTTCTCGTCATGTCAGTAGTCACCTCCTTCCTAGCCATATCATCCTTCACACAGTCCATCCATCGTTTCTTTGGTCTTCCTCTACTCTTATACCCATCTACATTCATACTCAACATTTTCCTCACAACACTTTCTTCATTCCTTCGCATCACATGTCCATACCACGACAATCGATTACCACACAACTTTTCATTCAACGGCGCCACTTTCAGACTTCCTCTTATGTACTCATTCCTTATTTTATCCATTCGCGTCACACCACACATTCCCCTTAGCATTTTCATCTCAGCCACATGCAATTGCCTTTCATTTGTAAAAAATTGTATAAAAGTGGGAAATTCGACCTCGAATCAATCAAAAAACCCAGAATTAAAAAAGTTATCACATTGAGGGGAAGAATAAGTGCCTCTCAGCTTCGTTAGTCACCAACTCATCAGTAATTTACATTTTTTTTTTAAATGTTGCCCCATTCTAGGAATTTCTCCTGTATCGCGGGTGCGTTCACAAACATTTATAATCACATACACAAATACCCAGACCCGGAACAACTATCTGTAGGCCATACAAATATTTGCTCCGTGCGGGGATCGAACCCGCGACACGCAGCGCAGCAGTCCATTGCCTGAGCCACTGCGCCAACAGTGTCGTCAAATACATCTGGATAGACTGGAAGTCGACCCTGACGCTGGGTAAACACTGGACATAAATCACTAACTGCCGCACTCAGAGACCTTTAAAGATTACTTAAGCCGACACTTAGTAATGGTTTGACATAATTTTGTATGACAAAACTGTCAAAACCCTTACTAAGTAATGGCCTAAGTAATCATTAAAGCTTTCTGAGCGCGGCAGTTAGTGATTTATGCCCAGTGTAGCAGTAAGTACCTCAATAACCAGATACTCATCTAACAAATGATTAATCGATTTCAAGAGGTCAATTTAACTTTCAGCTTAAGTATTTACAGTTAAATCAGATTAAAGTATTTCAAAAATCACTTCAAATTACAGACACACACCACTCAGACTTCTACCTACCCCTATTATTGAGCTGACACACAAAACAGTACTTAATACATTCATTTTATACTTTTTAATACTTTGAGGACCCTTCACTAAACTTGATATGACGAAAATGCTCTCTACTAAAACCTCGATAAACTCAAACTGTGCCAAAGGATTATAGCCCTTATTTTTATTCAAGTTACGGTGGTGTGCAACTGTGTGGTTAAGTTGGTATTGCAGTTGAATTCTCAAGAGTCCTTTGGGAGAAGAATTGAAGCAATATAATAGGTATTATCGCATCTGTTACTTTTTAATGTGTGGCTCGGTTTCTGAGAGGGTTGTGGGTTTGATTCCCAGTTGGTGTATTTATTTACAAGTGTTATTGATAGTTAGTAAAACGATGGTTAAATAGGGATGTTTACTAACTTTAAAAAAATGTGATTCTAATTAGTCCGTCTGTTAGATTATCGAAAAATATTGGATACGTATTTTTTGTTTTATCAAATCAATAAAAAATGACGAAGATATAACGGGTCAAACATTTGAGTGAGGGTTGATGACGTCACTGACCGCTAAAAATTGTCAATGGCTTAGAGTATGACGTCACACGACTTTACTTTACTTTACTTTTCAAAGCCTTGTATCGTGTTCATTGTTTGTTTACGAGAAAAAAGAAAAAAATACGTGTCCAATATTTTTTGGTAATCTATATGACTAATTAGATTTTTATAGTTAACTACCCTATTACTACACTATCTTTGGGTGTATATTAGACTAATTAAACTTTAAGTCCTTGGCTCTGGCTGTCAATTGTAGATTTCTGCCAGTTTTTTTTTTTGACAAGGCCTAAAAATCAAGACCTAGAACGTTCTTAGCTTATAGAGCTCTGCGAAATAATGAGAGGTAATTCTAAACATGTATGTGTGGTATGTCTCTGCATCACCCTAAGGTAGACTGGTAGGAAATGCCCAAGGCATTAAGTCCGCCTTTGTACGGTTTTATTACTTGTGCATAAAGTTTTAATAAATAAATAAATAAATAAACAGCTCCATCATCATCAAATCAAATAAAATCAAATCAAAATCATTTATTTCAAGTAGGCCAGTTACAGGCTCTTTTGAATAGTCGGACAATTAATACTAAATTTTAATAAGCTAATAAACTAGACTACAGTCCCACTCACAAGGCATAATAACTGTCAGTGTACTGTAGTTGCCGATTCCAAAGCGTTGGTCTCATGAGAAGAATGGCAAGAAATGGCATCGTCATCACTAGGCTACGTCAGTGCACTACTCTTCAAAGGCCTCTTCAATCACACGCCACTCAATTCGATTATCAGCAACTCATATCCAGTGCAGCCACCCTGTGAAGATCGTCGCTCCGCCAAACCTGAGGGGCATCCCACCTTTTTTTTTTGGCTGGTGGAAATTCATCAAATAACCCCTTATGCTCTTGGGCAGAGCGAAAGGTAGTGTCAGACTTCTACTGACTAAAAACCACCCATGTTCCTTCTTAGCCCTTTATGTCGAGGCCGCGGTGTCTTTACAACATCCCGCAGCCCAAGGGCAAACCTTAGGTACGCTTATGCCTGCTCTATACTACGACTAAACTGCCTATCCCCAAACTCGACACAGTCGTAAAGAAACGACCTCACTAGTACGACCGCCGAAATCCCACCAAACCCACTGTCTCATACAACTGAATTGGCTTTAATTGGACCTTCCTTCCAGATCGAGTGCACTTGACTTTTTACCCAAAACCCACACACAAAAACCAACCCTAACTCTCCAATCCCAAAACCCAAAATCCCACATCAATTTATCGGTCACTTACGACCTTCTCCGCCACCAATTTAGGGGAAATTTACAAGGGGAATGGAACTCTATTTTTTGGTTGATAGAATTTATAATGGTTTGAGGTTACCATTTGACCTTAGAAACCGGAAAAAGGGTGCAAATGAAATTGATTCATAAGACGCTTTGATTGAAGATGTTTGTATTATCACGCTAGTATTGTGGGGAGTCAGCAGGAGTTGATTGGGAGGACTCATTAGTGGCATTGACCTGTTCTCTGATTGTTTTGACTTATTAAGCCATTATGGGACATTAGCCATGGATTGAAACAGCTGTAAAAGCCGGAACTTATAGGAGAAAGGGATGATACAGGTTTACATTAACAGTAATATTCTCCAAAAATAAGGTTTTTTTACCCAACTGCAGCGAAGCCCAAAAGGAGGGTTATGTGTTTATTTACCCGACTGCGGCGAAGCCCAAAAGGAGGGTTATGTGTTTAACGTGTATGTATGCATGTCCTTTTCTTTGTTCCGTCATAACTCTTGAACGGATGAAGGGATTTGAATAAAATATACGTCGTTAGATTCGTCTTGATGGCGCCATTACGCAGAATTCAAGAGAATAAAAAAAACTAGTACCATCGAGTAGGGTATCAAAATTAAGGGTTTTAAAAGAGATTACGAAAATATATAACACTTAAATGTTTAAAAGAAATTTAAAGTGACGGGTTTTTTAGTTTTTTAACTACTGTTTTTTCTTAATGGGCGCATAAGGCCGCGTTGGTTTGCCTCGTTTTTCTAGTGGCCGCAAGTAAGACTGCTGAAGATGAGGACCTGGTTCAGTCAGGTAAAGTGTTATTAGGTGTTTTTATCAGGAATCTTTCAGTTGCAGTCACGGAGCCAGTATTTGTGCCTGATTAATGGCAATAGCCTATGTCCAGCTGCGGACGTCTTAACGCTAAAATGATGAAGAAAATGATGATTATGGTAACACGCTTGCACGTAATGTAGGTACTATAAAGTACATCTCTGCCTAAGCCTTCTGGGATTGCAGGTGTGATGTTTTATAATAATAGGGTAAAGTCTGGATGTAAGAGAATCTTACAATGCTGTGATCCGATATTTATTGTGAGCACCGCGTGTCAGTGGCTGTTTGTATGTTCCCCAATCATCGTAATCTGGATATCTTTATATTTCGAGTAAATCTATTTCTTCTAGGCAAGCGTGCTCCATCCTAGGCTCATCATCGGTTCACATCAGGCGAGTTGCGGCCAACCATAAGTCCATTTAAACATAGCACGTAGGTAAGAAGTAGCATAATCAGCGTATATATTCCCACTGCTGGGACTCCAGGCCTCCTATCTATGAGAGGGAATGAGCTATAATCCACCACGTGGGCCCAGTGCGGTTTGGTAGATGTAAAAAAAAAGTTAAGAAAAACATAAGTTATCAAATCAGTTCAATTCATAATAATAACTATTTTAAAGTAAGTACTTCTAACACTTATATTTGTACAATCAAACTTAGATACTCATACAGTTTTAATTATAACAAAAAGTGTTCTTCAAGTAGAAGATGATTCGAACATTATAGTTTATACCTTTGCACGTCGATATAAAACATTTAAGTGGACCACTAGCGCCATCTATGATTACGATTGGGAAATAACGACCGATTATTTCTTTTGTCTGTATTAAAGTAAACTTTATTCGTTTTTATTGATATATTGAACGTTTTGAGTATGAATATGCATGGGTAATAAAGTAGAGGAAGACCCAAAAAACGATAGATGGACTGTGTGAAGGATGATGTGGCTAGAAAGGAAGTGACTGTAACAGAGAAGTATGACACAGAGTTGACGAGTTACAGATAAGTATGGAAGAAGGCAAAAAGCGCGGGCTTTAAAAACAATGGGGTAAGGGTAGAAGAATGATAATTTATTTATATATTTATACTTCATGCACAAGAGTGGTACATAGGCGGGCTCAATGCCACAAGGCTTTCTCTACCAGTCAACCTTAGCGTGAGAAAAAAAAAGTAAAATAATAAGGAGATAACCATTTTATTTTATAATAAATAGAAATTTATACTAATACATATGTATACAGATAGTAGAATATAATAAACTATTATAAATTATAATACATACAAAACAGCCTAAAATACGAGAAACCTAATAAATATCACTGTGACCAGAGATTCGATGATGAGCAATTCAGTCCGATTTCAAAAAGTACTACTGAACTGCTCTTTTGAAAACCACTTTGCTTTCGGTTTTTTTAATTCCATGGGGTAGCGCGTTCCAGATCTTAATAGTTGATAATATTGATAGTTCTGAGTATAATAAATGTGGATGCATGGTTATAAGTGTACCTAAAGGAAGAAGCTATAGGGCACGCCACGACAGTGGCAATAAGTCCCCTCTTTGAGGAGTGGCTGAAGAGGCGCCATGGCGCTTTCACCTACCGTCTGATGTAGGTCCTCACCGGACACGGTTGTTTCGGGAGCTACCTACACCAAGGATGCTTTCACTACAAAGATCCCGGCTCCGGACACAAACGGCTAAGAAGGAACATGGGTGGTTTTTAGTCAGTAGAAGTCTGACACTTCCTTCCGCTCGGCGCAGAGTGGGAGGAGTCATTTGAGGATTTCTTACCCTCCAAAAAAAGGTAAGAGGCTGCATACTTATGGGGTGTGTGAAGATGTTAGTAGAGGTAAGTTAGAGGTAAGTTAGAGGTAAGTTAGAGGTAAGTTAGAGGTATGTTAGAGGTAAGTTAGAAAGTTAGAGGTAAGTCCGTTCATATTTCGCGAATAATATCTACCTACCCCAGTTCCGTGTAACAGAAGGCAAGTTTATTGCCTTGAATCGGATACAGATTCTGAGATTGAGAGGCCTGACTGCTACCAAGAAGAGGCTAGTTTTATTATTAGGTGTATTGCAATGCTTGAGACCTTGGTGGTGCATTCCATCATTACTAAACAATTAGATAAGACTATAACTATAAAAGCCAGAAAAACAAAATTAGCATACTATGGAAAAATGCTATTAGGTACTATAAATATTTGCTTACGCCGAAGGCTGCTGTTCTCAACCTTGATTCGCAAGGATATTTTCTTCCACCATCGTGTACAGACTCCAGTACATCAAGGGTAAACTTTATCCTACAGCGATAAACTGAAAATCTATTTAAGAAATTTGACAGATTGTAGAACCTTGATGTGCTGGCGTCTGTACCTATCTTATCTCTAAATATTTTGGAGTCCGCTTTCAGTCTTCAGTCTTTCAGCGACCTCCAATCTGAGAATATAGCCCCAATTTACTTAGGTACCAGGATACCCCTTGGTAAGACTGGTTATAAGACTTTCGGATAAAGTCAACCATACACGTACTGACCTCTGCAAAGGTTGCTTAAACTTGAAGATAACTGACTTCAAGATGGCTGACTGCATAAATTAACTGACTTGGTATTACACTATTTTTACGGTAGAAGAACTGAGTTGCGGGACTTGGCTTTTTTTACAAGTTTTGTTTTTACGGTGGATTCTGTTTTCTAGGATAACATCAAGACAAACTGCACCCCCTTCATGGATAAGCAGAATAATGACCACGATGATCAAGATTTTTGTGACCCACGGTTGAGTACCACTGTCTTCATTACCATACCATACCAAACCAACTCTTACCCTTACATGCAAATTAATTATGATTAATTGTATGCAGTGTAATGTAATCAATTACACTTATAATAAAAACGAATCGAGAAATGTTTGATATACTTTTTCTCTAGATTCTTTTTAAGCACGTAGATTCGGAGAATTTTGAACCATATCTGACAGACAGTAAATTTTATCTTACTTTTCTTTTCTTTTACAAGCTTTGGTATGCCAGCTAGCGATCTTAAAACGGAGCTGGGAGATACCTGACGGGAAGGTGTAGAAATTGGTGTCGAGGGTAATTTGGGAGAGGCCTATTTTCAACAGTGGAATTCAGTGAGTTGATTGATGATTGAATCTAATAAGAGCCAAGTTGTATTGGTCAAACGCAGAATCACAATAAGACTAGTAACATTCTGCTCACTGACAAGAGTAACATTTTTTTTTTTGTAATGGCATCTCGCAGTTCAGTCTATGAGACTGGCTTCTGCTTAACCGGACAAATCTATGTGGATGCCTTGATTTTATGACCTCCAGCCAGGGGTAAATAACTTATGAACTAAGTGACAAATCGCCAATTCGCCTACCACACGCTCAAGCTTCACACGGTAATACATTTTTATCAACCATACGCGCGATGTACCGTGTGCATCGTGTAATTGCGCAGACAAGACTGCGGTGAAGCTTGTGCGTGTGGTAGGCCCATAAGGGCACCCCCTGTGGGGCGCGGACCTCGGCTCAAAATCAAAATCAAAATCATTTATTTCAAGTTGGCCAGTTACAGGCTCTTTTGAATAGTCGAACAAATACTAAATTTTAATAAGCTAATAAACTAAGCTACAGTCCCACTCACAAGGCATAATAACTGTCAGTGTACTGTAGTTGCCGATTCCAAAGCGTTGGTCTCATGAGAAGAATGGCAAGAAACTTCATGGATACTCTTTTAAATCATAATATTGTTACAAAACTTTGGTTACATCATTCATATCGAGATTGGTATATTATCATGTGAGAACGATGTAGCAAGTTGTGCACGATAAGTGTCGACAGTAAAGCCAAAACGACGATTTAAAAATAATATAATAATTCAAACAAGCCGTGGCAACTAAGAGGTGACCAGTCACAACTGACAGCACCCGTTCACGAGCATGACGCATGGATCAGCCACCATTCCACTCAACCATTTTAAAGGGAACGAAATGACCCGACACACCCGCCACCATCAGCGAGACATTTAAGTGAGCATGACACACTCTTAATCGCCAGGGCATATCCAAGTCAAATAAAAAATAGAAAAATAAATGTAGGTTTCCAGAGAATGACAGCTTTCTAGTACATAATACTCACACAATATGTGCTATGCGACTATATAATACTAAAGAGATTGAATTTATACATTGCAAAGATAGTTGTACAATCTTCTTCTTCTTCTTTCTTCTTCCTATTAAATGCTATTCATTTAAGCGTCCTGTCCTTGTGGAGCAGGACCGGCATTGAGCCAAGCATTTTTATCAGCGATATAATCGTCTAACTTGTAATATGCTTGCTTGCATAGTGTGCGTTTGATACATGTTTTAAATTTCGTCTCATTCAGTTCAAGAATGCTTTGTGGAATTTTGTTATAGCATCTCAAACAGTACCCCATGAAAGATGAGTCTACCTTAGCGAGTCTGAAGCCTGGCTGCACTAACTGGTCCCTATTCCTAGTAATATAATTGTGTCTGTCACCTCTTTTACTAAAAAGATGCAGATTTTTTCTCACATACATTATGTTTTCGTAGATGTACTGACAATGCACCGTCATAATGTTAATGTTCTTAAATAGTTCTCTCAGAGAATCGCGCCTACGAAGACCATATATTGCTCTGATGGCTCGTTTTTGCAGAATAAAAATAGATTCAATGTCTGCAGCTCGTCCCCATAACAAAATGCCATAAGGCATTAGGCTATGAAAGTAACTAAAATAGACCAGCCTAGCGGTATCTACATCAGTAAACTGACGAATTTTTCTAATGGCATATGCTGCTGAAATGAGCACCCCATTGTAGCCGTGAATCAAGCGTAATCCCCAAGAAAACCGTTTCATCTACGAATTCTAGTTTCTCGTTATTTAATAGAATATCACAATCACTACTTTTAACATTCGGTAAAGCAAATCTTATGCATTTTGTCTTTTTTTCATTTAATACTAAATTGTTTGCTGTGAACCAATTATGAATCTGAAGTAGGGCTTTATTCACATCATCTAGCTTTTGAGCCCGTCTATTTATCTTAAAAATTAGGGAAGTGTCATCAGCAAATAACACCATATTCTGAGGTTGGTTTTTCAATAAATAGGGTAGATCATTAATATACAATGTCGCCCATGCGCATGTGACCGCCCGTAATATTCTGAATATTCATGAAAAAATATCGAAAATAAACTTCAAAAGGGGGGGTCTATCTGTAACATTTATCATGTTATTCAATTTTGAATTTTTTAAGTAGAGTTTGTAGTCTTGCTTTCTATTTTTTGACACATCTCCGAAGTTTATGGGTCGATTTGTATTTTGTTTATTATTTCCAAAAGCTTATGAGTTATTTTAACAGGTTAATTAACATTTTACTAAAAATTATCGACTACGAAAAAAAAAACGGAATCGAAGTAATTTTTTCGGTAAAAAATTGTGTATTTATTTTAAAAAAACTAGTGTAAGTCCATAAATTATCCCCATAGGACCACTTTTTTAATCATTATTTGTAATCTACTACATAACAGCTAAAAATTTACAGAACATTATTAAACCAAACTGTAACTAAATCCAAAGTAAAACTCTAAAACTCTAAGAGTCAAATTTAGGAAAAGAAAATGTGAAAGTCAATTAAATGTCCCCGCTTTTAGCAGTGAGTACTAAAAGGTTAAACTAATAAGGAGGATGATAATGGAAATAAAAACAAACAAGCAATAGCCAGATTTTTACTTAAAAAATAAAAAATACAAGAATTTTAATTAATTAGATTTTCGAAATGGTCCCCACCCTCCTGTAAACAAACTAAAGCTCTCATGGCAACACTTTTTATTGTACGACGTAATTCTTCACGGTTTTCTTTAATTTCCGCAGCAGCAGCAAAAATCCTAGCCGTTAATTGCTCGCGGCTTTCAATGGGCACGGCATACACTTTTTGTTTCATGTTGCCCCAAAGATAAAAATCTAAGGGTGTAAGGTCGGGAGATCGCGGCGGCCAAGCAATGGGACCTCCTCTGCCAATCCATCGCGGATAATTTTGAAAGTGTGCTGGAGCTCCATCTAATTGCAGATACATCCGCCTTCTTGTTTCCAGCGGTACTTCCTCCAAAAGCAACGGCAACGTATTGACTATAAAATCTAAAAATGCGTGTTGATCTAGTCTGTTTGGTAACACGAAAGGGCCAATAAGTTCACCGTCAATCATTCCAGCCCATACATTTATGGAAAATTGAGTCTGGAAAGTTGTTTCTCTAATGACGTGTGGATTTTCAGTGGCCCACACATGAAGATTGCGATGATTTGTTATACCCGCCCTTGTAAACGTGGCTTCATCTGTCCACAAAATCTTCCTCATAAAATTGAGATTAGCTCTTTGCTGTGCAATTATCCAATTACAAAAAACAGATCTCGCACCGTAATCGACATTTTCCAAATGTTGTGCACGTCGGAAATGATAAGGATGCAGGCCTTCTTTTTTGAGAATTCTCCAAACTCTTATTCTTGGTATACCTACTCTAATCGATAGGAGACGAATGCTTAGCATAGGGTTAGCGCGCACTAATCGTAACACATCCTCTTCCACGTCTACATCAACAATCACGCCGGGCTCATTTTGTTGCGGAAATAATCCTCTTTCGCAAAAAAGACGATGTACGGCAATGAAGGATCGGTACCCAAGTACTGGTCTACTTGGATATCGACGTCTGTACTCTTCGACAGCAGCGCGTGCATTTCCATTACAAACACCGTAAATGAAATGCATGTCAGCCACATGAGACGGCGGTAGATCACGCAATCGTACCATTGCAATGATACGAGTAGTTAACAAACTTTCCTCACAAGATTAAGTAGTGCACAAATCACAAAACACGTAGCGTCACGGGGTCAGTAATCAAGCGACTGAATGAAGTAACGTAACGCTAGCCGACAAGGGTGTGCACGTGGTAGGGACGCAATTGTTAAAAAGCTGTTTCTAGGAACCTGTTTCTACCTGAGCGACCCTTTTTATTTGAATAGTTGCAAATGTTCAACAAGTTGTTTGCTGGTTTTTTTTTAGAGATAGGTATTAGTAATGTTCTGTGAATTTTTAGCTGTTATGTAGTAGATTACAAATAATGATTAAAAAAGTGGTCCTATGGGGATAATTTATGGACTTACACTAGTTTTTTTAAAATAAATACACAATTTTTTACCGAAAAAATTACTTCGATTCCGTTTTTTTTTTTCGTAGTCGATAATTTTTAGTAAAATGTTAATTAACCTGTTAAAATAACTCATAAGCTTTTGGAAATAATAAACAAAATACAAATCGACCCATAAACTTCGGAGATGTGTCAAAAAATAGAAAGCAAGTCTACAAACTCTACTTAAAAAATTCAAAATTGAATAACATGATAAATGTTACAGATAGACCCCCCCTTTTGAAGTTTATTTTCGATATTTTTTCATGAATATTCAGAATATTACGGGCGGTCACATGCGCATGGGCGACATTGTATACCAGAAAAAGGAAAGGGCCCAATATTGAGCCTTGCGGAACCCCCATTTTTACTTTTAAACCCTGTGAATTAACACCATTTATTTGAACATGTTGTTGCCTTTCACTCAAATAAGATTTTACTAAACTAAGTGCAAGTTTACCTAGTCCATAATGCTCAAGTTTCAAAAGCAATGTGTCGTGATTCACGCAATCAAATGCTTTTGAGAGGTCACAAAATATTCCTACAGCATCTTGGGACTGTTCCCACGCATTAAATATGTGCTTTAATAAAGTTACACCGGCGTCAGTTGTGCAACGTCCTTTAGTGAAACCGTACTGTTGATCGTGTAAGATTCTGTTGGTGTTAAAATGATTGAGCATTTGGTTAAGCATAACTTTTTCAAAAACCTTGCTAAAAGCTGGCAACACCGATACAGGTCTATAATTATTAGTATCTTTACTGTCACCAGATTTGAAAAGAGGTATGGCCTTACTGTGTTTCATTAAATCTGGGAAAACCCCTCGGTCTACACACAAATTAAATATTGAAGCTAAGTATGGTGCAATAGTCTCAACTATGGATGTACAAACTTTGATAGACATTCCCCATAGATCTTCGGTTAGTTTAATTTTTATTTGCCGGAAAGCTTTAATTACCTCCGTAGGGTTTATATGTTTAAATTTAAATTCAGCCAGGCAACCAGGCACGTTCGCCTTCAATAAACCAATTGAGACTTCAGGTGAGGAATTAAGAGCCTCCGTTGTTTTTAAAGGAATATCAGTAAAGAAATTTACAAATTCTTGGGCTACTTCCTGATTGTCGCTTTTAGGACCACAATGCTGTATTTAATGTGTAGCTAGTGGTACGTATTTTTTTCCTGTTAGTCTCGTTATTTATGACTTTCCAAACTGTTTTTATTTTATTTTCTGCTGTTTTGATCTTTTTGCTAATGTGAAGGGCTTTAGCAACCTTGCAAGTATTTCGAAGTATTTTTGAATACTTTGCAACATACTTGTTAAAAGTTTCAGTGTTTATATAAGGCTTAAGGCCATACAGTTCAAAAAGTCTTTCCCTACTTTTTCTGATACCACTAGTTGCCCAATCACTAAATATAAATTTAGGGCTAACACTTTTAATCTTCTTCTCAAAAGTTTTATTGAATTCTGTGTGAACTATTGAAAAGAAGTTATCGTACAATTTATTTATATTAATATCATCCACATGATGGTTCATTTCACATAACTTGTTCTGTAGGAAAATATTATATTTATTTAATTTGCTAGTTGTTAAAGGTCTAAATGTAATCTGAACTTTTTGTAATGGTGTGTTACACTTAAAAGTTACGGTTTGTCCGCTATGATCAGACGGCAGGCAATTTACTATGGCTTTATCTATGTATGGCTTAGAACGTCACTGGGCGAGGGCAGCAAAGGAACAAGCTGGATCGGAGTGAAATAATTTAGAGGCTGGTTTAAAACTACTGGCTCAATATTTTTTTAACATCTGGATAGACTAGACCAAAGAAAAGTTTTTTTATGGACTCCTTGGTCTTGGAGTCCATAAAAAAAACAATTTTTAGGTATCAAACCATCACATAAATAAATCTAGACATAAAATATACTTTCAAAACTCTTGCATGCATACAGTATTGACGTTATGTACTTAATAGAAATAGACGGCAAAAGACAGCATGTCTTCCGTCTCGCTCTCCACGAAATGGCGTGTGTCAAATGGCAGGCCCCACGATAGATGTGTACAGGGATGTATTTCGCAATAAAGGACCATGCGACATTTTGGGCCCACTTTTTCAATATTGTTCAACAGTGATGAATTATACATCATATGAAAGCTCATATAGTATACTTTATTTCATTCTATGGCAGCTAAGTTCAAATCCGGCGCGAAAATGTTTTTTTTTTTGCATTTAAAAAAAAACTGTTTTGTTTTGACATTATATTTTATTTAGCTGTCTGTCAATATCTAGGATTATAAATAGCTCATGTTTGACTAAAATACGTTAAAAGTTCAACACATAGGCCGTCTATTGCCCTGGAACATGTTATTTTGATTTGCAATGATTAGTTAGTTTTACATTTCTACGATCATTAATTAACCAACTATGCTACATATTGGAGAGGTTTTTTTACCTTCTGAACAAAAACCTGTTTTGTACCTGCGCGCGCGCAGTACATACCCCTTTCTTCCCCCACCCTCTTACACTCATGCGCGGACGGGATGATCATGTCATGTCTATTCAGTCGTTGCTCGTACGTTGTTTACGCTCGGTGTATTTATGTGTTCTCGGCTTGTATTACGACTTACTGATCCCGGCTTGTTAATGGACTTTGTTATCAGTTTATGTAACGGATATTGTTGTTTAGTTTTATCTATCATCGTGACTCTGGCTAGCATATGGACCTTGATTTAATTGAATTGTGACTGTTTGCAATGGCAGATAATTGCTGTATTATGTGTATGCGCTCGCGTGTTTTGCGGACAAGAAGTCATGTTTTAAGAGATGATCTACCTGCGATTCGTCCACAATTTGCTGAATATTTTCAGCAGAATGCGCTGATCGAGGTACGTACCTACTTATTAGTGTATTATATTTTAACATTTCTATGTCTTGTACTCAATATAATCGATTTAATTATGTTAATAAATATAAAAAGTTGGTGTATAATAATGGTTTTATAACCTACTACCTACTTTGAATTATTCATCTGTAAAAGAAGCAATAATACAAGAGTTATCAAAGTCAGTTCACTGTTAACTAACAGATATACCAACGATTATATACATTTAACACGGTCAAAATATCCTCTATGCCTCTCGAGGATTCCTCTTCGCGACGCTGCGCTCGCCACGTCGTCATACAAGCGCTGCTATGACGTCATCGATGCCAGTTGCACAGATATTACCTATGACCGGGTTGTAAAGATAAGAATTATATGGAAATATTTTTAACTACAAATAAAATCTTTATGACAAGAGTTCCGTATGATTTTTTGTGCTGTCAGAAAAGTTATATCTTTATACCTATAAAATATATTATAATCTTTGCAGGTAGTATTCAATAATACTCAACAAGTTTGTCACCGTTGCTGGCAAAGAACTAATGCTGTTCTTATACAACGACCTGCGGAGATCATCGATAATGATGCCATTGATGAACAAGGACCTGCGGAAAACATTCAAGATGAACAAGGACCCGCGGAAAACATCCAAGATGACGTGATTGATGAACAAGGACCCGCGGAAAACTTCCAAGATGATTCCGTTCGTATACAAGATCCCGCGGTGCAAAACTTTCAACAATTTTTTTATGCTCCCGAACATGTTAGAGCACCGAACTCTGCAAGACGTTGTATATTTAATTACTGTCACAATATTGAACGTCACAGAATTCCTAACGCGATTATTGTAAACGTACTTTGTTCACAACGTTTGTACATCCCAGAAAATGCTAGAGTATGTACCGATCACCTGGAAAGTAACGAATGGCATTCATTACGTGAGAATTGTAATGTTTCGCATGAGTTCAATGTTGCTCATTTCACAGACATGTCTAATATATTAATATCTGCTGTTAACCGAAGATCGAGATTCGATTTCGAATTATTGGAATCATTAGATGACAACGATATCTTTTTTTGGACTGGACTCACCATCGCCCAATTCAATACAGTATTGGAAGAAACTCCTTCGCTGACACAAACTGTTTATCGATCGCGCACCGTGATCGGGGTATACTTATCCAAACTTAGAACAGGAGAGTCTAACGAAAGGTTAGCTACTCTGTTTAATATGTCACGCAGGACCTTGGAGAGAAAATTGGCATTAGCTAGAATCCATTTAGTGAGCGATTTTGTAAGCATTCATTTAGGTATGGATAATATTTCCAGGCAAAACATGCTTCAAAAGAACTTGTTTTTACCAAAAATGATATATGGTAATGAAGAAAACACAAAAGCTATAGTAATATGTGATGGAACATATGTTTATATAGAGAAAAGTAGTAACTTTCTCTTTCAGCGTTTGACCTATAGTCATCACAAGTTTCAAAATCTATTGAAACCATTCTTAATGGTATGTAGTGACGGTTATATAATAGATGTTCTTGGTCCATACGCTGCAACAACAAGTGATGCGTCGATTATGACAAGCTTATGTGCTAATGAAGATAATCCTTTTCATTGGATGTTTCATCAAAACGATGTATTCATTTTAGATAGGGGTTTCAGAGATAGTGTAGTAGATCTCCAATCATTAGGATATGAACCACATATTCCTCCAACAAAAGATAGAAACGAAAGTCAATTGACGACCGAACAAGCTAACAAAGCAAGATTAGTAACAATATGTCGTTGGGTGGTGGAAGCGGTGAATGGCAAGTTTAAAAATAGGTTTAAACTATTACGCCAAGATTATTTTAACAGAGCATTGCCACATATGTTCGTTGATTTTAAAATTGCGGCTTCTCTTATAAATGCTTTTTATAAAGTAGCCACAGACCACCGGCTCAGTCATAATATTTGGAATATTATAAATGAGAAAATCAACTCGCCAAATCTTTTGTTTAACTATGTTACACTGAAAAACTTAAACAGACAAAGGGTAGCTTTCATAAGGATGGAAGCTAATCTGCCTCATTTAGAAGATTTTCCCCAGCTAACGGAAGATGATATATTAATGATTTCCTTGGGCTCTTATCAAATGAAACTTGCCAGGTCATACGCTAGTGAAAACTTACGGGATGGTGGTGTGTACACGATAGAAATATATCGTGAAAACAATTTAAATGACTTACAGCAATGCAATATTCAGCAAAATAATGTATGGCTGCTTAGGGGACGTGTGCAGTCACGACACGTTAGATCGAGGATATATTATACTTACCTCTTAATTGACCGTGACCAAGTAGGCAAAGACGCCATTATACAATACTATTGTACATGTCTCACGGGTAGACGCACTATCGGAAGTTGTGCCCATGTCATATCCATAATATGGTATTTGGGACTAGGTAGACATGGGGATGGTTTTCATCGACCAGCATTACATTTAGACGATATAATTGTAGATGCATTTTAAAATCTGCCTATTACATTAAGATTAATGTCGAAATATACTGTAATAAATCGAACAAAAATAACTCGTTTTTTATTTTTAGAGAACACCAAAATAACTCGTTTTTTATTTTTAGAGAACACCCACTTCACAATCACACGTTAAAAGATTGCACACGACCAAGCCGATATTTATCATTCTTTAATTAATGAGTTACCTATTATTTTTAATGCAATAAAAAAATGTGCATAAGAAAACATGTCATGCGTATTTTTAATTTACAAAACGTACTAAAACGCCAATTTCGCGCTAGATTTGAACTTAGCTGCCATAGAATGCAATAAAGTACACGCCAAGAGCTTTCATATGACAGAGGTTTCATCACTGTTGCACAACTTTTAAAAGTGGGCCCAGTGTTCATACAAAAGTGCCCATGGTCCTTTAGGGGAAAGTTTTAATATGTAGGTACCTAGTAACTATCTAATGTAGGTAGGTTTTTGCTCTTGAAAAAGGGTTCAGCTTTACAACAGGGTATTTTTATGAGCGTGAAGGTACTTAGTGTCCAAGTTACCAAGTATCTGACTGCCTCGTAGTAAGACTGTTGGGCATAGGGTCCTGGGTTAGATTCCCATTTGTCAAAGTGTTATCGGTATTTTCCATCAGGAATTTCAATGCACCTCATCAGAAAGCTTAAAGTCACCCAAAGGGCAATGGAGAGAGCTATGCTCGGAGTTTCCTTGCGTGATCGAATCAGAAATGAGGACATCCGCATGAGAACCAAGGTTACCGACATAGCCCGAAGAATTGCCAAACTTAAGTGGCAGTGGGCAGTGCACATTGCTCGCAGAACGGATGATCGATGGGGCCGGAAAGTTCTGGAGTGGCGACCGCAAACCGGAAGACGTCGCGTTGGAAGGTCTCCCACTAGGTGGACCAATGAACTGGTGAAGGTTGCGGGTATTCGCTGGATGCGAGACGCCCGGGACCGGTCAATGTGGCGACACTTAGGGGAGGCCTATGTCCAGCAGTAGACGTCTTTCGGCTAAAATGATGATGATGATTATGATCAGGAATTTCTGAGTAGTAGTCGGGAAGCCTGGATATGTGCCCGGTTGATGGTAATATGCTTACCCCCTGTTAAATAGTACTGAAACATAACTGGCGTAATCACTGACAGTCCCCTGTGTAGAGCATGCGTGGAGGCGGAGGAAACGGCGGCGCATAAACTCCTTGAGTACACAGGCGTTACCAAGATTCGTGAGGACACCCTTGGAACACCAAGTTCCTTGCGAATGCCTTGAGGAGACCGGGAAATCTGATCTGCTTCTGGAGGGAGGTGGGCTGGGGGCTCACGCACAATGGTCCACTTTAGGGAGTAAGTGCGGCAAACCTAAACCCCATGAAATGAATAATTGGCGAAATGTAAGTACAATTCTGCCTAACCTTGAGGGATTTCAAGGTGTGATAATGTTTTATGAGCATGTAGAATTTAGTGTCTAACTAACCAAGAAACCTATAAGTTCATTTTAAAGAGGAACAGACATCATCAGCCCCGCCTTGGTCCAACCAGCAGGGCTATTGCGTATCTTTTAAATGTCAGTGGCTATCATATTGTCCATGGATTAACTGTCAAATTGGTTATGGTTTAGTACAAAATGGAACCATTTGACAGTTAATTGATGGACACTTTATGATAGCCACTGTCATTCAAAAGTTACGCAATAAGCCCTGCTGGTCTACAAACTGGTGATTAGAAGAAAACGCGAATGTAATTGAAAAAATCATTCGAACAAAATATTTGTTGGACCTTTACCTACAACTCAACTCACCCCACAAAGGCAGAACCACGATGTCTCATAAGTATGTCAAACAGAAACAAAAAACGAACCGACAAACATACATAGTTGCTAAACCGATTAACTTTGAAGAATGGACGGAAGGAAACCGCTTCTCTATATGGTTAGTAGTTTCAAATCTAAAGAAACACATACAAACATATATGGCACAATTTCTTATTCAACTGTTGGTTTCCCGGTGTATACAAAGTTGGGAACTGGGTTTGGACAAAGTTAGATTATATTAAGGATAAAGATGGAATTGTAAAATCAAAAATGAATTGGATTAAGTTATAGTAACTTCAAAGTCCTCCTGACCGTTTTTGGTCATGGAGGCCAAACTTAGTGAAGATTAGCGATCGGCACGAGAGCTATATACTGCACAAGTATGTGCGCAGTCACAGGTGCACTCTCTTCTCCTTAACTGTCATAGTCTGATGGGACGGGGATCCGACGCAAACGGAGAGAGATCAGGCGCTGGACCAACGGCACTCAAAGGAAAACTTAACTAAAGTTATAACCTGAAAAATTACCTATTTAAATAAAAAGTGAAAAAGTTGGAACTACGACCATAATTATCTTAATCTAGAACAAAAAATGATCCCAATGACGGGGGAACAAGACATTAAAAGTTCTTTAACTCCCATTTTTTTTTGGCCGGTGGAACATCGTCTATTTGATGATTTTTCCGCTTTTCTTCCCGCTCTTGGGCAGAGCGAAAGGGAGTGTCAGACTTCTACTGACTAAAAACCACCCATGTTCTTTCTTAGCCCTATTTATCGAGGCCGCGATAACTTGTGAACAACCCGCAGCCCCGACGGGATTATTTTTAGCTTGCAGCAACATGTCTTTTCCATACATTTGTGATGATTCCATCACTGTTATCAATAAAACAATGACAGTTCGTCTAGGCCCAGTTAATTACGTCGGTACCATCAGGATTCCTAGATAAGTAAATACTAACATACCTACAACACATCACGCGGGTTGTTTTACTTTTATTATCAATATACTGATTACGGCCTCTTAACTATCGGTATTGATGACGTTCAATGATGGTTATTCAGGCGTTGATTAAATAGTATCCTAGCATCATCATTTGCCTACCTTTTTCTAAATATGTTGAACACAACACTATGTTTGTTATTTATGTTCTTTCTCCAAGATTAGTTTACTGCTGTGTTGTCTTTTTTGTTTTATTTATTATTTATACTTTTTAATTTTTAATTAAAATTTGTGTCTGTAGTCATTAACTTGCATCTTACTATTGTATCGAGTCTGGTTCTTCTAACCAACCCAACATACAGTTGTGTTGCTGGGGAGTTTGTTCCGCCAATTCTTCTTTCCAGCAAAAGCAGTGGGAAGTGTCGAAGGGTGGGCGTTTTGGGGGACTGTCTCTTATCAATAAGAGGAGTAAATTTTGACGTTCGAAAAGTGCTGATTATCAGCCTAGTTTGAATAAATGAGTTTTGATTTTGACTTTATTTGGGTCGGCTTACAGTGTAATCGAATGCAGCTGAATACCAGTATTTTACATAGAGCAGCTGCCTCTACAACCCAGTAAGACAAGGTCGTGCCGACAATTGGAAGACGCGTGACATCTACCAACTGAGCCCGCGTAGTAGATTACAGCCTACTCCCCTTTACAGAGAGGTTAAATGTGTCCTAACATTGGGAACATTATATTTTCTCGTTACGTAGGTATACTATACCTTTTCAAATCATACGTTGTAATAATACACATCAATGATAAATATGTAAGTTCCTTTAATGTTTGATTTGTGGCCATTTGATGGCTATAGGCTATCTCTTACCTCCCTACCTAAAAAGCCCCCTGTTACTTGTGACTTACATATAACTGGATAAATGTTAGTACTTATATTATGAGGTATACCTCACTCTTCAGGGATTACAGGCGTGATGATACGAGTATGTTATCAATGTTTTATTTTCCGTCGGCCGTTATGTCTTATAACAACATTTTAAGATCGTATAATTTGAATCTTGTAAGACTAGCTTTTATACTTTATCCAAAACTGATTTGATACTTTGTAATGTACAACATAATAAAATATTATTTTCCGCAATTAGCAAAACAATTAAAATATACAACTGCAGTAAGACTTCAGTATTTTAAGTTATATTATTGTGTACTTGTATTTGTAAAACACCGTCGGGAAATAATGAAAACCGATAACAACATCAGTCAATATAACTCGATTTTATAATTTAAAAAAAAGATCCGACGAATTGATAACCTCCTCTTTTTAAAGGGTTAATTTAGCTAATAATAATAAGTTGATTTTCATTAGCAGCACTTGTACTATACAGAGTAAAATAACTTGTTATTTGGGATGCTTTCTTGTTGGAATATTTTACTTCCAATATGGTTTTGGTACAACATCTTGCGTCCAGTTCCATGCAGTGTTCTAAATCAGGAAGATTTCAAATTTTTAATATAAGAAAATAAGTACCTGCCTAATACAAAAATTAAACTCACACAAAAAAATATTCTTCCTTTACTCAGCTGTGGAACTGTAAAGTCTAATTAGAAAAACACTCCCTGACGGATAGTTTTTAACTCTGAGTTGAACTTGAAACAGACAGACATTTACATGCATACATCCTTACATGCTTCTCTATAACTAGTCATCTAAGCAGTCACTTCCTTTCTGAACTTTTTTACAACCACATTTTGTGTCCCACTGCTGTGCAAAAGCCTCCTTCCAAACCTCGCTTATCCTGTGCAATATCTGGACATGTTCGCCTCGCAAACAAGATCAAATCGACACACCACCTGCAGACACAACTAAACCACATAATTATAATGTTAGTTTGGAATTAAGTAACTTCTAAATTATTCTTAGTGCCGCATAGTCTTTTCTACCGATTCGACCCTGTACCTTGCTACCACGACATTTAGGTGGCCACATTCCCGGGGTAAAAGTCAGTTTATTTTATTTGTTATTTTGCAACACTAGTCTATACGGCGGGTTTGCGTGACATTTTCTGCATATTCTTCTCTCGTGACGCCACGAAATGGTAATACGAGCATAGCATAAAACATGGCGTTTTGAAAATATTTGTCAGTCAATGATCTTTATTTTGTGAACTTGATGAAGACTTTATGACTGCTTTGAGTGTTCGCAAATTATCTGAATTTCGGGCCATCCATAATTGACTATTTTCCGTTGAAATCTACCTATGCTGGGATAATAAACTATACCTATTAAAAAAAAGTGACGGCCAAAAGTGCGACGGATATTCATAGAAGTTTAAGAGCAAGCCATCGTTTTCAGTCAGCTTATTTTCTGAAGCATGAGTTTCTAAATAGCAAATCGCATGTAACCAAAAGAGTGTTGAATATTAATGTTCATGGATTTGTGCCCAGTTGACGGCAAAAGACTCGTCCCATAATACATTAGATTTTAAAATATCTGCGAAATGTGGCTACACCTCTGTCTAACCCTCCAGGGACTGCAGCCGTGATATTTTTTTTTAATGGGACAAGCCCGCCTCACTATTCCCAAACCACTGTAACTTCTGTAAGCCAGAATCAACAGTGGCGACCACAAGAAAAGCGACGAGACAATGAAGCTCGACGAAGTCCCAGAGAAATGATTTGACTGTCTTGGATCCCGCAACGAAATTAATCAGAAAAGAATAGCGGAGCGACGGATATTCAAAGGAGTGGAAATTTCTGTTTTTCCTGCAGCCGTGATATGTTCAAAAGCGTTGTTTTAGTACATATATCAAAAACAGTAAATCATTACACTGACAGTACATCTTAAATGCCTTGTGGCATTAAGTCCGCCTATGTACCTCTATTGTACATGTAGTTTAAATAAATAATAAACATCTAGGTGAGTAATATAATATATGAATTCAGACATTTTGAAAAAAGACCATTGTTCCGACAAGAAATACTTTCTTGAGCTAAAGATTATTATCAAACTAAAAATAGGTTTATTACAACCAAAAATTATACAAATAAACTCAAACAACCCAAATAACTGCTAATGAAAGTAAATAAGTACTATTAACATGAAAAGAATATGATTTATGACTGAGCAAAATATTAATAGGCTTCTAAAATACCATTTTAGTATTACAACAAAATAATTACCTACCGTACAGCATAATAGTTAACTATACCAGCTAAACAAACATTAGTTTATTATAGTGTAAACAGTAAATAAATCTATTTTAATAAGCAAATTGAACCAATTATGGTTACAAGCCATTTTGATGTATGACGGTGTTTAGTTCTTAAAGTCGCCGCGCCGTGACGGCGCTGGTGTTTGTGGTTGTGCTACTCGACGCTAGATGGCGCTGTTTTCATCGATTTTGTTTAGTGATCTACGTTGGAATTCTTTGAAAAATAATTGTGTTAAATTGTTGATGTAGGTAAGTATGTTTTGTTATAGATGGGGTAGGTAAATGTATAAAACACCTTCGTTTTTTGGAGAGTAGTATCATCAAATGAATCCTCCCGCTCTGGGCGGAGGGAAAGGGAGTGTCAGACTTCCTGACTAAAAACCACCCATACCTATTCCTTCTTAGCCCTTTATGTCAAGGCCGCGGTATCTCTTGGGAACAAACCGCAGCCCCGGCGGGAACATGAAGACCCTTGACCTTGACTTTGGATCCTAGTAATAACATATAATTTCTTCATAAGTAGGTATATTATTGTGTTGCGTGTTGTCTATTGCAATCAATAGAAAGATCTTATTACTGTTAACAATCTAATAATAACTATAATTAAAATGTCTTATTAACAAGAGAATGACGTGCAGTTGTATACCTACTGTATCTACCGTTGTATATGTGTAGAGTGATCCTTTTCAAGATGGAGTCGATGTTACCGTGACAATGTGTTTTTTTCTTAGAAACAATTTATTTTGATTATTGTAGGGGATGAGGATAAACATTCATTAGGTACACATGGTGCCACGGAAAAAGCCGGTGGTAACGAATGTGACAGTCTTAGGTAACAAAGGGTTCCATATTACCGAGTTCCTAATGAGTTGTGTAGGTCAGATAGGCTCCAAATAAAATACTGGTAAGTATTCAGCTGCTTCTGGTAATACTGGCAGCTGACCCCAACATAGTTGGGACAGGATTATTATAGGCAGATGAGATAAGACTTTCAAATTACCATGCTCGTTAAATCGGAAAATTACAATCAATACAGTAACAGAAAATCACTTTAATTAGTGTTCCAGAGATCCTATCGACTATATTCATTGTGAATATGTTTTTCTTAGGCGTTTACTGTATAATTTATATAGCTGGCTAAATAGCTTATATTCCTAAAATAATTATTCGTGCAATAGGGGATCGGACAAAAAAATAATAATTAGTCCGTCAGACAGATTTTCAAAAAATATTGGACACGTATTTTTTCTTTTTTCACATAAACAAAAAATGAAGACGATACAATGCTTCGAAAACTCGTGAATTCCTCGAAAACATGGTAGTACATTTTTCACCAACAAATGACGTCACAACCCCCGACTCATGATCTTTGACGCGTCTTATCTTCGTCAATTTTTATTAATTTGATAAAACAAAAAACACGTATCCAATATTTTTCGATAATCTAACTGACGGACTAGTTAGAATCATTTTTTTTTGTCCCAGTTCGATCCCCTATTAATAAATACATACTTATATTATATATACACACATACATCCTTACACACACACATGCACACACCCACACACACACATACATACATGTACACACCGTCACCAATTTCGCATCATTTTCATGTTGACAATAACTATTTATGATGTGATGGGGCCCCGCTTGGAGTTCTATAATACAGACCTAGGCTTAGTTTAGGCTCCAGATCTCCCACAAATTACAACTTTCTGCCAGATTATTTTGTCAACTTATAAATCCATCAGAACTAAGTCATTTGTGGAGATGAATAAACTTTTTTTGTTATTATTATTATTTTATTAGCTACTATACACAGATTACTTTACTAGCGGACCTTCTGCCGTCCTGCCCGGACAGAAGCGCCACGTACCGGGTCCAATTGTGAATCTAAACCTTTCTCGAATCCACTGGAACACACACAAAAAATTTCATCCAAATTGGTCCAGCCGTTTAGGAGGAGTTCAGTGACAAACATACGTTCAGAAGAAATATATATATAAAGACGAGCACTGCTTTCCAAACGGTGTCTGAACACGTCGTGAGAACAGCTAGTAGTTCTCGTATTAAGTATTCAGCACCTGAGCTCCATCATGAACATAACATCAAGCGAGTAATCCCCGTAGGGATAGGCAGAGGTGTCATCCTCAACCCGACTTCACTCACTGCTGGGTATACACTTCTCTTTGCTCGTTCTTGTACCAGTTTCATCAAGGATGTTCCCGCAAAGGCAACAATATCGTCTGCCCATGTCGCCGCCGGACGACCAACACCACTAAAATAGGGATGTTTACCGACTTAAAAAAATATGATTCTAATTAGTCCGTCTGTTAGATTATCGAAAAATATTGGATACGTATTTTTTGTTTTATCAAATCAATAAAAATTGACGAAGATAAAACGTGTCATATATTTGAGTGGGGGTTAGTGACGTCACTGACCGCTAAAAATGTCATACTAATGTCTTAGAGTATGATGTCACACGAGTTTTCAAAGCACTGTATCGTCATAATTGTTTGTTTACGTGAAAAAAGACAAAAGAATACGTGTCCAATATTTTTTGGTAATTATGACGGACTAATTAGATTTTTTGGTAATTATGACGGACTAATTAGATTTTTTTTTGTTAATTACCCTATTCTAAGGGTAAGGCAGAGGTGTACCCCATAGTAAACCCACATTTAGGCAGTTATGTTAAAGTCCACCCATAGTATCACCACCCACACCCCATATCCCATAGTAGTCCCATGCTATCGATCGGGCACAAAACCAAAGTCCATGGCTGCATTGGCTGCCACCACAAGAGTAGAAAACTATTGCGTATTTTTTTATATGTCAGTGGCTATTGTATTGTCCATCAATTAACTGTCAAATGCTTAGTTTAGTTTACCAAACCGTAACCATGTGACAGTTTATCGATGGACACTATGATAGCCACTGACATTTTAAAAGATACGCATAGCCCTTTTTTTTGGAGGGGCGTGGGAAATCTTTAAATAACCCCTTCCGCTCTTGGGCAGAGCTAAAGGTAGTGTCAGACTTCTAGTGACTAAAAACCCCCCATGTTTCCTTCGTAGCCCTATATGTCAAGGCCGCGGTATCTCTTACAACATCCCGCAGCTCCGACGGGCCCCTAAGCTAACCTTACCATCGATAATGTACCATCTCAATATGAATGACGTAACCAAAGTTTTGTAACAAATATGATTTAAAAGAGTGTCCCAAGTTTCTGTTTCTTGCCATTCTTCTCATGAGACCAACGCTTTGGAATCGGCAACTACAGTACGCTGACAGTTATTATGCCTTATGAGTGGGACTGTAGTCTAGTTTATTAGCTTATAAAAATTTAGTATTAATTGTCCGACTATTCAAAAGAGCCTGTAACTGGCCTACTTGAAATAAATGATTTTGATTTTGATTTTATTTTACCCTAACTATGTTGGGGTCGGCTTCCAGTCTAACTGGATGGAGCTGAATACCAGTATTTGACATAAAGACACTGAAAAATTTGTCGTCTACAATCCAGTTAGCACTGGGTCTTTGCACTTTATGTTGAGGCCGCGGTATATCTTGAGAACAACCCGCAGCCCCGACGGGCATCGGCCGTTGCCCCTTCCATGTTGATGACATCTCTTTGAGGCGCGCGTGGACCACGACCTCGATACGGCTTGTCGTGGTCATAAGACGAATAGACGGCGAGCTAGCCCATAACTCACCATCCACAGGCCCGCGTCTACGGTGGCCGGAAGCCGTCTAGTGGCCCCCGACGCCCGGAGCGTCTCCCGCGGCGGCTGGGACGAGAGGCTCTCTCCCTCTCACGTTCCGCCACCTCCTTCGCTAACACTGCTTCGCAGAAGCAGGCGACGGCGTCCCATTCCATCTCGCCCCGGACCATGGCTTGCAACAGGGCTGGATGCGGGTGGAGGCCGCTACGAGGACACGGTGGGGATCCGCCCAAGCACAGCAGACCTCCTCGGTGTCGTGTCCTCCAGTCGATTCTCACAATGGTGGCATCCGGGCGTTTCCTCCCGCCTGATTCGGTGCAGGTACGTTCCGAAACAAACTTGTGCAGTGAGAAACTGCGTCAGACGGAAGTTGAGGGCGCCGTGGGGCCTCTCAAGCCACTCCTCAAAGAGGGGTCTTACCGCCACCATAGTGGCGTGCCCTATACGCAATACCCCTGCTGATCGAAAAACCCAATTACACTTTTCCCGACCCAGGACCTCATGCTCAGTAACCGTGCTTGCGACCACTAGACCAACGAGGCAATCAAAAAATGAAAATAAGTATTTTGGTAATATCATAAAAACATAGGTATCATTAAATAAGATAACTATAATGTTTCGATGAAAAGATGTACCTAACCATTGTAAAAATTAAAATATTTAATATTTTCCCACATATAAACGATAACACTAATAATTTACTAAATTATCGGTACCTTAATATTTTAGGATTGATTACACTAAACGCTAAACGAAAGCGATAATAATTATGTTTTAAGAAGCTCGTCATCTGCCTAGGCTTTTCCCTAAGCTAACCTTTTGGGGGGAGGGGGAATCATCAAATAACCCCTCCCGCTCTTGGGCAGAGCGAAAGGGAGTGTCAGACTTCTATTGACTAAAAACCCCCCATGTTCCTTCTTAGCCCTATATGTCAAGGCCGCGGTCTGACAACATCCCGCAGCCCTGACGGGCCCCTTAGCTAACCTTACCCTAACTATGGTGAGGTTGGCTTCCAGTCGAACTGGATGCAGCTGAATACCAGTATTTTACATGAAGAGACTGCCAAATTTGACGTCTACAATCCAGTTAGCACTGGGTAATATTATTCCGCTTGATAAGACTGGTTATCAGAATTTCGGGTCACCAATTACTTGTTGCAATTGTCAAAGATAAATGGCATCCAGCTCCAATGGCTTAACGTGTTTTTCGTGGCATTCAGGAAACCCATCCACAGACCAACCGAGGCAAGCGTGCCTTAACCTGAAGATTGATTCGAGTGTCTATTATTATCTACCCACAACTCGTCAAACATTTACCTTAACATTAACTAATCAGAAAGCTTTATTAGCATAGCATAGCTTCCACTGGAAGACACCCTTAACAACCAAAATCAAAAAGATAATAAGTAACATTATTGTTATTAATATTAAATACGGTCAGTAATCCTAAGAGGCGTATAAGTTTAATATTCATAATTTTTGGTATGGCTTCATGATTGTAAAGAATGTGATTAATTTTGTATCTTGTGCTTACTAAGGCTTTACCGCGGTTTCGCTTGTCGAACGAAAATTCCGGACCTACAAATTTTATGAATGTATATTTTGCAGATTTTTAGTAAATTATACTTGAAACTTGACCTTTTGTACTTTCTACACAAGGTGTCTTCAATCTTAGAACTTTTTTTTTATAAATAAATGAAATATTTATACAACAGCGTCAAAAAAAAACACGAATAAAATATTTTCGCAAATAATAAATGTCATGAAGTATCATTTTATGACCATGTTATGAGTCTTGTAGACAATCTTACTGTATTATGAAACGTGAAAGACATAAACAGATGTATTGTTGTATCCCCCCCACCTGACACACACTAGGATTTATTCCTCCTAGAAAACCCGCCCTTCCCTTAATAACCTAGAGTTTCAATTTTGATACCAATCTTTTAAACCGAAAGTTTACTTTACTATTAGTTTTTTTTATGGTCTTAATGCCTGAAGTATCAAAATTGATACCTATTTTTTTTCTAAATAAATATGTAAACTAAATATTGTGATGTTTTTTAGCTACTTTTCCCTTCATCTAGACCCTTTTTTTTTTTTTTTTTTGGTGGGTGTAAAATCATCGAATAACCCCTTCCGCTCTTGGGCAGAGCGAAAGGGAGTGTCAGACTTCTACTGACTAAAAACCACCCATGTTCCTTCTTCGCCCTCTATGTCGAGGCCGCGATAACCAGTGTATACCCCGCGGCCCCGACGGGTTCATCTAGACCCTCAAGCAAACATAGTAATATTTTAAAAAAATGGGGCGTTTTGCGTTTAATATATCCGAAAAGTGCTGTTGCTGAAAATGTTATATAAATAATTTAAATAGGAAAACGGTTTTAGATTTTATTGTCGTATAACAAATTCAGGAATGTAAGGAATGTCTTGTTAGTAGCCACGGACTCTAGATTAATGTACGGTAAATTTTACAAGCGAGAATGACATCACGCATGGTAATGTATGTAATAATATGTTGTATTTATTAATCAACAGAAGGGGTGTGGTTTTTCACCATGATAACGCTAGACCTCACACATCTTTAGCCACTCAGCAAAAATTAAGAGAGTTTGGCTGGGAGGTGTTAATGCATCTGCCGTATAGTCCTGACCTTGCACCTTCAGATTTCGACCTGTTTCGGTCTCTTCAGAATTCTTTAGGCAGTGTCAGGTTAACATCACGAGAGAAAACCACTTGTCGCGGTATTTTGATCAGAAGTCCTAAAATTTCTATAGCATTGGGATCATGTCCCTACCTACAAGATGGCAAAAAGTTATCGAACAAAATGATACCTGCATACTTTAGTTAAATGTAAATAAACTATATTAAAAAATGTTTTGAATTTTATACTTTTTCCCCAACCTATTATTACAAAATATAATACTCCGCCTTTACTTTGTCAAAATGTTTGATACTCACTATTTTATGAACAGACAGACAAACTTTACCTTATACCTATACTTACCTATACATAAGTATTCGGGGTGTAGGCATGTATTTTTCATGTTGACATGAGTAACAACAGACTGGTGTCACAGAGTTGAAAATTGACGTAGCACTGGAGCACTTAGTTATTGTTGTCTGTTGTTTTTACCTACACCAATAACAAAAGTAGTGGGTTGATGACTGAATGAAATCAGACCATTTATAGGATTCAATTGTTCATAAAATTCCGAAGAGCGGTTTCATAAAAATCTTAAATTAATTTATTCGCATAAATTACTTTTTTTTGTAACACATTCAGAAACAATGTAAATTGTTATTGAATAAATGAAATTAAATTAAAGCCCGCCTAAACCTCGTAGTTTAGAAGCATGTATGTCATTTTACAAATAAATGGTATCACTAAGCTTTATAAAATGGTTTATATCGTAATAAACCACCACAAGCAAGTTAAACCACCACAAAGTCCAAGTGATCTTCATGATCTTCATGGGTTTGATGGCCTACCCCCTCTAATTACGCTGAAAAAAGAAAGGTATGTTCACGAGATAAACACACTGTCCTTCATTCAATCTTCAAAAATGCAACCACTGTCTCCTCTGAGCTCACATACTCTATGCCCAACCAACATTATCATTATGTTAATTCAACGTTTTTCGTCTTAAAACTAGACTTGTTCGAAATAATGAGGGATTAGAAATATAATCACGCCGATACCCATCTGTCCTGGGCAGAAACAATTTGTTTTTGAATATAGGTTAGGTTATAAAACGCGGGAATATGAAATTAGGTTGAGTTTTTTTATTCGTGAATGCATTTTTAGGCACTGACGTTGTTGTATACAGCCCAGCATGTTCTGTTGTTATTTTGTTTTTTATGTAATATGTTTTTGCGACAGTTGCTGATATGGTTTTATAGTTTCCACTGAAAATATTTGATCATCATGAAATGTAGAACGCGGACTATTAGGTCAACGAAACTATTCAGCCTAGTATTTTTTTTTATATCCACCGAATTCAATAAGTTAATAATAAGCAGTAACACCTCTACGGATTTTCTTTTTCGTCCGACAGAATCAGCATCACTTAAATTTCATTTGCCTCTAAACAAGGATTTAAGATACTGTTTAAGAGGCGATCGGTCAAATCAGGATCAGTCAAGTCGAGCAAAGTTTTATTGAGTTTTTCTATCTGAAATTTTTCAGTGGCAGTCACGAAATCTGTATTTGTGCCCAGAGTATGGAAATAGGCTCGCCTGCTATTAAATGGGGACTTAAACATAAGTGGCGACAAGCCAGGTGTGCTACACCTCTGCCTGGCCCTTCAGAAATTACACAGGTGTGTATTATTTTCATAAATTGCTTAATAAAACTGAAAAACAACAGTTATGATAAGAATTGTTAAAGTTTTATCGAAAATCTATTCACAAGACCAATATTTAAGCTCTCAACAATATCCTGATAGTAATACGATCGCATTAAAAACATAATAAGCATGACACCAAATTGATATTGACCTCAAATGATTACTCTTTGCTCACACAAATTGTACACCAGTATAATTGGGTAGAAAACCGCATATCGTATAGTAAAGTATCATTACGCTACTAACCCGCGATGGGGACAGACAGTAGTAAAGTTATTTAGTAAATGAAAAAGTTTCAAACCAAAAACAAAATGGTCGCCAAAAAGGTTGTCAATGTGTTTTAAAACCTCTTTGGTTCTGATGGGGGACCTAATTTGAATTTGCAATTTCCCTCGTTCGTTACTGAAGACCGAATTTTGAATTTGGAATTCTCGTTGGCCAGTGACGTGTGGTGATTGTGTTGTGCTATTGTTTTGAATATGAACTCAAACAGTGAGTTTGGAGTTTTTGACCATTTTATTTATGTTGAATTGTGAAAAGTGGGATTTTATTTGAGAATTTTAGAGAGTCTACGTCAACGTCTCAATATTCAGGTAAGATTATAACTGTTTACACTTACTTACATAAACATTGCGCCTTAAGCAAGGGTGTACCCATTACTTTTTTATTTTTATTTTTTTTTCTCCCTAAGGGCAGGCTAAAGTATTTTAAGGGATTATTTAGATTATTATAAAGTTTGATCAGATATTATACAGATAGCAATATTTTAGGTAATCTCTATGTTTATCTGCAACTAGGTGAACCTTGAATGCCTTGCAATGCCCTTTTTCCTACCTACTACCTGCCTACTACCTACCTACTACCTACCTACCTACTACCTACCTACCTACTACCTACCTACCTACTCAGGGGCGTGCGCCCTTGTCTTCCGTGTTTGTGTACCCATTACACTCACACCCACATTTTGACAGTTACGCCTAAGTCCAATATACGTAACTATGTAGTTAACAACCGCGGCTGCGACCGCGTGAGAATGTCGATTTTTCATGCAAACTCCCTCCATGGGAGTTGAATTTTGCAAAATCCTTCCATGATGGGTGCCGACGTCATAAAAGGAATACGTGTGTGAAATTTTAAGCTTCTAGTCCTAAGGGTTTGGCCTGTGCGCCGATCCTCAGTCAGTCACCTTTACGTTTTAAATATACAGAAGAAAATGATAGGAGGTGACCCTATTGCTCATAACCGCCAATAACTTTGCCTGTCCTGGAGATAGACCAATGAACCAACGTATCATTTTAACGACTAACAGTCAACGTTCATGGTGTAATCGAGTGGAATAGGGTCTTTAATTTTTCGTGAAATTGAACGTATTTTTAAGTGTTTACGTTTTTACAGAATTTTCCAGAAACTGTGTCTTGTCTTGCCCTCTCTACTTATCTTGTGCAATCTCTGACCGTGTTCTCTTTCAAAATGACAAATTTTAATAAACTTTGTGGAAACTATATTTTCGAGCATTTTGGGGTTGAAACTCTGGGGGCGTCGGTTCCCAGTGCTAAGAGCCTTTTTAAGGGAGTATCTTAACGCCTTGTTGACGCTTCCCGTGTCCCATTGACCAGCTTCTACCTTGGTCAAAGGCTAAGTTTTGCCAGACAACGAGGCAACACCGCCAGTCTCTAAGTTTACATAACATATCATCGTGCTTGTAATCTGTGAGGGGTTAGACAGAGGTTTCCCATTCGTACATCAACAATTCGCTAGTTATTTTTATGTAAAAGTGGGCGAGCTTACTGCCGTTAACCGGTTAGAAATCCTACTGCTGTTGCTACTATAAAATACTAGGAATCAAACCCAAGGCCTCATGCATACGGCGGCGACCTCTCGCGTCCGGCCCTGGTGCAAGCCATGGTCCGGGACGAGGAGGAATGCGACGCCGTCGCCTCCTTCTGCGAAGCAGTGATGCTAGCGAAGGAGGTGGCGGAATGTGAGAGGGAGAGAACCTCTCGTCCCAGCCGCGGGAGACGCTCCGGGCGTCGGGGGCCACGTGACGGCTTCCGGCCACCGTAGACGCGGGCCTGTGGACGGTGAGTAATGGGCTAGCTCGCCGTCCATCCGTCTTAAGGCGACGAAAGGCCGTGTCGACGGCGCATTCGTGTTCCACGCGCGCTTCAAAGAGATGTCAGCAACATGAAAGGGGCCCGCAACGGCCGACTCCTGGCGGGGCTGCGGGTTGTTGTAAGAGATACCGCGGCCTCGACATAAAGGGCTAAGAAGAAACATGGGTGGTTTTTAGTCAGTTGAAGACTGACCCTCCCTTTCGCTCTGCCCAAGAACGGGAGGAGTTATTTGAAAATTTCCCAACCCCCAAAAAAAAAGGGCTCATACATAGGAGTCGCTCTTGCGTACACAAGATCAACGAGACTGTCTTTCAGTTGACGTTTGTTTTTTTTTTAAATAGTGTTCTATGTTTCACTAATAACCACACCTACAGCTTACCCCATAACAAGAAAAAGCGTACCGCGTCTAGACTACGAAATTATGATAATTAACCAAGGCGCCGTCCGACATTAAGAATTACGTTGCATCCTAAATTCGTATTACATATTCATGAGACTAAAACATTTCCTGTGATTATATCTGTATCGTTACGACGTGTGTGAAGGGAGCCGGCTAGAGTTGAGGAAAAGATTAAAATATAACAGCAAGCTTGTATTCCCCGAAAAGGCAGGGAAGAAGGTTATTGCCATCATCATCATCAGCCAATAGGCTTCCCACTGCAGGGACTCAGGCCTCCTCGTAGGAGAGGGATGGGCTATAATCCACCTCGCGGGCCCAGTGCGGGTTAGTAGATGTCACATGTGTTGGATTTTTTTGGTTCTAAGACATGCCGGTTTTTTCAAGATGTTTTCCTTCGCCGTTTTGAGAGCAGAGTGGTGATGAAATAAATTACACAAAGTAATGCGCTTGTTTGCTACGACTTCCTGTTCCTAAGTCGGGGGCGCCACCACTGAACCACCACTGCTCATTCTGTAGCAGACTTGTATGGAGTAAGGAACCCCCCCCCCTCCCAAGTTCCTCCTTAGCTCTTTCTGTTGCTATCCTTTGCACTTTCCTACAGTCCCGCAATCCCGGCCGGAATCTTTCCTGCCAGCGACTGAACATTCTTTCAGGCAGTCGCTCCATGTAAAATACTGGTATTCAGGTGCATCCAGTTAGACGGGAATTTGACCTCAGCATATTTAGGGGGACGAAGCTAGGCAGATAAAGAGAACTTGACTCGTAAATCGAACCACTGTCTTGTCTGAAAATTCGCTAAGAAATACTAAATCAATGTTGTTTGTGGGCTTCTCAACAGGTTTCGCCGAAAAAGGACTAAGTTCTGGAAAATTAATATTTTGTCGAAAACCTGTACCAGGGTCCCACAACGCGTGTGATGCATTCCCAGACAAGAATTAAATCCTAATACTTATTAAATGTCCACAAAAAACACAGAATTACAAAGAGATCAAGCATTAAACGATAGAAAATTATACAAAATCATTTGATCCAAGTCTATGATCTATTTTTAATGATGGCCGCCAGGGTCGCCATTACGTTCCAATTTCAAATTCAAATTTCGAAGCCGCCTGCGCAGGCGCCTCGCGTCTGTCGCGACGACTGCGGTTTTTCGAAAAAAAATGTAGACATTTCTGTTTCCGGGTTGTGTAGAGTAAATAAGGGTGTGCTGTGTTTTAGGGGCTGAAACCTGTCTGTCAAAATAGAAATGATTATTGTTATGTGAGCAATCGATTTGTATTGATCGATTATTTTGCGTAAAGCAATCGTTGTGTTTTTTCCGTTGATGATTGGTTCTTTATTTGTTTGAATGAGTGATTTGTATATTTGAGGAAATGTCTTAATTTGATGGAATATCTTATATATAATAATAATAAAATAATCATAATTTTCTATATTTTCGATACAGTGACAATATTTTACAGATATCTCTAATACAACATACCAGTAACATGTTACAAAGTTAGATCCCCTGGCTCCCAAACTAGGTTTCCACCTGTGACTTGGAAGACAGTGTTGCGTCATTACAAAATAAAAAATGTATGTCATTCATAGACTCATAGTTATATAGATGGCATAACTATATAACTTTATACATTAAAACCGATTAAATAAACACGTTGGATGGCAATGCTGATTCTTTGGCCAAAAAATATTCCAGCCCTCTGGTCACGTGAAGAGTCGACCAACCGCTTCCAACGTGGGAATGCTGCCAGCCTTCTGGGCACTTTTCCTGTTGACAGCGGTGTGGACGAATTTTTTGACGCCCTGTAATTCTTCCCTTTTTGACACTTGTAGGTATATATTTTAGTATAGGTTTATTTCTGTAAATTGCAGTATGTAAATATTGTAAATAAAAATACTTTACACTATATAAAAGGGCAACAAAAGACTCCTTACAAGTTTATACAACGCTGTCAGCTGGTAATGTGCCCAAGAGACTGGCGGCATTGCCACGTTATAGGGTAACCCTTAACATCTGGCCAAAGCCCATAATTGGGTCATAGGAAGCGTCGACTAGGCGTTTCGAAATTTCCTTTAACAGGCTATGAACAGTCCCCACGTCCACGGCCCCAGAGTTTCAATCCCAAACTGCTCGAAAATATAGTTTCCACAATGTCTTAATTGAACTATTACTGCGTATGCATTTGTTGGATGCATTAAATACTATAAGTGTAGGTATATCTCGACCAGGCTACAGACTGTCAAAACTCTAGTTTAGTCTAGTGGTCTAGTCTAGTGGTCTAGGCTAGTGGTCTAGTCTAGTGGTCTAGTCTAGTGGTCTAGTCTAGTGGTCTAGGCTAGTGGTCTAGTGTAGTGGTCTAGTCTAGTGGTCTAGTCTAGTGGTCTAGTCTAGTGGTATTGCCTAGTGGTCTAGTCTAGTGGTCTAGGTACTTATTAGAGTTATTGCAGGTTAGACGGCATTCCGTGCAGTGGAAGTCGCGGGTATCAAAATTACCAGTAACTTTTATATATTGCGTCAAAACTGCTTTTAAAACAGTAAAGGAAAACATCATGAGGAAACTGGCCTGTCCTAGAACAGAACATTCATGACTTGTGGTAAAAACTTACTGAACTAGTCCCACGTGGTGGTGCTGAATACTAGGGTTTTACATGGAGCGACTGCCTATCTGACCTAAACAATCCAGTAAGTAAATAAGAAGCACCTTGATAAAACCGATTATGACATTTAACTGCAACAGCACAACGTGTTTTCGAAGCAAGGACGGGTCTTAATATGTACCTAATTGGATGGTCACCCATCCTCGGGCCGACCTCGGGAAACGTAGGTTAATCAGTGTGGCTGTTGTTAAAAATATTTTCACGACATTCGTAGACCCGTGGCCTTTTTGTCCCGTAGGGGAAGGCAAAAAACACAGAAAGTCACCTGGTCCTTACTTACCTAAAAAGCTGCTTACCTACAAAGACACGTGACCACAGAATCAACATTAATTAAAAACCCCCAAAAACGTTACAAAGAACACAAAAAAGCTAGTTTAGTAACAAAAGCAACTAACAAGCAATATTTCCACTAGTTTGAACTAGAAAATTATCTTGAATTTTCCACAAAAGGACCAATTTACTTATTGTTGCCATGTCAAATTGCGCGGAAGAAGAGGGTAGTCGAACATTGCGAAATCAAATTGTATTGTGCGTAGTCAGTCGTGTGTAAACTGTGGTAGGGGCAAGACGTGTGGGGTGGCGACGCGGAGGGGATTTTCGAAAATGTTTTATATTATATTTCTTTATGCGAAATGTTCATGTGCATTTTTATTATATGAGGGATTTTGATTTGCGTTGTATTTTTTCCAGCTGGAAGATTTATTCAAGTAAACACATTCGAGATTATATGACACCGGAATATTGTAATTTTAATTCTACTGAAAAATTCAAGTATTTTGTAAAAGGCTGCTCCTGAAATGATTTTAAGATCTATGGGATTCCGATTCCCATCTGTCTAGAGATTTATGGTTCGGCTAACGTTTTCTCAACTATGTTTGTTTTTCCTACTCCTCCACTTTTATTTTCTGATTAATTACTTTGCGGGATCCAAGATAACTTCGTTGAGCTTTTAAGAGTTACAGTGTTTTGGGAATAGTGTGGCGGGCTTGTCCCAAAAAAAGCCTAATTAGACCGTGAGATAGATTTCAAAAAATAATTGACACATTTTTTTTTTCACGTAAACAAAAGTAGACGATACAGTGCTTCGAAAAGTCGTGTCAAGTCGTGTGACATCGCAAGGTTAGTACTTTTTTACCCACAAAGTGACGTCAAAAACACTCATGATCTTTGACACGTTTTATTTTCGTAATTTTTTATTAATTTGATAAAACAAAAAACACGTATCTAATATTTTTCGATAATCTAACAGACGGACTAATTAGATTTTATTGGTGCAATACTATACGAAAATACCCTATTATACAAATATTTTACATAGAGCGACTGCCTATCTGACCTCCACAACTCAATTACTAAGCAATAAGAGACCTCTTATTATTAAGCCTATTTGTCTGACTATCAGGCTTCTATTTACCTGACATCATTATCATATCAGCACAGAACCGCCCACTGCTTTGTGTAAGCCGCCAAATTTCCCGGTCCTATGCGTCCCCTATCCAGGTGTTTCCCTGTGATGTTTATTTGTGATCAGGCTAGGTGGAACAACTATCACCGCAGGGTGGCTGGTAGCAGCTGGATATGAATAGGGTAAGTAGTTAACAACAAAAAACCAATTAGTCCGTCAGATAGATTTCCAAAAAATATTGGACACGTATTTTTTCTTTTTTCACGTAAAAAAACAATGAAGACGATACAGTGCTTTGAAAACTCGTGTGATGTAATTTTCTGAGACATTAGTATGACATTCTTTAGCGGTCAGTGACGTCACAACCCCCACTCAAATCTTTGACACGTTTTATCTTCGTCAAATTTTATTGATTTGATAAAACAAAAAATCGTATCCATTATTTTTCGATAATCTAACAGACAGACTTATTAGAATCATATTTTTTTAAGTCAGTAAACATCCCTATTGGAACAGGTAAGTGGCGTGCTTTTGAAGAGACTTTTATCCAGCAGTGGATTTTCTGTAGGCTGATGGTGATGATGAAAAATGTCTTTGAATGACAGCAAAGACCATCAGTTGCTTTCCTTTGTGTGTTTCCTTTAATTATCACTTGCTTTGGTGGAGGAAATCTTTGAGAGGAAACCAGCATGCCTATTTTGGGGTTGGGGGTCATCAAATAAACCCTCCCACTCTTGGACAGAGCAAGAGACTTCTACTGACTAAATACCACCCATGTTCCTTCTTAGCCCTATATGTCAAGGCCGCGGTATCTCTTACAACATCCCGCAGGCCCGACAGGCGTCGGCTCTGGCCCCTTCCATGTTGCTGACAACTCTTTGAGGCGCGCGTCGAACACGAACGCGCCGTCGACACGGCCTGTCGCCGTCGTTAGACGGACGGACGGCGAGCTAGCCCATCACTCACCGTCCACAGGCCCGCGTCTACGGTGGCCGGAATCCGTCACGTGACCCCCGAAAACCAGCATGCCTGAGAGATATATCTCGACGGCATGTAAAACCAAGTCAGAGGCCCATGACCGGCGTAAAAACTGTGACACCAAGTTATAGGAATTAAACACACGATGAACAAGAAGATGTGGTTTCCGAGACAAGGATTTACACCAACATTTGAAGGATGGTCACCCATCCACAAACTGACCGCGGCGAATTTATAAACCCATGTTCATTAACATTTTAGTACATAACGAATACAGGGCGTGTCTGCCATGAACATAGCCACATTAATATAACATGCACAGTAATAAATCTGCATAAGAATCAGGCAGGCTTAGTTTTGGTTAAATAACATTAATATTCTATGACTTTGCTATCCAAGAATAAAATGATAGGCTAGGAGTTGAACTTCGAAAGAAAAACTTGTATTTTTAATGTGTCTATAAATGATTTTATTGGTGATTAAGTATATATAATGTAGTATAGGTATAATTTTTAGTAAATACACACATCAAAAGTGTCTAGGGATCAACATATATTTTTGCAATAACTTTTCTCCTGATTGATATTAATTAAAATTTTCTTTAAGGATTCATCAAATAAAGTGTTTTCGTTTGTCACAGTAACGATAAACCAAGTCACCTTTGCATTAATAAAGAAATTTGCCATTATCCTAATAAAGGGATTTTTGACATTTGAACCACTAACATTAAAGTTCGAAAAAAAGACTGAAATAACAGTTTTCTTTAAAATTTTATTGGGTAACTTAAACAATTAATAATCCGTGTTTCTACCGCGAACACTAACAACACAAGAACATCGGTTTGGCATACTCAAAATGAGTTCATCCAAATCACGCTGTGGAATGGCCGCCCATGTTCGTTGCAACAACAAAAAAAGGTCTTCTTGCGACTGGATACCCTCCATATTCGGCAGAGCTCTTCTCTGTAGCATATCCCATGCATGCTCAATCGGGTTCAAGTCTAGCGACTGAGCAGGCCAGGGCAGGACATTGATGTTAGCTGCGGCGAGAGTCTGTCTTACAACTCTTGCGGTGTGCGGTCGTGCATTATCATGCATTAACTGAAATAAGGGACCGATTTGCACTTGTAGAGGAACGATGACGTCTGATACAATCGTCTCCGCATAAATTTGAGCGTTGAGGTTGCCTCTGATCCAAATCAACTCAGTTCTTCCGCCGATCCAAATACCCGCCCATACCATGATGGTTCCGCCACTATAAGGATGGACTTCCTGGCAGGATTTTAATCGCTGTTGGCGTCCAGGGGTTCTCCAGTGTCGTATACGTCTTGTATCCGGTCTCATACCAAAACGAGACTCATCAGAAAAGCACACGAAACGCCATTGTTCTTCTGCCCAATTTCTGTGTTCAAGAGCCCATTGATATCGAATCCTACGATTGTGCATTGCTATAGGTGGTACCCGTAGCGGTCTTCGGGAATGAAGGTTCACTTCATGCAAGCGGCTTCTGACTGTTTGGTCGCTAATTAAGTTCCCTGAAGAGTGATGAAGCCTCACGGCTAACATCATGGCGGTTATTGTTGGAGCTCTTCGAGTTAAGATTTGAATGTATCGGTCTTGTCTCCGTGTGGTGCAGCGATACCGTCCTCCATGGCGCTCAGCCACGGTACCAGTGCTTCGGTAACGTGTCCAAAGTCGACTGATAACACTCTGACTTGTATTCAGAGCTAAAGCCACAGTACGTTGCCGGGAACCAGCTTCTATCATTCCCACGGCTCTGAGCATTTCTTCCCTGCTTAAATGACGTCGCCGCTCCATAATAACGTTGGTTTTAATCAGTAGTAGGGAAACAGTAGCACTAATAATGTCTTCAATGCGTTGTATGTTTTTATAGGGAAAATATTGACAGCTGATTTTCATCTTTTACTCGAATTTGATTCACAGTTCCTGATTCAAATTATGAAATGCACCAAAAAGGATCCATATAAATTTATAAAATCATAAATTTATTACAAAGCCACATCTCAATCTCAAGAAATCCGCATAAAAATGCTTGATCCCTAGACACTTTTGATGTGTGTATGTTGATTAATTGCATCAATATTGCTTATTCGAATTTTTGTTTCTAAGATTTTTTCACCATTTTAGAGCAGTGGGGACGAAATAATTTAAAACAAACATTAACAACTTACAAGTCGAAGACTTTACCACTGGGTCACCACTATAATATAATGTAAAATAAATTCACTGGTTTTAGTCTTTTCAGGTTCAAAATTAACACGGGATGTATGAAATGGCGTCATTTCCCTTAAACTTAAGGGAAGATTCATAAAACAATGGTTAAACCTGCTGTCTTATATGGATCAGAATATTGGGCCACAAAAAGGATGAATGAAAAGCATTTTCATGTTGCTGCATATGAGAATGCTTAGTAAGGGCACTTTACTATATATAGCCATTTGTACTACGTAACTGTGACGTTACGATGGCGGTATGAAATATGACGTCACGTTTATATAGCGCTGTCTTTGTCTATCAAGTCATTTTAAATCAGTTAAAACAAAGCCATTTTCTGATCGTTTTTATTTCTTTTTTCACACATCGTGTTATTTCTGTTAGTTTGCTGAAATAACATACATTTTTGTGATATTTTAACAGTATTCAAGTAGTCATTTAGAATAAGGACAAGAAAATTATGAATATGAGTGTATATACTCGGCCTTTCCTTTCAGAAATCACTGATTTATTTAAATGCTCTGTCAAATTCAAAAACGCAACTTCCATTTTAAAATAAAATTAATACATACTAAAATTACATAATAAAATTTGACGACACGGTTGGCACAGTGGCTCAGGCAATGGACTGCTGCGCTGCGTGTCGCTAATTCGATCCCCGCACGGAACAAATATGGGCTACAGATAGTTGTTCCGGGTCTGGGTAATTGTGTATGTGAGTTTATATTTTTGTGAACGCATCCACGATACAGGAGAAATTCCTACTAGTAAAAAAACCCGTCTCCTGATCTACAAAGTACAATAAAATATTAATAATGCATACATAACCGTGCGTGCAGTGGTATTGTGGTCATGCCTACGTACATAATATACATTATTACATACCGCCATGTAAATTGTCGACACTTGCGAATCGTGTTGCCAGCCGCTGTTCATTTGTTTTGATAAAGATTAATTATATAAGTAATATTATGTGCAGCTGGTTTGCGCTTTCAATAGTTTTCTTACAGGAAATCTATGTAATTTTAGCTACATTTAAGAAGAAACGCATTTTCATGAGTGGCGTTTCTTGATTAGTGTCATCATTATCATTTCAGCCAAAAGACGCCCACTGCTGGACATAGGCCTCCCCCAGGTGTCGCCACATTGACCGGTCCCGTGCGTCTCGCATCCAGTGGCTCCCCGCAACCTTCACCAGGTCATCGGTCCACCTAGTGGGAGGCCTTTCAACGCAATTGCGCTCATTTTTTTGTGGGGGGGGGTTGCTATAATCGCCACGCTTGGCAGGCGGGTTGGTGATCGCAGTGTGGTTGTTACAAAGGCACAGAGAACACTGCTTCCCATTCTCTGGTAAGTCCCTTAGTCGCCCTTACGACACCCAAGGGAAGATATGGGATGGTGCTATTCTTTACGTCCGACACCATACAGAACTTCGATACCATACGGAACATTGATTAGTATATGCCTATAGTATACAGGATGTGAATTAACTCTTCAAACAGCCGTCAACCAAGCATTCTGTACATCAAACTAAGCACCCCTAAGCAATTTTTTTTGTTGGGAAACGACTGTTTTGGGGGTTAAACATCACGTTTTACAGTAAAACTCAATGTAGCACTCTTGAAACATTGTGCTACTGCGCTGATTTCAAAGCTACATTCACTCTGAGTAACATAGGCTACTTTTTATCCCTGTATTCCCACGGGAACGGGAACTACGCGGGTGAACCGCGTGACGTCCGCTAGTCTTTAATAAATAAATACAGTATTGCGTTTTCTTGGTGATTTTTGATTAGGTTCACATAAGTACAACACGTTTTCTTTTTTCGCACTCCTCTGTCAACCTTCACATTATAATTTACTCCTTCTTTATCATTCCTCACACATTAGGGATGTTTACCGATTTAAAAAAAAAAATGATTCTAATTTTCCGTCTGTTAGATTTTCGAAAAATATTGGATACGTTTCTTTTGTTTTAACAAATCAATAAAAATTGACGAAGATAATACGCGTCAAAGATTTGAGTGGGGGTCGGTGACGTCACTGACCGCAAGAAAATGTCATACTAATGTCTTAGAGTATGACGTCACACGATTTTTCAAAGCACTGTATCGTCTTCATTGTGTGTTTGAAAAAAGAAAAAATATGTGTCCAATATTTTTTGGTAATCTAAGTAGTAAGTGACGAACTAATTAGATTTTTTTTTGTGAACTACCCCATTCATCCGTCTTTTCTCAGAAAACTAATGAAAAGTTTACGTCATCCAAGAAAGCTTTCTAAAGATATTTCGCTAGAGTTCATAATAAGTATATTTTTCAATAGCGTTCTAATTAGATACCCCGTCGTGCAACCAGAGAGTCATAAATAAGTAAGTTCTTACAATAAACGGAAGACTGCAATAAATCAAAGAGATACCTATACGACTTATTATATAAGCTTTAAACCATGAAGTTTCTAAGTCAAGACACGTAATTTAACATCATGCCCGTAATCTATGATGGGTTAAGCAGAGGTGTACGTAATAGTACACCCACATTTTAGCTAGTTATGTTTTAGGTCGCGTGTAATATGGAGCGAGACGATTGCCATCACTCATCAACAGCCTATTAAAGTTTCCCACTGCTGGGACACAGGCCTCCTCTCTTTGAGAGGGAATGGGCTATAATCTACCACGCGGGCCCAGTGTGGATTTGTAGATGTCACATGTCTTCGAATTTTTTGGTTCTAAGACATGCCGGTTTCCTCACGATGTTTTCCTTCATCGTTTTGAGAAACAGCGGTGATTAAATAAATTACAAAAAGTAATGTGCCTGCCTAGGTTCGAACCCACGACCTACTGTTCGTAAGTCGGGGCCGCCACCACTGGGCCATCGCTGCGATTGCCATCAAAAGGGAACAAATCCAGAAAAGTCAAGTTTAATTAAAATAACCCTCGAAAGGACATATTATTTAATTAAAATCACCACAAAAAATCAGTTAATTCTTCGCGATTAACCCCAAAAAGCTTACTTACTAATCAAAACTCAACGAACCAACCCTATTTCAACCCACACTCTATACTTTACCGAATCCAACTTTATATAAATCACATAAGCCACTAATTCACACAATAAACAAACACAGACGCCATTAAAAGTTCATTTACAACTGGCTGTTAACTAAAACCTATAAATAAAATTTATTTCCTCACTATTTGTCACTTTAGAAGCCATGAAAAATTATCCTACCGACACGACCAATTTAAAAGACCTCCCTTCCTTTAAAACTGCTTCAAAAATCTGTGTTTCTGAATAAACAGTGCGACGCCGAGGGGTCTTTGTTTATTGGTCGCGTGCCACTACTTCATAATGTAATTTCGAAACGGAACACTATTATGTATTTTTATCTCTTTTACTCTTTTGGTTAGTGCGTGAGTGGGAGAAGGAGGGGTGATTAAAGAGGGTCGTATTGCATATCATTAAGAGACGTTACGAGAGGTAACAGATGAGGTAGTTCTTTCTCTGTTTAACATGGTGTTTTGAAATGTGTGTGAGAGAGAAAGATGTGTTTGAGATGTTTGTGTTTGTGTGTGTGTGTTGTGGGCGTGTGTGCGATTATTCGAGGTTTTTTGTTATGAAAATATTACGAGCATTGAAGGGTTTTACGGAGTGAACCATTTTTAAAACGTAAGTGAAGCCTTTGGTTTTTTCACTATGTTTTTAAGTTGGTGTAGGTACAGAAATCCATTTAAGATTTTATTATGGTTTGTAGACGCCGTTGTTTCATAATTTTAATTCTTTTGGTTTATAATATTATAAAGTTTTTAATTTCTTAAATAATAAAATGTTAACACGTTTCAACGTCGTTGTTTAATGTCGGCACGTATTAACTCCATTAAAAAGCTTTTATTTATGCCACGTAGAGTAATGTTTAACATTAAATAAGGACTTTATAACAATACAATTAGTCCGTCTGTTAGATTGTCGAAAAATATTGGAAACGTATTTTTTGTTTTATCAAATCAATAAAAATTGACGAAGATACGACGCGTCAAAGATTTGAGTGGGGGGTTGTGACGTCACTGACCGCTAAAGAATGTCATACTAATATCTCAGAAAATGACGTCACACGAGTTTCCAAAGCACTGTATCGTCTTTATTGTTTGTTTACGTGAAAAAAGAAAAAAAAATGTCCAATATTTATTGAAAATCTATCTGACGGATTAATAAGATTTTTTTTTGTTAAATACCCTATTCAACAGCGTATTGGATTTTAGAAGACCTGCTTTGAACACCAGAGAAGCATGTGAACCAGCACACCAAGGATGAAGTTGATGATTGAATTCTTATGCTCCTGAAATCATCACCTACCTAGTATTTTTCCAAATATATTGGCATTGACTTCCAGTTTAACTGAATTCACCTGAATACCAGTATTTTACGTTGATCAACTGACTCTGAACTCCACAACTAATGATTGGGTATCAGCGGTAACAGTTGTGGTGGCGGCAACGACTAACGAACACTAAGTCGTGTGTTCGAACCCAAACAGGCGCATTACTTTGTGTAATTTACTTCATCACGACTGCTCTCAAAACGGTGAAGGAAAACGGCTTGAGAATATCTGAGAACCAAAAAATTCGAAGACATGTGACATCTACCAACCTGCACTGGGCTCGCGTGGTGGATAACCCATCCCTCTCCTAGAGAGGAGACCTGAGTCCCTGCAGTGGGAACATTATAGGCTGATGCTAAATTATCATCAGCCTATAATTATGAGTAATAATGGGTATTATATGAGCCAGCAATTAGTTGTGAAGTTGGTAAGACTGGTTGTCAAACTTTCAGACCACTTCTACGACTGCAAAAGATCTGCAAATGATAACCGGGACCTACTTATAGCTTAACGTGCTCTACGAGGCACGGAGACACGTCTCAAGACGCTCAAAAACAATGATAATAATTATATCGTTAGTGCCAACACAATCAAAAAGTTAAAAGTAACGGAATAAGGTTGTTATTACTTAAATTTGCGTACCAAAAACATTCCTGGCATCAATGTAACACTTAACACTGTGACCGCGTATTCGTGCCCTCTCGACCTCTCGAGCAGCAATCATGCCATAAGGGTCATGCGTCAGCGAAATGTCACAACAGGATATTATGGTTCCCGTCGGGACTGTAGATTGTGCGAAAGAGATACCGCGGCCTCAACACAAGGGCTAAGAAGGAACATGGGTGGTTTTTAGTCAGTAGAAGTCTGACACTCCCTACCGCTCTGTCCAGAGCGGAGAGGGTTATTTGATGACTTTACACTCTCCAAAAAAGAAAGCGTGTCAATTTTCAAAAATCCGTTCTTGGCGCTACATTATAAAAGGAACCCTTGTAGAAAATTTTAAATTTGTAACCCTTAAAGTTTAGGCCCTGCCATGATATGTCAGTCAGCTTCTCCTTATATCTAAACATAGAATATAGATTAATGGATAACCTGGTGTCAGAGTTGCTTCACCAAAACAAGTGATCTAAATAGGTAGGTACCTATACAAGGCGCACATGAATCCCAAAAATCAGAGGTCTTGGGGTCGAAATCGAGACCTATGAAAGATCAACTGAATTTAGTATACTTAGCAATCATACAGTAAGGAAAGACTAGTAAAAATAAAGTAAGTGTCCTAAGTGTGTGTGAGTGTGTAGTGTGAGTGTGTTGAAAATATTTTTTTATTTTTCACTGCAATTAGGCACACAATGACACCTGTATTTAAACTGCGACTTTTTCATTGCCATTATTCACAAGTGAGTTTTAGGTTTTATTTTTTGTTTGTTGAGTTGCTTCGTTCTTAAAAAAGTATTGAAATAAAAGCAAGATCGTGTTCAATAGTTCAAATAAATTAATGAAAATGAAAATAAAATAATGTTTTGATATAAATAATTTCAACTTACGTACGTACGTACGTTTTTAATAAATAATAGGATCTCTTATTACCATCAATATAATTATATAAAGTCATGCTTTAGCTTATTTTTGCCAATTACTTTCTTAATTCTTTAAATGGATCTTTTTTACGCAATCGCTACTCGCAAATCGCGTAGCTCTACCCCTTTGGCGCCCAATAATTCGGTTGCGGGAGGGTAAAATGTCAATAGCGTATATCCAGCTATTAAGTTAATAAAGAAAGAACACTGTCAAGTCCCCTTTTTCATTAATTTATCTGTATAAAAGTGTAATAGGCAATAATAACTAAACACCCTAAAACCTCAACAACATAGAACAATATTATCCAACATTTTTGGAGACGGTAAATTCCTAAAGTGTGGCAGAAAGCCGTAAAACGTGGAAAGTTTTATTTTACTTGGCAACACAGCCGTTCATAATTTCACTGTAACACAACTCTGGATTGAGGCCGGGAGCGGGAAATGGGGAAAACGGAAAATTAAAATCATTTCTAATGAATTTTTGGTAGCGTTTTTACCAACGATGTTTTTGGTAATGTGCGTCCCTTATTATTATTATTACAGCTTTATTTTCCATTTAACAAATTACAAAAATATGATTTATGTAATTGGTTTATTATACATTAAATTAAATTTTGATTTAAATTAAATCCAATATCAGATTAAGTTATAATTATTTTCTTTCGATTTCATATTTGCTAAGTAGTCCCTCTATGGGTAAAAGCCTCCTCCATTCCTTTCCAACTTTCCCTGTCCTTAGCCATTTGCATCCAATTTTTTCCAGCTGTGTTAATTATGTCATCAGACCATCTTTTCTTCTGCCTACCTACATTCCTTTTGCCATTTAGTTCATTCATTCATTCATTTCATTTATTCAATAACAATAAAAAATTGTGTCTGAATGTTACATAAAAAAAAGTCTAAATCACATAATTAAAATAAGTTAAAAAAAAACATAATTTGACTAATAATAAATAGAAAAAAAACACTAAGTAAATTAAATTAAAATAATAAAAATCACAAAATTATACAATGTCAACATAAAAAATAAAATAAAAACCGTGAAAATATTTAAAAATGTCATACCAAAAGCTTCGCAAGTGTCAAAAATTAAAATCATAATTATTAAATAAAATCCATTAACAAAACATGTAAAATAATAAATAACCACAATGTTCAGTAATAATTAATTTAAAATAGAAAATCATAACCACAATTCGAATTCAAATTCATTCTACTTGGTCCATAAAAATTCATTAAAATATTTAAAAACCGTTCCGTACCGTTTAGTGGTTTGGTAAGTAATGTAAGTCCTTAACTATCTGCAAATTATTTATTTATTTATTTAAACTGCATGTACAAGAGTGGTACATACTACATAGGCGGTACATACATTCTCTACCAATCTACCTTTGGGTCGAATAGGACAGCACTGTGCTGGAGTACAAAGAAAAAACGAATAATGCCATATAATAATTCGAACAATGAAATAAAGAAAGTTTAATATCAACAATGCTTTCATTTCACATCCAAAAAACACTAAAATAAGTCTACTTTTGGAAGTCGGTTGCAAAAAAGTCAATGAAACAAACAAAGTTACGACTTTTTTAGTGTTGTTTTGAAAGTCGGTTTATTTTTTGCAAAACGTTTTTTTTATAACCAACATTTTCAATTTAATAGTTATTAAATAATCCTAACACGTAAAGTAATCGTGCTGTGGAAATTTATGCTAAGTGTTGTAAGTAGTTGTAACACCTTTCACACCGGAGTTAAAACATGATGCACCTCTTAGAGGTGTAATTTAATAAGTACTACTTGTATGTACCTATGTATGTAAGTACTTGATTGCTTTTTACTTAGCATTACGTGATACCAATAAGATAGAGCTTAATGTGATCGGGAAGGCCACACACGAACTTTTAATTTGATTAAATGTCGACGGCTTATTTTTTTCTCTTTAATTTTTAGGGTTCTGTAGTCAATATGGAACCCTTATAGTTTCGCCATGTCCGTCTGTCTGTCGACCAACTTATAAAATGTATTAAATATTTTTTCATACATGGGAGCGCAGGTCTCAAAACAGCAAATGTAAGTTTGTTTTATTTTTACAATAAAAATTATCGTTCGGAGTTAGGTAGACAGGGTGGTTAATCAATTTAGTAAGTTTACATATTTTGATGGGCAACATAAAAATTTGCTGTGCCCGACATGGTTCACAATTGTGTCTCAAAATTATTTTGCCTACCACCTGAAAATGTTCATTATGGATTGCAATCAACGATTTGAATTTGTGGTATGATGGATTCTCCCTCAAATTCTAGTTAAGTTGTGGTTCTTTTTCCATTGTTACTAAAAGTTATTGGCGGACCTGGCAGACGTTGTACTGTCCGGACAGCACTACAGCAGTGCCACCTACTGGGTTCAAGACAGCAAAATCCCCATTAACAAAATGATCCGACATTTATTAAATTAATTTGTTACAAAAAATGTGATAAATGATGAACCGCTCGACCGATTTTGTGCAAACTTTACATAAACCACCTACTAAATAGTCCGAACATAGCCTAAACATTTGGTTTGGATAGGTGAGCCCGTTCTTGAGTTATATAATTACAACGAAAAGTGGCATTAAATAACCCTACGCAAAAATTATTGCTGGGAAACGACTTTATTTTTTGGGTCATAAATCACGTTTTAAAGTTAAACTCAATGAAGCACTCTTATAATATTGTGCTAGTGGATGGTTAAAGTGTCATGGAGGTTGTTTAAGTAAAGTTTTAACCTGAACAAACCAGTATTTAAAAACACAGCTGGGAAATATTTGAAACTTTAACCCCCAATGCTGAACTAGAGGGTTCCCAGGTATGGTCTAGATCAGAAAAAATATAACAGTGACGGGTGGAACAAGTGCCTCTCGGCTTCGTTAAGGGTACTTTTACACTCTGTAAAGAGTAGTTAGGTAATACATAGATGGGTAGGGATGCGAAAACTATCATATTTTATTTTCAGTGGTATGTTAATTCATTAAGCCTACTTAAGCTTGCTTGGAGGTACAGTTACGTATACAGTAATAGGGGATCGAACTGGGTCAAAAATAAGATTCTAATTAGTCCGTCAGTTAGGTTATCGAGAAAAATATTGGATACTTACGTGTTTTTTGTTTTATCAAATTAATAAAAATTGACGCAGATAAAACGCCTCAAAGACCATGAGTGACGAAGATGTGTCATTTGTAGGTAAAAAATGTACTGACATGTGACGTTTTCGAGGAATTCACGAGTTTTCAAAAAATGAAGACGATACAGTTATCGTCTTCATTTTTTGTTTATGTGAAAAAAGAAAAAAATGTGATCAATATTTTTTGGAAATCAATTTTTTTTTTTGTCCGATCCCCTATACAAATTTTATTTATATAACTTACTAATGAATGCTAAAACACAAAGACTTCATTAAATTCCATGAAACTCGTATAAAATGCCGCTTGCCGATCTGGCGAGTTTCTTCTCAACTATTTTGATGTTGGCTTAAATGAGTGATTAACTCAGTTAGCACTGGGTAATACAATACCCATTAGTAAGACTGGTCGTCAGACTTTCGGGTCACTGACATCCGGATAAAACTGTCAAAGATCCGCAATTGACAGCCGGGGCCAACAGCTTCACGTACTTTAATAGGTACAGTTGAAACCCGCTATGCAATAGGTGGTCACCCATCCACAGACCTACCTAGGCAAGCACGACTTTACCTAATGATCAACCAGAGCAGCTCTTATTACTTTACTAAGAGCTCCCTACGACGTTACAAAACGACAGTAAAAACAATCAATCTACGATATCATGAAAAAAAATTCGGTTCGTAAAACATTTTGTCAAACTGTTCCTACACACATCAAAAGTGTCTAGGGATCAAGCATTTTTATGCGGATTTCTTGAGATTGAGATGTGGCTTTGTAATAAATTTATGATTTTATAAATTTATATGGATCCTTTTTGTTGCTTTTCATAATTTGAATCAGGAACTGTGAATCAAATTCGAGTAAAAGATGAAAATCAGCTGTCAATATTTTCCCTATAAAAACATACAACGCATTGAAGACATTATTAGTGCTACTGTTTCCCTACTACTGATTAAAACCAACGTTATTATGGAGCGGCGACGTCATTTAAGCAGGGAAGAAATGCTCAGAGCCGTGGGAATGATAGAAGCTGGTTCCCGGCAACGTACTGTGGCTTTAGCTCTGAATACAAGTCAGAGTGTTATCAGTCGACTTTGGACACGTTACCGAAGCACTGGTACCGTGGCTGAGCGCCATGGAGGACGGTATCGCTGCACCACACGGAGACAAGACCGATACATTCAAATCTTAACTCGAAGAGCTCCAACAATAACCGCCATGATGTTAGCCGTGAGGCTTCATCACTCTTCAGGGAACTTAATTAGCGACCAAACAGTCAGAAACCGCTTGCATGAAGTGAACCTTCATTCCCGAAGACCGCTACGGGTACCACCTATAGCAATGCACAATCGTAGGATTCGATATCAATGGGCTCTTGAACACAGAAATTGGGCAGAAGAACAATGGCGTTTCGTGTGCTTTTCTGATGAGTCTCGTTTTGGTATGAGACCGGATACAAGACGTATACGACACTGGAGAACCCCTGGACGCCAACAGCGATTAAAATCCTGCCAGGAAGTCCATCCTTATAGTGGTGGAACCATCATGGTATGGGCGGGTATTTGGATCGGCGGAAGAACTGAGTTGATTTGGATCAGAGGCAACCTCAACGCTCAAATTTATGCTGAGACGATTGTATCAGACGTCATCGTTCCTCTACAAGTGCAAATCGGTCCCTTATTTCAGTTAATGCATGATAATGCACGACCGCACACCGCAAGAGTTGTAAGACAGACTCTCGCCGCAGCTAACATCAATGTCCTGCCATGGCCTGCTCAGTCGCCAGACTTGAACCCGATTGAGCATGCATGGGATATGCTACAGAGAAGAGCTCTGCCGAATATGGAGGGTATCCAGTCGCAAGAAGACCTTTTTTTGTTGTTGCAACGAACATGGGCGGCCATTCCACAGCGTGATTTGGATGAACTCATTTTGAGTATGCCAAACCGATGTTCTTGTGTTGTTAGTGTTCGCGGTAGAAACACGGATTATTAATTGTTTAAGTTACCCAATAAAATTTTAAAGAAAACTGTTATTTCAGTCTTTTTTTCGAACTTTAATGTTAGTGGTTCAAATGTCAAAAATCCCTTTATTAGGAAAATGGCAAATTTCTTTATTAATGCAAAGGTGACTTGGTTTATCGTTACTGTGACAAACGAAAACACTTTATTTGATGAATCCTTAAAGAAAATTTTAATTAATATCAATCAGGAGAAAAGTTATTGCAAAAATATATGTTGATCCCTAGACACTTTTGATGTGTGTACATTTATTTATGTAAGTCATATTTTATAACAGTAACCTACATACGATGCAATCAGTGGTCAAAATGACAGTCATTTTACGATATTTCTGCGGTTTTCGTAAATTTTGACTTTCACTTGATGGGCCCATGGGCCCTATGGCGCTTAGTGTCCTTACTGCCATATGGGAACAATTACACCCTGGTCAGTTTAAATGTAAAACATAGGCAGGTTTGTGCCTAATTGTGTGACTGCATCTTGTGTATTAAAAAAATATTTTTCGTTTACTTAAAAACAGTTTGAAACGTATTCAAAGTATTCAACTTTAAATACGTTTTATTATTATTATTCTTCGATAGTGTATTAAAAAACATATTACTTATATCGTTCGATGAAACCAAAAGGCATATTTTATTCTACCTGTCACTGCGATATTTTTTTCTGCCATACCACCCCCAATATCTCCGTAACTAGGGTTCCCCCCAGTTACGGAGATATTGGGGGTCAAAGTTGCAAATTTTTGACAGCTGTTACTTTTACTACTAGTTTTTTTAAACTACAATTTACAGAACTAAAAGTATAATAAAATATACAAGTATCAAAAAGGGAAAAATATTGTAGTTAACAAAAAAAAACTAATTAGTCCGCCCTAAAAGATTACCAAAAAATATTGGACACGTATTTTTTCTTTATTCACGTAAACAAACAATGAAGACAATACAGTGCTTCTTTGAAAAATCGTGTGACGTCATACTCTAAGACATTAGTATGACATTTTTAGCGGTCAGTGACGTCACCAACCCCCACTCAAATCTTAAACGCGTTTTACCTTCGTAATTTTTTATTGATTTGATAAAACGAAAAAAATACGTATCCAATATTTTTCGATAATCTAACAGATGGACTAATTAGAATCACATTATTTTAAGTCAGTTAACATCCCTATTTCAGGGCGTGAAAAAAAATGATCCACATCGTAGAAGTTCGTCACTTTTGCTGGTGGCTATACTTACCTATCGGGCACACCACTTGTCTGCCAGTGCTGGAATACTGGGTATATGACCTCTCTTTGCTTTTGCCAAGCTCCACGCTCTTGTGCCATCTTCGGCTAGGATATTCCCGCGATGGTAACAATGTTGTCTACCCATCTCGCTGCCGGACGACCAACAGTTCTCTTTCCACTGTAATTTAAAGCAGTATTTATCATTGGTAAATAAACAATTGGTCAATGACTAGCTGCCGCCCGTGGTATCGCCCGCGTGGATCTCGGTTACATTATAAACTAAAACCTTCCTCAAGAACCACTATCTATTCGTGAATACCGCATAAAAATCGCTACTGTAGTTTCTAAGTTAATCGCGAACAGACAGACAGACAGACGCGGCGGAGGACTTTGCTTTATAATAATGCAGTAATGCAGTGATAGTAAATCAACACTGGTTTAATGGTTGGCTAAGTAATATAGCTTTTCTTTAACAAACCTACAGAAATACCCACTCCCCAAATATTTCACGTACGCCTCTATTCACCACCATGTACTTACTACATAGCGCCGCCCCCGCCGGTTGCCATGGCAACTCAACCCCCGCCTATACGCCGCAAGGGGTACAATATAATGACTTTTATTTTTTACTCAACTGAGGGGACATAGATACAAATTGTTGTCTTCTATTTCGTAGATTTTAAAAAGTTTTCGTAAAAACTGGATGGATTGTGCGAGAACGGAGTATTCTTTATATTTCTATGGGAGTAAATTTGTATAATTTATTTCATCACCACTGCTTTCAAAACGGTGACGGAAAACATCGTGAGGAAACCGGCATGTCTTAGAACTAAAAAAATCGAAGACAATATGTGACATCTACCAACCCGCACTAGGCACGCGTGATGGATTATAGCCCATCCCTCTCATAGAGAGTAGGCCTGAGTCCCTGCAGTGGGAGCATTATAGGCTGATGATGATGATGAAATGATGCCGTGACGTCTGAGGAAGACGATGATGATGTTGAAAGGTCTTTCGTGATATAATATAGTCAATGTTGCATGTGATAATAGCGATGTTTACTGACTTAAAAAAAAATTATTCTATTTAGCCCGTCTGTTAGATTATCGACAAATATTGGATACGTATTTTAATTTCTTGAAATCAATAAAAAATTACGAAGATAAAACGCGTTTAAGATTTGAGTGGGGGTTGGTGACGTCAATGACCGCTAAAAATTGTCATACTACTTAATGTCTTAGAGTATGAAGTCACACGAGTTTTCAAAGCACTGTATCTTCTTCATTGTTTTTTTTACGTAAAAAAAGAAAAAATACATGTCCAATATTTTTTAGTAATCTATATGACGGACTAATTAGATTTTTTTTGTTAACTACCCTATTGTAATCGACCACGTTTTCATTTCCTACCGATATGAAACGTCAAGGCATCATTTACGGAGACGCGGGGCGTCGCGCGGCGCGTTGTGCGTTTTTAATTCAAGCTCATGTGCTTGATGTATGAAAACGTCAACGATTTCAAACGTCGATTTTACTAGAAGCGATTTTTCACTCGTTCGCTTAAAATGCCTCTCAGTAAAATTAATAAAAAAGCACAAGACAAGCCTTCTTCACGCCCCGCGTCTCCGTAAACGAGCCCTTAGGGTGGTGCGAGCTCAATGTGAACAAAAACCCCAACTACAATATTACCCCTTTAATCTAAGAAGGTTTAGGCAGAGCTGCACTTCTACTTAAACCCTGTTTAGTAACTTTAACATCACATAAATATTAAATCGTAATAATTATTAAGCCTTACGTTAGCAATGCTTTTTAAGACAGAAATCGATAAATAACTTGAATTGGCAACAACAGTACTTTCACAAGTTATTGTTGTGACGGTGCCTGTAGATATTTTCTTTGTTTCTTTTACAGTTAAACGTGTCTGCGATAGTCTAATTCAAATAAATGCTTTCAGTTAGAGTTTGAGGTCGTCTGCCTATTCTGTCGGTGGTTACCTGCGTGATGTTATGCTTTGCACCTAGCTCCAATAAACAAACATAGAAAATACGTAATGTAATCGAAATATACAAATATAACACTTCACTTCAAACATCTAAATATTTGATGGCCCGAACCCCATAATTTCTGATGAACTCCTATACAAATATAAAATATCTAAGTTGACTAAAACCACAGTTTTTCCAATCGCGTTAATGTATCTAAAAGCTTTCGTTTTACGGAGTGCTCGCCGGAAAAATCAATGGAGCATTTACACTGTACGACTTTAGACATTTCAAGCCGTTGCGTTGGTCCCGACTGTTATTTTGTAGATCTTTTGACAGTCTTGACAGGTAGTAAATTGCCCGAAAGTCTGACAAACAGTTTAACCAGGGCTTGTCATATTACCTAGTTCTAGCTGGGTTGTGGAGGTCAGATGGGCAGCATCTGAATAATCTGGAAGCCGAGCGCAACATAGTTCTTAGAAAAACGCAAGCAGTATTTTCACATTTCTAACATTGGTGAAAACAACATGAAAATCGGTGTAGTAATTTTTGAGTTTATCGCGAACAGGCAGACAGACGCGGCGGAGGACTTTGTTTTATAATTATATACTTAGTGATAGTGATTTTATTACAAGCCTGCCTGCAGCGCAAACGCCTCCCTTCCAGCTTTCCATTTGTGTCTGTCTTTAGTTGTTCGGGCCCAATCCTTTTTAGTACGGTCAAATTAGACCAATATTTGGGGTTAGGTTACATTAATTCCCACCCAGCAGAAAATTGGTAGGATTGTTAAAAACATAATTTATTTATTTACTTAATATTAATTATAGCAACATTACGGAATATCCAAACCGATGCTATAAACACACAAAAAAAATTACAATTAAAATTAAAAATTATATTAAATTAAACTATAGCTATATCCACATAGATATTGTACAGGAACAAAAAATAACAAATAATAAACAAAAAAGAGAAAATTTGCCTTTCGTGCATCATCCATCAATCAAAACAAGCATATAGGAAAAATCATTTTTCGTTCATCCTCTCTCATCATTATAAATTATATGTTAAAACTTCCCATTGATCCGACACCTGGAAAAATGTTACTCGGATTCAAAAGTCACAAAAACGTTTTTCGCGATTTTCAGCAAAACGGTAAGTTTTATCATACAATTTGCCGAGACAAAATTGTAGATCAGATAATAGTCTATGCACTTTTATAGCTAAAACCACCGTTTTTGAGAAATATCGGTTCAAAAAGTTGATAGAGTTGTTATCATCATAATTCAATATGTTTCAGTACACCACGTATATAAACTACGTGCTTAGATTACGACTCTTTCAACTTTTTGAATTGTTATATCTCAAAAACAGTGGATCTTAGAAATAAAAGTGTTTAGACATTTTTATAGACTATTAACAGATCTACAATTTTGTCTCGGCTAAATTTATGATAAAACTTCCCGTTTTGCTGAAAATCGCGAAAAACCTGTTTTTGTGACCTTTGACCCCGAGTAACTTTTTTTCCAGGTGTCGGATCGATGGGGACTTTTTACATATCATTTATAATGGTGCTTTGAACAATCCTACCAATTTTCAGGTGGGTGGGAATTAATGTAACCTCGGATGTCTAAATTGACCGGACTATTTTGATGAGATTCGAGCTCGTCATCGTCCATCTCCTGTCCCTGCCGCCTCGCCTCGTGCTGTTGATCGGAATAAATGTAAAATACATAGACTGCCAAAATCATTACCCTTCCTTTTGGCGTCACCGTAGTCGGGCAAAAAATATGATCAACTGAAATAATTGTTGTAGACAGAAAACTGAGATAGGATTGTCAATTGTCTAGAACTCTAGACTCATGTAAATTGGTTCATTAAAAAGAAAAAAAAATAACTTAGAGATGAACCTCAAGAAAATACAGCCATTACATTTTCTTTACAAAATCGTGTCGTAATCGTAACATCAAAACGTCAGTTTGAAAGAAGCTCGCCGTCTAAAAAGTGGCGTAGAGTGCTTTTTTAAAATATGGAGCATGCTGTTATCGTTACTGAAATGGAATGATGGCGTCTTAATATTTACACTTTTACCCTTTACGGAAGTAAAAGATAATATCACGACCGTGATCCCCGAAGGGTTAGACAGAGGTGTACTTATAGGACATCCACATTTCACCAGTTATATTTTTTAGTTTTAATTTTTGACATGATTTCTTTATTTTACTTTTTGACTTTATTTTTTTTATTTAATTGTTTTTTGTATTTCATTTTTGAATTTTATTATTATTATTTCTATTTTAATTCGTACTGTATCTCTGTTTGCTTAGATTTTATTGTACATGCTGTGGTCTCCTGTAAGTGAAGGAGTACACTTATGTGATACGTTTGTCTTCCACTATATATTTCGCATGATTGTGTATATTCTTTGTTGGAGCTTCTAAATAAATACATAAATAAATAAATAAATATTTAAGTTTCATGTAATAGGAGGTGAGCTTATTGCTAACAACCAGACACAAATCCAGACGCTGTGACTGCCTGTTTTAAAACCCAATAACATTGACAACCGAGCTGAGTTGCCAAGTAGACTAACGAGGTATTTCAAAAGGAAATGACAACATGATATTAAACCTGTGTGTCTCGAGAAGGTCCTTCTGAATTTTTCATACGCATTCTTGAATCTTTGAAAGTTATTCAAAAGTAGGTAGGTACATAAACCTGTTGGTTCGGCTTCTGGGGGTCTAAAATGGCCACTTTAGCAGATCATAATATGAATAAAATTGCGTTAAAACGCGTAAAATGGACCTTTCATAATAGTAACTGCGTCTGTGACCATTTAGGAAAATAGATCATCGAGAAAAATTATATAAATTGCGTTAAAGTTCGTAAAATGCTCACATACCCAGTACTACTATGAAAGGTCCATTTTACACTTTTTTATGCAATTCATATTATGATCTGCTAAAGTGGCCATTTTAGACCCCCAGATCTCTCCAGTCGTGTTGGATTGGCATCTCTGAGGACTATGAGTGTAAGAACACAGACTCTACCTTTCTGTGTTCGCGTCCGCATAAATTGCGTGTAATATTTTTATAATAAAAAAATTAAGCAACCGAATGTCGAGAGCAATAGTTCGTTATAAATAAATAAGGGGAAAATATCCAAAACATGTTAAATCCTACCTTAATGAGAAGCGCTCCTGCCTAATTTTAATTATTGTCCAGTAAGATTTTTATTTAGTAGGTCTTACTGTAAAATACCAATAAACAAACAGAGTTAGCCTAAATGTTTAATGGGAAACCACAAAATACTGGCGCCAACCGCTGGCGCCAATGTTATGTAATAAATGTAGTGACTGGTTCATATACATTATTGCTTATATGACAACAATTACTATGCATAAAAGGTATGAATTAGATTAAAATATGTATTAATATGTAAGTAGTGTAGAAGCGGTTTATTTTATAGCACAACTTTGTTGATATAAATTATGAACACACATTTATTGGTTTAATATTCATAGCACCTATGTTATTAATTAAAGGAATACAGTGTATGAAATCATTAGTCAAATTAATAAAGTAAAGTAAATTCTAGCCTAGGAGTGTTTAAATGAAAACAATAAGCAAGCTTTACGTAAAGAAACATATAAGAAAAACAAAGCTTATGCATCGTCCTTCCATGTTTTTAATAAATAAATAGCAGATGCACGCGGCTTCGCCCGCGTCTATGTCAGTTTTCGCAACAAATTATATACTAAGCCTTACCCGAGAACCACTCTATTCGTTATCGAAAACGGTATGAAAATCGGTGCAGTAGTTTTTGAGTTTATCGCGAACAGACAGACAGACAGACAGACGCGGTGGGGGACTGTGTTTTATAATATGTAGTGAAGATACAGTTTTGACTGCCTCGTTTGTCTAGGGCTCGCAGCGCGTCTGCTGACTGTGAATGAGGTCCTGGGTATTCACAAGGACCTCATCTCATAGTCAGCTTTATTGTACCATCAATAATTTTTCAGTAGAAGCTGCAGAGTCTGGATTTGTGCCCGGCTCATGGCAATATAACTCAAACTTAAAGCATTTATTTCAATTAAGCCATTACAGGCACTTTTAAATGTCAGAAGAACAATTCATAAAACAAAACTACGAGTGCAATACGTCATCCCGAAAGCCACCACGCCGAAAAACATGCCGCCGAATGCCCGCAACAACGAACACTGCGAGCACGAAAGCACGCAGCGACGTACACCGCAACAACGAATGCACGCCGCAACGCGCAACCGCCGCCGCCGTCCCGCGACTCGGAGCCCTACGCACGACCCGCCACGGCACGCGCTGCCGCGAAGAATAGAATCTGGAAACTTAAAGACTTGAACACAACTGGCGAAAATATGTGCGTGTACTATTAAGTACACCGATGCTTATGTTTTCCAAGTTGACAGGTAGGTGCCCTTTTACTTGCAATAAAAAAACCACGCCACAAAACTTCTTTTAAAGGTATCAACCCTCTTCGTTCTTTTACCAAAACAAACTAGTTAACATTTGTATTAAAATCAGCACTTTTGGAATGTCAAAATTTATTAACAAAAGACAGTCCCCCAAAACGCCCACCCTTCGACACTTCCTAGTGTTTTAGCTGGAAATAAGAAGTGGCGGAACAAACTCCCCAGCAACACATTTGTCTGTTAGGTTAGAAGAACTAGACTCAATACAATAGTGAGGTGTAAATTAGCATTGCGGTTTACTATAGACACAAATCAATAATAAAAAGTACCTATATCATCATCAACAACATTATCAGTCTATAATGTTCCCACTGCAGGGATTCAGGCCTCCTCTCTAGGAGAGGGATGGGCTATAATCTACCACGCGGGCCCAGTGCGGATTGGTAGATGTCACATGTCTTCGAATTTTTAGGTTCTAAGACATGCCGGTTTCCCCACGATGTTTTCCTTCACCGTTTTGAGAGCAGTGGTGATAAAATAAATTACACAAATAATGCACCTGATGGGGATTGAACCCACGACTCACTATTCGTGTCTAAGTCGGGGCCGCCACCACTGGGCCACCACTGCTCCAAAAAAAAGAAAAAGTATATACATACATAATATATATAATAGGTACATACAATAATAAAAAAATAATCGATAACTTCGTATCTTCTCGAAATCATGAAAGATCGAAGACCACCCTATTTCAAATCCCCCGAATCACTTGTCTACCCGATCAACTAGAGCTGCAACAAATTGCGCTAGTGCACTCGAATGTACGGTCCTCGAATGCACTCGGCATAACCCTATTGTGGTGCAGCCCTATTGTGCCGAGACCTATTGTGTCACTATTGTCCCGGCTTCGTTCTTCGTTACTGCTGCATTGTTTTTAATATTGTTTTATTTTACTGTTTTGTTGACGGGGTTGGGTGGCTGTGAGAGCGGGGAGCGGGGCGATTTTTTTTATAAATAAAGAAAGAAGGAAAGAAAAAGTATAAATATAATAAATCTTAGATATTATAAGTAAACATTATAAAACCTAACACGCTAAGCAGCATGGTGAAAGACAGTCGTATATTTGTTTGAATTGTAGGTAGTTATCAATTTATTTAGGGATAGCGGCGTAGTTGTCCAATGGTTTGCAATTAGCTGTCATACGATTCCTGAGTTGCTTAGAAACACATCCTATACCTAATTAAAAAGCTGGTGGCTGGTGGCTGGGTAGTATTATGGCTGGTTGGCAGACTTAGGTTAGGCTACCTGTAACGACTGTGAAGTGTGGAAAGATCACACCCCAGGACCGAGATAACAGCCGAAGCCCGAAAAAAATCCGGTATGTAATGGGTCACCCATTCACGGACCAACCTAGGCAAGCGGAGGAATATCATAATAAATAATAGTATCTAGAGCGGAGATTAGCCATCGCCGCGATAGATATTATAGTGCACAAGTGTATGTGCAGGCACAAGTGCACTCTCTGTTCGTTTTTCTCTCATAGTCCGACAGGACGACAATCCGACACGACTGAAGAGAGATCAGGCGTAGGACCAACGGTTGACGTGCTTTCTGAGACACGGGGGTATTATACCGCCAACTTCCAAACTCCGGGCTACTACGGGGAAAAGACAATGACCGAAACTCGTACCAAGAATTCTCGAGTTTCAAGATCAAAATGTTATAGTAATTATTTTCATATTTTTTTAACGACATTATGCGGCAGGGATTTGATTTATGAAGAAGGAATTTAATTTAAAGTATAAAAGTATGAAATTATGAATATTGTTTAACTCCCAATACATGGCATTTACACAACCAGTTCAAAAGTCGTTTTGTTGGATCTGTCAGTTGATTTTGACAGTTCGTCTGACTTCGCTTCGTAGAGGTTTCCCTACAATACATACTTGCTGGTTTTGAGGTTATTTTGGATTTTATAAAATTACTCCTAAACTCGGATTTAGTTTACAAAAATAACTTTTGTAGGAGTTAATATGATAAATGTAGACAATAAAAAACAAAGTTTGATGTTGACACAGTTAGGTACGGGATTCCATATATCCATGAACAAGATCTTTTTCGCTCACACCGGGACCACACCCTACAACATCGTGTAGTACCTCAACAGTTAATTATGCCAACTGTCGCGATACTCAATTATTTCAACCACACAGTGTTAATGAATAGGTTTTTAAACCGATCGCAGTCTGTTGCGAGTTCAAGGGAAGTCTGGTGGAGTTGTGGCCTGTTATGACGGGATACGATGTTGCCAATAGGGTATTACGCTTAAACCATTCTGACTAAAAAAGACTTGATATAATAGGGGATCGGACTGAGTCAAAAAAGTATGATTCTAATTAGTTCGTCAGTCAGATTATCGAAAAATTATTGGGTACGTGTTTTTTGTTTTATCAAATTAATAAAAATTGACGAAGATAAGACGTCAAAGATCATGAGTGGGGGAATGTGACGTCATTTGTAGGTAAAAAATGTAATAACATGTGACGTTTTTGAGAGAAAAATGCCATACTAATGTCTTAGAGTACGACGTCACACGAGTTTTCAAAGCACTGTATCGTCTTAATTTTTTGATTATGTGAAAAAAGAAAAAATACGTGTCCAATATTTTTTGGTAATCTATCTGAGGGACAATTTTTTTTTTTTTTTTTTTTGTCTTAGAGTACGACGTCACACGAGTTTTCAAAGCACTGTATCGTCTTAATTTTTTGATTATGTGAAAAAAGAAAAAATACGTGTCCAATATTTTTTGGTAATCTATCTGAGGGACAATTTTTTTTTTTTTTAACTACCTACCCTATTAACGCGTATAGTACGGTCATACGCGGTTACACTCAATATTCTTTGTATTATTATTTTGCATGCCTTACGGTAGAATCACTTGAAACATGTAATTCTTATAACACCATTGTAACAGTGTATTCAGCAAAAAATAAATGATTTGATTGATTTGAAAAAGTATGTATTATTTATTTGAGCAAAAATGCAGACTGTCTCGTTGGTCTAATGGTCGCAACCGCGACGGCTGCGCATGAGGTGCTGACTTCGATTCCCGGTTTGGGCAAAGTGTTATCGTGTTTTTCTATTAGGAAATTCTCAGTAGCGACCACGGAGTCTGGATTTGTCCCCGGTTGATTAAAGGGTTCCCTCTATCTGGCAGAATTTTGATGCTCCGTTTATTTGGCATAACACACTTGGCATAATCTATTACATGAGACTTATGCGAAAAAAGGGTGTATTTAATAGACACAGGCGTGATTCGTCGGTAAGGTCGGATGTGCCCAATAGGAAAACCGACATTCATGCTCAATGCTATCAACTGAGCTCATTATAGCAGTGCTATTCTAGTGGCGTGACCGTCGGACTGCCAAGCCATAGGTCTCGAGTTCGAACCAAGACACGTACCTCTGATTTTTCAAATTAATGTGCATTATAGGGTATTTCAGCAAAAAAAATCTCATTAGTCCGTCTGTTAGATTATCGAAAAATATTGGATACGTGTTTTTTTTTTATCAAATTAATAAAAATTGTCGTAAATAAAACGTGTCAGAGATCATGAGTTGGGGCTTTTGACGTCACTTTGTGGGTAAAAAGTACTAACCTTGTGACGTCACACGACTTGACACGACTTTTCGAAGCACTCTGTATCGTCTTCATCTTTAGTTTACGTGAAAAAAGAAACAATACAAATGTGTTGTTGTCATTGTATGTGTTCATTATTTTTTGGAAATCTATCTGACGGACTAATTAGCTTTTTTTTTTATGAAATACCCTATTTATGGTATTTATCAATTTATACTTCGGTGAAAGAAAACATCGTGCGGAAACCAGCTTGCCTTTTTTTTGGAGGTTAAAATGACTGAATTCTTCAATAGGGTATTATACCTTTCTTTTGGGGGAGGGATCATCAAATAACCCCTCCCGCTCTTGGGTAGAGCGAAAAGGAGTGTCAGACTTCTACTGGCTAAAAATCACCCATGGTCCTTCTAAGCCCTTTATGTCGAGAGCGCGGTATCTCTTGCAACAACCCGCAGCCTCTACAGGAAATCAGCTTGCCTGAGAGATATTTCTCAACGGCATATGAAGTCAAGTCTAATTCCAGGTTAGACACTCACGTCATGAAGAAGTAAATAAATGCAGAATTGTAGACACCTATAAAATATTCAATATTCATAAAAGCATAGGAAATGGACAATTATTGAGTATTATTAATATCTACTTGTTTTATGCCAACTATTATGTCAGGTCGTTAATTAAATTAAATGAATTCTTGGTTCTGGGTACCTAAACGTTTTATGGAGTAAAGGTACACTAGGTACCTTTACTCCATAAAACTTACCTATAAAACTAAATGTATATGATATTTATTTAAATCACAATCATCTTAGGTAGTTCATTTATTTATAGTTATCACTATCACCACATATTATAACACAAAGTCCTCCGCCGCGTCTGTCTGTCTGTTCGCGATAAACTCAAAAAGTACTGCACCGATTTTTATGCAGTTTTCACTAATGGGTGGAGTAGTTTTCAAGGAAGGTTTTAGTGTATAATTTGTCAAGATAACCGACACCTACGTGGGCTAAGCCGCAGGCAACAGCTAGTTAACTTTCATCATCTGCCTAGCCTTTTTCCAACTATATTGGGGTCGGCTTCCAGTCTAACCGGATGCAGCTGAATACCAGTATTTTACATGGAGCGACTGCCTATCTGACCTCCACAACCCAGTTAATACTAGGTAATACGACTAGCAGCAGCGACAGCTAGTTAACTTCAAAGTAATACTTTCAACTATTAGTACCGGGAATGGAACCCAGCATGATGAACGAAATTAATCAGAAAAGAATAGTGGAGGAGTAGGAATAACACCCTAACTTATTTATGATTCCAGAATATCAATCGACTAAAGCGTAACCCTAAGAAGAAGTAGCCAGTGTTGATTATGACACTTACAATATAATCTTAATCCATAACACATCTAATAAAAATCTAAAAAGACTGATTGTAGATCAATATGATAAAAATCAATGCCACTTTTCGTTTGTAACTTTATAACTCAAGAACGGGTCCACCTATCCAACCAAATGTTTAGGCTTTGTTTGGACTATTTAGTTGATGGTTTATGTGAAGTTTGCACAAAATCGGTCGAGCGGTTCTTCATTTACCTATCACATTTTTTGTAACAAATGAATTCAATAAATGGCGGATCATTTTGTTAATGGGGATTCTGCTATCTTGGACCCGGTAGGTGGCGCTGCTATCCGGGCAGTACGACGTCTGCCAGGTCTGCTAGATAAATATAAAAATAACCTCCTTTCTAGCCTTAATTATAACCTTTAACACAGCCCATTCATCTTTTCTTTCGTCTTCCTCTACTCTTATATTCATCTACATTCATACTCATAATTGTACTCACTCCAACACATGTCCATACCACGATAACCAATATCCACATTAATTTTTAGTCACTGTTAAATTGACTGTCCTGTATATTTAATCCAACACAATTCAAGAAACATGCATTTAAAATTACCTGCAGCCCAACATTTAAGTCTACGTGCCTCAAACCTCACTATTTCCCTACAGCAGCCCTCGAAGAACCAGACCGTATCAATATACGCCCTAATTCTGACATTCTTTCTATATATCTGTCCCTCTCTTTCCGTCTTATTGTGGGAGATATAGAATGTATACTGCCGTCCCTGTCTGGTCCCCTATGTAATAATAAAGCATATAATTTTGTCCATCTGTTGCTAGTTCAGTGAATATTGTGGTCTACTAGCAATTTGTGTTCAGTGACATCTTGGGGGCAGTCGGAGAGAAAAGGCTTTTGCATTCAGAAATATTTCGTGAATCTAGTCTTGTTTGGTTTTGTACGGGCTTGTTTTCTGATTTATTTGATAAGTGAAAAAATCAGTGATAATGAAGTAGTGTGACTGTCAGACAAACGAGTCATAGGTCTCGAGCATAAGGCGCTAACAACAGCGAAACGAACGCCACCCATTTTTTTTACTTTATCAAATTCGAATAATCCAAAACACCATCATGCTAGTACCTAGAACCACCACCACCACCATGGTAGAACCTGTAGTTTTTTTTAAATCACTTTTCATGATTCTAGACTTGAAAAATGAAGAGAATTACTGATAAAAAAAAAATAAGTGGCCACTTTTGACTGTAATAAGTAATTCTCATAATTTATCAAGTGATTTTAAAAATACTACAGGTTGCTACGCGGGCTACAAGCATGATAGTGTTTTGGATTTTTCGAATTTGATGTGATTTTAGAGTAAAAGAAATAAGATACCTCTGATATTTCGGATTCATATGCGTAACGTATTATGTAGTTGCTTCGGTTAAAGAAAATATTATAAGGAAACCAGCCTGCTTATAAGATATTTCTTGACTGTGTTTGTAGATGGAGTAAATAGAGGCCTATTTAGCCCATCTACCGTCAAAGCAGAGTGAACAGGAACCTTCTGGGCACACTAGTTCCGTCATAGACCTCAAATTCAAAATCAAATTGTTTACCTCATATACAGGAATGTTCTCGACACACTTGTTCCGTCATAGACCGCAAATTCAAATTGTTTACCTCATCTATCTCATTTCGATCGGGGTCAAGAGCATATCTTTTACAATAAAAAAATCATCTATTAAGTCTGATACACAAAAAAATATTTTAAACCATGCATCGCCATCATTTTCATTATCGGGCTAGTTTTATCGAATCAAATACAAATTGTTTATTATAACCTACACCTCTCAGAAATGCCCTTATAACAAACATAACGTTTTGTGAGCACCAACCACCATTGTACTCACCTGTACTCACGTATCGATGACAGTCGCGGTGCTCTTCTTACAGGGGTACAATCAAGCACAATAAAATGAACGCCTTTTCTACACTAGTGTATTTTTTGTTCAATCCAATGCTAGTTTTAAAAAAATATCTGACTTTACCTGTTTTTCCGTTTTTGTTTGCTCTTTATGTACATACAGTTATCAAAAGGAGGGATGGTAGCAGGTGAACTGTAGTTTCTGCCTACCCTCAAGGGAACAACGCGTGATAATATGTGATACCTACCTAGTTTATGTGCGAAAATAAATTAATTAAGTATCTATAAAGGTTGTCGATGTTTTATAATTTATAATTGTTTAAAAAGCAATACCATTTCATTGACAGTCTAGAAACTGAGGTCTGGAGGCTAAATAATAATAGATCTTCAGGTGGATCACCCATTACAAACCGAGTATCCTCTGTGCCTTGGAAATCACAGAAATATACAAATATCAAAGATCTGATTAAACTGGAAGCTGACCCCAACAGAGTTAGGAAAAAGAAGACCCGAACTTAGTTTTCACCAGCGCAAATACAACATAACAATTGAATAATGAACGCGACTTAATATTCGACAATAGGGTAGCTAACAAAAAAAATCTAATTAGTCCGTCAGAAAGATTTCCATAACTCGTGTGACGTCATTTTCTGAGACATTACTCGTAGTATTTTACTCGTTTTATTTTACATTCTTTAGCGTACAGTGACGTCGCAACTCCCCACTCAAATCTTTGACGCGTTTTCTCTTCGTCAATTTTTATTGGTTTGATAAAACAAAAAATACGTAACCTAACAGGCAGACTAATTAGAATCATATTTTTTAAGTCAGTCAACATTGCATAATGATCGCAACTTATTATTCGACAATTAGCTCAACAACTTCAGAAATTGAACAAAAAAAAGTATTACTTAGATAAGTTGCAATATTCGTAAACTTGATAAAAACAGTCAAAATGAGAGAAAAGAAACCTTGACCAAGTCATCAAACTCCACACATTGCGTGCCGTCCAAAAGATGATCACCAAACACCGACAAATAAAAAAAAAAACAGAAAGTGACTCGTAAAAAAAACCGGAAAGATTCACAAACAAGAGACCCGAAACGTAATTACGGCAAAAAAACTATGTCCCACCGAATTATACGGCCAAATTATATAGTTGGTACTACAGACATATATAATTTTTAGTATTTTTTTTCCGTATTTTTGTATCCCGACGACCTTTCGGCGAGTTTTGTGTCATTTTTGGACACGGTTACAAAAAAACCCTGACGCCATTTTTTTTTCTGAATCAAAATTGGTTAGAATACTTTAATTGTGTGGTCAGGTTATGGTTGTGCTGGCCGGCCTATGTTTAAATTGATTTTTGGCAAAGAAAGAACTGTTTGAATGAAATATTTTATCATTCACATTACGAGTTGTGAGTCGTGGGCTCGAACCGAGGCAAGCGTATTACTTTGTGTAAAAAAAAAGTAAAAGACTGAAAAGCAAAAAACAAGCACATTTTAAATCAAACAAAACTTGGAAGCAGGCGGGGTCCATTCTATTTTCATTTCATAATTTAATATTCAAATGAACCCCACCTGCTTCCAAGTTTTGTTTAATTTAAAATGTGCTTGTTTTTTCAGTCTTTTCAGTCGGGTTTTTTAGTTTTTTAACTACTTTTTTTATTTCTAACTTTTTAGTTCTTTAGTGTTTGTTCTTTCGTTGGTCGCGTAAAATACTTCGCAGATGATTTAACTTTTGTGTTTGTTTATAGAATTTGTGACTTTGAATTTATTTCAAACATATAGGTGTCATATATTTTTGTAATATCCTTTTAAAACCCTTCATTTTGATACCCTACTCGATGGTAATGGATTTTTTTTTATTTTTTCAAATCAATTTGGCCCCCAAAACCAGCAATTATCTTTTTTTTTTTAATTTTAATGTAGCCACTCACACGTGACACTCGCGCCATCAAGACGAATCTAACGACGTATATTTCATTCAAATGCCTTCATCCGTTTAGGAGTTATGAGGGAACAAAGAAACGGACATACATACATACATACATACTTACATACATACATACACGCCAAACACATAACCCTCCTTTTGGGCTTCGCCGCAGTCGGGTAATAACACCACTGCTCTCTCAAAACAGGTGAAGGAAAACATCGTGAGGAAATCGGCATGTCGTGGAACCAAAAGTTCTGAGACACGTAACAGGAACAAACTAAAACTAGGTTTGCGTGGTGGATCACTGCCCATGCCATCTCAGAGAGGAGACCTGTTTCTCATCAGCGGAACCATTTTATTCTAATTATATTTATACTATTGTGAGCCTCGACTTACGAACAGTGAGTCGTGGTTTCGAACCCAGTCAGGCGCATTACTTTGTGTAATATATTTCATCACTCACTGCTCTCAAAACGGTGAAGGCAAACATTGTGAGTAAACCGACATGTCTTAGAACCAAAAAATTCGAAGACATGTGACATCTACCAGCCCGCACTAGGCCCGCGTGGTGGATTATCCCCATCCCTCTCTCAGAGAGGAGGCCTGAGTCCCTGCAGTGGGAACATTATAGGCTGATGATGATGATTTCGAGCATTTAGCGATAATAACAGTGTTCTAAAACATCATAATCATACTCTTGTCCTTATCCAAACCAGGGTGGACAGCTTCTCAGCTGTAGTGCGTAAGAAGAATGCGCCTCTTCTCGCCAGATTGCGTGGCAGTAGCAACGGCCTCTTGAGCGTTATTGCTGATAGGCATGATGGAAGCCCCATAGTGAGGCATCTAATTAAAACCACCTTATCTGTAGTAGTAGGTATATAAGTACTAACATAGTTTTTATAAGCTTTATTGTTACTAACATTCTAGTATTGTAAGTATTTCTTGTGTAAATGTTTTGTGAATCGTGTTTGTTTGTTATTATTAAGTACTAACATAGGCTAAGTTATATTGTTACTAACACAGTGGATCTCTGTAGTCTGTTTAATAAATAAATTATTATTATTATTTATCCTAATTCAGTTGGGGTCATTGCAGCATATCTTTAGAGTTATTTCATTTAGGTATGTACTTTGCGAGTTTCAAACTTTTTTTTTTCTAGACACTTAATCAGCTCATTTAAAATTATTACATATTTAACCCCATTTAAAACTCAACCGACGGATCTAAATCCTAGATATAATATGTAACGTTAACGATCAATCTACATACTAAAGAAATGGAGGGTAGATAATGATTGCTAATGTGAGCGGTGGACGGTCTGCCTGCAATATTTATAAATGTGATGTTTCCATTGTTTTTTTCTTGTACGTTACGGCTTTGTTTAGTCCACACACAAAACTGTGCCACCAATAAATCTATATACCTATATATAAAAATGAATAACCGAAATGTACGTATGTAAATAACTTCTGAACTACTGCACCAAATTGGATGATTCTTTCATTTTTATGTTTGTTATTTTTAGGACAAGGTTTGTATAAAATTAAATTGAATAGAAGGGTTTTTTCTTATAATCAGATTTAATAAAACATCCTCCCTGGTTACGGGGATATTGGGTATCAAAGTTCTAAAGAAAACTGAGTGCGGCTCGAACGATTTAACTAATTTTGGTTTTTAAATATTTGTGGCAGTTTAGGCACAGAGGGAAGGTTAGTGAGGGAGGGTTAGGTTGGGAAGTAGGTAGGTAGTCGGTAGGTAGGCATGTAGTAGGTAGGAAAAGGGCATAGCAACGCATCCCGTCAGTAATAATATAATTATATCTGTGGTGCTAGGCCACTGGGCATACCCCCAGTTGCCTAGCACCACAGATATAAAGAGTGTCAGTAACAAGTACCCTTAACGCAAACGAAGGGTACTGGTTCTCCCCACCACTGCGATCATTTTTTCTAGACCATACCTGGGAACCCCCTAGTTACGGAGTTATTGGGGGTCAAAGTTCCGAATTTTGCACAGCTGTTTTTGTAAATACTAGGTTTTTAGGTTGTAACTTTACTTAAATGACCTCCATGACCATTTTACTATTTAAAGCATTCACTAGCACAATATTTTAAGAGTGCTACATTGAGTTTTAACGTAAAATGGAATTTTTGACAACAAAAAAAATTCGTTTCCCGGCAAAAAAATTTGCGTAGGGCTACTTAGTTTGATGTACAGAATGCTTGGTTGACGTATGTGTGAAGGGTTAATTTACACCCTGTATGTAACTATAACCTTGTTATGTTCTGTCTTCTGCTGTTAGGGACGAAATTATGTTTTTCCTACTTCTCGGTTATTATTTTCTGATTAATTTCGCTACGAGACTCAAGACTGTTAAATTGCTTCTCTGGGACTTCGTTGAGCTTCATTATTTTAGCAGTTTTCTTGTGGTCGCCACTGCTGATTCTGACTTGCAGGAGTTACAGTGCTTTGGTAATAGTGTGGCGGGCTTGTCTAAATCTTCGGTAACTTTTTTTTATTTATTTTTTTTATTATAAATTAGAAACCAACACACCTAAGTCATTTAGTTGCATAATCAACTGTCATAATTATCAAAACAATGGACACACTCCCTTCTAGGGAACCAAGTATTGCAATAATTTAAAGTTCCTAGTAAAGACTTGATTTTTTAAATGAATAATTAATTCGAGCTAGCCTTGTCCTATGGGGTGGACAGAGGCAATTCATCGCTTCATTGTATGGAAATAATGAGGGTTAGGTTGTATCTACACCACGGATATCGTCATTTTTGGACTTACAAACATCATCATCATCATCATTTAAGCAGAAAGAAAGACGTCCACTGCTCATTATCTGTCTAGCCTTGTCCCAACTCTAGGGACGGCTTCTAATCTACCCGAATGCAGCTAAATACCAGTATTTTATTTAGAGCAACACCTCCATAACCCAGTTCATCCCAGCCTATAATGTTTCCACTGCAGGGACTCAGGCCACCTCTCTAGGAGAGCGATGGGCTATAATCCACCACGCGGGCCCAGTGCGGGTTGGTAGATGTCACATGTCCTCGATTTTTTTGGTTCTAAAACATGCCGGTTTTCTCGCGATGTATGCCTTTACCGTTAGGAGAACAGTTGTGATGAAGTAAAATACACAAAGTTATACGCCTGACTGGGTTCGAACTCTGTGTTCGTAAGTCGGGGGGGGCACCACTGGGCCACCACTGGGCCACCACTACTCTCCCAAAACCCAATTAGTACTGATTAATACGATATCCTTTGGTAAGACTCCTTGTTAGAATTTCGGACCACTGACAATCAGTAATGGCTGTCAAAGATGAACAAATATCAGCCGAGACCAACGGCTTAGCGGGCTCTCCGAGTATCGGAGGAAGCTTGGTATATAACAGGTGGTCATTTATCCACGAACCAAACTAGGCAAGTGTAGCTTTTTTGTTTTTTTACTAGCTGTTGCTAGCGGCTTCACCCGATACAATTCGAAAATTATCCCACGGGAAGATAAAATCGGGATAAAAACTATCCTATGTGTTAATCCAGGTTATAAACTATCTGTGAACCAAATTTTATCTAAATCCGTTCAGTAGTTTTTGCATGAAGAAGTAACAAACATACACACTCACACACACACAGACTTTCGCCTTTATAATATTAGTGTGATTAGCCTATATTGTCCCACAGCTGGGCAAAAGCCTCCCCCATAGTGTTACACTCTTCTCTCAGTGCGGTTTTTCTGGCCAATCTCGAAAACCTCTATGTCGTCACGACAGCGTTTTCTAGGCCTCCCTCGGTGACGACAGCAAGTTAAGTGCAGCCTAACTTGAAAATATAACAAAGCAGCTACTGTTTTTTAGCCTCGACCTCTTTAACAACAAAGAAACATAATCCTTACTTCCTTACTAATAATATAAATGTGAATTACGATGGTAACTAACTCTGACTGCCGACTGATTTAAATGAAATTTATTACACAGATAGTCTGGAGCCTGAGAAAGGACATAGGCTACTTTTTAATGCGATAAAAATATTGTAAGGGGTTCAAAGGGATGAAAAGATAATTTTTGGTCGTAATAACCGACATCGGTCGCAATAACCGACCTCAATCGCGATAGTCAACATCCTTCGCGATAACCGACATCCACGCGGACGAGCTGCGAACATCGGCTAATATTACTTAATTATTATCACCAGTAACAAGGTATTTATTGAAATTCGACAACAATGTAATTTATCATTACATTATTATCACCAGTTTAAAAGTATAATGTGACACTACCTTAACATTTTAAAGTAGCATTTTCCCAATTAATCTAGAATATTTTATAATGTGAAGTTCTACTTTCCAGGGCGGATATAATGATAAAATTGCCTCGTAATAATATTACCTTTTTATTTTCTATTATTAGATTACACTGGCAAAGTGGTGAGCTTATATTTCTAATTTTTCTTCGATTAGGTTCAATATGCAATGAATTTCACACTAGTGCATATTTCTTGTTTATTTCGACTAGTGTTTTACTTCCACAGATAGCAATAAAAAAAATGTTAAATTGTATTTGGTATCAAAATTGCTGTAATTGGCGATTAATTTTTTAACTAAGCAGGCCTTTGAGACCTTAAAATTGTATGAATATTTCGGTTTAAAGAAACTTTATTCCCAACTAGCTGTTGCCAGCGGCTTTACCCGCTACAACTCGGAAATTATCCCACGGGAAGAAAAAATCGGGATCCTATGTGTTAATCCAGGTTATAAACTATCTGTGTACCAAATTTTAACCAAATCCGTTCAGTAGTTTTTATGTGAAGAAGTAACAAACATACACACTCACAAACTTTCGCCTTTATAATATTAGTGTGATGTGATAAAGACATAAGTCGCTTACTGGACACAATACTAAAAATATAGATTACAATAAGTTCGTCAACTTAATATTACCAATCCAATGCATTCAGAGAGAATTTCTCCAGAAGTAATCGATCCGCAACTACGCGTTGGCTAAGTTGAGTTTTGAATGCATTGAAAGAGTGTACATTTATTATACAGAACGGTAATTTGTTAATTTGTCAAAAGTTTGCATTTTTTTTCCATGGTTAGTTTTTTTTTTGGTAAAATTAGCAAGCTTGCTCGCCGTGTACTGCGTTAACTTAACTTGTTTATATTGAGTGTTAAGTTTGAGTGAACGCTTTTGTTGATAATATTGTTACTAGCTGGGTATGGGATAAATAAAAGCACTACCTATTAAACACACGAAATAACTTTATTACATCGCAAATCACTGCTGAACACTTTATCGCACTAGATATCTCTTCGAACCTTTCGTTGTCTCGCTTTAAAACTAGACTGATCCGCTCCGAGCTCTGTCGGTCGTTTTATACCCAAAAGAAGTTCGAGAAACTTCCCTATTATTCCATAAAACATTCACAAAAACATTAACAAAAAAATAAACTTAAAGATACATACGGTCGCAATTACAATGGCAAGTGCCGCCCGTCGCGCGTCGCCGGTCGAACGCTGACCTTGGCAAACAATGTACCTATACCTAAAGAATGGAAGTAAGTAACTAAAAGAATTTACTCGACTCTTGTGGGTACTTCACAGTTACTAGCGAGGTTTCTCGAAGATTCTAGATGACCGAAGTAACAATATTTACTTAATGTTTATAAACAGAATACTATAAATAGGCGTGATTAATTATTAAATTGTTTCCTTTTATGAAATCATCATCATTTTCCGGCCCATATCCTATTTTATTTGGGGTCAGGGTAACACGCTTTAATTTTCCATTCTTCCCTGTTAAACGTCTTTCTCATTTATATCATTCCTCACAAATGCCATCATTCCTAGGCTTGTTGATCAAAGTGTTATAAATTCAAAAACACAACAATATTTCAATTTTCTCACAGCTAAAACTTTAATACTAGTCACACCAAAATTCAACGGAAAATCTATCACTTACCTAACAACCTGCTAGCAACACCGTTAAACTGTGAAACAACATCAAATTAAACTAACAAAAGGGACTAATTTACGTCTTTCTAGATAATAGTTAAAATACCCACTTATTACATAATAGCTGTCAATTTTGTTACTAATAATACTTAACAAGACGACAACCAGAATCAAAAAACTTTGAAAAGCACTACGTACTATCAGTTCCCAATATTGCATGACCCCTCTTCTTATACCACTCGCCCTCTTTTTCTAAATACGAGGGGTCAGATAATGTTGGGCACTGACAGTACGATACTTGTGACAGGTCAATTCAAAATGGTTGCTAGAATAGGTAATGCACAAAATTACTGACTGTTCTAAAGAAGACTTGCCACGCGTCACCAATCAGCGCTCGTGATGGTAGAATTCGAAATTTGAATGAGCCAATTAGATTTCGTAATTGTCATGTTTCGGAGGGGAGGACAGAAAATGCATTAGATTGTTACGATGACATGGAATTAGTTTTAAATGGTAAATCTTTTAATAATGTTAGTGATATGTTTGGACGGGTATTTGTCTGTCAATTTGTTATGACATGGTAGATGTGGATAGGAGCTTTTCGCTAAATAACAACACTGGTCGATCTTCAGCTTAAATCTTACATGGAGCGACTGCCTATCTGACCTCCTCAACCTAGTTACTACTGGTTTATACGATATCCCTTTATAAGGCTGGTTGTCAGAATTTCGGGCCACTGATAACGACTAACAAAGATATACAAATGGCAGCTGGGATCAACAGCTTAACGTGCTTTCCAAGACACGGAGGAAACTCGATATGTAATGGGCGGTCAGCCATCCACAAACCAATCTAGGCAAGAGCAGCTTAACCTGAATATTGATCCGAGGGTAATTTATTATGGGCTGCGGGATGTTGTAAGAGATACCGCGGCCTGAACATATAGAGCTAAGAAGGAACATGGGTGGTTTTTCTTCAGTAGAAGTCTGACACTCCCTTTCGCTCTGCCCAAGAGCGACAGGGGTTATATGATGATTTCCCCCCCCCCCCCCAAAAAGGGTTATTTATTATTTAGCCAATAAGTCCTCCAAAGCTAGACTGTATGTAAGATCAGGGCAAAAACTAAAATAATCTTATTTTCCCCCCTAAATACAAAATAATGCACATTTTTCCTGCACATCCACCCTCAGGGCAAACAAATTAGATGTCATTACGAAAGCACAAAGGACGGTCACACGCCGAGCACTGATATGTGCTAAATAAGCCTATTACAATTAGCACAGACAAAGATGTGAGAAGATGTCGATGCAAGAAATGGATGCGGTAATTTTATCATCACTCTTTTGCTTTTATCTCAATTTATTTGGAATCGGCGCAGTATGTCGGTTCTTACATACTTCTCTGTTATTTGTTGTCTCAACAGACACTTTCTTGGTTCATCTATAGTTAGTTTCTTTGATCTTCTTCTACTCTCATACCCATCCACGTACTACTTCATACTCAACACTTTCCTTACATTTCATTTCATTTTAAATAATTAATAAACACGAATATCAACAGATTAACAGGAACCCGAAATTTATTCTGTTCTGTTTCTAACCATAATGACTCCTATTTATTAATTACACTATCCGGACACTTCATTCTTGATAAAATTGGGCTCATGCATACTTAGCGTCTCATAAGAATTGACTTAACATTGAACTAACATAAAAGTTGTATGATTACTAAGCAGAGTCAAGTCAAATTACGGTTTGTAAATTTTACCCTAAAATCAGTTAATTAGTTCATGTGTTTGACGTCATAAGACAGACACAAAATTCCACAACTGGTTAATATGTAAAAGCATTGGACGGTTAGACAGGTCAGTTCCACAATTTTAGAAAAGCTTCACATAAAATATTTTAATCTCATTGCAACTCTTAAAACAATGTTTAATTATTAGACAAGAGAGTGATCAAACAAACGTGTTTAGGTAACTTACCCGTATAAAAATCTCTACTAACTTTTGAGATGTAAGATTTGGGATCCCGATGCCGTATATTGCGTATACCGCATCCACAATACACTCGACACTCATCCGCGCCCCTCGCACCGAATAGAGCAATTACCCGATTAAGGCCAGATCACACGGTCTAGTACAATATTGTGACTGTGTGTGACTGCACCCCCGCTGCTGCGCGTGCGTCACCCCCTAACACCCCCGGATTACGTGCTCATCACTGAGCAGTATATTAGTGAACATTATGTTGTAAAAATGTTGTTAAAAGATGTTAATAGTTGAATGATGAAGGGATACAGTGAATCCCGTCGGGGCTACGGGTTGTTTGCAAAAGATACCGCGGCCTCGACGAAACGAAAGGTGTCACTCTGTGGGGCTGCGGGTTGTTCAAAAGCGGCCGCAGCCCGGACACAAATGGCTAAGAAGGAACATGGGTGGTTTTTAGTCAGTAGAAGTCTGACACTCCCTTCCGCTCTGCCAAAGAGCTGGAGGGGTTATTTGATGATTTCCCACCCCCCTAAAAAATAAAAAAAACTTATGTAACAGTGAATAGGGTACTTATTTCACCAAAAAAAGCAAATTAGTCCGTCTGTCAGATTATCGAAAAATATTGGATACGTGTTTTTTGTTTTATCAAATTAATCAAAATTTACGTAAATAAAACGTGTCAAAGATCATGAGTGGCTTTTGACGTCACTTTGTGCGTAAAACAATACTAACCTTGTGACGTCACACGACTTGACACGACTTTTCTAAGCACTGTATCGTCTTCATCTTTTGTTTACGTGAAAAAAGAAAAAATACGTGTCCATTATTTTTTGGAAATCAATCAGACGGACTAAATTAGACTTTTTTGGTGAAATACCGTAATATTAGAATTATGTTTCGTTTCCTATTAGATTAACATAACATAACGCCTGTAATCCCAGAAGGGTTAGGCAGAGCTCTACCTAATAGTACACCCACATTTCGCCAGTTATATTTAAGTATAAAATAAAAAAGTCAGTCCCATAAAATGGGGGCGACCCTATTGCCATTATCTGGGCACAAATCCAGACTCCGTGGCTGCTACTGAGAATTTATTTATTAATAAATATTGGTTCACCAACAGCTATTAAACATATTTTAAGCATACGAGTAATATGTTTTCAATAACAATGTGCCAATTTGTACATTTTGAATTTCACAGAAATTCAGAAATCTCGAATAACTAAATAATCTTGAATAATAAAAAAAATAAAATAATCTTTATTTCGGATAAGCAACATCCATAATATGGGTTAATTAGTAAAAACAAAAAAAAAACTTATATCTATGTTAGGGCCGATTTTTCAATCGCCAGTTAACTTTTATCTGGTGAATAAATGTGATGTTTTGACAGATTTTCTATACAAAAACTGTCAAAATGACAATCTTAATCGTCAGATAAAAGTTAACTGGCGATTGAAAAACCGGCCCTTTTTTTTTTTTATGGGACAAGCCCGCCTCACTATTCCCAAACCACTGTAACTTCTGTAAGCCAGAATCAACAGTGGCGACCACAAGAAAAGCACCGAGACAATGAAGCTCGACGAAGTCCCAGAGAAATTATTTGACTGTCTTGGATCCCGCAACGAAATTAATCAGAAAAGAATAGCGGAGGAGTAGGAAAAGCAGACAAACCGGCCCTTAGTAAACTTAATATTTATTTCACAACAAGGCTGTTGTTTGTTGTTGCTCTGAACAACATCACCTAACAAAGGAGAATCGTACCTCCCCGCAATGGTCTTCAGGATGGAGTTGGCGCTGCCCCGCACACTGCAGAGCAAAGAGGCAGATCTCTGTCTGACGATGGCGTGAAAGCCATCAACGTGTGCTTGTGAAAACATACCTGATGCACTGCAGAAACGGGGCAGCCCCATCACATCCTGAACCCGTTATTATATTGGACCCGTAGGGCGCTGATAGCCCGCTGAGTATAGTTAGTCCACAGGCTGCACGTGTAAAACACTTGGCAATAAGCTTTAAAACGCGTTATTTTGACTGCCTTGCTACAGCGTGCAAACCTGCAAGCCAATATGTTACATCGGACGGCCAGCGCCCTACGTTCCCTCTCAATATCCAGTCGGTCATTAAGGTCGTCGGCTACATAATGCCCCAAGTTGAACTGGTACACTCGCAAAATGTCATTCAATTGTCATTTATTACTAAACTACTACAAAAACTAACACTACTACTTACTATGAAAAATATAATCAAATTGCAGTAAACCAAATCAAAAACATCACCAAAATCTTCACTTACCCACAATCAAATCAATTCGCCACTAACACCAACATTACAAATGAATACCCCAATACTTTCACCCCGCTACACTTGCGCCCCCGCGCCCCGGGGTCAGTTCATAACGTCCCCAATTTGTAGGGTTGCTATAGGTTTATTCCATACGGATGGATGGGAACGGATCAAGTTATTCAGAAGTGTGAATTGATTATGTTATTTTGTATAGAAGAGTGATTTTTGATGTGTTCAGATTTTTTTGTGGTGTGGGAACATTTGATGTTTTTGTCAACCTTTGTTGAGATGTCAATTTTGTAGAAAGAACGAAATACAATAGAGAATGTTTTTATTTTTCTTTTTGTTTTAATTTCAATACAATTATTAAATATATCAAATCAAATCAAATTAAATCACTTTTATTTGTTAACATAGGTAAAGAAATACAGATCTTGAGTTTGGTGTACAGAGCGCTATGTTATGCCAGGAGGCGTACAAATATGGTGTGCATCTAGCTCAAATAATAAGAATTAAAATAAAAAAAGATGTTGATTTCATGGATAATTAGACTTTCGAAATAAAATAAAACAATTAAGTACATATTATTATATATATAAAAAAAAAAAAAAAATATTGTGTGATGTCAGATTTAAAAGATGAATTATTTAGTCATAAATGTCAAGAAATAAAAAAATTAAAAAAATTAGGTCAGAATAATTGTTATGTCAAAAAAATAAAAATAAATAAACAACAAAAATATGTCAATATTAATAATCAATTTTAACTCCAAATTAATTCATCATTTAAGTTGTATTTTTTCTAAAAACAGCATTAAATTGAGCCATCATTGAAAAATTCCTCCAGTGTCTAGTAACATTTGTCACTAAGCAAACTATTAAGTGCCTTTTTGAATTTTATTAATGGCATGTTTTTAATGGCATCGGGTATTTTATTATAAATTTTAGGAGCGTTTCCGAAAAGGCTTTTACGCATTAAGGCTGTTTTACATTTAACGTGACATAGTTTGTTACAATATTGAGTACGCAATGGATTTCTTCTGACTGCCGATAAGCTGACAAATAAATGCGGGTTTTTTTTTACAAACGATGCAGTTTCCATTATACAGGGTGTTTGGAAGGGAGCTGTACATACGCCTAGGGTAGAAACTAGGGATAGTCTGCTACCTACCCCCGCCCATTATATTGACCTTGGCCTCAAGGTTTTTTTTTAATTTATTATTATTTTTTATTTGACTTTTTGACTAAAACTACCTGTAGCTCAAAATCTATCCATGGGACCGGTCGGCTAATGGTCTTGTTTTAATCGTTAGAGTCTTAGGGTCCTGCAAAAAATTATTTTACACCAGAAAATTGTGGAGAAGAAAAGTTATGGGGCCTGAAGTACCGTAGTAAGGTAAAGAAATAATTTTAAATTAAAAAAAAACCTTGAGGCCAAGGTCAATATAATGGGCGGGGGTAGGTAGCAGACTATCCCTAGTTTCTACCCTAGGCGTATGTACAGCTCCCTTCCAAACACCCTGTATACATTGCTGGCAGTGTCAATATTTTTAGTTTTTTGAAATATGGAATACAGCTATCTGTCGTTTTTAGACCACACATAGACCTCACACAGCGTTTCTGCATCCTAAATACAACTTCCCTATTAGCCGACTGTCCCCAGAAAATAATTCCGTACCGTAAAACAGAAGCTACGAGTCCGTGGTATGCTACTAACAAAGTCTCAATATTAACCTTTTTTGAAAGTTGGAATAGTGCATAAGCAGACTTACTTAGTTTTTTACATATTATGTCAGTATGAGTGTTCCATGTCAATTTATTATCTATAGGTAGTCATTCCTAAAAATTTTGCACTATCAACTTCCTGAATTTTATGGTCTTTATATGTTACATTAATGTTAATATTTTCCCGACGCTGATGGTATTGCATGATGTTGGTTTTGCTTAGGTTAATTTTTAAATTATTATCATTAAGCCAGTTTATTATTTTAGTTAAAGATTCATTAATATCATTTTCATAGTTTTTTATGTCATTGCATTCTATTATAGCGGTGCTGTCGTCTGCAAAAAGAACCATCTTATGTTGAATTATACTGTGCGGATATCGACAGTTTTGGTCTAACAATTTTTTTTTAACCAAAGTAAATAAAATCATCATCATCAGTCTGTATTGTTCCCACTGCAGGGACTCGGGCCTCCTCTCTAGGTGTGGAATGGGCTATAATCACATATCTTCTTCATATGTCACATATCTTCGAATTATTGGTTCTAAGATAGGTCGGTTTCCTCACGATGTTTTTCTTCAACATTTTGAGAGCAGTGGTAATGAAATAAATTACGCAAAGTAATGTGTCTGCCTGGGTTCGAACCCACGACCAAATATTCGTAAGTCGAAGGTCCACCACTGGGTGTAATTTATCTATAATATGTATGTATTTAGAAATATTTAAGTATGTTTATCAGTTGTCTAGTACCCATAACACAAGCTCTGCTTAGCTTGGGACTAGATGGCGTTGTGTGATAGTTGTGGAATATTATATTATATTTTATATTATTATTATACCACCACTGGGCCACCACTAAGATTAATCGTTAATATTTAATCTAGTGTCCAGGTCCTGAGTTTAATTTCCGGGTAGGTCCTGGGTAGTCAGTGGCCAGGCCAAGGGGTATCGTATTCCCCAGTACCAACTGGGGTGTGGAGGTAAACTTGGCAGCTCCTTGTAAAGTTCTGGCATTCAGCTGCATCAGCAGCAGATCGATTTGTCGTAAATCGATCTGTGCAGTATTAAAAAAAAGTGTCTTCGGTGTGACACCGGCTATTTTTAACCATATTCCTGATGCTAAAAAGCTAACAGAATTACTGTTCAAAAAATGTTATTACTCCGTGAATAATTGTTATTCTAGCCGATAAGTTGTAGCTATTTCATGGCTGATGATGAACAGCATCAATATTTGCATGCCAAAATGGTAGATTGTACAAGGATTCTTTGATATGATGCAACCACCTCATTGTAAATAGTAAATACCTACATTCTAAGCAAATAAACAAATATTCTATTCTATTCTATTATACTGAAAGCTGACCCCAACATGATTGGACAAAGGCTTGGCAGATGATGATGATGATGGTATTTTGCTATGTATGTAAAGTCAACATAATTTTAATAAAAAATACTTGATATTTATTGCTCTCCCTATAGTAAGCAGTTTAAACAAACTTCATAATCAACAACAATCAAACAAAATGAATGCTAAAACCAACTCTGCGTTATCATAGCAAAATAATCAGGTCATAACACAAAGGTAATTGTGACATAAAGGCCAGTCAATACACACAATGCCCTCTAATCAATGGGCAGAGTGGGAAGTCGAGCGAGGAGCCACGTGTTCTGACGTCGACGTGGAGGGGAACCAACTAACTGGAAATATGAGTAGAATAGATGGTCTAGTTGAGTCGTGGAAGTCGTGGGAGGCTTTGGAATAGGGCTGTTATTGTTAAAAAAACCGACTGAAAAAACTGAAAAGCAAAAAAACAAGCACAATTTAAACTAAACAAAACTTGGACGCAGGCGGGGTCCATTTTATTTTCATTTCATAATTTAATATTCAAACCCCGCCTGCTTATATGTTTTGTCTATTTAATTTAAAATGTGCCTGTTTTTTCTTTTTAGTTTTTTCAATCGGGTTTTTTAGTGCTATAACTACTTTTTTTTCCAATTTTTTAGTTCTTTTGTGTTAGTTATTTAAAAACTTTTGTTTTTGTTTATAGGATTTGTCTCTTTAAATTTCTTTTAAAGATATTTGTATATATTTTTGTAATATCCATTTAAAACTTTTGATACCGTACTCGATGGTACTGGAAATAAAAGTTTAGAGTTTGAGTGGTTTTTTTTAATAAAACCACAATTTTTCTTTGTTTTTAACCGATCGTTTCAAGGCATGCAGGCGTACTCTACCCTAAGCCGCATCGGACCAGTTGCGCAACAGTTTGACAGGTTTGTTACTCCTCTGTCGGGGCTGCGGGTTTTTCGAAAGAGATACCGCGGCCTAGACACAAAGGGCCAAGAAGGTAAATAGGTGGTTTTTAGTCAGTAGAAATCTGACACTCCCTACCGCCCTGCCCAGAGCAGGAGGAGTCATTTGATGAATTCCCATCATCCAAAAAAAATGTGTATTTCTGCTTAAAAATGTAAAGGTTTTTGAACCTGTTTTTTGAAACAGCAATCCGACGGCAGAAAATTTAAAGAAAAGCTAATTTGTTAAACCGTGTTTACATATAAATAAATAATCTTAAAGCTTAACACCATTTATGGCATTATTGCAAACTATACCTAAAGGATGTAAAAGTACCCTTAACGCAAACGAAGGGCACTTGTTCTCTCCACCACTGCTATCATTTATTGGTTCTAGACCATACCTGGGAACCCCCTAGTTACGGAGATATTGGGGGTCAAAGTTTCAAATTTTGCACAGCTGTTTTTGTAAATACCAGATTTTCAGGTTATAACTTTACTTAAATTACTTCCATAGCCCCTTTACTATTCAAAGCATTCACTAGCACAATGTTTTAATTAAGAGTGCAACATTGAGTTTTACCGTAAAATATGATTTTTGACCCCAAAAATGAAAGTCGTTTCCCAGCAAAAATGTTTGCGTAGGCGTAAGTTTGATGTATAGAATGCTTGGTTGACGTATGCGTGAAGGGTTACTTTACACCCTGTATAAATCATAAATATTGCAACTACGGTAACAACATTAAACAGCTAACTTGATTAGTGCACCCGCATTTCGGCAGTGATATTTAAGTGCTATGTAACAGAGGGCGCACCTATTACCATCACCCAGACACTAATTCAGATTCTGTGACTGCTACTGAGACACTCCTGATAGGAATACCCAATAACACTTTACCCCATCCGGGAACCGAACCTATGGGCCTCTGACATGACTTGTCATATCGTCGAGAAATATGTCTAAGGCATGCTGGTGTCCTCACGATGTTTTCCTTACCCGCAGCAAGAGAAATCTATACAATTCAAATTCAAATTCAAAATATTTTATTGTGGATCATAGGTAGGTAGTGTAGGTACAGTTCTTGAATAGTTGAAATTTTGGATGAGCTATGTCCCGCCCGTAGGGCATACAAAAATCACATGTCATACTATTAAAAAAAATCATGCCAAATAATACACCTAAACTTAAAAAAAAATACATAAAATTATTCATAACAAATTAAAATGTCAATTTGTAAAAATCATACACAAAATTAAAAAATAGATTTTACTGAAAAGAACATTATAAAGTATTTATGTCATCAAAACACATCATGACTGGGTCATCAAATAACTCCTCGTTGGGCAGAGCGAAAGGGAGTGTCAGACACTTCTACTGACTAACTGGTTGTATCTTAGGTTCAAACTCGAGACTATGACTTGGCAGTCCGACGGTCACTCCACTTAGGATGTCCCTGTTAAATGTTTCTAACAATTCGAATTTGAATATTAAAGCTAAGAATAAAGATCACAATCCTATGAAACACTATCCTTTAGTCAAAGTTGGTACTTGACTAACTCATTCCAAACCTCCTGACCTGATAACCAGCATTGTACCCAAACTTTAATAATGTTCAAGACGTAACTTGAACAGAACATCATACTTATACTTACTTATGTTATAAAGTAAAGTAACTTTTTTGAGTCAGTCTGTGTGACCGTATATTCTCATCTTGTGTCTGCCTTTTTTCAACTTGTACGTTGGAGTCTGTTTCCAATCTAACCGAATGCAGTTAAATACCAGTACTTACCTACTTTTACATAGAGCGACTGCCTATCTGACCTCCAAACTTCAGTTACTATTACACAATACGATACTCTTTGGTTAGACTGGTTGCCAGACTTTCGGGTAATAAATAATTTCAAGATTTTTTCCGGAACATTAATCATCATCATCAGCCTATAATGTTCCCACTGCTGGGACTCAAGCCTCCTCTCTAGGTAAGGGATGGGCTATTATCCACCATGCGGGCCGAGTGCGGGTTGGTAGATGTCACATGTCTTCGATTTTTTTGATTCTAAGACATGCCGGTTTCCTCACGATGTTTTCCTTCACCGTTTTGAGAGCAACAGTGATGAAATAAATCACACAAACTAATGCGCCTGCCCGGATTCGAACCCACGACCTAATGTTCGTAAATCGGGGCTGACACCACTGGGCCACCGCTGCTCATTAATGAACATTAATGTGTACAATAAATTAGTATTAATTATACACACAGAAAGGAAGTGGCACAGATGATAAGTAATTAAAAATTATGTAAGAAGTAGACGTGTTACGCTGACCCCAAACAAATTAGGATAAGTTTGATAAGCTATAAAATCCATGTGAAGCAGGGACGGATCCCTAGTATGACTTATAAGCGCACAACAAATCGAATTTTCGAACGTTGGTCAGTGATTTCAAAACTTCGTGCGTTGAACGTGAAAAACTGCGAGAGCAGCTTCGGGCAAAAACCTCGGTCAGCGGTGCGTTTGGCGGGACAGAGAGGGCACGATGAGAGAACGAGAGGGGGGAGAAAAACTTGCGACGGCGCAACCATGCTCGCATATCTGGGAAGTGATGGGCAAAGAGTATTGGCGTAGATAGGTTGACATGATTTAAGCTAAAAGAAGTTCTCAAGACAGACGACAGTATAAAGTTTGAAATGATGGGTTTTAGAAGTAGGTAAGGTTCGCCGTTCTAACAATATGCGTGGTCTGAATGATGGAATCAAGATTTTGGAACAACATTTATTTTAAAGCTAAGATATGTTATGCGGTTCCTAGGACGATCCACAAGCGAAAGGTCCGCGCTGGCAAATTATTTTCAGTTGGCATTTGCAAATCCAACTCAGGCTTACGTTCGCCTGTTCGCAGAATGGTCGATTCCTACAACAGCACTTTTGAACACATCGATATTTTTACATGTGCTCCCCATAAGTTCTAAGTCTAATACTAAACGAACTTTCGTGTATATTACATTTATACAATATTTGTACTAAGTTTTGTTACCGTAGCGATGATTATTATTTTCACTTTATGTATGCTTTTAATTAATCTGTGAACAGCGTTGTGGGCTGCAATATTGTCAATAAGTCTTGTATATTTATATGATGTTTATGTTTTATATTGTAGCTGTTTGCTGTTCCATTTGAATAAAAATAATAAAAAATAAAGAGTTTCATGCACATTAATTTCATGGAGATTTTTGCTTTGGAAATAAGCACACGAAAGAACAGCACAAAAAAGCTTATAACAGTCTACAGGAAGTCAGCGAATGCAGTCGCGGTGGCCGAAATCGGCTAGATGGCACCATCTTCATCACGCTTTGGAATGGGCAATCATAGTACTTTCACGCGTTATTATGCCTTGTGGTTGACTGTGACCTTCGCTTTCTTTGTTCAAAAGTTCCAGTAAAGGTCTAATTGAAATAAATGCTTTGAGTTTGAGTTTTGAAGGAACGCAATACGTGAATGAAGAATGTCAGATTGATACTACCCCGCGGATTTGAACTACAGCGTCCGGATGAGAAGCAGGGCTTTAACTATTGAGTCATTGACGTAGTTGAGCTAACGAATTGCAATCTTTGGACAATGAGAATTAACATAAAACTACTTCAGGTATAAAGTTCTTTCGTTTGAAGTTTGACCTAATTTAACAAATACTTTTGATTTGTTTTTACTGCTCATTCCTAAGTCAGAGATTTTTCCATACATTCTACATGAAATCGCGCTTTTATCTTATTATTAGAAAGTATACCAACCAGTACATCAAGTTATACAATCAGTAAAATGTGTTTAATAGATCTATCGCTAAAGCAGTAGGTTAAATGTTGATTGTGAAAATTTGATGATATCAGGTAGTTTTATGTGCAGCTGTACTTTTATCTGTATCTACGAAATGCTAACTGCGATTTTCGCCTGCATCTGTTCCTTTATTCACATCGGTTGCGAGTACCCACTATACACCTCACCTTTTCGAAGTCGATCACCAATAAGGTCTGTGATTTTGCGCAAGTTTTATACCTACTTCACCATCTTCATTAAACCACCTAACCCGCACGTCGCTTCGCCGTAAGTTGCTTTTGATGTAGCGCACAAAAACGAGCAGGTACGAGGTACGAGCTAGTCCATTCAACACCTACATTTGTTTATAATTAATTGACATTTTCACCTTTTTGCTCATAGGACACGCTTTTGAGGTTTCCGTTCACTTCTTTGGGTTAGTTGCCTTTTTACTGTTAATTATCATCATCTGCTTCCTGCCCTTGTCCAAGGATAGTCTTGGGGTTGGCGCAACATGGTTAATAGTTTCTTCAATTCTCCTCTGTCAACCATCACGCAAAATAAACAAGGGACCGAATCAAGTCAAACTTAAGTGGCAGTGGACAGGGCACTTGCTTGCAGAGTGGATGGCCGATGAGGCCGAAAAGTTCTGGAATGGCGAATGCGTACCGGAAGATTTTGCTTTGGAAGGGATCTCAGTAGGTGGATCGATCAAAATCAAAAGTCATTTATTTAAACTAGGCTGATGATAATCAGCACTTTTCGAACGTCAAAATATACTTTCTTCATTTGCAAGAGCATGCTCCTTCATTGGTTTTCGTCGCAATCGTTGTGGCAACACGCTTGCAGCTTGAGCGTGTCTGTCGTAGCCAAGCGGCGCTTTAAAGCTAGAAAATCGCTTGAAAAAGCAACACATATACATTATACATGTTCCTGCATTATGCATGTAGCGCTTTAAATTAATGTATTAGCTTCATCCCACCATATTCCTAGTTTATTTCTTAAGCCTGTTTTGAATATGGGTGTATTTCACTTGTTTTTGAAGTGAACGAGGCCAGTCGGTTGTGATGAGTAGTAATCTATGGCGCGTTTTCCCTTCCTGTGTTTATGTATGTTTTGCTTGAACTTTCTCGTGTTTAAGCTATGTTGTCTTTTCCCCAGATTACGCATAAAGAAAGAATTGATAAGGTCTATGCTGGAAAGCAAGACGATCATGACTGTTACCGGTGGCACATCTTATATCTATCATCATTATCATTCTCCTGCCCTTATCCCAATTTTTTTTTATTTATCCCATCTTATATCTTTAAAGGGTGTAAAAGTACCCTTAACGTAAACGAAGGGCACTTGTTCTCCCCACCACTGCAATATATTTTTTTGATCTATCTGGGTTACGGAGATATTGGGGGTCAAAGTTCCAAGTTTTTCACAGCTGTTTTTATAATTACTTTCTAGTTTTTCAGGTTATAACTTTACTTAAATTACCTCCATGACCCGTTTACTATTCAAAGCATCCACTACCACAATGTTTTAAGAGTGCTACATTGAGTTTTACCGTAAAATGTGATTTTTGACCCCAAAACAAAGTAGTTTCCCAGCAAAAATGTTTGCATATTGGTACTTAGTTTGATGTACAGAATGTTTGGTTGACGGCTGTGTGAAGGGTTAATTACACCCTGTATAATCTGTATAAATAAAAAGAAATGTCCTGACTGACTGACCCATCAACGCCCAGCCCAAACGCTTGAACCTAGATATTTTTACACAGAGGTTCCCTTTATAATGTAGACAAGGAGTAACAAAGGATTTTTCGAAATTCAACCCCTAAAGGAAATACATTTTGTGCGGAAAATCATCAATTTTTAGTTTAATCGTGAAAATTGGTTTTTTTAATCCCGGTATTCCAAGTCAGGTAAATTGTTATTGGGATTTACCATCAGGATTTTTTCAGTAGCAGCTCTAGAGTCTGAATTTGGGCCAGGTTGATGCCTATAGCTCCATCACATCACACTAATTAATATTATAAAGGCGAAAGTTTGTGAGTGTGTATGTTTGTTACTTCTTCATACAAAAACTACTGCACGGATTTGGATGAAATTTGGATTAACAAATAGGATAGTTTTTATCCCGATTTTATATTCCCGTGGGTTGTAGAGGGTAAACTGGCAAAATGTGGCTACACCTCTGCCCAACCCATCGGGGATTGTAGGCCTAATGACATGTTAATTTTCATGATCAATGTCACATCTTCAAATTTTTTGTTCTAAAGCATGGTCGGGTTTTCTGACTTCGTTTGCCTTTTACCATTTCACCACAAAATAGTTAGCCTACTTAATTCACGTAGCTTATCAGCAACCCCACTTATCCCCAAATATAACCACATTTCACGAATAAACAAAGAAATTACACAATAAACACTAAATAAACAAGACGAACTAATCTAACAGGCAACAGTTCAATCTCCTACACTAATGGGCCAATCTTTCATAATTACTCAATTCAAATCGCAATTACCACGCGTTTCAGATATCATGCGACAAAAACTGACTGACAGACTTCAAAGGAGTATTACTTGGCTAATTTATATGCGTTTTACGTGTAATTAAAATGATTTAATGTCAATTTAAAATGATTAATGTAGTTTAAGGTACAAGTAGCGACATCTAGTAGGGAGTAGCGGAACTAAAATACTTCTTGTGACTGGATAATGATGATGACGATAGTATTAAAGTCATGGATGGTTACCAATTTACATGTGCTAGACGATTTCGTTATTAATGTATTATTATTGAGTTATCCGTATTAGGAGGATGAATAATAACAGCCCGCTCAAGTCTTGCCTAGGTTGGTCCGTGGATGGGTGACTTCGCGTAATAGGCAGAGTTTCCTCCGTGCCTCGGAGAGGACGGTAAGTCGTAGGTCGGCTAAAACCACTTGATAAATTTAGAGAATCACTTATTACCGCGAAAAGTGGCCACTTTTATCTTTAATAAAATTAGTAATTCTCTTAATTTATCAAGTATAGTCATAAAGAGTGATTTTAAAAATACTACAGGTTATTTACTAGCATGATAATGTTTTGGATTTTTCAAATTTGATGTGATTTTAAACTAAAAGTAATAAAATGTGGAAGGCGCTAGTTTTGGTGTTGATAGCGCCGCGCCGCCGAAACTACGGCACTCGTTCTCCCAGTCACTATATTTTTTTTTGTTCTGGACTATCTACCTTGGAACCCCCTAGTTACTGAGATATTGGGGGTCGAAGTTACAAACTTTTCACAGCAAATTTTTTAAATACTAGTATTTAGTGGTTTTGACTTTACTTAAATTACCTACCTCCATAATTTTTCACCCAAAAAATAAAGTCGTGTCTCAGCAATAATTGTTGCATAGGGTTACTTAGTTTTATGTTCATAATGCTTGGTTAACGGTTTCGTCAAGAGTTTATTTACACCCTGTATACACCTCACACCACCAGGGTACACCTCATTTTAATTTAGGATACCATGATTTGCACAAAGTTAAGATTATTTTTAGAGGTAAGTACCTAATCCCATCATTCAACACCACACAAAATACGTATATAACATAACATAACCTTTAATTAAATTACAGTAATTATATAAAATGGGTGTAAGCACAATGACATCAGAAAACATTAATTTACTAAAAGCTCTCCTAATATTATTTAATGGTTATCTATACAAATAAATGAAAAAAAATCTGTTTGTAATATCAAAGTAACAGGTTTTTCGACTGTGTGCATATAAAAGTTCAGGTATACGCTACTTATTCAAGTTGTTACTTAAGTATTTTAAAAAATTCCTCATCTTTTTTGGGTGTCCCTGTCAATTAGTGGCGTCTAAGCTCCGAAATGGCTGAACCGATTTTGATAGGACTCTTACGGGCAGATAGTTGATGTTATAAAGTACTATTTATCTAACCCTCTTTTTCCAAATAGGATTCCATACAAAACAAAATTAAACTCTTTAAATTGTTAACAAAATCCCATTCATTTCACTGTCATTACATATTTTATTTTAAAACAAAGTCCTCCGTGGGGCTGTCTGTCTGTTCGCGATACACTCAAAAACTACTGCTCCAATTGTCATGCTATTTTCACCAATAGATAAAGTGATTCTCGAGAAAGGTTTTCAGTATATAATTTGTCGCGATAACCGACATCCACCTAGGCGAAGCCGCGGGTATCAGCTATTTACAATAATTTTACGCCGACGAAAGTCGAGAGCACTAGCTAGTATATACATATACAGATAGGTCGTATTAATAACTTAAGTTAATACGGTTATCTGATTGGAGTGCGGCCATTATTATATTTTAATCGCATTAAAGAAATATAATTGGTTTGTTAATAATTAAAATTACTGATCATATTGGATTACCTAACTACCTGTATTAAAGAGAAAATCCGCATATTTTTTTGTTTAATGGTAGTTTGCCAACAGGAAAAGCTAGAGGCTTAATAATATATGCCACTCGGGTCTTCCGTCAGGTTAAGCCACCCTTTCCAAGGTTGGCCCGTAGATGGGTGACCAGCCATCACATATTGGTCCGTGCCTCAGGAAGCAACGAAAACCAGCTTTTGGTCCTGCTGTAAACTGAAAATATTTTGATGGAAAAATTAAGAAAACTACCTGACCTAGGAATCAAATGTAGGATAGCATTCTAAGCAGTCTTTCTAGCGACCGCTAGACTAACAAGGCATTTATTTTCTCTGTAATAACTAATACCTACCCTTGTTTTATAACACATACTTGCCTACAAATGACCAAATATTTAAATTAAATATGAGCAGTGGGGTGGCGACGTTTTTAATACATCCCCATATAATTTGCATGTGATGTGACAGGGGACATTGAAACCCTGCTCGTTAATTAAAACCCCGAAACCTAAGGTGCGGTAGCCACCATTTTGGCTGGCCATAGAATAAATAATTCATCAGAAGGATTCCCCTTCTGATAAATTATTTATTCTATGTTTTGAAGTGATCTTAGGACTGGTATATGTCTAGTGAGTCGGAGTCTCGGAGTCTCGTGCATTCGTTGTTGCGGTGCGCGTCGCTGCGTGCTTTCGTGCTCGCAGTGTTCGTTGTTGCGGGCATTCGGCGGCGTGAGGTTCGGCGTTGTGGCTTTCGGAATGACATATTGCAGTTGTAGTTTTATGAATTGTTCTTCTGACATTCAAAAGTGCCTGTAACGGCTTAATTGAAATTGAGTTTGAGTGAAGAAAATTAATCGAAATCATAAGCATTCATCTGCCTAGTAATTTCCAAACTATATTGGGGTCGGCTTCGGCAGCGATTGCCTATCTGACCAACCAAGTACTTAACTGGCTAACAAGGTACCCCAGCCTGGTAAGAAGACACAACACCATTTCCCAAAAATACAAACCTCTAGATTGTTAGTATCGTTTGATGAGAGAAAGCAATTACGAGTATTCGAATTTGTGAAATAAAGATCCTACAAAAAAAACTTTGTTTTTGTTTCAGATGCTAACCGCTGAAAATCAGTTAAGAAGACGCAAGAAGATATTATGCTGTAAGGGCTGTTTTTGATGTTCAAAAATATATTAAAATACAACGAAGGAAGCAAACATCACCCATCCAAGTTGCCTTCATCAAAAAGCCAAACATTCACTACGCTATAAACAGGGTGTAAGGCACAGCCCCCGCGGGGCAGCGGGATGTTGTAAGGCTGCGGGATGTTGCGGGGCTGCGGGATGTTGTAAGGCTGCGGGATGTTGCGGGGCTGCGGGATGTTGTAAGGCTGCGGGATGTTGTGGGGCTGCGGGATGTTGTAAGAGATACCGCGGCCTTAATATAAAGGGCTAAGAAGGAACATGGGTGGTTTTTAGTCAATAGAAGTCTGACCCTCCCTTTCGCTCTGCCCAAGAGCGGGAGGGGTTATTTGATGATTTGATGAAAAAAAAGGGACAGCCCCCACAGACTAATGGGGAAGATTCAGTGTATCATATTGAGATGACCAAAACAAGAAATTCTTTCAGAAACGTTACGAGAACATGAACAAAAATAAAACAAACCAAATTTGTTGGATATCGGTCCCTGGTAAGACAAGTCTACCAGTACCGTACCGTACCTAATAATTTAAATGCGAAAGTAACTCTGTCTGTCTGTGGCGCTTTCACGCCAAAACTACCGAATTGATTTAAATGAAATTTGGCATACATAGTCTAGAACCTGAGAGTGAGAAGGAACATATGACATACTTTTTAATGCGAAAAATGGGTTGTAAGGGGTTGAAAGGGGCACGTCGGGCCTGTGGGTTGTTCACAAGTTACCACGGCCTCGACATATAGGGCTAAAAAGGAACATGGGTGGTTGTTTGTAGAAGTCTGACACTGCTTTTCGCTCTGCCCAAGAGTGAGAGGGGGGAAATTATTACTTTTGGTCGCGATAACCGTGATCCACTCGGACGAAGCCGCAGGCATCAGCTAGTCGTAATATAAATAACCTCTTTGACCATGTCATGTATGTCATCTCTTAGGTACTTTATTATACGAAACATTTCGGAACATTTACTTTATTGACTCAATATTTTGTTCGAGTTAAGAAATCACTGAATTTTAAGAAGATATTATGACTCATGAGATGACGAGAAACAGAGAAGTATGGGAGGAGACATGCTGAGCCGACCCTAAATGAATTAATAAGGGAAGAGAATGATGATCATGATAAATTAATCAGAGAAAATATAGAAGATTGAGAAAATATAGAAGATTGAGGTCAAGAGTAGGTTGATTTTGACAATTTGATAGAAAAAAATTGATCTTACCGGTTGTATCGGAAAACACTGTCATTTATAGATCTTTGACAGTTGTAGCGGGTAGTGAGTGAACCGAAAGTCTTATCGAGGCTTATGGTATTATCCAGTAGGTACTAACTGGGTTATGCAGGTCAGATAGGCAGTCGCTCCACGTAAAATACTAATATTAAGCTGCTTTCAATTAGACTGGTAGCTGACCCAAACAGAGTTAGGAAAAAGCTAGGCAGATGATGAGTCAAAGAGATACCGCGGTCTCGACACAAAAGGCATTTTTTTTTTCACTTCACAAAGGGCTAAGAAGGAACATGGCTGGTTTAGTCAATAGAAGTCTGACACTGCCTTCCGCTCTGCCCAGAGAGGGAGATGTTATTTGATGATTTACCAACCCCCAAAAAAAAAACAAGTTGTTACTCGATGGGGCTGTAGGTTTTTCGAAAGAGATACCGCGGGCCTGACACAAAGAACTTTTTTTTTAAATGGGACAAGCCCGCTTCAGTTTTTTTTTTTTTAAAGCGTTGCCCTACACTAGGAATTTCTCCTGTATCGTGGGTGCGTTTACAAACATTTAAACTCACATACAAAAATACCCAGACCCAGAACAACTATCTGTGGGTCATACAAATATTTGTTCCGTGCGGGGATCGAACCCGCGACACGCAACGCAGCAGTCCATTGCAAGAGCCACTGCGCCAACCGTGCCGACAAACTATTCCCAAACCACTGTAACATCTATAAGCCAGAATCAACAGTGGCGACCACAAGAAAAGCGCCGAGACAATGAAGCTCGACGAAGTCCCAGAGAAATGATTTAACTGTCTTGGATCCCGCAACGAAATTAAACAGAAAAGAATAGCGGAGGAGTAGGATAAACAGAAATTTCTACTTCCCTCCATATCAGCAGGAGACAGAAAAGAACAAAGGGCTAAGAAGTTACTTATGTGGTTTTTAGTCAGTACAAGTCACACTCTCTTCCGCTCTCCCTAAAACAGGAGGAGTCATTTGATGATTTCCCTCAATCCAAAGGTGTCAGTCGGTCAAGGTATACCTAATTTTGTGTCGTTATAATTACATCAACATGTAAGTTTAATTAGGTAACGCCCTAAAACATAACTTTCCCTCTTATCTAGAACTTTAATCCCAACGCAAATTGAATTTTTGCAACAATTTATGTAGTCAAGTTATTTATAGGCTCTTAAGCCATTAAATTAATTTATGGTTTAATTTTCAGTGCTATTTCATAGAGTTGATGTTAAAAAGTAGGGTTTAATATAGTGAAAGCAATTAATATGACGTACATACATTACAGCGGTGGCCCAGTGGTGGTGGCCCCGACTTACGATCCCAGGCAGGCGCATTCATCATCAACAGCCTATTAATGTTCCCACTCCTGGGCGGATTGGTAGATGTCACAATCACTTTAAATTACACAAAGTAATGCGCCTGCATTTATACCATCACCGCTGCTCTCAAAACGGTGAAGGAAAACATCGTGAGGAAACCGGCATGTCTGAGAACCAAAAAATTCGAAGACATGTGTCATCTACCAACCCGCACTGGGCCCGCGTGGTGGATTATAGCACATACTTCTTCTAGAGAGGAGGCCGAGTCTCAGCAGTGGGAACATTATAGGCTGATGATGATGATGATGATGATGATGATGATGATGATGATGATGATGATGATGACATACGTTACATATGAACTCACACCCTATTCCTATTGGGGTAGACAGAAACCACAGATTGCCATCTGCTAAGATCATTCATACGTACTTCTTTTGCTTCGTCCACATATTCACACCACACACGCCGCCGCGCCGGTTACAAAGTTCGCGGCCTTTCTGACGAACCTTACCAATGAGGTCGTATGTGTCTTTTCTAGAACATCCTTTAAAACAAAAATCCTTATTTTTTTCCTTTAATATTACGTAGCTATCAGTTATCGTGTAGCTCGACTTATAACTCTAGAACCTCAACGTCACGAACACTGATTTACTCATATTTCTTGGCATTCACGAAGTTCTCATCGTGCGCGATCGCCTATGACACTTATAGGATACCTTAAGGTGAAAGCGACAACGTAGCCCGCGAAATTCAAATTTTGCTAGTGGATGCTTTGAAGTAAACGGGCCATGGAGGTAATTTAAGTAAAATTATAACCTGAAAAACAAATATTTACTAAAACAGCTGTGAAAAATTTGGAACTTCGACCCCCAATATCTCCGTAACTAGGGGGTTAACATACGACTTGACACTGACCGGGAAATTACAAAAAAACGCATGAAAATTCGAATTTCGCGGTCTACCTTGTCGAATCAACCTTAAGCATTACAACTATACCTTACCATTTTCCAATAAGCCTATGCAGCGACCACAAACCAAGACCCTTTAACCATATGATTTAGTCAAATAAAAACCACATGCAGGCCAACTAATAAAGGTTTTATACCGCAATGACTCCGAATGCCCTCGTCTCAGCTGTAAACAGGTCCTCGATACTTAATGACGGTAAACAGAATGGTCATTATATTATATTATGTAGTACGGTTGGCGTGACCTAAGCTAGAGGCGTGGGTGTTGTCTTCCATGTAAGTCCAGGAGTTTCGAGATGATGTGTGGTTTCCATTGGGTACGACACGTGTGTGTCGGATTGGAGTGAGGAGGCGGTTTTCCATTTGTTGCTTTAGTGACTCCGTTTAAGACAAGGCACTTTCCCGACGGGGCTGCGGGTTGTACAAAACTTACCGCGGCCTCGACATATAGGGCTAAGAAAGAACATGGGTGGTTTTTAGTCAGTAGAATTCTGACACTCCCTTTCGCTCTGCCTAAGAGCGGGAGGGGTTATTCGATGATTTTCCAACCGACAAAAAATAAAAAAGACAAGGCACTTTAATTGTCTAAATTGATATACTTGTGTAATTAAATTTGTGCGACTTTAACATGACTGGTCCAGGGTACGGTACGATTCCAGGATCGAGAAAACTGTTATGGGGTTTTCCATTAGGATTTTTTCAGTAGCAGCCGCGTTTCGTTGAGTCTACATATAAAGGGTGTAAAAGTACCCTTAACGCAATTGAAGGGCACTTGTTCTCCCCACCACTGCAATCATTTTTTGGTTCTAGACCATACCTGGGAACCCCCTAGTTACGGATATATTGGGGGTCAAAGTTACAAATTTTGCACAGCTGTTTTTGTAAATACATACTATTTTTTCAGGTTATAACTTTACTTAAGTTACCTCCATGACCCGTTTACTATTTAAAGCATCCACTAGCAAAATGTTTTAATAGCGCTACATTGAGTTTTACCGTAAAATGAGATTTCTGACCTCAAAAAAAAGTCGTTTCTTCGCAAAAATTTTTGCTAAGAGGTACTTAGTTTGATGTACAGAATGCTTGGTTGACGGCTGTGTGATGGGTTAATTTCCACCTTGTATTTGTGCCCGATTGATGGCATTAGGCTAACCCCTTATTACATGGTACTAAACATAACTGGCAAAATGTGAGTGTACCATAACATACACATCTGCTTAACCCGTTACTAATGCTGTGTTATGTATTTTTATGCATAATATGTTGTTTGGTTTTATAATACCTAAAAATATGAATGAATATTTGTTTTCACTAACATAGCATTTGGTAAGCCATTCTTTTACGAAATAGGTCTTACCTCAAAGGAAAAACATTTTTTTCCCAAGAAAGTAGTTTTTTTTTTAAATAAAATTCTGCTTATTGCTTTTTGCTTCTGCTGCTATTGAGTAGTTTAACAAAAAAATCTAATTAGTCCGTCATATCAGATAACCAAAAAAATGTAGGACACGTATTTTTTCTTTTTTTACGTAAATAAAGAATGAAGACGATACAGTGCTTTGAAAACTCACGTGACGTCATTCTCTAAGACATTAGTATGACATTTTATAGCGGTCAGTGACGTCACCGACCCCTCACTCAAATCTTTGACGCGTTTTATCTGCGTAATTTTTTATTGATTTGATAAAACAAAAAATATGTATCCAATATTTATCGATAATCTAACAGACGGACTAATTAGAATCACATTTTTTAAGTCAGTTAACATCCCTTTTGTATACAAAGCTTTGCTTGTGACAAAGTAAGGTGAATTGAAACACAAAAAATCAATCAGTCTCCTTACAACATCACTTCGCATTTTGTGTCGGAACCACTCCAAAATCCGCCTGTGGAAAACACACGGACACTGCCGCAGGCTCCCCGTACCAGTGGTATAATTACGACCAATGTTTCGAGGAACCGGCAGCTTTTATTATCTTCGGCTACTGTGATTAGATGGGCCACAGATAACTTTGGGAACCAGAGGGAAATAAAAAGATTATTCTCTGTGGTCACTTTTGTTTTTGGTTCAGTTTTTTAGAAGTGTTGTTATGTGTAATAGATATTATTTTGGATTTTGCCTTTTGTTAAAGTTAATCGTTGTGTGAGAGCAGCGGTGGCCCGGTGGTGGCGGCCCCGACTTATGAAAAGTAAGTCGTGGGTTCGAACCCAGACAGGCGCACTTTGTGTAATTTATTTCATCACCGCTGCTCTCAAAACGGTGAAGGAAAACATCGTGAGGAAGCCGGCATGTCTTTGAACCAAAAAATTCGAAGACTTGTAACATCTACCAACCCGCACTGGGTTCGCGTGGTAGATTACAGCCCTCTCTTAGAGAGGAGGCCTGAGACCCTGCAGTGGGAACATCATAGGCTACTGACGAATCGTTGTGTTAAATATAACTATATTTTTTTTTAATGAAGAAGAGGAAGACCAAAAAAAACTAGTTGGATTGTGTGAGAAATAATATGAAAAATGAAGTGAATGATAACTTGACGATTGACGGGTAGAATTAAAAAAAGGGGTGTGCCGACCCCAAAAAACCTGAGACAAAGGCAACTAGATGATGTTAAGGTTAAAATGACTGATTTCTTCAATAGGGTATTATACCTTTCTTTTGGGGGGGGGGGATCATCAAATAACCCCTCCCGCTCTTGGACAGAGCGAAAGGGAGTGTCAGACTTCTACTGTCTAAAACTACCCATGTTCCTTCTTAACCCTTAATGTCGAGGCCGCGGTAACTCTTACAACATTCCCGACGGCCAGGGTATTATACCTAAGGAATGATTAAGTGTAGATGACATTCTTCATTGCAACAGTTATAACTTAAACATAACATTTCTTTATTTTTAGTCTACTTTGACCCATAGATATACTTGTACCATAGTGACACAATTATCATATAACTAGGTGTTGTCAGCGACTTCGCCTGCTACAACTCGAAAATTGTCCCACGGGAAGATAAAGTCGGTATAAAAACTATCCTATGTGTTATCCAGGTTATAAACTATCTGTGTACTAAATTTTATCTAAATCCGTTGAGTAGTTTTTGCGTGAAAGAGTAACAAACACACACTCACACTCACAAACTTTCGCCTTTATAATATTAGTGTGAAGTGTGATACAGTTTGAGTTAGATTTGTGATAGTAATGATGGAAGCGCCAGGGTAGCCCGCGAAATTCTTAAATTTCTTACGGGTTTTGAAATTTGCAGGTCAGGCTGTATCTTGAATAATATAAAATTCGCGTCAGTAACAAATATATGAAATACTAGCGGACGTCACGTGGTCTCACCCGCGTAGTTCCCGTTCCCGTAGGAATACAGGGATAAAAAGTAGCCTATGTCACCCGGGGATAGTGTAGCTTCCCAACGGTGAAAGATTTTTTCAAATAGGTCCAGTAGTTTCGGAGCCTATTCGTTACAAACAAACAAACAAATATTTCCTCTTTTTAGTATTAGTGTAGATAGCTTTATATACTTAGTTATGGTCACTTAAATCATCAACAGAACCCTCAATTAATGACTTTTTCGGTCGCGAATCATAATATTTTATTCAACATAATATAGTCTGACAGTGACACTGACCTGCAAATTGCAGAAAATGTAAGGAAATTGAATCTTCATTGCATTTAGTTCCAGTTTAATTTTAAAAAAATCGGTCTCGAGAAGCTTGATATATTGGAATTCAGAACAAAACGAATTGCCACAAAAACATGAGTTTTACTCAAACTTAAAAAATGCCTCTTAACAATGGCCAAAATGGTCATCTGAAATATTTTTGTCCCCAGTCTCCAGATTTATTGAAACAACAAGATAACTTGGATGGACGATGACATTGTAAAACTGACAATAAAAATTATAATTAATCATTCTTGAATACCGATAACTGGTGAATCGATACATAATGAGCCTCGGGCAGGACTCGAACCTACGCCCCAGTGAGGTAGCAGTCGACAACGCAAAAAAATAAACAGAAATGTATTTTAATGCCTCGATTTTTAAGTAGTTTTTTATATGAAAAATGTAACATACACCATTTTGATTTTAGTCAATGAACAAGCTTAATTAAACTTTTAGATGATTTAATGTCTTATTCCGAGGCATTTAAGATCATTTTGCTTCGTTAATTTTAAGACTTATTGAGTGTTGTTTTTTTCTGTAATAATTTATGCCCGTCTTTGACCGCTGTGGTATCTTCCTGCAGAACGTCATATCTCTCTCGTTTTTGTATGTTGGAAAATCAACTTTAATTTTTGAAACTTAAGTTTAATTTCAGTTGGTATCAAATGAACAGTTATTTTCAAGTGTGCATACATTATAACATGCATACATTGTTGTATAATTTACTGGTCGTATCTAGATTGAATTAAATAATAATAATATGACATTGTTGACGCGTTGTTACAAAAAACTATAATTTTCTTACTGGTTGAACTCATCATCATCTGCCAAGCCTTTTCCTTACTATGTTGGGGTCAGTTTCCAGTCTAACCAGAGGCAGCTGAATACCAGTATGTATTAAACATGGAGCAGCTGACTATCTGACCTCCATCAGGCGTTATGAAATCGGGGAAAAAAGAGGAGAAAAGACGTCACCCTGAGGGACAACTTCAGAAGATTGCCCCTATCAGCGCCAGCTTTATTCAAATTTGCCGACTGCGAGCGACCCCTAAGATATGAATAAAATAGAGCATTCACAAGAGAAGTTATAATTAGAGACGACGAAATACCTAAGAGGATGTCAATATCAACTGAATTAAAAGCACTGCTGAAGTCCAATAAAACCAATAAAGTAAGGAGCCGGTTTTCTATAGTCAATCGGATATCGTCAGTTATTTTAAGTAAGGCTGATTACTGGTTAGGACTAAGCAGTCTATTAGAGTAAAATAATTTTGTTTTTTGTTCTGGAGCATCCCTGAGAAACTTACAGAGATATTGGAGGTCAAATTTAAAGTTTTATTTAAGATTTAATTTACTTTAATTACCTCCACGCTTTGTTTGCTATTCAAAGCATCCATCTACACAATGTTTTGAGTGTGTTATATTAAATTTTATCGTAAAACGTGCTTTTTCACCCCAAAAATAATGTAATTTCTTAAAAATATTTTTTTGCCTATAGTAGCTTTGTGATATCATCCTTCACACAGTCCAACCACCGTTTTTTTGGTCTACTCCTATCCTAACTTACCTATCTACTTATAATAATAAATATATTTTCGCTCCAGGCGTTAGGATATCCTACGATCCTATCAAACATGATTCTTAACCAAAAAACAAGTCTGACGCATACATTCTTTCCAGCTAATAAATTGTTAAAGTTTCTAATGTTTAAAAAAACACCCATGAAGGTTATATTGTGAATAAAAATCATAATTATACGTTATAACATACATTTATCGTATTAATCTATCGGTTACGTACGGAGGTATTAAATGGAGCCTCTTTTGGCTTCCGACGCCACTTTTTAAAAAGGTTTTTTTTTCATATTTTATGTGCCGAAGATTCTTTAAGATTGATATGGTTTGAGAAGACGGGGTATGGTTTCTATGAGAATCTACTAACTGATTAAAATGCCAGAATAACTTACTCTGATATTTCTCAAAGCTTATGGCTTATGGCGCTGAATCTTTTCTGTGTCATCATTAGGTATAAGCTTTTTAGTTTACTTTTTTCGGAAAAATAGTTGTTTTCGTTCCTTCAACTAGGTTTCAGCCAGTTTATTGCATCAATAAAAGCCATGTCCCATAAAGAGGCCGAGTATATTGCCATCAAACGGGCACAATGCAGACTCCGTGGTTGTTACCGACAAATTCCTGACGGAAAATTCCAAGTGGCTAAATTTGAGAGTTCTATTAGATACTCCTATAACTGACTCATTGGCCATCACAAGCGTGTTGTTTTGTTATATTTTAAATACCCGCGGGAAAATACGACATCGTCTATTCCCAGCTTAAGATCACAGTGTCAACAATAAATTACTTAAAACATAATAAATCAATCAATATGTCAACGCCATTTTAATTCCTATGATTTTTTTCAACAAATTATTGAATTAAAACGCAATTTCCGTTTTATCACGAGCATTTATTGAACAGCGTCGCTAAAAACATTATTTATGTATACGGTAGCACCGAATGTAATTACAAATTTTGTAAATTATTATAATCTTAGTTTAAAGAAAATAACGTACAGACCTACCTTACTAAGTACTGGAGTTGGTAGTGGTAGGAAAAAAAATTACATCCAGAACATACTAAATCAAGAAATTACTTTTATTTATCACTGTTGCTTCACCCGCTACAACTCGAAAATTATCCCACGGAAAGATTAAACAGGGATAAAAACTATCCTATGTGTTAATTATAAACTATCTATGTACCAAATTTTTATCTAAATTCGTACATTAGTTTTTAAAAGTAAAAAACATATACACACAAACTTTCGCCTTTATAATATTACCGCCACCAGTAAGTAAAGATTTTGAGAGTTTTGTCAAACAAGAAGTATGTCAAACATTTACTAAGTATCGGCCTAAGTAATCATTAAATATCTCTGAGTACCGCAGTAAGTGTGATAGTGTGATATTCATTATCCATACATTGTCATTAAAGCTAGCCCATATTATTGTCGCGTTGGCAAAGGCCTATCTCCATTCCTCTCAACGGTCACGATTCTGTGCAATTTCTTTCCTACATACGGTTCGTCCCGTCATCTCCATCGTGGTCTGCTGCGACCACGTGTCACTACTTCAAGGCACCAGACCTGCAAGGCTATTGTGTATCTTTTTAATGTCAGTGGCTATCATATTGTCTAGGATTAACTGTCAAATTGGTTATGGTTTAGTGCAAAATAGAACCATTTGACAGTTAATTCATGGACACTTTAGGATAGCAACTGTCATTTAAAATATACGCAATAGCCATGCAGAGCTTTGCCCACATTTTCTATATATTTTCAAACAAAAACATAAATATTTTGGAACTACAGGGCAGGAATATAATGATGATCATAGCTTTCTACCTATATTTCATACTTACTTCAATTTCGCGGGTAATTTTTAGGAATAAAATAAGTAGTTATTCTAAAGGAATACATCCCTACGATTTTTTGTAGTGCATCAGTAAAACAAATTGAAATAATACAGTTTGACTTGTTGCATCAGTTGCAAGGCATTATGGTATTTCAAATACAGAATCTAAGTGCAGCATACTTGTAGACTTTTTTTTCGAATACATTAGGGATGTTTACTGACTAAAAAAATTATAATTATATTTAGTCCGTCTCTTAGATTATCGAAAAACATTGGATACGTATTTTTTGTTTTATCAAATCAATAAAAATTGACGAAGATTAAACGCGTCAAATATTTGAGTGGGGGTTTGTGACGTCACTCACCGGTAAAAATGTCATACCAATGTCTTAGAATATGACGTCACACGAGTTTTCAAAGCACTGTATCGTTTTCATTGTTTGTTTACGTAAAAAAGAAAAAATACGTGTCCAAAATTTTTGGAAATATATCTGACGGACTAATTAGACTTTTTTTGATGAGACTATTGATGAGAGAAATTCAATTGCCTTACCAGGACTGCTAATCTCCTAAAAGCAATGTTATACCTGTCACGTAATTTATATATGCCTGAAAAATACGATGCGAAACGAACGGGACCGGTCAATGTGGCAACTCTTGGGGAAGGCCTATGTCAAACAGTGGACGTTTTTACTGAAATGATCATGATGGTAAACACAATTTACTATTTCCACAAAAAAAAAATATAAATCATACTTTTCTGCTATCCATACTCCGCCGACAGCCCGCGGCCATTTTGAGAACGTTATCTTTTTAAATAAAATAAAAAACTGCCTACCTTCGTCGGTCTGTTTAGAGTCCAGAATTTTTATTTCATCTATTTTTTACACGAAAATCTTATTTTAAAAGAACATTAAAAAGTCGTATACAAGTCACGGTTTTTTAGAATCGAGTTCCTGTAATTTTACTTTTACGGTACCTATTTTTCTATATCCTGTTGCAAAGGCTGAATGAAATTTGCATTTTCATTGATCGGACATAATTTTGTGAACATGTGATGCGGAGGGAGGAATGAGGAAAGTTTTGAGTATAGAAAGAAAAAGAAAGAAGAAAGTAAGAAAGAAAATGCATTTATTTGGCACATGCCACATGTACACACAGTGTAAAATGCATTTATTTGGCACATGCCACATGTACACACAGTGTAAAATGCATTTATTTGGCACATGCCACATGTACACACAGTGTAAAATAGAATAAAGAAAAATAAAGGCGTAAACAAAACGTGCCACTGAACCAAAAAGGTCCAATTCAGCAAAATCAACTAGTGCACGACGCTGGTTTTCAACTGAACCTGACTTAGAGTGAAATGAAAATGAATGATTAAAAATTAGTGAAATGAATGTTGGCTATACAGGGTGTAAAGTAACCCTTCACACATACGTCAACCAAGAACTAAGTACCTCTACGCAAATATTTTTCGTGGGAAACGAATTTTTATTATTTCTCTGGGACTTCGTCGAGCTTCATTGTCTCAGCGCTTTTCTTGTGGTCGCCACTGTTGATTCTGGCTTTCAGGAGTTACAGTGGTTTGGGAATAGTGGTCGGGCTTGTCCCAAATAAAATTAAAATCAACAACAGCTCGAACACGATTGACATTAAGTTTTTTGGTAACTCCTAATAATGCAATCGATGTTTAACTTTTCATTCATTGACCGCTTCTCTATTCTTAAACGTGTGGTTGCCATGGGCCTCTGACTTGGTTTTGCATGCCGTCGCAAAATTTTGGCAGCATGATTTCCTCATAATGTTTTCTTCAACGAAAAAAGTGATACTAATTTTACTATACGTCCGGAAAATTCAGAGTCTCAATAATACGTACCTATTACACTCTTTATTTTCGTAAGTTTTACATTAATCAAAAGTCATGTGTTTTTTTACTGGTAAATCAGCACCTTTTGAACGAAACTTTTGACAAGAGACTGCCCCCTAAACGCACACCCATTGCCACTTACTAATGTTTTAGCTGGTAAGAAGAAGTGCCGAAACAACCTCCCCAGCAGATCCTCAGATTTTGCGGTCATCATCGTTCAACACAGCCTCATATGTCCCCTAATTTGTGATATTGTGGTAGTAAACAAAGCATCAGTTACTACCCAAATTCCTGAATGTCAACCAAAGATCGACCATGTGTCACGATTCTTAGAATACTTCTACATCGCCCGCAGCTCTGAAACTCACATAATTTAATGATATGCATGCAGTCAATCACATCACGTCCGTGTGATATCAGCTGACGGATCACATATTGACAAGGTGGACGCAAGAGCGAAGTTACATGGATTCTTTGATAGTAGAAATGTTGACCCTGCGAATAGCAGTGACAGCTAAGTGTAGTGACCACCGGACTGCCAAGTCATATGTCACTAATTCGAATTGAAGACCTCTGATTTTGAAGAAACCTGTGACGAAGAAGATGTTTCGCCAATTTCAAGCAACTTGGCAAAAGGGGAAGGAGAAAAAGAGGAATTAGACACAGTTACAGAGTATTCTCAGAACCAGTATTATTGAGTTTTTCAGACCATCTCAGTATCGTCTCAAGTACATAAGTCAGTTGCCTGAAAAACGCTTACTACGTATTTAGCACATCATTTTAAACTCCCGTACATCGAATTTTTAATTGGTATTTTTTTTTCCATCAGTTGATCCATACATTTTACAGTGTAGGAATAGTGTAACGTGTGTGTGTGCGTGTGTTTAGTGTAGTGTACTTTCGTAAGAAACAACAATAAGGTATTTCACAAAAAAAAACTAATTAATCCGTCTGTTAGATTATCGAAAAATATTGGATACGTGTTTTTTTGTTTATCAAATTATTAAAAATTTACGAAAATAAAACGTGTCAAAGATCATGAGTGGGAGCTTATGACGTTACTATTTGGGTAAAGAAGTACTAACCTTGTGACGTCACACGACTTGACGCGACTTTCCGAAGCACTGTATCGTCTTCATCTTTTGTTTAATTGATAAAAGAAAAAATACGTGTCCATTATTTTTGAAAATCTATCTGACGGACTAATTCGATTTTCTTGGTGAAATACCCTATTAAAAATTTATCTTATTCTTCTTTGCTTTAGAACTACAATACTCAACATAGTTACTCCCATGAAAACCTCAATAGCATAACATTTGCCTTCATCTTCAAATTACGACTTATCGACTAAATAAGCCGCCGCCAATTTTGCCGTCACCTCTACATCAAGTCGTGAAGGCAAAGGATCAGACGCTTCGGGCAGTAAATCAAACCCATCGTCCCTCGATTATAAAACATGCATTAATACGGAAAATAAAACTTGGGGGTAACGATGCATCAATTAAAATATTAATTGGGAAAACTGTGGAGAGGTTGTTGGAACTATAATTTTTTGGACCATTAATTAGTTGCTTCTGGCTTAATAATAACAGATGCTCGGGTCGGTCTTCAGGTCAAGCCACGTTTACCTAAGTTAGTCCATAACATGCCATGTTTTCTCCGTGGCTTAGAAAGTAGTAAGATATTTTTGAAAATTAACATGAAATAATCGCTGTTTTATTCTGTTGCAGGTTGGGGAACAATTAGAAAGGACAGTGGTCCTTTATATCTGGGCCCCGAGTCTGCTATTCAATAGTGTCAGAATGGTCTATCATTGATCTCATAATTGTTGATTTTGACAACACCATCATCATCATCAGCCTATAATGTTCCCACTGCAGGGACTCAGGCCTCCTCTCTAGGAGAGGGATGGGCTATAATCCACCACGCGGGCCCAGTGCGGGTTGGTAGATGTCACATGTCTTTGAATTTTTTGATTCTAAGACATCGACGACGTTTCCTCACGATGTTTTCCTTCACCGTTTTGAGAGCAGCGGTGATGAAATAAATTACACAAAGTAATGCGCCTGCCAGGATTCGAACCCACGACTTACTGTTCGTAAGTCGGGGCCGACACCACTGGGCCACCGCTGCTCACACTGGGCCACCGCTGCTCACAACACCAAACTTGTCAAAATCAAAAATTAAGAGATCAGTGATAGATCATTCTGACACTATTGAATAGCAGACTCGAGGCCCTGGTGTGAAAGGCTTTCCTTTTTTGAACACCGAACTATTAAAAAATCAATAAACTCACTAAAATAAAAAGAAATTTTATTTTTTATTCCATTCCTGTAACTGAAAACAGTCTTCATTTTCTAAAATATCCATGAAACAAAAATACGGAAAGAATAGTTTGTTTTCTATAACAAACGAAAACAGTCTTAAATTTTTTCAGACTTTAGCATCAAAAACCTTTGACCACCCAAAATTTTCTTTGCCAGCAACATTTAACCACCCAAAAAATTTACACCAAACACAGCTCCACCGCTCCGCACTTCCAATCGATCATCTATCAATCAAGTGCCTCTAATAAATCTGAGGATTGGAAACCTACTCTATTATTACACCCAATAATGCAACAACATAGTAATTAAACGTACCATACACTATTTGATCCTAATCCCGATAGCTTGGTTTTTTGTCAGTTTTTGAAGAACAGAAATGCCGTTTTTCTTTGTGTCTATATGGCTAGTAGGTCATGGTGTCAAAATTCGTTTTTGTTAAGCTTTTTAAAAATCATTTTGCAAAGTTACTGCGTTGTATGAAAGGGGTTCCTTACGTTACTTCGAAACTCTATTCTGCGAAAATTGAAGAAGATGTTATTGTGTCGGCTAAATATTTTCGAAGTAACGTTACATAGAACAAACAAACTTTGGTGAAACAAAAGTTGGTCGGTTTTCGGTGTAAAGAAACATCGAACAAAAAAGACGTAGGTAGACCAAACATAACGTCGCAGTATCAAGGCTTCGATGTATAGTTTTCGGTGAAACAATTTTCGCAGACTAGTGTTTCGAAGTAACATACTGAACCATCTATGTTGAAGTTGGCTTCCAGTTTAACAGGATGCAGCTAAATATCGGTATTTTACATGGAGCCATTGCCTATCTGAATTCCACAACCCAGTGGCGTCTAAAATGGCCACTATAGCATAATATGAATTGCGCTAGATACGTAAAATGGGCTTTGTATTCTAGTAACTGCCATTTAAGAAAATCACACTAATATTATAAAGGCGAAAGTTTGTGAGTGTGTGAGTGTGTATGTTTGTTACTTCTTCACGCAAAAACTACTGCACGGATTTGGATGAAATTTGGTACTCAGATAGTTTCTAACCTGGATTAACAAATAGTTTTTATCCCGATTTAACATTCCCGTGGGTTGTAGCGGGTGAAGCCGCTGGCAACAGCTAGTAGATCATAATAGAATCTAATATGATTTGGGTATACATATTGATAAAATGGTCACAGAGGCTGTTACTATTAGGACAGATCCATATTTTACGCTTTCAATGCAATTCATATTATGATCTGCTAAAGTGGCCATTTTAAACCCTACTGGTTAGTACGATACCCTCTGATAAAACTGATTGTCAGACTTTCGGGTCAGTGTAACGACTGTCAGAAATCTACAAATGACACTCCGGAGAAGTGGTTTAAAAAGATTGAGTTCAAATTTTTAGTTTTATTCCCAAATTTTAAAAGTTACGTCTGGATTCTGGTATAAGAAAAGCGGTCTGAAAGTTTTCTACGTATGTCGTGTATCGTAAAAATAACTAAACATAGCGAGATATCCTTCACTTAAGAGAAGTAGGTATTCTTATTCTAAAAATAAGTCTGTTTATTTTTCTAGACACACGTATTTCTAAGATATTTTATTATTGCGTTGAATACATTTTTTTTTCTCGATGCAGTTTTTCCTTGATAGATAGAATATTGTATTAAACAGGTATGTGTTGTGTATGCTAGTAAATGATAGCGTGATGGTTGACAGAAAAAATGTAATAAAAAAACGTGTTGTACCAACCCCAACTAACATGGAACATGGTCAGGAAGATGGGGATGCTATAACTACCTTCATAAGGGGTCATACAAAGGGCTGTGGGATGTTTTAAGAGATACCGCGGCCTCGACATCAAGGGCTAAGAAGGAACATGGGTGGTTTTAGTCAGTAGAAGTCTGACACTCCCTTTCGCTCTGCCCAAGAGCGGAAGGTGTTATTCGATGATTTTCAACCCGCCAAAAAATTACAAAAAAGGGGTCATACAAATATGTTTAGGTACATGTACAGTCACGAGCACCAATATGTATACACTTGGTAAAGTTAGAACGCGAATTTCTTCTGAAAAATCTATATATAAAGTTGCAACTTTGAGTTAAGACCTACTCTAAAATAAAATGGGTTTCAAATATTTAGTTTCGTAACGTACGTGAAAATCAAATCAATACAGTGGCGAAAATTACTTTTAAACATTTTTAAGTGTATACATATTGGTGCCGCTGAATGTACACAGAATATTTTTTGGTGGGGGGGGGAATCATCAAATAACCCCTCCCGCTCTGGCAGAACGAAAGGGAGTATCAGACTTCTACCACCCATATTCCTTCTTAGCCCTTTGTGTCGAGGCTGCGGTACCTCTTTAGAATCAATCAATCAAAAGTCATTGTATTCAAATTAGGCTGATAGTCAGCACTTTCCGAACGTCAAACTTTACCATATTTCACTTATTCACAAGAGACAGTCCCCCAAAACGCCCACCCTTCGGCACTTCCTAGTGTTTTAGCTGGAAAGAAGAATTAGCGGAACAAACTTCCCAAAAACAGCAGAATAACCCGCAGCCGCCCACAGAAACCTTAGGCTAACCTTAACATCAGTGACAATCTAGTGGTGTCACTGCCAAGTCATAGGTTCGAAACTTTGAACCCTAGACAGACACCTCTGATTTCTCAGAGTCATGTGCTTATTGTATGATTACCACTTAGTTCGGTGATGGAAAACATCGTGAGGAGACCAGCTTGGTTGAAAGATATTTCTAGACGGCACGTAAAATCAAGTTAGAGGCCGATGAACGACATAAAATAGGTACTCTGATTAGGTTCGGTTAGTAGGTACTGACCACACGGTAAATAAAGTTAAAGAAAAACTTTAGTTACTAACCTAGGTATCTAGTTCTAACAGTACATACGAAGCCTCAACAAATAAATTTCCCTACGTATACATAAATACAAATATTAACATAAAATATCTCAGAGTTAAAAAGAGTGAGGCAATTCAAATAAAAGAAAAGCAACTGTGGACCGCCGAGGGACGTAATTGATGCCAAACACGCAATGCTAACACGCAAGGCGTATCTTCAAGGTAGGTAGGTAACTATGGGGCAAGCAGGTAGGTAGGAATCGAGGTGTTTAGCTGTAGGTACATAGGTACGGCCGGTGCAGGTAATATTGTAATGAATATTGAAGATAGTGTTTTGAAATCGAAGATAATTCTTTAAGTAACCAAAGTCACAGGAGGAATTATACATGTAACTAAAACAGTGGCTTACGGGCGAAAATAGGCACACCAGGGGTGCTTGAAGTAACCGGCCGTCGTAACCAAGGCAGGCCCTAGAAACGCTGGCGTGACGATCTAGGCTCGTTCTTAACGGATTGGCCGGAGAAGGCAAATTGTAAACAACTTGTAAAATCATAGGACAGGCCTTTGCCCACCATGAAATGATTATAGAGGCCGGTGTTGCATCCTGCATCCGGCAAGGATCTTTTTCGCCAAATTAAAACTAAATATTTTGCATAACTTGTAACGTCATGAATATTCGCAAAACTCAAACTCGAATTTCAGTTTTGCGTTATTAAGAACATTACAGCATTTTTGAATATCAGAAGAACAAAGATATTGAAAAGGCATAATTAAGAATCAAACGAACTTACCTAGTGCTGTTTGATTCCAATTATGCGAGGGTCTCGTCCGAAGACCATTTATTACTTGCAGCATTACGAAGTTGTGGTGCTGTCTCGGTCACACTTCAGATCCAAGTTATAAAAATACTAAACCCATCTCTCTCACTCTGATGCACCCGCGCATGCGGCTGGCGGCGGCTGACCGGGAACGAGCCTGCAACTTGTCATTACTTTCAGAGAAACCCTGTAACACCCTGTCTCAGTAATTTGTATTTTACTTTTTCACGACAACGGGTTAGCTATTGGGATGGGCGGGATCCTAATGGTCTTCGGACGAGACCCTCGCATAATTGGAATCAAACAGCACTAGGTAAGTTCGTTTGATTCTTAATTATACTTCAGGTCTCGTCCGAAGACCATTTATTACTTGCAGATGTTTAGAGAAAGTAACGTCATATTCCTGACAGAAAAGGAAAATACATAGACATTGTACGTAATTGATATAATTAGAATTATCATTTCACAAAAATAAATTAAATGGGTACCTGTTACCTTAATACATAAATATGTAACAAATAATTATTTTAAATAATAACAATATTTAACAAAAGTATCCATGCCTCGTCATGATACATTTATCTCTATCTTAACAGAATTGTTAATACAATAAGTGTACCTGATTAAGGACTGTACCTAACTAATCAATATTAAATATAACTTCAGCAAAATCATTGTTAACTGAATTATGAATTTCCCTGTTATAATATTTTGAGAATACATTTGAGGTATTAGACCAACCTGCGGCCTTTCGAACCACTTCCAGGTTAACGCCCAACCGATGAGCGGCTGATGTCGAAGCATGGCGGGTGCTGTGCGCTCCAAACACCGATATGTCGATACCACTATCTGCTAAAACTTTCTTCACCCAGTGGCTAAGAGTTTGTGAACCAACCTTTTTATGAGGTTTTCTCAGGCTTATGAACAGGTTATCGTCAGCATTGTCACGGCGCAGTGTTAAAGTTTTTTGAATATACGCTTGCAATACTGTCGCAGGACATATCGATGGATTTTCGCGAATGAAAGGTAGCCTGATTAGTGGCTGAAGGGCCCCAGGTCTCGATGTTTTAATAAGATCAGGTATTTTAATTAGAATCGTATCATTTGTCATACAAATATTTGTATGCTTTATCAAACTTAACGTCTGCATTCTCTGTGCAGAGGCTAATGCGAGTAAAGATATTGTTTTATATGATAAATTTTCTAGCGTAATATCAGTGTAGGGATAAAAATTTGATACATAACTTAACACAACATTAGGGTCCCAAGTGACAGCGTATTTGGGTTGTGGTGGTTATAACCTATACACACCTCTTAAAAATCTATGAATGCTATCATCTAATGTTACTTTTGACCCTAAAATAGTAGATAAAGCAGAACGATATGTATTTAAAGTACTATAACCAGCTCCTTCTTCGAATTTTATGGTTAAAAAAGAAATCACTTGAGAACTTGAAGCATTGAAAACATCAAAGCTGTTATTTTCACAATAAGCCCACCATGATTTAAGGGATGAACTATACTGATTGAGAGTTTTTTCCGCAAAAGACGCCATGAAAATACTTAACGATGCCTCTGGAATACCTCGAGTTAACATCGCTTGCCTGATAATCTCGCCGCCACCAGGACAAGGTCTGCATGAAGCGGGTGACAAGTTCTGAAAGGTGAGTGTAACAAATATTTATCAGGTCCAAAGTATATTTTATTAGAGACTATAAGCTTAGTCCATAGCGGGTACCAAGGCTGTGATCGCCAGAGAGGTACTACTAAAATACCCTCAGCTTTTTCTGCAATGATCTTTTGTAAAATTTTGGTTATCATACTAAAAGGGGGAAAAGCATAAAAATATAGATGTCCCCAGTTAAATGTAAATGCGTCTACTATTTCAGAAAAAGGATCAAGTTTCCATGATGCATATCTTGAACATTTATTGTTTTGGGAGCTTGCAAAAAGATCAAAGTCTGGTTTGCCAAGGCTATTGGTTATTTCTGTAAAAGCATATTCTGCAAGTTCCCATTCTGTATCTATTATTATTTTTCGAGATTCTCGATCAGCAATGACATTGTCAGAAGATTTAATATATGATGCAAATATGTTAATATTTCTTAACTCACACCATTGCCAAATAGTACGGGCTAAATCGTTTAAATGTGTGTGTTGTATTCCGCCCATGCGATTTATGTAACAGATCGCGGTGGTGTTATCTACCCTTAATAGCACGTTGCTATCACGAAGTTCAGAAGCAAAAATTTTTAGTCCGTAAAATGCGGCTTTTAATTCTAAAGTATTGATATGCAAGGTAAGTTCTGATTGCGTCCAGTTACCGTGTGAGCTTTGTTTGTCACAGGCTACGCCCCAACCTGTAGTTGATGCATCGCTGTATATTTCAATACAGTAATTACTAGAAAAAATGGGACTCTTTGAACGTAGAATATTATATTTCCACCATTCTAAATCTTGTTTCAACGAGCTCTCTACAATCATTTTCTTATTATAGTTATCAGAGTTTCCCAAGGCTAAAAATTTTTGTCTTTCGAATAGCTTTGTGTACATCCACCCATATCTAACGGCAGGACATGCCGATGTCAATAGACCGATAAATTCGGCAAAGTATCTTATGGTACATCTTTTAAGCATTAAAAACTCTGTACATTTTTGAAGAATGCGCTGTTTTTTCTCTTCAGGAAGGTAGATAGTCATATCGTTAGTATTAAAAATAAAGCCTAAAAATTTACATTCTTTTTGCGGTGTTAATTGGCTTTTACTGAAATTTATAACAAAACCTAGAGATTGTAAGACATCCATTGTCTTACTGACGTTGCTAACGCATTCGTTGTATGTTTGACCTATTAAAAGAAAGTCGTCTAGGTAATTGACTGAAATAAGACCTTGTGAACGTAAATACTGTAAAACAGGTTTCATCAGTTTAGTAAACACAAAAGGCGCCGTACATAGGCCAAAGCACAAAACATTAAATTCATAAATTTGCGACTTCCACTCGAAACGTAGCTTTTTTCTATGCTGTTTATCAATAGAGATCAAAAAATAGGCGTCCTTTAAATCCAACGTAGACATAAAATTATTTTGATTTAGTAATTTTAACGCGGTTCTAAAATCTTCCATTTTAAAATGTTCTAGTTGAATAAATTTATTTAAATGTTTTAGGTTCAAAATAAATCGATGCTGGCCATTAGGCTTGGGTACCGTGAAGATGGGAGATAAAAATTGACCCTCACAGGGTTCACAAATTGATATAAAATCCGACTGCAGTAAACTTTCTATACATTGATCGATTATTTTTATTTCAGGTATTGATTTAGCTGAATTTCGAAAAGAAGATATTTGTAAAGGCTCGCTTTTGAAAGGTATACTGTACCCTTGAACCCAGGACAATACTACAGGATCATCAGTTATGGTGCACCATTGGTCATAAAAGTATTGCAGCCTGCCTGCGATAGGTACCTGCAGTGATGAAGTCAGCGTCTCGATGGCCTCTGGCGCGTCGCGTGGCTCCGGCGATACGTGTCTCGACGATGATCCCGCGGTGTTGCTGTCGGTTTCCGGGCACTGGGGTACTGACGCGGCTCGCCGACTGCTGGTCGCGACATCCCCCTCGAGTTTAAAGCACCTCTATGAGGTTTCCTTGTAGATGGCGGAGGCTTGTATGTGGCGCGCTGTACCGCGCTATATTTCATCTCCGCTCCCGACTGGGATATAGCTTTCGATGATTTGAGATGCTCCGCAAGGTTAGCGCCAAATAAAGTTTCATCGAGGTTTGTATTCTTCACAACATCTTGAGTCTTTTTGTTGAGACTGTTTATTATGGCATATCGCCTTGACTGTGACTCACGATAGTGGCTGTCACAGAGTAGTCGTCCAGCGTCGCTCAAGGGCTTTATGATTTTTTGTGCGTGCGGTAGCGCGTCCTTGGATGACAAGGCCCAGTTCAGTGCTGTTCCAATGGCGGCTAAACAGCTAGATAGCTGATTTTGCTTGCTTTGATTGAAGATATCTTTTTTAACATTTAACGGTGATAATGCCGCCTCGATTTCTAAATTGAGTTTTGGCGCCTTCATATTGGCACAATTCTCGGCTGGTAAATAGTTTTTCAAGAGGTCTGACCTTATTTCTTTGGGCAAACCGTTCGTTAAAGTATGTGACCAACGGGCAGCAATATCTGTGTGTAAATCCTCACCATGTTCTTTCTGAACTGAAGGATCTTCGCCTAATATCATTAGGATTTCCGGGTCCAGAACCTCTTCAGGTTTATCCTGAACAGCTGGTATAGGCGTTGGTTCCAATACTGGTCCCTCAGTTTCGATGACCTCACCCTCTTCCTGAAGTACATTTTCTTCTGTATGGACATAAAAATGTAGTAGAAAAAAAAAAAAAAAAAAAAAAAAAATATAGGTACCTATTAATACTTCAAAATTTCTCTACATTATTTACACGGAGATAGGTTCAGACCATCAGATTATGTTGAAGTTTTTTAAACCATTGTTTAGGTCTGATTATTGCTTAGTACCCACGGGTATACACAACACACTTCACGTGGAAACATAGTATCGTATGTGCCTAGCTGCCTAGGTAGATACGTTCTCTCGACACGATATATAAAACATGCGAGAATATTATTCTGTATTAGTTTATATTCCGGTTATGGCAGGTACTCAACGCGATATACGCGGAGTTTACATGAAGAAGCATGTTATGTTTGTGTAGGTAGGTAGGCACGCTCGTCACGATATACGTGCGATGGTATTGATCGATAGAAATATTGATCATTTATACCTAAAATAAACCCTCAACGCGATATACGCGGAGGACTTCAAGGAAGGTACGATTATTTGTATCCTAAAAAACTTTATCAACACGATTTACGTGAAGAAAATAATACGTACTCTCAACAAGATATACAAGTGAGACCTTGGTAGCATCCGTTTTTCAACATTGACAAAATATCAAACTCCGTCGAACATTTTTTACCATGTGGGTAGGTATGAGAATTTTTTGCTTGAAATTACATGCATCTCTCAATCTTCATTAAAACAATACTGGGCTTACATACCTTGTACTTCCCGAGATTCTTCGTTACATTCATCATCATAGTTAATCTCGCGATACGAGGGACCTTCGCGGCCCTCAAAATCTGATGATGACGAGCTACTCGAGCACGGTCTTTTGCACTTTTGAAGCTTACGTTCGAGTCTTTTCATTTTCTTTTTGATACTTCTGTATTCGTCATCATCTAGATGTGAACGCTTACGCTTTCCCATTGCAATTTCACTAAAAACACCTTTTTTGGCGAAAATTAAAAACTTTTTGTGTGACCTAGATAACACAAAAACACGTAATGACAAGTTGCAGGCTCGTTCCCGGTCAGCCGCCGCCAGCCGCATGCGCGGGTGCATCAGAGTGAGAGAGATGGGTTTAGTATTTTTATAACTTGGATCTGAAGTGTGACCGAGACAGCACCACAACTTCGTAATGCTGCAAGTAATAAATGGTCTTCGGACGAGACCTGAAGTATAATAACTCGTTAGCACACGAGTTGCCTATTCAAAATCGTAGATGTCTATGGAAAAAATTAGGCAATAAACTCCATGTCTACTCTTTGAAATCAAAAAAGGCGGCGCCAGAATCGAATACTTTTCTTGAGATTACAATAGGATATTCTGATTACGGGATACTACTGCACCTGGTCATCTGCCAAGCTTTTCCCGTACTATGTCGGGGTCGAGTTCCCGTCGTACTAGCAGCTGAATATAGTATTACTTAGTATTAACCCACCTATATTTTCGCAAAAGGAGGGTTTATTTTAAAAAAATCATCAAATGATCCCGCTCTGGGCGGAACAGAAGGGACAGACTTACTGAATAAAACCCATTCGTGGTCCTTTTAATGCCCTTTGCGTTCCAGGGCCGCGGTAACTCTTTCGAACTAATTCCACAACCCTAGTCGGCGGCACTGGCCCTAGTGGGTTCCGTCTACTATTCTGACATTTCTACCTGTCCACCTGTCTAAGTTATCTAACCTCCAAAACCAGTACTAATGAACTCTTACAAGATACTCCAGTGAAGATGATAAGGCCTTTACTTTAATCATACAACCTGTGCAATTTACTACAAGCAATTTATTCGCTAACATTGAAATCTTGTTACAGTGGCGCTGCTAACGCCATCTGTTATCGAATAGCGGAAGCTTGATGCGTTTTACCATGATAATTTTTAATGTTTTTTTTATGAATATTATTGTGAATAATTAAAAGTTATTAAAAAAAAATAGGTAATAGTAATTTTTTAAAAGAAAATTTAATACGAGTGTCTTAGTTAAGTACTCTTTTCTGACAGAGATGAGAAGAGACTGCCTGGTCGGTCTATAGTCTTGGGATCAATGGGGTCAGGTAAAGTGTTATTGAGTTTTGTCATCGGAAATTTTTAGTAGCAACCAGAACCACGAAGAATGGAGTTGTGCCCGGTTGATGTTAATAAACTCGCCTTCTGTTACATGGGACCTAAGACAATTACTTAACAATTACAATTTGACATTTTATTCAGATTTTTCTTTATATACACAATGACCTTATTTACTTTTTCAAGATTATTTCTTTTTTATGATCTTATTTTTTTGATAAATATTTACCTTGTTAAATATTTTTATTTTGTTTTTTAATTAGTTTTGTGTATTTTGACATTTAATCATCATTAGCCTATAATGTTCCCACTGCAAGGACCCAGGCCTCCTCTCTAGGAGAGGGATGGGCTATAATCTCACGCGGGCCCAGTGCGGGTTGGTAGATGTCACATGTCTTTGAATATTTTGATTCTAAGACATGCCGGTTTCCTGTTTTGAGAGCAGCAGTGATGAAATAAATTACACAAAGTAATGCGCCTGCCTGGATTCGAACCTACGACCTACTGTTCGTAAGTCGGGGCCATCATCACCACTGGGCCACCGATGCTCTACATGAATAACAAGACATTATTATTTATTCTGATTAAAGTGTGCCTTTCTTTAGTTTTAACGATTGTCTGGCAGTTTGAATTGAAAATGTCCTTTCATTGATATTGTTCGTCGTGACGTTGAGCTTCTTGAGTTACAAGTCGAGCTCCACGATAACTGACAAAAGCTTTCACTGACTGTGGGTGTAATAATGGCGTGATGTTATGTTATAAAGCGTGTAAAAGTACCCTTAACGCAAACGGAAGGCACTTGTTCTCCCCACCACTGCGATCATTTTTTGGTTCTAGACTATACCTGGGAACCCCCTAGTTACGGAGATATTGGGGTCAAAGTTCCAAATGTTGCTGTTTTTGTAAATACTAGTTTTTCAGGTTAAAACTTTACTTAAATTAGGTACCTCTATGACCCGTTTACTATTCAAAGCACCCACTAACACAATGTTTTAATATTGCTACATTGAGTTTTACCGCAAAATGTGATTTTTTACCCCAAAAAAAAATCGTTTCCCAGCAAACATTTTTGCGTAGGGGTACTTACTTTGATGTCCAGAATGCTTGGTTGACGTATTGTGAAGGGTTAATTTACACTCTGTATATAAGATCCCATTAAAATAGGTGGACAAATTTTAACACAGCGTTCAGTCCGTCTAACCAAAGATATCTAAACAAAAAGAAACACTAAATGTAGCGATTTGTTTTTACTTAAAATAACAGCCTACCACAATGTTGTCTTGTTTGACCCTAAGGTTGACTGGTAGAGAATGCCTAGTGGCATTAAGTCCGCCTATGTATCACTATTGTGCATAAAGTTTAAATAAATTGCCGACACTGTATAACAAACTCATCCTTTATGAGTAGGTACTTAAATGCGTTGTTCTTATTTTATTTTTTAACCATCGTCTATATTTTGGGGTCTGAATGATTTCTAAAATTTTGTCCATCTATTTTATTGTTACCTTATATAAAGAGATTCACTGCTCTCGTTTACTGCTTAAGGCTGTGAAACATTTCAGACTATTAAGTTCAGGTTTCAAACCTTTTCATAAAATGCGTTAAACAGGTATTATTAATTTCAAAATCGACACTACGTTTCAGGCCTCATGTGCGAGTAGTTGAGTTACCTACAAGGTACAACCTGACCTTTCTAAAGAACATCTACAATAAGGTCAGACACTATCATGCCTTTGAAAAGGTCAAAATCCCATGGCGGAATAAACAAAAATAAATCTTACCATTTTATTCAAGAAAGTCAAAATGTTTCCAAAATCTAATTTCAAATTATTATTTTGTTAATTTAAAATGCGCTTGATCACGCCTCATGGAAAACGACAGATGAGGTCTATGATGGAACAAGCTTACCTAGAAGATGCATTCTCACTCTTGTTTTGAAGGCAGACTGACTAAATGTGGGTTAGTCCGATCAATCGGACTACGTGAACTTTTTTTTCCAGTTGGTTCGATTTTAGAATCTTGCCAGTCGAACTACTAAATCTTAGGTCCGCGTGGTCCGACTTTGATGATCGAGAATGACAAATGCCCGCAGAGAGTTCAACACTTTTAAATTAGTGTGTGTGATGTTGACTTGCTGTGCACGCGTTGGTGCAAACTGTAAGTGTAGCAAGTACCTGTTTAAATAAATAAATCTATGTTTGTTTGACCCTACGGAAAAATCAAGCATGATGTTAATACCCGTAGTATGATTTTTTGATCTGTATCTAACATGTTTTTATGTTTTTCGAATATCTCATTGCCCGTTGGCTGTGGGCATAGTAAATGTTGAAGAGACGCACTGAGTGCTATGGTAACCTGCTTGCCGCAGTCACGACGTGCAAGCTGTTCAATTTTTCTTCCTTTACCTTCTTTTTGACTAATATATTTTGACGTTAGGTATGTACACATCGCCGCCGCCGTGTCGATGGCGCGTTCGTGTTCCACGCGCGCTTCAAAGAGATGTCAGCAACATGGGAGGGGTCCGCAAGGGCCGACGCCCGTCGGGGCTGCGGGTTGTTCAGAAGTTGCCGCGGCCTCGACATAAAGGGCTAAGAAGGAACATGGGTGGTTTTTAGTCAGTAGAAGTCTGACACTCCCTATTTGATGATTACATTATTGTGTTTTTTTATCTTTTTGTATTTATTAATGTTTGTCATGCTGTAGGTATGACTACTGTCTTTTTAATCGTCATTTTGTATGCACATCATGTTTCTAAGACAAATAAACGTTTTTTTCTTTCTGTTTACTACCACAGGTTCAACACAAAATATATAGCAGAAACATAGTTAAACACCGAATTACTAAGAGATAGTTATCAGTGAAGATTGTTGCACAAAACAGAACAATCGGCCATTGTAACTACAGATGTAGATAACTACGTTCAATTATACTTTTCATTTCAAGTTTCTCACTTTCGGTGGGGTTTGAGTAAATTAAACATGCATTGTTGCATAGATTTGGTTAGATTTTTTTAACATCTTGGGTAAAAATAGACTGTGTTAGTACCTGGTTTTTTTTTTGCTCAAAGCATCTAAAGGGCTCGTTATTACTTATCTAGACTTATTATATTTATGTATCCATATAGAACGACTGAGAGCAGTGGCCTAGTGGTGGCGGCCCCGACTTACGAACAGTAGGTCGTGGGTTCGAACCCAGGCAGGCACATTACTTTGTGTAATTTATTACATCACCGCTGCCCTCAAAACAATGAAGGAAAACATCGTGAGGAAACCGGCATGGCTTAGAACCATGGCAAACATTCGAAGACATGTGGGCCCGCGTGGTAGATTTTAGCCCATTCCCTCTCACAGAGAGAGAAGGCCTGTGTCCCAGCGGTGGGAACATTAATAGACTGTTGATGATGTTAGAACGACTTCTGAAAACGAAATAGAATTTTTAAGATGGCGGACCTCAACCCAATTCGGGTCTATGAAGCTATATTCATCGTGTGAAATTCTTCTTCAGGGCAGAGTCGAAGGCATGATACCACGTGGTCGATCACTTAGACGATAGACGGAATCCATCAAATCTGTCACCATGATTCCTCTGGCAGAATGTGCTTGTCTTACAACCAATTAGATCTTTTAATCATTTTTTTTAAATTTTATTTATGAGATGATCATAACTTTCCAAACACTTTCACTTTCATAAGTTTTTTATTTTTTCGCTTTAATTTAAAAGTGACAAAAATGAAAATAAGTTTTTGAATTCAGTACCGAAAACATGCCGACGGTTCCCGAATAAACCCGAGCGTGTGTGACGTCACAATATTTAATTCTTTATAGTAGCAAACAGGTGCTGCAGTGTTTTGTTTTCGGATAATTTTAGTCAATGTACTAGCGTAAAATTGCTATAACATTATGACGTCACAACCAATCGTGGCGCGTTCGAATTCATGTCGTTCTTTTAACTTTAATTGGAGAACTATTCAGTGAAAATAAAATTTAAGAGTTTTTCGCATGTACACAATTTGTTTTCAAGTTTTAAAATAATATTAGGTAAATAATTATATATATTTTTTTAATTCTAATGCCCAATATAGACCGTAATTGGGATCGCGATGGCAGCGACCGCAGTTGTAGGTGACTCCCTATGACCATAACTACTCTGTCAAGAGTGAATACGATTAAGAAGAGGAAAGTATTTTCGTTCTGCTCTTGAAATCTAAAAAAATTGGGAATTTTATATTTGCACAGCGAGCAGAGGGCTCAATCATTACTTGGCCATTTATTAAACAGTTATGTACCATATCCTGGAAAGTATTCTGATGCAACTTTTACACGTTGTTTGGCACACCGAGAAAACTGCTATGAGCTCTAAAACTTGACTTCGAGTGCTGTGCTAACTTGGGAGGGGGATAGAAACCTCATTTTTTATCTGTAGGTACCTACCTATCTATAAAAGAGCCTAAATCCCATAGGCCCTCATCAAATTATGGGATAAATACCTGATTTCAATTAAATAAATAATTAAATAAGCCCTTAATAAAACTATTCAATACCAACACCAATTCTTTATGACAAAAAAATCCCGCAACTAATTTTCATGTGAAATCAACAGCTGATGCATTTGCGTTATTTCAAATCAAATTATTGGAAATAAAAGACTTGAACCTAGTTAGTTAGTAACCATAGTTAATACTTAACTATTACTTTAACTAGTACGTAATTCACTTAAATCAAACCGGTGCTTTTAACTTTTGAAATGAAAAGTTCTGGGGCAGTTCGAGTTTGAATTGTGATGGTGGGTTCTGTAGGTTTTTTTAGTTGATTTGATTTGTGTTACGGTACAAACGCGAACACATCATCATCATCAGACTATAATGCTCCCACTGCAGGGACTCAAGCCTCTTCTCTAGGAGAGGGCTAAATGCTATGAGGGCAAATAATCCACCACGCGGGTTATCGGGATGTCACAGGTGTTTGATTTTTTTAGTTCTAAGATATGCCGGTTTGCTCACGATGTTTTCCTTCACTGTTTTGAGAGCAGTGGTGATGAAATAAATTAGATAAAGTAATGCGCCTGCTAGGGTTCGAACTCACGACTTACTGTTCGTAAATCGGGGCTGCCACCACTGGGCCACCGCTGCTCTAAAATTTGAGTAAATCTTACTTGAGTTAAAGTAATTATTTATGATACTATGTGGTTTTATCGTGTAACGTTGGGAACGTTATTTGTTTAGAAGTTAGAATTTTCCTTTACTCGACGGTTCTTACTAACGATATGTTAATCATAATTTGCTTTTGCAATTTAATTTTTTTTAGGCCATTAAGTAATAAATCTAGAAAAAAATATCTCCACCTTTTTCCCAAACTACACAAGTCACTGTTCTTTAGTTCTTACGGACCCCTAAAAGGTAGGAATTATGTCATAATTTATTCAAGAACCTACCCTATGTCGTCGGTAATACATGCCTTGTTACCGTACGTTGTAATTTATCAGATTTTTCCTTTATCAGTAATACATAAACTACATCAGTAGGGGAGGGGAGTGGCTTTTTTTATGTATCTGTTCATAGATTTTGAGTATTTATTATGTACTAGCTGTTGCCAGCGGCTTCACCCGCTACAACTCGAAAATTATCCCACGAGAAGATAAAATCGGGATGAAAACTACCCTATGTGTTAATCCAGATTATAAACTATCTGTGTACCATATTTTATCCAAATCCATTCAGTAGTTTTTGTGTGAAGAAGTAACAAACGAAATTAGATACGTGTTTTTTACACGACTGTCGTTTTATCAAATTAATAATACGAAAATAAAACGTGTCAAAGATCATGAGCCATGGGTTTTTGACGTCACTTTGTGCGTAAAAGTACTAACCTTGAGACGTCACACGTCGTGTTGACACGAAAAGTAATCTTCATCTTTAGTTTACGTGAAAAATTAAAAAATAAGTGTCGATTATTTTTTGGAAATCTATCTGACGGATAAATGAGATTTTTTTTAGTGAAATACCCTATTTCAAAGTATAATTTTCCTTTAATTTTCGAAACTAGAAGAAACAGATAATCGTTGTTCTACAAAGAACAAAAGATACATTAGACTAAAAAATCCATCCCAACAAACACAAAAAAAATAGCCCACCAATTAGAAAACATAGAAACATCGAAATTTAAACGAAAAACCAAAAACATGGGGATGCGAAATAAAAACTGTGTTTGATGTACTTAATTGGGGCTAATTCCAGGCCCCGGGCCGAGATTACGAGCCGGGAATTGAACCTGGAACGTTGCAATCATAACTCATGTTGCAGACAAGTGCGCTTTGATTTATTTTCAAAGCTGTTTCTTCGTGATGTGCAAGATGCTATGTATGTCTTATAAGTTTTTTCACCGGCATTGCCTGTGTAGATCTTGGAATTTATTTCACAAGAATGCATTACTAGGATAAAAGTTTCCTATGTTCAAAACCAGGGAGTGTGTAGTCTTCTGTCTGATGCCCAACATGGAGTACCGTTTAACTGTTAAGATGTTAAAAGGTGACAGACAGTAGAGTTTATTTCGCATTGAGTTTATTAATACTCCCCCACTCCCTCACTCCATGCTCCTTTAGTGTTCCTATATACTGAGGTTCTGCAACGTTCCGATATGTTTGGCATAGAAGCTCTACTGATGCAACGTCAACTCAGATGGTGTGGGCACGTCCTCCGCATGAAGCATTACCGTTTGCCCAAAGTGGTCTTCTACTCGGAGATGACTGAGGGCAAACGAAAACATGGCGGTCAACATCTCTGCTATAAGGATTATGCTCAATAGGCATCTTAACGCTTGCGCTATTAATCCCACTGGTTGGGATACTCGCTCTGCATAGGTCGTCTTGGCGCTGTACTATTTTCAAAAAGACAAAATCTTTCGAAAAACAGCGAATCGAAACACTGACACAAAACTATATAAATATATATATTAAATATAAAAGTACATAAGGTGGACGTGAATGTGGCAGGAAGGCACGCGAAATTCGAAATTCATTAAGTTTCTTTGCAATTTGCAAGTCAATGGTTTTAGTTTTGTCAGGTCAGTGTCAGATTGTATATTGATTAAAACGCTTCGCGATTGTAACAAATATGAACATACACACATCATGTTGTGAGGTATAATCATCAATACATTCATTTTAATTTAATACGATTGAGAAGTGTGTCGTTGTGTCGCAAGTGAGAGTTTTTCAGGAACTAGTCTTACTAACGAGTAGATTACGATTTTCGTCTTGTCCCGTCTCACAGTGTTTTATGAAGCCCATTTTTTTCGGACATCACGTTTTTATTAAAAAAACTGAAAGAAATAATCATTTAAAAGCAAGATTTTGTATCCCCATTTAGCTAACATGTATAGTTTTTGAGTAATATTAATGTTCGGTTCTGGTTGGTAAATGTGATGTGTGCAAGCTGTTAACTTTTTTGTTGTCCTTCCTGTTGTATTTTTAAATACAATTTACTTGTTTTTTGTCATTTTGTAAGCACTTCATGCATCTGCGACAACTTAATATTTTTTCGGAGCAATATATACCTACCCGTTTGAACAGCTATGCATTCAGCAACAAAAATGTTTTCAATATCATTGATCCTCAATGCATAGCTTCGGTGCCCAAAAAGTAGGTTTTTAAACGGGACTACATAATGTATTCTTTCTTTTCTTTGATTTATGTATATTTCCTTGCTTCATACAACCTCCAGTACTAAATCGAACAACACAAATCACTACATAGTTGCAAACTCATTGAGGTGGAAAACTGATACAATCTAACCCTAATTATTATGCATAATTTGTTAGCCAGCACTTTTTCTTACTTACAGGACGTAACATCAGACTTATGAGCCGTAACCAGGTAATCAGTGCTGTAGTAATTAGACAGTAGTTGAATGTACAAATGTATAGAACCATAGTTAATTTAACATTTTCATAACGCTTGTATACCTCGCAGAGTAAGGCAGAGATTTACTTTTAATAGGTGAAAAAATCGAATTAGTGATCAACCTGCCTGAGAGATATCTTTCGACGGCATGTCCCTACTTAAAGCCATGTCAGATGCTCGTGGGCAGCATAAAGACTCTGACACAAGGTCATGCACAAACCAAGTCAGAAAGAAATAAAATGGATGTAGTTTCTTTGGCTGCGGAATGTTGTAAGAGATCCCGCAGTCTTGACATATAGGGCTAAGAAGGAACATGGGTGGTTTTTAGTCAGTAGAAGTCTGACACTCCCTTTCGCTCTGCCTAAGAGCGGGAGGGGTTATTTGATTATTTGCCACCCCCCCCCCCCCCCCCCAATGTAGAGTCTTTTATGGGGCAGGAACAATCGAAGATGGCTCCCGTCGGGACTGCGGGATGTTGTAAGAGATACCGCGGCCTCGACATAAAGAGCTAAGAAGGAACATGGGTGGTTTTTTTCTTAGCAACCCGCAGGAGTCTGAGGTACCTTAGTTTAACACAACAAAGAAAATTATGATATCGAAAAGGATCTGGAACACACACGTTTCGAACCTGTCCGGTATATAACAAATATGTAGGTACTCATATAGGTCCATATGCGAAGTGTAGGTACGTCTGTCCGTCTGAACTAATTGCGGTGTACCGATTGGTTGATTATAGGGGGTTCGATTCCTGGCCTGTTCTCACGGGTGGATGTGTGGAGTAGGGTGACGTGGGGTGAAGAGGGATATTTTTCGGGGAATTTTTCCAAGAACTATTGTAATACTTACTAATTGTGAAATTTATTGCGTTACCATTTTCCTGAAAATTTTAAAAAAAACCTCGAGGAAATTAAGCAGCATGGCCTTGAATCGAAAATCGAAGGCACGTGACATCCATCAGCCCTGAATCAGCGTATCATAGAGAACGGTGATGACGATACGTCCCGGCAATAGGGTAGTTAAAAAAAAAATCTAATTAGCCCGTCAGATAGATTTCCAAAAAATATTGAACACGTATTTTTTGTTTTTTCACGACAACAAACAATGAAGACGATACAGTGCTTTGAAAACTCGTGTGACGTCATTTTCTAAGACATTAGTATGACATTGTTTACCGTTTACCGGTGAGTGACAACACAAACCCCCACTCAAATCTTTGACGCGTTTTATATTCGTCAATTTTTATTGATTTGATAAAACAAAAAATACGTATCCAATATTTTTTGATAATCTAACAGACGGACTAATTAGAATCATATTTTTTTGTCAGTAAACATCCCTATGGGAAACTAGCATAGTATACTTAAAGTTATATTGGGTTTTCTTCATGACGTATCAACATTTTTACATGTTTTTTATCAACTTTTAACATGTAATTAAAGAAATTGTAACCAAGTTTATTAATTATTTATTTTAAAACCATCACCTTCCTGGCCCAAAAAGAGGGTTTGTAAGTTTGTCCATAATTATAAAAAACTATCCTATGTGTTAATCCAGGCTATAAACTATCTGTGTATCAAATTTTATCTAAATTTTTCAGTAGTTTTTACGTGAAGAAGTAACAAACATACACACTCACACACTCACAAACTTTCGCCTTTATAATATTAGTGTGATATAACTCTCAAAATGGATAACCAATTTAAATACGGTTAGATTTATTACAAGTATTTTCCTGTCGGACCTTTTTCAATTGCCACCCTACACTATGAACTCGCGAAACCAATACAAACTGAATTACATGTTATTTTAGACATGCATCGACAAAAAAAGTTAAAAATTTCGACCGGTCTCAATTATTTCCTAACTTTAAAAAACATGATGTATTGACCTAGACTTTGGGAGTTTTAAACCATTTCTCAATCTCAAATACCGGTTTCAGTGATGCAATAATAACATGTTTTTGTAAAGAAGTCAGCGGAGTAACAATATTATGGGGTTTTAATTGTAGTTTGTAGTGAAAAGTGGATTTTCTCACGATGCAAGTGGTTTTTAAAGTAAAAGTGAAATATTGTTCAGGCCATACCATGAGTGCGCGGCGTAAACGTGTTGTAACTACGGGCGGTTTTAAATTACTCATGTCTCTTATAAATAACTAGTTGAACCCGGCATGCCTTGTGCAATGCCCTTTTTCCTACCTTCTACCTGCCTACTACCTACCTACTACGTACCTACTACCTACCTACTACGTACCTACTACCTACCTACTACCCTACCTACTACCCTACCAACTACCTACCTACTACCCTACCAACTACCTACCTATCTACCACCTACCTACCTACTACCTACCTATCTACCACCTACCTACCTACTACCTACCTCCCTACCTACCACCTAACTACTAACCCAAAATCCTATGTCCGTCTTCTGGTTCTAAGCTACCTCCCCACCAATTTTCAGCCAAATCGGTTCAGCCGTTCTTGAGTTATAAATGGTGTAACTATCACAACTTTCTTTTATATATTTATATAGATATCACGCTTCTAAGTAATCCTTGAAGGGTTTGGTAGAGGTGTACCTGACCCACATTTCGTCATTCAGTCAATTTTAATAATAGTATAACAAGTTGTTTCTTTTAGGAATCCTGAAATAGATCCTTCTTTAATACAGGGTGTAAATGAACCCTTCACGCAAATGTCAACCAAGTATTCTGTACATCAAACATCAAACGCAATTTTTTTAGCTGGGAAACGACTTTTTTTTTGGGGTCAAAAATCACAATTTCCGGCAAAACTCGATGTAGCACTATTAAAACATTGTAATTTAAGTAAAGTTATAACCTGAAAAACCAGTATCTGAAAAACATCTGCGAAAAATTTGGCATTTCGACCCCCAATATCTCCGTAACTAGGGGGTTCCCAGCTATGGTCTAGAACAAAAAAATATCGCAGTGGTAGGGAGAATAAGTGCCCTTCGTTTGCGTAAAGGGTACTTTTACACCCTATACGCATTAGTAAATTGACATCTAGTGCTAATTTAGTGAAACCTCTTGTAACCAAGTCTCATTGATTGTTAGCTTGACTACACTGCAACGGCTCCAATTAATTTAGCCTAATTGAACAATAAGCCTTGTGGACAATAGGATACCCAATCGGTTCTTCAATTAATATCATGTTCAATGTGTCCAGCGCCCTGCTGGACACATTGAACTTTGTCAGTGGCTATCATATTGTCCATGGATTAACTGTCAAATTGGTTAAGGTTTAGTACAAAATGGAACCATTTGACAGTTAATTGATAGACATTACTTATATGATAACCACTGTCATTTAAAGATACGCAATAACCCTGCTGAAAGAGAAAGCAGTAAATGTTGCCGTGACGTCTGATTGGGGAGAATAGAACGTGAACGTGTTGCACAGACACCGAGACGCCCCGAGTAAATGGGACAAATGCTGGAAGATTTCTATGAAACTGACAAGAAAATAAGGTTACAACGTAAACGAATTCTACAAAACTGATGATACAGCACGCCTGTAATAGGATACTTCACCAAAAAAATCTAATTAGTCCGTCCGTTAGATTATCGAAAAATATTGGATACGTATTTTTTGTTTTATCAAATCAATAAAAATTGACGAAAATAGAACCTGTTAACGATCATGAGTGGGGGCTTTTGACGTCACTTTGTGGGTAAAAAAGTACTAACCTTGTGACGTCACAGGACTTGACCCGACTTTTCGAAGCACTGTATCGGGTAAAACTTTAGTATCATTTGGCAGGCGGATGGGGGTGGGAGGTGGGGGAGGGGGAGCGGGGTGTCTCCTCTCCCCCGGTACCACTTCCGTGAAAAGGTAACGCACCGTTTTTGAGAAAAACAGATATTTGTAATCTAACCTCAAAACACTTAAAATCACCTACTACGGTCGGGGAAAATCACGTGCAGGTCTAAATTTGCTTCCAAACAATATTAATTAAGGGTCGTCGACGGATCCCCGCTCCGCGGGGCTCCTACTTCCGGGTGGTTTTATTTTTTCCTGGTTAGGTTTTCCTTCTAACCTAACCAGTCCGAGTCGGGGTGCCCCAAGTTCTGAGCTCGCTTCGCTCGCTCTTGGATTCTGAGTTTTGAGTGAGGAGTAACACTGTACTAGACTTCGCATCTTTGTAAGTTGTTACTGTTGTTGTTGTTTACTAATAAACATTTTTCATTTACTGAATGTATTGTAATTAATTACATTAATTAATTCCTCAAAAGGATCTTTTTTTTTAATATCTACATCTCTTCTCCACAGATATTCACAAATGACACATGTCGCAAATACCAAACAGTTTTTTTTTTGCGTTCCTTTTCTCTGATTTGGTATGACAATGTACACCACAGACGATATAATAAAACACATTCGGTAGTCGATCACCCATTTTAACGTTCCGTTTCCGTAAAAACGTTTACACTTCGCTTTTTATCTGATTTAAGGTTGGAAACATTTTTGTAAATTTCTGGAAAAATATCCATTACCTTGTAATAAGAGTGGTAGCGTTATAATGGAGGCCCCACCCGCTACCAGATTTAACCACTTTTAACCCTCTCCGCCTGCCAAAGGATACTAAAGCCAACCCCTGTATCGTCTTCATCTTTTGTTTACGTGAAAAAGGAAAAAATACGTGTCCATTATTTTTTGGAAATCTATCTGACCGACTAATTAGATTTTTTTGGTGGAGTTAGGCAGAAGTGCATCTTATAGTTTATCCACATTTCGACATTTAAGTTCAATCAGGACATCGAACCTTGGACCTCATGCTTGGACTTTCGCGCTTGCAACCGCTGACCAGTCAGGTAAAATCTACCTCTATCTATTAACCACTGTCTATACCTCCGGGGCATGCATACGTGATGTTAGGTAATTAAACGGTAGATACTATTGTATCTTCAAATATTATTAATCATAAATTAAGTGTTTAACATTCCTCTCACAGTAGGCATCTAATATGTTTTTAATTGTTACTTTTATAGTTTAAGTGGTACTTTAGGATGAATCGTCAACATTCTAAAACTTGCTAACACAACTATCTTAACTCATGGAAATCACGCCTTAAATCCTCTAAGGGTTTGTTCGAAAGAGATACCGCGGCCGCGGCACAAGGGCTAAGAAGGAACTTGGGTGGTTTTTAGACACTAGAAATCTGACACTCCCTACCGCTCTGCCCAGAGCGGGAGGAGTCATTTGATGATTACCCACCCCAAAAAAAAAGGCAGAGGTATACAGTCAGCAGCATTAATATGTATACACTTTACAAACTTTAGAAGCAATTTTCGCCCACTGTATTGATTTTATTTTCACGCACGTAACGACACTAATATTTAAGCAACCTTAACATCATAAATTTGGTCATATTTTAAAATTGCAATGATAATTTCACCAGAAATTCGCGGTTGAACTTGCCCAAGTGTATATGTGACTCTACTTAATAGAACACCACGATTTTGCCAGTTAAATGTTAAAGTCTCATGTAATCAGCGGGGCCCAAATCCAGACCCCGTGACTGCTACTAACTGGCTGACTGGCTTCCCATACTCTACGTTTTTCTCAGAAAATCTATACGTTGAACGCTTACTGGCTTATGGGGGCAATTCCTACGTTATTAGCATAAAGAAGCAGTCTAAAGATTATTTATATTATGAATTTATGAGTATTTTTAACAGAAAGAATCATTATGATTCAAACGAAGCCGCAGGCCTGTATGATGGTTATTATTTATATAATTTAATTACTGCCTACTGTGATTCCGGAGATATCTTTTATTTTTTTAATGAGTAGCGCTTTTGTAATTGATAGACAAACATAATCTTTGGTATGTTGGTTTTTTTTTGTCTATGGTTAAGTATTTAAAGAATGCAGAGCTCTTTGCAAGTGTCATTCAATTTTTTTTTCGAATAATTACGCATTCCTACAGAGACAGTTGTCGTTGGTTCAGTGGTCTCGGAGGGACTCTTGTGCATGAGGTTTCGATTGGAGAAAAATCCAATAGCATTTTGGCCGAACTGAGAGTCGGACAAAGTGCTTAGGGTTTTAAATCAGTAATATCGCAGTAGGTGCCGCGGATTCTGAATTTGTGTCCAGTTACTGGCAATAGTCTGTACAATAGTATTTCTTCAAACTATTAAAAAATCTAACAAGAAACTAATATAATATAATAATAATAATATAATATTCCACAACTATCGCACAACGCCATCTAGTCCCAAGCTAAGCAGAGCTTGTGTTATGGGCACTAGACAACTGATAAACATACTTATATATTTCTAAATACATACATATTATAGATAAATTACACCCAGACACAGAACAAATGATCGTGCTCATCACACAAACATTTGTCCTGGGTGGGAATCGAACCCACGACCTCCGGCATAGCAGTTAGGGTCACTAACCACTAGACCAACAGGCCAGACTATAAAAGAGAATGCTCTTTTAGCCAGTTTCGGTGCTCTTTCAGTCCAGCTGTCAGCTGGTAATGTGCCCAAAAGACTGGCCGCATTGCCACGTTTTATGGCACTACCTGAAAACAAAAGTAAAAGCCAGCCCTTAGGCCACAAGAAGCGTCAAAAAGGCATTTCGAAATTTCTTTAAAAAGGAAATGACTCGGACCTCACTCACCTCACGGCCCCATAGTTTCAACCCCAAACGTCTCTGAAATGTAGTTGTGAATGTTATGTGTGTGTGTGTGTGTGTGTTGTTGTGATGTGTTGTTGTTCTTGTAGTTGAAAAACCCAATAACACTTTACCCGGCCAGGGAATCGAACCCAGGAACTAAGCGCGCTTACGACCACTAGACCATACGAGGCAATAATTTTATCGAGTTTTTAATAAACTGTATTTCTCAGTACTAACCATATTTATTTTATCACAGGGGTGCAGTAATACACGTAGGTTGCGAAATAATAAAATAATTATTTTAATTGTTAGTCGGACCACGTCTAATCACAGACTATGAGACTACGCTAGTGTTGGCAACAGCTGTTTTATGTAACCGTTATTGTTTTGTTTTTATATGAAAATACAACAAATAGGGATGTTTCCTAATTAACAAAAAAAATATTCTAATTGGTCCGTCTGTTAGATCATCGAAAAATATTGTATACGTATTTTTTGTTTTATCAAATCAATAAAAATTTACGAAGATAAAACGCGTCAAAGATTTCAGTGGGGGTTTGTGACGTCACTCACCGGTAAAAAATGTCATACTAGTCTTAGAATGACGTCACACGAGTTTTCAAAGCACTGTATCGTCTTCATTGTTTGTTAACGTGAAAAAGGAAAATACGTGTACAATTTTTTTTTTATGTTAATTACCCTATTGTCTCATTGGTTGCAAGGGCTACTACTAAGCTTAAGGTCCTAGTTGCGATTTCCCGGTCAAGCAAAGTATTAGTGGGCTTTTCGATCAAAAATTTCTTCATCAACTGGGTACAAATTCATATTAAGTAAATGCAGCTATAAATAACGATAAAAAGTGTAAACGTACCCTTAACGCAAACGAAGGACACTTTTGTTCTCCCTACCACTGTGGTATACGTGTACCTGACCATACCTGGAAACCCCCTAGTTACGGAGATATTGGGAGTCAAAATCCAAATTTTGCGCAGCTGTTTTTGTAAATACTAGTTTTTCAGGTTATAACTTTGCTTAAATTACCTCCATGACCCTTTTACTATTCAAAGCATCCTCTAGCACAGTGTTTTAAGCGTGCTACGTTGAGTTTTACCGTAAAATGAGATTAATGACCCCAAAAAAACAGTTGTTTCCCAGCAAAAATTTTTGTGTCGGGTACTTAGTTTGATGTATAGAATGATTGGTTGAAGTATGTGTGAAGGGTTAATTTACACCCTGTATATATATATAGCTATATATAACAATATGCCCGACTTGGTAGGTAATCTAACCCAGGCACCATGCACAGTCGCGTCGCGTCGCAGACTCGCAGTCGTGTCTAAATATACATATGCTTAAACTTATTATTTACCAATACCAATACATAACCACACACACACAAACACATTTAAAAAACGAACAGAACATTAGGACATGCATTCAAATATGGAAGGCGTCGAATCGTGACGGGCCGCGGGCGCGAACGTCGGTGATTGGTCGTCGCTCTCGTGACGCATATGCGCACGAGTCGAACAAAGGAAACGAAAGGAATATCTTTGATTTTAGGTGCAAATGGTTTTGAGATACCTGTGGAGTTTATTGTGTTTATCAAAAATTATCTCACGGGAAGATAAACTCGGGATAAAAACTATCCTATGTGTTAATCCAGGTTATAAACTACCTGTGTACCAAATTTTATCCAAATCTGTTCCGTAGTTTTTGCGTGAAGAAGTAACAAACATACTTAAACACTCACAAACTTTCACCTATACAGGGTCTAAATTAACCCTTCACACAGCCGTCAATCTTGCATTATGTACATCAAACTAAGTAAATTTTTTTGCTAGGAAACGATTTTTTTTTGGGGTCAAAAATCACATTTTACGGTAAAACTCAATGTAGCACTCTTAAAACATTGTGCTGGTGAATGCTTTGAATAGTAAACGTGCCATATGGAGGTAATTTAAATAAAATTATAACCTGAAAAACTAGTATTCACAAAAACAGTTGTGAAAATTTTGAATTTTGACCCCCAATATCTCCGTAACTAGGGGGTTCCCAAGTATGGTCTGGAACATAGGCCTGGAACAAAAAATTATGACAGTGGTTGGTAGAACAAGTGCCCTTTTTTTTTTTTTTTTTTTGGTGGGTGTAAAATCATCGAATAACCCCTCCCGCTCTTGGGCAGAGCGAAAGGGAGTGTCAGACTTCTACTGACTAAAAACCACCCATGTTCCTTCTTCGCCCTCTATATGTCGAGGCCGCGATAACCAGAGGACTACCCGCGGCCAGAACAAGTGCCCTTGGTTTGCGTTAAGGTACTTTTACACCCTCTATAATATTAATATTAAATATTAATGTTATAATAATATTTTAGTGTAATGTAGGTCTTTCATGGGTAGATGTATCTAAAGAAATGCAGATAGAAAGTCGCTCCATGTACTTATAATACTGGTGTTAAGCTGCATTCGGTTTAAATTGAAGCTGACCCCAACATATAGTTTGGTAAAGGCTAGACAGAACGTGGTGATGTAACTTTAGTTATACCTCAACAATGAGGCCCAGAGCAGTGGTGGCTCAGTGGTACCGGCCCCGACTTACGAACAGTGAGTCGTGGGTTTTTTTTTTATTTATCGTTGCCCCACACTAGGAATTTTTCCTGTATCGTGGGTGCGTTCACAAATATTTAAACTCACATACACAAATACCCAGACACGAAACAACTATCTGTAGGCCTTACAAATATTTGTTCCGTGCGGGGATCGAACCCGTGACACGCAGCGCAGCAATCCATTGCTTGAGCTATTGCGCCAACCGTGCCGTCAGAGGGTTCGAACCCAGTCAGGCGCATTACTTTGTATAATTTATTTCATCACCACTGCTCTCAAAACTGTGAAGGAAAACATCGTGAGGAAACGTTAACGTCACGACATCGTGATGGTCTTAGTAACAAAAAATTCGAAGACATGTGACATCTACCAATCCGCACTGGGCACGCGTGGTGGATCATAGCCCATCCCTCTCCTAGAGAGAAGGCCTGAGTCCCTGCAGTGGGAACATTATAAGCTGATGATGAATGAGGCCCACACTTGTTTGGTAGAAAGTAGCTGAATTTTGACCCTAATCTGAAATATTATGTTGTCTGTGTTGTTGTTTGTTTGGGGGGGGGGGATCAATAAATAACCCCTCCCGCTCTTGGGCAGAGCGAAAGGGAGTGTCAGACTTCTACTGACTAAATTCCACCCATGTTCCATCTTAGCCCTTTGTGTTGAAGCCGCGGCTGTGGCGCAGTATCTCTTGCGAACAACCTGCAGCCCCGACGAGAACCCTTCGGGTATAACCGGCGTCCCTTTAAACCTTGTTTTTAACTACTCAATGTAGGACATACATCACCCAAAAATTAATGCACCAAATTAAATCTGAGGGCAACAAAATCCTTTAGAAGCTCACCCGGAGGCTACAACTAGTATTCTACAGAATCCGACTTATTTTCAAACAAATCAAGGAAAAAATAAAAAAAACACAAACGATTTGTAAATCACGAATGAGAAAATAGACGAGTTTTGATTGATGCCTCGCACAGGATCGAACCCCGCACCCTCAGGGAATGTCTGTCTTACTGTAATCACTGCGTGTGAGGTGATTGATTCATGGTTTTAAGGTAAATGTTGTGGGGGACTTGTGGTGGAGGATTTTGGACCTTATTGTAAAGGGGTAAGGCGAGGAAAGTGTGTGTGGCTTAAGTTGGTTGGGGTGGGGTTCGACTGTGAGCGGTGTTCAACGCAACGGATATATAAGAATTGGGTACTGTAGTCCCGTCGGGTCTGCGGGTTGTTGTAAGAGATACCGCAACCTCGACATAAAGGGCTAAGAAGGAACATGGGTGGTTTTTAGTCAGTAGTAGTCTGACACTCCCTTTCGCTCTGCCCAAGAGCGGGAGGGGTCTTTTGATGATTTCCACCCCCCCCCCAAAAGGGGGTATTGTAGTACCCAATAGCATGGAGATCAGATAGACAGTCGCTCCATGTAAAATACTGGTATTCAGCTGCATTCGGTTAGACTTACAGCCTACCTAAAAGATAGTTAGAAAGAGGCTAGGCAAATGATGAAGTGTTTACTTCAGCAACTAGCTTTACGTAACAGACAAGGATTTGAACGAAGTAAGAACAGTAAAAAAAGGAAAGCTAAGAATTTCTAACTTTTGACAATCAATTACTAAACAACAGAATGAACGTCGTGTCTTATATGTTATTACCTTTTTACCCGATTGCGGCGAAGCCCAAAAGGTGGGTTATGTGTTTGACGTGTATGTATTTTCAAAATAACAAACACTTAATCAGAAATACCTGTTGAAGACTCGCTCACTGGACACTGAAGTCTGAAAGATACTTCTTCTTCTTCTTTTGGAATTCGGTTTTAATTTCCAAAAGTTTTTGATCATACTTCGCTTACAATAATGCGCCAAACGCTTTAAAACCCGCTGTAAATCGGACATTACCCTAACCTCGATCACTATTCAACAGAATTTGTAAATTGCTTACAAAAATGTTGATATATTTTGATTGATCCGACCGATGTGCGTTTCCTCTCAATCCAAATTAGATGTGGGTCACATTAATTGCTATGCATTGTATTATAAATCTAGATTTTACGTTTTTTTTCTTTAATAGCTGACATGGCTTTGAAGGGAGATTAAAATACACTTAAAAGTGTTTTTATAATTTGGTCATAATTGGTGTAAAAATAGGATCGAAGCAGAAAGGCACTTGTTCTCCCCGTCATTGCGATATTTTGTTTGTTCTGGAACATTCCTAGGAACCTTCTAATTATGGAGATATTGGGGGTCAAAGTCCAACTTTTACAGGCATTTTGCAACTGAATTTCAATCCAGTTCCCCGGCATACGGCTGGCCTGAAATAATGCACACACCTTTGGTTCTGGCGACAATACATGTAATTTATGACAGATATGACTTGATCCTGTAGAGAGAACTCTTCAACAATGAATCGCCTGGACACTTTTGTATAATACATGTACCTACATGTGACTCTCGTCTTTTCAATTTAAAAAAGGTTGTTCTTTTTTTTTTTAAGTCTTTAATTTATATTATTTTACGAACCGAAAAACAAAACTGGCCATCGACAAACTCTTAACGTATAGATACCTGCGTCAGTGTATAAGGGTTACAGATCAAGATTTAGCAACCAGATAACAATGCTTGGTATGTAGCACAAGTCGTACCTACATACTTATGTATAGATACTATCTGCTTAGGTACACGAGACGGGTCAAGATCGCGAGTTAGAATGGACGAACATAAAGCTATAAAATTAAATGGATAAGGAAAAAAGACTGCTTTATTGGCTTTGTGGTCGCAAGTGAGACTGTAGTGGTGGTCCTGGGTTCTTTCCCAGGTCAGGCAAAGTGTTATTGGGTTTTCCATCAAGAATTTCTTAGTAGCAACGGTTGCTGGCAATAGGCTTTGCCTCCTATGGAACTTAAACATAGCTGGCGAAATACATGCCTTATGTAAATAATAATAATAATCATTTATTCATCATCAGACTACAAAAGAGGTCCACTGTGTTAGTAACAATATAACTTAGCCTATGTCAGTACTTAATAACTAAAACAGATCGGGTGCGATTGGTTAGCGCCCACACTAGCGGGCTATCTGCCCGGTTGGCTATCGATTGCAGGATAGAGTAATGACTGCCACGCAGCCTGCGAAGTAGCGAGGCAGATTTTTTACGCCACAACGCACCAAAGCTGTCAGTGCGTGCGTTGGCAAAAATTGCAAGGCGATTGATACATTTTCGCAAGCTTCAATTAGCAGGATTCAATTATTTCAATGAGCTGGTGGAGCAAACAAGTCCTGTAGTGACGTAGTCTGGCGGCAAATTTAGAATTGCGAAATAGGGATGATTAAAAAAATGTGATTCTAATTAGTCCGTCTGTTAGATTTGGTTTCGAAAAATATTGGAACGTGTTTTTTGTTGTTTTATTAAATCAATAAAAATTATCGAAGATAAAACGCGTCAAATATTTGAGTGGGGGTTGGTGACGTCACTGACCGCTAAAAAATGTCATACTAATGTCTTAGAGTATGACGTCACACGAGTTTTCAAAGCACTGTACCGTCTTCATTGTTTGTTTACGTGAAAGAAGAAAAAATACGTGTCCAATATTTTTTGGTAATCTATAAGACAGGCTTATTAGATTTTTTTGTTAACATACCCTATTGGATGTTGATTTAGGTGAAATTACCTTAACTACTACGTATTACGGCGACCCCGACTAACGAACACTAAGTCGTGGGTTCGAACTTCGAACCCAGGGCAGCGCATTACTTTGTGTAATGTATTTCATCCCCGCTGCTCTCAAAACGGTGAAGAAAACATTGCGAGGAAAGTGGCATGCCTGAGAATCAAACAATTCAAACACTTGTGACATCTAAAAACCCCCACTGGGCCCGCGTGGTAGACTATAGCCCATCCTTTACCTAGAGAGGAGACCTGAGTCCCTGCATTGGAAACAATATTGGCTGATGATGACCTTAATAACTGTAGCAGGAGGACAAAACGTACTACTGGTGGCTTAGCGTGGTTTTTGCTGCCCGGGGCTGACCGGATAGGTATTTACAGCCCTCTCTAATAATTTCATTCAAAAAATTATAATTGGTCACTAACCTTGGTGGATGGGGGGTTTGGTACCTAACCATTTGTGCATGTGTTTCCGTTACTTCTTCTTTAGGTAGGGTTGCCATCCGTCCGGGTTTCCCCGGAATGAAACCCAGCCCGGACGCTCCCCGGACGCCCCTAAACTAGGACAGGGCGTCTGGTGAGCGTCCGGGCGGGGTTTCATTTGCAGTACGGGCTTAAAAAATTAACAATTAGAAATTAAAATTGAAACAATTTGTAACTAACTACATAAATAATAATTTTCTGTTTCATAATAGTATTGAAAATGATGCTGATGAAGACTTTTCATTTTAAGGTCTATGAATTAATAAAAAGATGATTATAAGACATTTTCAATTGTTTTTTTGCTCTATGTTTATTTATTTTATTTAATTGTTTTTGGAAAACTTACAGCTAAGTAGGTAGATACAATAGTTTAGTTTATAAAATAATAGTATGGCCATTTACACCTTTAAAAAAACCTGTCGACATGTCCGGAGTCCCTATAATCCGGGGTTTTCACGCGTCTTGTCCTGGTTGACAAATTATTGAGATGGTAACCCTATATATAGGTACTACTGATAGCAACACATGTAGTGTTACAACAGTAACTGCGTGACAGTTGCGGGGATCCGCTGGATACGAGACGCACGGGACCGGTCAATATGGCGACACCTGGACGAAGCCTTTTCCAGCAGTGGACGTCTAACGGCTGAAATGATGATGATGATAGGTAATGTCCATAACTTGTTTCTTAGATCTAGGTATTCCGCTATAGCTTACCTTGTACCTTCATGTATTGTTCTCAGGAAAATGGTTTAGGTATGTCATTCCTCAAGTAGGCAGGTACCTATATAGGTATGTTATGTAGGGGAGGTAAGCCTAAAACGGGTAGCCCGCCTAAAACGGGTAAGCATTTTAAATTGCGCGCCGTTATTGCTAATAAGAATGTGTGCGTGCACGGCGTGGCGCCGGCCACGCGCCAATCACAGGCAGTCGGCGCACGTCTCTGGCGGATACGAGTTCACGGTAAGACAAGAACAAAGTATTTTGCTATTTCCACTAAAAAAAATTGAGTTACATTACTTTTGAATACTCGAAAATGGTCTACAATATGTTGTTACTAGTTTTGTGTTTTTATTTTGCAATAAATAGACGTTTTATTTGTGCAATACCTTGGCGTTTATCATTTCGGTTTTAAGGTTATGAGTCGATTGAAAAAAATACATGCTTGTGGGCAAAAAGGGTAGGGGTAAATAGGGTACCCGTTTTGCCCTTACCCGATTTGCCCTGTATAATTTCATTGAGTGATTATTAGTTCTTTTACTTTTGCAGATGGTTAATAAATACAAAAGAAAGACTGCAAATGCATCGTGGGATGAGGGAGTTATGAAGGTTGCGATAGAAGAAGCTCTCAAAACTTCCGTCAATGGTGCAGCCAAAAAATATAATAACCTAACCTAACAAAACTGCTCGGAGACGTAAAACACAGAAAGCGGAAATATTAACAAGCACTCCTATAAAAGACCAGCAAAGGGAAAAAGAGGCTAAAAATAGAGATTTAAAAAAAAAAGTTGAGTCAGCGAAAAGGAATTTAAAGGGATCAAAACCAATAAGATAACATAACCAAAAAAAATAAGATAACAGAGAGAAAAATCTCTAAACGAGGACCTAAAAATAGTAGAAAAGACAAAACGGAGTTCCGGTGCTTGATATGCGGCGATCTTTACAGAGAGCCACCAGTGGAAGACTGGATTAGGTGTGATGACTGCGAAATGTGGGCTCATGAGGCCTGCACGTCTTATTCTGGCAGAGGTTCGTATTACTGTGACATGTGTCACGAATAAGTAAGAAAGACTGCAAAATATAAGAAGACTAATTATTATTACCTATGGTTGTGAACCTTAGGGTTAATTATAAGTAGAAACTGAGTTATTATTGTTACGAAACAGTACTAGTCATTGATTGACGTTGATCCCATTTAATTTAGTTGCTACCCGCTTTGCCCGAAAGCCCTACCTGCTTTAGGCCCCCCCTACGGGCAAAACGGGTAATTCGAATGATAAAGTTTCTTGTTATTTTTTTATTCCTAATGTAGAAAACTATTAAATATGTCATTTATTTTGTAGTCCTCGATGACTAAACAATTTAAAATGTACAAATAAAAGTTCAATTTGTATCTATAAATTGTTTTTTTTTATCATCAACCTTAGCTTACCCGTTTTGGGCTACTCTCCCCTACCTACATTTTTCAGAGAGTGCTGCTTCTATTTTCGGTGTAAAACACAAGTTGTCGAAAAGTAAGACTGTGTTGCTGATCTAGTGGTATGAAAGGCGACTTCCAAATGTGTGGACCTTTATCGGTTTCCTGGCTACGAAAAGTCCAATATTTTCTGCATCAGAAATATCTCGGCAATAGCCTTTTTTTTTGGGTTGGTGGGAAATCATCAAATAAGGGTCCCGCTCTTGGGCAGAGCGAAAGGCAGGGTCAGACTTCTACTGACTAAAAACCAGCCATGTTCCTTCTTAGCCCTATTTGTCAAGGTCGCGGTATCTCTTACAACATCCCGCAGCCCCGACGGGATTTTAAACTCGGTTTATGGTACTAGGGTAGGGCATCGTAATACACGGCAATAAGTGGGTTGTGGTGGTTACATAGGCAGTCGCTACATGTAAAATATTGGTATTCAAACTGCAAAACTTTTTAAGCCGTTACATGTTAGAATTTGTGCCATGTAGGTACCTATTCCAACTCTTGAAAGCGTGTAACCACACTTCTTCGCTAAATATACGTTATAATACTTTAACTGCCTAATTTGTTGTTTATTTATTAGGTACCTTTTGCTTGACTACAAATAAATTATCAGTTTTTTTTAAAAACAACTATTCGCGCATTTTGCTCCATTCACTACTTTTTGGACTTAACATTGACAATCAAAGAAGAGGCTTGTTTCCGATACCAGCGCGGCAGCGGCCTACAATTAATTTTATTATTAACTAGCTGTTGCCAGCGGCTTCGCCCGCTGATAAAAACAATCCTATTTGTTAATCCAGGGTGTCAGCTAACTCCATACCAAATTTTATCAAAATCGCATCAGCCGTTTAGACGCTGCGAAGTAAACACTTTTAAATTATACATTTACTCAGATCAAACTATTTTAAAATGTGATTAATGAGTAGGTAGGTACAGAAATAAATAAAGGAAGTATATAAAATAAGAACATCTAAAACCGTAATCAGATTCCTTTTCGTACACTTTTGTCATTGGAATAAGGAAAACTGTTTTTTTCTTAGAACGAAATTATAATGATGAGTAGGCATAATTATCGTGTAATTTCGTTCTCCAATTACCCTCACGATTTACATGATTTCTTAGAAAATATATACCGTTCGATACCTACATGTAGCTAAGTATAGTGATGTTTTTGAAGAACTTTTAGCAAACCTTCCTATATCAACTCACGCATATTTTGTTTTAAGTAAAATATAAGTACAATGGGCAGGTGTCGCAACTCCACGCCCAATGCGCGTATTTTGCGTGCGGGTGGGAATATCACTCGATCCACCCCAGCTCCCCGAGAAAAGCCAGCAACCCTTTGGTGTTACTAGCAATCTCGTGGAGGGTACCTGGGTCACCGAAGTATTTGGCCCTGTATAGGGCAACCCCCGGACAGTGCAGGAGCACGTGGGCTGCTGTTTCTTCTTCCTCCATGCAGGCTCGACACAGAGGACTATCTGTGACTCCTATAACAAAGAGGTGCTTGTTAAAAGTACCGTGTCCAGTGATGGCAGCCGTCACTGTGCGTAGTCGCAGTTTAGTTAGCCGGAGCGCTTGTTTGGTCAGGCGGGCGTCGATGGCGGGAAGCGCCTTCTTGGCCTGCCTACACTCGCCGTGGTCTAGCCACAGCTTGGCGTGAAGTTCTTTACCAGCGTGCGAAGATAGCCGAAAGCACGATGGGTTCTGGCCCCACCGGCGCCGCCATGCTCGAGCCCCTTCGAGCGAGCTCGTCCGCTGCATCGTTGCCTCGGGAGTCGCTATGTCCTTTGATCCATTGAATGGTTATATTATTGAGGATACCAACCTGGTTCAGGCGTTGGTGGCACTCGTGTATTAGCCCGGAATTCACCGTGTGGCTCCTTAATGCCAGCAGCACTGCCATACTGTCTGAGAGTACGCGGATGGAGTGATCCTTTACCTCCCGAGCCAAGATAGCAGATGCCGATGATGAAAGACAGTTTTGTGGGCCCCCAAAGGTACGGCTATGTGGATATTGAGGTCCTCCGAGAAGACCCCAGCTCCAGTACCAGTACCTGTTTTGGATCCGTCCGTGAAGATCCGTAATTCTTGCAGGGTTAAGTCCCTCACAGCGGTGGTCCTCATGGAGTTGAATTTTCTATTTCTTATCGAATACGTACTGTTTGGGTACTCGATCGTTAACAGCTTTCACCAGGGAGAACTCACTTTGGATTCCCCCTAGTGCCGCAGTATGCTGCGTGCACTTCTTACCCCAGAGTTGTAGCGTATTGAGGCGCAACGCCGTCATCGTTGCTTCCTGCTGAATAAACAGGTGGAGCGGCGGAAGCCCCAGTAAAGTAAATTTTGTTTTTTGGGAGTTAAAGATTGATCAATCACAGTACGAGTTCAGCAAGTACGTATATTATTCAGCATGAACTCCTGATAGCCGAGTGGGTATGGTGTGATGAGAGAAATCCGAAATTATACTATGAACGAAAAGTTTCCCTTCGGACAGGACTTGCAGCTTCCAAAAAGGGCCATTGCCTAACTAACAAGCCCGTTGTTAATTTTTGGCCCTTTTTGTTCAGCAACTATGATTGTCATCTCATCGTGCAAGTTCTAAATCAAATCGATGTATAAGTACAGGAAAAACTTGAAAAAGACATTGTGGCCTTTCAGTCAATTTTAATAATCTTTAAGTATCTGATGTTGTATATTTTTTTTAGATTGTTCGGCACACATAAAAGACCCCGGACGTCAACAAAGCGGAGATAAGCAGAGATGTGCGTGCGGCGATCACAGCACACATCGCTTGACCGCTCACCAATAACAATCGCTAGCGAATAATAAGCGGAAGCGAGAAGTGTAAATATCGAAAATCTTTTACAACAAACTCGACGCTCAACTTGAATGGAGTCCAGCCCTTTTATTGTTTGAGAATGTTACAGCTGTTAGCAGCTGTAACATTGCAATATTTGCTGTGTCGACTATCCGTTAAAAAATGTCGTTGTTTCATGTTATTAAATTGCTGATATAATATCAGTTTTCCTAGGCCCTCATCCATGTTATCCGCCTTTTTTTATATTGGGACAAGCCCACCACACTATTCCCAAACCACTGTAACTCCTGTAAGCCAGAATCAACAGTGGCGACCACAAGAAAAGCGCCGAGACAATGAAGTTCGACGAAGACCCAGAGAAACGATTTAACTGTCTTGAATCCCGCAACGAAATGAATCAGAAAAGAATAGCGGAGGAGTAGGAAATGTTGTTAATGTGTATTTTATCCACCTGTCAACCATCCGTCAACCAAACATTCTACATCAAACTAAGTAAGTCGACGCTGTCAGTCTGCTTGTTTTTGTTTGCCAACCGTTTACCACACAAATGGCAGCTAATTAAAATCATAGGACATCCGGTATAACGGCGAAAAGTTATTAGTGAAAATAAAAAACATTTAATTCAATCAAAATCGTATATAATTTCAATAAATTGTGTAAAATATAGACACATATTTGTATATTTCTTGTAAACAGTATATTTCTTAAATCTAAAACATAATACTAGGGTGAAAAGGACAATTGTCAACCATCCAGAGGCACTATTATTTTAAACAAACAAAAAATGAAAATCACATAAATCTACTCATTCAAATTATCCTTTTCACCTAAGTTTGTTCATAATACAATCTTTTTTTTTATATAAATGTAAAAAATACACGAATTTCTAATAGTATGCGTTTACTGAAAGCTTATAATTTCTTTATAGTAACGTTTACAACCAATTACGTACGAAAAGTCCAAAAAAACATGGAAAAATCATTAAAAATAATACTGTCAATTCACTTTTGTGCTAATTCAGTTATTATTGAGATTCTTTACTTAAATATAATTGCAACGTGTAAAATATTAATGATTTCTTTTAAATTGTTATTTTTTCTTTACGCCCGGACCTGGGATATGTGTCATTCCCACGTAATAAGGGACCAGCATACTGCTTATTGTCACCAACCGGGCAGAAATGCAGATTCCATAGCTGCTACTCATACCTGATTTTATAGGCATCGAATTCAAGATCTCAAAAAACTAAAATAATTTTTACATCAAAGCGAACAAAAATAAAATTAAAAAAATATATATGGCACCTAAAATAATACAGGAATTCAATAAAAGTAACTTGTGATGCTGAATATTATGCCAATAAAATATTTTTAAAATAAATAATTTATTCAAGCTAGACTATACATTTTTGTACGAATTCAGTCTAACTTTATCCTAACTGGGACTATATTATATTTAACATTAATAATCTTCTTATACGCTTATTTTTTTTAATCAAAATATGAATACCTATATTGTGCCAAAAAATGGTGCGTTCACCCTACATGTAACTATTATAAATACTACGTGTTAATGAGTATTTACTAACGATTTCTTTGATTTTATTTGTGACTAAAGATAGCCAAAAGACAGCCTTTAAAGGAAAATATATTTTAAAACTAAGTATTATATAACTATTAAATACTTACACTAAGTATGTAATACACACGATGTAAGGGACATACTTACAAAAAACAACCCCACTTATTTTATAAGAACATTTTTGTCAAAAAAACATTTACTTAAATAAATCCATACAAAAGTGTGCTGTCAAATTGTATGGAAAAGCTACTTATTTGTTTTTAGAATCATATTTACTGAATACTTGGTAAAAGTTAGTTACAGAACGTCCCTTAAAACGTTTACAAACAATAAAATCAAATACAAGTTTATATTTGACTGTTTAATATATATTTTACATTAAAATAATGGAAGAATCATATGAAATTGGAATTATAATGTTCAGTCTGCAGTTTTTCCTATAAAATAAAACGAATGTGATGACTATCTATGACGTGATAATTAATGAGAGTTTAAGAAAAAAGAATTCAACAATATTTTTGTGCATGTGCATGTGTTTAGCCTTCGAACTAAAAGACCAGTCAATGGTGATGAAAACTGACATTTGAATTCCACAGAAAACTGGCAATAAACACAGAAAACTAACACGTCAATTGCACAGAAAACAGACAAATATCCAAAGAAAACTGTCAAATTAATTTCACGTGGATGGGGCTATGAAAAGTTCCAAGACATGTGTTCCAGGCCTGTGTCCTAGTAGTGGGAACATTATAGGCTGAAGATGATGATGACGATGGGGTTTATTGTTTGTTACTTTCATTAAGCTGCCAAAGCTGCAATGGTGTTTTATTTTCTTATTTCCGATTCGTCGTATTCCATCAAAGGCCCCCGATACTCATCCCAGTAAATCGGGAAAGTAGCTAGCATGAAAGTTACTGGCGTATACGAGTAGCTGGCACAGTGCGGACACATTTGCAAGTAATATTGGCATGCAAGGGTACCACTTGCATGCCAGTATTACCATCGCGTCATGTGTCAGCTTGTCAACCCCCCGCGACCCTCGCTCAACGGGCATGCAAGTAAATCAAATGTTGTGCTAGTTACTTGTATGCCTGTTAGCGTATACACATGACAGTAGCTGGCACGTGCAAGGAGCTGGAATGCTGGTGTGCAAGCTAAGGGCATGTGTATCCCCAGCTTTAAGGGAACTAAAAAGGGATAGGAGAGGACACCTAGCAAGTTGCAAGGCGCAGTGATGACAGGTGTACTAAGGCTGTCACCGATTGGCGACCGGGATCGGGGAAAAAGATCAGCAGACGACATAGTTGCCATTAAGAGTCCTATTACGAATCGTAAACACTCGCTTAGCGCTGAGGAGCGCGCCGAATTGACGCAGAATATATAGCAATTTAATTTTATTTATTGTAATTTTGTCTTATTAAATTGATAAGCGAAAACTGATGAAACGTATTCATTGTAGAACGAAGTTTTATATCATATTAGTTTATTTGATAAAATTGTGTTAATTTGGAATAGAATGGACGCTGAATCAAGACATTTATGGCTTAAATTAGGCTTTCTTTACGATTTTTTCCTTAAAAACTCAAGGAATTAAAAGGAATTCTAGAACTCGAATAAACAAGTAAAACATTTAAAGTATCTTTTAGTAATTTTAGCATTTATAGGAATTAAATGTAACAATGTGAATTTGAGCGTCAAAGTTCCATCGCTAACGGTTTTTCTTGCAAACTGTGTTCGTAAAATATTCATAGTAAATTACACGAAAAGAAAAATGAAAATGTGTAACCCCTACTTACAAGCAGGAGAATGGTACTATCGTTATTCTTTAAAAAATATCTTACTAAGTATGTAATACACACGATGTAAGGGACATACTTACAAAAAACAACCCCACTTATTTTATAAGAACATTTTTGTCAAAAAAACATTTACTTAAATAAATCCATACAAAAGTGTGCTGTCAAATTGTATGGAAAAGCTACTTATTTGTTTTTAGAATCATATTTACTGAATACTTGGTAAAAGTTAGTTACAGAACGTCCCTTAAAACGTTTACAAACAATAAAATCAAATACAAGTTTATATTTGACTGTTTAACATATATTTTACATTAAAATAATGGAGGAATTATATGAAATTGGAATTATAATGTTCAGTCTGCAGTTTTTCCTATAAAATAAAACTAATGTGATGACTATCTATGACGTGATATTTAATGAGAGTTTAAGAAAAAAGAATTCAACAATATTTTTGTGCATGTGCATGTGTTTAGCCTTCGAACTAAAAGACCAGTCAATGGTGATGAAAACTGACATTTGAATTCCACAGAAAATTGACAATAAACACAGAAAACTAACACATCAATTGCACAGAAAACAGACAAATATATCCAAAGAAAATTGTCAAATTAATTTCACATAGATGGGGGCAATGAAAAGTTCCAAGACATGTGGTTCAGGCCTGTGTCCCAGCAGTGCGAACATTATAGGCTGAAGATGATGATGATGATGGGGTTAATTGTTTGTTACTTTCATTAAGCTGCCAAAGATGCAATGGCGTTCCTTGCTTTGCCACGCGATAGCGCTAAGTTTTATTTTCTTATTTCCGATTCGTCGTATTTCATCAATGAATGAATGAATGAATGAATGAATGAAGGAATGAATGAATGATTTTTATTTCACTTCAAGAAATCTTAAAACTAAATACATAGCCCCACAAAGCTGCTTACGCAGTTTAACTGTGAGATCGCGAATGGCGGGGATACTCATCTCAGTAAATCGGGAATATAGCTAGCATGAAAGTTACTGGCGTATACGAGTAACTGGCACAGTGCGGACACATTTGCAAGTAATATTGGCATGCAAGGGTACCACTTGCATGCCAGTATTACCATCGCGTCATGTGTCAGCTTGTCAACCCCCCGCGACCCTCGCTCAACGGGCATGCAAGTAAATCAAATGTTGTGCTAGTTACTTGTATGCCTGTTAGCGTATACACATGACAGTAGCTGGCACGTGCAAGGAGCTGGAATGCTGGTGTGCAAGCTAAGGGCATGTGTATCCCCAGCTTTAAGGGAACTAAAAAGGGATAGGAGAGGACACCTAGCAAGTTGCAAGGCGCAGTGATGACAGGTGTACTAAGGCTGTCACCGATTGGCGACCGGGATCGGGGAAAAAGATCAGCAGACGACATAGTTGCCATTAAGAGTCCTATTACGAATCGTAAACACTCGCTTAGCGCTGAGGAGCGCGCCGAATTGACGCAGAATATATAGCAATTTAATTTTATTTATTGTAATTTTGTCTTATTAAATTGATAAGCGAAAACTGATGAAACGTATTCATTGTAGAACGAAGTTTTATATCATATTAGTTTTTTTGATAAAATTGTGTTAATTTGGAATAGAATGGACGCTGAATCAAGACATTTATGGCTTAAATTAGGCTTTCTTTACGATTTTTTCCTTAAAAACTCAAGGAATTAAAAGGAATTCTAGAACTCGATTAAACAAGTAAAACATTTAAAGTATCTTTTAGTAATTTTAGCATTTATAAGAATTAAATGTAACAATGTGAATTTGAGCGTCAAAGTTCCATCGCCAACGGTTTTTCTTGCAAACTGTGTTCGTAACATATTCATAGTAAATTACACGAAAAGAAAAATGAAAATGTGTAACCCCTACTTACAAGCAGGAGAATGGTACTAACGTTATTCTTTAAAAAATATCTTACTACTGCTGAAAACTACTTAAATCATGAATTTGCGTAAATTTAAAATGTAATAGGACTCTTAAGCGAAAACCTGGATGAGGCACAGGAACTTGGAGATTGGCACCAGAAAAGAGAGGCCTATACCCAGCAGTGGGTGAATTCAGGCTGCGATTGATGATGATGATGATGATGATGATGATGATGATGATGATGATGGTGATGATGATGACTAAAAAGTGTCAAAAAGCGCTTCCTCGCGGAGGTGGAGATTTTACAAACGTTTGTCTAACAAAAGACAAAAAAAATAAATGCATAATTATAAATAAACAAAAGATCTTATTACATGACTGTCATAATAATAAATCATGCTAGATTTTTACACTGGTATTTTCTACGTTGAATCCTTTTTTTTTTTTAACTATGTTACGTGAAATGGCAAAAGCCTTTGTGCTTACAAAAATAATGTCTCAATTATAGAGCTATTTAATTATAACAATAATTTCTAAGGTCAAAAAATATAGCCTAAAAGATGTTTACGTATAACAGTGGAATTTATTGAATTAATTTATATTCCTCTAGAAGTCTGGACCTCTGACTTGGCCTTACACGCTGGCCGTCCAGAAATATATCTCAGGCACTTTTTTTCCTTTTTTTTTTTATTTGGGACAAGCCCGCCACACTATTCCCATACCACTGTGACTTCTGAAAGCCAGAATCAACAGTGGCGACCACAAGAAAAGCGCCGAGACAATGAAGCTCGACGAAGTCCCAGAGAAACGATTTAACTGTCTTGGATCCCGCAACGAAATTAATCAGAAAAGAATAGCGGAGGAGTAGGTAAAACATAATTTCCACTTCCCTCCATATCAGCAGGAGACAGAACAGAACAAGGCCAATAAGCACACAGGGAAGTATACAACTGGGATAAGCCCAGTTGCCTAGCACCACGGATATTGTTGTTATTAATATTACTAAGTTGTGAGCTGTTATATTTGATTCCAATAATAGGTATGACAAAAATGCTTGATGCACGGTTTGTATCTCTCAGGCATTTTTTTTTTCAGAAATGTTATACAAACATAATTATCATACTGGTTTTAAAACGGCTTGAAATAAGCCTGTATCTTAAAAATTATACATGTATATTTTATTTTGCTTTTAAAATGGACGCAATATAAAATTCAGTCATTGGGATCAGTCATATTCAATACATACAATTTTCAAAAAATATTTAAATGCTTAATATATACGTGAATACGGCCAAAAAGCAGTTTACAATTTATTTAATTTAATAGTAAATAATTAAATATATACTTTTGTATCAGTATTTTTTTTATTTTAAAAATTAATATGTTTTAAATAAATATAATTAAATAAAGTTCGGCCGTTCAGAGAATGCGTTCCTGACACGTCGCGATTGAACTGACGACGTAACTTTGTAATGGCGTTGCAGTTACGATAAAAATATTTTTGCTGGTTGTTTACCGTTTTAACAATTGATGAGCATTAAAACAACATTATTATATCAATAATCAATGAATGTTATAATTTTGTGCCAAACTGAGTGTCAAATAACTTGGTAAACAATATTTTTCTAAATCTATACTGCGCTATTACAAGGTTATGTCAGCGCTTTATATTTGTAGTGCTGTGCTAAAAATAACAGGCAAGTATCGTAATCTGTTCATAAACAGTTATACTTATATTTTAATATAAAATAATACGCTTTGTTTTTCTTTTTAAGAATTTGAAAATAATAGACTATAAGATAACTTTTATGAAAAATATAAAAATAAAACTATGACCAAACCGAACGCGCGAAAGAAAGTAGCATTTTTATATTTAGGTTGAAAATGGTAACCCCAAATGGCGTTGGGCCGCCATTTTGTGACGCTAAAACAGTCGTCTGTTGTCGTTTGGTGCGCATAGACCACGTTCTTCAAGTGTTTTCGATCTGTTTTTATTTGATTACCCGGCTTTCGTTTAATGGACTAGAAGGTTACGCCGCCCGCCACAATACTTCCCCGCCATTCAGCACGAAAAAGATGATGACCCTATTAAAAGAAGCCTGCGGGGAAGTCACAAGAGATGACTGGGCAAAGGTTGTTGAGAAGACTAAAAACCTGATTTTGGAACATTATGACCGAGATATGAGTATTGATTCTGTTATTGATAATAATATAATTATACATGTAGGCGAAGATGATGAAGACACCACCTCCTCAAGCGAATCGGAGTCTGATTAATATTCTGTACGCACATTCAATTCAATGTGCTTACTTTATTGCATAGAAATACAGATTGTAACTTTGTAACAAAGAATAAATAAAACAATTTTATTTTATATTTATTTATATTTATTTATTTATTTTTTATATTTATTTTAATTTTATTTTTTTTTATTATATGAATATTACCTTTTTTTGGTTTCCACTTAAATAACTAAAATATAAATTTTAAATGATTCCGCCAATTTAAAACGAAAATAATCTTAAAATAATGCGGCGGTTCATTTTGGAGGAACGGTAACGAACTCAGTGTTATGTTGTGCCCATCACTAGTCGTGACTAACTGATAGGTGTCAGGAACGCATTCTCTGAACGGCCGTAGTATAATACATAATTATGTGTACAGCGAACAAAAGCAAAACTGCCTTCTTTCCTAACTTCTACTGTTGTACAGTCAGCAGCAGAAGTAGATTAACACTATTTAAAGTATCAAAACTAGTTTTTTTTTATATAAACTTGTTAGATATTACTCGTTACTGACAAGTTATTGAAGAATAAGAAATATATTAAAGAATTCTTCTGAAACATTACTAAAAATAATAATTGGAATCTGTTCATTAAATAATTAAAATTACGAAATTTGAAGCTACTTCTGTTGCTCACCCTGATTAATGATAATGGTTTAATAGATTACCTAGATAAAACTTTTATTCTGACACTTGGTTTGGCACTCGATTTTAACAAGTAAATTACTATGGACAATGGTGGTTGATCATTTTACAGTTTCTACTTTGACAAAAGACCTATTTTGTAATAGAATACCATCTAAAATACTATGTTCTTGAAAACTTAAAACGTTAACCAATGAAGCAGGAGATAATTACTTTTAAAAGTTGCTAAAGTTGCTAGTTGTATCACAACACAATATTAATTTTTAAACAAAGTCCTCCGCCGCATCGCGATTAACTCAAAAACTACTGCACTGATTTTCATGAAATTTTCTCCAATAGATAGAGTGGTCCTCAAGGAACGTGTAAGTATATAATTTGTCAAATATTTGTCCACGCCGCGGGCATCAGCTAGTTGAATACAAAACTGGAAAAACGGAATCGGTGGTCGGATCATACAGACAGAGGCGGCGAAGGACTTCGTTTTATTATATGTAGTGATGATACAAAACAATAGACATATTTATCTGATATAGTTAATTATACGGTTGCTTGGATGGTTGTGGTCATTAGACACTTACAATAGGGGATCGGACTGAGTCAAAAAAATATGATTCTAATTAGTCCGTCAGTTAGATTATCGAAAAATATTGGATACGTGTTTTTTGTTTTAGCAAATTAATCAAAATTGACGAAGATAAGATGTGGTTGTGACGTCATTTGTAGGTAAAAATGTACTATCATATGACGTTTTCGAAGAGTTCACGAGTTTTCGAAGCACTGTATTGTCTTAATTTTTTGTTTATGTGAAAAATGAAAAAATACGTGCCCAATATTTTTTGGAAATCTATCTGACGGACTAATTAGTTTTTTTTTGTCCGATCCCCTATTTTAAATTTAGCTGCTACTATGCAACTCTAGCCTTACAGTTCCTTGGCGTTGTGACGTACACGCCCAGTATACATGTCAGTTTTCGCAATAGGGTTATTTACTGACTTTAAAAAATGTGATTCTAATTAGTCCGTCTGTTTGAGTATCGAAAAATTTTGGAAACGTATTTTTTGTTTTATCAACTCAATAAAAATTGACGAAAATGAAACGCGTCAAAGATTTAAGTGAGGGTTAGTGACGTCACTGACCGGTACAAAATGCCAAACTAATGTCTTATAATATGAATGTGACGTCACGCGAGTTTTCAAAGCACTGTTTCGTCTCGATTATTTGTTTACGTGAAAAAATTAAAAAATACATGTCCAATATTTTTTGGAAATCTATATGACGGACTAATTAGATTTTTTATTGTTAACTACCCTATTGGCTGTTTGACTACTGTTAAAAATTCACTTTAAAATCGATCAAAAAAAGGCTAACTTTTAACTGACGTGGTAGACAAAGACAGCGCTACAGACACGTGACGTCATATTTCATACCGCCATAGTTACGTAGTACAAATGGCTGTTTCGCGCGACAAGGATAGAAAGTGCCCCCACCAAAAACTTCTATAGCATGTTGCTACTCCATTTTTTGATCGATTTTATTACTTTTTTCACACATCGTGTTATTTCTATTATTTCTTTGAAATAACAATACGAATTTCGTGATTTTTTAGCAGTAGTCGAATATTCAAATACTTAACTCACAAAGCTTCTAAGCTAAACAAATGAGCTGTTTCCCCTCATCCATCTGGAACTGTACCTTATCTGAATTGGCTGCCTTGTCAGCTGTCTTGGAGAGTGCACTCGCGAGGAAGATCTGAGCTATGCCTGTCGCTGTCACGAAGAGGGCCCAGCCTAGAAAAATAAGGCTTCTAATAAATACACAAATATAATGGGAGCAGCTCGTGTCTAAATAATATGTCTTCGATTTTTTATGTGAAACATCTTAGCAGCGGGCCAGACCGAATGGTTGTCGTGGCCACGCCACGCTATATGATAGTATGTACATAATTATCTATACTCAATACTCAATACTCAATATCTTTATTGCTTTACCATAATGTGTACTTAGGTGGTATAGTATATAATTGAGATCATTATGGACCCTGTAGGGCACAGCAAAAGGGTAGGAGAGAGGAAGCCCTGTTTTAGGAGATCATGAATAACTATTATTGCTATATTATTTAATTTAATTTATTATTACTCGTATTTCTAAGTATTTTAATTGCATTATTATTTTTGTTATATTATTTTATTATTATATTACATTATTTATTACTATCATTTATTGTTATATTAATAATTACCATATCATACTATTTTTATTTTAAACATATCTAGAAATTGCGTGACTATCACTAATTTTTGTTATCAATTATTATTCTTATGTCATTTTTTATTATATTTGTAATTTCCTTAACATATACTTTAAACATTTCTTCTATTATTTATGTTTATCATTTAAATATTCATCTAAGGAATAATAGCATTTTTTTATTAATAAGTTTTTAAGTTTTGTTACAAATATATTGAACTTTTCTTCTTTCTTTATTATGTCTGGTAATTTATTGTATATCTTTATAGACATTACGTAGGGACTTGTGGAATGCATTTTTAGCCTGGATGTTGGTATGTTTAGCCTAGATCGGTGCCTAAGTGTGTACTGTGATTGGATGTCTTCGCGTTTTGTGTAGAACTCTTGATGCTTACGGACAAATTTACATATTTCTAGGATATAAATGCTGGGGAGGGTTAGAATATTATGTTTTAGAAAATAGGGTTTGCAGCTGTTAGTTTGATCAATATTTACCATGATTCTAACTAGTTTCTTTTGTAGGGTAAAGAGTGTCAGTGCATCTGTACTATTTCCCCAGAGGGTTACGCCGTAGCTAAGCCATGCATTGGCATACGCATAATATGTGGTGAGGGCAGTTTGTAGATCGGTGGTCTTTTTAATTTCTCGAAGAGCGTATGAGAATTTTGAAATTTTTGAACGGGTTTTTTGTATTTGTGCTTTCCAGTTGATATGTTTATCTATTGTAAGTCCAAGTAGTGTAAAGTCATCAACAGTTTCCAATTTTGAGCCGTTAAAGGTGAAATTTAAGTGTAGAGGAGCTTTTTGATAAGGGTGGAAAACCATTACTTTAGTTTTAGCATGATTAATTTCTAAATTATGTGAAGTCATCCAGTTACAAGTTTTTGTGAGTGTGGAACTGAGTTTTTCTTCTATGTTTGTGTTGTTTTGACAGGAGACTAATAAAGATATGTCATCTGCGAACAAAACACATGGCACCTCTATGGTTTCTGGTAAGTCGTTGATGTAAACAAGAAATAATAGGCCACCTATAACACTTCCCTGGGGAATGGAAGCGTTAGTTATCTTGCTTTGAGATAGGATTTTTTCTATTTCTCTACTATTGTTATACATTACATATCTAATACGAAACAGTGTCTTGTGAAGAGAAAAGGGGCAAATCTCAATTAAACAACTGCTAATATTGGGGTAATATCGTTTATCCTGATCCTGATATGTCAAGCAAATATGCATGGAAGAATTACTGGGCACATAGAGAAATAATATAGGATTAAACAATATACATCGCGGTTAAAGGAATTTAACACTTGCATACTCCCTATCCTAGCATAGGGGTTCGTACGTATCTACATTGGGACCCGAGGGCCGGCGGACCGCGTAATTATTTTGCCGCGCGGATATTTTTACATTGAGATATCTTCTAAGATATTTGTTTAAATTATAGAGTAAAGCGCACAAATATTCTATAATAAATTTCCGTTGTAACAAACACATGTATCTAGATATAGATTAATACAACATGAGTTAAATGAGCTTTGCAAAAAAATATTCTATTAAACCTTTTTTTTTTTTGGCGGGTGTAAAATCATTGAATAACCCCTTCCGCTCTTGGGCAGAGCGAAAGGGAGTGTCAGACTTCTACTGACTAAAAACCACCCATGTTCCTTCTTCGCCCTCTATGTCGAGGCCGCGATAACTAGTGTACAACCCGCGGTCCCGATTCTATTTAACCTAACATTTCAATAGTAAAAAATGGTTACAGTGAGTCAATCAATCTTAATAGATAGATATAATTATGCTGTCGGGGAGTTTTTGTATAACTTTTAAAGAGCAACAATTCCATTTTACATGACATTTGTGTAACTTAAGCAGTTTAAGCAGCGCACGCAACGGAAGCTCTCAAAATAAATAGTTTTTCCCGTTTTTGCAACATTTTTCATTTATGCTCCGCTCCTATTGGTTGCAGCGTGCTGTTATATAGCCTAAAGCCTTGCTCGATAAATGGACTACCCACATACAAATATTTTTTTCAATTCCAACCAGTAGTTCCTGAGTTTATCGCGTTCAAACAAACAAACTCTTCAGCTTTATAATATCAGCATAGTTTACAATATGTATAACATTCAAATGCAGTTTAAATTGTCATTTAAGGAAAATGCACACAAGAACATCACCGAGACAGGATGACTAAGTATTTAAGGGAATAAACTTAGACATTATTGAATAATAAAACGGTACCTATTATTACGGATTGGAATTTATGTTCACGTCAGTTGCCTGTTTGGTATTTTATTAATAAACATATTTCAATGAGGTTTTAACTAATGAATTGTTATGTTGAATAAATCCTTTTGTAAAGAAAAGAATTAAAGATTTTTTTAAATAAACTGTGAGGACCAATTTAGTTTATTCTTTATCTTAAATAAGTTTATTTCGTTTTTCTTTGATCATTAAGTTTTATTCTTTTGTCATGTGCTAGTCTAATAAATACTTTGTGGAAATAAAAAAAAACACATTGCATTGAAAAATCTGTGTAAATAAAATGCAAAACTGATTGGCTGAGGATCTTGCAGGCAGATCGCACAGGCCAAACCCTTAGGGCTTGAAACTAAAAATTTCGGACACGTTTTTCTCTTATGACGTAGGCATCTACTAAAAAAGAATTTTTCAAAATTCAACTCTCAATTAGGTGAAACAGGGTTGTTCGAAGGAGATACTGCGGCTAAGAAGGAACATGGGTAGTTTAGGTTTTTAGTCAGTAGATGTCAGACACTCTCTACCGCTCTAACCAGAGTGGGAGGAGTAATTTGATGATTTCCACCAAAAAAAAGGGGGTGAAACAGGGGATGAAACTTTGTATGCCAAATTGTTCTTTTTGATAATTCCGACCACCACGCGGGCGAAGCCGAGTCGAGAAAAAAAAAACAACTTACCGATAGAACAGTCGCCGGGTATATAAGGCTCGGAGTTTTCCCCACACAGTCGCTTGACACGAGTCGCACCCCAGCCCCAAGGGTATAAGAGCAGTCCTAGTACGCCGAACAGACCTGGAATTTGATAGGATTAATATTATTTAACTATGCATTTGTATTTTCATGGGTACAAAGGAGCTGGACAAGACAAGCGATTAATGGTCTACATTGGCCTTGAATGGAAACAACTGGAAGTCATAGTATAATTAAATGAAAGGAAAACCAGTAAATCTTAATAAAAAAATGGTAAACTAACTAATTAGTTGCTCGAAATGGGATCCATTCTCTTGGATACACTTTATTCTTTTAAATTTATCATGTTTGTTAGAGAGTTTTCATCCTTATAATTGACCCTAACGATCGATGCAATAAAAGTACCTACAGGGTATAATTTTTTCAGATTTTAGCCGGTTCGATTCCCGGGTGTCGGAGAAGAGAATTTTCGAAAATCTTTGAATGCAGTTTGCTTTCTATTCAAAAATAAAGGAATGTTTCCTTTGAGTAAAATTTTCTATCTGCAGTATTAAGAGTACTTTCCCTCCAGAATTGATGGCATTACAAAATTCCACCCTGTATACGCACTTTAGCGAACAACAAGACAATGCTCTGCAGGGCTATTGCGTATCTTTTAAATGTCAGTGGCTATCATATTGTCCATGGATTAACTGTCAAATTGGTTATGGTTTAGTACAAAATGGAACCATTTGACAGTTATTTGATGGACACTATTATGTTAGCCACAGTCATTTAAAAGATACACAATAGCCCTGCTGATCCAATTAAATAAATTGGATAGTAAATTAGACAAATAAGCTACACCTACATGAAATGTATGTTGTGTGTAAATCAATTTAACCTACGAGATTATACCACGACTATACTCACGTGGGTGAAAAAGAGACGCAGCTTATTTTTTAATACAGGCTGATAACATACTGTCTATCTACACTAATATTATAAAGAGGAAAGATTTGTTTGTTTGTTTGTAACGAATAGGCTCCGAAACTACTGGACCGATTTGAAAAATTCTTTCACCGTTGGGAAGCTACACTATCTCCGGGTGACTTGGGCAAATTTTTATCCATGTATTCCCACGGGAACGGGAAATACGCGGTTGAAACCTCGTGACGTGCGCTAGTTAACAATAAAAATGAACACCAGACAGAAGCCAGGCATATCTTAGGCCTTACCAGAGCTGCGGGTTGTTCGAAAGAGATACCGCGGCCTCGGACACAAAGGGCTAAGAAGAAACATGGGTGGTTTTTGGTGAGAAGAAGTCTGACACTCCCTTCCGCTCCGCCCAGAGAAGGAGGAGTCATTATGATGATTTCCTACTCACCAATTAGCGCATATATCTTAGGCAGGGATATCTAGATGACATACGAACACACAAAAGAGACTGTCCACCGCATACGATTGGGACAAAGGGCCATGAAGCGAGCTCTTAAAATCAAAATTAAAATCGATTTATTCAAATTAGGTAGATGATCAGCACTTTTCGAACGGTCCCCCAAAACGCCCACGCACGAAGAAGTGGCGGAACAAACTCCCCAGCAACACATAATTATGTCTGTTAGGTTGATTAGAAGAACCAGACTCGATACAGGCGTAAGTTAAATTTCGATTTACTACAGACACAAATCAATCTCTGCTCGGCATAACCATCTTAGATCGAGTGGGTAACAACGCACCGGGTAGTGCGCCTCAAGTGAACCTGGGCAGGACATCTGGCTAGACGCGAAGAGGGCCGATGGAGCCAATGAAACCAGCAGGGCTATTGCGTATCTTTTAAATGTCAGTGGCTATCATATTGTCCATGGATTAACTGTCAAATTGCAGGTTAAGGTTTAGTACAAAATGGAACCATTTGTCAGTTAATTGATGGACACTATATGATGGCCAGTCATTTAAAAGATACGCAATAGCACTGCTGGATCGTCCTAAAGCTCGTAGGGTCGACGATATCATCAAAGTTGCGGGAAACACCTGGATGACGGAGACACAGAGCCGGGAAGTTTGGCAGAAACAAATAGAGGCTTATACCTAGCAGTAGTTGATTCTGGGCTGATATGACGATGATTAACTTACCTCCCAGCGCTTGAGTAGCTCCCGCCAGAGAAATGACGCTCTTCTTGAACACAGATTGTATGCAGCAGGCCATCACACCTGCTAGTACAGTCGCGAATTGTATGGCTGCACCTGTAAATAATTAATTGTATTGAAGATTTTGTAAGTTCCGTTTAAAATGATTTTTGTGACAGGAAGAAGGCTTTCTTCATCATCAACAGCCTATTAATATTCCCACTGCTGGGACACAGGGCTCCACTCTTTGAGAGGGCATGGCATCTACCACGCGGGCCCAGTGTGGATTGGTAGATGTCACAAGTCTTTGAATTCTTTTGAAGGCTTTCTTGGTCCTCATTAATCATGAACACTAGTGAGTCATCTGTCTAGCCTTTTCCCAACTATGTCAGGACGCAATTTTGTCGGCTTCCAGTCTAACCGTATGCAGCAGATTACCAATATTTTATATGGAACTGCCTATCTGACCGCCACAACCCAGTAAGTACGATACCCTTTGCTAATACTGGTTGTCAGACTCTCGCGCCACTGATTAAATGTTAAAACTGTCAAACATCTACAAATGATTGATCCACGGATGAATAGGGTATTTCAACAAAAAAAACTAATTAGTCCGTCAGATAGATTTCCAAGAAATAATGGACACGTATTTTTTCCTTTTTCACGTAAAGAGATGAAGATAATACAGTGCTTCGAAAAGTCGCGTCAAATCGTGTGACGTCACAAGGTTAGTACTTTTTTACACAGAAAGTGACGTCAAAAGCCCCCACTCATGATCTTTGATACGATTTATTTTCGTAATTTTTTATTAATTTGATAAAACATAAAACACGTATCCAATATTTTTCGATAATCTGACAGACGGACTAATTACATTTTTTTGGTGAAATATCCTATTACAGGCGTGCTGTATCATCAGTTTTGTAGAATTCGTTTACGTTGTAAGCTTATTTTCTTGTCAGTTTCATAGAAATCTTCCAGCATTTGTCCCATTTACTCGGGGCGTCTCGGGGTCTGTGCAACACGTTCACGTTCTATTCTCCCCAATCAGACGTCACGGCAACATTTACTGCTTTCTCTTTGAACCCTAAACTACAGTAAAATCCAGAAATAAGTGTTGTCACTGTCACAGGCATCAGCTACTGAAAATGGCAATCTCATTGCCAAATTTTGAGTCAATTTGAATTGACATCAACACATTAAGAAGAAGTACCTATTGTAATAGCTACACTTCCAATAAATCAGATGTCCAATTAAGGATGTAACACCTAACACATCCTTTGAGGATTAATGAAAGAACATGCACATACTACTTACAAAGAATACCTAATTAACAAGGACTTAATTTGCATGGATATCATGCCAAATTAGATACTATATCTTGCATTTATAGGCTCTTGATGAATAATACAATGGAATTGCAGAAGGAAAATCATTGTTAGGAAATCAAGCTCGAAAATATGAGACCAAACATTCTAAAGTGACACGTGTATTTTGAACATGAAAGGCGGGGGGGGGAGGGGGGTCACTGCCATGCCCCCAGATAAAATGGTGAAGTGAAACAGGCCACGGTGCAAAAAAAAATACCTTCCTACTCTATTTAATCAAGGTTAGCGATAACCACAGGAAAAGGAGAACACATTAAGACAATCTCAAAGGGTTAACCAGAGAGGATTTTTCATGGGAATCTAAACTTATTTAATAAAGAGATAATCTACTAATCCAATTGCTAAAATTATTTCACTAATGGTGAGCTACAATATCACTGAGTACGACGTTTAAACAGAGCACTTGAAATTATAGCTTGTTGTCTTAAATTAAAATTACTCCATCATAAGCCAGCAACATGAACACATTTCATACTCACATAGAGACAAAAAGAACATGGCTGCTTTCCAAGGAGTTGGATACACCTCGGCATCAGTCGCCAGCCCGTAAAATGAGAATGAGGCACAGTTGTTGTGGTCATTTCTCATGCGAATACATCTGAAAATAAAATAAGAGCATTAAAAAATCTTCATACAGTATTAACTTTAAAACTGGGCAAGTGCAAGATGTACTTGTTGTGCATGATTTCATACCATTGTAGTAGGAAAAAATTAATACAAGGGCTCCCCCTTTATTTAATTTTAGTTCAATGCAATTTTTGTTTTTATAGATACCACTGAAACACATTCTGTGAAATTTCTACTGTCTTCCTATTAAGTCCTGCTGATTGGCAGATGGACAGCAGTGGCATAGCAATAGGATCTCATTGGTTACCCTTCAGGTACGACACACCTAATTAAGTTAAAAATCTGTACAGATATAGTAGTTTTATTATCAAAAATAAATTAAGCAACAAAAAAATGAGAGAAATGAGTTTCATTATAAACTCAACTCATCATCATCTTTCTGGCTTTGTCACCTAGGATTTTCACAACACATTTCATCAATAATCGCCTTTGCCTAATTAAAAAGACTTTCATTTTTTTAAGCAACTTCAGGAATTTTATTCCCTCAACAACGCCCAAAAGTTATTAAAGTAAATGCTTCAATAAGCGACACATTAATTCCTCTAAAATAATCATAATTTTCAACTCACCTATTATAAATACCAACGCTGGGAACGTAAAAGCTGGTGATATTCTTTTCGTTCAACACCACAGGCTGGCCCATTAACCATTTAGGAGTCATAATACCGGTTAAAATTAACATAAAAGCTACCAAACTTAGCAAGAGCCATGCTAAACTCCGACCAGTGACTATAACATAACACATGATTGAAAAAACTGAGATGTTTCGAAATTTCGTACGTAAAATAGATGCGCTTGAACGTGGAGTTGCGGACACCAACCCGATATGTATTAACACAGTAAAACTTTGTTCTTGTCTTTAGGCAGCTTTGAATATGCTCCAAAAGTATATTAATAAAGTTTTGTCATATGGATATTTCGTTTGAGAAAATAAAACTACATTACTGTTCCGTTTCGTTTATAAACAGCCGCCCGCCAGTGTCGGACTCACAGGCAAATAATTTATTTTTGACAATCAAGTCAAGAAGTGCTACCACACTCTGATTCCAAATTTCCCATAGCTCATTGTGAAAATCCCCGCCTGAAGACGACCCACTGGTCTATTTTGAAGCTATTGATTTTTCACAAAAATCTGTAGACAGTTTAGAAAATCATCCATTGCCATTTATTTACAGTCTAGTACTAAAAAGTAAAGGGATATTTTGCCGAAATATCCCTTTACTTTTTAGCAGGAGACATCTGGCCCATTCTACTAAACTGGGCCGGCTGAATCTTCTACCCATGCACATTTTAAAAAGTAGACATCTGGCCAGATTTTTCGTGGGGGAGATGTTCTATAACCCATTTGAATATGCATGTACAACATACGAATGCTCTTTCAACTTATTAGTAAATTTAAACGCTGAATTAAAACCCAAATAACTCTGAAATCCCTGCATTCAGGGCGAAATACCTTCAGTTGAGAACACTGGAACTAAAGACAATTGAATTTGACATTCAACTTTTTTATTGCTCGACATAGACCACAGAGATTTTTTTTTTATTATTTCCTTCGCCCTTCATGGGCAGGCTAAGGTCTTGGACCATACCGCCTCGTCTTCAGTGCTTATTATCTTTCTTGTTTATAAGTAAGGCCAAAGCCTCGTCTTCAGTTTATAGACCACAGAGATTTATATTAACAAATAGAGCGGTTCTAAATATATAAACTTAAATGGAAGGTTGATAAGGATCCAATTTGAGACATTATTTTAAAAATCTGACGGGTCTTCTATTTTTATTTTAATATTTTATTATAATGTAACTAACTCGGCCTATCGTGGACCTCTGTTTTTTCAAGTGGCACCCACCACATCTCCTGCTGGTTCTTCATCTGCTGTATTCTGTCTGTCCCAGTCTTCGTTAATCCGTCTGTGTTTATCTATCTAGTATCATCCACATCCAATTTTAACAGTTTGGGCCTTGTAAAATGCGCCTCCTCCGCCCCAATACGTCACAAATATGTTTGACCATCGAAATCCACGACACTAAAACAAATAGTTATTGTTAAAATTTGAGAAGACAACATTAGAACTTTTCAGTTTAAGAATTTATGTAAACAATATAATGGTTTAAAGGAAGGACCATTCTATATTTAGAAATCTAAAATTAATAATTTGAACGCACATCGATTGCATCCCTAAGACGAGGACCCAAGCGCCATCTGCTGTTTCAGAGTAAAATTAAAGTACGGTTTTGTTCTCTCTTCCTCCTTGTTGTTTCTTTTCATTTATGTGCGTGAAAGAAATGGTTAATATAATCAGGGCCTATTATTTCCTGTATTGAATTTTGCAAATCAATTAGTGTTCTTAAAAGTGTACAACGTTACGTAGGATCGTGTCGCGATAATTTCGAGTGAAATGTGGTCGATGACAGCGTGAAAACGATTGCTACGTAAGTATAATACGATCAAATACTATACATCGACACTAGTATCACTGCTATTGGTTTTACAATGAAACTCGTTTTGTAGGATAGTAAAAATACCTGTCAGTCAATTGTCAGGTACAGATGTGTACCTACCTGTGTATTGTCAAGCAAAGAAATCAGTCGTAATTGAACAATTTATTTTGTTTAAATCGTTTATTTTATGATTATTTAGTGTTAAATACAGTGCCATGAAGTGTGTCTGTGAAACCGTGAAGGTATGCGTCAAGTGTGTGTTGTAGGGTATTGAAAAAAAACATGTTTTCGTCTGCCCTTGTTTAGGTTGCAAAATCTCGATTCCTTTGTCATGTGCATAGTCACTTTTACTTTTTCTGGTGAGTATTGCATGTAATCGACTGACGTTTAATAAATTCCCGCTATTTTGTTAAATTTTTTTTCGTGTTGTAGAAAGTGGGTATACTACTGGTCATATGGGATATTTTTATGTAAATAAGGCGTTCCAGTTGAACGAGCAGCTACTGTTGAGTGAGTTTTGTTTAAAAATGCAGTTAAACTTGATTGTTATCCTCTTGACATAGTTTTTTTTATGTTAGTTTAGCAGAAACTGTTGGAAAACGTGTTCTATTTAATAGATGCAAAACAGCTGGATATTCCAGGCAAAGGTGTTATTGTGTAAGGCCTACTGTGTCATTAGCAGCTTTCTAACTGTCAAAAAGTTAATCTTTTGCTTCCTACACCAATATTTTAACCTTGTATTTTGTATCTGAGGTTTTATTGATTATGTTAATAACACAGCTTACTACTGTTTGGGGATGTAAAAATCAATGACAATAACATGTTATATATATAAAAATATAGTTCCTTTTCCTTGTTTATAAACAAACTCCTTTACTACTATTGTAGATTAGTCATACATTCTTGGAATTCTAAATGGGAAATTCATAATAAAATAACATGAATAATCTGCAATAACTATGAAATACTGAACAAATATTTTAAGTCGAGTTATCTTGTGGTAGATTGCTATAATCATTTTAGTATAATTTAGCAAAAAATTGAAGCATATTTCACTGAAATATCTATCATTATAATCTCTCTTAAGTTACTTGGGGTTGACGCAACACCTTTTGTCTTACATTCTCATCTGTCATACTATTCATTCAAATGTACATGTACTAAACTGTACCATACTATATAAGTAACACAAGAAACCTACTTTCAAATTCAATTTTGCTTACATTACCTTTCAAGTGTTCTTGTTAAGGAAACCATAGTCCTTTGCACAGCTGAAACAATAGTTTTTCACATTATATTTAGAATACTGCTACCATAAACAAAAGTTCATCGCCATCTAGTTTAAAAAATAATTACATATCAATTAAACATAAGCTTAATCAGCTTATAGTGTTCCCACTGCTGTAACTAGACGGAATGGGCTATAATCCATCACTCAACATGTAAAAGTGTTTGTTAAATCCTATTTGCAAAATAAACATCATTTATCAAAGGGGTGCATCTCCAGAGATAATGTAAAGGAAATGAAGCTTCAATACAAAATACTATGCATTCAGTAAATCCCATTTTTCCCTGTTCCGTTTCCTTATGAGTTGTGGTCATAAATAATTAGTTACCAATCACTTTCTACACTGTCTGCATCTTACGACACTTTCACTGCAGTTTCTGCATCATTTAGAAGCTGAATCATAAAAACTGCATAATATTTACATGTCTACAATGATGACTTATAGAGAAACATGAAAGAATATGACAACCATCAATAAATTGGGATAACGATAGGAGAATTATGATGTGCTCTGTATTTTATTACCTCAGTTCCACAGTTCACCTTTAAGCATAGATCTGACACTGATACTGTTAGCCTGTATTACCACACTGCTGGGCAAAAGCCTCTCCTCATGACTTCCAGTTGTTTTGATATGTAAGATAAGCAACAATCTACCTTTCTCAAAGTCTATTTCATCACATTGTAACCATCATCACCTTTGTTCTAACTGCTGTAGAGTATAGGTGTGTCCTAGTTATGCCATGCTTTCCTGTTCTGTTACCTCCAGTCATTCTGCTTAAATTATCTAGTAAGAAATTTTCCAGTAGAAAGTGTCTTTCACTGTTGCCATCTCAATAAAACCGGGATGAAGCTAGCACAGGAGTGTAGAGATTGGCTCAAACAATAGGTGATATCTTTTTTTTTTTTATTTTTTTTTTTTTTATTTTTTTTTTTTCTATCTTGCGATCGGCTTGATAAGCCCTTAACAGATATGTTGTGTGTTCATTGACATTAAAGAACTGTTCCTCCATTGAGAAACTGTCTCATATTATTAGTTGTGAACAAAGTCCCATATATGTTTTCTTTTGAGCCTTCTCAGGTTTACTGGTTCACATAATGCAGTGGCTAGGGTGTTAGTATGTGCCTTTATGCGTTCTTTGTATTTCTTCGCTCGGTGTTCTACTTCCTCCTTAACTGTTTTCATTTCAGTGTACTTGAGCAATTCACTCGTTCTGATGAAAAGTGGTGCATTGCATATGGTTTTGAGAGCTTTATTCTGACACCGTTGCAAGATTTCCACATTAGAAGTTTTTGCAGATCCCCATAGCTCAATGCCATATGTCCAAACTGGCTTGATTATGGTTTTATAGATGAGTATCTTATTCTCAATTGTGGTTTGCGATTTTCTGCCGATTAGCCAGTTTAGGTTTCTAAGCCGTATGTTTAACTCATCACGTTTTTTATGGATATGGGTGTTCCATGTTTGTTTCCTATCAAGATGCATGCCCAAATATTTTGCCGAGTCTTGATGAGGTAGAGTGTTGTTTCCGAGTTTAACCATTGGGCAGTTGTCTTTCCTCAAAGTAAAAGTGACATGCACTGACTTGCTGGGGCTGGCTTTGATGCGCCATTTTTTCATCCATTGGCTGACTTTGTCCAAGTGACTCTGTAGAATGAATGACGCTACGCTGGAGTTTTCATGATTACTTAGTGCAGCGGTGTCATCAGCAAAAGTGGCAGATAGTACATTGTCCGTTGAGGGTATATCTGCGGTGTACATAAGATACAGAGTAGGGCCCAGTATCGAGCCTTGCGGTACCCCGGCTTTTATATCTTGAAAGGCAGAGTAGGTATCATTGATTTTAACTCTAAATATTCTATCTTCCAAATAAGATTTCAAGAGCAGGTAAAAGTTATGTGGAAGCTGTTTCTTCATTTTGAAAAGTAAGCCTAAGTGCCAAACCTTGTCGAATGCCTGTTGTATGTCGAGAAAAACCGCAGAACAGTACTGTTTTTTCTCGAGCGCTTCTCTTATTTTGTTGACAACTCGGTGAATTTGTTCTATACTTGAATGACCAGTTCTGAAGCCAAACTGATATTGAGGGATCAGATCGTTTTCGTCAAGTATTCGTTTTAGTCTTCGTAAGATGATCTTCTCAAACAATTTACACAAAGTTGGTAGTAGACTAATTGGTCTGTAAGAAGACACAAGATGCGGGGGTTTACCAGGCTTTGGAATCATTATTACCTCTGATATTTTCCATATCATTGGCACATGTCCAACCCTTATTATGCTATTGAAAAGGTATGTTATGCCAACTATAGCTTTTTTAGGAAGTTGTCGTAGTATTTCAGTTGTTATTAGGCAGAAGCCAGGTGCCTTGTTTAACTCTAGACTTTTTATTTCTCTTTGGACTTCGCGAGGTGAGCAGCTTTGTATTGGGAGACCTAGTTGCAGGTCAGTGTCTAGATAGTCTTGTATTTCCTTTTCAGTTTCTGTATCACCGCCATTTGGAGTAAAGACTTCATGCAAGAATTGTCCAAACACCTCAGCCCGTTCTTTGTCAGATTTAGCCCAGGAGTTGTTACTCTTTCTGATGGGATGTTGTGCAACTTGAGGGGCGACTCTACTACCTTTTACCATGTTCCAGAGTGAATACTCGTTTTTAGCTTGGGGGTTCAAGTTTGCTAATTTGTCTTGTAAGGTTTCTTCTTCAATGTCTTTGAGGTACTGCTTTAGGTTAGCAGCTGCTTTATTAAACGCCTTCTTGTCTTGGGGATGTCTACTACAGTGCCACACTCTTCTGAGTCGTCTCTTTTCCAAGATCATTGTTTTTATGGTCTTGGGTACATTCCTACTACCTTGTTTTTGTGTGGTATAAGTATCTGGAGTACATTTCCATGCGGCCGTTTGTATTAGATTTGTTAACGTTCCTGCATATTTTTCGATGCCGTCTTTTGTTTTAAGAGATACTTTCAAGTTGAGATTTTTGTCTATATAGTTCCTAAATTCATCCCAATCGGTTTTTTTGTTGTAGAGTCGCTCTTTCACGGGCCTTTCAATTATGGTGGCACTTATTGTGGCTATTACTGGTGTGTGGTCTGAACTACTGTCTAGACTACTTTCCACACTTAAGTATTGATTTGACAATCCTTTATACACAAAGAAGTCTAGAAGGTCTGGTGTTTTATTTGGGTCTGTAGGCCAGTACGAGGGTTCACCTGCACTTAATACGTATAGTTTGTTGTTGTCTATACTTCTTTTCATTTCTCGGCCTCTGGGTACGGTTAGTCGTGATCCCCAGTGAACATTTTTGGCGTTCCAGTCCCCTCCACAAATGAACCTGTGTCCCAGGGTTTTGAAGTACTTAGTAAATGCTTCTTCCTTTAAGGTGTGCTTTGGTGGACAGTAAACAGCAGATAGCGTCATGGATCCTCGTTTGTCTTGGACTGTTATTGTAGTTGCCTGTATTGGCTCTGTTTTGTAGTCCTGCAGAATTTCATGCTTAATATGTTTTTTGATAATTACAGCTGTGCCTGCATGAGCTGTTCCGTCTGGGTGGGGTGTTGAATATATGCTGTAGTTTTTTAATGTCATGTTGTTGTTTGGGGTTAAGTGTGCCTCAGATACAAGTAGTATATAGGTGATATCTAAGTTTCGTATAGAATATCACCTTCCCAATCTATAGATTTTATACCTAGCAGTGTGTGATGTCAAACTGCATGTTGTAAAACAGGCTTATAACCTCAGAACAATGATATTGATTAGCATAGGTATTGAAACCAATCCATCCTAAGAAACCCTGATGACTCCCACTCATTTTTGTTTGTATATAACCTAGTTGCTTGAAAACCTTGGTGTTTATCTACTGTAATATTAAAAAATAAATTTATTTAATGTATGTGTGTAAGAGTGAGTTATTATTTATAAATGTGTGGTACTCCATATAAAAATATAAGTTGATGTAAAAAATTCGGGCGCCTGGAGTGCACACAAAACTATGCCAAGGATAGACTTACCTGTGGGAGCTTGAGACTTTTAATCTTCAAGCGGGAAGGTATCAATAAAAATCGAGCATGAAAATTATAGAGCGATTTTATTACCCGAAGGCTGCTGGCAGAAATATACAAGAGAATTCCTTTCTTTTATATATAACTAAAACTAAAATGGAACAATCTTTTAATACCTGTCATTATTGCACTTTTTAAATGGATGATCTACGTTATATGTATTACAAACCATACCAAATTCCGTCGATAATATTATCTACCAAAAGATTAATGCTCATCTTGGTGATATGCATTTCCGCTGGGATGCCAAAGGCGGTCCATGATATGTTTTGGTAGGGGCGAGCTTTTAAAATTTTTAGTAGTAGAAAAAAAACGCCTTGTGGCTGAAAACAAACATGAATAATCGTTAACTGATATTCAGCGTTGGTAAAGACAATGGCGGCCGAGCCGGTTGTGACCAAATGCAATAAAACTCACCGTTTCTTCCAAAATATCAAAATGTGGTCATCAGTAGATGAATGAATCCAGACAAATAAGTACTTTATCAAGTTAAAAGATCCTGAAACAATTAAATATCGAAACTATTAGCGTCTGCCATCAATATAGCCATGACAACGCGGAACGGATCGAAATCACGAAAAAATTTCACTTACCATAAAAAATATGAGCTATCCAATTAGGATGCTGACAAGGGCAATCGGCTACCACATATTTGGGATTAGATGCCGCCCATCTGAAGTAAAACTTCAAGATTTATATCGGCGCTGAAATTACGCCATTCTGTCCAAAAGCTATAGGTCGAAAAGTGACAAATGTCAAAGTCAACTTGCCAGCCTCAAAAAGAAAAAGCCAGTGTGACCACTTCACGATTCTAAATCAACCAAAAAATGAATTCTTATATGGAAACACCACCGTGGTGCCTACAAATTAAATCAAACAATACGTATCATGTAACAGGCTTAAAAGACTCGTTACATTACATCCCCTCCCGAAAATAAAAGAAAGGAACTTTCTTTTATTAGAAAGAAATCTTCAACCAAATAAACCAGTCTTAACAACTTTCTAATTCCAAAAAAGAAAAGAATCATAAAAGATTCAAAGTGTAAATGAATTCTGAAAATGTCAAACGACAAAGTCTCAAGAATTTAAAAGAAAAAAATGCAAATGACAAAAAGTCAAAAACGAAATCTGTGAAAAACAAAAAAATATAAGTTATAAAAACTCGTTATATGAAACAAAGAGAGAAATCTCTTAGCGCTCCCAAACTCCAAAACAGTACAGTTAGGCACTATAGCCACTGACTAAAAATTTCAAACAAATTCGAACAATTTACCAATACAAATCTCAATTTTTAGTGCAGTTAGGCACCATCGCCACTGACTAAAAATTTCAAACCACTTGGAACAGTACAACCTTGAGTGCAGTTAGGCACTATCGCCACTGACTACCACGTCAACCGCTTCCAACTCTACCATCTCTATCTCTATGAGTGCAGTTAGGCTCTATCGCCACTGACTAACTCCGTATCCAACAATCAAAAAAAAATTTAAACTCCAAACAAAAGTTTTTAAATAAAGCTGAAAGACCTTATTTAAAATATTGTTACAGGCACAACCTGCAACAAGACAAAAGAAAGCGTATTGTGATCGGCTCATCACCACCGAATTCCCGAGCACAATAGCTGTAAAGGAATGTGAATGCTGTGACTGGCTCAACACTACCAATCTCCCAAACACAGACAGACACAAAAAAAAATATTGAGATCTCCAATGAGAAATCTCAATAAAAAAAAAGGCGAAAGCCAAAGTTTCACAATGCGATCGGCACATCACCACCGAACTTCCGAACGCAAAGAAAAAAGAATGACGAAAGTCAAAAAAAAATCCGCATTGTGATTGGAACAAAAATGTCCAACACAATGGGAAAAAATATGGCCGGGGCCAAAATCCCACATTGTGATCGGCACTACACCACCGACTTTCCGAGCACAATGGAAAAAGAGTCGAAATCAAGGTCAAAAGCTACACCAAGATCCAAAAAATAATAAGGCATTTTGTAACAAAGGTTACAGAATGACCCTAAAACAAAAGTCCAGAATGAACTCGTTACTAACAAAGTCAAATCCGATCAATAAAACAGAATGAAACTCTAGTAAAAATGAGAAACAATTCTGTCAAAGAACAGCACAAAACAGATTTAAAAATCGATTACTATTTATGACGAAGAGAAAATAGAATGATTTTAAACTATGAGAAAAAAAATTACAAAAACTTGAAATTGAATTTAAGTTTTTAATTCTCTAGGTAGAAATTACCTGAACTGTAGGGTTATATAAGATCCTAATAAAATATAAACAGGTAAAAGGTTACCCTTAAAAAGAAAAATAAGATCTTATACAATCCAACAAAAACAAACAAAACATAAAATAAGATCCTTCGATGTGAAAAACATTTGGTGTGAAAAAATTGTATTAAATTAACCAGAATGACCTAAGTTTTATTTTAGAGTGTTTTCAAATTCAACAAATTTATAAGAAGTTACCTGACATACATCTTTCAAATCGCCGATAACCTACCATCCATCCCCTCATACATCACACTGTCAAAAGCGACCTTCAAACAAAATTATCAAAATCAAGACTAACACTTGGAAACCAAATTAAAATTTAATAATATCTTTAACATGATAACGCCCTACTGAACCCTTATTTAATTCTTTCAAAACATAAACGTTATCAGAAACTTTTTCAGATATTCTACACTTTAAAAACTTAGGTGCAAGTTTAGCCGAAAAATAAGCAGGAGCATGAGATTGAACGAAACTTCTTCTCCACACCATATCACCCACATCAAAAGAAATGACTTTCCGACCCTTATTATAATAAGCGGCATTTCGCTTATACCCCTTTAACAAGTAAGCTTGAACTTTAACAAAAATATCACTAAGTGAATTAAGAGAAACTGCATAAGCATTTCTATTTGAAATTTCTAGTTGAGATAAGTTATCAACAGAACTACTAAAGTGATGTAATGACGCATCAAGAATAAGCTCCCTACCAAACATCAGAAAGTTAGGTGTAAACTCTGTAGCGAGGTTTACACTACTATTTAAAGCTAATTGAACATTGGGTAAATAACTAGACCAAGTTCTATGATCATCTTTAACAAAACACGATATACAGGTTTCGACCGTTTTATTATATCTCTCAACAGGATTATTTTGAGGTGTATACAAAGTATTATAAAATATTTTGGTTATATTAAAACCTTTCAAAAAATCTACAAAATGTTTTGAAGTAAATTGAGTTCCATTGTCACAAACTACTATTTTTGGACAACCAAATTTTAGAAATATTTCCTTTTCAAAATGTTTACAGATTACTCTAGTGGTGGCATTAATCATGGGAAAGAACCAGCAATATTTAGTGAAAACATCTACAACCGAAAGTATGAATCTATGACCAGAATAAGTTTTGGGTAATATCCCTATAATATCAACGGAGAGCATAAGCATCAACAGCAGCCTCCTTACCCGGATCCTCCAATTGTGGGCACTGAACTCCCTTGTCCATGCTTAACACGTACAAAGAACAACAAGACTGAAAAGCAATAACGCCAATAGGGCAAAGTAAAAAAACAAATTGTAAAAATAAAAGGTTTGAAGTTAAGTATGAAAGTCAATGTGGTATTTTTGTGAAGAATTACTAAGTTGATTTTAACGTTTTAAAAGTGCAATAATCACTTACAAGCAGCTTAAATCTAGATAAACTAAATGTACATTATTGTACTTAACAATTAGATTAAATTATTTACTTAAACAGTTTAACTTAGTTTTCAAAATAACTTTTCTGTTGAGAACAACAAAACGCGGTCAATGCTATACATTTCTGTTGGTTTTGCTAAGGAAAAAAACATGTTATTAAAACAAACAGGTCAAAAAACAAAATTATCAATTGTAAAAACTAGACATTGTTTACAAAAGATCAACCAAAGTAAATTAACTTATGAGTCAAACAATTAAGTTACAAAAAAAACAAAGTCATGAAATTAACAATGCTCAAACAAATCATTGTAAACAATAGACTCATCAGTTAAAAGGCTAAATAATTAATAGTGCAATAATGACAGTATATAGGTACCAGACAAACCTACTTCAAGTCCCTGTTCGGGCGCCAATTGTAATATTAAAAAATAAATTTATTTAATGTATGTGTGTAAGAGTGAGTTATTATTTATAAATGTGTGGTACTCCATATAAAAATATAAGTTGATGTAAAAAATTCGGGCGCCTGGAGTGCACACAAAACTATGCCAAGGATAGACTTACCTGTGGGAGCTTGAGACTTTTAATCTTCAAGCGGGAAGGTATCAATAAAAATCGAGCATGAAAATTATAGAGCGATTTTATTACCCGAAGGCTGCTGGCAGAAATATACAAGAGAATTCCTTTCTTTTATATATAACTAAAACTAAAATGGAACAATCTTTTAATACCTGTCATTATTGCACTTTTTAAATGGATGATCTACGTTATATGTATTACAAACCATACCAAATTCCGTCGATAATATTATCTACCAAAAGATTAATGCTCATCTTGGTGATATGCATTTCCGCTGGGATGCCAAAGGCGGTCCATGATATGTTTTGGTAGGGGCGAGCTTTTAAAATTTTTAGTAGTAGAAAAAAAACGCCTTGTGGCTGAAAACAAACATGAATAATCGTTAACTGATATTCAGCGTTGGTAAAGACAATGGCGGCCGAGCCGGTTGTGACCAAATGCAATAAAACTCACCGTTTCTTCCAAAATATCAAAATGTGGTCATCAGTAGATGAATGAATCCAGACAAATAAGTACTTTATCAAGTTAAAAGATCCTGAAACAATTAAATATCGAAACTATTAGCGTCTGCCATCAATATAGCCATGACAACGCGGAACGGATCGAAATCACGAAAAAATTTCACTTACCATAAAAAATATGAGCTATCCAATTAGGATGCTGACAAGGGCAATCGGCTACCACATATTTGGGATTAGATGCCGCCCATCTGAAGTAAAACTTCAAGATTTATATCGGCGCTGAAATTACGCCATTCTGTCCAAAAGCTATAGGTCGAAAAGTGACAAATGTCAAAGTCAACTTGCCAGCCTCAAAAAGAAAAAGCCAGTGTGACCACTTCACGATTCTAAATCAACCAAAAAATGAATTCTTATATGGAAACACCACCGTGGTGCCTACAAATTAAATCAAACAATACGTATCATGTAACAGGCTTAAAAGACTCGTTACACTACCAATGTTCATTGCGCAAGGTTTTGTGTTTTCAATAAAAATATGTATAGTGTGAAAAACTGTGGGTAAAGTTAGCAATTCTACCCATACTTTTCCCACTCTAAATGTAATTGAGAAAGGGTTCTTCAACCAAGAGCACTTCTTCAAGATAGCATACTGTATACTCCAGACATTCCATCAGCATTGTCTTTTGCTTGAAAACAATAAAATGTATAAATCCACATTTAATTGTCATCATGTGCACTAATGATATGATGTACAGCCTTCACCATCTTCTTCATCGGGGACAAGTTTGGCACTTTCATTATTACTGCCTAAACATAGCCCTTATCAAAGCTATGCCACATCAACTAGTGCTTCACACATCTAGGATAGTCCTACTTAGGGTGGCCTTATTATGATTGCTGATAAAAGAAAAACATATTCCAGGTTACTAGCATCTGGCTGTCACTTCAAACAAATCAATTAATTCTTGGTTTGAGTGAGATTTTTAAAAAAATATCAAGACTGAAGGAGTACTCATCTTCCTGCCGTTATCGTATTCTACTTGTCGGTCAGTGCAACATGTTTCCTTCTTCCATTCTCTCCTGTGTGACATTTATTTTTAATTTTTCACAATTTATTACTATTTCAATTAAAATGTCCATTTGGATTAAAATATAAATTAAAGAAATGGTTCAAACTTTTGTATGCCTAACATGGTGGAGCAGTGCAACTGCACATCGAAATTAACACAATAACAACTTTGCAACCACTGTCTCACAATAAAGATGACATTCATTCATTTCATCATCACCATCATCTTCATTTTCAATTTATTACTTTTTTTTTTCATTTAATTTTTTTTTACATTCTCTAAGCTAAGAATTCTAATCTTTTAGAAACTTTTTGAATCAAGCTATGTTCCGTAACTCCTCACATAGTTAACATATAAATCTTGACTTAGTAAGAGCAAAATGTAACGGCATAATCTAAAGTATAAAGACATACAGTTACACTTTTGACCTTCAACCATATGATATCAATACATGAATGTGTTATTCAAAACTATCCATTTAAAACAATACATTAATTTTGTTTTGAACACGGTTTGTTTTTTTTTGTTTCTTTCGGCCTGTGGAATTTTTGAAAGGCAGGTATGGTAATGGAGTGAAATTAGTAGTTTACTAGGTTTTTCCTGTGGCTTGGCTCTCGTGAATGTCGTATCCCTTTCATGGATTGGCAAAAATGACTCAGAATTGGGACCAGTATCAAAAATCTGGCACAGTAGAGACTATCTTGATAATAATAATAAATTAAGTTTGGACTCTGTTCCCAATGCTGGTGGACCACTATTTTTTATTTATATTTTTAAATGTTTTTTTTATATATGTTTTTGTAAGTACAGAAATATTTAAAAATATATTAAGTACCTAAGTGTGTATATAAATGAATAAATGATAATAATAAATTTAAAATAAAATCAATAGTTGCAGTAGGCTGCTTAAAACTGTTCAATAGTCACTTTAGTTTAGTTAATCAAATAGTCTTTTTTCCTACCAACAAAACGGGGCAGATGAAAACATGAAAATACTTGGAATTTTCTTTAATAAAACTTAATATTTTGAACTCATACTAATCTTATCAATTTTCTCTTTCTTTTTTCAGAATTGACAAGCGCAAAGGCAACAACATACACTGCCCTACTAGCAAAATAGAAATTAAAAACAAAAATTATGTATATAGCAGCTGACTAAAGCTGAAACACTGTGATCTCTTACAAGTGAATAGTATAATTTTTTTATTACATCATATGAATCGTTTATAGCCAGTCTGTTTCTGTATTTATGCGAGATTAGGCGAGATGAGTTCTATTAGTAGTACCAACGTGAGGCCCCAAATGCCTTTGCGACAAAAGGACTTCGATCAGGTAAGGATTATATTTATTTATAGCTTTTGGACACAGATTATTACCAAATGGAATGCTCAATTTTTTTTTGTTGGGACTTGTTGACATTTCACAAGCAGATTCTATAAAGTTCTTATTCGCCCCAAAGTGAGTATTCCATTTGACTATTCTGTGTTTTTCACCAATTTTCCTTTATGTTATTTGGATTGTATCACTGAGCAAAAGCGGAAACGGTTGTTACAACTACAGTGTTTGAACTTTACATTTGGCGCTCATAATAAAATGATGCAGATAGGGGTTCTGTTTACCAACAACGGTATTATTTTATGAGAGTGAGAGTTGTCAGGTTAGGTTAGAAAGTAATTTTTCTGAACATACATTACAAAAAAACTGTAATGCTTGGACGCAGCTTTATCAGACGCTTCTAAACGATTTGCGGGGGAGTAAGGAATTCGAAGCAGCCGAGGGGGTAAGCACATCTTTGTCCTAATCAAGTGTTCAATGTTTTCATATTCTTTGTATCATCAATTTTCTTAAGTTATTGTGTTCGTTTTATACCATTGAGCAATCGGTCGAGGTTTATTACTTTGTATGTCTTCGGCTATTACTGCAATTGAGCAGAAGTTGGTCTTACATCTACAGTGCTGCATGGCTATTTTGGCCCACGTTTGTAAAATTCTCTGAGAAAAACAGTTTTAATATTTTGGCTTTTCTAACTTTCCTCCATTTTATTTTATTTTCAAAGCAGCCACGCATAAAATGTGTTTAAATCAATAGCTGGCAACAATAGAAACAAGCGTTGCATGAGACCATAACCTTGCTTTATAAATTGAAGAAAAAAAAATAAGATTTTAAACAGCAAAATTTTTGGTACACAGATTTGTCAACAAATGGAGTGCTTAGTTTTCACTGAAGCCAATAATGTCAACTAAAACCCCTGATTGGACAAACTGCATGTAGTTGTTCTATTCAAAATTATCATGCCGCTTTTACTACTCTGTGTTTTTCATCAGTTTCATTAGTTTTCTTAATTGATAGATCTACGTTACTAAATATATTATTGAACAAAACTTGGCACTTTTGTTACGTCTATCTTTGCGGTGAAGGAAAACATCGAAGACATGTGACATCTACCAACTCGCATCTGCCCCGCCGAGGATGCCTGGAGTCCCAGCATTGGGAACATTTATGGCTGATTATACTATGTCTTTACGAGTTTAGATTATAAATGTCTTAATTAATATTTTGATTAATTTAGTTTTAAAACCCTACAAGTATGTGCCCTATCTAGGCAACATTACGACAGCGAACACTTGCAATGCTTGCGAAACAAGTTATTGCATCAGAATCTACTTTGTTGCTAGTCATTCGACATAAATCCAATATAAACTCTTTTCAAATAAAACTGCTTCCCAAGATGAACAAAAGCCCACTGTGATCAGCAGGGCTATTGCGTATCTCTGTTGACAGATTTATTGATTATCACTTTGGCTCTGTGTGCTTTGATTAAATGTCAAATGTTTCCATTTTGTACTAAACCATAACCAATTTGACAGTTAATCCATGGACAATATGATAGCCACTGTAATTTAAAAGATACGCAATAGCCCTGCTGATCACCAAGCTGATATGTTTTTTCCGATATTAGACCAGGTGCCCTTTTTTTTTTGTCGGCTGGAAAATCATTAAATGCCCGCTCTTGGGCAGAGCGAAAGGGAGTGTCAGACTTCTACTGACTAAAAACCACCCATGTTCCTTGTTAGCCCTCTATGTCGAGGCCGCGATAACCTACCATCACGACTTGAAACTGTCTTGTCACCAGCAAAGAGATGGCGTTTCCATACTGGCATAAGAATAAAACCAGACTGCTCTAAGACGTCTTGGTACTTGGGGAGGGCACCTAGCCCTGTATTCACACACGCTTCGATTCGGAAAGCCATAAATTTTTCTCGCTCACTTTCGTAATGCCAAAAAGATAGCATTAGCTGTATGTCTGATGTTATCTTTTTTTTCGAAAAGAAGCGTTTGTGAATACGGTGAAATGACGTAAGAGGCCACTAAAACTTGACCACTGTGACCCCAAATTAATTGGGATAAGGGCAAGTGAATGATATTCGTCATCAGCCTATAATGTTCCCACTGCAGGGACTCAGGCCTCCTCTCTAAGAGAGGGGTGGGCTATAGTCTACCACGCGGGCCCAGTGCGGGTTGGTAGATGTCACATGTTTTCCAATTTTTGGTTCAAAGACTGAAGACATCCTCACGATGTTTTCCTTCACCGATTTGAGAGCAGCGGTGATGAAATAAATTACATAAAGTAATGCGCTTGTCTGGCTTCGAACCCACGACTTAACTGTTCGTATGTCGGGGCCGCCACCACTGGGCCACCGCTGCTCTCGTGACTACTCGTGAGTAAATGATTATGAGGCAAATGATTGATGATGATGACTACGACATGTTGGTTTCCCCACGATTCCGGTGCGAGGTTGAGCTGCCTTGCTGCGGTAAATTCATGGCTTGACCACCAATCCTGCTATCAAATCGAAATACGAACTACTTAAATAGTAACTCAATTCCCTCATTTGTTTTGAGTTCCTGATATTTCGGCGCTGTTGCAAGCATCACGGATAAACTGAAGTTATTGCGGATGGGTGTTTATGAGCAGACAAATCGGTCTAACCTCTTTCTAATTAGTTTTTTGCCCATAATTTGTTGCTCAATAGGGGCTGATGATTGATGTTTTCTCACAATGAATTTCACTTCAAACAATATCATATTTAGGGTAGTTTCAAACGGCTGCGGGCTGTTTGAAAGAGATACCGCTGCCTCGGACACAGGGCTAAAAAGGAACATGGGTGGTTTTTAGTCAGTAAAAGTCTAAGGCCCGGTATCCACCAAAGCGGAGAGGAGCGGAGACGAGAGATGTGCGGAAATCGGCCGATCACATTAGTTAAAATTAACATCTGGTCTTTCGCCTTTCCTGTGATTGGTCGAATTTGGCACATCTCTCCGCTCTGCTCGTCTCCGCTTTGGTGGATACCGGGCCTTACACTCGATACCGTTTCGCCTAGAGTGGGAGGAGTCATTCGATGATTTCTCACCCTCCAAAAGAGTAGTTTGAAACTAACCAATAAGGTGAAGGTGAAAATCTTTAAAAACTACCAATTTATCAAATTAAAACCCTACCTCCTTGTAATACGTAATTAAATTCCAGTGCGACAATCTCGCGAGTTATTTTATTAAACAAATGTTAGTTATGGCTTCCATTCCCATTCACGAGACAATATGGAACCCTTGTACGAGTCACGTGGTATATTAACGAAGTTGCTTGTAATTACATAAATTCAAGCCTCGTAATGGGGACTGGCAGAGGTGAAAGAGCAATGGTGGTCCCGTGATTTATGTCCCGGGTTCAAACAACCCACGCTGTTTTCATCATCAGTCTAAGAAGCAGCCCATTTTTGAGACAATTGCATGCCATTAACACGCAGGGTATTTCTCTAAAAAAATATAATTAGTCCGTCTACTAGATTATCGAAAAATATTGGATACTTGTTTTTTGTTTTATCAATATAATAAAAATTGACAAAAATAAAACATGTCCAAGATCATGGGTGGGGGCTTTTGACGTCACTTTGTGGGTAAAAAAAGTACTAACCTTGTGACGTCACACGACTTGACGCGACTTTTCGAAGCACTGTATCGTCTTCATCTTTTGTTTAAGTAAAAAATGAAAAAATACGTGTCCATTATTTTTTGAAAATCTATCTGACGGACTAATTATTATTTTTTTGTCCGATCCCCTAATGTCCATAGATTTTTTTGGTGAAATTCCTATTACCGCTATTCTTTTCCGATTATTTTCGTTGCGGGATCCACGACAGATTTAAATAAATAAATAAATTTTATTTATTTATTTATAAATAAATAAAATTTTATTTATTTATTTATAAATAATAGTGGTTTGCAATCACACACAAAATAATTGAATTTTGAAAAATCCTTCCTGATGCCTACGTCATAAGGGGAATACGTGTGCGAAATTTCAAATTCATAAATACGGAAATACGTGTGCTTTTCGCTGAGGGTTTGGCTTGTGCGATGATCCTCAGTCAATCAGCTTTGCCTTTTAAATATAGAAAAGAAGAAGGTAGATTGAACTATAATTATTACAAATAATTGTCAAGGTTTTATCATCCTTATTTCTTTAAAACAAAGGCTCACATGTTATAATTTGAAGTATCTGTACGACCTTTTAATTGCTATCTTATATCAATAATAAATGCAAATATTAACAAGCGACCTTCACCCTTATTTCAATACAAATATGACTTACTTATATCATTCGCTAATAAGTAAATAACTAATTAGCAAATCGGAGGCAGATGCCACATAGGATTTCCATCTTTATCGGTGTTTAAATAGGGGCTATTATACTATTCAACGCTTACGATTGTTCGAATCGACCTAGTTTACTTTGACAATGGTTTTAGTTACAGTATAAGTATTTCATCAGTCTGATGTAACGAGTTTTCTACAACGGAGTATTTTTTCCGGTGCTTTGGCACAATGAGATGGGCTATTGTAGCAGATTTCGTATGTAGGTACTTACCTGAGGCTGCAATAAAAGGCACTTAGCTTTATAATATATATTTCGTCTCCTCCTAAACGGCTGGACCGATTGCGATGATTTTTTTGTGTGTGATCCTTTGATTTCAAGAATGGTTTAGATTCACAATTGACCCGAAAGGTGGCGCTGCTGTCCGGGCCGGACGACGTCTGCCAGGTCCGCTAGTTTATAATTATGTAAAACTGGCTTCGACCCGCGATTTTTGCCTCTTTGATGAGGTATGACACGAAAAGGAAAATTTCAAATGAAATACCGTTCTATCGTGATAAAAACATCCTCAGTCTTAACCCTGGTCTATTGGTGAGAGATTTATTATCCAAGTCTGCCCAACTATTATCGAGTATATTCTGTAAAGGCAAAGTTACTAAAAATTCAAGCTTCTAGTTTTATCCACAACGAAGTTATAGTCGAAGTTATAGTCGGTCGAAAATTACCTGTCCTGGTTCAAGAAAAGGATGGTGCAGCCGTGCCGCTTTATTGCTCGACTTGGCGGGGGCACTGCCGTGTCCCCAGGTAAGCAGACAGTCACATGCGTATTCATTTATTTTGCCTGCGACTTCACCTAGAGGTGCCTAGAGTCTAAAATTATCCCACGAGAACGAACGGGGTAAAAAACATCCTATGCCGTTCTCCAGGGTCCGGCTTACTTAACCTTTCATAGTAATCGGTTCGTTCTCAAGTTCGAGCTCAAGACACGCACCACGCGATTTTTTTCTATTCATTTGCGAATTGTATAATTATCACTTGCTTCGGTGAATGAAAACATCTTGAGGATACTGTACTTCTTTCGGTTATAATATTGTAGGCACTAACCACACAATAAAACAAGTCATAATTATCATGATTAGACAGATTTATGCGTAATCGATTTTTATTTTGTATCTCGATTGTACCTATTCTATCAACCGATCTATCAAATCAGCCTATCGTGTCATGGAACAACTGTAAAAGATCGATTTCGATGTACAAAAACTTAGAGAAAGCGTAGAATTCTGTTTCAAAGCCTCTGGTACGATATGGTGTAATATTTCGGTACCATATTGAAGAGTTTTTGAGGAAGAGCACGTGGTTAAATAATAACAGCCGCTCGGGGTCAATCTTAAAGTTAAACCGTGCTTGCCTAGGTTGGTCCGACGATGGGTGACCACCCGTAACATACAGTTTCCTCTGTGCCTCACAAAGCACGGTCATTAAGCCAGTGTTTTAGGCAGTGACCCGAAATTCTGAATACCAGTCTTACCAAGGGATATCGTGCCTTCCTAGTATTGGTTGTGGAAGTCAGATAGGCAATCGCTCCATGTAAAATATTGGTATTCAGCTGCATGCAGTTAGACTGGAAGCCGACCCCAACATAGTTGGGAAAAGGCTAGACAGATGTTGATGGTGAAGAGTTTTTAAAACTGAGTCCTAAAATACTTTTGACGTTGGTAACGTGTGTGGTGCAGACTGCAGTCACCAGTCCACCTTCTATGTTCAGGGTCATTAATTCGATTCCGCATTGTGTCAATAAACGCCCAAGTGCGTAAGTCAAGTTTTTATTTGTTTGTTTTCATTTGCATGAATAATAATTACCACGATATTGGTAAGGGTCTAACTGCCGTATTCAGAGATATTTAATGATTACTTAAGCCGTCACTTAGTAAATGTTTGACATATTTTTGTATGACAAAACTGTCAAGTCTGTAAGTGATTGCCTAAGTAATCATTAAAGCTCTCTGAGTGCGGCAGTTAAAGCTACTTTCAAGGAGGTATCTACAACGACTTCAACATGGTTTTCTTTCTCTTGTTTGCTTTCAAGACAAGCGAAGTTAGGCCGTCATTTGTAGATCTTTGACAGTCTTTACAGATATTCAGTAATCCGAAAGTCTGACAACCAGTCTTACCAAGGGGTATTCATTATATCATTACCTAATATCACTTGGTTTGACTGGAAGAACAACCCAATATAGTTGAAGTAAGGCGAGGCAGATGGTATGGAAACTAGCCTTTAAGACTTATAAGATGAGCATGAATGTCACTTTGTCTTGGCCGAATGAGATTCTAGTTCAGCGAACCAGGATTTTTTCTAGTTTTTTAATAGGGGATCGGACAAAAAAATAACAATTAGTCCGTCAGATAGATTTTCAAAAAATATTGGACACGTATTTTTTCTTTTTTCACATAAACAAAAAATGAAGACGATACAATGCTTCGAAAACTCGTGAATTCCTCGAAAACGTCACATGGTAGTACATTTTTCACCAACAAATGACATCACAACCCCCCACTCATGATCTTTGACGCGTCTTATCTTCGTCAATATTAATTAATTTGATAAAACAAAAAACACGTATCCAAAATTTTTTGATAATCTAACTGACGGACTAATTAGAATCATATTTTTCTGACCAAGTCCGATCCCCTATTGATCACAATGGCTACATCATTGAAAACGTTCTCCAAAAAGGCATTTAATTTTCGTCCTTTCAAAGAATGAGCAAGCGTGGTGATCAATGCTCATTCTTCTCAGGATTTTATGAGTTTTACGTTGCATTTGGGCAGTTACCATTTACATATCTATTCCATTACTTCGCAGTGTCTTAACCTCTGCTTACCTAACTACCAAACCAAGTCGTGAAGCTCCACAGATGCCTTTGACCCTTTTGCCAACCTTTTTGTCAAGCCCACTTGAACAATTACACAACAAAATAGCTGTCTCTCGTCAGCCTAACATAACAGTAAATGCAGCAAAGGCTGACTCACTAAATGTGGGTTATCGACTTGTTTCGTCTGTCTGTGGGTTTCAAAGCTTGTTTATTTTGATGTTATGAGTATTCCCCGTAGATAATATCACTTTTTGGAATGACGGCACTGTTGGCGCAGTGACTGAGCGATTGAGGGCTGTGCCGCGTGTCGCGGGTTCGATCTCCGCATGGTACAAATATCTGTATGGCCTACATATAGTTATTCCGTGTTTAGGTGTTTTTGTATGCGACTTTAAATGTTTGTAAACGCACCCACGATACAGGAGAAATTCTTAGTGTGATGCAACGTTTTTTAACGAACATAAAGAAAAAAGTTTAAAGGCGACATTGTGGCTCCCTGTTGAGTGGAGACTTGGCTTTTTTATTTTCAAATTCCTTTGTTTTGTGCGATATTTGGGGATAAAAAAAATCAAGGCCTATAAAATGCCGCTTTAGTAGGATCATTATAGACTGATTCTATCACTACTGCCTCCGCCGCGGCAATTCCGTTGGGGTATTCCTTCCTCAGGCGTCCAAACTGTGGCGATCGTAAGAGAAATTCTGTACATTCGGCCTGCTTTATGGGCTAGCCGTATTGTTGTCCCCTAGGCACGCTACTGGTACAGCTATTCCGGCCTGAAGAGCCACTCTAATAATGTCTTTTACTGACACCTACTATCATTTTACAAATGCATCTCTTCCTCCGGTTATATCTTCGTCATCTTTAACACCCACGGGCCACGTTAAGAGCGCGGCAGTTCTATATTTAGTCAGGGACATACTCTGTCATACGATTGTGATTCAGGTTTTATTTATGTGTATTATCACACCTGGTTTCTGCAAAAAGGGAAAGGCAGGGCTGTAGATGTTGACTGATGACGATAAAAGTGCGAACTTGACAAAGGCCGTTGCCACGCCCAAGTTTTTTGAATCTATGAACCTTGCTTAAATAGCAAGTTACATAGGAGCAATACGTTGTCCCTCTTTCAGAGGCCCTGCAGCGGGGACATTATAGGCTGATGATGATGATGAAGACGTTGTCGTGAGTTTTTGGTTGCCTTTAGCAGAGCATCTTTATGGCCATGCATAAACAGGGTTATTGCTTATTTTGAATTGATTACTGTCAAAAAATTACAGTAATTAGGAAAATCATCCTTCAAACAGATCCTACATCCTACTTGTAAAAAGTCGCGGAAAAGGGCACGATTCGGGTTGTTCGTTTCCTATTAGAAGAACCGACCAAAAACTCCATGGTTACTCTTTTATGGAAATGCTCATTACGAGAAAGGTTGTGTTAGGAAAATTGACGGGTTTTGGAACCCCAAAACGTGTCAATTTTCCTAACACAGCCTTCAATCCAATCATGTATTAAGGTCGAAAACCGGCAATTTGTATTCCTGGTACATTTATATCAAATGCTCTATTTTTTAGCTTAAAATACGACGTTAGAGCATAAATCGGATACATTTCCGTATCTGATTATCTAAGCATCGAACTTAAGACCTAGTCTCTCACGACCACCAGACCATAACGCAATCGGAAATGCCACTATGTTAATCATTAATTCGAAATTAACATAAAACAGCTAAAAACTAAACGAACTGCATTTCTAACAACCTCAAACTGACATAACAGTACTTACCTACTCTTAACCGACTTACAAAAAGTAGGTTACGATTTAAATTAGTACCATATGTTTTGATGCTCTTTACACATGTTTTTGGTAGCTGTTCTCTTAGAAATAACGAGAAAAAGTGTGTATGCATGTTTCGCAACTCGAGAAATGCTGGCCTAATTTTGATTGATTGTTGATTTATCGATGACTAAGAATATCTTGAGGAAGTCGATGTAGCGCGAGAGATTGAAATTTTAAATACATTATGGCGATATGAATCATCTATCTGACCAATTCTAAAACAGGCGATGATGAAAACGGGACTCCTCTAATTCCTTTTCCTTGTAAAGCAGACCAGTATTTTTAGCCTTTTTTTTGGGGGTTGGGCAATCATCAAACAACCCCTCCCGCTCTTGGGCAGGGCGAAGGGAAGTATCAGACTTCTAGTGACAAAAAATCACTCTTGTTCCTTCTTAGCCCTGTATGTCGAGGCCGCGGTATCTCTTGCGAACAACCCGCAGCCCCGTTGGGCGCCGGGCCTTGTGGGCCCATTCCATGTTGCTGACATCTCTTTGAGGCGCGCGTGGAACACGAACTCGCCGTCGACACGGCCTGTCGTCGTGATAAGACGGACGGACGGCGAGCCCATTACTCACCGTCCACAGCAGTGTTTTATTTAGCCTTGGTCTGCCATTGGACATCATCATCATTCTCTTGCTCGGGTCGGCGCAGCATGGTATCTTTGTCATAACGGCTTTTTTTTTTGTCACCGTCCTTTTTTTTTCTGGGCATTAGGTATCATTCACTAACACCATTTTTGAAAAAAATCGAAGTATTTTCATATAAAATCATTTTCTCGAAAGAATTATCCGTTCTCCATGAAAAGTTAAAACTTTGTGATGTGATATCTCAAAAAGATCTAGTTAATTTAAGTAGGTGTCATTGTGATTGGGTAGGTAAGGTTGTATATTGACTTATAATAAAATACAGAAAATAGTAATTACAAATTAAAACTAAAAGTAAATACTTACATTTATATACAACGACCACTTAGGCGTCTTAGTACTCCGCCGCATCGCTGATACCCGTGGCGCAAAAGACCCAAAAGTCGGGCAGCATAAAGGGTGTAAAAGTACCCTCAACGCAAACGAAGGGCAATTGTTCTCCCCACCATTGCGATATTTTTTTTGTTCTAGACCATACCTGGGAACCCGGGGTAGTTACGGAGATATTGGGGGTCAAAGTTCCAAATTTTTGCACAGCTGTTTTTGTAAATACTAGTTTTTCAGGTTCTAACTTTACTTAAATTACCTCCATGACCCTGTACATACAGGGTGTAAATCAACCCTTCACACATACGTCAATCAAGCATTCTGTACATCAAACTAAGTACCCCTACGCAAATTTTTTGCTGCATGGGAAACGAATTTTTTTTGGGTTTAAAATATCATTTTACGGTAAAACTCAACGTAGCACTCTTAAAACATTGTGCTAGTGGATGCTTTGAATAGTAAAAGGGCCATGGAGGTAATTTAAGTTAAGTTATAACCTGAAAAACTAGTATTTACGAAAACAGCTGTGCAAAATTTGTAACATTGACCCACAACATCTCTGTAACTAGGGGGTTCCCGGGTATGGTCTAGGAACAAAACAATATCACAGTGGTGGGGAGAACAAGTGCCCTTAGTTTGCGTTTAGGGTACTTTTACACCCTTAATGTGATAATGTATGCACCTATAATTTTGCAGTAGCAACAATTCAGGCGATTTCGCACTATTTAAACGTTGCACGCATTCTAGTAACCGCTACTCCTAAGAAGTTCCATGTTATGACAATACGTTGTCGATGGCGTTCAATTCATCACGGTATTTGAATCGTGGTTGAAAAAGAATCGTGAGTTTGAACCCCACCCGTTGTGCTTTTGTAGAATTCAGTAGTAGTTAGTAGCTATTGTGGCGGTTCGTATACAAACAGGCTTCTACCATATTTGGTCTTGATGCGTCGTTTCGGCAGACCTTTAGAAAGCCGATTTTATGAACTATAATAATAATAATAATAATAATAATAATATCTTTATTGGCATGAACAAGTAAATTACAAGGTTGTGAATCACTGGTGCCTGTGGTAGGTAGTAAAACACCTGTATTACAGGTCACCAAAACTGTCCCTGTCTTGTGCTTATAGGTCTCTCCCATTCCGTCGAGTTATATTATAATCTTCTTTTATTCCTTTTACTCTTGTGTGTATTTTGATGGAATATATGTCTTTCCAGGCTATCATAAAAGTATTTTGTTTTCCTTATTTTCTTTTTAACTTCGAGGTTATGCTTTGCGCTAATTCTAAACGTAGCCTATCAATTAAATTACACTTACCAAATTTCGTAGTATAAAAATATTACTTCGGAATCTTCGGATAAATGATCTTGTTCATGTATATATGGAATCCCGTACCAAACTGTGTCAACATCAAACTTTGTTTTTTATTGGCTACACAACAACTAACTCCTACAAAAGTTCTTTTTGTAAACTAAATCCGAGTTTCGGAGTCATTTTATAAAATCGAAAATAACCTCAAAACCAGGCAAGTAGGTATTGAAGGGAAACCTCTACGATGCGAAGTCAGTCGAACTGTCAAAATCAACTGACAGATCTAACAGAACGACTTTTGAACTGGTTGTGTAAACGCCATGTATAGGGAGTAAAACAATATTCATACTTTTATACTTTAAATTAAATTCCTTCTTCATAAATCAAATCCCAGCCGCATAATGTCGTAAAAAATATGAAAATATTACTATTACATTTTGATCTTGAAACTAGAGAATTCTTGGTACGAGTTTCGGTCATTGACGATATTTACTCCTATAAGAACATATATTTACAGATCAATCATGCATAGACTAGACCACCCATCTTAAAATCCGACGGTCATTAGCTTCACCTATCGATTTGGACTCGCCTAAAAGTCCCAAACGTATTAATCTATTCAAAAGTTAAGTCTGAAGATAGATTTGCAAAGCATCAACCTCTCTCGAGCAGTGACCCCGAAAGCTTTTCACCTTGACCTCTCTAGACTACTAGTACAGAGTCAGCCAAGGTTGAAGTATTGGAAGGCTCGATTAAAATAACCTTTCTCATTGTTTGTGTTTAGATTCGCAGATATAATTACTCCGCTCACTTAAAACTGTAGATTATTTTACTTGATATTATTAAATTATATGACGTCAGTTATGAAACTAGTACTTGCATTTAAGTGAATTTACTTAGAGAGGTTTCAAAAATAATCCTACAATAACTAACCAGAATCATGGTCTACAAAATTTCGACAAACTTGAAAGGATTACAGCTACTTTCGCATTTATATGAAAACTAGCTGTTGCCAGCGGCTTCACCCGGTACAACTCGAACATTATCCCACGGGAAGATAAAATCGGGATAAAAGATCCTATGTGTTAATCCAGGTTATAAACTATCTGTGTACCAAATTTTATCTTAATCCGTTCAGTAGTTTTTGCGTGAAGAAGTATCAAACAGTGTGCGTTTGATACTTCTTGACTCACACACTCACAAACTTTCGCGTTTATAATATTAGTGTGCCCATTATAAAGCATAGATCTCTTTGGAGAAGAATGGGCTAGAAACCCCATGGACGTATCCATGGGGTTTATTCTTTTTTCTTCTTTTTTTTTCTCTTTTAAGTCAAAATATTGTTACAAAATCTTATTTACCTTAATTATTCATGTTGTATATTGTGAGAATGCGGTAGAAAGACGTGCAAGCGTTCACAAACTACAAAAAAACCAAACAGCTATGATATGACCAATTGACCAGTCCCTGACAGCGCCCGTTTACGAACATGACGCATGGATCAGCATCATTCAGGTCAACCATTTTAAGAACCATATTTTGTAAGAGTCTGATGACTAGATCGAGTCTCCGACTGTGTTACCGATGTTAGCTGACAATTCTGACGTCTGCTGAGTCCATTTGTTGATGTAATGACACAATCGATAGTTTATCGACTGAACAACAAAAGGTAAATCAAATTACTTGATATGGTATTATCTAATCTACTTCTTTGTCATTAAGAGTAAGTTTTTTGAACCTCGATTTCGATTATGTCGATATTTTGTTACAGATCCTTAAAAGTGAAAAATTCAAAAGACCATCTCAGACATTAATCTGCATGGTCTTCATATGTGTATTATACCAGGATGTCTGGACCTTATTGTTAAACTTATTGTTAACCCAAACGATTTTAAAAGATCAATCTTTGGAGTTTCTTGCCGGTTCTTCTCCTTAGGAATCGACTAATGCACCGAACCGTGCCCCTTTTTGTCGACGTTTTATAAGTGCACATGTAGGCCTATGTGAAATAAAAATATTTTATATATAGATGCATGTTTTTTTATCCTAGCCTGCTCTGTCCTACTTCTGGGCAAAATCCTCCCTACACTGATTCCATTTTTCGCGAACCCGCGCGTTCTCTCTATCTACTTCGTGGCCTGCTGCGATCAGGCTTCACTGTGTCAGGATACCATCATCATCATTCTCTAGCCCTTATCCATATTCATTTGGGGTCTGCGCAGCATGTCTTCTTCTTCCATACTTGTCTATGACTCGTCAGGGCACCAATTTCCTACTTTTTTTTAAGCCCGCAGTTTATTCGTCATCTGGCAAACATGTCCTATCCAGTCCCAGTTGAGTTCAGCTGCCTGTTCAAAGATTGTGTCATTAATTTTAATTACTGTTCATAAAAATAAGGACATATTTCGCCGTAAACCTAATAAATTAATACGAACCCTGTCGTCTAGAGATTCGTACATAGCATTTGCGCAGATCTACAACATCTTTGTAACAGTCTCCCAGCCCGTATCGGATGTAAGCACCGTAATAAAGTAAATAGTGACAGATTGTGGGCCCACCCGTAGCGGACCAGTTCCTCTTACGGGATATAGCAGCTGAGCTACTGGTTTTTGTTTTAATCCCGGTGCGGGAATACACGGCAGTTGTTTTTGTTTTTTACACATGTTTCCACCCCGAAACACCACTTCATATGTTGATTTGGTACCAAATAAACAGTTTATTTGGTTATGTATATTTACATTAAGATAGACGACAAAAGTACTGTTTATTTCTTAAGAAATATCTCACACAAAAAAAAGAAAGCGTGGCTGTAATCTGTTTTTTACCGAGAGAAAACAGTATTTTCAAGAAAATTCTGAACTTTTCTTTGAATAATTTTATTGCATTTATAATATTTACTTACAAATAATATCGATTGCGTTAGTTATAATTTTTTTGAAATTCCGAACGTTTCGCAATTTTCTGCGATATTCCGGAGCTATATTCCTGGCCAAAATAGCAAAATTTCTCACATAGTTATGCTATTTCGTACCTTTGTTTTCATCACCGCTGCTCTAAAAGTGACGTAACGATGACGGCAAGACATCGTGAGAAAACAGTCATAACCGAGAAATAAATATTTACAGACTTGTGACGTCCAACTAAACACTCTCGACCAATTTTCTCAGAGAAGTTTTAAATTGGGCTGCGAATCAAAGCATTATTGGCACACTTAATGTTGCAAAAGGCAGGTTCCAAAACGTTCACTATTCACCACTGCCTTTAGCTCCCATAATAAGTCATGAAGCTCCTCATTTTTCCATGTTCTAAGAGACGATGCTGCATTTCAGCTGCTCTTTCAGCATCTCCTAAGCTTCGCCTCCACAACCGATTCGCTTTCCACATCCAGTCTACCACTTTTTTAAGTTCGTCAATCTCTAGCTAGGGGACACCCATACTGCAGACCGATAAGCCGTCAAACACTCGAAGACTCAATGAGTCAGCATACTCTTCGTACAATCTGATAAAGAAATCGTAGTAGCGTTTATTTTTACCTCAAATCAGTCGCTGACGTCACAAACTGCACTCTTCAAATACCCTGTGTCATCGTCGTATCAGGTATTTAAGTACTGTGACGTACTGAATGTACGACGCATATCTGTTAGGCATACAAATAAATATGTGGTGACAACTATAGAGGCAGATAATAATAAATATCTCATCTGGATGTGATGACGGGGTCTACCTATACTTTGTATAGTAGACTACACGTCAGTGGTCATACTTTGCCCCTGAGCTGGCTAAGTACGGAGCTACAATACACTGAAAGGCCAGGTTTATACTGGTGCCGTTGCCGCTAACGTGTGCACTTTTTCTCCACCATGTCGATGGTATTATTCAATTTTATTGGTCCGATACTTCGCCACTTCTATGGCATAGCAGAGGACGCTCTTACTGCAGTTTTTGGAACTCAGGAACTTGCAGAGTTGGCAGACACGGAGATGACACATACTCTGCGATGCAGTAGTACCACAGCCATCCGCTTCGATGAGGTATCCCCAATTCCCTATTTAGTGTTACATTGCGAGTATTTCGGCCTACTTTCATGTTTATTTGATGACCCATATTCCATCTTGTACTAGCTATCAAGCCTATAATTCTACGCTTCTGGGCAAAGGCCTCCTTTTCGCTTTTCTAGACATATCAGTCCTCTGTAAAGTAAGTTCAGTATTGTGGGCCAGTCCTTTTAGAGGTGTAGTTTTTGTCTCTCCATCTTCAACTGAAAATTTAATGTAAATTACTGAATCAGAACATTCAAAAACATTTAGGCGAATCCAAGCTTGCAATAAATTGCAATTATTATAATATTCGGCTTCTTACATAAATTGAAACTGCATACCTATAGCTTCATTGAAGCACAGACACGTACATATTTTCAGTCAGTCTCGCTACCAACCTCGCCGTAACCTAGCTTACTAATATTTTCACCATGATAAATACAAACAAATTAACTCACGCCTAATTCCCATTGGGTAAACAGAACCCATCTTCCTAAACCTTTTCCAAATTATGCGTACGACTTTCACCTCTATTGCACTTAAAAATAATCCCACATCTAAGTCTAGATCGAGACACGTCAACAGAGGCGCGGATCGCGTCTCTCGCCAACATTACCAACGTCACGTCTCTGTCGAATCCACTGAGCTATCACCACACGTCATGTCGACGTAAGAACTGTATAGATGTAGAATGCAGAAGTGCAACTTTGTGCAGGAATTGTCCTGAACTGGTCGCCTACCAACCTTATATCAAATGGTGGACTTTCTTTGACTCGGTCCAGACTCTGGATTCGTGTCCGGTGAATGGCAATAGGCTTGCCATGGCAATATAACATGGGACTGTAAACATAACACACTGAAATGTGAGTGTACGATTGCCACAACTGTGTCTAACCCTTCTGGGGATGTGATGTTCAGTTGACAGACATGATTTGTCACGGCTGACCTGGAAGTCTAAATAGATTCTGGACCCAGGTTGGGCGCCGCAATGAAAACCTGGTTAGTTGGAGATTCGTAAATGACTCTGCCCTGGAGTGCCAGTGTGTAAGGAGTAAATTACATTACATTACATAAACGATGGGGCATTGCGTGTCCTATTGTTTGTTCGATACAGGAACTGGCGGACTGTACCGAGATCGCCAAACTAGTAGGTCTGTTCTAGACATTTCTTTGGTTTGACATCGACACACTAAGAAGATGTTGACGGATGTGTGAATAATTCCAGTTTGTATTCAAAAAGAATAATTATTTCTTTTTCCGTTTGTGCGAGACGAAAAATCAACTAAAGTGCATTTGTTTGAAAAAACTTTAAAAGTGTTGACGTTTGTTGATTTTCTACAGTTTCTTATTTCGTGACTTTTGCCTGTCTCACAGTTATGTATGACGAAATAAAATTTTATTTCCGCCATTCTGATCGATCAGCTTTCTCTCGCTTGCCTTAGCTAAAATGTACGCTATTTTCAATGCAATAAGGACTACAAGAAGATTTATTTAAACCACTACACCTGGCTCTATGCCAATGCAAGGCGATTTGATTATTATAAAGTCTTCATATCTGGTTTTGATATTTTTGAAAAACTAATTAAAATGGGTCACAGTGAACGCAGCATTCGGGTGTCTAAATACAAGAGAGGGTTCGAAACACCACGCTGCGCTCCAAAACGGGCATAGTGGATGTTGGAAAGAAGCCTGCTATAGTCACGTCAGCATGGAGTATGTATGACCGCTGGGCAAAAGTCTCCATACGATGACTGCCGGAAGACGGTCGGCACCGCCGAGGTCGGCCTAGAAAGAGGTTGCGAGACGATCAGCAGGGCTATTGCGTATCTTTTAAATGACAGTGGCTATCATATTGTCTATGGATTAACTGTCAAATTAGTTATGGTTTAGTACAAAATGGAACCATTTGACAGTAATTGATAGGCACTATAGGTTAGCCACTGTCATTTAAAAGATACGGAATAGCCCTGCTGGATGCTTGCCGTGAGGGCTGGTTAGAGGAGGCACGAGAAAAGAGCACATGGAAGAAATTGAGGGAGGTCTTTACCTAGCAGTGAGACAGTACAAAAAAAAAAAGATTACCGATACAGATGATCTCAAACTAGCTTTAGGCCCCGTCTTCGCTTGCGTGAGTGTCTGTAATTATTCAACTGGAAAATGGAATCTTGTGATAGGACTCAAGGTGTGGCCACCTACTAGTGGAGGTCAAACAGACAATCACTCCATGTAAATAAAACTAGAATTAGTAGTAACATTTTTAAAAACAAGCCTTAAAATATTTTTTTTTCTTGTTCTTTGAAACCCTTCTAATTGATACCCATTACCTGGCAATTGCTTATAAATAGCTTGTCCGCGATTTGAGAGTCCGCCATATTGGATTTAAGATGACGTCACTTTTAACTAATCATGCATTGTCATCCAAGCTAAAAGTGTATTGCAAAATTTTTGCCAATCAGTTGGAAATAACTGTTTTAAATTTTCAGTAGCAAAAAATCGTCATCTGGTTATACCGAAAGTCGACCCATACAAGCATGATCTAGGATGGCACTGCATAAAATATTTTAAATAATAAAATAAAGAAACGGTAACAGATGTAATATCCGAAAAATACAATAAAACTAAATGCTGAGAACTCAAAACAAACAAACAAACCCGTTTTCAGTGTTACTGACAAAGTATAAAAATATAATCATTATTTTGGTACAAACAATACTATTTTCCTCTATCTAGTAGTTCTGTATTACGAAATCGGAACAAAACATTAATGATATTAATTGTATACTTAATATAATGCAATGTCAGTCTTTTTCCTTCAAACCGGTTGTGTTTAAAAGACTGACATTGCAAATTCACGTGTCCGTCTGTCCGTGTCACCACCGATTTTCTCAGGAACGCGTGGACCTAGCATGTTGAAATTTATACCAGTTACTGAGGTCTATGAGGTGTATAAGTACATAATTATCAAGAACCTGAGTCAACACGATAAAAGGATATGGGCAAAATTAGATTTTAGGGAAAACTTGTAAGAATCAAAATTTACATTAATTTAAAAAATAAATCTTAATTTTTCCTTTACTTCTGCTGTTTTTACCAAAAATGACAATAGGGATGTTTACTGACTTAAAAAATATGATTCTAATTAGACCGTCTGTTAGATTATCGTAAAATATTGGATACATATTTTTTGTTTTAGCAAATCTATAAAAATTATCGATGATAAAACGCGTCAAGGATTTGAGTGGGGGTCTTATGTCTTAGAATATGACGTCACGCGAGTTTTCAAAGCACTGTATCGTCTTCATTGTTTACTTACGTGGAAAAGAAAAAATATGTGAACAATAATTTTTGGAAATCTATCTGACGGACTAATTCGATTTTTTTTGTTCACTACCCTATTCTAGTTACTTAAAAGCATTGCCCTTCTCTAGGTATACTAGTGATACTTCACCAGTTACAGTCGGTTTCTCAGTATAAGTACTAATATGATGACTACTAACTAATTAATTTCCTTAATTACAATGGGGGTGAGTCTCCATTACATCCAAGTAAGTTAATCCAAACAAATTAGAAGAAGCATCAAGTTTCCACAAACTGTAAAATTTCTCCAAATAATTTGAAACCATAAAATATTGACGGTAAATTCAAAATCGAATTAAAAAATCTGACAGTTTGTAGTAACTTGATGCGCTTGTCACTGTATACCTAATGATTTGACTAAACTAGACTATTCTATGTATGAGAATGAATATCGCCGCTTTTGTTCAATTATACATGACGTACAATAAAATGAATGTGTTTAATATTAAGCTTTTTAAAAGAAACTGAACTGTATTCCGAGACCGTGGAGTTGCTGTGAAATATTGACACTGACGTTCGTGAAATACACCCTTGGCTATCTTTTCTTTTTTCAAGGATAGAAAATAATCAAATGATGCTCTGTCGCTCCCACTCTGGATGGAGCAAAAGGAAGTACTGCCGCACTCAAAAACGTTTAATGACGTTTAATGCCATCACTTAGTGAAAATTTTGACACTGGTAGTGAAGGTTTTCTGCGGTACTCAGAGATATTTATTGATTCCTTAAGCCGTGACTTAGTAATGGTTTGACATACTTTTGTATGACAAAACTGTCGAAACCTTTACTAAGTGATGGCCTAAGTAATCATTAAAGCTCTCTGAGTGCGGCAGTTAGTATATGAAAGCTTTACTAAGTGACGGATTAGGTAATCATTAAACATCTCTGAGTACGGCAGTCAGACTTACTGACTAAAAGCCATCCGTGATTCTCCTAAGACCCTTTGCATTATTTTGTCCTTGATTGCTGAATTTGTCCTTTCGAACAAAATCCTCAACTCTGGGCGCTCTAAGCTACAAAATATCTTCGCAGAGTTGTCTTGAGCCTCCAATTTTTCAGCCTTGTTCTTGAAATCTTCAATGTATTGTATGTTTTATCAATAACTCTATAATTATGGGGTCCATATGTATATTGTTGCAGATATGGGGCGACCTCCAGGAGGGTATCGAGCAGGTTTACAAGCGGCAGCATATGGAAAAGAAAAGATATATGGACTTGTATACGTATCCTTTTGAAAATTACTTCTTAACCGACTTTACAAAAAAGGCGTAAAATTGATTCATGACAAAAATTAATGTAGTACAAATGCTGAAAAGGGTACAATAAAAAACTGTTTGGAAAAAAAATATCGACTTCCAAAAAAAAAGACTAAAAACCTCTAAAATAACTTTACTTCAATGACTAGTCTTTCCGAAAAGGGTTACCAATTTCGGAAAGCTTTATCCTAATGCTTGACAGCCGTACTCAGACTTTAATGAATACTTAGGCCATCACTAAGGTTTTGACAGTTTTGTCATACAAAAGTATGTCAAAATATTTACTCAGTGACGGCTTAAGTAATCATTATTGATAAATTTGAAAATTAAAGACAGATTGGAATGAGAGAAATGTGAGGACGGTGTTGAGTATGAGTGTCAACCATGTCCGAAGCCCTTGAGGCAGTTTAGACACTGACACTAGGGTGTGTGGGGTCGTTAGACTTTACTGCCTTCAAGAAGAAGAAATATGACTGTGGTTGGGTATTAGAGTAGAGGAAGACCAAAGAAACGATGGATGGACTGTGTCAAGAATGATATGGTAAGATAGGTGTCTCATGAGACGACGAGAAACAGAAGTATGGGAGAAGGAGACAAGCTGCGCCGACCACAATCGAATTGGAATTAGATCTAGAGAATGTTGATGATGAGACTGATGACAGATGGTAGCATAAAGTCCGGTCAAATTAGACCAGAAAATGTGGGTAAGGTTACATTTATTCCCACCCGGCTGAAAATTGGTAGGATTGTTCAAAACACCATTATAAATGAAATGTAGAAAGTCTCCATCGATCCGACACCTGGAAAAAAAAATCGGGGTCAAAGGTCACAAAATCTTTATGATAAAACTTACTGTTTTGCAGAAAATCGCGAAAAACCCGTTTTTGTGACCTTTGACCCCGTCATCTCCGTCTCATTCATAATGGTGTTTTGAACAATACTACCAATTTTCAGCTGGGTGGGAATTAATGTTACCTTGGATGTCTAAATCGACCGGACTATTACGGCCTTATTACAAATGTGGTTAAACCTGGGTTTAACTTAGACTTGGTTTATTCGCATGCTGTCTCACTGAGATAATATTCAAAAGAAAGTGACGGCATGCAAGATAAACCAAGTCTAAGTTAAACCCAGGTTTAACCACTTTTGTAATTAGGCCGTTAATGTTCTAGCGTCTCTACATGAGGTTACTTCTGCAAAAATCTGACCCAAATGCATTCAGCCGGTAAAAATTTCGGTGTCCTCGTCTTTCTAGCGCTAGTTTTTCACGCACGACATCCACAAGCTATTTCTATTGCGCAAGTTGTAGTCTGCAATCGATTTGCATTACGAAAACATTTACAGCAATTAGTATTTATGCGCGTTTTTTTTCACTCCAAACTTAAAAATCAGCCGCTTGTGCAATCAAATGAATATGCAGTTCGTAATCCGAAAAATAGAGAAAATAAGTACCTATATCTTCTTGCTGGCCATGATCATGTTTTGTTGACAAAAATGCATTAGCAAATATTTCTATTGACTATTACACATATAAAAAATGAGTGTAAAATAACTGTCGGTGACTATTTTATTGGCTTAATTTTTTCGCAATTGACTTCTGAAGGAATTTTTTGAAAATAAAAATGTTTTATTATCACCTGGTCATAATATCCAGATGATAAAGATTCTGCTTTGTGTACTACAGAAACCACAACACACATGTACCAAGTATAAGGAAACGATATTCTACTTCCGTATGTCATTCGCTACTAGTGATGTTGCGAGGTTATTGAACGCCAAATTGAGCAGTTTCTTCCGCTATTAAGATTTATGCTTATTTCATTGTTTCTTGTTTGAAGATTTAAACTTCCCAAATGATCTTGTTAAGTGCGGTTTTGGCCAGTAAAGAATATCAATGTGACTGAGGTCATTAGAGAAATTGTCGTAGTTATCATCATCAGAATTGCCAGTCTTGGTTCCTCCTACTGGATATTGGTTTGCACCCTTTAGAGTAGTTTAGTCATGCTTGCCTGAAATCAATATGCGCAGTCATTTTTTTTTCAAGCTGTGCTGGGGTGGATTTCCAATCTAACCAGATCGAGCTGAATACCTACTGGTATTTTATATGGAGCGACTAATTATCTGACATATTATCTGACATCCACAACCAAATTAGTACTCGGTATTACGATACTCCCTTGGTAAGACTTTTGTCCGACCACACTACATACAGGGTGTAAATTAACCCTTCACACATACGTCAATCAAGCATTCTGTACATCAAACTAAGTAGGTACCACTACGCAAAAAATTTTGCTGGGAAACTACTTTTTTTTTGGGGTCAAAAATTTCATTTTACGGTAAAACTCAATGTAGCACTCGTAAAACATTGTGCTAGTGGATACTTTGAATAGTAAAAGGGTCATGGATCTAATTTAAGTTAAGTTACAACCCGAAAAACTAGTATTTACAAAAACAGCTGTGCAAAATTTGGAACTTTGACTCCCAATATCTCCGTAACTAGGGGATTCCCAGGTATGGTCTAGAACAAAAAAGTGATTGCAGTGGTGGGGAGAACAAGTGCCCTTCGTTTGCGTTACGGGTACTTTTACACCCTTTAAATACCGTCAAAACAATATCATAAAGAAGTATAATAAAAACGATACCTCCATTTTTATTAACATAAAATATGATGATAACACAACATTAACGCCTGATAAGAATCGATCGATAAAACAACGAACGTACGATATGTTGTTTTGTAAACAAACGCGTCAAACGCCTGTAATATGGTTTTTATAGAACTGCCCTGATTTCTAACAAACGCGGAGTTATGAAACTTCAGAGTGGATTTACAAATATAATCTAGGCTTGTCATTCTTCAAAACTGACGATATTGGATTTAGAAAAGTTTTGATATTTTTAAATGTGGTTTTTATAGAACTGCCCTGATTTCTAACAAACGCGGAGTTATGAAACTTCAGAGTGGATTTACAAATATAATCTAGGCTTGTCATTCTTCAAAACTGACGATATTGGATTTAGAAAAGTTTTGATATTTTTAAATGTGTTTATTAACGACAGACTTCTGAATCGGTTGTATTTATTCTTAATAAAAAAATAAGTTCAAAAACTAAAACCCGACTACGAATAAAAACGAAGACTAATAAAACCGCGGTCTTAAAAGTATTAAACAAGAAAAATTGTCTAGTAAGTAGATCATTTGATAAATTATAGAGGACAGCCGTAGTCGCATGCCACTGATATCTGATGTTCCTCCATGGCGTTCTCTTTGTTACAGAAGTCAGTTGCTAGTTGCCATTGTTATCCTGAATAAAATGGAACTAACAAACCTAATTGTATAAATGTGGCTGTACTGTACACTAATGTACACATCTGTGTTATGTTATATGTAAATAATAAACATCCCAGCGATTGCAGCAATCACGATAGATTTGCTGTCTATTATTGAAAAGTTCCAATGTATCTCCGAAGACAGTATCTTCAACTGTGGAATAATATTCTTACAAATCAACAAAGAATCATCGAAATCGGTGCACAATTGGCGAAAATATCGTTTAACATACATACAAAATAGGTTCAGATGAATTGATATTGGTGGTTGGTGAAGGACATCTTTAAATTATGTTAATTTTGCAAATAAGTTTTTATAAACACTTGTTTCGTACCTGAAGACTTAGAAAAGAACAGCGACTGTCGCTCCTCAAAGCAGTTTCGGCTGTTCAAAAGCCGAAACAAACTTTTAAGGTCCAGACATGATCTGGAGGATGAATATTAGTTTCAGCGATGGTAAGTATTTTGAAAGCACCACACAGATTAGCTTAAGTAAAACTAATAATACTAGAAATAATTATCGATACTATGTAAAAATTGAAATAAATGATATGATATGATGTGATTGGCCTGTCCACTAAATCTATCCTATCCTTAACGATGACAAATGTTAATATAATTTTCACCAAAAACAATAAACCCCTGAACAGACCACAGTCATGTGTACAACTACTGTACATCCGTGCATCATCAGAGTGCCAGCAGTAGTTCCAGTGGCCGAGTGGCCAACACCAATGGTGGACGGACTACCTATGGCGGGAAAAAACAGGTAAGACATTTTAATATGGTAAGATTGAGGTATGAAACGAAGTATTTTAGAGTATAGAGAGCAGCGGTGGCCCAGTGGGGGCGGCCCCGGCTTACGCGCAGTAGTTCGAACTCAGGCATACGAAATACTTTGTGTAATTTATTTCATAACCGCTGCTCTCAAAATGGTGTAGGAAAACATCGCGAGGAACATCAGCATGTCTGAGAACCAAATAAAGCCCATCACTCTCATAGAGAGAAGGTCTGGGTCCCTGCAGTGCTAACATTATGGGCTGATGATGATGATGGAACGAAGCGTATTGGGTATTAAGCTCAGCGACAGAGTACGCAAAACCACAATACGCTCAAAAACTCGAATCGCTGAGGGCAATAAGAATGCTGGTTTGAAGTGGAATTGTGCGGGGCATGTCTGAGGATGCAACAGGACCGATAGGCAACCGTCATCATGCAGTGGGTGCCAAGCAGGCGTCGTCGCCGAGGGAGGCCTCGCAAACGCTGGCGTAACGACTTAAAAACATTTGTGTTAAATTGAACGAAGAAAACCACACGAGTGAAAGGTTATGGGGGAGGCTTTCGAACAGCAGTGAAGCAGTGAAGGCAAAGAAAAAAAAAGGTATAAGAAAAAATAAGTAATTTTGCGGGTTTGCCATCGTGCAATGGAGTGTAGTATCCTAGGCGTCAAACTTACCGACCGTATACGCAACACCACACTGCACTCCAAAACACAAATCACTGACGTTGCTCAAAAAGCCGCTAAACTTAAGTGGGACTGGGCTGGCCATGTCTGCTGTATGCCCAGGGCTGTGGGCCAAAACAACCACGTTGTGGAACCCTGACTCAGCCAGAAGGCGACGCGGTAGACCTCGCAGGAGATGGTGGGACGAGCTAGACAAAGCCAACGACCAGTTGTCCACATAGGCCCTGGATCGCAAAATTTGGAAGTCATGGGGGGACGCTTTTGCCCAGGAATGGGATGACCCAGGCTATCGTAATGATAGCAGTATTTTTGCGTTTCTTATGAGTTGTTTGCGTTTCCAGAGCGGTCACGTCCAAGGCGGCGCGCAGTTGGTCGGCCTCGAACTGTACAAGAGACTGAAGGAGTTCCTCCGGATTTACCTCATCAATTTACTCCAGGTAAAGTTCTAACTGATATTATAAATGCGAAAGTAAGCTTGTTTGTTGCCTTTTCACGCCTAAACTACTGAACCGATCATCCTGAAATTTTGCTTAAGCGTTGTCAGGTGTACCTACAATGTCCTTTTTTTGTCTTAGACTTAGATCGACATCTATCAACGTTACTTACAGGAAGTACTTTCATAAGCACATGATAGTGATTAGTGCCAGGAATATATCAGAATCAGAGCACACTAGTTAAATACGAAACGTCGACCATCTACACTAATAAAAGAGGAAAAAATTGTATTTTTGTGTTTGTAATGAATAAACTCACTGCGCCGATTTCAAAAAGCACACAGAACGAGATGACCTTTTTTTAAAAATGTGGTTCGTACATCAGAAAATTACGAATTGTTTATCAAAAATACTAACTTGCACTCTGAATCGTTCAGGTTATGTTAGGTATATTTTTTGCTAGTCATGAGTACATTTCTGCAGACATGTGATTCCATAATAATTTTTTTTGGTTAGTTTATGTTAAGTTAGGTTATTATCAGTTCAGTAAAACAGTTCTGCAAATACCATTAAACAGTATATTAAATTAAATTTATTTAGTGTGTACTTTTTGTGTGCAAAACGGTATTTTTGATTTAACTTTGTAATATTTTGTTCAAAAAAAGTGAAAATTCAGATATTGATTTAAATATTACATGCCTTTAAATAATATTGAAACTATGAATCACATCTACTTAGAAATTCTCGTAAAAATAAACCTTATTTCCAGAATGGCGCAGAGTTAATGGGTGAGGACGTGCTAGCCTTCTACACAAAACAATGGGAGGAGTACCAGTTCTCATCGCGAGTGCTGAACGGCGTGTGCGCATACCTCAACAGGCACTGGGTCAAGCGCGAGTGCGAGGAGGGCAGGAAGGTAATGTAACTGAAAATGATGATGGGGCTGAGGGTCACTTAATGTCCCGTCGGGGCTACGGGTTATTCACAAGTTACCGCGGCCTCGACATATAGGGCTAAGAAGGAACATAGGTGGTTTTTAGTCGGTAGAAGTCTGTCGCTCCCTTTCGTCCTGCCAAAGAGCGGGAGGGGCGGGGGGTTATTGGATTATTTTCCACCCGCCAAAAACAAATAAAAGGTCCACTTACTGGAGATTATGTTTGATTTACTAGGAAATTAATACGCACAGCAAGACTTAAACTGACTGTCCGAGTCCGTCTGTTCAAAGATTATTACCCATCGTTCTCTTGCCGCCTGTGGGTAAGGTATATCCGTATTTTCTATGCAACAACAGTCTTATCTGACCTCTACAACCCCACTCGTACTGGCTACAACGGTAGTCCTTACTGGAGCTTGAAACTGGAGCAGTGGATTAAAGTTGGTAAGCGCTGTGTAACGATCGACCCGTGGGGGTGTGGTCATGTAGCCACCATCTCGCCATAAAATACTGTACTGCCAGGCGCCTTCTGCGACACAGATAGCCTGCGTCTGGTGGCGGGGACCATCACTAGACACAGTTCACTGAACTAACACTTCCATACCCTAGGTATCACTGACAGTCCCCTGTGTAGAGCTTGCATGGAGGCAGAGGAAACGGTGGCGCATGTGCTCCTTGAGTGTACAGGCGTTACCAAGATTCGTGAGGAGACCCTTGGAACACCAAGATCCCTTGCGGGTGCCCTGAGGGGGCCAGGAAGTCTAATCTGCTTCTGGAGGGAGGTGGGCTGGTTGGAGTAATCGGCCACCATTGCTCACGCACAATGGTCCACTTCAAGGACTAAGTGCGGAAACCCAAACCCCATAAAGAAGAAGACAGTACTGCCAGCATCGTAACAATGACGTAAAAAAACCAACCAAAGTCTCCTCATCATTCCAGGGTATCTACGAGATCTACCAACTGGCCCTGGTGACGTGGCGAGACAACCTGTTCCAACGTCTTAACAAGCAAGTCACCAACGCTGTGCTCAAGCTCATCGAGAGGGAACGCAACGGGGAAACTATTAATACAAGGCTTGTTTCTGGAGTAAGTAGAAACACAAATCGCCGTCATTCTGACCGTGAATAGGGGATCGGTCTGAGTCAAAAAAAAAATTGCAAATATATAGGTATATGTAAATATGGCAACTGGGCTTATCCCAGTTGTATACATCCCTGTGTGCCTATTGGCCTTGTTCTGTTCTGTCTCCTGCTGATATGGAGGGAAGTGGAAATTATGTTTTACCTACTCCTCCGCTATTCTTTTCTGATTAATTTCGTTGCGGGATCCAAGACAGTTAAATCGTGTCTGTCCCAGAGATACGATTTAACTGTCTCGTCGGGCTTCATTGTCTCAGCGCTTTTCTTGTGGTCGCCACTGTTGATTCTGGCTTGGAGGAGTTACAGTGGTTTGGGAATAGTGTGGCGAGCTTGTTCCATAAAAAAAAAACTGGTTAGTCCGTCAGTAAGATTATCGAAAAATATTGGATAGGTGTTTTTTTGTTTTATCAAATTAATAAATAATTTACAGAGATAAAACGCCTCAAAGATCATGAGTGGGAGGTTGTGACGTCATTTGTAGGTGAAAAATGTACTGACATGTGACGTTTTCGAGGAGTTCACGCGATTTCGAAGCACTCTTCTTAATTTTTTGTTTATGTGAAATAAGAAAAAATATGTGTTCAATATTCTTTAGAAATCTATCTGACGGACTAATTAGTTTTTTTTTGTCCTGCCCTGCACGTCTTACCTCCACGACCCTTAGATAAATTCGATATTCATCCATCTCATTGATAGGTACTAAAGAAACATTCAATATTTCTAACCCCTCCCCTCTTTCCAGGTAATCAACTGCTACGTAGCCCTAGGTCTCAATGAAGACGACACCTCAGCCCGCGGACAGAACCTCGTGGTGTACAAGGAGACGTTCGAAGCCGTGTTCTTGGAAGATACCGAGAGGTTCTACACACGAGAGAGCACTGATTTTCTCAGGAATAATCCTGTCACTGAGTATATGATCAAGGTAGGCTTTTTACTGCTTTTTTTTATTATAATAAAATGGGCACCTCAAACACGCCTGATGGAAAGCGATGGATGGAATGAGCTTGTCCAGAAGATGCCTATTCTAAAGGCAGAGGCTCTTGCTCTGAAAATCTGTGTTTCCCGGGGACACCTTCTGGGTTCTCGTCATGCTCAGGAGTCTATTGACATCTAGTCTAAAGCAGAGAGTTAGTTTACATTAAAAAAAAACCTTATAAAATTGAGTTTTTCATTATGATTGTTTAAACTAGCTTTGAGTTCAATTGGCAAAATGCAGGGTATAGACAACAAGTCTGTCCTACATATTAATAAAGGTTTGTTCAAACCGAATGTTCGGTAAAAACTTCGCCGAATAGTGAAATACGGTAAAAGCAGCTTCATTTTGCGATTACTGAATGTGAAACGAATTTCAGACCATTTCTAGTAACTACTTCGGTTTTAGTCAAATAACCTTAATGAACAGTCAAAGTCATCATTATCATGATTAGTCTATAATGTACTTGCTGCAGGGACTCAAGCCTCCTCTCTAGGAGAGGGATGGGCTATAATCCACCACGCGTGCCCAGTGCGAATTAGTAGATGTCACATGTCTTCGATTTTTTTGGTTCTAAGACATGCCGGTTTCCTCACTTTGTTTTCCTTCACCATTTTGAGAGCAGTGGTGATGAAATAAATTACACAACGTAATGCGCCTGACTGGGTTCGAAACCATGACTCACATTTCGTAAGTCGGGGCACCACCACTGGGCCACCACTGCTCCAACTCCACTCCACTGCTCAAAGTCATAGAAAACATTAAACATAATTACATATTAATCTTTATGATCTTCCCAGGCTGAACAGCGTCTCCAAGAGGAACAGCGACGTGTGCAAGTTTACTTACACGAGACAACGATGGAGCGGCTAGCCAAGACATGCGACCGAGTGCTCATCGAGAAACATCTCGAGATCTTCCACGCTGAGTTCCAGGTTCGTACAAGTTTCCCATGGTGGTAGACAGAACCAGAATGCCACCTGCTACGATTCGGATCCTTAAAACTCTTTTTGCCTCGTCCACATTCATAGATCTGGTCATACAGACACCAGTTGCGAGAAAAAAAATACATTACTTATCATACATCAAGTGACATCTGAATACGAATTTGAACAATCTGCACATCACATTTTATGGGAGTGTAGTCTTTGGAAGAATGAACGTAATATTTTGTTAAATAGTCTACGGGTGACATTCGGAGTTATTTACTAAACGGACCTTGTAGAAACTAGAAAAATATTCCGTGCGTTCAAGCATTTTTGTCATACCTATTATTGGAATCAAATATAACAGCTCACAACTTAGGACCCAGTAATATTAATATAATGTTTTACCTGAAAATAAAACAGTTATTATATACGGAACCTTATTCTAGACCTATACAGTGAGACAGCATCTTTTCGGATCTGACGTCACGACCTCTCTTGTTCCCCCTCCCAACCGGCTCCGCCCCGCTGTGGCCGGGGGGAGGGGGCGTGGAGCTTGCCCGAATAGTCAGGCGCACTCCTCACATTGCATCTCACTTCCGGTGGATTATGAGTCCACCAGGCAGGATTCAAAATATAGGTCTAGAATAAGGTTCCGTATATAATAACTGTTTTATTTTCAGGTAAAACATTATATTATACACTATGAACCGTTATTCTAGACCTATACAGTGAGATGTGTTTATTATCGCCTGGTGGCAAGCTAAGTATATGCCAATGTGTGAAAAAGAAATTACTTATGGGTATTTACATTAAACAAAATAAAACTGTGTGAGAACATTATTATTATAAATGAAAGTGACTCAATGAAAGAAATTGCAGTGAATATTTTATGAAAATAAATAAAAACTGTATAATTTTGTAAAGAAAAAGATTTTTAATGAACCACCAAAACTAAGTAGGTACCACAGTAAAAAGAACTTACACATACATAAGTTTTGCTATTCACATAACATGATTAGTACCATAATGTATGCTATAATGATATGATATTCGAAGAATTAAGATTTGCTTTGAACTAAAGTTACATTAGTTATGCATATCATACCTACTTAGATTAAATAAATCAATTTAACTGAATATAGCAATATGTTGCTTTGAACTGAATTATTTATTGAAATTAAATTGATTATTTAAGTAATCATTTATTATTTAGAATCTACACAGCTTCAAATGTCAGAGATAAATTGTTACGACTTTGCGATGTGTTAATTTCGGCTGAATAGAACCGTGCAAATGTGTTGGGGACACGCCAGTTCCCTTTTGCCATGATCTCGTCAATATTGTGGCACTCAAGCCAGTTGAGAGATGCTGCGGCACTTCGAGTACTACCAGGAGTAGCCTCTACTCCTGCCTCCTTAAGAATAGTTTTAACCCATCCTCCAATCACTGTTCGGGAGGCTGGCCTGACTCTACCACGAGTTGATATAAATAAATGATTAATGTCATTGTTAATTCTACGTGATGATGATACTTCTATCAACTTACGTATCCACCATACAGGGCATATGGATTTATCTGTATGTGTGTGCAATTTCCATGATGATTGTCTGTGTGTATAGCTATCAGTCTTTGAGCCAAATGCTGGGTGTAAAACAATATGATTAGAATTCTCTTCAAAATGTGCACTATCAACCCGTAACAGTGTCAGGTCATGTACTCTACGACTAGAAGCGAGTAGCAAAATCAGTGCTGTGCGACGAGATACTTGGAATAAACTTGCATGAGGCGGCTGGTTAGAGCTGAGCCATTCTACCACAATACGTGGATCCCAAATGAAAGAATTTTTAGGTTTGGAATCAACATTAGCAAGTGAAATAGCTTTTAACATTCTCTGAACGATAGGGTCACTGCTTATGATTTGTCCGTTAGAACAGGCCAAAGTGGCAACTGTTGATTTATAAACTAAAATAGTTTTATAAGACAGTTTAAGAGTTAAGTGCAAGTATGCAAGGTACTTAGCGACTTGGGCACCAGAGGGGTTTGTATGGTTGAAATTATTATGAGTACACCAATATAACCATTTTTTCCAAATACCAGCATACATTTTCTTCGTGGAGGGTCGCCAGCTAGAATTAAGTAGGTCTATTTCGTTTTGAGACCAATTTGTTAATTCGGCACACCACCCTTCACTAGCCATGCCTCTAGATACATCTGGTCCACGTGAACCGAAGGCAGATAAGTCCGTGTATCTAGTAACCGCCGATGAAGATTGAATATGGGTAAAGGAGCGCTCACCGCTCTCCTCTTCAGGTCTGGCCGCCAAAACACTTTGGACCAGCGCGGTACTATTAGGATGTATCGACCCTTGCACAGGTTGAGGTGTGATAGAACTCGTGGAATTAGGTGTGGTGGTGGGAATATCCACGCTCGACGGTATGACCACCTTCTGCTGAAGGCGTCGTGAAACTCTGCTTTCGAGTCTTTGCAATCTCGTGAGACGTAGCGCGCAAGCACGTGTGCGGTTTTCGAGGCGAACAAGTCCATTTTGGGCCTTCCGAACTTGCGAAATACCTCTTGACATGCTTCCTCCATTAGGGTCCACTCCCCGGGTAATTTGAGCCTTGACAGCATGTCTGCTTCTGTGTTTACCTGACCGGGCAGGTACTGAGAGACCAGGTGAATCTTGTTCTCGTCCGCAATCTCGAATAACATGCAAGTTAGCCGGTAGAGGTTCTGTGATCGGAGACCGCCCTCGTTCCGCATGTAACTCACCACACTCTTGTTGTCTGACTGAACTAGCACGGTTGAATGACGTAGCGATTGCTGACGATTGGTTAAGGCCTGTATAACTGCCCACATTTCCTTTAAATTGCTGTGCCAATGTTTCTGCTCCGGGGACCATAATCCGCTCAGACAAGCGTTGTCTACTATGGCACCCCAGCCTCTGGCAGATGCGTCTGTCGTTACATAGTGTGAGACAGGATCTGGATGTATCGCTGTTCCTGTAGACAGAGCTCGTAACCACCACATTAAGGTCGTCGACACTTCCGGCTCGAGTGGCCGTTTTACGCGTGCTTGGTGCTTTGGAAGCCGATTGCAGGCTACTTGTAACGGGCGGCAATGAAGCCGACCTCTGGGCACAACGAAGGCTGCAAAGTTTAGCATACCTATCAAGCATTGAGCGTCGTGCAAACTCCATCGATTTACCTGTAGTATGTGGCGTATCATATTGGAGATTTTGGAAACCTTTTCCTGAGGCAAATACTTGGAATTCAGGGCGAGATTCCATTTTATGCCGAGATAGTCTACTGCCTTGGTAGGGATCAATATGGATTTTTGTAGTTGATCATCCATCCCAAAGTTGTTAGGACTCTTATAGCTTCCGCAGCATGGTCCATTTTCACGATTAAATAATTGTCCAAATAGACGATAACTCGCAAGCCCTTCTCTCGCAGCACGTCTGCTACCCAATTTGTCACTGTCGCAAATGCCCTGGGTGCTGATGACAGCCCGAATGGCAGACAAGTGATCTGAAGGAGCTCCGGGCTCGCCTTCTTTTCTGTTGCGTATAATACTCGCAGAAATGGGTGATGACTGGGGCTGACTGCTAGGTGAAAATAGGCCTGAGAAAGGTCTATTTTGATCGCCCAGTCGTTCGGTTGCAAGAAATCCGGCACACGGTACATATTTATTAAGCGAAACTTTGTTTGCATTACATAACGATTTAGATTTTTTAAATTGAATATCGGGCGATTGTTGGTATCTGACTTTTGCACTAAAAACATCGGACAGACATAACTTGGAGATGGATCTACTCGAATCAAGATTTTCTGTTGTTTCAAAATATCGATCTGTTCTGACATCAATAAGCTCGTTGGAGTTTGAAAACGTGTTAATAAGTCTGGACTTTGAAGTGGGGGTATTTTGAAAAAGGGAATTCGGTAACCAGATATCATTTTTATAATGTTCTCTGGAGCACCGTAATTCTTCCAAATTTGAATGTAATTTTTTAAACCGCCCGCCATAAAATAAAATTTCTTGAGGATAGTCACTTACGATACTGATCGGATTTACGATTGCCGGAGAACCGTTTTTTGTTTTCGTTATGCCTTGTACCGGATTTATTGTTTCCCGACTTTCGGCCTCTACTTTTCGGGGGCGCTTGAAAGCTCGTGGATGGCTGGGGATCGAACCCAGGATTGTCACCGTGAAAGGGCTTGCGTGGTCGCTTAGCTGGAGGGCCATCCTGTCTATTCCGCATAGACATGGTATGAGGCTCTTCCGCAGAGCGCTTTTGGGCAGAGAACAACTTACTTGTACCACCAGCCTTTTGCAAAAAGGTGGTTAAATCCTGTGGATTAAAAAGGTTATGTTGTGTTGGGGGGATCTTTTGCAAGTCCACCTTTACATATTTGTCCTTGACACCCGACAAAATGCAGTCACGACGTCTTTGAATGATATCAGCACGTCTCCCACAACTCATTTGCAAGAGATCCTCGGACACTTTCATGTAAGATGAGTTTTCGGAAAAAGAAGCATTAATCTATTCATAAAGCGTGTCAGCGTTAAGTACACAGCCAGGCGATTGCGCCCATTCTATGATTTGCTGAAAATTGTTTCTTAGCAGCTCATTTTGTTGTATAAGCCCATGGGTAAAAGCTCCAATCGATCTATCAAGTAATCTAAGCCAAGAAGAATTTGTATCACAATGTCTAAGTTCAGTGTTAACATCGAGTTCGTAAAAACCTGGCTTAGCGACATACTTTTTCTCAGTTTCTAGGTATCTAACCCTTTGCCAATCATTAGTATCAAAATGATGTAGTTTATTTAGTACATGTAATCTACCCTCAGAGGCATTTTCAACAGTAGGCTCTCTTAGGTTAGTGGATACTGGAAATTCGAATACTTTCGCCTTCTGTGGTTTACTGAGAAGGTGATCATTCCCAAGAGAAACCCTCAAGCCTTCAGATGGATGTAAGGAAATATCAGAATCAGATTCGGGCTCGGTTTCTTTGTTTGAAAAGTGATCGTTATTTTTTAAGTACGATAATATTTCACTCACTTGATTTGACAGCGAGTCTAACCTGCGCTTGTCAGTTTCTCGGGTTTCCTGCCGCAGTTGCCGGCGTCTCCGACGTGGGGCGGAGCTGCTCGACGACGAAGAAGATGCCTGCGGTGAAACAGGGGGAGGCGGGCGACTCCCGACACCCTCGGCAGGCGCTTTCGTGGATTTTTCCATTACTTATAAAAAACACGCACTCAAACACTAAAAGTACTCGAAACACTATTACCGAGTTTTCAAATAACCACTGAATAAAGTTTTTCCACGAACTAAAAATGTAGTGCTTTTTATTTAAACTAATAATTTTAAACACTAAACAGCAGCGCTGTTGCCCGCACTAGAAGAGGTGTGATCGCACCGAAAAACGATGCCAATGTGAGGAGTGCGCCTGACTATTCGGGCAAGCTCCACGCCCCCTCCCCCCGGCCACAGCGGGGCGGAGCCGGTTGGGAGGGGGAACAAGAGAGGTCGTGACGTCAGATCCGAAAAGATGCTGTCTCACTGTATAGGTCTAGAATAACGGTTCATAGTGTATAATGACAATAATATCCGTGGTGCTAGGCAACTGGGCTTATCCCAGTTGTATACGTCCCTGTGTGCCTATTGGCCTTGTTCTGTTCTGTCTCCTGCTGATATGGAGGGAAGTGGAAATAATGTTTTTTCAACTCCTCCGCTATTATTTTCTGATTAATTTCGTTGCGGGAGCCAAGACAGTTAAATCATTTCTCTGGGACTTCGTCGAGCTTCATTGTCTCGGCGCTTTTCTTGTGGTCGCCACTGTTGATTCTGGCTTTCAGAAGTTACAGTGGTTTGGGAATAGTGAGGCGGGCTTGTCCCAATAAAAAAAAAATACATTAAGTGGCAGTGGGCAGGGCACATCAGCAGGGCTATTGCGTATCTTTTAAATGACAGTGGCATATAGTCCATGGATTAACTGTCAAATTGGTTAGGGTTCAGTTCTAAATGTAACCATTTGACAGTTAATTGATGGACATAATATGATAGCCACTGTCATGGCAAAGATACGCAATAGCCCTGCTGGGCGCTCGCAGAGCGAATGGCTGGCCGATGAGGCCGGAAGTTGTGGAGTGGCATCGCGCACTGGATGGCTGTGTGTGGCGCGGTCACCTGGTGAAGGCACTTTCACTTCAGGTTGCTAGGATCTGTTTGATGGGAGGTTCGTGGGACCCGTCAATGTGGCGATATGCCGGGAAGCTATGTCCAGCAGTGGACGTCGAGCGGCTGAAATGATAATGATGAATGGATAATTTACACACAATCTACAATTAAGCGGAATATGGGACTACTTTTGTTTTTCTAAAAGAAATACCATCCGCTTATTCGTCTTGCATCTTGCGTGGGATTAGCTTCTGTTTGGCTAAAGCTAGCGCATAGTATTTTTTTTAAGTTTTACAGACAGGTTACCTATTTTTTTCTAACATTTCATAACCAAAAAGTATTTGTCCACAGAAACTCTTGGACGGCGAAAAGAACAGCGACCTCGGGCGCATGTACGCGCTCGTGGCACGCATCCCCGACGGGCTGTGCGAGCTGCGCCGACTGCTGGAGCACCACATACACGCGCAGGGACTGCAGGCCATCGACAAGTGCGGCGAGTGCGCGCATACGGTACTCTAACCATACACGAAATACATACTAGATATTGTACAATTAAATAGGTACTCTAAAGAGGCTAGATCACATGATATCAAGCTTGTGATCATCCAAGGGTAAGAAAATACCCTGGTTCAAGCCACGGTCCGGGGCGAGATGGACTGCGAAGCAGTGATGCTAGCGATGGAGGTGGCGGGACGTGAGAGGGAAAGAACCTCTCGTCCCAGCCGCCGCGGGAGACGCGGGCCTGTGGACGGTGAGCAATGGCCGCCGTCCGTCCGTCTTATGACGACGACAGGCCGTGTCGACGGCGCCAGATTGTCACACGCGCGCCTCATAGAGGTGTCAGCAAGGGCCCACGCCCGTTGGGGCTGCGGGTGGTTAGAAATAGATACCGTGGCCTCTGAGTCAGTCTGACACTCCCTACCGCTCCGCACAGAGCGGCGGCAGTGATTTGATGATTTACCACTCTAAAAAAAAAGGGTAAGCAAAAAGCGGTCAGCATGCCATTGCACTATGACAGGTCACAGCCACTCAGATCAGCAGGGCTATTGCGTATCTTTTAAATGTCAGTGGCTATCATATTGTCTATGGATTAACTGTCAAATTGGTTATGGTTTAGTACAAAATGGAACCATTTAATTCTGTCAGCGCGTCTAGTACATTATTATAAAAATGAAAATGTAAAGGGGTGGGATCCTGGTGTCCTAAAACACAGGCCATTAGCCTAGCTTAGGCACCAGTCTCCCACAATATATACTTACCTGAATTATGTATTTTGTTGAATCTGACCATTGTAAAATAATTTATGTATAATATTGTGGTGAGAGAAAATAAATTTGATTGATTGATTGATTGAAACACAAAGATTTCATAAAAAAAAAATGACCGTAATTGATGGGCAATAAAGGTTAGCCACTATCATTTAAAAGATACGCAATACGCAATAGCCCTACTGATCATTACTGTCGTCATCGGAACCACTTAGTAAACACATATTCTATGCTATGTGCCCGGGGCCGCGTGCAGTGAAGGACAACTCGAGCCGCACTTATCAAACAAACACTACGTTTATTCTGGATTCTCGGCCCGTAATTTCGTTTCTAAAATAAGTTTGTGAGCATTAGACGATTTACAAATAGAGCACACAGGTTTCTTAACAATCATTCATGCTGAAGAAATGGTTTTATAAGTCGTCTAAACGCAATAGCTAAAGCTTCTGATTAGACTAAGTGAAATATAAAAAGTTATTTTGTTCTAGACCATAAATGGGAACTCTCTTGTTACGGTGATATGGGGGGTCAAAGTTGCAAATTTTTCACATCTGTTTTTTGTAAATATGTACTAGTTTTTCATTGCCTCCATGTCCCGTTTACTATTCAAAGCTTCTTCCACTAGCACAATGTTTTTAAGAGTGCTTCATTGAGTTTTACCGTAAAATGCAATATTTTTTGCTTAGGGGTACTTTACTTACTTTCTGACACAAGCTGTTTTTTTTATCTCGGTTTAAACAATAGGGTAGTTAACTGAAAAAATCTAATTAGTCCGTCAGATAGATTTCCAAAAAATATTGGACACGTATTTTTTTTTTCACGTAAGTAAACAATGAAGACGATACAGTGCTTTGAAAACTCGTGTGACGTCATATTCTAAGACATTTTTTTGCGGTTAGTGACGTCACACACCCCTACTCAAATCCTTGACGCGTTATATCTTCGTAATTTTTTATTAGTTTGATAAAACAAAAAAAAAACGTATCTGATATTTTTCGATAATCTAACAGACGGACTAATTAGAATCATATTTTTTTAAGTCAGTAAACATTCCTATTATTTTACTGAAACCCTATTATTTTGTTCCAGGATCCCAAAGTCTACGTATCAACCATACTAGAAGTGCACAAGAAATACAACGCTTTAGTACTGGTAGCGTTCAACAACGACTCCGGCTTCGTGGCCGCGCTCGACAAGGCTTGCGGAAGGTTTATTAACAGTATGTCAAACTCAAAGCATTTATTTCAATTAAACCTTTATAGGCACTTTTGAATGTCAGAAGAACAAATCTACGAGTGCAATACGTGCATACGTACGACAGTACAGGCTATTAAAAAAAAATAAAAAAATGCTCTATTTTCCTAAATGGTTACAGACGCAGTTCTGTTACTATTATGATAGGTCCATTTTATGCTTTTCAACGCAATACATATTGTGATCTGCTAAGGTGGCCATTTTAGACGCCCAGGTCAACCCAGCACCGGACCAGTTAAAAAGTCGTGAAGTGCCTTCAAGCTTAACACTATTTTCTCGCACCATCACATATATCTACCACTTCTTTCCCCTCAGGTAACGCAGTAACGAAAGCAGCAAACTCGTCATCCAAGAGTCCCGAGCTGCTGGCGAAGTACTGCGATCTGTTACTGAAGAAATCCAGCAAGAACCCCGAGGAGGCTGAGCTTGAAGACACGCTCAATCAAGTGGTATGTAGAAGCGATACTTCTATACTTTTTAACCCCCTACGCAAAATCGACGAGGTGTTATCTATATAACTCGTATATAAAAAGAGAAGCTGACTAACATATCAACGCAGTGCCTAAACTATAATATAGGGTAGCACTAACAAAGGATTTTTGAAAATTCACCCCCAAAGGAGTAAAACGGGGGTGCAAAGTTTGTATGGAAAATCCTAATTTTTGTAGTTTAACAGACATCCACGCGGGCGAAGCCGCGTTCATCACCTAAGAGGTAATGTTTGTGAGGTTGTCCGGAGTAATCTCTGTATCTACTGAACCGATTTAAAAAATCTTTTCCCAATAGAAAGTCACATTATTTATTTTTGACTGTCATATGCTATCTTTTATTTTCTAAATACAAGCGGACGAAGTGCTAGTAATCCTACTAATATCATTAACTCGAAAGTTTGTAAGTATGGATAGATGAATGTTTGTTACTTTTTCACGAAAAAGCTACTGAACGGATTTGGATAAAATGTGGTACACAGAAAGTTTATAACCTGGATTAAGACATAGGATAGTCTTAGGAAAATAGCATTAAACAGATTAAAAAAAAAAGATAACGATCAAAAGGCGATTTATTTTTAACAATTAATTTCACAATAAAAAAGAAAACTAAATTTAAAAAGGAAAAAAATTAAGGTAGGCAGAATTGGCTATCCAAACGGGCAGAGATTCCTCTTAATATGTTGACTCCACGGAAAAAAGGCCGACAATGAGCGTGCAGCGGCTTATAAAGGTGCGCGGTGGCTGCTGTCCGTCATCCCCTCCGTTATCCCCTCCTGGCAACGGCTTGACAACGCCTTTTCCGCTAACACGGCCTCTCCTGACTGGAGGACGTCCTCGTACTCCTGTGGCTCAGGCTGCAGGGCTTCTGCAGTACTGGAAGTGCTTGGTACGGGCTCTGGCATCATCTCACCAGAAGGCACATTGTTCCATCTGACAGCTCGCTCAGGCGTGGACTCCACGTCATCGGTATTATAGTCTGCGCCTGAAAACACAAACAGCTTGTTTTACTATTCTGATTTTCAAAAACTACACGTAATTTCTATTTTTTTTTTTTTTACTTTCAGAAATAATGCAACTGAAACGCTGCAGACATTTCAGCAGCACTATCACTGTCGAACAAAAACAAAAAAAAAAAGTGTAAGAAACATAGGCACGACGTTAGCATATTTCTCACAACCCCACATGGCATAGGCACGACGTTAGCATACCACATGATTTCGACACTTGTATGACATAGGCACAACGTTAGCATACCACACAGTATCAACACTTGCATGGCATAGGCACGACGTTAGCATACCACGTAGTCTACACTTGCATGGCATAGGCACGACGTTAGCTTATCAGCAAGTGTAGCACAAAGTTACCTTCGAAAAACGCAGCACACGCGTCAGGAGTCCATTCCCCTCGCCACGGCACCATATACTCTGCCGCAGCCTGGGTCGATTTTCCATACGAGCCTGCCAATAGCTGCAGCTCATATCGACCATGGGGAAGCGCCTTGACCACACGGTACGGCCCGCGCATACCCGAATCGAGCTTGCCAGATGCTTGTGCCTGTTTAATAACAAAAACAAATGAATTAATATCGAACAACCTAGGAGTTCTACGATCAGCGTTAGCCTTTACATCTTGCTGATGCTGATTAGCCCTCAAACGCTCTGAAGCCCTCTGCCTTTGCATTTCTCTCAATGCCTCGCGGTTCGGATGAGAGTTTTCTAGGGCGACATCTCGGACAAGGTGACGTATGAGTGGTGTAGCCGCTTCTATGCCGACTAGAAGGTTCAAGGGGGATAACCTGGTGGTTTTTTGTTTTGTTATGTTCAAAACCAACTGCAATCGCCACATAACGTCTGACCATTCGTTTTGTCGATGGTTGCATTCTATGCGAACCATGTTTAATAACGTTCGGCAATAACGTTCAACCTGCCCGTTGGAATGGTGCATCTCAGGAGTGATGAGGTGCACGTCAACGCCTAACTCCGTTACAAGCTTTGTAAACTCTGAGCTTTGAAACATACGGCCACGATCTGCTACAATTAATTTTGGAGTGCCAAACAAAGAAATTACATTGGTAAAGAGTCTTTTTAATTCGTTAGCATCTTGACTAAACATTGGGTACAAAAGACAGTATTTCGAAAAAGCGTCTACAACAATTAACACATACCTATAACCATTAGACTGAGGTAATGGACCTAATGCATCTGCATGTATAACCTCGAAAGGATTACACGGTTTCTCCCATGAATGTATGAGTTGATGAGGGGCTCTAGGGATCTTTTTATACGTTATGCAAATAAGACAATGGCTCACGTATTTTTGGACAAATGATTTAAGGGAAGGGAACCAAAAATGTCTTCTGATGAGATCTAATGTCTTTTCGACTCCAGGATGGTCATGCTCATCGTGGAAAATTCTGAGTAAGCTGAGTCTATGACCTTTGGGCACAAAACATAAAAGTCTGGGATCTTCTCCCACGGGAGAATATTTATAATAGAGCAGGTCATTCTTTTGAATATAATGTCTAGAGTCCAATTGTCCGTTTGTCAGTTTATGAAGAAGCTGTTGGGTTTCTTCGTCAGCAGCTTGTGCTATTTGAGCCCAGTTCTGATATCTGCGTGCTTCACAAACATTAACGGGGTTACGGCTCAAATAGTCAGCGTGCGACATGGAGGTGCCTTTACGGTACTCTAGTGTAAAATTGAAGTCCTGCAAATATATCCACCATCTGGCTACGCGTGGCACCAAATCTTTCTTTTGCTGTGTGGCTTTTAGAGCATTACAGTCAGTTATAACTGTAAAATGAACGCCAACCAAATAGTGTCTATAATTTTGCAAGGCCTTAACAACAGCCAAGGTTTCGAGCTCGTAGGAGTGATACCTTGGCTCGGCACCTTGAGTTCGCTTACTAAAATAACTAACAGCCCGTTTATATCCCTTTTCGTGAGTCTGAAGAAGCACTGCACCATAACCAATTGCACTAGCGTCCGTGTGGACTTCGATAGGTAAATCGGGGTCATATATAGCTAACACAGGTTCGCTCGTGAGCTGTGAAATTATATCCTGCCGTGCTTCTTCTTGCTCAGCACCCCAGACAAAAGGTACACCTTTTTTTGTTAATTTTGTAATAGGGGCAGTTTTAGTTGCAAAACCAGCTATGTATCGACGAAAATAACTTGCTAGGCCCAGAAATTGACGGACCTGTTTCACGGTTTTTGGAATAGGTGCCTCAACCAAAGCTTGGACCTTTCCTTCGCTCGGCTGTACCTGGCCTTGACTTATGGTGCGACCTAAGTACTCTATTTTTGTTGATAGAAAAGAACATTTCTTAAGATTAAGAGAAAAACCCGAATCTGTCAAAGTCTGAAGGACTTTACGAAGGCTCAACAAACCCTCATCTATTGTGTGGCACATGATAAGTACGTCATCTATATATACCAGGACTTTACCAGACTCCAGGTGCCGGCAAAGAGTTTTTGACATTATTCGTTGATAAACAACAGGTGCATTCGCCAAACCATAGGGCATTTTCAAATATTCGTAGTGGCCCTCTGGTGTAACGAATCCTGTGAGTGGTATTGAATCATTCTCCAGTGGTATCTGGTGAAATCCTGTAGCCATGTCAAGACTAATGAAATACCTATGCTTGCCCAACCGATCGATGTGGTCGTCAATTAGCGGTAAAGGAAATCGATCCTTAACTGTGATCTCATTTAGTTTCCGAAAATCGACGCACATGCGATCAGATCCATCTTTCTTTTTAACTAACAGGATAGGACTCGCATATTCCGATTCAGACTCCCGGATAATATTCTTTTCGAGAAGATCTGTAATAATTTCACGAACTTTTAAAATTTCAGCATACGAGAGCCGGTATGGTCTGTAGGTAACCGGCGTGCTACTATTTAATTTAATTGACATACTGCCGGTATTGACCGTAGAAGTTGCAGTCCCAGTAATAAAAAATTTTGAAAATTCATCAATTAACGCAAGCAGCTTTTTTAAATTTTGACCAGTTAAAGGAGTTTTAATTGGAACCTGCGGCGAAATGCACATAACATCGTGTATAGGACGGGTTTCACAAGTGAGATATTGTTGGTCGCGCGTACGGACATAGGTAACGCCTTCTCGGTTAAGAACATCCGTACCGACAATAATAGGCGTATTCATATACTCGAAGGATACAGCATGCAAGTCTACCTCCAGGGTTATTTCATTAAACTCTATTGGCAATGTGACGAAATAAGTAGACTCGATCTCCTGACTACCAATGCCTCTCAAAACTCTGAAAGCAGGCTTGCGTGCACATCTAAAATGTTTTAACAAGGATGAAGAAATTAACGATATGCTTGAACCGCTGTCGATAAGGATATCAACGGGGATTCCTTGTATAACCGCCACGACAATATCTTTAGTCTTACTATCAGGATTTTCCTGGCAAAGATTAACATTGTTGCTATTGTGAGAACTAGCTTTTAGTTTAGCGAAACAAGTGTCGACCTTATGACCAGGCTTCTTGCAGAAACTACACGGTTCTGATTTAGATAAGTTATAAGCAGAATTATTTTTTTGACCATTATCATCACTAGAAATAGGTTTGGATTTCTTAGGACAGCTAGATTGTTTATGGCCACGTTGGTGACACGAAAAACATTTGCTTTCTTCAAATCGCCGTTTACGTGTATGTGTACTACTCGATTTTGAAGAATTATCATTACGTGACGTATCGTTAGATTTCTTATTACTATGGACTGGCACACTTGATTTAACATAAATCGAAAAGAATTCTACCAATTTATTCGGCATTAGTTTCGCATTCGTAGCTGAAGCCCGAATTTGCGGATCCGTAATGCCTCGTATTACTATTGCTGCAATTAACTCGTCGCTCAACCCTTTAACTATGCGCAATCGTAATAGGGACCGGCGAGCATAATCAGCGTATGTCTGGTATTTATCGGAATTAGTGTTCATGACCTCATATAAAATATTGGCAATGTCCGGCTTCCTAGGACACAAAGGTTTAAACTCCTTCTTAAAATTGCTCCAGCTACGGTCATTAGTGACCCACTCATTAAGCCAAGTCCTTGCATCACCTTTAAGACAATTCCCAATACGAGACAGACACTCATTATCATTCCAATAATTTAAAACCTTAGCACGGTCTACTTCTTCGCACCAAGTGTCTATATCGTTGATACTTGGATCGAAATTAGAAATGTAATAAGATTGGTTAGATCTCACCGTCGTGTTGATTGACCGAATAGCGTCGATGATGCGTTCGGTCGTCCCGGCATCACCGTTAGTCATAGCGCTCATGGAACGACCCGGCGAGGACGGAGCCGCCGGCTCCCGACGCTCTGCCGCAGTCTCAGCTGCCCCCCGCGGCTGCAGCGGGCGGCGCGGCGGCGTTGTTGTCGTTGGGAACGCGACCGTACTCGCCTCACATGGTCGCAGCGGAGGCGTGCGACGCTGCTCCTCCAATGATGTCAGCCGATCTAATATTTGTTGCATTTGTTCTGTTAGTACATTGTTAGAAGACCTATGTCGTTTTCGAGTATGACTAGAGCGCGAGTTCCGATGGCCAGAACTCGAATCACGATTTCTAGATTGCGAATTACGGTTCTTAGAACGACTTCTGCTTTTACGGCTATTATTAGGCATGTTTACACTTCCACTAACGCACGAGCGTGGTATGGGGGTACTTTAATAATTTACTTACTGAGCAAAACACTTAAAAAGGATAGCTAATTAACTTTGCTAGGCTAAACCAAATAAGCAAAGTTACAAACTGAGAACACGCTACAGGGCAATATTCTTTACGAATGTAAATCATAAACACACTACCGTCTTCTTTTCAATAAACAAATTGGAACGTACTCACCAGATTTTTTTTTCAACTTTTTCAAGTTTGAATAGCCAATTTGCCTTAACTCAGGGTGCAGAACGATCAGGGCACGTGGGAATGGGATCCCACTTCTGATCTTAGGAAAATAGCATTAAACAGATTAAAAAAAAAAGATAACGATCAAAAGGCGATTTATTTTTAACAATTAATTTCACAATAAAAAAGAAAACTAAATTTAAAAAGGAAAAAAATTAAGGTAGGCAGAATTGGCTATCCAAACGGGCAGAGATTCCTCTTAATATGTTGACTCCACGGAAAAAAGGCCGACAATGAGCGTGCAGCGGCTTATAAAGGTGCGCGGTGGCTGCTGTCCGTCATCCCCTCCGTTATCCCCTCCTGGCAACGGCTTGACAACGCCTTTTCCGCTAACAATAGTTTTTATCCCGATTTTATCTTCCCGTGAAATAATTTTCGAGTTGTAGCGGGCGAAGCCGCTGTCAACACCTAGTAATATTATAAAGAGGTATAAATAATTTGTTTGCGAAACTAATGAGTCTCCCTTGTGTATGTTGCCTATTATTCGATAAAAAAAATCTATTATGTCCGTCAGATAGACTTCCAAAAAATATTGGACACATATTTTTTCTTCTTGCACATAAACAAACAATGAAGACGATACTGTGCACAACTGCTGCGCACACGCGCTGTATCCCTGTAGTACCCTCGTGATATTTAAGTGACATCCCTTGACCAAAAAAAAAATTGTTTTTAATAAGATTAACATTTATTTAATCAATTTTATTCGGACTCAAGCTTACAACTCAACTACCTACCACCCACCTACCTATTTTGTATAGTTTTAAAACATGAAATATTCCCGTTTCTTTAGAATCTTTCTGTATTTTTTCAGTATTATTTGAAAATAACAAAACGTGATATTTATACTGGCCAATGTTCTGAAAGTTACATTGAAAAATACAACGGCATTTGAAAAAACGGGAATCTTTCCGGCTTTTTTCAACGCTAGTGAAGCCCTCACAGATCTTTGACGTGTTTTATTTTCGTTAATTTTTACCCGACTACGGCGAAGCCAAAAGGAAGGGTAATGATTTTGGCAGTCTATGTATGTGTGTATGTGAGAGCAGCGGTGGCCCAGTGGTATCGGCCCCGATTTACGAACAGTAGGCCGTGGGTTCGAATCCGGACAGGCGCATTACTTTGTGTAATTTATTTCATCACCGCTGCTCTCAAAACGGTGAAGGAAAACATCGTGAGAAAACGAAAAAAAAAAAGTCTTAAAATCAAAAAATTCGAAGACATGTGACATCTACCAACCCGCACTGGGCCCGCGTGGTAGATTATAGCCCATCCCTCTCCTAGAGAGGAGGCCTGAGTCCCTGCAGTGGGAACATTATAGGCTGATGATGATGTATGTGGCATGCGACTATGGCTGTCCTCTATAATAATTATCAAATTATCTTCTTACAAAACGATTTTTCTTGTTTTCTACTTTTAAGACCGCAGTTTTATTAGTCTGCGTTTTTATTCGTAGTCGGGTTTTAGTTTTTGATCTTAATTTTTTATTATTAATTGATACAACATTTTTTTTTTGATAATCTAACAGACAGACTGAACAAAATCACCTTTTTTATAAAACAGGCTAATGTTATTTTATTTATGTTTCCAGATGGTTGTGTTCAAATACATTGAAGACAAGGACGTGTTCCAGAAGTTCTACAGCAAGATGCTGGCGAAGCGACTGGTGCAACACATGTCTGCCAGCGATGACGCAGAGGTAACCTAACCTTACAGTACTCCCAGCCCCATGTAATAGGGAGCAGCCTATTGCCATCAACTTATATTCTTGGACACTAAATAGTTTTATGCTCATAAAAACATAACATCAGACTGATGTATCTTCTAGTACAGTCAGCAACACCAATATATAAACACTTAGCAATGTTTAAAAGCAATATTTGGTTCCCAGGTATGGTCTAGAATAAAAAAAAATATCGCAGTGGTGGGGTGAACAAGTGCCCTTTGTTTGCGTTAACGGTACTTTTACACCCTTTATAATCATAAAGTAGGTAATATCTCAAAGTTGCAATCTTTCTAACACGAGAAATTCGCGTCTGAACTTTGTCGAGTGTATACATATTATTGCTCGTGACTGTACACCCAGATTTCGCCAGTTATGTTATAGGGGGCGAGCCCATTTTTTTGGGGGTGGTCAGACTTCTAGTCACTAGAAACCACGCCTTCTTAGCCCTTTATGTATCTCTTACATCTCGCAGCCCCGTTGGGCATCAGCTAATAACGTGCGAGCCTAATACCATCAACCGAGCATGAATCCAGACTCCTTTGCTGCTACTCAGAAATTGCTGATGGACGAACCCAATAACATTGCCCTTGGGAACCCAGGGTCACATGCTCGAAGAAACATGGGTGGTTATGAGTCGGTAGAAGTCAAACACTCCCGTTCGCTCTGCCCAAGAGCGGGAGGGGTTATTTGATGATACCCCCCCCCCCAAGGTTCACATGCTCAGTTTGCGACCACTACTAGAGAAAATGAATCAGCTGTCACTTCTCATGTTTATTTTTGTGATAGGCTGTTAAAACAATAATGACCAAATAACTTGAGATTGAGAAGACTTTGAAAACCGGTAGGAAGTAAAACTGTTTGGCAAATCTCTTAGCTGTTATTGGCTACCTAACTGAAAATACAGAACTGAAGTTAAAATAAGTATGGTCATGAAAAATAAGCTGTATTAGAGAAATCATTGTTTTATTTTTTTCCAGGCATCGATGATCTCAAAACTGAAGCAGGCGTGCGGATTCGAATACACAAGCAAACTACAGAGAATGTTCCAGGTTAGTGGGACAGTTAAAACTTTTCTTATAATAAAACATTCATAATATCATGGTTACATTCAACTAAAGTCACATTGCCCAATTGAATATTGTCTGCTGTCGCTCAGCGTACATCATGCTTTTCAAAAATTATCTTGAACTATCCCTAAGGCCGCGGTGAGCCACGAAGAGCGATAGTTATTGACTGAATGTCTCGTTTTGACGAAAAAAAAGTGCTGACTGTCAGAGTAGAATAAACGTCTAATGATTTAACAATCAAAAGTTGCCAAGACATACAATATCGTTGGTCTCATTAGCAGAAGGATAGTATTTAAACGAGTGGCTGTAAATTAAAGTTTTGAGTGACAAAAATAATTAATTTGTGTCATAGAATTACTAAGTCAGCGACTGTCTGCGAGCGAAAAGAAATCAACAGAACAGCAACTAACAAACAAAAATTTGAGTAACTTAAAATACAAAATGAGTAGCTTCATAATATTTGCGCGACCTAATATTTGTTTGAGTGTCAACGGTACGTCCAGCATTTTGTTCAATATTTAACAAATGATTTATACTGAGCGGCATTTTATCTTAACATCTCATTTTACTAATATTTAAAACAAATGGCACCGAAGAATGGCGTTTCTGGAGATACAAATTCTGATAATTAGTCCGGCGATATGCAAGATTTATCAAAATGTTTTCTGATTACTTCCGAGATTTTTTGATTAATTGAGAAGAAATATCGACTTCTCAAAAGGCAAGGGGCCTTCCGAGCTCATTAACCTATTAAAATTCAATATAAAATAATCTCTCTCTTCCGCTCCCCAGGACATAGGCGTATCAAAGGACCTGAACGAAAACTTCCGCAAACACATGTCGAACAGTTCAGAACTGCCGCTGCACATCGATTTCAGCATCCAGGTGCTGTCATCTGGCTCCTGGCCCTTCCAGCAATCCTCGTGCTTCCAGCTGCCCACTGAAGTAAGTAGTTCATCGTCATGAGGAATCTGATATTAACATGCCAATTTACCCAAAGAACCTACAGTTTTTAATTATTATTTTTTTACCCGTCTGCAAGGAAAGGTTCATGTTTTTCACGCCTATCTTTGTTTGTAATATTCTAATTCCCTCATATCTTCGTAACCACTCGATGGATTCTTTTTCCTCGAAATATATATTGTGGATAAGGTGTAATATTCCTTAGAACAATAAATAGGTATTTATATTCTGTTAAAAACTAGACAAAATGTGTTGCTTTTTCATACAACATTTCTGCAACATTTAAATGTTGTTACAGTACGATCAAATTTTCTTGACAGGTCTGAACATAGGCTCTGCGAACTTTTGCGCATGTATACTCGCGAAGAAAACTGTTATTGCCAGATAAACAAATATACGATCAGAAAATACCTAATACAGTGAGAAAATACATTTTTTTTGTAATAAAGACGAAAACTCAATTATTAATTATTAAATTCACTTTATTAGTTAATGTATTCACTTAAATATCTTCTAAACACTAATAATAACGTATTCCAAATAAAACTAATCGATTACGATATTTGATCGTATAAAGGATTGATTGTGTTTATGTAAGGTGCATCTCTAGCCTAGACTACCGTCCCCCGAACTACGCCTCATGTCACCATTTGGTTCCTAATAAATGTTACTGCGCAGCGTTCTGCACGAAGTTCGGACCTGCCAAGATAATTTGTTCGAACTGTACTTACCTAACTGAATTCAAAGGGGATAAAAACCGATGTGGCATATCGACCTGCCCGCCATTTTGTTTTTTTTTCTTCTAAATCGCGCCGCACTATGAAGTTGGTATGTATTGACACCGTGATTTCTAAATGGCGGTGGTTTGATATGCCAGTTTCCATACAAAAAAGTTCAAACCCCTTTGCTGGCAAATATGATAAAAAGTAAAAATATGGTATATCCCCTTCAGATCGTAACACAGCCTGCTGGAAAAACTTATGAATACTTTACTTTTCTCTGTTTATCGTCGTAAAGCGTACAATTGTTTGTTTGAAATGATTTTAATTTTTTTTTTTGTTATCTTTTCCAGTTGGAGCGTTCAGTGCACAGGTTCACAACGTTCTACTCGTCGCAGCACTCTGGCCGCAAGCTGAACTGGCTCTACAACATGTCCAAGGGCGAGCTCGTCACTAACTGCTTCAAGAACAGGTGGGTATTGTCTTAGGTAGTGTTGGTAGACATACCATTATAAAGGATGTAAAAGTACCCTTAACGCAAACGAAGGGCACTTGTTCTCCCCACCACTGCGATCATTTTTTTGTTCTAGACCATACCATACCCCTAGTTACGGAGATATTGGGGGTCAAAGTTCAAAATTTTGCACAGCTGTTTTTGTAAATACTAGTTTTTCAAGTTATAACTTTACTTATATTACCTCCATGACCCTTTTACCATTCAAAGCACCCGCTAGCACCATGTTTTAGGAGTGCTACCTTGAGTTTTACCGTAAAATGAAATTTTTTACCCCAAAAAAAGTCGTTTCCTAGCAAAAATTTTTGCGTAGGGGTACTTAGTTTGATGTACAGAATGCTTGGTTGACGTATGTGTGAAGGGTTAATTTACACCCTGTATACCGGACCCGTCTAATGGGACATATTTCAAAGACTTGACGAAATTTTGATCGTATCGGCCTAACTCGTCTGCGCTTCCGTAACCGCAGGAGTGCTGGAGTGCACTCCCTTTTACCCTCGTACTCACGGGCTTGAGTACGAACCCCGAAAATCCACCAATAGGGATGTTAACTGACTTAAAAAAATATGTTTCTAGTAAAAGTCCGTCTGTTAGATTATCGAAAAATATTGGAAACGTATTTTTTGTTTTAACAAATCAATAAAAATTGACGAAGATAAAACGCATCAAAGATTTGAGTGGGGACGTTTTGTAACGTCACTAACCGCTCAAAAATGTCATACTAATGTCTTAGAATATGACGTCACACGAGTTTTCAAAGCACTGTATCGTCTTCATTGTTTGCTTACGTGAAAAAAGAAAAAATACGTGTCCAATATTTTTTGGAAATCTATTTATTTATTTATTTTATTCTGTCTGACGTACTAATTTGATTTTTTTAGTTAACTACCCTATTCTTTTCTGGTTTAATCATCACCAGCCTAGCCTTTACCTAACTATGTTGGGGTCGGCTTCCAGTCGAACCGGTTGCAGCAAAATACCAGTATTTTACTTCGAGCCACTACCTACGTCCACAACTCAGTTAGCACTGGGTATTTCGATACCCCTTGCGGCCTTGCCACTGACTGTCAAAGATCTACAAATGACAGTTTACCAACGGCTTATGTTTGCCGGTAATTACGTTTTTTTGCAATTTACCGATCACTGTCAAGTCGTATGTTAAATAAAATGTGATTCGCGGCAGTAACAATTGTCTATTTACTGATACTGATACTGTTAGCCTGTATCATCACACTGCAGGGCAAAGGCCTCTCCCCATGACTTCCAGTTATTTCGATCCAAGGCCAATGTGGACCACTGGTCGTTGGTTTTGTCCAGATCATCTCGCCATCTTCTACGAGGTCTACCGCGACGCCTTCTGACTGTGTCAAGGCTCCAGAATGTGGCTTTTTTCGCCCACAGCTCATTGGGCATCGGCAGACGTGCCCTGTCCAGTCCCACTTAATCTTAGCGGCTTTTTGAGCAACGTCAGCAACTTGTGTTGTGTTGCGTACACGATCGGTTAGTTTGACGCCTAGAATGCTGCGCTCCATTGCACGTTGGCAGACCTCGAGTTTAAACTTGAATCTTTGTCAAAGACCAAGTCTGGGATCCATAAGTGTCTATTCACTGAGTAATAATGATTAAAATTACCAATACAACCGTCTCAGTGGATAAAGGTTCCTTGACTGACTATTTGTCATGATGAAAACGGAAAAACGTTTACGTAATTGAGACCTAAGAAAATTCGAATTTCGCTGGCTACCTTGTCGCATCAACCTTAACGTGGTTTCCAAAGTACGTAATAGTAGTTAGTCCGTCTGTCAGATTATCGAAAAATATTGGATACGTGTTTTTTGTTTTATTAAATTAATAAAAATTTACAAAAATAAAACGTGTCAAAGATCAAGAGTGGGGGCTTTTCACTTTGTGGGTAAAAACGTACTAACCTTGTGACGTCACACGACTTGACGCGCCTTTTCGAAGCACTGTATCGTCTTCATCTTTGAAAAAAGAAAAAAAACGTGTCCAATATTTTTTGATAATCTATCTGACGGACTAACTAGATTTTTTTGGTGAAATTTTTATGCCTATTAAAATAAAACTTTACCTATAACTAAATAACATATTTTTCACAGATACACATTGCAAGCGAGTACGTTCCAAATGGCTGTACTTCTACAGTACAACGACAACACTTCGTGGACAGTCGCTCAGCTCGAACAACACACCGGCATCAAAGGGGATTTCCTTATACAGGTACATAACATGACGCCTATAATCCAGAGAGCTCCATGAGCTGATTTCACCATCTCCCTTCTACCATCGGAAAACTAGACGTACTATGCGAGCCAACTAAGAGTAGTGCTGTCAAGACGCCATTTTGTTCAGCAATACTCGCGAACTTCATAACTAAAGCGTACGGTGTGCAGAAAAATCAATGAAGAAACTATACTGTGGGTTCGATTCCCACCCAGGACAAATGTTTGTGTGATGAGCACGATCATTTGTTCTGTGTCTGGGTGTAATTTATCTATAATATGTATGTATTTAGAAATATATAAGTATGTTTATCAGTTGTCTAGTACCCAAAAACACAAGCTCTGCTTAGCTTGGGACTAGATGGCGTTGTGTGATAGTTGTGGAATATTATTATTATTATTATTATTATACTCTGTTTAATTATTTAATGTTCACTTTTTTTGGTATTTCTAATCAATTTTACGACAAATTAGTAATACATGAGTAGGATATGAAAAAAAGCATGTTAATAAAATAATGAAATGAACAAAGTCAACAATGAAAACAAAAAAATAACAATGAAGTCCAGTCCGTCCATGAATACTGTTTCCACAAATTATTAATTTATCAAAAATTATTAATTTATGGAATTCAAGAAACAGTATTTTATAGATTGAACATAATTATAATAATTAAATCTATGAATAAAAAACATAACATTTCTTATTTTGCTGACAGTACTTATCTGTCAGTTAAGTACTGCTATCGTGTGAAGATGGCAGCGAGCGCGATCCTATTCTTAGTTGGCTCGCATAGTACTGCAGGTTATCTGTGGTGTACGTTGTACATATATGTACGAGTATGCATAGCGCGCGGCGCACGGCACAGCGGTGCGCGCCGTCAGTAATAAACCAGCTTGTACACTACCTAGTCGTTTTGATTGCTTCCTAAACATATCATAATCACCCATACCTTGTTGATGTTCCACTCATTCGAACTAAGCACTTTGCTAAATTAAATAAAAAAATAGTTGTATTATGTTTTCAACACACTATGTCACTAGCGTATATCCTGAAGAATATCATATATTTTTCTGATTGTGTTTACTGCAGTAAATCGTATACTTTAACGCATTATAAAACTGGCGTTTAGCTCCTGTTCTCCCCTTAACGAATCCGAATGCCACTTGTTCTGTCCTCGTAACGCATGCAGTATTCGCTGTTACGTGTTGACATTATAATTGTGTTTATCGTTTTGGTTACTGGGAAACCTTATAGGAACAAAGATATTGGAGGTCAAAGTTCCAACTTTACTTCGACTGTTATATTCAAGGTACCAAACAGCACAATGAATAGTTCAAATTAATTCAATTATTTGTCCTTCTAATAAAAATCGATTAATATATTTATTAAATAAAAGTCTTGTTATTAAGTAACCTACTAAAATTGTAATTATAATAAGAATAACTATAAAAATAAAATGATTTAAATTTTTTATTAAAAACAATTATTTTATAATAATTATTTTTTTTCCACTTTAACAAAATGCAGCTGAATACCAGTATTTTTGCATGAAGAGACTGCCTATATGACCTCCACAACCGAGATACCACCTGCCTTGCCTTATCACGTATTTTTCATTACTCATGCTCTGAAAGTAGGTCATAACATGCCTGTGGAGCGGGTTGAAAGTACTACTTTTCAGCCCTAGGGAGAATCGCTTTCAACTGACAGCTGTCAAATTATTTTTAAAAAAACTTGGTCTGTTTTCACATTTTTACTGAACCATGATCCAACTTTTTATACGACAGCTCAATATCAGCCTAATTATGACTTTAGTACAATTTAGTTTTAACTATTTCTCTGAAAAAAACATAGATTTCGGCAAAATCTTGGCCATTTTTTTTAATGATGAATATAAAAATACTGGCTGTATACTCTGGAAGATCGGCGAACAAAAAAAAAAGCGAGACGGCGACAATCCGATAAACACAAATTTTTTTCTTTATCTAATAAAACATAAGTAACTTTCGCACCTCGGATAACAATGTACTATTATTTTTGCTAACTAATAATATGTGTTTGTTCCGCAGGTGTTACAAATCTTATTGAAAGCGAAGCTGCTTGTCTGCACGGACGACGAGTCTGACCTGTCTGAGGGCTCCGTCGTCGACTTGTACGTAGGTTATAAGAAGTGAGTATATTTATTTATTTATTTAACTATTTATGTACACACAGTAGACAACACAGGAAAATAACAAAATATAACATTTGAGTACAAAGGTACTGCTTATTTCTCAAGAAATTTCTGCCAGCAGACCTGCAAAAAGTGAAATGAAAAAAGAAAAGTAGATTACTATAATCTAAATTTATTTTTTCATTTCTCCTTTTTTCCTTAATTTCTCTTGTGACAGGCGTAAAAGAATTCTGTGTGTATGTGCCTTATATAACTTAACCTAAAGGGTGTAAAAGTACCCTTAACGCAAACGAAGGGCACTTGTTCTCCCTACCACTGCGATCATTTTTTGGTTCTAGACCATACCTGGGAACCCCCTAGTTACGGAGATATTGGGGATCAAAGTTCCAAATTTTGCACAGCTGTTTTTGTAAATACCAGTTTTTCAAGTTATAACTTTACTTAAATTACTTCAATTTATAGCCCCTATACTATTCAAAGCACCCACTAGCACAATGTTTCAAGAGTGCAACATTGAGTTTTACCGTATAATGTGATTTTTGACCCCAAAAAAAAATCCGTTTCCCTATGTGTGAAGGGTTACTTTACAGCCTGTATATAATGATAAATATACTGATATAATGAGTATACTATATTTATCTTTACTTTATTGTCTCAATCACCTAGCTATTTGGAAGCAAAATATAATAGAGAATACAGAGTAAATAGTATTGTGAAAAGGACATCTCCAATTAACGTTCAGTGATTGTCCTTCTCAATTTTTTTTTTGTTGATTATCGGAGTCGATACTTTCCGCCGAAGTTTTTAGAATGCTGTTGCCACGCCCGCAACCTTGACAACAACGACGCAGTTTTCTTGCGAATGACGGCGTGGAAGCTGTCAGGGGGTCTAAAATGGCCACTTGAGCAGATCATAATATGAATTGCGTTAAAAAGCGTAAAATTTAATCGATACAGTAATTCTGTTTAACTGTATACTCTCCGAAACTACTGGACCGATTTGAAAAATTCTTTTACCGTTGGGAAGCTACACTATCCCCGGGTGACATAGGCTACTTTTTATACCTGTCTTCCCACGGGAACGAGAACTACGCGGGTGAAACCGCGTGACGTCCGCTAGTTTTAAATAAATACTGTTTCTTAATGGCTTTTTGCAGTTGGCAAAAAGATGAAGTTCTTGGTGTACTCTCAAGAAATGTATAATACCCGACAAGTAACGAGTATAAAACAAAGAAAAAAATTACTGATTAATATTTGTATGTTACAGCAAAAAACTCCGCGTGAACATAAACATCCCACTCAAGACGGAGCTGAAGGTGGAACAGGAAGCCACGCACAAACACATCGAGGAGGACCGCAAGATGCTCATTCAGGTAACCGACGTCATGTCCCCCAGCCTCGAGTGGAAGTTCCCACAAACATACTTGTTTTAATTTTCCTCTGTCAGTTTGTTCCGACTAATTTCCGAAACGAGTAAACTGATTTTGGCGGTACCTTTACTCATTTACTGGCAGATAGCTTTGCTAACAAAATTCAATTCAAATAGAGAAGTCATCTTCATCAACAGCCTATTAATGTTCCCACTGCTGGAACACAGCCCTCCTCTCTATTTGAGAGGGAATGAATCTACCACGCGGGCCCAGTGCGGATTGGTAGATGTCGGTTTTCTCACGATGTTTTCCTTCACCGTTTTAAGAGCAGCGGTGATGAAATAAATTACACAAAGTAATGTGCCTGCCTGGGTTCGAACTACTTCGAATCCATGACCTACTGTTCGTAATTCGGGACCGCCACCACTGGGCCACCGCTGCTCTCAGGGAAGTAATATTTTAATAATAACATCACGCGGGCGAAGGTAAAACTTGGAATCTTGGTAAGACTTGGTTGTCAGACTTTCGAGCTACTGACCATTTGTAACGACAGTCAGATATCTACAAATGACAGCTGTGACCAACATCTAAACATCCTTCGCACGGAAGAAACTGCATGTGGTGTTGGTCACTGGTCATCCATCCGCAGACCTAACCTAGACAAACACGGCTTAACCTGAGGATTGATCTAGCCACGAGCCCCTCAGTATCAAATCAAGCCATTAACCTGATATGTATTGTTTGCAGGCTGCAATAGTGAGAATAATGAAGACTCGCAAGACACTGAAACACCAGCATTTAGTTGTGGAGGTACTCAACCAGCTGTCCTCGCGATTCAAGCCGAGAGTGCCAGTCATCAAGGTATATTCATTATTAGTACTGTTAACTTATTCTAAGAGGGTGCGCTTTTTTATACGTTGGCCCCACACTCCTAATTTCTCTTGTATCGTGATTTATTTATTTATTTAACTTGAATGATTGTGTTAACAATCATTCAAACTGCCTTTCACAAACATCCAGACCCGGAACAACTATGTGTAGGTCAATAAGATAGTTAACAAAAAAATCTAATTAGTCCGTCAGATAGATTTCCAAAAAAAATTGGACACGTGTTTTTTCTTTTTTCACGTAAACAAACAATGAAGACGATACAGTGCTTTGAAAACTCGTGTGACGTCATTTTTTAAGACATTAGTATGACATTCTTTACCGGTGAGTGACGCCACAACACCCCACACATCTTTGACGCGTTTCATCTTCGTAATTTTTTTATTGATTTAATAAAACAAAAAATACGTGTTCAATATTTTTCGATAATCTAACAGACGGACTAATTAGAATCGTATTTTTTTAAGTCAGTTAACATCCTATTATTAGTTCCGTACGTGGATTGAACTCGCGACACCCAACGCTCTGAAAGTTCTCAGTTGGAGATTCTTGCCTGTTCTTCTCCATACGAAACGACTAAACCGAACCCTTAACCTATTTTAGACGCTTTATAAAGTGTGTAAAAGTACCCTTAACGCAAACGAAGGGCACGTATTCTCCCCACCACTGCGATCATTTTTTTGTTCTAGACCATACCTGGGAACCCTCTAGTTACAAAGGGTCAAAAGGGTCAAAGTTCCAAATTAAGAACAGCTGTTTTTGTAAATACTAGTTTTTCAGGCTATAACTTTACTTAAATTACCTCCATGATCCTTTTACTATTCAAAGCATCCACTAGCACAATGTTTTAAGAGTGCTACATTGAGTTTTACCGTAAATGAAAATTTTGACCCCAAAAAAAAAGTCGTTTCCCAGCAAAAATTTTTGCGTAGGGGTACTTAGTATGATGTACAGAATGCTTGATTGACGTATGTGTGAAGGGTTAATTTACACCCTGTATGTGCAGATGTAGGCTCTCGTCCGTATGTACGTGACTAGAGTTCGTACGGAGACATAATGTCTCTAATCCACCATCATTTCTGAAGCCAAAGAGCGTAGTTGTTGTAATTTGTTTGGTAATACCAATGTAATCTTAGTGACGGCGACTAAAACAGAAAACAGTTGTTTATCAATTTTCACGAATCGGCTAAGTGTTATCTTGCGAGTCCCCTGAAATAGGTAACCAACCACTCCTTCCTCTCGCGTGTCAAAAGTACAGCATATGTACATAAAACAATGGCTTTTTAAATTGTGTCTAAAAACTAGACATGCGATGGGTTAACCGTTTATAAAAAAGTAGGTTGTTCTACAGTATTTTTTTAGGTACATATGTGCTCCTACTGTCCGGGGATTACAGGCGTGATGTTATGTGTTTATTAAAATGAGTTCTTGTTATTTCCAGAAATGCATCGACATCCTGATCGAGAAGGAGTACTTGGAGCGCACGGAAGGCGAGAAGGACACATACAGCTATCTCGCGTGATTGCGCCACGCACTATGTAATAAATGATATATAAACAATATTATGTAATCTACACGACTTTTCATTTTATTGCCTTCTTTTCTTGTCGATTCTACTTCCATCTAATACGGTTTGGGCCCAGTAGATAGCCACGTTTATTGCAGCGGCAGAGGCGCTGTTCAGGTCGTCAAGAGTGCATGTGTAAGGACATCTGGGACACTAGCAGCTCGAGCGTCACTATAGACCTATTGGGTTGCAAAGCTTAGATGATAAGAAGAAAAAAATGTTAATGTATACCTTTTCATCGGTGGGGGGAGCGGCTACAGATTTTCAAATATGTAAAAAAATACTGTTAATACTGCGTCAGATATTGATAGCATCAGTGTCCTATGTATTTTTAATATTGTACGTATGTTAATCTGATGGTTTGCATGATGGGGGGTGGTCGTGCGTGTGGGTTGAAAATGAAAAAAATCAATAATTGAGCGCGTCAGAATTTCTAAGGGGATGTTATGTGAACCTAAAAAAAGCTCTCATTCTATAATTTTGAATTTTGAAATATACTCAAGCGCGTCTGATTAAGATATATACATAGACATCTTTATATCCTAGACGTGATGTCTCATAATCTGACGATTATACAGAGGGATTCGCCTAACATATATTATTTATTATTATAGCTAGCCAGTGTTGTCCCACTGCTGAGCAAAGGCCTCCCTCCATTCCTTCCAACGGTCACGATTCAGTGCAATGTCTCTCCAATTCTCAAGGAAGACATCCAGTTCGTCCCGCCATCTCCTTCGTGGTCTGCCACGACCTCGCGTCACTGTTTCAGGGCACCAATCCTGAGCTTTACGGGCCCACAGCTCGATTGGCATGCGACAGACATGTCCTGCCCAGTCCCATATAAGTATGGCAGCCTTTTGAGCAACGTCAACAATTTGCGTTTTGGAGCGCAGTGTAGTGTTTCGAACCCGATCGGTTAATTTTACACCTAAGATACTGCGCTCCATAGCATGTTGGCAAACCTTGAATTTGGACTTTTGGATGTTAGTCAAAGACCAAGTTTGTGCACCGTAGGTCAAGATGGGGAGAATACACATGTCCATTAGCTTTCGCTTCAGAGACATGGGCAGAGTGCCCTTAAAATACTCTTTCATGGACCAGTAACTCTTCCAGGCATTTTCGGTTCGTCTTGCGATTTCCTTATCTTGCCGTGCCTGGAAAGAGATTACTTGGCCCAAGTAGATAATATATTCTTGGACATATTGTATATTCTCCCCGCCGACGAGGATGCTCCTCTTGGAGCTGTTGGTCATTACTTTGGTCTTTGACATGTTCATTTTTAGTCCAACCTCAAGGCTTGCATCGCTAAGATCTTGTAGCATTTTCTCTAGTTCTGTTGCTGTGGGGGAGAAAAGGACAATGTCATCGGCAAAACGCAGATTATTCAACCTTGTTTTGCCGACGACAATGCCCTTCACTTCCCATTTGACTGCCAACGTCTGAAATACTTCTTCTAGGGTACTGGTGAACAGTTTTGGAGACAACGGGTCGCCCTGCTTGACTCCCTTGAGAATATCAAACTTTGGACCTAATCCCTCTAACTTAATAGCAGCAGTACTTTGGGTGTATATATTACGTAAAATATCTATGTAAGTAGGTTCTATCTTTTGTTTAGTAAGGGCACTAAATATTGCAGAATGTGTGATGCTGTCAAAGGCTTTAGAATAGTCGACAAATGCAAGATACAAAGGACTTTTATATTCTTAGTATTTCTCGACTATTTGATTAACGGTGTGTAAGTGGTCGGTGGTGGAAAGTCCTCGACGGAAGCCTGCTTGTTCTGGAGGTTGTTTAAGATCTAACTGGTCAGCTATGCGTTTTTCAATGACTTTAATAAACGTTTTGTAGATATGAGAAAAGAGACTAATTGGCCTATAATTATTGATGTCGGACTTATCGCCTTTCTTATGGAGGAGTATTATATTAGAATGGCAGAAGTTGGATGGAAGATTACCGGTACGAAAAATGGCGTTGAAAAGTTTTGTGAGGTAAAAGAGGAGCGATGGTACACCCATTCTTAGGGCTTCGGTGCTAACACCATCTTCGCCGCAGGATCGGTTATATTTTAAAGTACTTAATGCATCTCGGACCTCTACTTCTGATATGGGTGGAATATTTTCGGAGCAAGAATAGCTGGATAAAGGTTATGTTTTTGATGTATCGGAATAAAGATTTTTATAGAATGCTGTGCAAATCTCTAGAACCTTTTCTCTTTTAAATTGTTTAACGCCATTGTTGTCCGTTAGACATGTGATCCACGATTTATGGTTGGTGACTCCTTGCTTAGCTACTTTCAGTGATCGGTTCTTTTCCAATGCATTTTGGATCTGTGTTTTATTATAATCTCTTATATCTTTTCTAATACTGCGCTTGACTTCCTTATCTTTTAGCCCATATTGCAAATCTCTGTTGATAATACTTAGAGCCTGCCTCTCCTCTATTAGTTGTTTAGTTTCTTTGGTTAGTGTATTGGTTCTATGTTTATTTTGTTTGACTACTTTACTGGCTTTTGTAATACTGTTTAAAATGTCTTTAGATTGCAAATCTACACATTTTTCTTCATTTCCAACATTTATATATTAACCTAACATAAATATATATATATATATTTTTTATTGAACTTAGTTAATTGAAAAGCTCAGGAAACAGCATGCAAATAAAAATGTGTACGTTTTTTAAGTAGAATACAGAGAGAAATAGAGGCGAATATAACCCGTTGTACTTTAGGGTGACTGCGGCACATTTATGTAGTGACCGATATTTAAACACGTCATTGTACTCATGATAACAAATAATTATCCTAAAAAACGTTTTTTAAATAAATAATAATAATATAGCGCAGAGATAATATTTATTTCGGTGGGGTAAATAAGTGGTAAATATATTAGATAAATTAGTCTATAATAATAATAATAATAATAATAATAATAATAAATTTATTCAAAGTTAAGTTTGGTAAAATACAACATAAATCTTAAAAATAATCTTAGGTATAACAAAGTTCGATGCCTGTACTAGGATAAACCTGTATCACAGGCGATATGGCTTCTAATACTAAAAACTTTTTGGACAACAGATTTCTAAGCAATATGTAATAATACAAGAATAATTTTAATGATACTTATACATCTAATTTACTTAAACTCTATTATTTATTAGATTAGAATTAATAATGTCTCAAACATGTTGGTAAAATGTATGTCAATTACGCAAATATTAATAATGTTATAACATTAGAATCAGCAGTATTTTAAACAAGATTGAGTCGGTCAAGAATAAATTGCAAAAATACAAAAATCAACGTTGTTACAACATTTTTGCGGCGGTCAGGAATTTGCTTAGATAGACACAACGATGGATAGTAGGGTCGCACAGCACAGTGGACTCATTGAGTCAGCAAAATAGATATGGAAGGTGTATTATTGAATGATGCACTAGGCGCCTTCATAATCTATTGAGTTGATATTTCTGTGTTCTGCTATTTTCTATGACGTCAAACAATTAACAATGACATGCAAGAAACGGCTATCAGCAATCTTATCTATATGTATATACTCTGTACTGTGGTACAGAGTATATGATACACATGGGTGGGCGTTTTAGGGGACTGTCTCTTGTAAATAAGTTTAATAAAGTAAATTTTGACGTTCGAAATGTGCTGAATAACAGCCTAATTTGAATAAATTACTTTTATTTTTTGTTTTGTAACTTTGTATGTAAGTAGGTTATAGAGGGTAGTCTTCGGAAGTAGTGATTCGATTCCGAAAATTCTATCACTAACTGGAAGTAGGTACACGTAAATCAGTGTTCATTTGGGTCCACCGGAGTAAAGCCGCGTGCAAAACCTAGTTAGTACAGAATAATAAGCTCCGAAACTGCTGGAGCGAATTAAACCAATGTTTTCACCAATAGAAAACTAAATTATCAGGGAGCAACATATGCTATAATTAATTTTTAGAAAAATAGAGATCCTCACGCGGGTGAATGGGCGGAGTGCAGCTAGTTTTCAATGTTAGGTCAGCCTTCATAGAACCGTACGTAGCAAGACTTCGCACCTGGCAATACCTAAAGTAAATAAATAAATAATCTTTGAACTCGGCAGCGTAATAATTGCTTACAATCTCGGCTATTATCTATGTTAGATAAATGTATCTGTGTACATACATACTTACTTATCACATTCACAATAAACTATAGTTAGCCAGTATTACGCGCAAACTTGGTGCGCTTACTCGTTCATTGCCATTATTTTTTTCGCAATCCTTCTTTCAAAAAACGTCGCGTCGCGTCGTATAATAAAGCAAAATGTTAAGAAACCCTAAGTATGTCTATGGGCCGCAAAGTGTTTCAGTGCCTGCTAATCTACATTTTGGAGACTATATCCTGGGTCGGATGTGGGAACATAGACAAACTGTAGCTATGGTAAGGAGAAATATTTAAAAACATTTTTGTGGCTGACTGCATCTATCAATAATAAATCAATAAATTTATAAAAAATATATATTACATTATAAACTTCTTAGTTATTATCTTATGTACATTATGGATTGCAATACAAATATTTGCTTTGAATTGATATCGAGATTAAATTGCAGTTACTAATAAAGTGCATCAAGACCTTGTGTTTGTATTATTTTTTCCAGGCGTTTTTTTTTTTATGTAAAGTGACAAGTCATTTACTTTAATTAGTTATTATTGGTATTAGCAGAATTTAAAAAAACCGGCCAAGTTCATGTCGGAGCGCGCACAATGTAGGGTTCCGTAGGTCCTTAAAAATATATGGACGTACAATACTGATTAACCTCCCTGACTGCCTACCTCTGAACGATGATTTTACTGCTGCACTCAGAGAACTTAGTAAAGATTTGACATACAAAACTTTCTCTACTCAAAATTTTTACTAAGTGATGGCTTAAGTAATCATTAAACATCTCTTCTTTGAGCTATATTGCGGACAGACTGACGGGCAGATTGACGGACATGGCGAAACTATAAGGCAACCGAGAGGTGTCCAAGGAATGGAAAGAGAAGTGTTGGTGATCCGGTCATTAAGGAAATATCCTGGATGAGGCACCAGAACGTGGAGCTTGGCACAAAGAGAGGCCGGCACCAGAACGTGGAGCTTGGCACAAAGAGAGGCCATTACCCGCATTGGGTAAGTTGGACTGCGGATGATGATGATTAAACGACGGATCAAAACACGGTTAATCCATAAAAACTAAATAATGAGCTATAAAGTTATGACCCCAGCATTCAAAAGTTTTAACTAAGCTACAATCCCACTCACAAGGCATAATAACTGTCAGTGTACTGTAGTTTCCGATTCCAAAGCGTTGGTCTCATGAGAAGAATGGCAAGAAACTTAATGGATACTCTTTTAAATCATAATATTGTTACAAAACTTTGGTTACATCATTCATATCGAGATTGGTATATTATCATGTGAGAACGATGTAGCAAGTTGTGCACGATAAGTGTCGACAGTAAAGCCAAAACGACGATTTAAAAATAACATAATAATTTAAACAAGCCGTGGCAACTAAGAGGTGACCAGTCACAACTGACAGCACCCGTTCACGAGCATGACGCATGGATCAGCACCATTCCACTCAACCATTTTAAAGGGAACGAAATGACCCGACACACCCGCCACCATCAGCGAGACATTTATGTGAGCATGACACACTCTCAATCGCCAGGGCGTATCCAAGTCAAATAAAAAATAGAAAAATAAATGTAGGTTTCCAAAGAATGACAGCTTTCTAGTACATAGTACTCACACAATATGTGCTATGTGACTATACAGGGTGTTTGGAAGGGAGCTGTACATACGCCTAGGGTAGAAACTAGGGATAGTCTGCTACCTACCCCCGCCCATTATATTGACCTTGGCCTCAAGGTTTTTTTTTAATTTATTATTATTTTTTATTTGACTTTTTGACTAAAACTACCTGTAGCTCAAAATCTATCCATGGGACCGGTCGGCTAATGGTCTTGTTTTAATCGTTAGAGTCTTAGGGTCCTGCAAAAAATTATTTTACACCAGAAAATTGTGGAGAAGAAAAGTTATGGGGCCTGAAGTACCGTAGTAAGGTAAAGAAATAATTTTAAATTAAAAAAAAACCTTGAGGCCAAGGTCAATATAATGGGCGGGGGTAGGTAGCAGACTATCCCTAGTTTCTACCCTAGGCGTATGTACAGCTCCCTTCCAAACACCCTGTATAATACTAAAGAGATTGAATTTATACATTGCAAAGATAGTTGTACAATCTTCTTCTTCTTCTTTCTTCTTCCTATTAAATGCTATTCATTTAAGCGTCCTGTTCTTGTGGAGCAGGACCTGCATTGAGCCAAGCATTTTTATCAGCGATATAATCGTCTTACTTGTAATATGCTTGCTTGCATAGTGTGCGTTTGATACATGTTTTAAATTTCGTCTCATTCAGTTCAAGAATGCTTTGTGGAATTTTGTTATAGCATCTCAAACAGTACCCCATGAAAGATGAGTCTACCTTAGCGAGTCTGAAGCCTGGCTGAACTAACTGGTCCCTATTCCTAGTAATATAATTGTGTCTGTCACCTCTTTTACTAAAAAGATGCAGATTTATTATGTTTTCGTAGATGTACTGACAATGCACCGTCATAATGTTAATGTTCTTAAATAGTTCTCTCAGAGAATCGCGCCTACGAAGACCATATATTGCTCTGATGGCTCGTTTTTGCAGAATAAAAATAGATTCAATGTCTGCAGCTCGTCCCCATAACAAAATGCCATAAGACATCAGGCTATGAAAGTAACTAAAATAGACCAGCCTAGCGGTATCTACATCAGTAAACTGACGGATTTTTCTAATGGCATATGCTGCTGAACTTAGCCGCCCTGCGAGAGATGTTAAATGAGCACCCCATTGTAGCCGTGAATCAAGCGTAATCCCCAAGAAAACAGTTTCATCTACGAATTCTAGTTTCTCGTTATTTAATAGAATATCACAATCACTACTTTTAACATTCGGTAAAGCAAATCTTATGCATTTTGTCTTTTTTTCATTTAATACTAAATTGTTTGCTGTGAACCAATTATGAATCTGAAGTAGGGCTTTATTCACGTCATCTAGCTTTTGAGCCCGTCTATTTATCTTAAAAATTAGGGAAGTGTCATCAGCAAATAACACCATATTCTGAGGTTGGTTTTTCAATAAATAGGGTAGATCATTAATATATACCAGAAAAAGGAAAGGGCCCAATATTGAGCCTTGCGGAACCCCCATTTTTTTTTTTAAACCCTGTGAATTAACACCATTTTGTAACGACAGTGGTAAAAAATAGACAGGAACTGATTAATTATTTTATTCGGGCAGAGTCTCCACTTACAAGTTTCACAATCGAGCGCGACAAGACCTCGAAACTGAGCTTACAGGGCATTATATAGACTGATATCCCCACCGGAGGCATCCGGTAGTTATGGCGGTGTCTTCGCTTGACTGTGATTGGCTCGCGAGTCGTTGCCCGTCATTGGCTGGCTAGAGTGGCATGGCTATGGTATGCTAGAGTGGCATGGTTATGGTTAGCTGTCATTGGCTGGCTAGGGTGGCACGCTGTGAGCAGGCTGTTGTAACATTCGGCCGTCCTGGAACAATTGCTCCCGCAATGGAAACAAGAAAACAGTGATTACAAGTCAGCTCAGAAAAACCAAGTTAAAATGGGGCAATAGACCTCTCAGGAGATTTATGAAATCTTCGGTTTTCAATTTTATTGTTCGTTCACACTACTGGTGCTATCAGACAAAAGCACTGCTACGATATGTTACAGCGGATACTAAACCTGTAAACCCGTTGTATGATATAATATGACCTTTCACACTTCTTAGTTTATGTCAATCATTACCTAACTCCTCAATATCACTTCATATGGGCCAGAAAACCAATCTTCTAACAAACAAGAGTTAACCTGGCTCGCCCCCTATAGCATGGGACTTTAAGCTGAAGTAAAAGGAATAAATGCATAAGAAGATTTGTAGTAGGTACCCACTTGTACTAATTATTATGGACAAAGATGTAGGAAATGCTTAGTACCAACAATTTTTAACGACATACCTTACGATTTAGAAAATAGCTGTACCACGAAAATGTCTTTTAAAATAAATTAGGGAAGTTTGTTTTTAACACCTATGTAAAAACCTCATTACAAGAGATGTGTAGATTCCATTTATGATTATTTATTGTTGTATAAGTATATATTTATGCCATACTAGCTTATGTTTTCGGCTTCACCGCTATTAATTAAAGTGTTTTAACGCAACTTAAATGTTATAGCATTACGTTATAGTCAACTTTTGTGTTCAATAAATGTGTTTAGTTGTAGGTAAAAGTGACGTTGTTATTGATGGAAACGTACCAACAATTTGTTACATTTAAATTAAATATAACTGTCTTACAATATGACAGAAGTAATATACCATGTAACACGGATGTAACCATGAATAAACACTTTTTAATTCATTTCAATTTACTGGCGAAATGTGTGTGTACTCATGAGTATAGTACCTCTGCCTAACCCATTGGGTATTACATGCGTGATGTTAAAAGCATTAAACCTTGTTGCCGCCAGTAGTCATCGCCTGGCGCCAAAGTTACATAATCATAGTTTTTTTTTTTTGTACATCACACTATTAACATATTACCCTTCCTTTTTTTTTTTTTTGCCTTGTTACTTAGTTTATTAACCCTAGTCGTTACCTAAGTTATTTTGTTGTTACTAACACTATGGACACTTGTCTGAATTAAAGAGTTTGAATTTGAATTATCAGTTTTCACCTTCGTAAGTTACGTCCCATTTCTTTCCAGCTATTCTAATCTGAGATAACCGTACCGCGCCTAGATTGCACTGGTTTAGAAACCCGATCTGGGATAAATCGTAAGGCTTATAGGTACCCGGTTGTAATAGTAACAGTATTATAAGAACTCCTTAATATCTGCGACATTAAAAACATGAAACACTTTTTATGTAAGAAAAGATAAATAAACTGTTTTGCCAAACTATCGGATGAAGAAACGGAAGAACCAATTTAAGTTAATTACATCATACCATTAAGACGCACGCACACACACAAGCACTCACACATATATAATTCTTAGCGTATCGATGGCAAAACTTCATTACTTATACACACTAACACACTACACACGAATACGTTTTTCTATTTTTCCAATATAATTTTATGTGTTTATAGCTATTAAGTACTAATGTTAAGTTAATGCAACTCTGGCCCCCAAGATACCCACAGGCGCAGCCTCGTTTCAGGACATCATGTATTAACAGAGTTAAGTTAGATTTAGAATTGGATGTCATAACCCTCTTTCCTACATTATCCCCTTTACAGTACGCACAATGTAAACATGACGTCACATAATAATATTTACTTATAAATCGGGTTATTTTTGGAAATCAGAAATTTTGTTGATATTTATAAAATTCAGAACTTCGTTATATTCCTTGTTATTGTCATGATGCATTTTGTAATATTTTCCATCGCGCGAAGTTTGTCACAACTCACACAACTAATCTGGTAACGTAAAGGTTTGTTTACGTTATAGCCTACCATCAACGATTACACAGTTACTCACTATAGGTATCTGTACATCCACTTCGCAGTAAAACAATACTACTTTTCGGCTTTTCATCTTGTCATTGCACAGCACTGAACTAATCGTTCACTTCTAAATAGTACACAATAAACGGCATCTATCGAACGATCTACTTACCTAAGGCAGAACCAAAGATAGGCATAGACTTTGACTTTGGCTTTAGTTTTAGCTTGCTTGGGCTTTGGCTCATCGGTCACCATAGTGAATAGTAATATCGGGCAATACATGGCATAAGATCATGTTTAGTCATTGTATCGCGTACTGCAGTACATTCCGAATTACATGGACATTTTTACATAACACATAATATAGCGGTTTTACATAAAAATAAAACCGATATTATGTGCCGAGAGGGAAAACATACAGCATTGTTTATGAAGAAGCAGTGTATACTTAGCCTTTTGCGCGGTCAATAGTACGGATATTTCAGTTTAATTTAATGACGCCAGAGGGCGCAGCTATTGCAGTTGTTATATTTAATCTATGCCAGCTAGGACGCGGGAACCGCTGTCACTTATCGGATTCATAGTCTTCACCAGGAAGGACTTCCTACAATGCTGTATGTTTTCCCTCTCGGCACATAATATCGGTTTTATTTTTATGTAAAACCGCTATATTGATGTGCCTCCGGAAAACATACAGCATTGTTTATGAAGACGTGTTTGTTATCTGCTGGTGAAATATTATGGATAAAACACAACGCTATGATGATTACCCAATATTTATTCTGATAAATAATTACAGTAATAACAATTGGCATTAAAAAAAAAAAAGAAAAAACGTTATTACATCTAAAGAGATACAACAATAATCACAAAAGAAACAAATAAATCAAATTTTCAATTAGAAGTAAATGTATTGAAAAATGAATTACGACTGTGTTTAGGGAGTTCTATTTCACGACAGTAATGGTTAAAGAAAGTATTGGATGATTTCCAATTACCCCGTGACAAAATATCATCAATTGGTTGATTATCTAGCCAATTCAAGGAAGCTACTGCTGACCTACAGCTTCCCGGAGATGCATGAATACCACTATCTTTGAGAACTGTGCGTACCCAGTTTCCAATCACAGTACGTGAGGCAGCTTTTGTGTTACTAGATATAGTGATAAAAAGATTGTCCAAATTGGCCACATCGGATCTCTTTGTTTTAGTTTTTTCTATTAAAAGCCTAACCAAAGTGACTGGACATATGTTTTTATCACTATGTTGTGAAAGTTTCCACGCGGATTGACGATAACAATGTGTGTCGGTTTTCGACCCAAATGCAGGTAATAAATAGATATTGTCACCATCATCCACAAAGCTGTCGTTTGAAATTTTCAGCAAGGTTAAGTCATGAACCCTACGGCCTGATGCCAGCAATAAAACTGTTGCTGTTCGACGTGCTAAATCGAACAATGTGTCTTTAGGTACAGTTGATGAGAGCCAATTCAGTACGATACGAGGATTCCACGTTAATAATGGTCGTATTTCTTTTGGTTTAGCTACTCCTATTGCCTTAAGGGTTTGCTTTATAATGAAGTTAGAAAAGGTTTGTTGTTCAACATGGGGGCCGCAAAAAGTTAAAACTGCTGATTTATGGACAAGGATAGTACTATAGGACAATTTTTCTTCTAGAAAGAGAAACATCAAGAATTTAGCAATGTCAGCAGGTTTTGGACATTTTGGGTTCATTTGCGAGTTGGAGCACCATCTCAACCACCGTTTAAGTGGCGCCAAATAGGTTGACAAAGTTGAACGTCGCCAGCTCTTCTTTAGAAGGTCTTTCTCCTGAATGGACCAGTCTTTTATTTGGGCACCCCACCCCCAATTTTCCAGACTTTCAGGGTCAATGTCTGTACCTGTGGGGGAGGTTGTGATGTTATGACATCTATCATTGTTTTCGATAGATTCAGGAGTTCGTGTGGGTGATCTAAAGCCCTGGATTTCAGGTCTTGAAGCCAGAACGCTCGAGGCCACTCTGGAGCCACAACTAAGTAAATTCCCGTTGCATTGTTCAACTGCGCCAGAACTCTTGGCAGCAAGCTGGGAGGAGGAAATACCCATGCTAGTCCATGGTGCCATGGTCTGCTGAAGGCATCTATATAGCTTGCTGATCGATCTCTGCAGTCTAGAGATACGTAGTTTTTTACTACCGCGGTTTCTCGTGTCGCAAACATGTCGATTTCTGGAAGCCCCCACTTCCGAAAGACTTCCGCTGTTGCTCGAGGCAGAAGATGCCATTCCGCGGGTTGTTTTCCTCGTGATAGCCTGTCCGCTATTATATTGTATCTCCCCGGGAGATAATGGGCCGATAGGGTTATGTTGAACTTGTCCGTGATCTGTAACAGTTTGAAGGTTAGGGCTAATAAACCCAACGATCTGGTTCCTCCCTCCTTTCGGATATATGCAATCAGAGTTCGATTGTCTGATTGGACCAGCACGTGTGAGTTCTGCAACGTCTTCGCATTCATTCTGATTGCTGCTATTACTGCATACAGTTCTTTTTTGTTGCAGTGCCATCTTTTTTGGTAAGTTGCCCATGCACCTGACATTAGATTTCCGTCCATGTGAGCACCCCAACCCCAATCCGAAGCGTCCGTCGCAAGGAAATGGGTAGCAGGCTTTTTGTGTATAGGCAATGTATGACTTGTGGCTCCGCGCCACCACATAATTTCTTGATACACAACTTGAGGCAACGGCTGGTTTTGACGAGGTCGTGCTTTGTTGAACTGTCGTAAAAAGACTTGTATTTTTCGACAGTGAAGTCTCCCTCGGGGGACAACAAAGTTGGCGAAATTTAGCTGACCCAGTAGACTTTGCAGCTCCCTGAGATTGATGTGCCTTTTCACCAACGACCGGTCTAATGTGTCGTTTATAGCTTGCCTCCTTTTTATTGGCAGGGACATTGTATTTACGGTTGTTTGCCAACGTATGCCAAGGTATTCCAAGTCTTGAGTTGGTACCAGAACAGATTTTTGGTAGTTGATTTGCCAGCCCAGGTGTTCCAAGTGTCTCACGGCTTCCGCAGCCTGAAGACATAACTTGGATTGGTCTTGGTTGACCAAAAGGAAGTCGTCTAGGTAGACTAGCACTCGACATCCCTTCGCTCGCAAGGTCTCCGCGACCCAGCAAGTTACGGAGGAAAAAAGGTGTGGCGCTGAAGCCAGTCCGAACGGTAGACATGTCATCTCGTATAGCAAGCCTTTGTAGCTGATCCTTAAGAAAGGCCGGTGAGATTTGGCCGCCCGTAGGTGAAAATAAGCCTGGGATATATCTATTTTTATCATCCAGTCTCCAGGTTGGAGAAAATCTGGGACAGAGGCGTGAGAAATCAGACGAAAGTGTTTCGTTTTGACGAATTTGTTCAATTCTCGAAGATCGAAGATTGGGCGCATCGATCCGTCGCTTTTCTTCCGCAGAAAAAGCTTGGATATAAAACTGGGAGTTTTCTTGGAAACTAGTCTCAAAACATCTTGATCTGATAAATCTTTGATTATCAGAGACATTGCAGGGGATGGTTTGGTAGCATATTGCGACATGATTCTTGTTGTTGGCCTTAGCAGGGGAGGTTTTTTGTAAAGGGGTATTCGGAATCCCGAAACTGCTGATATTATGAACTTGTTCGCACCAAGTGCTTGCCAACGGTTTTTGAAAAGAGTTAAGTGACCTCCCCTGAAATGGGTCGGGTAGTCACTTTTTTCCGTCTTTGTTTCGAAATGAATAATTTTTTGTCTGTTTGTAACCGTCACTTTTCCCTTTAAAATTTTGTCGTTTTTTGTGGTTATCACGAAAATTATTTTTATAATTTTGTGCCTGAGGTCTATATTTGGAGGTAGACGGTATTGGTTCTTTGTATTTGGTTTTGAGTTGTTCCTTAGTTTTGTGAGCTTGTGATGGTGATAACCAGAATTGAGGCCCTCCGAGGGACTGGATGAGAGACATAAGTTTTGTCTTGTGAAATAAAAATTCTTCACTAGGAGGTATATTACTAAGCGCAGCTTGCACACTTTTATCCGGAATTTCGGAAATTATTCTTTTACGTCTTGTTTCGATACATTCGGCTCTTTTACCGCAAATTATTTGTAAGGTTTGTTCAGACAATTTGTAGGAAGACGAATCATTACCGAAAGTTTCGAAAATTTTATTAAAAAGGTTATCGGCTTTTAACTCAGCAGGGTTATTGTGAGCCCAGTCAATGAGACCCTGTAAACCGGATTGTAAAAGCTCCCTTTGATGTAGCAAGGCGTTAGTAGTTGCAGCCATGATTTCTTCCGTTGGTGCCAAAAAATCTTTTCCTTTGTTCAGACAACACAGTTCATCGTTAATTTTTAAATTGCTAAAGCCCGGAAACGCGAGCTGTTCCGCCAATGCCTTTTTATAACGGATATGTTGCCACGTGGGAGTGTTAAAATGTTGCAAACTTATTAACTGACGTAAACGGTTTTCGTCAGCAGCTTTAAGAACATTTTTCTCATCAAAACTAGTTTTACAGGCTCCCAAATCCAATGACCTACGCGTTTCTGTAGATGGATTAGTCACAAAATTATTATTAATAACTTCTGCTGTGACGTCACTTGTGTTGACACTAGTATTCGGCACGTAGTGTTGGTGCATTATAAAGTTTGTTAGAAAACTGACCTGGTTGTATAACGCGTCGATCCGAGGATCGACCGTTACCTGTGAATCCCGCCTCTGTTTCTTTCGAGGTGGTTCCTCTCGTTCGGCTTCGCTGTCCGATGAACTGCTAGCGCACGAGGAGTCCTCCTTTTCTTGATCCCTCTCGGAAGTCGGCGAGTTTGAGGCGATCGACCGATTGGCCCCGGCGCGGGCGGTGGCCTCATCGGGATCGTCACTCGGCCCGGGATTCATAATGATAATACCGTTATTTTAATGTTAAGATTCAAAATAAAATCTAAAATTAATGCACTACTAAAGTGGCTAACACACAGTATAATTGATTTTTCAAAAGGTTATACGATTAATCGAATATTTTTGGATTTCGACCGCACGCGGCGAAAGTACACAACGCTATGAATCCGATAAGTGACAGCGGTTCCCGCGTCCTAGCTGGCATAGATTAAATATAACAACTGCGATAGCTGCGCCCTCTGGCGTCATTAAATTAAACTGAAATATCCGTACTATTGACCGCGCAAAAGGCTAAGTATACACTGCTTCTTCATAAACAATGCTGTATGTTTTCCGGAGGCACATCAATACGAAATCTTAGCAACAATTTCATCACTGCAAGGGATTCAAGCCCAAAATCATGGTAAACACTCTTTCTGACTTGTAACGCGACTAAAGTAAAAGACAGGGCGCAAACTACCGTCAATCTACTTTATAAAAGATACCTGCAATACGTGTGAATTTCTGTTGGAAAACTAGGATCGTACCTAAATAATCACTAATACCGACCTATAACATTTTTTTTTTAATTTCCCTAACAAGATTTATGTTACTTGCCTCATACCCACATCGTATTTTTTTTTGTTAGTTTGTTAAACGGGCGAGCTATTATTGCTAAGTTATGAATGGACTTTCTTTAATAACTAGATAGAATAAACTGACGCACTTCGTTTACATTACTCGGGATGAGAAATTAAGACGATCAACTTAAATTAACCTGGTTGAATGCCATCACATGATGTTTTATACCGTAATTAAGAAATATATGTAAAAATTAACAGTTCCTCATATTTAATTTTAAGTTCCTCGTTTTCAATTTGTCAAGAACCAATCCAATAAGTCTAAAACTGTTTGAATATCGGCTGGCGGTAGCAAGAGATCGCCAAGGAATGCTATCTATATCTCTGTTAATAGTGGAATAAAATTATTGTAGCTATTTATAAGTATCTGATCTACATGATTTACTTTGGAATTGTTATTGTTGGATAATCTAATGCGCACTTGAACTAAATATGTACATCTAAAGTTCTCAACTCCTTAGTACACAACTAGTACCTACTCGTAAAACATTTTTTGTACCAAATAATATACTGATTAAGTGACTCTGATTATATTTACTTAACGGGCTTACCAAATTATTTTGTCTACGATTCGCAATTTTATCAACTCATGGGGCACTCCATGGTAAAACACATTTGGCTTATATATTTGGCTAATGGCATTTGGCTAATTTGGCAAATATTGGCATGTTTACTGACCTTGTTATTTATGCATGGTTCCTGGCAGCTCTCAGCGTGAAGTAGGACGGTTCCTTCCTTCCATGTCCTTGGTTGCTGTTGACAACCTTTAGGTAGTCTTAATTTACCGTAGAACCGTTGCTGGCAGAGAGATGGATACTTCTTGAAACTCAAAGTGTCTCACAGGTGGTTACTGGCCGCAGTCTTCGTTTTCAAGGTCAAATTATGGAATGACCAATGCGATACTGAGGGTAGGCGCTTCGTGTTCCATCCAGATTGTGGCCTGCTTTTTCAATTTGTGCCCTGTGATACTGGGATGGGAGACAATATTTTCCTTGCAGGCGGTGTGCATCAACGTTCTTCGTTTGAATTTTCAGACCTCGTCCTCCACAGTAGGTGACCGTTGACTTTTAAGTAGCAGAGCGTCGTTTTATCGTAGGTTTTTTTTATTCGATACCACTTCTGACTGTAACGACAGTGGTAAAAAATAGACAGGAACTGATTCATTATTTTATTTGGACAGAGTCTCGACTTACAGGTTTCACAATCGAGCGCGACAAGACCTCGAAACTGAGCTTACAGGGCATTATACATATAGACTGATATCCCCACCGGAGGCATCCGGTGGTTATGGCGGTGCCTTCGCTTGACTGTGATTGGCTCGCGAGTCGTTGCCCGTCATTGGCTGGCTAGAGTGGCATGGCTATGGTATGCTAGAGTGGCATGGCTTTGGTTTGCTAGAGTGGCATGGTTAAGGTTAGCTGTCATTGGCTGGCTAGGGTGGCACGCTGTGAGCAGGCTGTTGTAACACTCCCGGGATATTAGTACACAACTAGTACCTACTCGTAAAACATTTTTTGTACCGAGATAATATACTGATAAACCGACTATGATTAGATTTACTTATCGGGCTTACCAAATTATTTTGTCTACGATTCGCATAATTATCAACTCATGGGGCACTTCATGGTAAAACACATTTGGCTTATTTATTTGGCTAATGGCATTTGGCTAATTTGGCAAATATTGGCATGTTTACTGACCTTGTTATTTATGCATGGTTCCTGGCAGCTCTCAGCGTGAAGTAGAACGGTTCCTTCCTTCAATGTCCTTGGTTGCTGTTGACAACCTTTAGGTAGTCTTAATTTACCGTAGAACCGTTGCTGGCAGAGAGATGGATACTTCTTGAAACTCAAAGTGTCTCACAGGTGGTTACTGGCCGCAGTCTTCGTTTTCAAGGTCAAATTATGGAATGAACGATGCGATACTGAGGGTAGGCGCTTCGTGTTCCATCCAGATTGTGGCCTGCTTTTTCAATTTGTGCCCTGTGATACTGGGATGGGAGACAATATTTTCCTTGCAGGCGGTGTGCATCAACGTTCTTCGTTTGAATTTTCAGACCTCGTCCTCCACATTATGTGACCGTTGACTTTTAAATGTAGCAGAGCGTCGTTTTATCGTAGGTTTTTTTTATTCGATCCCACTTCTGACTGTAACGACAGTGGTAAAAAATAGACAGGAACTGATTAATTATTTTATTCGGGCAGAGTCTCCACTTACAAGTTTCACAATCGAGCGCGACAAGACCTCGAAACTGAGCTTACAGGGCATTATATAGTTTGATATCCCCACCGGAGGCATCCGGTAGTTATGGCGGTGTCTTCGCTTGACTGTGATTGGCTCGCGAGTCGTTGCCCGTCATTGGCTGGCTAGAGTGGCATGGCTATGGTATGCTAGAGTGGCATGGCTATGGTTTGCTAGAGTGGCATGGTTATGGTTAGCTGTCATTGGCTGGCTAGGGTGGCACGCTGTGAGCAGGCTGTTGTAACAATTTATTTGAACATGTTGTTGCCTTTCACTCAAATAAGATTTTACTAAACTAGGTGCAAGTTTACCTAGTCCATAATGCTCAAGTTTCAAAAGCAATGTGTCGTGATTCACGCAATCAAATGCTTTTGAGAGGTCACAAAATATTCCTACAGCATCTTGGGACTGTTCCCACGCATTAAATATGTGCTTTAATAAAGTTACAGCGGCGTCAGTTGTGCAACGTCCTTTAGTGAAACCGTACTGTTGATCGTGTAAGATTCTGTTGGTGTTAAAATGCTTGAGCATTTAGTTAAGCATAACTTTTTCTAAAACCTTGCTAAAAGCTGGCAACACCGATACAGGTCTATAATTATTAGTATCTTTACTGTCACCAGATTTGAAAAGAGGTATGACCTTACTGTGTTTCATTAAATCTGGGAAAACCCCTCGGTCTACACACAAATTAAATATTGAAGCTAAGTATGGTGCAATAGTCTCAACTATGGATGTACAAACTTTGATAGACATTCCCCATAGATCTTCGGTCAGTTTAATTTTTATTTGCCGGAAAGCTTTAATTACCTCCGTAGGGTTTATATGTTTAAATTTAAATTCAGCCAGGCAACCAGGCACGTTCGCCTTCAATAAACCAATTGAGACTTCAGGTGAGGAATTAAGAGCCTCAGTTGTTTTTAAAGGAATATCAGTAAAGAAATTTACAAATTCTTGAGCTACTTCCTGATTATCGCTTTTATAGTTTCTCTTACCCATAAAATTAAATAGTCTGTCTGTCCGCAGCTTAGCTCAAAGACTCCTAGTACTAGAAAACTAATCTGGCATGAATATAATATGCAGATTAGTTACGCCGACAAAATGGCAAAATAAAATCTCGAAAAGTATTTTCTTTAGGATATCTTCTGTACACGTAAAGTGGGAATGATTTTTTAACGCGTAGTTTTTAATGTCGTTAAAATAAGCCAATGAGATATAAGGGCAAGATAATGATGACGATCAGTGGCGTAGCGTACCTTAGATTAAAGATTTTTCCTTTTTTGACATTTTCGTATATAAATACCTACGTTATTTCTGAAGTGAAACTTCTTTAGGCACGTTGGGCACATTTTTATGATATGATTTAATTCGCGGGAAGTACGGCTTAAGGCCTCATTAACGGAGAAGCGGGGCGTCGCGCGTCGCGCGGCGCGTTGTGCGTTTTTAATTCAAGCACAAGCGAACGACGATTTTACGAGCAGCGATTATTCGCTCGTTAGTTTAAAATGCAGCGTTCGTTGCGGTGGCCTCCGCCTCTCAGTAAACGAATAAAAAAACACGCGACGAGCCTTCTGCACTCGCCGCGCGACGCCCCGCGTCTCCGTAAACGAGCCCATAAAGCTTAACAGCTTCGCTGCCAACTGGAATTTGGTGACGTCATGAGAAAATCCAATGTATTTTTTTTGTAAAATATGCATGGGGGACGTTTCAATATTTTTATTTTGGAAATATTTAAATAGTTTTAGGAGTTTTCGGTAAGAAAAAGCTAAATAAAAAAAATCCGCGAATTTGCGGACCTGGCACTCAGATTGACAGTTTCAACCTCAGTGCCAAGTCCGCAATTTTGCGGAGTAGTTTATTTTATGTATTATGGTTCATTTAAAACTATCTATGATATTTTAACAGTGCCGGGCGCGTACTAATTCATAGAAACCGAGTGGCGCTACTCCGCATATTAGCGGGGCCGGCACCCCGCGCTCACCCCGCACCCCGCTAATTTGCGGAGCTGGCAGCGAAGTTGTTAAGTGAGATGTAGATATCATTTTACGATTTATGCTTACATACGTTCAGCAGGGCCCTTGTAGCCTCGCGGCCCCGTATCATTGATACTTAATAAATCATCATATCGCGTAACGCACGTACGTAGATAACAATTACAATTATTGCATAAACTGTAATAAAACAGTACACTAACTGATAAGAAGAAAACAAACTATTATCAGATAACATTATAATACAACTCGTGACTTCGTAGATTAATTACTACTTCGAGTTTAACTATGGTCTTGTGGATCATCATCATCATCAACCTTTATCTAATGTTTCCACTGCAGGGACTCAAGTCTCCTTCTCTAGGAGTGGGATGGGCTGTAATCCACCACGTGGGCCCAGTGCGAGTTGGTAGATGTCACATGTCTTCAAATTTTTTGGTTCTAAGACTTGCCTGCTTCCTCACGATGTTTTCTTTCACCGTTTTGAGAGCCGCGGTGATGAAATAAATTACAAAAAGTAATGCGCCTGCTTGAGTTCGAACCCTCCTACTGTTCGTAAGTCGAGGCCACCGCTTTGGATGGTTATACTTATAACATAACATAACATCACACCCGTAATCCCCGAAGGGTTAGGCAGAGGTGTACACATTAATGTACCACGTTTCGCTAGTTATGTTTTAAGTCTTATGTAATAGGGGTCGTGCCTAATGCGGATGGGTATAAGAGTAGAGTAACACCAAAGAAACGATGGATGGACTGTGTGAAGGATGATATGTCTAGAAGAAGGGATAGGCAGATGTGTATACCTAATAGTACACACAATATTACAACAATTTCAGATCAACGGTGCCACAGACGAACGCCTAACCTACGGCGAAATAGTCCAGCAAGCTATGAACTTCGCCGTCTCGCTCACTCGTATGGGCATCAGAAAGGGAGACACGATAGGGTTGATGTCGGAGAACAGGCAGGAGTTCTGGGGTGCTGTGGTGGGCGTGGCTTGCGCGGGCGCAGTCTTGACTACGATTAGTACGGGGTATGTTAAAGGTATGTTTTAGATGAATTAATCTTTCATAGGTTATACTTTAATAACTCAGTATTTAAGGAGTTGACCTCGTGGTCGTGGGGTTCAATTCCCGACCAAAAACTGCCATTAGGTTGTTCCATTATAAAATCTGCCGTCCACTAACTAAAAGGCCGTTAAGTCACAGTTGGTCGTTTTTCACTTTGTAATGTAGTCTTATACAACTTTCGATGCTCTATCTTTTGCTGTAAGAATAATTTTTCTATGATTTATAGTTTTAGAAATACAGAACATTGCTGAGCAGTTAAACCACATAAATTTCGTTACTTCCTTAATTAAAAAGCGGCTAAGCCACCATACTTCTTTAGAAAGACGTTAACATACTTTACCGGCAAATTGATGTATCATTTTTTTCTAAATTTACTTAACTAAAAGTACGTTATGTAGTCATGCTTGACTAAAAAGCAGCTAAGCGTCTTTAACTACCTTCATGTATTGTGTCATACATATAACCATCTGAACATCGTGCCTTAACTATAAATCAGTTATAAAGAAAAACTACACTAGAAAGCAGCTATACGCCAATAGCGGCTTTTAAGTTATGTATTGAAATTAGTATTAGCTAAATGTCAATCGCTAGAGAGCAGCTAAACGACAATACTAGACTAAAAAGCAGTTAAACGCTCATGATTTGCATTTGCGTTTGACCAGGTCAGGTTATAATTCCTTCCTTTTCACTTCGGGTGCTCGTAGCGGATATATTTTAGTACCGACTTAGAAAAAGTAATTATGTTACCACGACTAGATACGTTTAAATCCGTAATTTTTTGTCCTAGACTTACAGTATATAACCAGACATTCGCACCAGTAGGAAAAATCAAAAGGGATGTGAAACCTTTAGCCGCCATATGGCATGATGGTATAGCAGGTCGTAAACAGGATGATATCATGAGTGCTTATTACAGCTTTTTACTTAAATTTCGAGATATCCAATCAATCAATTTGTGGCTTAATAATTGTTCATCTCAAAATAAGAACTGGTTACTGTTTTCTATGCTAATCGACCTCATCAATAGTGACTTAATAGCCACAAAAACCATCACTTTATTTTATTTCGAACCGGGTCACACATTAATGAGCTGTGATCAATTTCACCATCAAGTCGAATTATCGATGAAGCGGAAAAAGACCATATATGATTTCACAGACTTTGGAAATGCAGTGGCCTCAGCAAATAATGGTAAAGTACTGGTTAAATCCATGAAGCCTCAAGATTTTGTAAACTACGTAGGTAACGAATCAGATCGAAGCATACATAATTCAAATCCCAGAGCGTATCTTAAAAATATGACTCAAGTGTGTTTTAAACGAGGAAGTTTTGTATTATAAGGAAGCTTTTGATGAGGAATCTGTGTCTCTTAAATTTTTAAACGATAAATACTTGAAGAACCCGCATTTTGTTTTAACATTTCGTACGCAACCGAAAGGAATAGATGAGGAGAGAAAGATTAATCTTTTAACAAAGTTATCGCCAATTAGACCTAAACATAAGATGTTATTTTGGCAAAATTTACCGAAACTAGAAAAAAAAAAAAAAAAACAGAATCAATTAAAATATGTATATACTTATATTAATACTAATACACATATAAAAATAACATAAACTAATAAATATTGCAAGAAATACCAAAATAAAACATAACTGGTAATTACCATGACTAACTTGTAAAATAGCTATTTGGTCTGATTTAAATAGTGGGAACGTACTTTCCTTTTAAAAGTGAATTTGCTTTCAGCTTTTTTAATTCCCAGGGGTAGCGTGTTCCAGAGTTTAATAGATGAGATAGTGTAAGAATTTGACAAAAAACAGGTGCGGTGTGAAGGAATTTGGAGAATAAGATTTTTGGAAGCTCGAAGATTACGACTATGACAACTGCCCAACACTTTGAAATAACTTTTTAAATAATCGGGAGCTCGTGGATCGTTCATAATCGAGAAGAGCATGCAGAGAGGTCTGAGGGACCTCCTGAGTCGGATAGGCAGCCATTTAAGCTGAGAACGGAAGGAAGAAATATGATCGTATTTACGAAGGCCAAAAACAAAACGAATACAATTATTGAGAAGTCGATCCAATTTATTTAGAAGTTCTTGGGAAATATCAGAGTAACAAACATCAGCATAGTCAATAATGGGGAGCACAAGGGACTGAACCAAAGTAAGTTTCGTGCTGGATGGGAGAAAATGCTTGAATCTATAGAGAGACCGCAGCGAGAACGTGACTTTCTGACTTACCTGAGCGACGTGTTTATCCCAACTCAAACTGCTGTCAATGTACAGACCCAAGTCCTTTACGTGGGGCGAAAGAGAAATGACGGAGTTCTCGTACATCAGTGGCACAAGTTGGATAGTGCTCACATTCCTCAAATAGTACGAGCTACCAATGAGGATGGCCTGGCATTTTTCGACGTTAACAGACACCCCAAATTTGTCAGACCATTCCTTGATAGTACGAAGATCAGCATTGAGTGTTGTAATGCAATTATCAAGGTTGGCAATGTCTGATTGAGCGTACAGTTGCAAGTCATCAGCGTACAGATGGTAAGAGCATTTGAGGATAGCAGTAAGAGAGTTTATAAATAAAGAAAATAAGAGAGGAGAGAGTATACCGCCTTGTGGTACACCAGCTACCAGGTCGCACCAATCAGAGCAATTCTGATCAGCACGTACTGCCTGCTGGCGACCACGAAGATAAGTTGAAAACCAATCCCGTGACAACGATGAGACCCCAATTTGCGACAGAATGGCCAGAAGAATGTCGTGATCAACGGTATTAAAAGCATTGGAGAAGTCTATTAAAACCAACACCGTTAACCTCGAATTCTCCAAACCATCTCTAATATCTTCAGTGACTTTAAGTAGAGCTGTGGCTGTGCTGTGACCAGGCCGAAACCCGGATTGGAAATTGGACAATAGGTTATTTTTAAAAATGTAGGAAGATATTTGATTAAGGGCAACTGCTTCTAGGATTTTGGAAAGGAAAGGGAGAATGGAGATTGGCCTGAAGTGATTGGCTAAAGTAGGACTGGAAATTTGAGGAAGAGGAATAATGTAAGCCTTACGCCAAATTGCAGGAAATACACCAGTCTCTAGAGATGAATTGACGATGTGGGTAATAATTGGAATCAAGTTCTCAATCATATACGATAACATGGTACGACCGACACCATCACAACCCACCGCTTTAGATTTAATTGAATTAAAATATTTAAGGATCTCAGCGTTAGTCACGGAGGAGAATGAAAAAGAGTCGGGAGGAAACGTTGGCTTGGAAGTAATATCAAGGATAGTTGTATTCTTAACGCCAACCGCAAGTGTAGATGATGTTGAAAAGTGTTTATTAAGATCATTTAAAGTTAAGTAAGTATTTTTTTTTTCAATATATCTGAATTGAACCAGAAGAAAAACAAAAGGAACGTAACTTTATAAACTATGATATGTAGAAAACATAAAGACTGAAAAAGTGCCTTTAGAATAATGTTGTTTTTTATATTTTATTAAATATTTTTGTTTACTTTATAACTTAATTTTGATAATACTACACGAGTGTTACTAGGTATAATTGCTTATTTACCTAATCTGATTTACTCATTTTGTTAAAGTTTTTAATTAGTATTTAAGCATAAAAAATGGCCGAATTTATATATTTTTATATAAAGTCTAATATTTAATTGATTATGACATGTGTTACACACAATTATTATTATTTCAACTTTGCAATTATTGATCTCTGATTGTGATATGTTTATTTCATATGCAGAAGAATTTGAAACCAATGTGTGTCATGTGCCATAAAGCTTTCAAAAACGATACTTACATGTTTTGGGTATTTTTATAAAATAATTCATATAATTTTTCCTATGGTTTCGCGAATACTGATTATTATTAAAGATGTAATTGTGATTTCATTACTGAATAAGATTTGTAAAAGTTTGATTAAACTTGGTTTATTATTTTATATTGTTTAATTAATAATAAGCTATTTGTTAAGTTACTACACAATTTAATTAGACGTAGGTACTGATTGTCTATTCTTTTTTTATTAATAAATAAAGTTCTGATTTTCATAGAATAGTTTTTAATTTACCAACTTTTTACCTGCAAGTGCTTATTTAAAAGGCAGTTAATTGCGAGCGAGATGTCTTTAACTGCCTTCTAGTTAAACAATAGGAGGACCAATATAAAAATATGTTTTAAAATACCGAGCTTAAAAGTGTTTAAAATCCCATAACTGCTTTCTAAGTAATCAAAGTATAAGTCTTCCAAGTGTTAGTTACTAGGCTATAAGTCTGTTAAAATCCTTTAACTGCTTTATAACTAAGTATATTTTGATAACTTTTACTATAAGTACAAGACGTGGCGGCTACAAGAATTTACAATACTATAAAGCAGTTAAGGTATGGTTAGCGGCCTTATAGTGCAGTATATTATGTAAAAATGAAAAAAAATTGCTTAGCTAAAAGTTAGAAAATGAATTTAAATAAAATGTGATTAATATAAATGAATGAAATATATTATATATTGTGCAAAAAGACTATGTCTACGTATATAACTTGCAATCTTGTTCCTAGGTAGCATACTTTTCAAGAGACATCAATTCCCACTTATTTTTGCGTTTTCTTGAAAACTACTTTTTGCACTTAGCTGCCTTTTAGTTAGTGGGCGGCAGAAATTTCGTTGTAGCAACCACGGAGTCTGGAGTTTTGTATGGCTGGCAATAGGGTCACCCCCTATCGCCCAGCCGCTCTTATGGGTAAACTTCTGCCTAAGGGCTCGTTTACGGAGACGCGGCGCGTGCAGAAGGCTCGTCGCGTGCTTTTTTATTCATTTACTGAGAGGCGGGTCCAACGCAACGAACGCTGCATTTTAATCTAACGAGCGAAAAATCGTCGTTTGAAATCGTTAACGTTTTCATACATCGCCATGTGCTTGAATTAATAACGCACCACGAGCCGCGCGACGCTCTGCGTCTCCGTAAATGAGGCCTTACAGTTCGGCGATTACTAACAGAAATAAATATGATTGATTGACCTATTATTTATTTATTTCAGGCGAATTAATCTACGTTACGAACATATCGAAACCAAAATACATTATCTGTTCCCCCACAATGTTCAAGGCACACGCAAAAACTCTAAAATCACTGAACTTCGTCAAGAAAATCATCTTGCTCGGCGACGAACGACAAAATGGCGTCTTATCGTACAACGATATGGTTTTTGAAAATAACGGTCAGATTAAGAACGTGAAGTATGAAGACTTTCGTTCTGTTGATGTAGAAGGACAATCTGACACGTTGTTCATTATGTATTCTTCTGGGACAACTGGGTTGCCAAAAGGAGTGATGACTACGCACCTCAATGTGATCACTGCTTGTTGCTTGTAAGTATTTTTTTAGTTACCAATACTAACTGGATTGTGGAGGTCAGATAGTCAGTCTCTCCATAAAAAATACTGGAATTCTGCTGCATAGGAAGCAGAATAGGAAGCCGAATAGGCTTATACAGGGTGTAAATTAAACCCTTCACACATACGTCAACCAAGCATTCTGTACATCAAACTAAGTAGGTACCCCTACGCAAAAATTTTTGGTGGGAAACGACTTTTTATTTTGGGCCCAAAATAACATTTTACGGTAATACTTAATGTAGCACTATTAAAACATTGTGCTAGTGGGTGCTTTGAATAGTAAACGGGTCATGGAGGTAATTTAAGTAAAGTTATAACCTGAAAAACTAGTTTTTACAAAAACAGCTGTGCAAAGTTGAAACTTTGACCTCCAATCTCCGTAACTAGGGGGTTCCCAGGTATGGTTTAGAACCAAAAAATGATAGCAGTGGTGGGGAGAACAAGTACCTTTCGTTTGCGTTAAGGGTACTTTTACACCCTTTATACAAGATAGCTTTTTAGTCACCGTCCAAATTCTGATATATTACTCTTTAGCGAAAATCATTGAATACTTTACGTGTTTTTTTCTTTTAGTATCACTCAATACAAAAATATTGAAATACACATCACAAATAAAAGTTTTAGTGTCCATTTTTTTAAAATGGTGCTAGTTAATGATACCTAATGACTGCCTAGAATAAAATTGGATAGTGACTAAAAAATCATCTTGTATAATGGGTGATCACACATCCACAGCATTTTCAAGAGCGACCTAACTTTGAAGATTGACCCGGGTGCCTATCATTATTTTAACCACAAGCTCCTCTTGCAGGCCATGGTACGAGTATGTTGCGCAATTAAATCAACAACTTAAATTCATGCCATATTCTTCCAGGCCAGCCACGGTAGACGCTTCAGTGATATCCGTCACAATAAACCCGTGGTACCACGTCATGGGGCTTGTGGGTATACTGACTGCCTTTGTCACTGGCAGGACGGCAGTGTACATACCCAAATTTGATGTCGACACGTATTTGAAGATCGTTGAGAAGTATCGGGTGAGTTATTGTCTGTCAGTTAGGGCTCGTTTACGGAGACGCAGAGCGTCGCGCGGCGCATAATTATTTCCAGCACATGGCGATGTATGAAAACCTTAATGATTTCATACAACGATTTTCGGAGATGCGATTTTTCGCTCGTTAGTTTAAAATGCAGCGTTCGTTGTGGTGGACCCGCCTCTCAGTAAATTAATAAATAACTCTCCTTTTGGGCTTCGCCGCAGTCGGGTCAAAAGCGCGCGACTAGCCTTCTGCACGCGCCGTGCGACGCCCCGCGTCTCCGTAAACAAGCCCTTAGCATGCATGCAGCATAGCATTATTATTTTTAGCCTACAGGGTGTAAAAGTAGGTACCCTTAACGAAGCCGAACGGCACTTATTCTTCCCATCACTGCGATCATTTCATAATTGCAGACCACACCTGGGAACCTCCTACTTACGGAGATATTGGGGGCAAAAAACCAACAGCTGTTTTTTAACACTAGTTTTTCTTGTTATAACTTTACTTAAATTAATTAAGTCATGACCCGTTCACTATCCACTGACACAATGTTTTAAGAGTGCGACATTGAATTTTGCCCCAAAATGTGATTTTCACTCCAAAAAAATAGTTGTTTCCCAGCAATATTTTTTGCGTATAGAATTACTAAGTTTGATGTACATAATGCTTGGTTGACGGCTTCTTAAAGGATTCATTTACACCCTGCATGATGTCCAACTGCAGGACAGAGACCTCCGTTCCTTTCTTCTACTTTTCTCGATCTAGTGCCAATCCCTTGAGAAAGAGTCGCTACCACTGCTAGGGAAAAAAGGCCACCACACGGACCCGGTGCGGGACAGTATGATGATTCTGAAATAAATTACACAAATGAATGCTACTGCTTGCATGGTTTCGAACCTTCAACACTGCTGTCAGTAAGGTTTAAAAATGCGAAACTCTGATCAGGTTAAGAGCCTTAACCTTAACGAGAGGGTCCTTAGTATTTGAGTGATTCAAAATGACTGAACCGATTTTATTGGAACTTCGCACACTTAAACAGGATACATACATAAAGTCTAAACAGTTTGTAGAAAACATTATCGCAAATTTCTTAATTAATATTAATTATAGGCAGTTCTACTGACAGTGGTACCACCAATCCTGGTAGCAATCAGTAAGAACCAGTCGAACTACGACCTCAGTTCGGTGAGGGTCATCTACTCCGGCGCTGCTCCTCTGCACAAGGATACTATCAACTCTGTTCAGGATAAGTAAGCTTATTCTTTAAAATTTTAAATCATTTACACCCTAGAAAGATATACACTGATCTTATTGGTGCTGTTCTTCATAAAGGACAGGTATGACCAGATGTATGAATGTGGACGAGGCAGAGGGAGTATGTTAGGATGGTAGTAGGTGGCGTACCGTGGTTTCTGCCTACCCCCTTGTAAAAAGGGCGTGAGTTTATGTATGTAATATGTGTTATTTCAATTAGAACTTTATAGGCACTTTGAATGTCAAAAAAAAACGAAGGAAGCGAAGTTACAGTCACAGTTAAAAGGCGTAATAACTTGTGAAAGAACTGTAGCCACCTATTTCAAAGCGTAGATCTTTATGGAGAAGAATTAACTAGAAACTCCATCGACACTCTTTTAAATCAAAATAACGTTCCAAAATCTTGGACTGGTTAAATCATTCATGGTGAGAATAGACACATAACAATGTAGAAAGAAGTGCAAATTAAGAGCGTACAGAGTAAAAAGATAATATTAAAAATTCAAAAATAAATAGCAAGCATTGTCATTCACAACAAACGAGCGTGCAAACAGCTTTATCGGTAACCGTAAAGTGGGTATTTAAATTCTAAGATTTGAAAATAGCGGTGTGTAAAACTCACAAAAGTAAGCCCTTATTTCAATTAATTCCAGATTCCCCAACCTGATAGGCGTGTTCCAAGGCTACGGGTCTACTGAGATGACTCTGGCAGTTCTACGGTACAACCCTAATGACCCAAACCTCCACAAAGTTGGTACTGTAGGTCGGGTAAATGCTAATACTGTGGTTAAGGTTGGTACACCTGATTTACTTATCGATTTAAAGTGTCATGACCGAAATAATGTCATTTGGGCCATTCTAAATTTCAGCCGAAAGACGTCCACTGCCAGACATAGGCCTCCCCTAAGTGACACCATATTGACCGTTCCCGTGCGTACAGCATCCAGCAGATTCCCACAACCTGCATCGGGTCATCGGTCCACTCAGTGGGAGGTCTTCCAACGCAACGTCTTCCAGTTCGCGGTCGCCGCTCCAAAAAATTTCGGCTCCATCGACAATTCGTTCTGCGAGCAAATGTGCCCTATACCACTAAAGTTTGGTAATATTTCGGGCTACGTGTTCGGTAATCTTGCGGATGTCTTCATTTCTGTTACGGTCACGCAAGTAAACTCCGAACTTAGGCTTCTCCTTTGCCCTTTGGGTGCTTTAAGCTTCCTGATGCTGCTTCCCATATTTGATCACTAAAAACATACATTGGTAATCAACCGCTCGGTAAACCACGAGATCAACAGTCACGTAAATTCAATTCAATTTTTATACAATTATTTAATTTGAATTAATTTAATTTTTCCAGGTAACAGATCTAGAAACAGGAAAGGCTCTAGGCCCAAAAGAACGCGGCGAAATTTGCGTCAAAGGTCAACTGCTGATGAAAGGTTACGTCGGCTTGGAGAAGGGGTCAGACTTCGATGATGAGGGGTTCTACAAGACTGGGGACGTGGGGTACTATGATGAAGACGGGTATTTCTTCATTGTGGACCGGCTGAAGGAGCTCATCAAGTATAAGGGGTATCAGGTGAGGGTCCTTTCGTGATGAGAAGTTTTTTGAGAATGGTTGCGTTTTTTACGTTTTTATATTTAAATACCCAAGAAAAATTTCATGTGGGGGAATTTTCAGAAGGATGTACTCGTAGGTACATATATAGTCCTCTTGACCGTTTTCAGTCACCAATAATAGCGGAGATTAATCATCGGCGCGGTAGATAAGGTGCACTCTCTTTACTTTTAATCTCATAGTCCTATGGGACCCCCCCTAGTTCAATATAACCACCTCTAAATTCTATTTTGAAATTGATTGTCGCAGAAAGCATTTTTAACTATGATCCAATTTTCTCAATAGAATTGCAAGACCAAGCTATGATTTAAAATATCTCTTATCTTCATCCAGGTCCCTCCAGCAGAGCTGGAAGCCGTACTCCTCCAACACGAGGGCATCAGGGATGCAGCAGTTATCGGCGTTGAGGACAGGAATGCTGGGGAGGTGCCTCTAGCGTTCGTGGTGGCTCAACCAGGAAAGACGCCGACGGAGGAGGACGTTAAGCAGTTTGTGGCTGAGAGGGTCAGTATTAGTGGAGGGAGTTATGGTGGTTTACTGTCAATTAAAACGGTGTCTATAATAGTTGGTCTAGTGGTCCAAAGTGTGACTGCTGAGTAGAGTCCTGCATTCGATTTACAGGACGGGCGAACTGTTATTGCGTTTTAACATTAGGAATTCTTCAGTAGCAGTCACTTACGAACAGTAAGTCGTGGGTTCGAACCCAGGCAGGCGCATTCCTTTGTGTTATTTATTTCATTACCACTGCTCTAAAAACGGTGAAAGAAAACAGCATGAGGTCTTATAACCAACCATCGGTATGTCTTGGAATCAAAAATTCGAAGACATGTGACATCTACCAACCCACATTGGGCCCGCGTGGTGGTGCCCATCCTTCTCATAGAGAGGGGGCTTGAGTCCCTGCAGTGAGAACATTATAGGCTGATGATGATAATGAGTCCCGGAGTCTCGAATTGTGCTCGGTTTTTGTAAGTCCCTTTGTGCCTATTGGCCTCGTTCTGTTCTTTCTCCTGCTGATATGGAGGGAAGTGGAAATTATGTTTTTCCTACTCTTCCGCTACTTGTTTTTGATTAATTTCGTAGCGGCATCCAAGACAGTAAAATTGTTTCTCTGGGATATCGACGAGCTTCATTGTTTCGGCGCTTTTTTGGTGGTCACCACTGGTGCTTTTGGTACACAGGATTTGCAGTGGTGTGGGAATAGAGTGCCAGGTTATAAGCTGATGTCCGTCGGGGCTGCGGGATGTTGTAAGAGATTCCGCGGCCTTGACATATAGGGCTAAGAAGCAACATGGGTGGTTTTTAGTCAGTAGAAGTCTGATACTCCCTTTCGCTCTGCCCAAGAGCGGGAGGGGTTATTTGATGACCTAACACCCCCCCCCAAAAAAAAGTTATAAGCTGATTATACTACGTTATTGTTTCAGCTATCAAATCCCAAGCACCTCCGCGGCGGAGTACGCTTCATACAACAGATACCCAAGTCGCCGAGCGGGAAACTTCTGCGCAAGGAACTCCGGAAGATGGTTAAGACTGCTAAGAGTAAACTGTAGATGAAGAAAAAATACATACATACATACATACACGTCAAAAAAAATATTGGTAGAAATGTTAAGGCTAAAATTAATGCAAAGCTGTTGATTTACATGTTTACGCTCGTTCTATTATAGAACTCATCTATCAATTTCCATCAGAACTCAGGTGTGATCGAGGCAAAAACAGGCCCATTTTATAATAAAAATAAAATTAATAAGAGAAACGATACAAAATAATACTTTCAGAGAACTATGGATTTTGAATTGATGTTGAATTCATACTGCTAAAGTTTTTATCTAATTAAGTTGTTATTTCGTAAATATTTATTAAATAGTTTTTATAAAACATCTTCTTTTTCTTCCACAAATCTTCAAAACTACTCTAAAAAATCACGAAAATGTTATGTTATTTCAAAGAATGAATGTGTTTAAAAAGTAATAATATCGATAAAAAAATGGAGTAGTTACATGCTTTAGAAGTTTTTGGTAGGGGCACTTTCTATCCTTGTCGCGCGAAACGGCCATTTGTACTACGAAACCGTGACGTAACTATAATAATAATAATAATAATAATATTTTATTGACAACTTATTGCTCACAAACATCAGTGTAACCCTGGCTCTTGTACTAGGAGTTCCTGTATCACAAGAGCCAGACCTCTCAATATACAGAGAATATTTAAATAAGCGATAAACAAAAAGGATAAACTTATAGGTAATGCATTAAAAATTGTTAACAAAAAAAATATATATAAGAATCACGAAAAAAAAACATAAGAGTTAAAAAAATATAAAAGGGTAATAATAACATAAGAGTTTACATTTTTACAACTTAAGTAAGGTTGGGTACCACTGCGTTCTGAAGATGTGTGGATAGTTGAAGTTTAGAGTGTGTGTGTGGTGGAAGTGTGTGTGGTATGAGTGTGAGTGTGTTATGAGTGTGTGTATGTGTCTGGGTCTCATGTAATGCTGCCAAATAGATTTTCGGATTCGTCATAATCATAATTTTCTAGCCAGTCAGTAATAGTTTTTTTTAAATGGAAGTTGGTAAGTTTTTTGAGTTGTTTTATTCCCCTTTCATGACCGATTTTGTTGTAAAGACGTGGGGCAATATAATTGTAGTGCTTGCTAGCGAAGACGCTCCTAGTACCATCTACTGGGCACCTGTCTATCCTCTTGGTTGAGACAGGCAAACTCGGGATGACGTATCGGTGGTATCTTCGCAGGCAATCGTAAAAAAATTGCTTGCGGACGCTAAGAACTTTGGCTTTTCCGTATACCTCAGTCGTGGGCGTCCGATATTTCAAACACAAGAGTACTTTTAGGACGGCACGCTGTGCACGCTCCAGTTCGATCATATGGATTTTGCCTGTCCCACCCCAAGCGCAAATAGCGTATCCCAAAACACAGTGGCATAAGGCTTTATATGTTTGAAGCAGAAGCTTAAGACTAGCTACGCGTCTCAGGGTTTTAAAAATATGGATCAACTTGCGCACTCTTTTGGCCGTAACAGAGATATGTTGTGACCATTTAAGGTTGTCATCAATTACCACTCCTAGATACTTAATGAAACTCACTCTGTCTAACTCGGGGCACGTGCAGGAAGAAAAGTTGTTAGTATTCCTATTGCAAGGAAACATATGGGTGCTAATTTTAAAGTTTTTGGGGCTTCCTGCTCTAGTCTTACTAAAACATAAGTATTTGGTCTTAGAGGTGTTCAGTGACAGTAGACTATCTTCCAGCCAAGCTGTTACCCTGGAGAGACCCGCTTCACATACTGTTTCAAGATCCCTCCACGACCTTTCATGAAACAGCAGTACCGTGTCGTCAGCAAACATTATGACAACAGCTTTATTGATTGCGATATCGCACAGTTCGTTGATATACACCAGGAATAGAGTAGGAGCAATCGTACTTCCCTGAGGAACTCCGTATGAGCAGGAAGCCTCATCGCTTGTCGTATTATCAAGTCGAACACATTGACTTCTTCCTGATAAATAACTTAAAAGCCAATCCTGTGGCAATCCTCTGATTCCAATGTTTTCCAACCTGCTTATTAGAATAGGGATCGAGACAGTATCGAATGCTTTCTGAAGGTCGAGAAAAAGTCCGACACATTTTTCTCCCTTATCTATGTGTTTGGCCAAGTTACCGGTGAGTTTTAAAATAGCGTCATTAGTGGACTGATTCGCTCTAAAACCGAATTGGTTTGACGAAAGTATATTATTTGTCTCTAAATAGCTTATTAGTCTCTTGTTTCCTAATTTTTCCAATATTTTAGACATTGCGCCAAGTACAGAGATGGGGCGGTAGTTTCCAACGATACTTTTCTCACCAGCTTTGAAAATGGGAGTGACGGCCGCTTTCTTAAATGTGTCAGGAAAAGCACCGCTCGAGAAACTTAAATTGCAAAGGTGTGCTATTGGAGATGCCAATTTAAATTTATATTTTTTTAGGATATTAGCGGAAATATTGTCACAACCAGGGGCACTGCCGTTTTTAAGACCGGATATCACCTGCATGACCTCATATTCGTCCGTGGGGGATAATGTCATCGAATGAAGAAAACCATGTGACTTCCGTAACTACTTCTGTAACTATGGCGGTATAAAATATGACGTCATGTTTCTATAGCGCTGTCTTTGTCCAAAACGTCATTTAAAATCAGTTGAAACTAAGCCATTTTCTAATCGATTTTACTGCTTTTTTCAGACATGGTGTTATTTCTGTTGGTTCGTTGAAATAACTTAACAGTTTTGTGATTTTTTAACAGTTGTCAAATGGCCAATTCGTCATTCTCGGTATGGTGTAGGACAAAACAAAAATTGTGAATGACGGGGAGAACGAGCGCATTTCGGCTTATTACTTTGTTATTGTTTACGATAGCGATACCTATTTTTGGAGAGTGCTAAATAATCAAATGACTCCTCCAGCTCTGGGCGGACCTGTAGGGAGTGTCCGACTTCTACTGATTAAAACCAACCATGTTCCTTCTTAGCCTAGCCGAGGCTGCGGTATCTCTTTCGACCAACCCGCAGCCCCGACAGACGTCGGCCCCTGAGCGCGGGCGCGCGTGGAACACGAACGCGCCGTCGACACGGCCTAACCATAGCGATACCCTATTTATTTATTATTTATTTAAGCAGGTACTTGCTACACTTCCAGTCTGCACCAACGAGTGCAGCAAGTCAACATTACACACACTGACTTAAAAATCGTATGCAATAACTAAGCATAGCTTTATTGCTACTCATAAACAGATCTAGATCCGTTTCCTGAGCAATCAGGGCGTTTAGCAGATTTATCGCCTGGGTTGTGGGCGCATATCGAGCAGTTTGGGTACGCACAGTGGGAGCAGAGAACAAGCCTCGGGAGGCACAGGCCCGCGACCGTCGCAGTCGGTCCGGTGCAAACAGTGAACAACGAGCTAAAGTAGTCCCGTCGTCAATTTTATAAATAATTAGTAGTATTAAAACTAAATCATATTGCGAGTTAAATGAGGTCTAATGCGTACGAGGCTTAATAATAATGTACAGGACATGAACTACTTTCAAAACAGGAAAATAAATAACAAAACAAGTATTCGCAACCGGAACAACGTTGGATGTATATTGCATAAAAACCGAGTCGCTGTGGGTCTGTGGGTATGGTACCCCGTTGGCGGTTGCGTGTTTCTAGGTATCAGTGTGAACTAGGTCCCGGAGACGTTTTAAACTCCGCCGCGCCGGGTGGTTCAAACTAAGGATAAATCCGGGGAAAACCTGGACGGATAGCAAATCTTCTTTCTTGTCCCGTCTATCTATTAAAAACAGAGATTTTTGTATGTTTGTATCATTTGTATGTTACATCCGAACTCTAGTACTAGGTTCTAGAAATGCACTACTAATCCAATTCAAAAAACTCCTAACTAATGAACAACTAAATTTTGTCCGAATGTAATAGGCAATATTTTAAACGTTCCCTAGCGATTTTTGACCATAACCCGAATGAAGCTTCACGCGAAAGTCAGTCAGCATGTTTAATATGTTCGGTGAAACAAAAAAAATACTTTAAAAGAGACATGTAACACAAATTGGCTGTCCCACTTTTCCAATACGGAACAATAACCGCTTCGAATGGCCTGAACACCTGACCGCTGTGATGGCTGTTATTTACCTACCTATTACTAAATGGTTACGTAAGCATTTCACCAAAACTTGTCTCAGTCAAAATATCTGCCATTCGCTCCCCTCAGGTCGGAGCGAACGCAGATCGATAATACTTTCAGACTATATTAAATGAACATCGAAGGTTTCGAATTTGAAGTGCTGTCAAACATTTTAAATGTAGAATACAGTGTTGCACAAAAAAATACGTGTCAATTTGTAAACCTCCTTCTTTTTTCTGTGGAACATAGGATGTTCTAAATTTAAAGTACTGTATTTTTTTTTGGAAACAAGTGTTTTCAATAAAAAAAAACAATGTATACCTCAACTAAAGTGTTTATGGTTTTCATCCATTTATTTTGTAACTCAATCTGTGATATAGATCTAGATGTAGTTAATAAAAACCTGTTCGATTCAAAGAACTTTGTAAACAAAAAAACAGACGCAGTCCTAACAAAACTTTTAAACGAAAACAAATTCAATTCGGATATCATCAAAAGTGTGGGGAAAAATAGTGATGTGGTCAACAATTACGCGGATATAACGATTATGGACGATAACGGTCATTTGAAGAACTTGAAATTCACATCGGTGTTACCAAAAACGCAGTTTGACAATTTGATCAATAGTGATGTGCGGGTGATGAAAGTGAATGACAAGGTGACTCAAATTGATCGACCGGTGAATGAAAGCTATGATGAAGATGAAGTGCAGTTTGAAGCTGGTGGTCTGAAGCCGAAGTTCCTTGATGAATTGGGGCGTAAGTATTTGATTGATAGCTTATTCGTTGATGACCTAGATGGCATGTAAGTTTAAAAGGTACGGCTGCCAATGCAAAAGAGTGATAATTTTTTACGTTGAATAAAGGACACTTAATTTCTACGAAATCACATTAGGGCGTTGGTCCTGCCGGATCTCTCTCCAATCGTGTCGCATTGCCGTCCCATTGGACTATGAGAGAAAAGGAACAGAGACTGCACGTACCTGCGACACACTTGTGCACTATAACTCCCGCCCGGATGTCAAATCTCCACTATGATTGGACGCCGTGACCGAAAACACGCAAAATCTGGTGTATAACTGTCACTTTGCATCATGCAATACGTCTACAAATTCATTTAAGAACACAAAATAATTTATTATTGCTCACATCGGCGTTGTATCTCGTCAGGTTTATACGGATAATGATGATTTGATAGATGTCGCCACCAGTTACATTTTAGTATCACAAACAGAGTGCAGAATTGATTGCTCCATTTTTACTTTATCTAAGTTCATACAAGGTTCTCCAAAAAGGTAGTTGACTGACTTAAAAAATATATGTTTCTGTTTAGTCCGTCTGTAAGGTAAAAATTTACGAAAATAACACGTGTCAAAGATCGTGAGTTTGGACGTCACTTTCTGGTGAAAAATGTAACAAACTGCGACTTTTCGAAGCACTGTATCGTCTTCATTTATTGTTTACCTACGTGAAAAAAGAAAAAAATACGTGTCCAATATTTTTTGGAAATCTATCTGACGGGCTAATTAGATGTTTTTAGGCAACTACCCTATAGATTCCCACGATTAAATGATTATGGTCGGTTTTTTGGCAAATATTTCTACTGATATAAACTTGAATATTCGTCTCCATTTTTTTTTTTTTTTGTATGATGGACCCAATATGGTAACATCATAAATAACTACGATCTAGCTTAATTACTAAAGCTAATGAGTAATACAGTTTTAACTTAATTTGCTAGGTAGAGTAAATAAATTCGTCTCCATTGAAGCTGATGAGCTTTTTCCCTACTATGATGGAGTCGGCTTTCAGTCAAGCTGGATGGAGCTGAATACCTACAAGTATTTTAAATGAAGGGACAGCCTATCTGACCTCTGAAACCTACTAAGCACTGTGTAATACAATATCCCTTGGTAAGACTGGTTGTCAGACTTTCAGGCCACTGACTAGTTAAGTAGGTAGCTGTTACAGGGGCCGGCGAAGATTGACCCGAGCGGCTGTCATCGTTTCCATCGATGATGCCAAGTAAACTATAAAAACGTTCGGCAAATCGGGAACCTGTTTTTGTTGAATTTGAATCAATTGACTTTCTCTTAGGTAAGGTCAGGTAAAACTCGTAAAACTGGATTGGAGCTTATGTAAACAAACAATCTAAACGACTTTTTTGCTACTTCATTATCATGCTTTAAATAATAGAGCAGCGGTGTTAATTAACCCAGTGGGGTCGGCCCCGACTTACGATCAGTAAGTTTGGGGCTCGAACAACCGTGGCCTCGACATAAAGGGTTAAGAAGGAACATGGATGGTTTTTAGTCAGTAGAAGTCTAACACTCCCTTTCGCTCTGCCCAAGAGCGGGAGGGGTTATTTGATGATCCCCCCCCCCAAAAGGGGCTCGAACACGTCAGACGCCTGTGTTCGTGTACTTACTTTGTTTAATTTATTGCATCACCACTGCTCTCAAAACGGTGAAGGAAAACATCGTGAGGAAACTGGCATGTCTTAGAACCAAAAAATCGAAGACATGTGACCTCTACCAACCCGCACTGGGTACGCGTGATGGATTACAATTTACAGAGGTTATCTCATAGACAGGAGAGGTGAATAAAAGCTGGGTGCTATGTTAGTTTAATAGTATATTATTTGAATGTTTTTGTATTTCAAAAATATATTTTGCCACATATTCTTGGAATTATTCGGGACCGAAACGTGGGCTGAACTCAGGGTACGGCTGGTCAATAAATTCATGAGTACCAGCGTTGTCGTCATAAAACTCATAAAATAAGTAATCTGAAATGGTACTGAATCAATGAGCGTCACGTGTTCTTGAGTGGAGACCGCGAATCGGCAATCTCGGCCAGGTGGCTGGTAGCAACTGGATGAGAGTTACCTAGTCATGCAGTGGAATGTTGTAGGCTGATGATGATGTGGATTCGTGAAATCATTTTAAAAATTGTAAAAAATACAGTATTATGTGACCGTTGCGTTGGTCGATGATTCGATTCATGGGTCAGGAAAATTGTTATTGGGATTTTTCATCCGGGACTTCTCGGTAACATCCGCGTCGTATGGAATTGTGCCCGATTGATAGACAAATCAGCAGTTCTCACCTCTACCTAATCCTTCGGGGATTACAGGGATGATGATAATTATAATAACAAAAATACTATATTTTTTTTTAATTTGACAACATTGGTCCAATGGTTGTTAGTACAAAAACAAACTTATCAAATAAGTGTTAGTATTTTTTAACTAAGTAGGTAGGACATAATTATTTAACAACCCTGTCAAACGAGCAACCGGACACATGGCAGTGCCTCAAAATCGGTGCATCGTCATTTTGTTATGTAGTATTTTTTTCTTGAAATCTTTTAGTTGTGTCTGCTTACCTAAAGCAAGAGTGATATATAAATATAACATCCGCTGATACTTCCTCGTTAACTGATTAAAATAGCATTATTATTTTGGCAGTTACCAGGCGCGCACGATTCGGTAGGAGTGAACATCAAACCCTGCCCTTTTCTCAATTTATTAATGGTCGGCGCAGCGTGTCTCCCTCCTTCATACTTCTCTGTTACCCGTCATCTTATGAGACACCTTCTTTGTAGCCATGTTATCCTTTACACAGTTCATACATCGTTTCTTATACATCATCAGCTTATAACAATCCCACTGCAGGAACTCAGGCCTCCTCTCTAGGAGAGGGATGGGCTATAATTCACCACGCGTGCCCAGTGCGGGTTGGTAGATGTCACATCTCTTGGAATTTTTGGTTCTATGACATGCCGGTTTCCTCACGATGTTTTCCTTCACCATTTTGAGAGCAGTGGTGACGAAATAAATTACAAAGTAATAATGTGCTTGCCTTGGTTCGAACCCACGACTTACTGTTCGTAAGTCGGAGCCGCAACCACTAGGCTACCACTGTTGCGTTTCTTTTTAGTGATATAATATCTAATATCCGCTGATAACTTCCTCGTTAACTAACTAATGAAATAACTCGATTATGTTAGCAGTTACCAGGCGCGCAGTATTCGGCATGCGGTGTGTTTTGTAACGTTACGGCATAGGTTAGTGGTGAAAGCGACATCCGGCATCAAGCGCTTGTTGCTGTAAGGATGTGGGTAGAATGGCGGGAGAGGATTTATTTAATAATAATTAATTAAATTAAATCTTTGCAAAATAATTATTTTGTACAACCAATGTTGGTGAACATAGAGCGTAAAACTAAAATGGTTATTATATTCTTTATGTTCGGTGAACACCGAGGTACCTGTCATGTGAGCGAGTAACATTACATCTAAATGGATAGCGCATCTTATCTCAGTCTCACTAACTGCGGTACTCAGAGATATTTAAAGAAGGCGTCACTTAGTAACGATTTGACATACTTTTGTATAAAAAAACTGTCATTATCACCCAGAGAGCTACCTATTTATTACAATATAAGACGGCTTTATTTTATTGTACGATGTCCTTCACAATACCATCAGTAAAATTTTATTATAGTACAGGATCAGTACGTCAAACTTTCATGAATAAGTTATGTTTAAAGTCTATAATTCGTATCTTTACACACGGGTCTACCCACCATTGCTCTTAAAATTGTGAAGGATACAATGCAAGGAAACTGACATGTCCTAGAATAAAAAATAAACGGCCAAGTTCGAGTCGGACTCGCTCACCGAGGGGTCCGTACAAACAAAATTATTGTTTTTTTTTAAAATAAATTATGTATCTATAAATTTATGGCTTTCACAATTATTCCTCTATCTGTGCTGTAAGACGTTGCTTCGCACATAATTTCAAGATTCTGAGTTTATGGGAAGTACCCTGTAAGTTTTGCTTTCCTTGTGAGTGTCGAAAATTTGCGGAAATTTGAGGCATAAATGGCTGTATCTTTTGATTGCGTTGGCTCAGAAGTTTGATTTTTTTACAGCTTTATGGGACAGTAGACTTAAATATTTGATATAAATTTCAGCTTTATACCTTTAAGCGTTTCTGAAAAAAGGGTCTTGACAGACAGACGGACGGAAAGACGGACAAATAACAAAGTGATCCTATAAGGGTTCCGTTTTATTCTTTGGAGGTACGGAGACCCTAAAAACCGTCAAAGCCGAAGACAAATCAATCAAACAAAGGTGGAATTGATTCTGTTGCCAATTCGCAACGGTCGTGTCGGAAAAGAATGGGCAAGAAATTCCATCGTTATTCTTTACAAATGTTTTTCAATTTTAAGTGAACTTCACATGCCTGAATTGTAACATTACATAATAGTATGTTGACGATGAACACAGAGTAAAAAAAAATCTTAGTAATAAAATAGTACCAACAATGTACTAATTTAGTACTATGGTATTTTTTGGCCCATTCCTAAGTTAAAGTTACTTATTTAGTCCTGAGACGATTGCCAATAGTTCGGCAATAGTAGGACTAAATATGTATTTTCCGAGGTAAACTTTGTGCTTTTCATTACGAATATAAGGCAAGTAAAACTAAAAACATGAAATAGCTAAAGCAAATATTGAGTGAATTTTTCCGGTCTGAGCGGAGCGGAATAGTGTCACACTTTTGTTGGCTAACACCCATCCAAGTTCCTTCTTAGCCCTTTGTGTTTCGGAGCCGCGGTATCACTCGAACCGTACTGCAGCCCCGGATAGTCAGTCAGCAGCTATGCGATGAATGACTTAGAATAGTGTAGTCCTGCCCGCAATAACCGGCTCAAAAATATTGGTCTTAAATTGGGTTTTACTCTTGCTCCATTATAAACACAGCCTTACCTGCCAAAGTCAAGACAAAGCAGCCCGATGGCTTTCTCCTCAACCTTCGTGTTACGTAACGCGTTGCTGTAATACTAAGTAATGTTATTACATTGTAATCATAAGTTTTTGCACATTATTGTTACTTTTATACGATCATTTTGTGTGAAATTATGGTTTAAGTGTTATCGATTATATATTTAGTATCGATTGAAGTAAGTGTTGGTTGTGTAAGCAGGCAAAGTTTGAGAATGTTTTTTTTTTAATTTCTAGTAAGGTGGAAGCTCCAGGGTAGCCCGCGTATTTTGAATTTTCTTACGTTTCTCACATTTAACTGGACTGTGTCTGATAGTATGTAAAATGAAATAGGATTCGCGACCGTAACAAATGTGACTTTACTGAGTAATAATGATTAAAATCACCAATACAACCCTTTCATTTAACTTCCTTGAGTGCCTATTTCATCAAATAGTCACTAAGTGGAATTAAAACAACTCAAAAGGGGTGTATTCACGATTTTATCTCTATTTAAAATTCATACAAATTCATGCGCGAATCACATTTTAATTACCTTAAAACCTTAGACCTGCAAATTGCAAAAAACATAAGAATAATTGAATTTCGCGGACTACCCTATCGCATCCACCTTAATCTCTTATACTAAATCTATTTATTTGTCTGGTTTTTGCCTAGGTTAGTTTGTGGAATATATCTGAGAACCTTTTAATTATATTGGATGTCAAGTTTCAACTTTTTCATCGTTGTAACTTCTTGATCCTCGAACTATTTAATGCATCTCTCAGCACAATGTTGTGAGTGGGTCAGATTGAGTGCTATCGTAAAACGTGATTTTACATCCCAAAAAAGTGTTTTCCCAGCAATACTGTTTACCTAAGAACTTAATTTGAGCAGCCGTGGCCCAGTAGTGGTGCCCCGACTTACGGACAGTAACTGCTGTACTCAGAGATATTTAATGATTACTTAAGCCGTCACTTAGTAAAGGTTTAACATATTTTTGTATGACAAAACTGTCAAAACCATTACTAAGTGATGGCCTAAGTAATCATTAAATCTCTCTGAGTGCGGCAGTAAGTCGTGGGTTCGAACCCAGGCGCATTACTTTGTGTAATTTTTTTCATCATCGCTGCGCTCAAACGGTGAAGGAAAACATCGCGAAGATACCAATGTCTCTGACCCAAAAAAATCGAAAATTTGTGACATCCTACCAACTCGCACTGGGCCCGCGTGGTGGATTATAGCCCATCCCTCTCCTAGAGAGGAGGCCTGAGTCCCTGCAGTGGGAACATTATAGGCTGATGATGATGATGATGTACCTACTTAATTTGATGTACAGAATGCAAGGTTGACGGCTTCGTGAAAGGTTCGTTCATACCTTGTATATAAATTTTTCCTATTACAAGGCATCAATCATCATTAAATAATAATCTTATCACAATACAAAATTACTATCTATTAAAATCAAATCGCGAATCCATAATTTGACCATCAAAGTTACCCAAGGCTATAATTTGAAGAAACGAGATAATATCGCGTTATATAACGTTATAAATAGCAGTTACTGCGTTAGGTAATCAATGTGAAGGTTGCAAAGAAAGCAGGCTGGTTGGTTGGTTGCTGTTTTTGTTTTGGTTAACAGCTGTTTAAAAACAGGTTTGACAAAAAACTTGATGAAAAGCAAGTCACGATTTTCTTGAAAAGTGTGGGAAGAAAGAAAATTGTGTTTTTAAAAATACCTTAAAAATGAAAACGAAATCAACAACGGTCAACAAGAGAGTGTGTGTGCATCGATATTTAGGACATTCGATACTCTGAAATTCGATATTTAACCTTTCGATGGCACCACAGCAGTATCTACATACTATTAATACCCGTTATTTACTATTTGATGACAATTTTAGAATAAAACTGACGATGAATTAATTGGGGTTGAGTTACATTTTACTTACCTAAGTTTAAAAATAATTAGAAGCTACTTATAATATCTTTTCTGATGCCAAATGTAAATATTTTGGAAGTTTACTGCTTGAATGCTTGTTACAGATGCTGAAAAATAACCTGTAAAATAATATATTTTTAGAGTGGCTCAGATAGAAGTTAAGTAGTGGCTAAGATAGTAATATTTAGACGCTCGTTAATTGTGGCTGATTTAGTCATTCAAATGGTAATGTAGAGTTTTAGAGGCCAATAATGCTATTAAAAAGAAGCTGGTTTAACTATGTAGTACCGTTTGAAACATAGTCAAAATTCTGTTGTGCCTTTTTGTTACCTACACTATTGCTCCATTTTAATCACGCAATCTCAATTGCGATATAATAAATAAATACTAGACGTGGTAAATTAGTGCACACGAGTATTTTTAGAATCTTCTTCTTTTTTAGAATCGGTTGATAAAGATGTCATTATGGACTGAGAAGGCATGACCCATTCCATTCATTGCTATAATTACAGAGGTAAATAAGATAAGAATAACAAAACACAACTCACACAACTCCAGATTCAGCAGGGCTATTGCGTATTTTTTAAATGAGAGTGGCTATCATATACTTAGTGTCCATCAATTAACTGTCAAATGGTTTCATTTTTTAATAAACATAACCAATTTGACAGTTAATCCATGAACGATATGATAGCCACTGACCTTTAAAAGATACGCAATAGCCCTACTGGATTATTTCAGAAAAAACACCTGATATAATAGTCTATTATGTGAGATAAATAAATCTACTTGAAATTCTTATTTCATGACAGTGCTCAATATAATCATAGCTCAATAAAAGGCAAGCAATAAATTATCTTCATATAATCCGTCCTCCTTTTCATCTTCCAATCCTGATCACATGCTAATACCGACCTAGTTCACAGCATCTTGTCATTCAAGACCATGTCAAGCCAAGCTGAGGATAAAAATCAAAAAGTAAAACGAGTTGCCACTTTCGACTCGCGCCGCCACCTCTCTCTTGCGCTGGTGTTGGCAACATTTTTTTTTAAGTATTTTTTTTTTTAATGTGGAATAGGTTATGTCATGTTGTTTATATTTATTATAATCATAATCGTGCCTTCTGACATAGTTTAAGCGACTGTTTGCATATATTTTATGATGTCTCAAAATAAAAGATTTTATTTTATATTAGCACTTCGCTCGCGACTTTGTCCGCCGAATAATGATAGCTCAACTTGTATACATGAAATGATAACATATAATTTATAGCTTAAAGCACCCACGGACAAACAAATTCCTCTACATACAAATTTTAACTTTATAATGTCAAGCATATATTTATAAGTTTTGTGAGAAATTGTATATACTCCTTTCACAATTATTGTACCTGAGACATAAACATTGTAAGAGCAATACTAAAGGTCGCTGTAATGCAAAATGAGATATAAAATAACAAAAATAGTCACTAAATATTGAACGGAATACTTTTTTAACAATGTATAAAATTCATTGAACCCTCAAATATTTTTATATGAAATAATTTCTTGTCATTTTACCTTAAACTATTAATTTATAATGAATGATTTAAACCATAATTTTGTAACAATACTACTTGTTATGATAATGTAATGAGGAAAATTCACCTACTACCATTTTGATCAGCAAGTCTGTTTTGAAACTTTCACGCATTATATGATTCATACTTTGCCATACCTACTGTGAATAAGAATTCGCTAAATGTTTGACAAGGCATTTATTTATATTTCATACTGCTGACTTAAATAGATATTTATTTAAAAAAAGTAGACTACATTTTAATATTCAAAAATATTCTCGATACCAAAAATTACTTTTGAATAACTCATTATATAACTCAAAACGTAATAATTACGACGCAAACATGACATTAGCCTATAAATTAAAGTTTTTAAGAAATATAATTTACATACAAATTGCTAAGATCATACAAATGAAAGTAGAATGTTTAACACCCCACGCGGGTGCGTCCGTTGCCTTGTCTGAGACTAACAGTGTCGCGTAGTGGCTAAAAACTATAGCACGTGCAAAAGTAATACTAAATCCAAAACGTATCACCGTAATAAATCCTTCATGGTCATAAAAATATTAGGTACTTAAAAACTTTTTACAGAATATCGCTTCAATAAACTTTTTAAAGAATGAAACTTCATTCGAAATTCAAATCTTTGTGATTGATTGATTCGAAATAGGTTTGTTCTCTATTTACGTATTTTAATAAAAAAATATTGATATTTTATGGTAAGTCGCTTTTTTATTCATTACTTATTTTGGTGTGCGTGACATCTATTTTTTATGTGTGACTAAAGCCAATGCAAATAAGAATATTTTGTTCATTCAGATTGTACTCGATTTTCTTAAATAAGTTTCATTGTTAGCATTTTGCAGTATTTTTCAGATTTGATGATTCGTAAATGATAAAAAAATAGTAGTCAATGAAAAAGAAATTAAACACCGAAATCAAAACCTTACTTACAAGTTATTACATTAATTTGGTATTCATATTTCTAAAGTTACAAAAATAAAATACAGACTTCGGCACAACAAACTACTTACTAATATCTGTCTAATTTCCTGAATAGATTTTCAATTTTATCGCTAAAGCATTAGGTTCAAGGTTGATTGGGAGAATTTGGCAGTTTTAGGTACCTTGATGTGCTGGCATAAATACAGTCCGCATTATTTGCTTTGCCCGCATTTATGACGTCATTCGCATATACTCGTTGATGCACCCGTTTAAAGATATCTAGGCTTGTCGGTCAGTAGGTTCTCTAACCTTCACTTTGATAGCCTGATCAAGTTCATTGACTTCGAACTAATAGATATAATTTTACACGTCTTGGTCTCTGGATTACTGATTATCTTTTATTTTCTTTTTTGTGGTCTTATTAATGCTAGTTGCCAGTGGTATTGTGCTACAATTATTAAATGATTTAGGACTGTTTTTTTCCAATCCCTTAGATATTTTATGCCTAAGAAACCTGTCAGATAGTTCGATTTGTAATTGACAGTTTTGGTAGACAGTGAACAGAACAAAAAAACGATTTCTGACGTTGAATAGATCAACAAAAATAAACTATAGTGCTGCTTAAAGTCGATGTAAGGTTGTCGGTGTGCGAACACAAAAGGCGTAGACCAAACATAACGTCGCGTCACGGCGGCGTGTCGCTTCGATGTATAATTTTCGGTGAAACAATTTTCGCAGAATAGTGTTAGTGTGGAACCCCGAACAAAAGGATCAAAGATATAAACGCATTTATTAGGTTCACACATTAGGTAATATTATTCTATCTACGGGTATTTGGCCATTCTTTTTCCGTAGGTATCATGTTCAAGTCTTCAACCATACTTCTCTATTTCTCGACATCTCAGCACCTCCTTTCCGAACTAGCTACATCATCCTTCACACAGTCCTTCCATCATTTCCTACAATAGGGCAGTTAACTGACTAAAAAAAATATGATTCTGTTGAGTCGTCTGTTAGATTATCGAAAAATATTGAATACGTGTTTTTTGATTTATCAAATTAATAAAAAATGACGAAAATAAAACGTGTCAAAGATCGTGAATCAGGGCTGGTGACGTCACTTTATTTATTGTTTACGTGAAAAAAGAAAAAAGATGTGTTCAATATTTTGTAATTCTCTTTAATCAACTACCCTAATACGTCAGTAGTCCTAGTCATACCATGTTTCTCACATCACCGTACCTATTCCTTTTACACACACGAGCCGCACAATCCATCATCATCATTATTATTTTTAACAGCTCTTCTATCACCAATTCAAGGGCGGTTGTGTTGTGCCATTCGTCTTGGTGCGATGCCAGTCACAATAGTGTTACTGCCATAGCACTTCATGTCATTCTTAGCTACCACTCAGTGAAAACCTTATTCTACTATTGTCGTTACCTGGCCAATACTGCAGGACATGTGCCTAGTCCAGTAACATACCAATAGGGTTTCACCAAAAAAATCGAATCAGCAATCAAAATCATTAAAAATCAAAAAACAAATCTAATTAATCCGTCCGATAGATTTCCAAAAAATAATGGTCACGTATTTTTTCTTTCTTCACGTAAACAAACAAAAAATAAATAAATAAAATAAAATCATTTAATTCGAGTATCACTGACTCATATCATAATTCAAATACATTTAACAGTCACATTACGTTACATACACACAATAAAATTAAATACAATAAAAATTTTCATTCATAGTCATTCATAGTCATGTAGACAACAATGAAGACGATACAGTGTTTTGAAAACTCGTGTGGCGTCATATTCTAAGACATTAGTATGGCATTTTTTACCGATCAGTGACCTCACAAACCCCCACTCAAATCTTTGACGCGTTTTATCTTCGTAATTTTTTATTGATTCGATAAAACAAAAAATACGTACCTATCCAATATCTTTCGATAATCTAACAAACGGACTAATTAGAATCACATTTTTATAGTCAGTAAACAAGTCTTTCGTCTTAGCTTTCGTTTCCCTAAAGACCACATACTTTAACATCCCACTCATTCATACTTTATCAACTTTCCTTCTTTCCTGTACTTATCCCAATTTATTTGGGGTGGCGTAACATGTCTTCTTCTTCCATACTTCTTAATTATTCGTCATCATACATCATCATCATCCATCATCGTCATCCTTTCTAGCCATATCATCCTTCACACAGTCCATCCATCGTTTCTTTAGTTTTCCTCTACTCTTATAACTATTCCCACTCATATTAAAAAAAAACTATCTATACTCATCCCTCCGAATCGCATGTCCATACCATGAAAACCAATTACCACACAATAATTCATTCAACGGCGCCACTTTCAGACATCCTTCTATCCGGTTGACTGCTCTTGGGAACTAGTGTTCCCGTTATTTTTAGATTCGATCCTAAAATCCTTTTCCATTTGTCACGGAAGCGCCAAGAAACACAGGTGTAGATATAACATAGTCAGTGCCTTAAATATCAACTTTTATACATTTGTTTAAACCATAATAACGTCACTCAACCGGCTATGTACAATTTGTACATTGTTATCCTAGGGGCGAAAATTACTCATTTAGTCCCGAGACGGGGTTTGGCGCCCGTAACGTAGTGAGGGCGCTAATAGTTCGAGGGACAAAATAAGTAATTTTATTTTTGCTTTTCATTCCGAACACGAGGAAAATAAGAACATAAATAACTACAGAAAAAATGAGTGTTGATCGGATTTTGTCCCTTTCCCGCTTATTTTGTTTTTGGCCTCTGCAGGCCACGGCTATTGCGTATCTTTTAAATGACAGTGGTTATCATATTATAGTGTCCATCAATTAACTGTCAAATGGTTCCATTTTGTACTAAACCATAACCAATTTGACAGTTAATCCATGGACAAATGATAGCCACTGACATTTAAAAAATAGTACAGGTAGGTAGTAGAGGTAGTACTTTCAACCCGCTCCGCAGGCATGTTATGACCTACTTTCAGAGTATGAATAGTGAAAAGTTACAAACATCTATTAAACCCTCCTTATTTATTTATGTCAGTGACATCTTTGTTAATCTTTTCTGGCAAGCACAATAACGACATGCTAATGTTAAATTTCTCTTTAATTCCATAATTTATATTTATCATCACCGCCGATCTTAAGCACGTCAACAGCTCTTCAAGTTTATCGTGCCATTACCGATCTCATCAACAACTTCCCGTCGATCAAGATATGACAACTTCCGTAACCATTACTTACTGTGTAAATTGCGAAATATTACATTACACTTTCCAACTTTTCATGTCTAACATATCATCCATCTTTGACCGTCATCAGTTCATAATTCATGTTCTCATCACGTGCTTTGCTTAGGGATGCCACATGCAAACTCGGGTCGATTCTGGGTCGATGTTCAAATGATAAAATGATGTTTACATGCAAATACCTAGGTTGGTACAAAGACTCTTAACTACTCTGAGAAAATAAACTCGAAGATTATATCCTTTTTTAAGGTCTAGAGATGATCTTGATAAACTTACATGATGACTACACCAATGTAATGGACATTGGTGGTTAAGCAACGCTTGCTGAGGACTTGACTTTGGATTAGGAGTATGTATTACATAGCAGGAGTTTCTTCCGTACATCGGAAAGCAAGTGAAGCCAACGTCCTGTCTGCGGGTTGTTGTAAGAGATACCGCGGCCTCGACATAAAGGGCTAAGAAGGAACATTCGCTCTACCCAAGAGCGGGAGGGGTTATTTGATGATTTCCCACCCCAAAAAAAAAGTATTCACTATTTTTGACAGTTGTTACAGGAAGTCAGTCTTAGAACTTAAAGACTGACTTCTATTCAGGCCTGAATAGAATTCAGTATCGAGAATGAAATTTGCCTATCGGATCAATCGCTAAGCATGTGTGTGGTAAATGAAACGGGTCTCACTCTCATCTCACAGTACCAAGAGTCAACACAAAGTTACACCATTCCAACCCTGGCTATAACTTTCTGTCGTAACAAACAACAATGCCCACATCACAACATCCGTCCTCTTGACAATCCATTTGCAAAATCTTCAAGTTGTTTTATTTTTTTAACAAAACAAAGTTACGAAACATTGATGCGCGCGCAGCATACGTAATATATAATCGTGTTACGTTCTGTTTAACACAATGTTCAGACGTTTGTCGTGACCACATAAGCCTGGTTTTGATTCTGTCTTCGATTTTAGCCTTAATTTTTATATCGTGTATGGTCTACTTTTTAAGAGCTCATGGATAAATAAAAGCAGCTGCATATGTTTGCTTATTTTGGTCTGTTCATGGGTGACCATGATTACATTAGGTAGTCGCTCCATGTAAAATACAGGTATTCAGCAACATTCGGTAAGACCAGAAACCAGACTCAATAAATTTTGGAAAAAAACTAGGCACATGATGCTGGTTGGTCTACTTTCGTAACCTTTAATTATATGTATCAGAAAAAAATGTAATAGGGTAGTTAACGAAAAAAATCTAATTAGTCCATCAGATAGATTCCCAAAAAATATTGGACACGTGTTTTTTCTTTTTTCACGTAAACAAACAATAAAGACGATACAGTGCTTTGAAAACTCGTGTGACGTCATTTTCTGAGAAATTTTATGACATTCTTTAGAGGTCAGTGAAGTGACAACCCCCACTCAAATCTTTGACGCGTTTTATCTTTGTAAATTTTTATTGATTTGATATAACAAAAAAAACCTTTCCAATATTTTTCGATAATCTAACAGACGGAATATTTAGAATCATATTTTTTCAAGTCAGTAAATATCCCTATTTCTAGTGAAGATACTAAAAAAAACTTGCTGACGGCTGTTGATACGTAAAACTAGTAATTATGAAAAGGAAGTATCCATTTGTCATCAGATTAAATAGCCAGTCCAACTCGGCTGGAGCAAAGACAATCTAAAAGGCAATCAAGATTTGATTGCCATCGATACGCTAAGAGGAATAGCTCGTTGTTATAGGTAAGTATTTATTAAATTGAGAATAAAACATCCACTGGACCACGATATTTCGTGAGTGTACTAGATACATGCGATCGCAAAAATATTAGGTATTGTTACTTTTTGCCAAATTCAATGTTATACGTACAAATAGTTACGTATACAAAGCATTAATAGGGTATTTTATCAAAAAAATCTAATTAGTCCGTCAGATAGATTTCCAAAAAATAATGGACTCGTATTTTTCTTATTTCACGTAAACAAAAGATGAAGATACAGTGCTCCAAAAAATTCGTGTCAAGTCGTGTGACGTCACAAGTTTAGTACTTTTTTACCCACAAAGTGACGTCAGAAACCTCCACTCATGACAATTTTTATTAATTTGGTAATTTTTGTTTTACCAAATTAATAAAAATTGATGAAAATAAAACGTGTAAAAAACACACGTGCAAAAGACACCTAAGTATCCAATATTTTTCGATAATCTGACAGACGGACTAATTAGATTTTTTTAGTGAAATAACCTATTGTGCAGTTTATTTTTAATTACGACCCTACTTATCTAACTACTATAGGCACTGGAAATTAAAGCCACTTACAAAGTAAAGTTAATTACTAACTCATGATCGGACTGCAAATACTACAAATTAAAACGTAACCGAATAAGTAAAAGCGTGAAAATAGGCAAATTACTGCTTATATGCAAAGCAAACTCATTATGTAAAGGGAAAAATACTTATTTACGTCTTACGCATTCATTTTGTATTCAGAAAGCGATCAATTAATTACCTATTAACGCATTTCCTGCTCTATTCATCCATTGTACAGTCACGAGCATAAATATTATGTGTACTAAGATAGCTTTAGAAGCTATTTCCTCCCATAAAGTCGTTATTCTCTGGCCTATATTCCAATTCATTTGGGGTCGGGGCAGCATGTCTTCTTCTACCATACTACTTTTTTTTACCTTATCATCATTTTACAGTACGTTCCTCGTTTCTTTGATATTCCTCTTTTCTAATACCCATTTACCCTTTCTTATACCCATCCACATTCATAATCAAAATTTTCACATGACATTTGCCACCCATACTAACTTTACAATTACCACAGAATATTTCATTTTCATCCCTTAGTATTTATAAAATCATAAAATCTCCTGCAGCTTTAATAATAATCATTTCATTTCAGGCCCATAGGTAAAATACACAAATAATATAAAATAATAACAACAAACTAATACATGGAATAAAAATTATAATCTATAACTCGTGTCATGGTTGTCATGGAGAAATACTTAGCCTTTGAAATTCAGGGATAGTGTAGTTTCTCATAAGTAACAGAATATTCGGACTTTAAACCGTTCCGAATATTACTTATAAACAAACTACTCACAAACTTTACTTCTATAGAAGATTAGTAATTATAGATCTTGGAATCTATGCTATTATTAAAAAATTAGAGCGTATCTCACAGTTTCAATAATTATTACCTAAGGAAAATAATATTATTAAAGCACTCACTTATTGATGCTTATGACTGTACAATCGTTCGGTAATCGCGTACACAACATGGCGCCTAATTTGACGTAGTTCGCGCCATTCGAAAATGAAAGTGAAAATGGCGGGAAAGATGAGCTGTCAAACCACGTTCCGATACACTCTCAATTTCGTTCGTTGTATTTTTCCGGTTGCTTGCGTGGTTTGAAAAGTTCGGTTTTCGTTTAAACTTTATTTTTCTTTTTACAAATCTGGCTTAACCTTAAAATTCTTAGGGCGAATTTCACCAAATAACTTTAATAAGTACATTCTAAACTGCGTTTTAAATCTGTCAGAGTAATTTAAGAAAATATTGAAATCATTTATTTTTGAACGCGGTTTAGATTAGCTGATCGCGTTCAAATTAATTGGTGTAATTAGCCCTTAGATTATAATAATTTTCCATACTAGCTCTATTATAAAACAATTTGATACACTCAAACGCCCCTTTCATTTAAATACAAGCAATTTATAGCCCGAGGCACTAGAAGGGCCTAATGATTAGGTATTCATGGCACCTTGGAGGCAACTTTCTGCAATTTACCCAATTAAATTGATCGTAAACAAATTCTTGGGAAACATTTCCAAAACAATAAAATTCAATTACCCAATTTGTAATGCGAACCTTATTGTAATAATAATTGACCTAGTTTTCGGGTACTTCCGTAAGAATCATAGCCCTATCAAAAACGAATTAGCCACAGATAATGCAATACCGCGGAATTAACCTTAACAGATGTCATTAGTAAAGAAAGCAGTCTTGTCTATTTGTACAAATTATGTCCTGACTACATCACAGACAAGTATAAACCTTGACTGATCAAAGTTAAGGTCGAATTTTCTAACTCATTTAATATTCCAAATCAATCAGAGGGATTTGTCACCGATGGGCAACGGTCAAATGAGTTTGGACACTATTTTGCTGGGTGTAAAATCTAAATTTATGCGGTGTGATGTTACTTACGACGTTTTTCGCCCATTTAAAGTCATGTTTTGGAAAGCTACGGCGAAAGTCGGCGTCTTATGAGTGTTCAAGTGTGACCACTCAATCTTGATACTCGAATGCGCATTAAACCGTTTTTGTATCTCATTATCCAGTACTAAATATGGAAATACTGTAAAGGCATTATTACAATCTAGATGTGTCTAATGAGGATTTTCTCATTAAATACTGTTTGACAATGTATATCACTAGGTTAGCAAAAGAAATAGAAATAAATGAAAATAATTGATTGTCAATATCCTACTTTAAAATTGCACTTTCAAACAACATCATAATTTTTTTTTCGTATCCCAATTCATTTGGGGACAGCGCAGGATGTTTTCTTCTCCATACTTCTTTATTACGAGTTATGTCATCACCTCTTTTATAAAAGCACATTTTTTTTCTTTAAAAATAACAATTGTCATTCTCTAAAACCGCAATTAATATAATTACTAATAGTAATTACTGACTAGGTAGTTTATTTTTTTGTAAAGATCTTTCTGCAACCTACGTTCTATTTTACAAATTAAATTGACGCTTTGGCACTAACTGCCGCACTCAGAGACGTTTAATGATTATAAGCCCTCACTTAGTAAAGGTTTTGTACCTCAAATCTTTACTAAGTGACGGCTCCGGGTGCGGTAGTTAGTCTTTAAAACTGAAGCTACACTAAGCTGTTACATGACAGGCAAAATGTTACAGTGTAATTGGACAATCCTGTTATTTTTCACAGCAGTTCCGATTATCATGGGCACTAATTTAGCAATTACAATTACTGCGAAATAACTGTATAAGTTTAAAGAGGATCATTTAGGGAAAAAAACATCGTTCCGTTAAAATGGCGGAACATTTTTTTATCCTTTCAAACTTATTAAACTTTTGTTTTAAACATTTCTTTCTTTTGATTAAGTTTTGGTAACAACATGATAAAACTTTTTTACACAATTATAGCTTAAGTGCCAAATGAAAAAGTAGGTAAACTATCTAAATTATCAAGTCCGTATATAGAACTGTCAAACTGTAGTTGCTATTAGCACTAGTTTAAGAAATTGGAAGTAGGTAGGTACATGTTTACACTGCACTTACCAAGTGAAATTATACTATTATTACACTTCCTTTACACATACCTATAGGTCACGCACACCATAGACACGCTAAACAACGGTCTTGTAGCTATTGTGTTGTTTTAAAATGTAAAAAAAACACAACCCACTGGGTTCTGCATAAAGTATTAAATTTTAACTTTATAAAAAATATTTGTGACATAGTATTAATTTAAACAATTGCTTTACAGATGGTAAGCATTAATGGATGAAAATAAAATGAACAGAATCTTAATATACGAACAATTAAACGTAGTTAAGAAAATGTAAAACACTTGGGGAACTCTAACGAAAAGTGAAAAGGAACGAAGCGCGAGGCGATCGCAAGTTACTTCCGATAACCAACTTCCCGCGTCAAGACGTCTCACACAAATAAACAAAAAACAAAACAATAATCAAAAATAAACACAAATCCAAAAAAATACAACAGTGAAAACCAAAGTGTCAAAAAAAATGAGGTGTAATAACAGCCAGTGAAATGTGCAAAAGTGTAATCGAAAACGGACTTCATGGAGCGGCGGCGGGAAAAATTAAAAAAACAAAAAATTTCAAAACGCGTAGAAGAACTTGCAATAGTGTTTTCAGTACAATGTTTTTGAGAACTTTCCTGTTTTCTTTTGCGTTTTTTAATTGTTTTTATAGTACTTTGTGTAATGAGAATGACGTGTTGACGTTACAAGTTGATGACAAAGATATTGACTTGCCTTCGGATAGACGAAGACCAGCGAACGAACAAGAGAAGGATATTTTAATGTTAGGTGCCCTAGGGAGACGAAAGGGTTCTGGTTACCACAATGGCTATGGGTCATCACAGGAAGATGATTCTATCATGGATTTATTGGGAAAGAGTGAGTATTATTTATCAGTTAATTTTTTCTTCAGTATTGTCTTTGGAATATGACTTATGTAGTGCGGAAATAATTTGATATAAATTTTAATTAAATACATAACATTTTTAATTAAATTATAGTAAATAAGTATGTCACATAATAAATTCAAATTAAACATTTCCGAGTAAATTAAAATATTTTAAAGATTGTTTTAGAATAAATAAATTATTACTATTATCGATGATTCAGTTTCTCCCGAGTGCATTTTAATTTTAATCTGTTAAACTTAATTTGGCCACAACTGCTTGATCCCAATTATTCATAACTGATGTTCTGGTACTTATAGCAATTAATCAAAATTACCTACACAATTCAATACGAGTAACAGTCTTTAATAATTTACCGTCTTGAAAGTCTGACAATTTGTATAACTCAGAAGTAACTGGGTTGTGGAGGTCAGATAGGCAGTTGCTCCATGTAAATTTATGTCGTCGTATCAGTTAATACTGCATAACATAACGCCACCTATTATCCCCGAAGAGTAAGGCAGAGGTGTAATTAATAGTACACACATTTTGCTAGTTATGTATAGGTCTCACGTAATAGCGGGCGAGTCTATTGACATGATGTCAATAGACTCGCCCGCTATAATAGTTAGTTAGTTTTAATATATCGTTATAATATCAGGTCAATGACATGATATTATAACTATTTTCAAAATCATCATCGTCCAGCCTTCCTTCTATTTGGGGTCGGCGCAACACGTTTTCTCGATAGTGTTGTTTATAAAATCAAATCTAATTAATCCGTCAGATAGATTTCCAAAAAATATTGGACACGTATTTTTTCTTTTTTCACGTAAGCAAACAATGAAGACGATACAGTGCTTTGAAACTCGTGTGACGTCATATTCTAAGACATTACGGCTTTTTTTACCGGTTAGTGACCTCACAAACCCCCACTCAAATCTTTGATGCGTTTTATCTTCGTCAATTTTTATTGATTTGTTAAAACAAAAAATACGTATCCAATATTTTTCGATAATCTAACAGACGGACTAATTAGAATCACAGTTTCTGTAGTCAGTAAACATCCCTATTCCTCTCACAATCCATCCATCTTTTCTTTGGCCTTCTTGTTTTATCTATTCTTCAAATTTATATTCGAAAATAACTAAAACGGACGCCCTTTATGGAGTTCTATAAACCATTTCCTGCCTCGCCTAGAGAGGAAAGAAAATCAGTAGTCGTATGTTCGCACGTCTTTATAAATATACAAGAAGTAAAAGCTAACGGAAATAGCTCGTTGAGTTGGTCAACATGCTTGCGAACTTGCCAAGTGATAGCTACAGATGTAACTAAAGAGATAACTTATTTTACTAGCTGTGTCCTCGGACTTTTGTCCGGGTGAAATTATTATAAACGTACATATTTGAATCGGATTTTGCTAAACATATAATTATAAGATTTTTTCCTAAAATAAAAGTACACTTAGTTACATACACCTTAGAACATTAGCTATCTGCCAGTAAATGTCCTGTCTTAATCGGTCCAGTCGTTTAGGAGATTAGCTGAAATAAACAGATGACAATCCATTACATACCGATTTTCCTACGTGCCTTTAAAAGCACGTTAAGCCGTTGATCTTGTTTGTGATTCGTACATCTTTTACAGTCCTTATAGGAATTCAGTGTCCCCAAGCGTCTGATAACCATGCAGTCTTACCAAGGGGTATAGCATAACCTGGTACTAACTGGTTTGCAGAGGTCAGATAGGCAACCGCTTCATTTAAAATGTTTGTGGTGGTAATAGATGTCTCCGGTTAGACTGGAACTCCAATATTATTGGAGAAGGCTAAAATGATGATGGACACGTCACCTAAATCCTCCATAAAAACCAAATCTCGACATAACAATTTATTCTAGTCCGATTTAAAGATCTTTGTCATTTCAATTGTCATATTAGGACAACTTAGAAGAATAACCGTTATCTAAATAGTAATCTTATTCTCAATAATGTACATGATTTTGATGCAAACGACTTACTTTCCGTACTAGCTCCATATAAAATGTGTTCTCAACAAAAGAGTTGAGATTGCCAGTTTTGATAAATACTGGTGACAGTTTCTACAAACATTTAGAGAAATTGTTGTTTGTATGATGTTATTTTGTGACTCTACCTAACCATCCGGGGATTACAGGCTTGATGTTGTGTTATATATTTTTGGAACAATCCCGCCACACTATTCCCAAACTACTGCAATTCCCGAAAGCCAGAATCAACAGTAACGACCACCAGAAATACGCCGAGACAATGAAGCTCGACGAAGTCCCAGAGAACTAATTTAACTGGGTATCCCGCAATGAAATTAATCAGAAAAGAATAGCGTAATAATATATTTAATTTTAAAATCGATGCTAGGCAGGGCCTTGGATTTACATCTAAAAAAATTAATTGACTGTGCCCAAACAATGCAATAGTTTTTAAATTCTGCGTGCGAAAGACGCAATCAGCAATGATAAGAAAATTAGGAAATCAATAGTGATATTGTTATACAGTATGTTAACTAACAGAGGGCGTTCCCGTTAACCCACAATAGTATAGCATCCATACATGCTAAAAAAAATACCAACCTGGAAACCCCTTGGTTACGGAGATATTGGGGGTCAAAGTTCCAAATTTTTCACAGCTGTTTTCGTAAATTCTAGTTTTTCAGGCTATAACGTTACTTAAATTACCTCCATGACCCATTAATTATTTAAAGCATCCACTAGCACAATGTTTTAAGAGTGGTACTTTGAGTTTTACCGTAAAATGTGATTTTTGACACCAAAATAAAAAAGTTGTTTCCCAGCAAAGTTTTTGAGTAGGGGTACCTACTTAGTTTGATGTACAGAATGCTTGGTTGACGGGAACGCCCTCTGTTAGTTAACATACTGTATAGTCATATTGTTACAAACCCGTGCACCTACTGAACGTGGGACCTTTCATTTCCTATTTATTCTCTCTTTAGGAACCCAGCTGTTCTCTCTCCCATGTTTTCAGTTTTTTTTTTGGCGCGTGGAAAATCATCAAATAGGTCCCGCTCTTGGGTAGAGCGAAAAGGAGTGTCAGACTTCTACTGACTAAAAACCACCCATGTTCCTTCTTAACCCTATATGTCGAGGCCGCGATAACTTGTGGACAACCCGCAGTCCCGACGGGCGTCGACCCTTGCGGGCCCCTCCCATGTTGCTGACATCTTTTGAGGTGCGCGTGGAACACGAACGCGCCGTCGACACGGCTGTTCTCTCTGCCATTATTCATGATATTTCTGCCCTTATCCCTTCATTTGAGGTCGGCTCAGCACTAGTCTATTTCTTTGAAATGGCTTGTCGCTAATCACCCCACTTTTCATTTTTGTATTGTTAGCTGTAAACCACCCAAATGTTAAAAATAAAATTACTCTTCACCTCACCAGACACGTCTACTTTCTAGTCATATCGCCGTCCACATTCTTGCTCAAAAGTTTCCTCATCACATCACATGCCCATATCAAGGCAACCAATTACTACACAACTTTTCAGTTAACGGCGCCAGTTTTAATAATAATAATAATAATATTCCACAACTATCACACAACGTTTTAAACTTCATACCTTCCTTGTAAGTGAGTACTTAGATAACATTACTCCGGCAGCAATCCCTGAAGGGTTGCCAGCCAGAGGTGCACTCAAGAACGCACCCAAATTTCGCTAGCTATGTTTAATTACGAGTACTATGTGTTGCCATCAATTGGACACTAATCCAGGCTTCGTGGTAACTACTCAGAAACTTATGAAAAAAACTCAATTAGCCCAACCTAGGTGGAAATTCAAACCATGAGCAGCTCAGAAGTCGCGCTTTATTTGTTTGGCGCGTTCAAAGTTAGAATCTTAATTTCCACCCATGGATATAATAAATATAGGGTGTAAAAGTACCCTTAACGCAAACGAAGGGCATTTGTTCTCCCCACCACTGCGATAATTTTTTGGTTCTAGACCATACCTGGGAACCCCCTAGTTACGGAGATATTTGGAGTCAAAGTTCCAAATTTTGCACAGCTGTTTTTGTAAATACTAGTTTTTCAGGTTCTAACTTTAATTAAATTAGCTCCATGACCCGTTTACTATTAAAAGCACCCACTAGCACAATGTTTTAAGAGTGCTACATTGAGTTTCACCGTAAAATGTGATTTTTGACCACAGAAAAAAAAGTCGTTTCCCAGCAAAAATTTTTGCGTAGGGGTACTTAGTTTGATGTACAGAATGCTTGGTTGACGTATGTGTGAAGGGTTAATTTACACCCTGTATACCCATGGATATTATAATTTCACTCAAAAAACTTTTACTCTACTTACCCACTTAAAATTCCTGACAAAAGATAAACATATAACTACATTACAACTAAAGAAAACTCTTTGATATCAGAACTTTGATCTAAGTCACGCAAGACGAGAGTAAAAGTGCGCGCGCGTGCACAGAGAAAATGGCGGGTCGTTCAACTAGTGTATCGATCTGGCATGTTTAAATCATATTGCGTGATTACTGTTGTATTTATGTAATAGTTTGCGCGGATTGTGTTTGCGATGTTTCGATCGATCGTTAAAATGCATGGGATATTTCAAGGGTAATTTGTATCCCGTCGGGGCTGCGGGTTGATCGTAAGAGATACCACGGCCTCCGCACAAGGGCTTAGAAGGAAAATGGGAGGTTTTAGTTTATTCTGTACATCAAACTAAGTGATGCAAATATTTTGCTGGGAAACGACTTTTTTTTTTGGGGCACATTTTACGGTAAAACTCAATTTACAGTCAGCATCAGAAGTAGCTTAACATTTTGGAACTTTTTTTATTTGATGTACAGGATTCCAGCTATTATTTTTAATGGTTCAGATGATTATTCTCTAAAATATTCCTTATTCTTCAATGACTTGTTATTAACGAAAAATTTCTAACAAATTTTTCATTAAAAACCTGCTTAGTAAGTTTGTGTTGTGTTAATCTACTTCTGATGCTGACTGTACATGCACTCTCAAAACATTGTGCTAGTGGATGCTTTGAATAGTAAACGGGTCATGGAGGTAATTTAAGTAAAGCTATAACCTGAAAAACTAGTATTTACAAAAACAGCTGTGCTAAATTTGGAACTTTGACCCCCAATATCTCCGTAACTAGGGGGTCCCTGGTATTGTCTAGAACCAAAAAAATATCGTAGTGGTGGTGAGAACAAGTGGTCTTCGTTTGCGTTAAGGGTACTTTTACACCCTTCATAGAAAATCCCGACTTACACATGTCGGGCAGTTAGCCCACCAGACACAACACCCGTCAGGTTGGAAGATCCTCCCTTTTCTATGGGGGATAAGGAACTTTACACCCTGTTCCTCATACCCCCCAAAAACTCGTCATGTCTGCAGTCACCTCCTTTCTAGCCATATCATCCTTCACTCAGTGCTGTCATCATCGTTTCATCGGTCTGCCTCTTCATCATCATCAGCCTATAGCAACCCACTGCTGGACATAGGCCTCTCCAATCGCACGCCAGTGAACTTTTATCCAGTTACTACCAGCCAACCTTCGTTTCCGTGTTCGTACGTTCTTTTTCTATAGAGGCATCTCATAAGTCTTTTTTAAACTTTACTACACACCGGTTATTTCTCCTGTATCGTTGGTGTGTTTGTAAACTGTCAAACTCACATACACCAACAGCAAAGCAGCGGTGGCCCAGTGGTGGCGGCCCCGACTTACGAGGTCGAGGAGGTTGGTCGTGGGTCTAAACCCAGTCAGGCACATTACTTTGTGTTATTTATTTCATCACTGCTGCTCTCAAAACGTTGAAGGAAAACAGCGTGAGGAAACCGGCATGTCTTAGAACCAAAAAAATCGGGTCATGTGACATCTTCCAATTCACACTGGGCCCGCGTGGTAGATTATAGTCCCTTCCCTCTCAAAAATAGAGGAGGTTTGTGTCCCAGCAGTGGTAACATTAATAGCCTGTTGATGACACCAACAAGAAGACCCGGAACAACTACCAGTATTTGTTCCGTGCGAGAATCGAATTCGCGTACGCAGCTGCTCATCCACTGCGCTAACTGTGACTTGTCTTAAGCCGTATCATCAGTTCACCACACAGCTCATTCATCGTTTACATTTGTACTCAAAACTTTTCTTCATTCCTACGCATCACAGACCCAAACTTTGGGAACCGATTATCACAACTTTTTAATCACCGGTGCCAGTCTCAAACTTTTTAATATCATCATCACACTTAGCGGCCACTTGGCCACACTTCCCGGTTCTGTGCGCGTGCAGACGATTGTACCTATCTTCTCATTCTTGAAGATGTTGAATAGCCTTAAATTAATAGCCGTTATGCCGTCATCTTAGATGTGTAACAAAATGGACGGTCGTTCAACCACTGTACACTGTCCCTGTCACACTATACTGATCTAGAAACGTTTATATCATGTTGCGTGCGATTGTATTTGTATGATAATAAATTGCGTGGATGGTTTGGTTTCGATCGATGTGAATTTATGAGATTTTTAACTTAGTAAGCGCTGCCGCGCTGTCTAATGTGGTAAAATTAATTGTCCAGTCCGTCCATCAATAAGGTCATAGTTTGATAGTAGTTTTACTACTCGATCGTGGGATTAAACGTCTTTATAAAATAAATAAAAAAAATAAAATTAAATTCATTTATTTCAGGTCGTTGACCCATATTAGACAAAAAACAACAACAACAATCCACATGGCCAATTTTACAAGCTTCACTATTTGTGAAACAAATAATAACTGACTGATTAAAAAAATAAAGTTAATTAAATTACATTAAAATATTTTTTCATAAAAATATGAGAAACCAATAAATGTCTGATAAAATCAAATAATGTCAAAAGTACAAAGCAAAATAAAATAATTGAACAAAATAAAATAATAAAATAACAATGAATCAAATAAATTAAGACCATATTTTATAACACGGGAATAATACATTACAATACCATAGAATGTGCTTACATTCAAGCAAAATGGCGGGAGATAGCAAGTGGGTATTTTCACAACCGCTAGTTACTGTATTTTGTTTTTTAGCTTTATACTGACCTTTTTTTTTTGGGGTTGGGAAATCATCAAATAACCCACGCTCTTGGGCAGAGCGAAAGGGAGTGTCAGACTTCTACTGACTAAAAACCACCCATTCTTAGCCCTTTATGTCGAGGCCGCGGTATCTCTTACAACAACCCGCAGCCCCTACGGGACTTTATACTGACCTTCCAAATCGATTAAATCGTCTTTTGTGAAAATATTTTAAGAAGTTTTAATGAGGCGATAAGATTGATTGTGACGATGAATGTCTACAATTTTTTATTTATTTATTTATTTATGTACACACAAAATACAATTTTTTTTTTAATTCGAGAGTTGTTCTTTTTCTTTTCTTGTGGACACTATTTAGTGTTCCCAGTGTTGGGGTTGTTTGGACACAGGACTGTCTTCCTAATAGCTACAGCTCCATAATTCACCTGCGGGCGTGTCTCTTTTTTTCGATGTTCTAGTTTATGTTGCTTTGCTCACTTTTTTATGCTTTAATTTTTCTAATTCCAGTGATCCCCCAAACATGCCGCTACCGAGGCGCCCGCTACCCTTGCGGGTTGAGCATATCCTGCGTCTTAGGGGGAGGGAAGCCCCTAGACCTATGTTCAGGAGGCATGATATGGGCCTGCTGTGTCGACAGGGAAACCACTGAGAGACCAACTGAGGTTGCTCCTGTGGTGCATAATGCTAGTAAGTATGTTTTTTGAGCTTTTGGCAATGAATGCGATAGTTTGGTTTTTTTTTTCTAATTTCCTATTTATAAGCACCATGATAGCCTAGGAAATTCTGATTTTCTCAAGTGTTTGCATGTCCCCAATTCAATTCAAACTCCCAATTCGATTAAATGACTATTTCATGAAAAAGTCATTGAATTGAGAGTTGTATTAATGATTTAAAGGACAATAATTACATTAATTGAAATGTCCAAAGTATCGGAAAATGGAAAAAATGTGATTAAGTAGGTTTTAATAGTGTAATTATAATCAATACTTACTTGAAAGTTTGCATGTCGTGTTTGATAATGGTTTTTAACAGAAACACTGATTTCCAGGTACCTTTTGTAACAAATGCGTTTCAGTAGAATTTGGTTCCCTTCAGTTTTGAAATATCTGTCTTTTGTACATTTTGTCTTTTCACTAAATATGTTATGTGTATAACTTTGTATTTTCAATTTGTCCTAACTCTGTGAGTGTAACAATTTAAATAAAATTACAATATTGTTTTTATAACGGAACATCACGAAACGTAATCCCTTAATTAAGGGTTAGAACATATGTACCATAAAAAACTGTGTGGTAACAAATCCGGACTCCATGGCTATTAAGAAATCCCTGATGGAAAAATGACACTCTAATCGACCTGTGAGTCGAACCTATGTTCTCAAGGTCAGCAATCGCGATTTCAATCACTAGAAAAACCTAAACGTCGCTATTCTATGACTGGCCTGTTGGTCTAGTAGTTAGTGACCCTAACTGCTATGCCGGAGGTCGTGGGTTCGATTCCCACCCAGGATAAATGTTTGTGTGATGAGCACGATCATTTGTTCTGTGTCTGGGTGTAATTTATCTATAATATGTATGTATTTAGAAATATATAAGTATGTTTATCAGTTGTCTAGTACCCATAACACAAGCTCTGCTTAGCTTGGGACTAGATGGCGTTGTGTGATAGTTGTGGAATATTATAAAAATATTATAAAAAAAAAATATTCTTCTTCTTAGCGTGGCAATGGTAATCTAAGTTTTGTCGGCCTAGAACTGAGCCACTAGTTTGATGCTTTCGATAGCGTGCATCAGTTTCTGTAATGAACAAACAGGACATACGATACGAGATATTAAGTGTCCCATCATTTGCCTATTAATATCGTTAGTAGTGAAGAAAGTGTACTATAGAAACAGCAAAGCAGTCTACGAAAAAGACAAACTTGAACCTGAGATTCATTTAAACCGCCGGACATTACATAATAATATAATAATAATAATAATAATAAGTTTATTAATGCTTTAGTTTTTACATAATTAAGTTGTGTTTGGAGCCTCCTTTTAAGCAAATAATGCCTGTGTTAGGAGACTCCGCTCTTCCATAACATATCAATAATTACACGTAATAATGCTATAATTGAATTACAATTTAAATACTTAAAACTAAAAAAGAAAAAAAAAAAGTATAATAATAATAAGGGCGGTGTTGAGAGTATATCTCGAGTATGGATAGTAGTGGGAGTGGGTGTGTGTGTGTGTGTGTGTGTGTGAGTGTGTGTGTGTATGAGTGTGTGAGGGTGGATGTAGTTGTATAGGTGAGGGTGTGTGTGCACGTGAGTGTTATAGTGTATATGGAGTGTTGGTGTTATTGCTAGTGTATATGCTCCAGAAGTGCCTCCGTGTCATCATAGGTAAGTGTCTTCATATACTTGGTTAAGATTTTTTTACATTCAAAACTTGTTTTATTGTATAGCTCAATTTTTTTGTTTAATTTGTTATAAAGTTTCGCTGACCTTTTACTAAATTGCCTGGTGGCAAATATAGTTTTAGTATGTGGGATTTGTGCAACGATATCAGCCCTTCTTTTCTGCTTAAACACTGGGTCATAAGGTAGGGTTTTATGTTTTTTTATGACTATTTGGACAATGTACAGCTTTCTTACGGAAAGAAGATCACTCATTTTGTACAAGATCTCGGTGGGGTATCTTTTCCTTTTAAAGAGCATGATCTTGATAAGTGCTCGTTGGGCTCGCTCTACATATATAAAGTTTGTTTTCACTGCTCCTCCCCAGATAGGGATGCAGTATAGCAAGACTGACTGAACCAACGCACTGTAAATCTCGTTTAGGACATTTCTTGGAGGGTCTCGATTTCTGGTAAAATTTTTGGGTACAATATGTCGCAGTGTTTTAAAAATCCAACTCAATCTCCTAACTCTGTTGGCAACTTGTTCAAGATGCTGAAACCACGATAGTCGCTGGTCAATAATTACGCCAAGATACTTGGTGTGTGTTTCTTTTTTAATGCTTTGACAACTACAGTTTCTGTTACTTGCATCTCCACAAGTGTGTATTTTTAAATTAAGATCCTTACTAGGTTGGCTATTTTTACTAATACTAAAACAAATGTAGTTTGTTTTAGATGTATTTAACGACAGTAGGTTATTATTTAGCCAGTTGGCTACCTGCGCCATTCCCATCTCAGACTTGAATTTAACATCCTGCCAAGAGGTCCCAGAGAAAACGATAGCGGTGTCATCAGCGTAGGAGAAAATTTTAGCATCATTAATGTGCATGTTGCAAAGATCATTTAAATACACGAGAAATAATGTCGGACCGAGTACGCTGCCCTGGGGAACACCACATGTGACCTCAGCATCTCATATCATCATATCAAAATGCAACAGTTCCCATCTTAAGTTTCTCCGTCGAAACCTCAAGGTTATTCACGTGACGTGGACACGTGTTGAATTTGTTACCAAGTTACGAAATATCACGAGTTCACGACTACTCTCTAATGTGGTGCTAGGCATGAGCGAAAGCGGAGCTTGTGATGCGTAAATTGAAAAACCGCTTGTTTCAAGATTTTTAAATTTACGCATCACAAGTTTTTTTTCTGTTGTAAATAAACTGTACTATCTGATTATAAAAAAAAAACGAATACAATAAACGGTATCACAGGATTTATAATAGTTTCTAAAAGTCTTGAACTTTCAAAAATCACTGAAATTAAGACGGTTGAAAACAGTTAGCCGTTGATGTCAAGTATAAATCTTTATATATTTATATTATATTTCTTCTGTACGTGTGTTTGTCACTGTACTCCTAAACGGCTGGACCGATTTTAATGAAAATTTTTGTGTGTGTTCAAGTGGATTCGGGAATGGTTTAGATTTAAAATTGGACATGGTAGGTGGCGCTTCTGTCTGGGCTTGATGACGTCTGCCAGGTCCGCTAGTAATATACAAATTACACAAGATTTAAAACACAGAAAGTAAGAAAACAATGTGTTAACACAGTATTACAAAAAAAGAAAAGAAATGAAATTAACAATGAAAATGAAATCCACAGCACTGGTTTTTTGATGGGGCCCAAAGTGATGCCACGGTACACGGATGCAAATATATATTGTCATTTAGAACGACGAATTATGAATTTATTACACACATGCAGATTAAGTTAACCTCGCTAAGTCATTTCAAATTGGTCTATCATGTAAACCAGGAATAGTCATAACAAAACAGTAAAACTGTTGACCGGCAAATGTCACAATTGTAAAATGACAAAACCGGTTTAAGTGTGACATTGTGTTCGGTTACGAAACTTTACGTCATACCTACAAAGTACACTCTCTCCTGTATGGCGTAAGTTAAAGACGGCTGTACATTTAACTGCACAAATGTATGACCATTGAGTCATTTAAGGCTGGTGTCCGCAACTCCATACTATTCACATATATATTTTTTACATAAAAATTTCACACGAGGCCGCGATAACCTGTGGACAACCCGCGGCCCCGACGGGCGTCGGCCCTTTCGGGCCCCTCCCATGTTGCTGACATCTCTTTGAGGCGCGCGTGGAGCACGAACGTGTCACACGAGGCCTTAGTATAAGATCCATATAAGAAGCGATATTTCGAATTGACAGTTTTTTTTAAATAGTAGCTATCTTTGACGGCGTCTTAATATTCTTAGTATCAAAAAGCATCTGTATCCAAAGAATTTAACTATAGAACTATGTAATCGGACAAAGCAAAACTAATTAGTTCGTCAGATAGATTTTCAAAAAATATTAAATTTAAATTTCTTCTTTCTTCACATAAACAAAAAATTAAGACAAAACAGTGCTTCGAAAACTAGTGAACTCCTCGAAAACGTCACATGTAAGTACATTTCTTACCTACAAATGACGTCACTTTTTATTAATTTGATAAAACAAAAAACACGTATCCAATATTGTTTGATAATCTAACTGACGGGCTAATTAGAATCATATTTTTTGACCCAGTCCGATCCCCTATTGACATAGCCAAACAACATTTTATGCATTGAAATAACGATTTGCGAATTGGTATAGGTAAATAATTGCAATTTTACGGAAATACGACAAAGTTTGAAACCCAAAGTCTGAAAATCAGTCTTATCTTTCGATTAATTCATTACCAAGTTAGTTAGATAAAACGAACAAATCCGAAGAGTCTTTAAATTCACGGTTATTTAACATCAACGGCTGACCAAATCATCAAGTAGCATCACCTTTCGAGGTCACATGAAGACATTTTTCCATACAGATTGCAATAGTTGCTCAGTACTCAGTAGTGACAATACGTGTGACATTGTCTGGGGTTACGAAATAAAGCGTCACATACGATGCACTCTCTCTAGTGTGGTACAAGCTAGGAGTGGGAGCGATTTGAATTCATACTATTTCAAGATGTTCATAATGGACAATTTGTGATTGAAATCAATTTCATTGATTTTTTTTTTAAACCCTGCCCATACTTAGAATTTCGTCTGCATCGGGTCTGCGTCGGGTGCATTAACAAACATCACATGCACAAACCAAATACTCAGACCAGACCCGACTGTCTGTAGGCCGTACAATTAATATTTGTTCGGGGCTAATGATCAAGATAGTTACAGGCTAAACTGAATGATTTAAAAATCTATTGAGAATATCCAATCAATTTAGAATATCCAATATTTATTTCAGTATTCAGTCCATAAAGTCAGATAAAAAAATGTCACGATGTCAATTTTACTAAACTACGTTCCGAAAACCAAATATACCAATATTATTAAGTTTTCACGATTTGATACAAAACTTTCATCAAATTGTTCAGACAGCCTAGAAAAGTGGCAATCCACCATAAAGGGTTCCGTATTTCTTCAACAACATTCCGCAGGATCAACTTACGTCTTTTCTAATTAAATAATGACTTCTTTTAAATCTCCAAAATCGCGCCGTTCCCACTTTAGACCACTACCTAACAAATTTACGCGCTGATTGCTCGACAGCACAAGATAATTCCACGTATTTATTTCCGCAGCCTTACCTTCCATGCACACATCTTTCATACACATTTGTATGGCGTAATGAAAACTTCACACTTTCACGATTTCAGCTGATTGATAATAATTTATTCAAAGCGCATTGAATGCGAGTTTATTGTTTTACAATGAATGTTGTAATCAAGATGGTAACAGTACAGGATGGTCTCATTAGGCTTTAATTTATTATTTCTTTAACGTGTAGTTGACCATTGGTCAGTCTCTTTTCTTTTTTTTTAGTACAGTTTATGTAGTTTCTCAAGCTCCGATACTAAAAGTATACAGTTAAGGTATTTAATCCATTATTTAATAAGGTATTTTTGTCTATCGGCTTCTATTTTTGACTACAAGGCACTGCTATTTTTGAAAGGTAGGTAGTTGTTGCTGTAAACTTAAGCTAACAGGACTTCGATAAGTTGAGAAAAGAGAAACGTACAGTCGGACATGCTAATAAGTATTCAGGTAGAGTTTTTTATAATTCTGGTACACTGACAATATTGATTGCAATTTTGTTTTATAGAGCGTATCGCATTAAGAGACTGATGTCAAACGCTGTATCGTTTGGCATCAGTCTCTAAATGTATCTGTATAATCTTAAAAGTAAATGCAAGTTAGCTGGCCGTATACTTATTTACTTGTTCGACTGTACATAACGTACTTTTAAAAGATGTCTCAGGATCCCAGCTTATCACCATTTGCCTGCCCTTGGCCATTGTCACTATAGGGTTCGGAAGAACACTTTTTTTTCATTAATTCTTCTCTATTAATCATCACCCTATCATTTACTCCATATCATTCCTCACAAAATCTATCCAATTTTTCTTTCATCCTCCTAACCCTCTCCATTAACCACTCTTTTAGTCACGTGCGATCCATCCTTCGTCTACATGGAATCACACTAATATCTGTGCTAATATTATTAAGGCGAAAGTTTGTGAGTGTGTGAGTGTGTATGTTTGTTACATCTTCACGCAAAAACTACTACACGGATTTGGATAAAATTTGGTACACAGATAGTTTATAACCTGGATTAACAAATATAATAATAATAATAATAAATTTATTTATTTCTCATCATCATCACAAATAGCACAGAGTCAAAAGTATTACTAGATAGAGACTGGTGTCTGTAGAAGGTAAAACCTGTAATACAGATCACCAGGCTAACCCTCCGTCGGACAATTGATGCTATGATAAGCATTAAGAAATTAATTGCATTTAATTAACATTATTATGAGCAAATTCAAATAATTAAATAAAATTTACAAACAAAATTAAAATTAATAATTGAGAAAAATAATTAGTACCTACACTATAAAGTAATTAAATCAAATTCTCCGATAAAATTAATAATTAGGAAAAACAATCAGCACAGTATAAAATAAGTAAATCAATTAGAAAAACAATCAGTACAAAATAAAATAATTATATCAATTAGAAAAACAATTAGTACACTATAAAAATGGTAAAATAAAATAAAGTATAAGTTAACATTTGACATGACAGAAGTGTGTTGTTTTTGACTCGGTGGACCGTGTGTGTGTTAGGGTGAGTGAGAGTGAGAGTGAAATTATTCTTCATATGGTGTGAAGAAGTGTGAATAATAACTTGTGTAATAGTTATTATCTCGATTTATATTCCCGTGGGATGTAGCGGGTGAAGCAGTTCTAGTATAGAATAAAGATTTTCTTTGATAAATGGACTATCCAACAAAAAAAAACAATATCAACCAGAAGTTCCTAAGATAAAGCGACACAAACAAACAAACTCGTTATACTCTAAAATTTATAAATCTTTATATTTAATAACTAATGATAGTGTACATGTTAGTGACCATGTCCGTTTAAAAGAATTCCATAGCCGAAACCCTAAATACCAACCGTCTAATTTCTACCAAATGCCGGAACCCCGAAGCTCCAAACCTTACATCATCCCATAATAACCGATCCCCCTCACCATTGTGTTACCGCTCCAATGGGCACCACTTTCACTACAATTTTCACTTGGGGCTCGATTTCTAGCGCTTTAAGCTGTAGGCTGTAACTGCTTGTTAAGCGTGACGGATTGACGGGAGCTATTAGCTGACACGTGGTTTTAGACTCTCGAGGTGTATGTGTCTTACTGCCGTACTCAGAGTGCCTAAATGATTACTTGGGCCATCACTTAGTAAAGGTTTTGACAGTTTTGTCATACAAAAGTATGTCAAATCTTTACTAAGTGACGGCTTAAGTTATCATTAAATATCTCTGAGTACCGCAATTAGAGAGGGTTTTATTTATTTATTTCAGGGAATCAAACAATAGGGGATCGGACTGAGTCAAAAAACAATGATTCTAATTACTCCTTCAGTTAGATTATCGAAAAATATTGGATACGTGTTTTTTGTTTTATCAAATTAATCAAAATTGACGAAGATAAGATGTGGTTGTGACGTCATTTGTAGGTAAAAATGTACTATAATATGACGTTTTCGAAGAGTTCACGAGTTTTCGAAGCACTGTATTGACTTCAATTTTTGTTTATGTGAAAAAAAAAAAATAAGGTCTCCAATATTTTTTGGAAATCTATCTGACGGACTAATTAGTTTTTTTTTTGTCCGATCCCCTATTGCACATTAAATGTTACAGCTAATATTACAACATAGGAAAAGGCTACTGTACAATCCACGATGTTTAAATTACTATTTATGTCATTAGGTGCTAGGCAACTGGGCGTATCCCAGTTTTATACGTCGCTTTGTGTTTATTGACCTTGTTCTGTTCTGTCTCCTGCTGATATGGAGGGAAGTGCAAATTATTTTATCCTACTCCTCCGCTATTAATTTCGTTGCGGGATACAATACAGTTAAATTGTTTTTTTAGCTTCGGCGAGTTTCAATATCTCAACGAACTTATCTTAAATCTTGTCACGCAATGCTTTCGTCCGTACGCCGATATTTGTAGATTTTACTTCGAAAGCTCGAATTTTGTAGATTAGAGTTTGTATTAATTAAGTGAGGGACATCGTGACGCCAACATTTACTATAGATTTGACACATAATTAAAACATAAAATACTCCGACGTTTCAATGTCAATGGGGTTAGAATAATGTGTAGTGTTTACGGGAATAAAATGGAGTTTACAGCAAAACGGTTTAATAAAAGCTTTTGAAGCTTGAAAACTAAGTTTTGTCCTAATATACCTACACCTCACAGCCTGAAGAAACCCAACACATGATACTTACAATACTTTCTTAACATTTCATTATTTAATCCAAGTACGATAAAAAATAAGAAAATAGTCGTGGCCAGTTAAGCGAGAGCATTATCATGCGAGTAAAGTATCTTAGCGTTATATTATATGCAACAATACTACCAACAATGTTACATACATCCTCAAGAAGATGTGAGACTTCTTCCCATACCTATCCTCCAAAGACACAAACCATCTTTCTGCCTCTTTCGTGTTTTTTTCTTCTATTCACGCTATTATTTACTCCATTTTCCTATATGTCATTCTTCACATAATCCATCCGCCTTTTCTTTGGTCCTCTCCCCCTGCATCCATCAATACTTATATTCATCACTCTTTAAGTCTCATGTGTTCCATCCCTCTTCATCTAATGATCATACCATGGACTCTCTAAATCCAAAGACTCAAATAATTCACCACCAAACCACTAAACAAAAAACACTTCCACCAGGTGATCTAATAGAACTGATCGGATCATTCCCCCACGAAAACTATGATTACCAGACAAACACCAACCAATTCGAGGACCCCATCATAATATACACTGATGCAAAGCCGAATTACCACCAAAAACCGGACACAAACCACCCCGAACTGGATGAAACCGGTAACAACCGGCCGACTTGGAACCAAAATCACTTTTACCATGTTAAACCGTCGTACCATGAGGGGACTACGCAAAAACCGGATGATTATTATAAACCGGATTATCATGAAGGGAATAACGTACAAGGTGATGATGATTATGTGCCAGTACACACGAACCATAAGCCGACGAGACCTAGTTTTCCCGGTGAGATTTTGTGAACTAGGCTTTACTTTTGGTATTTTTATGTTTTTCTAAATTTTGTTTTGGCGATGGAACTCAAGACTTATTCTATGTCTGTTACTTTGTTTGCTATTTTAATAATTGTCAGAAAATCTGTTTCTCTTTTTTCCCGACTTATTTTAGCCCGACAAAGAAAACTACCCCGGAAAAAATATCCCCGCTATCAACCATTTGTAATTTGAATGGAATGTTCCAAAAATTCAAGAGAATTATGTTTATCAGTATCTTTTAATTGGCAAACTACACTTGGGGTCCTTAAAAATAAGACAAACTTAAGTTCCATCGCCGATTCTATTCTTTAGTCTGCTTTTCCATGCACTGCGTTTCCATAATCATCACGCACCGATTCATCAATTTTGTTGATGGCATTTGTCTTCAGCAAGATGACTTTGATATGCAATTGCATGTTTGGCAAAATGATTGATGCATAGCACTGTATAGCACTCGCTTTTGAAGATTTTATTAAGCTGCATTTTCACCAGAGATTTATGAGGTTGCGCTGTGAGGGATTTTTATACAGGGCATAGGATTTTAATACCGAAGTTTTCTTCAGTTGTAAACGTCCATTTGTGTCTTTTAGCATTGTTCTGTTTTGTCTCGAGCTGATATGGAGGTAAGTGGAAATTATATTTTTCTCTCAGATGTTATTTTCTGATTAATTTTGTGGGTTGCAAGACATTTAAATAATTTATCTAGTTTCATCGAGCTTTATTGTCTTGGTGCTTTATTTGTGGTCGCCATTGTTGATTCTGGCTTTCAGGAGATACAGTAGTTTGGGTATGTGATAGATTCGTGATAGACTCTGGTGGAAACGCAGCATTATGTTATGTTAATAATGTTTTGTGTTTAATAAATGTTTTATGTTGTATATTATATACATATGTAGGTATACTGGTATTTTATGTATAACATTTTATTTAAAGCTTTATAGGTTCGCCTTTTCTTCTGTGGTAGGTGCTAACTCAAGTTTATCCAAATACGAAGCCATTTTTTTAAGACACTATAAAATTATTTGATAAATATTATTTAAATATCTTGAAGTGATAGGCTACACAGTCACATATAGATACATAATGAATAAGTAAAAGTCCTCAACAAATCTACTAAAAGATGGTGGGAAAAGCTGAACAAAACCAACACCTGGTCCAAATTGGCCCTGGACCAAAAGAGCTGGAAATAATGTTCAGATGTTGGACGATGTAGGCTACTAGAAACATTACGTACTATATAATTATCATAATAGGGTATTTCATCAAAAAAATCTAATTAGTCCGTCAGATAGATTTTCAAAAAATAATGGACACGTATTTTTTCTTTTTTCACGTAAACAAAACATGAAGACGATACAGTGTTTCGAAAAGTTGTGATAAGTCGTGTGACGTCATAAGGTTAGTACTTTTTTACCCATAAAGTGACGTCAAAAGCCCCCACTCATGACATTTAATACGTTTTAATTTCGTCAATTTTTATTAATTTGATAAAACAAAAAACACGTATCCAATATTTTTCGATAATCTAACAGAAGGACTAATTATATTCTTGGTGGAATACCCTATTTCAGCTGAATGAAGTTCACAGCTGGACATAGGGCTCCCCCACAATAAAAATATCGAATAAAACCTCTGTGCTCATGTGGGAATTGACAATTAGCAGTTAATATTAATAGCCATATTAACTAAATTAATTGCTTTTCTTCATTAAAATAAACATAACAAGACATTAAGTTTGATTTTATTGATCCTTTCAAGAAGTTTAAATGGGAAATGAAAGCTTGTGATTTCGTAATATTTGTCATTACAAGCTTACGTAAAAAGGAAAAGGTTAACAAGGACTTAACTTTTTAATTTAAATCCGGCTTGTCTTCGATTGTGTAATTTAACTACTTCTTCAATATTCGCTGGTGTGTATCTTTTATGTATATCTTATCTTCGATATTTTTTATCTATCATACGTATGTATTTATGTATTATATCACTTTGTATATTAAGTACCTTTTGATTGTATTTTAAGACTGTATCTTAGTATCTTAGTCATATGTATCATTTTATTTTTTAGGTCTTACGTCCCTAAAATTATTGAATATTCATTTTGATAACACTTTTTTTGTGCTATCACTGTGTTACAAGAATCTTTCAGAGTATGACTATCCCGCACTAACATCACCATCTTAATTTTCTAAATAAAAAAATATTTTGATAAATATCAGTTACACTGAAAACGGGATATTTTCTATCTACTAACTGTTTATTTCGAGTTTTCGATATTTTGACGGATAAACAAAACTCGAAACAAACTGTAAACATGGTAAACATTCCATTTTCAGTGTTAATGATAATGTTAGAGACCATGTCAGTTTAAATACTTAAAGTTTCATAAATGTTTACAAACAGTGCCTCTTTGCCGATGTTACACGGCCGCCGCCGCCGAAAGATCCTAGATATGTATTTCACGAATATCGAAACAATACGGTAGTTAACAAAAAAATCTAATTAGTCCGTCATTAAGATTTCCAAAAAATATTGGACACATACAGGGTTTTGAAAACTCGTGTGACGTCATTTTCTAAGACATAGTATGACATTCTTTACCGGTGTTGACGTCACAACCCCCCACTCAAATCTTTGACGCGTTTTATCTTCGAAAATTTTTATTGATTTGATAAAGCAAAAAATACGTATCCAATATTTTTCGATAATCTGACAGACGGACTGATTAGAATCATATTTTTCTAATTTAGTAAACATCCCTATCATGATATGCAACAGTCATTTATCTTTCACAACTGTCTTCCTCTCTTTCAACCAACAACCCATCTCTTTCACCCCAAACTAATTCATCATCATCATCATCGACAGGTTGTGGCGAGCACTTCACGCGCTCCAATCGTATAGTGGGAGGACATTCCACTGGGTTCGGATCTCATCCTTGGCAGGCTGCGCTCATCAAGTCAGGGTTCTTGAGTAAGAAGCTCGCGTGTGGTGGAGCGTTGATATCTGACCGATGGGTGATTACTGCTGCTCATTGTGTTGCTACGTGAGTATTGTCTTTTTTTTTGCATTTAACTTTAAATGGATGAAAGGAACTGATAACGACGTTCGTGTTAGCTGAGTCAAGAAGTAGTCAGATCTTATTCAAAATGGAATATCTGGTATTGTCCACAAGACTTAACTGTGTATTTTTAGTTGAAATTTAGTATTTTAAGAAACTAATTTGATATTCTTGAAGTTCAATAGCTAGTTTTATATTATAATTTAATTTTAAAGGCTTACTGCCGCACTCAGAGAGTTTTAATGATTACTTAGGCAATCACTTAGTAATGGTTTTGACAGTTCCGTCATACAAAAGGATGTCAAATCTTTACTAAGTGATGGCATAAGTAATCATTAAATATCTCTGAGTGCGGCAGTTAAGACTGCTGATTACATCACTCGAAAAGATTTCTGTGCTCATTCAACGGTGAGACGTGAGTGAGATTAGGACTCGTTTAGTCAGACAGGCGAAATAGAATTATATAAAACTATTTGTTTTTACTTGTTACCGTTTTCACTTAATAGTCACCTTTTATTTTATTTTTTAACTCGTTTAAAACGTTCAAAATTTATACTTAATTTCACGCGACCACGAAACAGTTCTTTCCAAAAAAACTCCAAAGATCATTAACGCTAATTTCTCAGAATTTTTGCTCCTAACTGAAATTTCACCTAGATTTCAGTCTAGTCATGTTTTGCTCATAATTACTGACTTTCACGTTTTAGTGGGTCGTACACTCAGTGTTAAGTAAAAATTAGATGGTTCAGACCACAGAAAGGCCACAGAATAATTTTAAACACCAGCCGCGGTGAGTAAAATTATTCAATTCAATATCGGGGAGTTAAACTTAATGCATTCTACAAGGGCCACATTATTCTCAAGTGCCCTGGGCCTTCAATAGTATAGCTGTCAAAAAAATCTAATTACTCTTTCAGATAGATTTCCAAAAAAAATTGGACATTTATTTTCATTTTCACGTAAACAAAAAAGTAAGACAATACAGTGCTTCAAAAAGTCGTGTGACGTCAGCTTGGTACATTTTTTAGCAGAAAGTTTTATTAATTTGATGAAACGTTCTCGTATCCATTAATATTTTTCGAAAATCTCAGAGACGGACTTAACAGAATCATAGTTTTTTAGTCAGGAACTTCCCTATTGGATAAAGACAAGCCTGTGTGATACTTGCGTTATTGTAGTTTAGCAAAATTCAATCCGGGGAGCTTGTAACTAAATAATGATGGCCCCAGAGGACAATCTTTTAAGATAAGTAACACTTTCTGAGGTCGGTCTATAGATGGGTGACAAAATATTACATTCAAGACCACCTTGTCTCGGAAAGCAAGTCAGTCATGGGTATTCAAGAGTCCTCACAGACAGAGTCAGAAGCCAGAAAACATTGACAACCGATCTTGCAAAACTTTTTTTTTAACCCAGGAACAGGCAGGTTAGGTCAGATTCGCATCATGTAAAAGATTGGCACACAGTTCAAAATTGTTGGGATTCAATTTTTGTTAAGGCGCTAGCACCGCAACTAGCGTCACACACAACTTATTTCTTTAACTCTGAATTAACATCAAATTTGAAAAATCCAAAACACTATCATGCTAGTAAATAACCTGTAGCATTTTTAAAATCACTTTTCATGGTTCTACACTTGATAAATTAAGAGAATTGCTGATTTAAGATAAAAGTGGCCACTTTTGGCGGTAATACATATATAGATTGGTAATTGATGTGATTTTAGATTAAAAGGACTGACTGACTTGACTGGCCTGTTGGTCTAGTGGTTAGTGACCCTAACTGCTATGCCGGAGGTCGTGGGTTCGATTCCCACCCAGGACAAATGTTTGTGTGATAAGCACGATCATTTGTTCTGTGTCTGGGTGTAATTTATCTATAATATGTATGTATTTAGAAATATATAAGTATGTTTATCAGTTGTCTAGTACCCATAACACAAGCTCTGCTTAGCTTGGGACTAGATGGCGTTGTGTGATAGTTGTGGAATATTATTATTAAAAGGAATAAGATGTGGGTGGCACTAGTTTAAATGCTGTTAGCACCTTAAAATATCCCAATTCTTAGTCATGTAAATAAATACGAAAGCAAGTTTGTTTGTTACCTGTTCACATCTAAACCACTGAACCGATCATCTTGAAATTCTGCATAATAATATACGTTGCCAAGTGTACAGAAACGGACATCACATTTCATTCCGAAAAAAGTACTGTTTCCGAGGAAAACAGTACAGCTCAGTTAGTGCAAAAAGACTATGTCAGACATGTTGCATAATTTAATTGGTGGATTCAATTAAATTGAAAGGCAAAAGTAAACCGTGTATTCTGGACTTCTTTTAATTGTGATGGTAACTGCTTGTTATACAATACCTTATGTAATCGACATTCTAATTTAAATGAATATTACTATGTTCATTTTTACATCCGTTGCCATTTTGTAACTATAGAATTGATCCTCCACAAACCGGATCTGATATTTCGCACGTCCTCAAAAACTGTTGTAACACAGAAAATATAGCAGCTTTGAGATGGACGCATTGCTAAGTTTTTTGTGTGCTTATCGATGCGTTCCGTAAAAAAAAACTGTCTCTTGTGCCATTTGGTGACTTATTTTCGCAGTACACTTATCGCGTTTTTCTTTTTTAATCATAGAGCAAGGGTAATTTAAATTACTTGGGGTCTTGTTCTTTGCGTGTCGATGAAAAAACCAAATTATGTCGGTCCAAAATTTGGCGACGGGTTTGGCTCAGTGGCCTCCATCAGCTCCTGTGATGTCCAATTAAAAGGACAGACAGGACACGATATCAAGTGCTCCATAGTTTGTGGGGCAATACCACATTTACACTCCAGGGCAGAGTCATCTACGAATCTTCATCTGAACAGGTTTTCCTTGCTTCACTTAGGGTTTTGTAAAAAATATAGTTTAAAAAATATAGTTAGGTAGTTACCTTCCACATCACACTCACACTACACGCACTAACAAACACATATCCATTTGATTTAGTTATTTTTTCTTACAATAGGTGATATTTCAATCTCGGCCAGGACTCCATAGCACAGGGTATCCTAGTTTGGGTTCCTGACTCCACCAAACCTCTGTACCTCCAATAATATTGTTACACCTCTGTATTGTATTTTGTACTTTGTGTGAGAAATAAATGTTAGTATAGTACAAAAAGTAATTCAGTGCCATTTATGACGCAAATGAAAAACTAAATTCTAAATCGCACTCGGAAGATCCTGAAAACCTAGTCAAAGATCCTCCATTTTCTAAGGGGAATGAAAAACTTTACACCCTGTTCTTTATATTCCTATATGTATTTCTTAAAGCTTTTACTGACGTCTTCAAGTTAGACTTAATTTTTGCCAAGCCATCAATCAAAATTAGTCATTAATCACGTTCAAATCCGTGATGATTCAGCAGTCCATCAAGAATATTTCAAAACTGTCTTAAAGCTAGAACGGATGTAGAACATAGCCATTAGAACGTCTGTTATGTAACATAGATATAGTCATCTATCAACCTTCATTTTCTAGCAAGTGATTTGCACATCGCTTCTTGACTAACTAGACTTGTTTCTAATAAATATAATTTATGATTTGTGCTGGTGAAATATTTTTTATATCGTTGGCACCGTCTTGCATAAAAAGTTGACTATTCTCTATGGTGACAAACCATAGAGAATAGTCAACTTTAGTTAACAACCACAAAAGGGATAAATGAAAGGCAATTGCATGTGGCTGAGATGAGAATGCTAAGGGGAATGTGTGGTGTGACGCGAATGGATAAAATAAGGAATGAGTACATAAGAGGAAGTCTGAAAGTGGCGCCGTTGAATGAAAAGTTGTGTGGTAATCGATTGGCGTGGTATGGACATGTGATGCGAAGGAATGAAGATAGTGTTGTGAGGAAAATGTTGAGTATGAATGTAGATGGGTATAAGAGTAGAGGAAGACCAAAGAAACGATGGATGGACTGTGTGAAGGATGATATGGCTAGAAAGGAGGCTACTGACATGACGAGAAATAGAGAAGTATGGAAGAAAAAGACATGTTGCGCCGACCCCAAATAAATTGGGATAAGGGCAGGAGAATGATGATGAGGAAGGATCCCTAAAAGTCTGAAAAAATAAAGCCTCATTAATGTTAAAATCAAAGTGGCGATACTTTCAATTAAAATCTAAAAGCTTGACTTGCCCTTATAATTTGCTTACTCTTCATGATGTAAGGTTTTCCGAATAGTCTGCTTGCCTAATGGGGTTGCGGGCCCCTAGGCACGCCACTGTTGGGCCATTTTTTTTAGTTCATCATCAGCCTGTAATGTTCCCGCTACAGGGACTCAGGCCTCCTCTCTAGGAGGAGGTAAATATCACTTGTATTCGATTTTTTTGTTTCTAAGACATGTCAGCTTCCTCACGATATTTTCCTTCACCGTTTTGAGAGCCACAACCACTGCTCAGTTACTTGCGAACAATAAGTCGGGGCTGCCACCACTGGGCCACCGCTGCAGACTTTCTGCCATTTTTGACGAAAGTATGTTTTTGTCAAATTGTAAAAGAAGAGCTTCACTTTCTTCAATTTACCCTATAATTGAAAAAAAAATAGACCCATATTCTACTCCAACTTTGCTCAGCTAAAACACACCCCAAACCCCCTTTTCCAGCACCCCAAACAACCAACTTCGAGTCCGGCTAGGAGAGTGGGACGTCCGCGACTCAGGCGAGAGGTACTCCCACGAGGAGTATGCAGTACAACGCAAGGAGGTTCACCCTTCGTACGAGCCAGCTGACTTCAGGAATGATGTGGCGTTGGTGCAGCTGGACCGGGGCGTTGTGTTTAAGCAGCATATTTTACCAGTAAGTAGCAATAGACTAAATCATTACACTTTTTAAGGAGCACCCCAACAGGGTAGGGGACAGAAGGGGGGGGAGTGTCACTGGAGCTGGCACACTGAGATGACCGCGTGGCTAAATAATAACAGCTGTAGCAACTACAGTACATTCACAAGTTATTATGCCTTGTGTCTATGACTGTAGGTTTAGAGTGCAATGCGTCGTTCCGGGGGTTACTGCGTGGAGTTGCGCGGCGCCGGATGTTTGCGGCGGTGAGTGCTGCGGGTGCGGGCGCGTGCGGCGGGTGCGCGGGGCTGCGGGTCGCGGGGCGGCGGTTGCGCGTTGCGGCGTGCATTCGTTGTTCCGTGATTCGGAGTCTTGTGCATTCGTTGTTCTGCGCGCTTTCGTGCTGTCAGTATTCTTTGTTGCGGGCATTCGGCGGCGTGTGGTTCGGCGTGGTGGCTTTCGGAATGACATAATGCACTCATAGTTTTGTTTTATGAATTGTTCTTCTGACATTCAAAAGTGCCTGTAATGGCTTAATTGAAATAAATGCTTTGAGTTTGAGTTTGAGCTGCTCAGGTCAATCTTTAGGTTGATCTGCGCTTTCCTAAATTAGACCGTGGCTGGATGACCGACTATTACATACTAAATTTCCTCCATGCCTCTGAAAACATGTTAGGCCGTTATTCCCGGCTGTTATTTGAAGATGTTTGACAGTAGTTCGAAATTTTAACAACTAGTCCTGTCAAGGAGTATCGTATTACTCCGAACTAACTGGCTTGTGGAGATCAGATAAGAAGTTGATCCATGTTAAATACTGACTTAAACCCGACCTCAACATAGCGTAACCACTTGGGGTATACTGGCTTGATGTTATGCTAAACTGACCATTATTTCTTTAACTCAGAACGGGACATGGATTTATATAATATGACAGCAAAAACCAAGGTCACATTGAATGCCTATGTCTCCCAAGCCCCCTTCAAGACCCAAGACCCTCTCCTCTCAAGATCGGGGACTCTACACTCGAAGTTGTAGACGATTTCCACCTGAGACAAACGGTCCAGTTAGGTAGGGCTTTTTTTTTGGAATGTGAGAAATCACAAAATGACTCCTCCCACTCTGTGCGGAGCGGTAGGGAGTGTCAGACTTCTACTGACAAAAAATCACCATGTTCCTTCTTAGCCCTTTGTGTGCGAGACCGCGGTATCTCTACCGAACAACCCGCAACCCCGACAGGCGTCGGGGTTGCGGGCCCTTGTGACGTGGTGCACGGCTTGCGTCTGACAAGTTCTTTCCTAGGTTGTGGAAAAGCGGGACTATTTTATGTCCCAGAGCTTTGTTTGGGGACAACGGGACAGGTGACCAAGAAAAGGGACAGACGTAAGGTCACTTTATGTTATGCGCATGCGATTTGCTATTTATAAAGGGTGTAAAAGTACCCTTAACGCAAACGAAAGGCACTTCTCCCCACCACTGCGATATTTTTTTTTGTTCTAGACCATACCTGGGAACTCCCTAGTTACGGAGATATTGGGGGTCAAAGTTCCAAATTTTGCACAGCTGTTTTTGTAAATACTAGTTTTTCAGGTTACAACTTTACTTAAATTACCTCCATGACCCTTTTACTATTCAAAGCATCCACTAGTACAGTGTTTTAACGTAAAATCAAATTATTGACCCCAAAAAAAAAGTAGGTTACTTAGTTTGATGTACAGAATGCTTGGTTGACGTATGTGTGAAGGGTTAATTTACACCCTGTATATATACTTGGTACCTATCTACAATGAAGCATTTAAACTGAAACCTTATCCTATGTTTCCAGGTATGCCTCCCTCAGAAGCAGATGAAGCTAGCGGGCAAGATGGCGACCGTGGCGGGGTGGGGACGGACGAGACACGGACAGAGCTCTGTACCTTCTGTGTTACAGGTACAGTGGATAATTAATGTACTAGCTGTTGCCAGCGGCTTCACCCGCTTCAACCCACGGGAATATAAAATCGGGATAAAAACTATCCTTTTTGTTAATCCAGGTTAAAAACTATCTGTGTACCAAATTTCATCCAAATCCGTGTAGTAGTTTTTGCGTGAAGAAGTAACAAACAAACACATGAGTGTGTTTGTTTGTTACCTCTTCTACTCACAAACTTTCGCCTTTATAATATTAGTGTGATCACTTAATAGAATAATCAAATTTCATCATGATTCTCTGCAAATTCTGTACTAAGCTCTTTGCCTATTTTAATAGACAGAGAGCTTATTATAAAACCCTTCTTTTTTATTGATTCAACGCGAAGTATACTTGGAATAAATCAGTTAGTTTTGTAAAGAAGTTGATTTTCTATGATTTTTCTAAACACGTCCTAAATACTGCAGGTCTTTGACCACACCCAGTAAACACTTTAATGAAGTTTTATGATATCACAGCTGTATTTAGCGAAAAAAAAAACAATGTTTAGATATAAACACTTACATGATATCTTTCGTGATTACTATGGCGCGACAGTATAAGTGCAGTTATAAACCTTGAGAGCAGCGGTGGCCCAGTGGTGGCGTCCCCGACTTACGAACGGTACGTCGTGGGTTCAAACCCAGCCAGGCACATTACTTTGTGTAATTTATTTCAAAACCGCTGCTCTCAAAACGGTCAAGGAAAACATCGTGAAGAAGCAAAAATTCGAAGACATGTGACATCTACCAATCCGCATAGAGCCCGCGTGGTAGATTATAGCCCATTCCCTCTCAAAGAGAGGAGGCCTGTGTCCCAGCAGTGGGAACATTAATAGGCTGTTGATGATGATTACCTCTGTTTCTTCACGTGTCGTCAAACAGATTAACATGGCAGTTACCTATTAATCTAAGATTATCCCTTAATTTCCAGGAAGTAGACGTGGAAGTGATACCCAACGAGCGATGTCAGCGCTGGTTCAGAGCGGCCGGACGACGGGAGACCATACACGATGTGTTCTTATGTGCAGGATATAAAGAGGTAATTTCATTCAATCTTTTTCAATACACTTCCTCGGAAGCTGGCTCTTATTGCACTACGATTAGGTTCGACATGTTACGTATTTCGCACGCGTGCGGTAATCTTATTTTTCCGTAACCAAGGGCGGGAAAGAAAATTACCACAGATAATTGACGACACGGTCGGCGCAGTGGCTCAGGCAATGGACTGCTGCGCTGCGGGTCGCGGGTTCGATCCCCGCACGGAACATATATTTGTATGGCCTACAGATAGTTGTTTCGGGTCTGGGTATTTGTGTATGTGAGTTTAAATGTTTGTGATCGCACCCACGATACAGGAGAAATTCCTAGCGTGAGGCAACGATTAAAAAAATAACTATGCCAAATCGATGAAAACATAGTAAATAAAAAAAAAGAGCACCGACTATCCGGCTCTTGGGCAGAGCGAAAGGGAGTGTTAGACTTATACTGACTAAAAACCACCCATGTTTTCTTCTTAGCCCTTTATGTCGAGGCCGCGGTATCTCTTACAACAACCCGCCACTTGTATGTTATTTTAATCTGTGCTCTTCAAACTTTGCAAAAATCATGCCGTATTCTATTCCATCATTTCCAGGGAGGCCGTGACTCTTGCCAAGGCGACAGCGGAGGTCCCCTCACGATGAAGCTGGAAGGGCGGAGCACCCTGATAGGCCTGGTGTCCTGGGGCATCGGCTGCGGACGAGAGCATCTACCCGGAGTCTACACCAACATACAGAAATTTGTACCCTGGATTGACAAACTTGTTAACCCTTAGATTTTAAAAATAATTTAAGCAAAAATACTCGGAGTCTACAAAAATGTGTGCCTTTGTAAATAGTATCTACACGGAGAGTAATTTAAATGTTATTGAAAGTTAAAGATAAAAAAATAATTTAATTTTGAATCATCCACTTACTAAATCAATCATTCATTCGAACATTAATTCCATCGATTTATGAATAATTCACAAAAAAATCATTTATTCACACGGGCATCTACTGAAGTTCTTTCACAATGTCGTGTCATGTTAGAATCATCGATTCATTTTATGTGTACCAATCGCTCATTGAATCATTTACTGCATCAATCAATTATCAACATTTATTGAAGAGTTATTCACTAGGTCAGTCATCCATTCAATCTGTCAATCATTCATATTTATTCATTACCATTAAATCAACCATTCACAAATTTAAATTCATTCATTATGAAATTAGAAGAGCGAAGCACCCCGATAGGTTTAGCATCATGGGATATCTACCCGTAGTTAGACCAATGAACATATGTTGAAGCCCCGGAATGACAAACTCGTTAACCCTTCGATTTAAGGTAGTTTAAGAAAAAAATACACTGAGTCTACAAAACTGTGCGCCTTTGTAAATAGTATCTACAGAAAGACAATTGAAAATGTATTTAAACCTAAAACACGGAAATTAATGTATCGTGAAATCATTCATTCAAATCAATCATGACCCACTAAATCAATAAGCCATTTGATCATTCACTAAGTCAATTAACGAAATATTCATTGTTGAATTATTCATTAACCAGGCACCCATTCATTTAATCATACATGTTCATTGATTAAATAGTTCGAAGTACCGTCACATACGCCATGTTTAAATATTATGTTCATGGGATCATAATACATCATTTAAATCCTGTTTTTATTCATATCGAGCATCACTTAATAGAGCAGCCATTCCATATCAATATTTAGTATCAAATAATCAATCATCATGTAACACAATCAATCACATAATCACCGAAATAATTCCGCCATCATCATTCAATAAAACTCCTCTCATTAAAACCTTTTCGTTCAATTTTCAATCACTATATTTTTCATTAATCAATACTTTTTACATTAATCGCCATTCATTCATTAGTATTTAATTTTTTTTAACGATTCTTGATCATCTCACGAAAATTATTTAATTTGTCAGTCATGTCACATTAAGTTACACGAAAATTGTTTTCACATTTTTTCATTATGATCATTGTCACGTCACTTGTCAATTTTGTCACGTTGTCATCATCAATAATACACTCTTACTGCGGTACTCAGAGATATTTAATCATTACTTAAGCCGTCACTTAGTAATGATTTGACATATTTCTGTACGACAAAACTGTCCAAACCCTTACTAAGTGATGGCATAAGTAATCATTAAAGCTTTCTGAGTGCGGCAGTTACACACACATTACCATAATCATTAATCAGTGTGATGAGCACGATCATTTGTTCTGTGTCTGGGTGTAATTTATCTATAATATGTGTGTATTTAGAAATATATAAGTATGTTTATCAGTTGTCTAGTACCCATAACACAAGCTCTGCTTAGCTTGGGACTAGATGGCGTTGTGTGATAGTTGTGGAATATTATTATTATTATTATTATTTTTACCTTCACAGTCAAGTGTAGGTGCAGTTTATACTTACTAAAGTTACACCTGCACCCTTCCAATAAACACTTTATCTTCTTTTTCTTTCTTCTTCGGGGATTAGAAGCGTAATGCTGTTATAGTTACTATTACTCATTAGTTCACATGCCAAAAGAGCAATTATGAGAACATCATCATCATAAGTAATCAGTTTAGAAGTTCATCAATACACATTTATGGTGTTTTAGACGTCTGCCGCGGGAACATGGTTACTTAATAACCATGACTTTAAACTCTCATTTTATACATATTTTACAATAGGGTATTTAACCAAAAAAAAAACAATTAGTCCGTCAAGTAGATATAAAAAAATAATGGACACATTTTTTTTTTACGATCTTTGACACGTTTTATTTTCGTCAATTCTTATTAATTTGATAAAACAAAATCAACGTATCCAATATTTTTCGATAATCTAATAGACCAACAAGATTTTTTTGGTGAAATACTCTATTTTTATAATTTATGCTCATCACAGGATGATATCAATTTCTTGCCACCACGATCATCAGTATATCAGAACATTTTACAAAACTTCCTTCATACATTCATCAATTTCATCCTAATGATAACCTTTTCTCAACTATGTTGGGAACGGCTTTCAGTTTAACCCGACATTACTGTATGTACCAGTATTTTAAATAGTTTGTCATCATCATGATATAATATCACACCTAAAAGGGATGTTTACTGACTTAAAAAAATATGATTCTAACTAGTCCGTCTGTTAGATTATCGAAAAATATTGGATACGTGTTTTTTGTTTTACCAAATTAATAAAAATTGACGAAAATAATACGTGTCACAGATCGTGAGTGGCTGGTGACGTCGCTGTCTGGTAAAAAATGTACCAAACTGTGACGTCGCGCGACTTTTTAAAACACAGTATCGTCTTCATTTATTTTTTACGTGAAAAAAGAAAAAAATACGTGTCCAATATTCTTCGGAAATCTATCTGACAAACTAATTAATTTCTTTGATATCATTTGCATTGCGATCTCATGATACGAAAAAAAAAACCCCTAAAGGTCAGCTTCTTATTCATAATATCATACCAATAGGGATGTTTACTGACTTAAAAAATATGATTCTAATTATTCCGTCTGTTAGATTTTCGAAAAATATTGGATACGTATTTTTTTTTATCAAATCAATAAAAACTGACGAAGATAAAACGAGTCAAAGATTTGAGTGGGGGGTTGTGACGTCACTGACCGCTAAAGAATGTCATACTAATGTCTCGGAGAATTACGTCACGTGAGTTTTCAAAGCACTGTATCGTCTTCATTGTTTGTTTACGTGAAAAAAGAAAAAATACGTGTCTAATATATTTTGGAAATCTCTCTGACGGACTAATTAGATTGTTTTAGTTAACTACCCTATTTTAGTTTATCGGAAGAATAATTCATAAAAATATCAGGGTAATATCATAATCATTATGTAATGTATCATAATTACCCAACGTAAACATTTATGGGTAACTGTTACCCTCCAAGGGCAAAAGTAAATAATACTCGTAAAGTCCTAAATTAGGATTCTAAAGGACTATGTGGTCCGTAATGTTAATAATTATAAGAATTAAGTGATTAGAGAGTACATCTATTTATTTTTAGATATATTGTTTTTTTATTTAAATGTTTTTTTGTACGTTAATAAAATATTTTTTGTATTTGTGGATTTTTTTTGCAATGTTTTACCTAGTTTGTTTTTTTACATACCTGTTTTTTCCGTCTATTCAGATAAATTGAAAATTTCTATTAGTAATAAAAAATCAGGATTTTTATTAATTAAAAAATCGTATAATTTATTTTTCGGTCCTCCCGTTTCGGAGATTAGCCATAACAAACAAACATACAGACAAAACCTTAAATAATGGTTCTTGCTGTAAGTAGGTACCGTATTATTTTCAAATACGTACTTAATACATACAAGTTAAGGAGAAAAATATACAGTTGTAAACTTGCATCAAGTCTATGGCTTACTTAAGAAATGAAAACCATTGTCATCAATCAGTTTTGTTTTGACGACTAAAATATAAGAAATTAGAAACTCCCACACACACAATTGTTAATCTTGAATCTCGATTTGATACTTATCAGATAATTAAAAAGATCTACAACAAACTAGACCAGATTATCAAGCCACACACTCCTCTAACTTGTTCGAGATCTTCCAATTTTTGGCCAGGAATAAAACACGTAAAAACGACGTAATCACAAAAATAACTGTTTATTATTTCACTTTCAAAACCAACTCACAGAATAACGGTTTAATATTTTAACAATAAGTTAATTAAAAAAATAACAGTTTAATATTTCACAAGCACATAAATTCACAGAATATTGGTTTAATATTTCACTACGGTACAAATTCACAGTTGTTACTTCCTCAGTGTTCCATAGCGACTGCCCATAATGGCGGGCGGAGCGATCTTATATGCATTTTGCCCCACTACTTGTAGTGGAGAACCGTTAGTAAAAAGTGACCAACAAATAATGAAATAATCAGTTTAAATACATTTACAAACTTAAATTACTAATAATTTAATATGACACGATTATTTACACAGATTTAATTAATATTCATAGATCATTAAAAACATTTAAAACTCACATAGCGTTCTTGATACATTTACTTAATAATATTTACATAAATAACCGTTAATTATAATGCTGCCTAACAGCTCGGCCATCCTGTTTCAAGCGAGTCCCTTCGCTTAAATCAGTATATTTAATTATAACATCCAAAATCACAAATCATTACAAGTTAATAGAATAGTTCAATATTTTGGTGCCCTACTCCTTGCTTTGCACACACATCTGCTCGTCATCACTAGCGCAATCATTCTCAGATGAGTCGGATTCTAAGTCTCTATTGAAATTCATCCATGGTTGAATTTTATCTATTGCTACAATATTTTCATATTTTCTACCGTGTTTAAGAGTCAGAGGTGTATCCTCAACCAGGAACCTGTCATTAGGGAGTATTTTTATTATGCGATAGGGACCCTGATATTTGACAGTGAGCTTCTGTGACTTACCATCGTGCGGCACCTGTCTTTCCACTCTTACCAAGTCGCCCTCTTTATACTGAGTTGAAGGTTTTCTGTGTTTATTATAATTAGAAGCGTCTCTTACCTGTTGCTCTCTTATCTTTTTGCCTACGTTTTGTCTTAGCGCATCTAAGTCTTGCACAGGAGTCTTATTGAGGGTTTCCTTTATAATTTCGTTCAACTTACCTTCTGTTCTGCTAGTCACATTAATTCCGAATAACAGTTCCGACGGGCTCTTCTGAGTTGTTTTATGTTTTGTTGTGTTAATACCTACCTGTATGTCGGATATGTGATCATCCCATGACTTATCATCTCCACCGTGACTAGAGGTTGATAGAGCATCCAGTATGGTTCTGTTGAACCTCTCCACTTGCCCATTTGCCCTGGGTGTAGCAACGGCATTTTGGACGTGTTTTATGCCATAGGACGTAACAAAGTCCTGAAATTGCTTACTGGTAAAACTAGAGCCTTTATCAGTAATGAGACGTGCTAGAACTCCAAAATAACTTACAAATTGCCTCATCACCCTTACTGAAGTTATAGATTTGGTATTTCTAACAGCATTTATACTAACGTATTTCGTAAACCCGTCTACAATTACTAGTAGATAACAATTTCCTACCTTGCTCTTTACAAATGGTCCTAGGTGATCTGCGTGGATGGTATGAAAGGGTGTACTAACCTTCTCGATGGGGTGTAATTCACCTTCTCGTTTACCACCAGGGGCCTTGTGGTGAGCGCATTCCAGACAAGACGAAACATATTTTTTTACAAATTGGCGCATTTTCCTGAACCAATAATGTTCCCTTATTCTATGTAATGTCTTCTCAAACCCGCAATGACCAACATCGTCATGATTCATCTTGAGGATTTGCCAGCGCACGCCTCTAGGTACAAGCCATTTCAAGTCCTCCCCAACAATGCGAAAAATCCTATCGTTTTTGAGCTTATAATTTTTATGCACGTCAATGGCCACCTCAGCAGACGGATCCAAAAGAATCTCTCTAATTCTCTTAACTTCATTATCAGCAGATTGCACGGTTGAAATCCAGTTTTGGTCAGATTGCTGAATAGGCAAGACGTCCAAAATATGTGGTTCACTTACCGGGTTTTCCACTGGATTCCTGCTGAGTGCATCTGCGTGCGCCATTCGGGTCCCGGGACGATATTCTATAGTGCAGTCATACTCTTGAAGTACAACCCACCAACGTGCGATTCGAGGTATGAGGTCCCGCTTGACTAACGTTGACCTGAGTGCATTGCAATCAGTCAGGATTCTGAACGGTATGCCTACCAAATAAACTCTGAAACGATTTAACGAGGAGATTACTGCCAACGTTTCGAGTTCATAAGAATGCATCTTACGTTCGTCAACATTCGTTTTACGACTGAAGTACGATACTGGTTGCAATACGCCGTTCGAGTTTCGTTGAAGTAATATACCGGCCAAGCCATCCTTACAGGCGTCTGTATGCAACTCTGTTTCGGCTTTCGGGTCATATAAAGCAAGTAGCGGGCGACTTACAAGCAATTCTTTTACCTTAGCGAATGCTTCCTCTTGTTTGTTACTCCAAGCCCACGCAGTGTTCTTTTTAAGAAGATCTGTCAAGGGTGCTGTAATTACAGCGTATCCTTTGATAAATCGTCTGAAAAACCCTGAAAGTCCAAGAAACTGCCGTACATCGTGCTGATTTTTAGGTGTTGGGAATTTGGAGACTGCATCAGTCTTTCTGCTACCCGGTCTGATACCATCAGAGCTTACATCGAAACCTAAAAAATCTATGGAGTCCAGGAAGAAATGGCATTTACTAAGCTTTAAAGTTAACCCACCTTTTTTGAGTAGCTGTAGTACCTCTTCCAAGCGCTGAAGTCCTTCTCTGAAATCCTTGGATGGAATGAGAATGTCATCCATGTATATAATCGCATATTTTATTTTGGCTTCCATTAATATTTTGTTGATGGTGCGTTGAAAAACTGATGGTGCATTAACTAAACCAAATGGCATGCGATTATATTCATACTGCCCGTCAGGAGTAACAAAGGCAGTTTTATGACGAGATTCTTCCGTTACTGGAATCTGGTAATACCCAGACGCCAGATCTAAGGATGTGAACAAGGCATTACCTGCAAGTAGATCCAGTTGGTCTTCTACTCTGGGTAGCGGGTAGTGATCCTTCTTGGTTTTTCTATTGAGCGCCCTGTAATCGACGCACAACCTCTTGTCACCCGTTTTCTTCTGAACCATGACAATCGGGCTTGCGTAGGGTGATGATGATTCTCTGATTATATCACTGTCCAGCATCTCCTGTATCATATTTCTTACCATTGTTCTTTCAGTGAATGACATGCGATACGGGCGGTAAACTACCGGATCAGCATCATTAAGTTCGATGGTCATCTCGGTAACTGGTGTATAGCCCAAGTCGTGTAGTCCACTAGAAAAACAACTACTATACCTTGCAAGCAAACCTTGTAGTTCCTGGGACTGGTCTTCATCTAAACGAGGATTATGGTTGACCGAGGTCCCCATTTCAGCATCACCGAATGTTACACTGAACGCATTTAGTGTATTACTCGATGAAAGAGAGTTTCTCTGTAGAGAACGAGTTAAAAGAGTACCTTTAGTGAGATGCATGGGGGTCACTGACATGTTATAGATCAAGACTGCTCCACTTCCGTTCTTGATCTCGTATTGCCCGGGAAGTAAATAATGCTCCTGACCTTCAGTACCTCGTACAGTACCATTTATGTAAATATCACAATCCAACTGAGCATGCGTACAGATTTTTATTGCTTTTAACGTATTGCCAGGAATTCCGGTATTTGTAAGCACTATAATGTCTAATTTTTTTGTTGGTAGTCTTTGGAATTTGATTTCATCTGGCGTTTTAATAATTAATATGTCAGGTTTTTCTGTAAAAGAATGACCTAACAAAACGGGAGTTACCAGCACATAATCTTCCACAACGTATAAATCAATTATTTCTTTCAAGCCTTGAACTTCGACGGAAGTCACAACGACTCCTAGCGGAATTATCAGGTTCCCACCTATTCCTCTTAATACCGGCAAATTCGAGCGATTTATGATCTCAAGATTAAGGGAATTAGCAACACTTACCTTAATAAGAGAACATTGACTTCCCAGATCAATGTGACACAAGGTTGTTTTTTTGTTCACCTTGATTTCTAATACGTACTTGTTTATACCGGTATCCTCTGCTGTAACTTCTGAAACCTGTTTTTGTGTTTGGTCATTACCTGGTGGTGGTGCTTTGTGTTTGTCTGGTTGATTTGTTGTCCTCTTATTTCTAAGACAGTTAGCGGTCTGATGGCCAGACCGGTCACAATTAGTGCACTTTACAGGAGGTTTTTCACATTTAAAACTTGGGTGACCAATCTCGTTGCAGTTATAACATTTTATATTAGTATTCATACCTGATTTCGATGTGCCCGGTCGATTTGAGTTGCCCCCAAATCGTCTATCATTTGGTTTCCGAGTAGAGTCTTGAGTGTCTCTAATTGGACCACTCTTAACCGTCCTCAAATATTGAAGCACCTGTTCTGGTTCTTTAAACTGAGCTGCCTGAGCGCCAACCTTTACCGCACGGTCGTCTATTCCATATAATAGACAATCTACTGCTTGTCTGCCATATATTTTACATCTATTTAATAGGTTAACCTTCGCATAATAATAATTCTCCAATGATTCACCATATTTTGCTTTTTTTGATAACATTTCCGTTAAAAGCTCCGCGTAATCTTCTCTACACGGGAAAGATTCGATCAATTTCTTTTTCCACTCTGGCCACGTATGTAATATCGAAGTTAGACCCTGATACCATGTTTTTGCTACACCGGTTAATTTAGGCAGAGAGTAATGAATAATCTCTTTTTCTTCCCAGCCATAAATTTCGGCACATTCTTCAATTTTGGTCAACCAAGTTAATATGGTTTGTTCTTTGGACAAAGGGTCAAACTCCGGTATTACATTCGCGTTAAAAGACATTTTAGGTTTATCAGAACTCTTACATTTTTCTAAAATAGCTAAAAACGTGTCCACTAACCTACTATCAGCTCCCTTTCCTTCTTTTGATCTCCTTGTTCTTTTTGGTGATGGCGACTCATCTCCAGATTCCGAAGACGTGGAGTAATAGCGTTTCCTCCTTCGCCATGATGTCCGTTTTGAAAACTGCCTACCGCGGCTTTGCCTCCTTTCGTTCCATTCTTCATTTTTCGTCTGATCCCGAATTCCCAGTACAACACTTTGGTTTCCATCGGAACTCGTGTGCTCATGCTCTTGCCTCGAGCGTTGTGCAGTCCTTTCCAAGTTCAAATCTTCTACGATTTGATTTTGTCCCATAACCTGGGGCGATTCTTCCTGTGTATGTGCCAGTCCTTCCCCTCGACTGGTCACACCAAAAATATTCCCCAAACCTTCACCTCGGGTTTGGTTTCCGACAGGGCCCGTACCTCGGGTTCCCTCACCATTAGGCCCTTTACCTCGGGTTCCTTCTCCATTAGACCCTTTACCTCGGGTTTCCTCTCTATTAGGCCCTTTACCTCGGGTTCCTTCCTTATAAGACCCTTTACCTCGGGTTCCCTTATTATAAGGCCCTTTACCTCGGGCACTTCCTTCATATTCTTCCATTACAGTGAGATCTGAAACTTCAAAATAAGCTTAGTATCCGTCACGTGTTGCCTATATCACACATACCATCATTGTTTAACTATTGTGTCTACTTCGCTAACAGATGAAGTCTTAACATAACATGACACATATGTTATGTGAATTGATTGGAGTGAATGTATGACAGACCCACATATCACCAGTCATGTCCAAACCCCATGTAACGAAGCGAGCCCATTTCCTAACCTCGGTGTTGGACCCAAGTGACCCCACTCAGCATTAGCATCTAAAACCATTTAGAACAGGCCTGTCTAACGTAAGGCCCCTGGCCACTTAGCGGCTCACAAAGGTCCTGCATCTGGCCCGTAAGTTATTTTAAAATATTTTAAGACATCAACAAACTTTGTCCCCAAATAAGTTACTCCCCGCGCCATTTTAGCCCACCGGCCCTACCTCACCTACCAGGGAATGTAAATCGCATCATTGGAGTCTAGCCTAACAAACTTTGTTTCAACACAGGTCATATTGCAAACATTTACAAAAATACCAAACTTGGCCGTCCATGAAACTTTTGACTGGCCTGTTGGTCTAGTGGTTAGTGACCCTAACTGCTATGCCGGAGGTCGTGGGTTCGATTCCCACCCAGGACAAATGTTTGTGTGATGAGCACGATCATTTGTTCTGTGTCTGGGTGTAATTTATCTATAATATGTATGTATTTAGAAATATATAAGTATGTTTATCAGTTGTCTAGTACCCATAACACAAGCTCTGCTTAGCTTGGGACTAGATGGCGTTGTGTGATAGTTGTGGAATATTATTATTATTATTATGAAACTATGTTGAACATCCTTGACTTTGACAATTAAGGTGCTCTATGTTTATCAAATAGAAAGCTATTAAGTAGACACATTAGGTTAATTTTAGTTCAATCCATTCAAACTTATACGTTTAATTAATAAAGAAAGTGTTTGGAAGACTTTGGTATGAAGCCTGGCTGGCTCTGTGATATAGTTTTATTCTAATTAATCCCATCTAACTTCCTCAAATTTTATTATACGAGGTGTAAGAGTACCCATCACATAGCCGTTAATAAGCAAGTATTATAACTGGTAATTAAACATTCTTGTTGCAAATATTCGCGGTTTACGCTAGTGCATAGTTCTACTAGCATGCGTAACGCTAAACACCGTTATTGTTCCTGCAAAAGCACAGGGGCTAAGGCAAGTATTTAAAATAACATTTTAGAACCGTATCAATATGATCAGTATCATTATGTCAAAATAAAAAAATAAAAAAAAAACGGGATCTCAAGGACTGCGGAAGAACACATTACATTCGAAATTCATTATGTGCGCTTTAAGACCCGGTATAATAGCTATCTACGTAGGTACACAAACCAAAAATTTAAGTCGGGAGAGCTACGCAACCATAATGGTTAACAACTCTTAAACCCTTTCTTACCTGGTAATCAATCCTTTACAAGTCCACACCAATGATTAACCGCTTATTACCGTTGATCTCAATTATCTATTTTATCCTTCCTGAACTAATTAAATTTTAATCTTACTTCTCATGGGTTATTAGGTAGTCGCTTATTAACCAGAAATGAACATTAAAAAAAAAACACTACGTGTCATGATTACAGCAACATAAAATTGTGTTATTTAAATTCAACCGTAACTTTGAAGAAAAGAAAAATAAAATCACATGATTAGGTTACTCAAATCCAAAAAGAAGTGTGAATGCGTTTACTTACGTTTGTCCGAGCCGTGAACGTGACAAGAAAATGTGAAATTTTCTTGGATATCCCACTTCTGACCTTTTGGCCAGGAATAAAACACGTAAAAACGACGTAATCACAAAAATAACTGTTTATTATTTCACTTTCAAAACCAACTCACAGAATAACGGTTTAATATTTTAACAATAAGTTAATTAAAAAAATAACAGTTTAATATTTCACAAGCACATAAATTCACAGAATATTGGTTTAATATTTCACTACGGTACAAATTCACAGTTGTTACTTCCTCAGTGTTCCATAGCGACTGCCCATAATGGCGGGCGGAGCGATCTTATATGCATTTTGCCCCACTACTTGTAGTGGAGAACCGTTAGTAAAAAGTGACCAACAAATAATGAAATAATCAGTTTAAATACATTTACAAACTTAAATTACTAATAATTTAATATGACACGATTATTTACACAGATTTAATTAATATTCATAGATCATTAAAAACATTTAAAACTCACATAGCGTTCTTGATACATTTACTTAATAATATTTACATAAATAACCGTTAATTATAATGCTGCCTAACACAATTATCCAGTCTGGTTCTCGCTTCCCTTGATTAACATATTTAAAAAGAAACAGAAGGCCTGGGTCAAGTGGAAGAAGTATGGAAACATATCGGATTATGAGGTATTTAAAACGCATAGAACCAGTTTTGGGGACATGTGTGGGAAATGCTTTTCTAAATATATAAACTCCGTAGAAGATAGCCTGCACACAAATGTTAAACACTTCTGGACATATATCTCAAACCGAAAAGACAAACCGTGCATCCCAGCAAAAGTTAACTACAAAGACACTCAATCCAATGAACCAGAAGTAATCTGCGATATGTTTTCGAATTTCTTCCACTCAGTTTATGAGCCTTCGACGCCGCTTCTGTCGCATTGGCAACCACCCGCGGAAACTTCCTCAAATTGTGATATTATCTCTAGCTTATACTTTGACGAAAATAAGATCACAAAAGAACTGAAGTCTCTGGACCCTGCCAAAGGTCCAGGACCCGACGGCATACCCGCTTATTTTCTACGCTACACTGCTACTCACATCTGCAAACCTCTGGTTATAATATACAATAAGTGCATCACTGAGAGAGTATTTCCAAAAGAGTGGAAGCGTGCAAATATCACACCTGTACACAAGGGCGGGTCGAAAAGTAACGTGGAGAACTACCGTCCAATCTCGATCCTTTCCACTTTGTCAAAGGTTTTCGAAAGACTCGTCCATAATGAAATATATCCTTTCTTACACAATGTCATTATACAACAGCAACACGGCTTCGTTAAACAGCGATCTACTACTACTAATCTCCTGTCTTTCTCCAGCTTCTTATTTGATAGTTTTGACAACGGCCTGCAAGTGGACGCAGTTTACACAGATTTTTGCAAAGCCTTTGACAAAGTGGACCACGAGCTGCTGCTAAATAAAATTGCATTTAACGGAATTCGTGGCAACTTGCTTCGGTGGTTTGTTTCATATATTTCGAACCGCTCTCAAAGGGTAGTAATCAATGGTTATAGATCAAACGTTATCGAGGTCACATCTGGTGTCCCACAAGGCTCCATCCTTGGGCCGCTCTTATTTAACATATTTATTAATGATATAGGTGACTGTTTCCGCTACACTGAATTTCTATTGTACGCCGACGATCTATCTCAAGGTCTACAAGTCCATCAAAATTGTCGACGATTGCATTTCGGTTCAACATGACCTTGATAGACTTACAGACTACTGTCACAGGAACAAATTAAAACTAAGTTTACCGAAGTGCAACTACTTAACATTTACTAAAAACAAACATGTTATTAAGTTCGCCTACAGCCTTTGTCATGTGCCTTTATCTCAATTGAATTTAATTCGCGACCTCGGCGTCATACTTGACTCTAAACTATGCCTAGACTCGCACATTAATAAAATTGTCAGCAAAGCTTTCCAGCTATTTGGTTTCATCATGCGGTCCACCCTTGACTTCAAGAGGACTTCATCATATTTATGCTTATATAAAGCGCTTGTTCGTTCACAGTTAGAATATGCAGTGTCAGTATGGAACCCTTTCTACAAGAAATATATTGAAATTGTTGAAAATGTACAGTATAAATTCTTACGTGCCATGCACTTCAGATGCCACAAATCGTATTTATCATACTCCCAATTACTCAGTAAGTACAAGCTCCTCTCTCTCAGCTCTCGAAGAAATTACCTCAAAGCCACAGTATTATTTAAAATTGTCAGAAACAAATTTAACTGTACAAATCTAAACAGCATGATCTGCTATGCTGTACCTCGAACCATACACAGGCGGCAGGTACGCGCTGGTACTCTTTTCGCTTTGAACACTTGCCGGACTAACTCAGGCCTACGCTCACCTATCCGCCGTATGGTTGACACATATAACAGCAACTTTGTAAACATAGTTATTTTCAATTACACAATAAGTAAATTTAAAAACCTCATTCACCATTCCTTATTAAAAGCAACTTAATATTGTATAATTCTATCATCTTAAATTTTAAACAAATTATTTTTTCTAGTTTCTAGTCGTTATTTTATCATCCAAAAATCAATTGTCACACGTACTGCTGTGCATCAATGCTCCTAGCGATTAGCTCTCTTTTAACCTAAACTTCTGCGTCTACTTGTGGACAGCGTTGTGGGTTACTATATAACCAAATAGTTATTATGTTAAATTAGTTGTAAGTTTCTATATTGTAACTGTTTGCTGTTCCTATCAATAAAAAAAAAATAAAAAAAAAAAAAAAATATAATAGCATATTTACGACATCGCTACGTAGGTAGCGATGTCGTAAATATCTATAAACTGTAGATTTTAATCAAGAGACGTAATATTTGTATTGCCCAACATCTATCTGTAAAAGGTAGGTTTAACATTATAGTTCATTTTTGAATACTTCCTATACAGAGTTGATACGAGAGAGAGACTTTCCTTTAATCAGCATAAACTAGGTGCCATTTTCAAGCTCTGTACCAAAAATCAATTAAATAGGAGCAGTAGTTTAGACGCAAATGATTTTTAAGTTTTTGCCCCGTTTTAACACGATATATCTTTCCTAACAGCTGATTATGTCATACGCATAGGTCATGTACCTTAAAACGATAAATCTGAGATGTGTTGCCATGTTGCCGCTCTGACGCCGCCCGCCCGCGCCACCGGCACGGCCGCGCGCCGCCCGACCTCTTTGACCTTTGGCTTTGACCGAGACGTGACGCGCCCGTGCGACGTTGCCAATTTGTTACCTAGGTATATAGGGTCAGTTAAATTTATTTATAAAGGGTTCTTGCGTTTATACTCTGATTTGTAAGCTATTTAGTTTGTTTGAAAAAAAATCCTCAGTTCTGGTGTTTTTTATTTTTGTTCCGTATCGAATTAATACTAAACACGTATAGTATACGTAGTGTAATTGAATGCCCCTCTCTCATATCAACTCTGTATAGAGAACGATTGGTAATTAGGGGGATTCCTTTAAATGGGTGATACTATGCCTGATTTGCAAAAATTTTGACATTTTTTGAGAAATCGAACTCAATCGAATCTCAGCTTTTTTGGCAATTTTCCACCTATCCACCATAAAACCCCTTTTTATTTGTTGGGTAATCATCAAATAACCCCTCCCGTTCTTGGGCAGAGCGAAAGGGAGTGCCAGACTTCTACTGACTAAAAACCACCCATGTTCTTTCTTAGCCCTTTATGTCGAGGCTGCGGTATCTCGTACAACCCCGACGGGACCATAAACCCCTTACCTAACACATTATCTGATCTTGAAATCAACCCAGTTCCTCATGAACTCAGGAGACGCGACCACTAGAATGACGAGGAATCTTTTCTTTACATTTTAGAAAACAAAGACGATTTTGTTGTTTGTACGCTGAGATTTTTACGGCACCAACAGCAGCGGAACTAGCGCCAGCGCCACCCACATCTTAAGTATTTCTTTCATCTAAATTCACATCTTTGAAAAATCCAAAACACTATCTCAACCAAGCATTCTGTACATCAAACTAAGTACCCCTATGTAAAAAAATTGCTGAAAAACATATTTTTTTTGGGGTTAACAAAAATTACATTTTACGTTAAAACTCAATGTAGCGCTCTTAAAATATTGTGCTAGTGGATGCTTTGAATAGTAAACGGGTCATGGAGGTAATAAATAAAGTTATAACTTGAAAAACTAGTATTTACAAAAACAGCTGTGCAAAATTTGGAACTTTGACCCCCAATATCTCCGTAACTCGGGGGTTCCCAGGTATGGTCTAGAACCAAAAAATTATCGCAGTGGTGGGGAGAACAAGTGCCTTTCGTTTGCGTTAAGAGTACTTTTACACCCTTTTTAGTATTATTTAAAGAATTACTTTTTGAGAGGAGGCCTGTGGCCCAGCAGTGGGAACATTAATAGAATGATGATGATAATATTTTGGATTTTACAAATTTGATGTGATTTTAGAGTAAAAGAAATAAGATGTAGGTGGCGCTAGCTTTGCGTTTAGTGGCCTAATTTTAATGCAGATTCCAACAATAGACAGAGTGATTCCAGAGGAAGGTTTATTATCTACATTGCTCACGTGTGAAGACGGGGCGGGTCGCTAGTTTATTATAATAGGATTATAAATAACTTGATAGTGCGCAGTTTACCATTTATCTAAACAGCGCCATCTGTCTTCTTGTTCAAGTACTACGAAGGTAACTAGATACCATTCAAGTGTTCTCAAGCGCGGCGATATAGACTTAGGAAGGAAAGAGAAAACTTTGCTTTAGAAGATTATTTTTGTATAGATGGCATCATAAACGTTATGTTAACGCTTGATTTCTGTATTATGATGGGCAGAAGACAGCTTCTATTTAGGAAATAGTGTAAATCGTGTCAAAATAATAGTTTACCAAGTCTTTGTAAAATGTTTATTGAAGTAAATTCAAGATTTGTCTAACGCTAGTATTTTAGTTTAAGAGATTAGATGTGACGAATTTACAAAAAACTATGACTTTATTGTTTTAAAAGCTTATCTTTTATTAGACAAACTGTTTTTGGGTAAAAAATAAAATAAAATGTGTCTTTCACAATTTTAATAAGCGCGTTGATGTCTTTTGTTGGCACAATTCGAAACATAATACGTACTACGAGTATGAATCAAACTTGTATTTGACCACCGTAAGGCAAAGTTTGTCAGGCTTCAGACTACCAGAGGCGTATTTACTCTAGGGCCAGCCGGGCCACGGCCTGGGGCGCCAATCCGCCAGGGGCGGCGTGACCGCCCTTGGCGAACGAGGTGTTCTTCCAAAGAAATAAAAAGTTACAATAGGGGTTCAATATTTTTTGATAATTTAACAGACGGACTAATTAGAATCATATTTTTTTTAAGTCAATAAATCATATTTTTTTTAAATAGAATCATATTTTTTTAAGTCAATAAACATTTATTGGCCTAAAAAAAAATAAAAAAAATATGATTCTAATTAGTCCGTAAAAAAAATAAAAAAAAATTACGATTAAGATGGACTAAATAGAATCATATTTTTTATAAGTCAATAAACATTTTATTGACTTAAAAAAAATATGATTCTATTTAATCCGTCTGTTAGATTATCGAAAAATATTGGACACGTATTTTTCGTTTTATCAAATCAATAAAAAAATACTGAGACAAAACGCATCAAAGATTTGAGTGGGGGATTTTCTATCTAAACGGACTATTTACTTATTTTTTGTGAATATTACATTTTTTTAGTTAACTATCCTATTCCGAGGCAAGGAACTAAAATATTCGAGCTCGCTTCGATCGCTCTTGCATTTCTAGGGCTCTCCAGTCCGAACCATCATGCATACGTCGTTAAAATAATAACAATATGATCATTAAATAATTTATTTATTTACTGTATTTGTGCTCTACCACAGTGCTGTCCTTTTTTAACCCAAAGGTTGACTGGTTGAGAATGGCTTGTGGCATTAAGTTCGCCTATGTACCGCATGAAGTTTAAATAAATAAATAAATAGTATGTCTCTATCTATATGAATTGATGAAACCAAATGTACACATTATTAAAAAGTTAAATCGTTTTTCCTTGACTTCTGGGGCGGCAAAACTTATTGCAGGGGGCGCCAAATTTCAAAATACACCCCTGTTGACTACCTGTAAGTTACGACTTTCAGAAATCTACAAACGACAGTCACGACCAGCTGCTCAGTGTGCTTTATGCATGATCACCTATCCATGACCAACCTAGGCAAGCACAGCTTAACCTGAAGATTGATTTGAGCGACTGTTATTATCTACCCACAAGCTCCTCCAATAAGTATAATTTTACTAGCTGTTGCCAGCGGCTTCACCCGCTACAACTCGAGAATTATCCCACGGGAAGATAAAATCGGGATAACAACTATCCTATGTGTTAATCCAGATTATAAACTGTGGTGTAACAGTGGTTCTGCCGTGAAGAAGTAACAAACAAACACACTCACACACTCAAAAACTTTCGCCTTTATAATATTAGTGTGATGTGATGATTGTATATATTCAATCAATGGGCTTGTAAAATAAAACGAATAGGTTTATTACCACACAATTACCAACTTTATTGGTGATGGTTTAAATATAACATTACCGAAGGCGAACCACCTGTCTCTATATACACGAGAGGCATTTTTGCAATCTTTAATGCATCACAGATAATAACGTCAAGACTTTAAGGCTGTGTATTGCGTAACGGTGTAATAGTTGTAAAATTGGATGTTGAACGTAAGGTCATGGGTTAGGTTCTCACCAATACAGACTGGGTAGCTACTTCTGTAAGTGTTCATAGACGTATTTTTAATGTTGGGTAAGTGAGTCGTTTTTCAAGTAATTGAAAGTGTGTATCTGGAAAGTGTAGTCCTACGTTCGATCCCTAAGTCAGGCAAAGCGCTATAAAGCTATTTATTTCTAGCAAACCGGATACTTGATAAGTCCTGTACCGTTAACTTTTGCGTGTTGCTTGCGTGATTGTAAGAGTGATTATTTTAATCTATATATATAAAAGAAAGTCGTGTTAGTTACTTCACTTATAACTCAAGAACGGCTGAACCGATTTAGCTGAAAATTGGCAGGGAGGTAGTTTAGAGCCAGGAGAAGGACAGGATAATTTTTTTTTTTTTTTTTTGGTAAGTAGATACTTAGGTTGTAGGTAGGTAGATAGGTAGGTAGGTAGTATTTAGGTAGGTAGTAGGTAGGTAGTAGGTAGGTAGTAGGTAGGTAGTAGGTAGGTAGTAGGTAGGTAGTAGGTAGGTAGTAGGTAGGTAGTAGGTAGGTAGTAGGTAGGTAGTAGGTAGGTAGTAGGTAGGTAGTAGGTAGGTAGTAGGTAGGTAGTAGGTAGGTAGTAGGTAGGTAGTAGGTAGGTAGTAGGTAGGTAGTAGGTAGGTAGTAGGTAGGTAGTAGGTAGGTAGTAGGTAGGTAGTAGGTAGGTAGTAGGTAGGTAGTAGGTAGGTAGTAGGTAGGTAGTAGGTAGGTAGTAGGTAGGTAGTAGGTAGGTAGTAGGTAGGTAGTAGGTAGGTAGTAGGTAGGTAGTAGGTAGGTAGTAGGTAGGTAGTAGGTAGGTAGTAGGTAGGTAGTAGGTAGGTAGTAGGTAGGTAGTAGGTAGGTAGTAGGTAGGTAGTAGGTAGGTAGTAGGTAGGTAGTAGGTAGGTAGTAGGTAGGTAGTAGGTAGGTAGTAGGTAGGTAGTAGGTAGGTAGTAGGTAGGTAGTAGGTAGGTAGTAGGTAGGTAGTAGGTAGGTAGTAGGTAGGTAGTAGGTAGGTAGTAGGTAGGTAGTAGGTAGGTAGTAGGTAGGTAGTAGGTAGGTAGTAGGTAGGTAGTAGGTAGGTAGTAGGTAGGTAGTAGGTAGGTAGTAGGTAGGTAGTAGGTAGGTAGTAGGTAGGTAGTAGGTAGGTAGTAGGTAGGTAGTAGGTAGGTAGTAGGTAGGTAGTAGGTAGGTAGTAGGTAGGTAGTAGGTAGGTAGTAGGTAGGTAGTAGGTAGGTAGTAGGTAGGTAGTAGGTAGGTAGTAGGTAGGTAGTAGGTAGGTAGTAGGTAGGTAGTAGGTAGGTAGTAGGTAGGTAGTAGGTAGGTAGTAGGTAGGTAGTAGGTAGGTAGTAGGTAGGTAGTAGGTAGGTAGTAGGTAGGTAGTAGGTAGGTAGTAGGTAGGTAGTAGGTAGGTAGTAGGTAGGTAGTAGGTAGGTAGTAGGTAGGTAGTAGGTAGGTAGTAGGTAGGTAGTAGGTAGGTAGTAGGTAGGTAGTAGGTAGGTAGTAGGTAGGTAGTAGGTAGGTAGTAGGTAGGTAGTAGGTAGGTAGTAGGTAGGTAGTAGGTAGGTAGTAGGTAGGTAGTAGGTAGGTAGTAGGTAGGTAGTAGGTAGGTAGTAGGTAGGTAGTAGGTAGGTAGTAGGTAGGTAGTAGGTAGGTAGTAGGTAGGTAGTAGGTAGGTAGTAGGTAGGTAGTAGGTAGGTAGTAGGTAGGTAGTAGGTAGGTAGTAGGTAGGTAGTAGGTAGGTAGTAGGTAGGTAGTAGGTAGGTAGTAGGTAGGTAGTAGGTAGGTAGTAGGTAGGTAGTAGGTAGGTAGTAGGTAGGTAGTAGGTAGGTAGTAGGTAGGTAGTAGGTAGGTAGTAGGTAGGTAGTAGGTAGGTAGTAGGTAGGTAGTAGGTAGGTAGTAGGTAGGTAGTAGGTAGGTAGTAGGTAGGTAGTAGGTAGGTAGTAGGTAGGTAGTAGGTAGGTAGTAGGTAGGTAGTAGGTAGGTAGTAGGTAGGTAGTAGGTAGGTAGTAGGTAGGTAGTAGGTAGGTAGTAGGTAGGTAGTAGGTAGGTAGTAGGTAGGTAGTAGGTAGGTAGTAGGTAGGTAGTAGGTAGGTAGTAGGTAGGTAGTAGGTAGGTAGTAGGTAGGTAGTAGGTAGGTAGTAGGTAGGTAGTAGGTAGGTAGTAGGTAGGTAGTAGGTAGGTAGTAGGTAGGTAGTAGGTAGGTAGTAGGTAGGTAGTAGGTAGGTAGTAGGTAGGTAGTAGGTAGGTAGTAGGTAGGTAGTAGGTAGGTAGTAGGTAGGTAGTAGGTAGGTAGTAGGTAGGTAGTAGGTAGGTAGTAGGTAGGTAGTAGGTAGGTAGGTAGGTAGGTAAGTAGTAGGTAGGTAGTAGGCAGGTAGTAGGTAGGAAAAAGGGCATTGCAAGGCATGCGGGTTCAGCTAGTTTATAATAAAACTAGCGAACGTCACGCGGTTTCACCCGCTTAGTTCCCGTTCCCGTGGGAAAACAGGGATAAAAAGTAGCCTATGTCACCCGGGGATAGTGTAGCTTCCCAACGGTGAAAGAATTTTTCAGATCGGTTCAGTAGTTTCGAAGCCTATTCGTTACAAACAAACAAACAAATCTTTCCCGTTCATCATATTAGTGTAGATGATAAATTGTAACAACAATACGTTCTAAGTCTGACAGTATTCTGAAAAACCCACAGTATTTATCACAAGTTTTCAGTAAATAGTATATTTCATTTTATCTGGAGGTTTTTTTTCTATCAATTGACATGGAGACAGTCCAGTCTTACCAAGAGCTGATCGTATTACTCAGTATTAACTGAGTTGTGATGGTCAGATAGGCTCCATGTAAAATACAGGTATTCCGCTGCATGCGGTTAGGCTGGAAGCCGAATCTTTCATAGCTGGAAATAGGTTAGGCAAGTAATGATGTGGCATACAGAATGGTAATTATAATTTATCTATACAGGTTGTAAATTAACCCTTCACACATATGTCAACCAAGCATTCTGTATATGAAACTAAGTACCCCTACGCAAAACTTTTTGCTGGGAATTAACTTTTTTTTTTGGGGTCAAAAATCACATTTTACGGTAAAACTCAATGTAGCACTCTTAAAACATTGTGCTAGTGGATGCTTTGAATAGTAAACGGTTCACGGAGGTAATTTAAGTAAAGTTATAACCTGAAAAACTAGTATTTACAAAAACAGCTGTGCAAAATTTGGAACTTTGACCAATATCTCTGTAACTAGGGTTCCCAGGTATGGTTTAGAACCAAACAACAAGTACCCTTTTTTTTTTGGCTGGTGGAAAATCATCGAATAACCCCCCTCCCGATCTTGGGCAGAGCAAAAGGGAGTGTCAGAATTCTACTGACTAAACCACCCATGTTCCTTCTTAGCCCTCTATGTCGAGGCCGCGATAACTAGTGTACAACCCGCGGCCCAGAACAAGTGCCCTTCGTTTGCGTTAAGGGTACTTTTACACCCTTTATAGTACATACATTATATGTTAGTTACTCTTTCACGCAAAAACTACCGAACGGATTTGGATAAAATTTGGTACACAGATAGTTTATAACCTGGTTTAACACTTAAGATAGTTTTTATCCTGATTTTATTTTCCTGTGGAATAATTTTCGAGTTGTAGCGGGCGAAGCCACAGGCAACAGTTAGTTTTAGTAAATAAATAAATATTAACCTGGTTTAATGATCCTCCTCTTCTTTGATTTTGTTACAAGTAAAATATTCTTTCGTATTAATAATAATCCTTATGTATTTGCAATGGAAGACACACATAAATGTCAAAAGCCTCGAGAATCAAGTTTTCACATCAATATTCTTCGAACCGCATAAATTAAAGCGCTCAAAGGAAAAACAATGTCTGTATGTGTGTGTGACGCAATCTCAGAAATAACTAAACCTGTATTGATGCGGTTTTAAATTCTAATCATTAGATAGAATATTATAATTGTGATGTCAGTGGGCATAAAAAGCAATATAATTAATCTATAAATATTTATTTGCAGATACCTGTCTGCATATCTCGTTTATGCTGTCTTCACGCTTCATTGAAACAAAGTTAAATTTCTATAGGTTAACATGCAGTTTTTCTAAGGCATAGCAGAATCAGGGTTATATTTTCCCATTGCTGGGATACAGGTCTCCACTCTAAGAGAGATTGGGCTGGAATTAGGGTTCTCAACTATACTGTTGAAAAATAGTATTATACTGTTTTTCACGATATTATACTTTTTACTGGCAGACAACAAAACACCACCTATTAAAAAGACTGTTTTTAACATCACTGGTACATATATGTTTTTTCTGTCATGAATTCAAATGGCGGGACGACAGAAATAGATCTACACTAATATTATAACGAGGAAAGATTTGTTTGTTTGTTTGTAACGAATATGCTCCGAAACTACTAGACCGATTTGAAAAAATCTTTCACCGTTGGGAAGCTACACTATCCCCGGGTGACATAGGCTACTTTTTATCCATGTATTCCCACGGTAACGGTACCTACGCTAGTGAAACCGCGTGACGTTCGCTAGTCTTCCACCAAAAATAAAAAAATTAGCTCCACATTCAGTTTAATTTTGATTTCACTTGTAGTGAAGCTTATGAAGCCTTCTAGAATGACAATAAATTGCTAAGTTGTGCGAGAAACACCAAGAAATATGTTTTTAAAATATTAATAAAATAAAGTACTGTTAATTTTATTGAAATACTGTTGATTTTCTTTCTTCAACCGGAATAATTATACTGTTTTTGGTGCAAAAAAGGTGTGGTACTTTTTTGCAATAAAACACGCGGGCCCAGGGGCCCGCGGGGCCGCAGGGGGTTATAACTATCCACATACCACATATCTTCAATTTTTTTGGTTCTAGAACATTTCTAGAACATTCCGCCGGTGTCCTCTTGATGTTTTCCTTCATCGTTTTGAGAGCAGTGCTGATAAAATAAAAACAAAGTATGTTGGCGACTAATTTTAAAGAAGCTAGTACTTCCATATCATTTCTTACACAATCCATTAATTTATTTTCCCTCTCCATGTATCAATATTTATATAATTAAGCACTCGTTCTACTCACATGCAATTTCGTAAGTAAATTACCAACACGATGAAACAAACATTGCTTTTTCGATATCAACTTCGCGAACTCCGTTGTGTAAAAGCCACGCATTTGTTCTTGAGATGCAAAAAGACGAACAAAATCCATATAAAGATACGCCTCTGCGATCTTGTGACTTGCATTTATTTTATTATCGAATGGTCTTGAAAAGGTAAAATGAATCCATCCTGTCAGTCGATTCTGAACCTAATTGGAACGATTTTTCATTTAAAAATTCTCATTTTTTTGTACACTTCCTAAATAAAAAAGAAAACACATGTTACTAAGTTGTCCAGGCATTAAGGTTGATTATCCTTAACCTAACTCTTTGGTACATACAATCTTATGTAACTTGAAATAAAACTCGTTTGGTCAGATGAAAAAAAAAGTAAATGTTTTGCAAAGTCCAACTCTTGCTTGCACGGTTTTACTTTTAGTGTCTTTTCGTTTATACTGGTAATATTATTTGCTAGCTTTTGCTTGCGGTTTTGCTTGCGTTTTAGTCACAAATCATCCCAAGGAATATTTTAAATATCATCATCATCATTAGCCTATAATGCTCCCACTGCAGGGACTCGGGCCTCCTCTCTAGGAGAGGGATGGGCTATAATGCACCACGCGGGCCCAGTGCGGGTTGGTAGATGTCAAATGTCTTCTAATTTTTTGGTTCTAAGACATTTCGGTTTCCTCACGATGTTTCGTGACGTGATATACTTGGGCTAAAGTAGCATCCCATACGTAAAAGAATTTTCAAAATCGTTTCAGCAGTTCCGAAGCTTACCACCTACATACAAACATACAAACATTACCTCTTTATAATATTAGTATGGTTGATGATTTTATGCGTCTACATAATGATTGGTCTGCGCTTTTGCAAGGACCTTCGATAGATGCTAAAAACATTTAAGTACTTTTTGGAATCGAAGAAGTCGGTCTTCTTATGAATCATACGGGATATTACAAAAGCGAAAAATTGTAATTCTGTTTGTTTTTGTGTTCGAAATAGAATGAATGTTCTTTTCAGGCGGAGTATTATGAATCAGGGTGTGTTTTAAGGTCCTTTTTTATTTTTCACGCTTATGCCTGCGGCGCCAACAAGGTCGTCGGTCCAACGCATCGGTTGCCTGCCCACATTTCTATGCCTTACTCTAGGCCTCCACTCAAGCACCCGACTACCCCACCTGTTGTCCTGTCTACGGCATATATGGCCCGCCCACTTCCATTTTCGGCTAGCAATCACATGGGCTATGTCGACCAATTTCGTTCTCTTCCGGATCTCTGTGTTCCTGATTCGATCACTTAGAGAGATGCCTAACATAGTCCGTTCCATGGCTCTTTGGGTGACTTGGAGCTTGTGCATCACCTGCTTTGTCAGCGCGTGACCGGAAAGAACTGGATGCGAGAGGCGAAAAACCGGGAAGAATGGCGTGCACTGGAAGAGACCTACACTCAGCATTGGGTGGTGAAAGGTTGAAGAAGAGAAGAAGAGAGAAGAGATGCCTGCGGTTGCCCGCGTAGAATTCGATAGTTGTCACACGGGATAATACCATTGGGATGTAAAGTACCCAATTTGTAATCTAGGTCAGGGATGGGGAACCAAAAGCACGCATGCCATCGATGTTACGTTTCACAATATTTTAGACATACCACCCAATTTTAGCTACATTTTCATATTTGCCTACGAGTAATTATTTTCAGAGATGAATAGCGTAAGATTCGATTAGGAGCCTTTTGGTAGAGGAGTCTACATGCAATCTACTAAAAGTAACCTCCTACAACCCTTTTGGGGGGGGGGGGGTAATCATCAAATAACCCCTCCCGCTCTTGGGCAGAGCGAAAGGGAGTGTCAGACTTCTACTGACTAAAAACCACCCATGTTCTTTCTTAGCCCTATATGTCAAGGCCGCGGTATCTCTTACAACATCCCGCAGCCCCGACGGGCGTCGGCCCTTGCAAGGGGCCCTCCTACCAACCTCCTACAACCCTTAGTCTATACATATTATAATTAAGTTACTTATCATCTAACAACAACAACAGAAGCCTAAAATTGAAACATTTTTTACGATTTAAGTAGGTCAATTTTTATTCAAATGCTTTTGTTAAAAATATTTCGTTTAATTATCTGCCAATAAGCAATATTCTTGAACGACACGTGCAAGGTCTCAATAAACATTACTTTAGAAAAAATGGCACGTTGATCCAAAAAGGTTTGCCATCCCTGATCTAGGATAAAAACTAACTGTATGATAAATTTCGTCCAAATCCATTTTTTTAGTTTTTGCGTCAACTCATTCAAACGTCGATACATCCTTACAAACTTTATATTATTTGTGGTTAGATATTGTATCTGTGGAACAGTGGTGGCCCAGTGGTTGTGGCCCCGACTTACGAACAGTTGGTCGTGGGTTTGAACCCAGGCAGGCGCATTACTTTGTGTAATTTATTTCATCACCACTGCTCTTAAAACGGTGAAGGAAAACATCATGAGGAAACCGGCATATCTTAGAACCAAAAATTCGAAGATATGTGACATCCACCAATCTCCACTCCTAGAGGGGAGGCCTGAGTCCCTGCAGTGGGAACAATATAGGCTGATGATGATTGTGTCTGTAGCACTTTAAGAGAGAACAGGGGCTGCGATTCTTCTTAAAAAGTATTCCACTTCTTTTCAGTATTTTTTTTTTCACTTAATTTTTTCAGCACCTAAAACATTTTTTTCTTCAATGTGTCACGAATAAACATATTTGAACTCAGTTCTATCTAATTTTCTTTTTACCACCAGTTAAACAACAAAACCATTCCCCCATAAACCCTTTCTCTTTACAAACCACACTCCAATGACTCATCAGCTATATTTAACTCTATCTACAAATGTAATTACTGACATTACCTATACAAGTTAAAATGACATCACACGTCTTACTCAAGCAAGCAGCAAGTGAATGCTTTGTGAATTGATTGATTCACGTTACGTCAGTGTGTCTTGTGTCAAATATCTTTATATATTTAATTCTACTGTACGTGTGTATGTCATTGAACTCCTCCTAAACGTCTAGAGCGGTTTTGATGAAAATTTTTGTATGTTTTCAAGTGGGTTTGAGAATGGTTTAAATTTGGACCCGGTAGGTGGCGCTGCTCTCCAGGCAGGACGACGTCTGCCAGGTCCGCTAGTATAGATCTACGTCGATAATTATAATATAACGCAAGTTTGTATCATTGGTATGAAAGACAACCGTTCCATTTTTTCACTACCAATCTATATTATGACATAATAAGCAGTATTTAGTTACAATACAAACAAGTTACAATCTTACAATGTGTCGACGCTGCAACTACCATATTCCATATGTGCATTTTTTAACACTTCACTAAACCAAATCTCCGTTTCATTCTCGATGTGTTTAAAACATCTTTTTTGTAATATGCCAACTAGAGACAAGTTGAACTAATTCCATATTATGTATTAATAAGTTTGCAATGGTTTCGTTTATGTATTCAATATAACATATTTTGTTGTACCAAAACCTTACAAAAATCGCATTATGTAACTTAACAGTCAACGCAAAATTGTCTACCATTAAGTTCTTGAGTTGTAACGGTGTAATGTTGTTGTTTTAAACAAATTAGCTTGCTCAACAGTAACCTCATCACTACATAATTAATATTATAAAACAACGTCCTCAATTCATATCCTAGAGCAGATTGTCTTGATTCCCTACAAAAACGATTTAAAAGGCAACCTGGCAAAATCAAAAAGAGCAGTCAGCTTCGTCTGTCTGTTCGCCATAAACTCAAAAACTATTGCACCGATTTTCATGTTGTTTTCACCAATGGATAAAGTGGATCTCGAGGGAGGTCTTAGTATGTAATTTACCGACATCCACTGGCCAAAGCCGCGGGCATCCGCTAGTTAAGTATAAAATACTTCAGCCGCACGCACTGTAGATAGGACACACACCTACTCTAGCGCTGTCTAGGTATATTTATATCTGTGGTCAAATGTGACAGGTGTGAGCTATCACCTGTTTCGATCCCGGCTCAGGTAAAAAAAGGGATCAATGTAATGACATGTGTGTTTTTATCACGGAAGCGGTGTGAAGTGGTAGCGACAGGATAGGAGAATAGGGTTATAGGATTGAATTGTGTTTGATGGAATCATCAACAATATTTATTTATTTAAACAGGTACTTGCTACACTTACAGTTTGCACCAACGCGCGCAGCAAGTCAACATCACACGCACTAACTTAAAAATCGTATGCAAATTAAGCATAGCTTTATTGCTACTCATAAACAAAACAATAATATATACGAGTACAATAGTGTCCTGTTTCGTGTGTCTGTGTACGGCTTAGATGTTCTAAACTACATAGGTGATTTTAGATGTTTTTTATAGAAGGGTTTATTTATACAGGTGCATTAACTTAGACTTAGATACATCAATGAAAAATCGATATTTTTTTACATATCCCCATATTTTGTAAATTACATTGGTAGGTCTCAATTGCATTGGCAGAAACTCTTTCTATAGAGAGAGAGAGAGAGAGAGAGGGAGAGAGAAAGAGAGAGTTTCTAGAGAGGTAGTTACCGCAGCCTCGAACACAAAGGGCTAAGAAGGAACATCAATGGGAGGTTTTTAGTCAGTACAAGTCTGACACTCCCTACCGCCCCGCCCAGAGCGGGAGGAGTCTTTTTTTTTATTTAAAACACACGTTCTAATCAATATCTAATAAAAGGTTATTGGTCCTTGCATTCTGACTGTTAACCAATAATCTTATACGTTTTGAGAGGTACTTACAGTCTTGTGAATACTTAATTCCCCTCATTGCAGACCTATTTCTGATTTCATCCGGTAATATTACCAATTTACCGGTACCAGCCAACCGTGTCCGGACTACGGACAGTAAAACTTTAGTCCGGGGTTGACCCCAAGACGAAGTAAACTTTATACCGCTTCGAATTGGTTAATGGGCATAAAGCTATTATTGAGTCAATCGACGCGCAAAGAGGAAAAATGGTTCTTCTGATCGGCTCAAGCTTCTGTTGTGTTCTTGAGAGTGGCCATCAATCCGTCATGAAGTAATTTGTGAATTACCCTAACATTACATATGATTTTTTTTTAAAGGATCGGCAGAGGTGTGTCTATTGCAACCACAAGACCAACGATGCAGACAAAGCCGTAAACATTACTAAACATGCTACGTTGTTGGACTATCTCAAAATAGCTCACAGAATTCATTATGGCGCCGAGTAATACAAAATCATCTGCATAATGAAGGGACTTGACATTAGGGTTCACATTCGTCTAGACTTGTCTGAACGTGTCTGACTTTCAGATCTGTTTACGGACTTTAATAGGACATTTCTGACTTTCAAAATCTCATCTGGACTTTGTTGGGACATTTCTGACTTTCACCCCATCTCAACTTTGTTAGGGCATTATTGACCTTCATTGCCCAATCTGGAGTTTGATAGGACATTTCTGACTTTGGCCCCCGTCTGGACTTTGTTAAGACATTTCTGACTTTCGGCTTCTATCAGGATTTGGTACGGTTTAGTCGTTTGTCTAGATTTTTTGATTTCAAGGTTTTTTTTTAGTATTGAAAATATAAACAGACATCTTATTAGCTCTAGCTTAAGGACCTGAACCGACAACCCAAGACAGATTCCCTGAAATGGAAACCTGACCTTAAATTAAGAGAAAAACGGAGAATAAAACACAGGACATTATTGGTACATTATGGAACTAAGTAATTGGAAATCTATACATTTCAGCGAATGTCAAAATGGTAAACCTACTTGAAACGGTCTTAACACCTCCGCGCTTTCAGACTTGAATATAAATATACAATTTTATATATTTACTGTTTATGTACTGACTATAAAACGACATAACATGTTTTTGTGGGGGATATTTTAAATGGTATGATGTAAATTTATTTTAGTTTTTTGTCTGCGTAAAATAATTGTCAAAATTGTCAACTATAGTTCGTTTTTCGTTTCAGTCATGTAATCTCAGTTTATGTCAATAATTTTCAACAGCTATAATTAAATAATTTAACAAAACTCAGCAAAATAAAAGTTCAAGCTAGTTTGCCATTGCATATAGTCACGCAAAATAAAAAGCCTTAATGATAATGACTATCCGAAACAAAATTTTATTTATTTTTATTACCTATCAATATTTCCTATTACACTCAGACACGAACGCTTTTAATATTCTTTTAAATCAAGTCAATTAAGTCGATAATCGCCTACATGGAACTTAAGACCTCTTTGTTAAAGGCCGTATTGGTCGGCGGCCGCGCAGCTTGGCAGTGCAACACCCGACGCAGAACGCGCGGCCGCGATGCGAGAACCAACGAACATTTTAAAAAACGAACACGAATCTCCATTTTCAAATTGAAAATTTAACATTCTTCTAACGTATTTTGTTAAAATCGAACGTGTGTTTTAAATTCAAAATTCGGAATAATGTGATAAAGTTTTTTTCATTTTTCTTCTTCATGTGGAATGTGGTAGTGTCCATGCACAAAAGAAGTGTTGTGTGATTTTTATTGTTTTTTTTTTAATGAGGTGTCAACCTCGAAGTTATTGTGTGGGATAAAAGTGTTTTAAAGGTAAGGATATACTTGCTACTTTAATCGATACTTTGCGAAACATCTGGCCATTGATAATCGTGGGCTCAAAAAGCCTTCGGATTACTCGTAAGGTCACACCGAATATGGCATGACGGATTGACCTTTTTGTCTTAAGTTTTTTATTACAATCAATGAATTAAATACTATAAAAAGATAATAACTTTACAGCACTGTAATTTCATAAGGACATTGGTATACCCGACTGTTTAAGTTTTCAAAGACATGTTATACCCAACTGCTATAATTTTCTGGTTTTTACCCGAGCTTCATTTCATGCATTTTGAATGCAATTAATGCTTATTAAAATGTAATAGCCCTGGTCATTGTAAGTAGTTGAAGGTTGGCGACGAGCAACCGGTTCTCATAACCAGTGTAAGGGTTACATTCTTATACAAATAGGACTGTGGTTAGGTTACAATATTGTGAAGGAAAAAGTTGAAAATACTTTTATACTTACGCTCTTGCGAAGTTTGTTACAAACGATTCTGGGGAAAAGCCCATGATGCCTGAAAAGTGAAGCTGTATTGTTATTGGTATGATCGAATTAAAAGTCTTTCCTTGTATTTTTCTGCGAAGATTCCCGGTGTTCACTAGCAGTGGACAGCGGGTATTTTTAAAAACATTTTTTTTCCGCGTTTTGGTGGACACCGTGAATTATTTTTCGCCAAAACCAGTGGCTCCCGAAGTCATGAACCACAACTGGTGGACATCGGGAGGCATCGGTTTTTTTGTAGCTGTCACTTTTCCTGGCCAATCATTATCAACAATCTATAATAGAGCTAGTATTGGATACAGTTTTAGGAGTGCTTAAATTATCCTCGTTCTACATACGAGTACCTATGGGCTCTTGTAGGCTTTCGAATGGTGATCAGGCAGTCACTAACCGTCGGGTGACTGACTGCTACTCGGATGTCTCTGTGTTAGAAAAGTTCATTGCCTTACGGCAGGTTAATTTGCAGACTGTTTCTTTCTAACCATTTACACCTATTTTTTGTTTTTGGGGGTTGGGAAATCATCAAATAACCCCTCCATTTTTTGTTAATTAAATAGTTACTGTTACTAATAACCCTATGTTGTCATCCAACAACTGGCCAAAGGTCTCCCCCATTTTTTTTTTGTTTGGCGGTGCGAAATCATCAAATAACCCTTCCCGCTCTGGGCAGAGCAGAAGGGAGTGTCAGACTTCTACTGAATAAAAACCACCCATGTTCCTTCTTAGCCCTTTGTGTCGAATCCGCGGTATCTCTTTGGAACAACCCGCAGCCCCGAAGGGAACCATTTACACCTTGATTCTCTAGCAAATACCAAAAAAAACGTATGTCAAGACTTACGACTGGTTTAATGAATTATCAACAACCAATTCGGACTATCAACAAACATATGAGGTCCTGGGTTAGATGCCAGGTCGAAAAAGTTGTTATCATCAAGATTTTTTGCAGTCTAAAGCAAGTGTATAATCTTAAATATTCTGACTCCAAAGTAAACAACATTAATAGTGTTTTGTAAAGGTCGATTTAATAACAATCGATTTCTTTGTTTTGTTTTACATCATTGACGTTGCCTCGCATGAGTGAGCACCGAATTGTTGGCTCTTACATTTAAGTACCTTCGTACTAGGAATTAATCACTTTATTACGTCGGGAAGTGATTAAGATACTTTAAATTTCGATTCGTATGACCAGTCAGTCTCTTGTATTATTCAGGTGCAGTACAGTGGATTACGCTCAGCTCACCTATAAATTAATGCCATAAATGAACACGACATTATTTTTTCAGATTTCGACTGTTACAAGCGAATTTTCAATAATCTTTGCATGCAAATTTGTTGCTTTATAAAAATGCTTGAGTATTTGTTATCTCCAGGATTTAGCATACTGTGCTTTAATTTGAGGTCGAAAATATGTATTAGTGTATTTCTATTCCTGTTAAGTCTTTTTGTAAACTACTTTTTTGTACCAAAATCTAATTAAGCTTCAGGTTGACTGATAGTGAATGCCTTGTGGTATTATCTCTTTTGTAGTGAAGTTTTATTATAACTCAATAAATAAATAAAAGTAATAACACAATAACCCATAATGCATCAGAAACAGCTGTTAAAACCATTACTTATAACAGAAACTATATTAGTCTTTATTGCATAACATGTCTCCTTGAATACAGCTCTGAATGAATTTGTTACGCTATACTTGAGTGGTCTCAGTCAACCAAATAAATTTGAATATAAGGTTATCTATTTGATAATAAGGGTTATAATTCATCAGCCTATATTGTTCCGGCTGCAGGGGTTTAAGCCTTCTCTCTAGGAGAAGGTTGGTAGATACCACATGTCTTCGATTTGTTTTGGTTCTAAGACATGTTGGTTTCCTCCTTACGATGTTTTCCTTCACCGTTTTGAAAGCAGTGTCGATGAAATAAATTACCCAAAGTAAAGCGCCTGCCTGGGTACGAATCCACGACTTACTGTTCGTTAGTCGGGGCTGCTAGCACTAGGCACCGCTGGTACTGTATTTAGCATGAATTAAACTTAAGTTCACTCCATAGATCACCAACCTTCTTTTTTATTCTTAAAAAGTCTGAAACAAATTAAATCAATATAAGAGGCATTTATAAAGTTTACACTCACTCTGTTTTAAACTTTTATAGGGCGATTCCCAGTGTCCACCACTGGTGGACAAGTTGGAGGTGGACGATGAGAATCATCACTTTTATAATCCCAGTTACAGGTCAAACAGACTAAATAAAACATTCCGTTTCGCAATGATAAATGCCTTAAGCGAATATTGCATTGGTATGAAGTAGAACGAGTACTTGATCGGTAAGATAACATGGTTGCAATCTAATTTAGTACCGGTGAATGTTTTATACGAGTTTTTTTGCTCTTTTTATCATTTTATGCGGAAAACGTAAAGTCTTGACGATAATTTGCACTGATTTTGTTTATAATCAGCGATCTTTAAATCATCTGCTTCTCAACCATGTTGAGGTCGGTTCCAGTCTAACTGAATGCAGCTGAATACCAGTATTTCACATGCAGCGACTGCCTATCTGACCTCCACAGCTTTTGGCTCACAGACGTCAACAACATGGAAGGGGGGCAAGGGCCGATGCCCGTCGTGGCTACGGGATGTTGTAAAATATACCACGACCTCGACATAAAGGACTAAGAAGGAACATGGGTGGTTTTTAGTCAGTAGAAGTCTGACATTCCCTTTCGCTCAACCCCAGGAGCGGAAGGGGTTATTTGATAATGTCCCACCACCCAAAAAACAAAAAGGCTTTAGGCCCACTGTAACGACTTTATTTGTTATCCTTTTGTTATTTATCTCGCCAGTATTGTCCCATGGATGGGCTAAAAACTTCTTTCTCCCCACATGCTTCTGCCTTCTGGGATCAAAGGTATCATACCATATTGTTAGGGTAAGGTAATTACCTAAACATATCTTCAATACGATATTATAGGTCAGACCTAACATCCTCAATAATTCTGTTACAATTTTATCAATAACACCATCTAAAATTACCTTCAGTTACTGTAGTTGGCGCCTTTTATTGAATTCCCAGGCTTTTATAACAATATGCGCAAGAGTTTGTAAGCAACACGCAACGCTTAAGTAACCGAGATGCGAGCTAAACGGTGCGTTGCGACAATACATTACCGCTCGCGGCTCTCGCGATGTGTCGCGTAAAAGTAGGTTTCATTCTTTTGAGAATTAGAAGAAATCGATAGACCAGCCAAGACAAGACCATAAATCCAGGACTCATTTTTGGGTTAGATTCTTATGCCAACCACTTTCCCAGATCTATAAATTCAAATGCACAAGCCGGCCGGTCTTCTCAAAATTTAGCAAAATGATCACCTAAGTATAAACCAAAATGATTAGCTTTATTAGTCATTCCAAAACACCAATACCTTACATACCGAAAGGGTAGTACCCAAAGCAGTTAGCCGCTAGTTCCGGCAGTGACGCGCATGCAAAGAGTATAATAATAATATGGGAGAAGAGAGCCCTCTAGTGCCATTTTGAAGCAGACCGATTTGAAGCGCCATCTGGATTTCTTAACAAGAACTAAAGCTCTATAGGTAGCTATAGGTAGATAGGAATGTATGTATACCTTCTTACGTATTCAATATTTGTTCATATAGGTGATTATTCAAATTTTTACTTGGTTTTTTTGCAAATAGCAGCTGTGATAATTTGTTGATCATAATGCGATTTGAGAATAAAATAATGATACTAAAATAATGATCATTAAAAATTAATAATTGAAGTAGTGTGAAGTAATGGATATTTTAAGGATCTTATTTCAGTAACTAAAGGAAGAAAGGAACCATCATTATATTTCCGCGAATTGCATTTTGATCAATCTATGATTTATACAGCTTATAATTGCGAAAAACCAAGAAAATTTGAATGATCACATAAGAGTAAACAAATTTAAGTTAAAGAATTTCGCCGGTTACATTTATATTTGAATAGAATTGGCATTACACAGTAATGAACTACTTTATTTAGTAATTAATTGTAATCTGTAACTATAGTGCTACATTTTACGTTTACGAGAGAAAAATAACACACTGAGAACATCTATGTTTCACAGTAAAAAGTTTAAATATTGTTCAGAACACTATTTTATAAATTAACTCAATTTTTACAAATTACAATAAATTACTTAATAACTTTTAACAATCTGCTAATTACTTTTAGTGAAATAAAACAGTTTTTTTTGATATATTTTATTGTCAGTGTTACAATCTTTATCATACAAATTATTTTCTATTTTTATATTTTTTATTTTTATTATAATATTTCTGAGCAGCAGTTTTGGTTTCGTCTTCACCATCATAAATTAATTTTCCTACCAAAATTCGATTGACTGATCGACACCAGCTGTAAATTAATACATTTAAGGCCACATTCAAAAAGTATTTTTGAAAAGTGTCACTATGGGCTGGACATTTATTTGGACAATCTACAAACATTTCAGTAAAAGAAATAATCGTTTCTTTCACACGCTTTTTGGGTACGTTTTTCCTTAGACAAGATGTCGCAATGTTTTTAATTTCGTTGAAATAATTTTCTGTTTCCTTACTGGGATAGCACAGCCATTTTTTGTTTTGATATTCTTTTACTTTTATGAATGTATTATTTGAATTACTTGTGTTCTCTAGTAAAATGTTTTTACAAGTTTGACAACTTTTTACAACATTTTTTAAACATTTTTTTTAGAACCCAACCACAGACATAATTACTTTGACCAGCATCACTTGTAGACTGTTCAAGGCAAATTTCACTATTAAAATGAATTTTTTTTTCACTTTCCCCAGGAACATCAGGAGTATGAACCTTCTCTCTTAAAAAAAAATCCAGTGTCTGGAGGCACTCATTCGAATCCTGCTCACAGTTTGCCCTCCTTGAATGAGGAGAATTAAAATTATTTAATAGCAGAGCTTTGAAAGCTCCTTCAAAAGCCACTGTATTTGGTGCATTATTTCTTGCCCCATAACTCCTGATGTTCCCGAAAAAATTTTCGACAGGGTCTTGGTTGAAGTTCCGTGTCAGCATTGCATCTAAACCATATTTACAAGACAACACTGTCCAAAGAGATTCCATGCCCTCTATTGTTTTAATTAGATTTGTCACAGATGGTATAGTTGTCTCAGTCAGACGGATTTTGTTTCCAACTTTAATTTTTTTAATATATTTTACAGTTCTAAAAACATTTTTGGCTTTTTGCCATAGTTGATGGTGCGGCGAATTGTGTTTTACAGGCCCTTTATAAATTTTACCATTTGGTATGAACATACTGCTTACATTCAAAGAATCAAACAAATTATCAATTAATAAAGTCATGTCTATTATTTGACGACATTCTTCGGGCAGATCCTTCCTTGCTGTCAAGTGTTCTGTTACAACAGCAACACTGTGACTAAATATTTGGGTCGCTGATTTCACACGCATTTTATTTATTTTCTCCGGATTTACGTGTTCTTCTGTTATTTTGTCAAGCAGACGTAACTCTCCATAAGATTTGTCGGCAGCATATACCATTTGGTAATATTCCCATTTTATGGTTTTCCTTTCATTTGATGTGATATATGTCATATCTTTGTTCAGCAAATTATTTCTGAGACCTTTTATTAAATGAGGAGTATCATACAGGGGGATTATGCTCTGACCATTGACTCTGAACATTTCATGGCGCCACTCTTTCCCTTGACGTAGATACGCGGCTTTTGTTTTTTGGACCAATTCGGTTATAGCGCCAACATTAACGGGACTTTGGTCACATACCGTGTTAACCACGATGAGGCTATTTTCCAGTGCATGCTGGACCACTGATTTTATTAAAATTTCTAGTTCCTGTTTTTTTAGCCCGGTTGTGAAATAATAAGCAATTGGTTGCTTAAAATTATTTTTCACACCCTTCACCATAAAAACAAGGGCATGATCAGCAAATGATGCCTCTTTATTAGACGCAAATCCTTCTAGGTCATCCTTATGTGCATTATACATAAGTTGTGGCGTAAGTGACATTTCGTCGAACATGAGACTGCAGAGTCGATCTGGCACATCCTTTTCTGCTAGCGTCTTTTTTATCTTTTCAAAGATGACGGGATTTATACCCGGAACTAATTTTATTTGGCTCAGCAACCGCTTCATAGCTTTTGCCGATGGCAACGCAAAATATTTGCACAACAGCCTATAACATTTAGGACTCTTTTTGAAAAGAGACAAGGACATTACTTTTTCCTCAATGGAAAACCGTCTGCCCTTGGATTTCTTGCTCGACTGCAGTTGCATGTGAACAAACAGTTGTGCTGGTTTTGTCATGTTTTTTGTAACAAGTTGAAATGCAGATTTATTGGACAATTTTTCAGCATTAGCCAGTCGTGATTTGAATGATTCTCCTTTTTTGCGCAAGCGACCTATTTCATTTTGGAGGTACTTCAATTTTTTCTGTAGTGGTCTCATTTGTATACAATTGTACAGCGCCCCAGACTTTCCACGAGTATCTGAAAAATGCAAAAACATAATAACATATTTTGTTCCAATCCCTCTAATTTAAAATTGTCTCTACACAAATAGAATGTAATTAGTTAATTACTTAACACTAACTCTGTTTGCAAAATCACTCTTAAGGAATTTTAATGCAGGCCAATGCTCAATAGTGGTACGGTAATAGGCTTTAATCATAATGCTCAAGATAAATTACCTTTGAATAATCGTTTTTGTCTGCTCATCATGCTGTAGTTATGCTCCATTGTCACAGAATTTGTGGCAGCTGTGCAGTGACTTTTATCTGAAAACATAAAATACAATACATTAATAATTGAGTATGCAAGAGAATGCACCATGTTGATGGAATACAAACTAATCATTATTATACCTGAAGTTGAAGTTGCAAGAAGAGAAGTATTAGTAGAAGGATGAGCAACACTGATAGCCTCAAACTGCCGAGTTGTAGCAGTGATGCTGTAACTTTCACCTGGAACAATATTGTAAAACATGTTAAAAATAAACAATGGTTATTCAGAAAGAAGGCTAAGAAAACTGATATCATTAATTGATGATACTGACAGTTTGTATGGTGTCAGATGCAAATAGTACCACTCCAGCAAAAATAAGTAGATGCACTCAAAATGCAGTAATATCAAAAACATTAGCTAATTACCTGGAGTAGTGGAAGGCAAAGAAGTGCTAGTGCTCGCCTCAGATTGCCCAGTTGTAGCAGTGATGCCATGACTTTCACCTGAAAGAATTATGAAATGTAATATAATTATGTAAATATTCATGTAGGTAAACACTGATATCATTGATTAAGTAATTACAGAAACAAGCATGTTTAGAAAGAGTAGCCACATTTTCTATTTATTTATTTTGTCTGGTTTAACTATACAGGTTAGTTAGATACTGTATACAGAATTACATTAACCCTGGCATCTATAGTAATTACTTTAGTTTATGTACCTAATTACTTTCAGACAATTTTTATGAAATAGACAGGAATTTGAACGAAGTAAGAACTGTCAAAGAAAGCAAAGCTGAGAATTCTATAAACTACAGATTAAAATTGGATCTTAAAACTATTACTCAAGGAATCACTTTGTCTCGTTTATAGATAGGGGTGTTGGTGTTGGTAAAATTCAACTCACCAGGCAAATAAAGAGTAGGCATTGCCAATGCATTTAGACGCTTACAGCGATTACGGTGTTCGTCAGTGAAGTGAATATCACATATTCTCTTCTTCTTATAAATGTCATAGTCTGTTAATGTTTCCAGATTATATCCCACTAGATTAACCCAAGCTTTGAAACGCTCAGGATACTTGCCAGGATTCGGAAAAGAATGCATCACATTGCCTGAAACCAAAGGAAATAATATTGTAATTTTTTAAGCAGTTTTTGATCAGGGGGTCGTCGTAAGAGCTTTCAATAATTAAAATATTAGGTTGTCTTAGGGGCGGAATCAAATATTATAAAGGAAATAATTGTATGAAAGGATTAAATATTAAAATTTTGAACTGATTATTTTTCCTTTAATCACTTCATCATCTTTAAATACATTTTTAAATCATTATCTGAATAACCTTTTCCCAACTACGTTTGGGTGGGCTTCCAGTCTAACCGGATACAGCATCAGGCATTGCAGTTGAACACCAGTATTTTACACGGAGCGCTGGGTAATAATACAATACCCCTGGGTAAAGACTGGTTGTAAGATTTTGGGTAACTGACTACCTGTAAGGACAGTCAAAGATCTACAAATGACAGCCTAGCCCAGCCAAATAACAGCTTAACGTGCTTTCCGAGGCACGGAGGATATTCGGTATATATGGGATACTTTTTTAAATTTAAAAAAAAATATACCTATTAAAAAAACCATTATAAATGTAAAAATAGTGGTCCACCGGTGTCGGGAGCAGGGTCCAAGCCACCGGCGGTCGCCTAACTATGGAGAGCTTCGAGATGGTCGCCGAGGTTCTTGTTGCCTTGGCCATCAGGTCATTGGCCATTACATTTTAACTAAGTACATATGGTGACTTACCAGTGTCCTTACATCCAAAAGCGCAACGGTGAGGCATTGTATCTATTTTGATAGACACACACAGCACAAAATAGCGTTTTTCGCAAAAACACAACGGAGGGACTAAAAATATTAATATCCGGGTAGTAATTACAAACACAGGACGGAGGATAAATTCAACTCGACGTCTGATAAAGATAAAACACCCAAATACCAATAATTAAGCGCAAAATGGACACACGAAACAAAAACAAGCGCGGACGCAAGTTGCGGCAACCATTAAAGTCATGTTGCCACTGTTGCCAGAATATGATAGCTTAATACCTTCCGTGACAAGATTGATGCCATAATTAAAAATACTGGAAAGCTATGAACTAAATAAAGGTCATAATTTTTCGGGAAAATTTAACTTATTATTCTCTAGAAAAATACTATTAATAAATTAGAGAATTGTTTTTTTTTTTGTATTTAAGTTGGGATTGCAGAGACATCTATCGGCAATTATGAAACTAATAGTTTCTCTGTTAAGAAATTTAGATGGCGCCTGTTTCTTTACTGAAGTTGTGCCTGTTCTAACTGTCTCCCCCCTGCGCGCATGCGTCGGCGGCCAGTGGGCGTGGCCTTGACTGCGCGCGCGCAGGCCGTGGCGTCAACGTTTTATTCCACTTCACTTGGTGCTAGCTGTGCTCAGAGAGAATGATGAGCGTGTGGTGGGGTCATAAGTGGTGGAGCATGGCACATGGTCTTTAGTGGTACCAAACACGTAGTAAAAGATAAAAGATTCGATCAGTGATCGAATAAAATAATTTTACGAAGTACCTATTTTATAGTTTAGATAAGTATTAGTAATAGAGAGGAGCTCGTGGCTTAATAAGAACTGCCACTCGGGTCGATCTTTAGGTTAAGCTGCGCTTGCCTAGGTCGATCTGTGGATGGGTGACCGCCCATTACATACCGAGTTTCATCCGTGCCTCGGAAAGCACGTTAAGCTGTTGGTCCCGGGTGCCATATATAGATCTTTGGCAGTCGTTACGGGTAGTCAGTGACCTGAAAGTCTGACATCCAGTCTTACCAAAGGGTATCGTATTACCTAGTATTAACTGGGTTGTGGAGGTCAGATAGGCAGTCGCTCCATGTAATACTGGTATTCAGCTGCATCCGGTTAGACTGGAAGCCGACCCCAATATTGTTGGGAAAAGGCTAGGCAGATGATGATAAGTATTAGTAATAGGGGATCAGACTGAGCCAAAAAAAAAATATGATTATAATAAGTCCGTCAGTTAGATTATCGAAAAATATTGGATAAGTACGTGTTTTTTCTTTTATCAAATTAATAAAAATTGACGAAGATAAAATGTGTCAAAGATCATAAGTGGGGGGTTGTGACATCATTTGTAGGTAAAAAATGTACTGACTTGTGACCTCAGACCAAGTAAAAAGTAAAGACGGAACTCTGCGAACAGCAAAGTGAGGCCGGTCAAACTACGCCTCGCCGTGTACATACACAATACACGCACATACGTACAATTTGGTCTGAGACGTGTGTGCGTGTATGCGAGGCGTAGTTTGACCGGCCTCACTTTGCTGTTCGCTGAGTTCCGTCTATACTTTATATTTGGTCTGAGCTTGTGACGTTTTCGAGGAGTTCACGAGTTTTCGAAGCATTGTATCGTCTTCATTTTTGTTTGTTACGTGAAATAAGAAAAAATACGTGCTGAATATTTTTGGAAATCTATCTGACGGACTTACTAGTTTTTTTTGTCCGATCCCCTATTGTGTACTTATGGTAATATTGTAATAACCATCAAATCTGTGAGTTGACTGATTACTTTACCTTTTTTTGGGGTGTGGGAAATCATCAAATGATTTCTCAATGTAGTGTCAGTCTTCTACTGACTAAAAATCCCCCATGTTCCTTCTTAGCCCTTTGTGTCGAGGCCGCGGTATCTCTTTTGAACAACCCACAGCCCCGAAGGGTGTACATGGATGCTCCAAAATGAATTAGCCCAGTCAAAATAGACATTTGGAACAATTTTAATTGCGTATAGAGCTGAAAATTGGTGGAAGTCTTGAGTACACCATTATAAATGTACCCTTATATTTGATTGACTGAGTTTCCTGAAAGAGAATGTTTTGTGGAATTAAGTCTACTGCGCTATTCTACGTAATGATTAACTGCCGCACTCAGAAACGTTTAATGATTACTTAAGCCATCACTTAGTAAAGATTTCAACACTTTACTCAAGGTTTTGTATGTCAAACTTTTACTAAGTGACGGCGTAAGTAATCATTTAATATCTGAATTCTGAGTACGGCAGTAAATAAGTCAATAAAAAAATTAAAAGTGAAACAAAACAGTAGGCACTAACGCCTCCATACTATTGTACCGCTATAATTGTCAAACAAAAACACCTGAACATCGATAGTCACTGTGTCGTAATACGAGATGCATCATGTGGGCGTATTGCGTAACAAAAGCTATAATGTAATCACCTGACTAGATGGCTTAGTGTCTAATGTTCACCTGGGTAAATAGCTCAGGTGAACATTAGATACTAAAGTAGTATCCTCAATTCACCTGGGTGAAACTAATATCTCCCAGGTGAATTGAGGATACTAGACCAATGTTGTATCGTCTTTATCTTTTGTTTAAGTGAAAACAGAAGAAATACGTGACCATTTTTTTTTAAACTATCTGACTGACGGCACGGTTGGCGCAATGGCTGAGCTAAGGAATATTAGCCCGGTCAAATTAGACCAGAAAATAGGGGTAAGGTTACACTTATTCCCTGCCGGCTGAAAATTGGTAGGATTGTTCAAAACACCATTTTAAATGAAACTGTAAAAAGTTTTCATCGATCCGACACCTGGAAAAAAATATATACGAGGTCAAAGGTCACAAAAAAAATATATACGAGGTCAAAGGTTATTCGCTATTTTCAGAATACAGCAAGTTTTTTTATAAAATTTGACAAAATTATAGACCAGATAATAATCTATAGAAATGACAATACACTTTGATTTCTAAAAGCCACTGTTTTTGGGATACAGCGATTCAAAAAGTTGAAAAATTTGTAATCGTCATAGTATGTATAAGTAGGTACACCATGTATATAATCTACGTGCTTAGATTACGACTCTTTCAACTTATTGAATACGGTAGTTAACAAAAAAATCTAATTAGTCCGTCATATAGATTACCAAAAAATATTGTACACGTATTTTTGCTTTTTTCACGTAAGCTAACATTGAAGGCGATACAGTGCTTTGAAAACTCGTGTGACGTCATACTCTAAGACATAAGTATGACATTTTTTAGCGGTCAGTGACGTCACCTACCCCCTCTCAAATCTTTGACGCGTTGTATCTACGTCAATTTTTATTGCTTTGATAAAACAAAAAATACGTATCCAATATTTTTCGATAATCTAACAGACGGACTAATTAGAATCACATTTTTTTTAAAGTCAGTAAACATCTCTATTGTTATATCTCAAAAACGGTGGCTCTAAATATCGAATTAAGTAACTCAACGCCAAAATTATTACTGAGAAAACACTTTTTTTGTGAAAAAATCACGTTTTGCGGTAGGAGGACTCAATGAAACGCACATTAAATAAAAGTTATAACATCTAAAACGTGTTTTAAAAAAAATAAACGAGTGAAAAAGTTGGAACTTTGCCCTCATTATCTCCGTAACTTTAGGGATCCCAGATATCTTTCTAAAATGTATTAATTAAGGCCTACACAGCATACTAATGCATAATGTGAGCTTTGATGATTTCAAGGCTCGTCTTATGATGATCTAGCTGTTGCCAGTGGCTTCGCCCACTATAATTTGAAAATTATCCCACAGGAAGATAAAATCGAGATTAAATCTATCATATGTGTTAATCCAGGTTATAAACTATATGTGTACCAAATTTTATCCAAATCCGTTCAGTAGTTTGTGCGTGAAAGAGCAACAAACATACACACTTACAAACTTTCGCCTTATATTAGTGTGATGACTAAAAGAACAATCGATAGACATCTTAAAACTCCCTATTTCTTCCGACTTCAATTTGATTGATTTAAACAGTTAGGAAACGGAGCATGCAATCGTCGCCACCTCGCAATGATGGTACAAGCAATAATCATCATGCTTGCTCAATGCGTTTTGGTGATTCTTTTCGTAGTTTCCTTGTGTCTTAATTCAAGGCCTTCCTCCACTTGAATGGGACGCCGTCGCCTCCTTCTGCGAAGCAGTGATGCTAGCGAAGGAGGTGGTGGAACGTGAGAGGGAGAGAACCTCTCGTCCCAGCCGCCGCGGGAGACGCTCCGGGCGTCGGGGGCGACGTGACGGCGTCCTGCCACCGTAGACGCGGGCCTGTTGACGGTGATTGATGGGCTAGCTCGGCGTTTATCCGTCTTACGACGACGACAGGCCGTGTCGACGGCGCGTTCGTGTTCCGCGCCTCAAAGAGATGTCAGCAACATGGAAGGGGCCCGCAAGGGCTGACACCCGGGGCTGCGGGATGTTGTAAGAGATACCGCGGCCTTGACATATAGGGCTAAGAAGGAACATGGGTGGTTTATAGTCAGTAGAAATCTGACACTCCCTTTGGCTCTGCCCGAAAGCGGGAGGGGTTATTTGATGATTTTCCATTCGCCAAAAAAAAAAGGAAAGAAAAAAAGGCCTATTGCAACATAGATAGATACTAGACCCAGATCCCAGAGCCGCCAGAGATTACTAAGTACTGTATGTACTGCAGGTATGCTTACACTCAAAGTATATACTAACACTACATTTTATTTCTGAGAAAATAAGTCATATCTGGGGGCTCTGGGATGTTGGACCATACACAGTTACAATGATAAATAAGAAGACCTTTTGCAGCATTCTTAATTTACAGCATAGGGATCTTTATAATTACGATTAATATGAAATCACCATATAAACCAATGTTATTGAACCCAAGATTTATTATTATCACACCCAAAATAGTAACCCATTCGATGTTTTAATTATTCCTGATCGATTCTTGATGATGAAACTCTGTATATGGTGCTTAGCCATTTTCAGAATTCAGTGAATCATTCAAAAATAAGTTTGTTGAACATTTGATTGACTTTTGAAATGTCTTTTTTCACTTAATTTTTTTATACTATTTGCCAAACTTGCGCAAGCTTTGGTGTTATAAATTGCAATTTATTTGACAGATCTTTACATGGATAAGTTATTGATGTTTGATTCCAAAAATATATGTACAATTACTTATTTTATTCCGGATCATTTTTACAAGACTACTCCAGATCCAGATTACATTTTTCTGAGGGTCAAAATTACGGTTTGACAACATATTTGTATTGGAAAAAAGGTGGTCTAATGAGTGGAAGCCGTGATATTTAATTTTCAGATAAACTTATCTAGAAACAGACATTTCAATATCATAACATTCATTTATTCTCAGGCAGCTTTTATACATACATATCTTATTTTTTTCATTTATATACTATTTAAAAAAAAAACAATATTTACATTTAAAAAAAAAAAACGTTGCCCCACTCTAGGAATTTCTCCTGTATCGTGGGTGCGTTTACAAACATTTAAACTCACATACACAAATACCCAGACCCGGAACAACTATCTGTAGGCTATACAAATAATTGTTTCGTGCGGGGATCGAACCCGCGACACGCAGCGCAGCAGTCCAATCGCTTAGCCACTGCGCCAACCGTGCCGTCAAACCGTGCCGTGTCGTCATTTGTTCGACCAGAATAGCATTATAAAACCACCGAGGTTTGTACTGAAAAATATATCTACATAATTATGATAAAGTATATTTTTACTTTTGTGAACTATGTATGTTACTGCGCATTCACGTGGCACAGGCTGATTATAGCTTACCTATGTAACAAGGTACAAAAAACAAAAAAAATGCGAGAAGCGAATAAGCATTTTAAATTAAATTACATAGTTAATCACATAATGACCACATGCATAGTAATATCCTTAATGATTAATTTATCACCACTTCTTGAGCCACGCCTATAAGCAATTAAGTACGTTTTATATTGGCTGCAGTTACTCTTATCCACACTAATCGGAAAGATTTGTTTGTTTGTTTGTAACGATTAGGCTCCGAAACTACTGGACCGATTTGAAAAATTCTTTCACCGTGGGGAAGCTACACTATCCCCGGGTGACTTAGGCTACTTTTTATCCCTGTATTCTACGGGAACGGGAACTACGCGGGTGAAACTGCGTGACGTCCGCTAGTGGGTTATAAACATGATAACATCTTGTGTGGCGGTCACTAACTTGACTGTGAACCGAGATCATTCCCTTTGGATTCTTTATTTGTTTATTTAAACTTCATGTACAAGAGTGGCGTATAGACGGACTTAATGCGACAAAGCATACTCCACCAGTCAGTTTTTGGGTCAAATAGGACACTGTGAGAGTGTCAGACTCCTACTGACTAAAAACCACCCATGTTCCTTCTTAGCCCTATATGTCGAGGCCGCGGTGACTAGTGTACAACCCGCAGCCCCGACGGGCAAACGTTGCTAGGCTGAAGTGAGATCGGTCTGGCCTTAAGCTCGACGAACTCTGGGCCAAACTAACCACGTTATGGACCCCTGACATAGCTTAGAAGCATAGAAGGCGAGGCGTTAGACCTCGTAGGGAATGGTGGAAGTCGCTGGACAGAACCACCGACCAGTGGTTCACATTGAACCTGGATTGAAAGATTTAGAAGTCATGGGGGACACCTTCGGGTCCCGTCGGGGCTGCAGGTTGTTCGAAAGAGATACCGCGGCTTCGGCTCAAGGGCTAAGAAGGAACAAGGGTGGTTTTGAGTGAGTCGAAGTCTGACACCCCCTTCCGCTGTGCCCAAGAGCTCTAGGGGTTTGGTCCACCAACAAAAAAAATGGGGGAGACCTTTAGCCAGTTGTTGGATGACAACATAAGGGTTATTAGTAACGGTAAGTAACTATTTTGTTAACAAACAATATTTAGGCACATTCCTACTAACACATATATATACAAATTTTGCTGATTCCTCTGACTGCACAGAAGCTCTTTCGAGACACTCAATAATGTTTTCATAGGAAAATCCAACTACACCTTTTAACCGACTTCACAGTAAATTCAAACGAGAAGGCCAAGTAAAACATTACGTATCAATAATAATTATCAAAAGGCCTCTATCAGTAAACAAGACACCTATTCCAACGTCACCATGTCCCCTCTAATGATAACGTGGGCAGCAGGAACCTCCTACGTGCCGTTTAGCATAAAAACGCACAACCTTGACGCAATCTTTTGCTACACTTCACTTTATATTTTGTGATGTTTTATGTAACTTTGTGTGGAAATATCGTTTGGTAATAGAAGGTCCTAAGAAGGATTTGTGTATAATTATGTAAATGATAAAAATTTAGGCTTCATGTGAATCAAATAGAGAAATAATGAATTAAATAACTAACTTGCATGTAGCAATTCCAAACTCAGCTTGAGGTCATATGTCATGGGGCGACTGCCTATCCGACCCCCACAACCCAATTCGTACTGGATAATATGACATCCCTTGGTAAGACTGGCTGTTAGACGTTCGGACCTTTGACTACCTGTAAAGTCGTGCTTTACGAAGCATGAAGGAAACTCGGCGTCTAACTATTTATTCTAAATTATTTTGGCCTATAGGTACTTAAAGTATCGCTTGCGTATGCGTTATGTTTGTATGTGTATGTCTGTTTCTTTGCTCCCTCATAACTCCTAATAAAGGGATTTCAATAAAATATAACGTCGTTAGATTCGTCTTGATGGCGCGAGTGTCACTGGCTACATTAAAATTAAAAAACAAAGAAATATTGCGGATTTTGGAGTCTATATCGCGGATTTAGAAAAAAAGGAATCCATCACCGAGTAGGGTATCCAAATGAAGGGTTTTAAAGGAGATTACAAAAATATATGACAGTCTTAAAGAAACTTTAAGTCACAGATCCTATAAACAAACACAAAAGTTAAATCATCTGCGAAGAATTTTACGCGACCAACAAAAGATCCAACACAAAAGAACTAAAAAGTTGGAAATAAAAAACAACAACTTGGAAGCAGGCGGAGTCCATTCTATTATATTTTCATTTCATAATTTAATATTCAAATGACCCCGCCTCCTTCCAAGTTTTGTTTAATTTAAAATGTGCTTGTTTTTTGCTTTTCAGCTTTTTCAGTCGGATTTTTTTTTAGTTTTTTAACACAGTTTTTAACGTTACAACTTTAGTTTAATTACCTCCATGATCCATTTACTATTTAAAGCATTCTTCAATGCAATGTATTAAGTGCGTCACATTGAAGCTTCGTGAACGGTTAACGTTTACACCTTATTTACCACAATAGTATGCAGGAAACTGTACATAGCTACATGATGTATTCAACGTGGGTGCTCTCGATGTTTGCCTTCGTATCGGTGTTAAATAGTTTTGTATCGAAACGTAATGTTTGAGATACATATCAGTTTATGTCCGAACTAGAGAACCTCATGGACTTCAGTTTTCATTCATTTAAGTTTCAAAAAATAATATGTGAGGTATTTTGTGTATCGACCTCTCGCGTCCGGCCCTGGTGCAAGCTATGGTCCGGGGCGAGGAGGAATGGGACGCCGTCGCCTCCTTCTGCGAAGCAGTGATGCTAGCGAAGGAGGTGGCGGAACGTGAGAGGGAGAGAACCTCGAGTAAAAGTCGCCCAAAAAAAAAGGGATTTGGTGTATTATACACGTATATCCTGCCTATCCTAAGCTATGGCGCCCAGACCAAGTCTTTGACGGATACTCAGAAGTTTAAACTAATTTGGTTTGTTGAAGAGCGACGGAGCGTAGCTTTTTAAACATCAAAATACGAATCGAAAAGCAACACAACAATACGTTCCAGGATAGCTGGTAAATATAGGCAGTGTGAGAAGACATGCTGCAGTGGCCCCTAATAAATTGAGATATGGACCGGAACCTTAACAAGGAACCAAGTACAAAAAATGAGTTCAAAGCAATGACGTGTTATATATAGACACGTCATGAACTAACATCGCGGCGCTTAAAAACGGAGAAAATATTAGATAGCTACATATACGCGTAAAGAAAGGGAAAGAAAATATGACACCGTACGGCGGGATGCCTGTTGATGCCTGTTTTCTTTATGTTTTGCACAGGTTTACACACATGATTTAAACTAAAAACAAACATAGCATCGCGCGAGAGGTTGGTGCGTAACTAAACGCGATGTGGCCAATTGGTTTCATTTCATGTTGTCATTTTTGAGGGCGGACAACGTATCTATGTTTTAATATATCATTGGTTCAAAGACAAGTTTCTCACAAAGAATGAAAAAATATTTAGCTGTCGCTGATGAGTACATGACGTGCATACAAAAAGACAAAAAAAGATGGACAATCAATATACAATGCTCAAATATTAATACTTACATAGTGTAAAAGGGTGTAAAAGTACCCTTTATACAAACGAAGGGCACTTGTTTCTTTGAAATTTTTGCGTAGGGGTACTTAGTTTGATGTACAGAATGCTTGGTTGACGTATGTGTGAAGGGTTGATTTACACCCTGTATAATATTTTTGTTATCTTTGCTAAAAACATACCAGTAAAAATGAGGTAGCCATTATTTTCTGACGGCGACACTTTACAAAGACACAAAATCTAAATAAATAAATGTCGCTGTATTGCGAAACTCATATAAGCGCGAATAATCTTGATTCTCTTAAAATGGAGGGACCAGTTTTACTCAATCACCTTGCCGACTTCGGATACTGACTATTAATTCAGTTTTATATATTACTCAATTCTTGATAACTCCGCCATTTATAGAGATGGATATTTATTGCATTGTCTATGGATAGATAAAAGACACCATTCTTAGTTTGACCACAGACAATGCCCTGTTCATTGTGGTTGGTTTGACATTATTAAAACTAGCTTAAACAAATAGTCTGCTATATTCCCACTGCTGGAACCCCGACCTTCTCTCTATGAGAGGGAAGAGCCTATAATCCACCAAGTGGACTCAGTGCGGGTTGGTAGGTGACACATGTCTTCGAATTTTTGGTTCTAGAACACGACGGATTCCTCACGATGTTTTATTTCACCGTTTTGAGCCCGCAGTGGCAATTCGAAATAATTTACATAAAGTATTGCTCATGCTTGGGTTCAAACCCACGACTTTACTGGTCGTAAATCGGGGCAGCCATCACTGGGCCAACGGTGCTCTCTTCGTATACACACATACATACAAAAACTCCCGCCCTTTTCCAATGGGTTTTATGCAAAAACCACAGACCTGCCACGACCACACACTCCATTTGCCTCGTTCACCTTCTTACATCTGGAAATACACGCACGCTGTTTACGAGTACGACGCACCTGTCCTTTCTGAAGAACCAATCTTCATCCTGATCGTGTGACTAACCTGGTTTCCTCACGATGTTTTGCTTCACCGAAGCGAGTGATAATTTTACAATTCGCACATGACTCTGAATATCCTCACCAATGAATGTCGTCAGTGTATGTCAGTCTTCGCAATATGCACGTAAACTGTCGTAATATGATCACAAGATATAATTACTCAACGGTCCATGTGAGATGCCCCTGATGTCTCAGTTTGGAGTCACAAGGGCAGGAGAGGACGAGATATTGGTTGTGCAAGACTTGATACACCTACATGGTTGGTCTTCATTCATATATGGATTGAGGTGGATTAGTCATTTTTGTGTTAATTTTCCTGTTGTAGTTTTTTAATGTGATTGACAATTAAAACTCAAAGCATTTATTCCAATTAGACCATTAGAGGCACTTTTGAATGGCTGAAAAACAAATAAAACGAAGTAACAGTCACAAGGCATAATAACTTGTGAAAGTACTGAAGTATTCCTAAATACAGAGTGTAAATTAAACCTTCACACATACGTCAACCAAGCATTCTGTACATCAAACTAAGTATCCCTACGCAAAAATTTTTGCTGGGAAACGACTTTTTTTTTGGTGTCAAAAATCACATTTTACGGTAAAACTCAATGTAGCACTATTAAAAGATTGTGCTAGTGGGTGCTTTGAATAGTAAACGGGTCATGGAGGTAATTTAAGTAAAGTTAAAACTAGTATTTACAAAAACAGTTGTGCAAAATTTGGAACTTTGACCTCCAATATCTCCGTAACCAAAAAATTATCGCAATGGTGGGAAGAACAAGAGTGCCCTTCGTTTGCGTTAAGGGTACTTTTACACCCTTTATAGATCTAAATGGACCCTCACCTTTTAAGCGACGGTAAACCGTTGCAATGGTTTGACTGTGGGGTCGATGAGTCTTTTATCATGATGAGATACTTAAATGTACTTAAAACTAAATACACACATCAAAAGTGTCTAGGGATCAAGCATTTTTATGCGGATTTCTTGAGATTGAGATGTGGCTTTGTAATAAATTTATGATTTTATAAATTTATATGGATCCTTTTTGGTGCATTTCATAATTTGAATCAGGAACTGTGAATCAAATTCGAGTAAAAGATGAAAATCAGCTGTCAATATTTTCCCTATAAAAACATACAACGCATTGAAGACATTATTAGTGCTACTGTTTCCCTACTACTGATTAAAACCAACGTTATTATGGAGCGGCGACGTCATTTAAGCAGGGAAGAAATGCTCAGAGCCGTGGGAATGATAGAAGCTGGTTCCCGGCAACGTACTGTGGCTTTAGCTCTGAATACAAGTCAGAGTGTTATCAGTCGACTTTGGACACGTTACCGAAGCACTGGTACCGTGGCTGAGCGCCATGGAGGACGGTATCGCTGCACCACACGGAGACAAGACCGATACATTCAAATCTTAACTCGAAGAGCTCCAACAATAACCGCCATGATGTTAGCCGTGAGGCTTCATCACTCTTCAGGGTACTTAATTAGCGACTAAACAGTCAGAAACCGCTTGCATGAAGTGAACCTTCATTCCCGAAGACCGCTACGGGTACCACCTATAGCAATGCACAATCGTAGGATTCGATATCAATGGGCTCTTGAACACAGAAATTGGGCAGAAGAACAATGGCGTTTCGTGTGCTTTTCTGATGAGTCTCGTTTTGGTATGAGACCGGATACAAGACGTATACGACACTGGAGAACCCCTGGATGCCAACAGCGATTAAAATCCTGCCAGGAAGTCCATCCTTATAGTGGTGGAACCATCATGGTATGGGCGGGTATTTGGATCGGCGGAAGAACTGAGTTGATTTGGATCAGAGGCAACCTCAACGCTCAAATTTATGCTGAGACGATTGTATCAGACGTCATCGTTCCTCCACAAGTGCAAATCGGTCCCTTATTTCAGTTAATGCATGATAATGCACGACCGCACACCGCAAGAGTTGTAAGACAGACTCTCGCCGCAGCTAACATCAATGTCCTGCCCTGGCCTGCTCAGTCGCCAGACTTGAACCCGATTGAGCATGCATGGGATATGCTACAGAGAAGAGCTCTGCCGAATATGGAGGGTATTCAGTCGCAAGAAGACCTTTTTTTGTTGTTGCAACGAACATGGGCGGCCATTCCACAGCGTGATTTGGATGAACTCATTTTGAGTATGCCAAACCGATGTTCTTGTGTTGTTAGTGTTCGCGGTAGAAACACGGATTATTAATTGTTTAAGTTACCCAATAAAATTTTAAAGAAAACTGTTATTTCAGTCTTTTTTTCGAACTTTAATGTTAGTGGTTCAAATGTCAAAAATCCCTTTATTAGGAAAATGGCAAATTTCTTTATTAATGCAAAGGTGACTTGGTTTATCGTTACTGTGACAAACGAAAACACTTTATTTGATGAATCCTTAAAGAAAATTTTAATTAATATCAATCAGGAGAAAAGTTATTGCAAAAATATATGTTGATCCCTAGACACTTTTGATGTGTGTATTATTTAAACTTACACTAAACTTATATAAAACTTAAAATATTTCTAAATAATATGATTTTGTCCAGCTATCGTCTGCCGTGACGCCTTCTGACTGTATCTGGGCTCCACAAACTGGTAATTTTGGCCCACTGCTCATTGGGCATGCAGTAGACTTACAATTTTATAGTGCGTATTTATTTATACGAGCATCTTCTAATTTAAAACACCTACTCAATCAATATGCTACAATTATATAACACTGCCTCTAACATCATTATCATTGCAAATTACATTAGGCCATTAAAAAACCTTAGCAACATACACGCCAACTTCAACCTTATTCCACTTCTATAAGAGCCACCACCACCAGCACTAAAACCAACTTAAGACTTACAGCTGGTCATCATTAAATTAGTCTCAATGGCCTTAAGGATAAGGGTGACGCGTGGTGTATTTATGTCGTGGTTGGGTCGTCCTCGTATTGAGGTCGGTAGTAATCGGTCTTCTTCAAACTTATTAATATAAAGCACAGCGGGTATGAGGTCGTGAAGTTAATAATTTTGTGATGATTTTAAATACCCTTGGATAGGAACTGGTCAATGATGAGATCATAGTATCTAAGAATAGAATAGGTTTGCAAGGTTTCTAAGGCAAATGTGTGTAAGCGTACCCTTTTTTCCGAGTCTGCTCTGCCCCACTGCTGAGCAAATGCTTCCCTCTACTCCTTCCATTCTCAACCCGTGCGTCCTCCTTCCAGTTCTGACGGAACCTGTCTAATTCGCTCCGACATCTCTTTCGTGGCCTGCGCGACCCCGTCTCACTGTGTCAGGGCACCAGTTTCCTGCTATTTTGGCCCACAGTTTGCCTCAGGCGTGTTCTACTCAGTCCCATTTGATTTGGCCTATTATTCCCGAAGAGTTAAACAGAGCCTTATAGTACTTCACCAGTTGAACTTGCATTCTTAGTAGATAATAGCGGCCATTAGGCCGAGCCTTAAGCCACTTTTGGCAACTAATATCCCTAGGAAAATAAGCAACATTAAAATCCAAAACCATCTTCAACTTTTTCCCATACAGCTACCACACAAGGAAAACCTCTAAAATCCCTCACATTGTTGACATAATATCACAGTTGTCTATTGACATTCTGTGCAAGCGCAGTGTAGGTCGTGCCTACAGCGGGTGATGTCATTCAGTGACGTCACACATTTAACCTGCGCGGGAGTCGATGAGCGCTATGTAGGTTGTATTGAGTGAGCGATATGTTGAGAGAAAATTGTATTTTTAAAGGGGAAAAGGGCTTTTGTTTAAGAAACAAAACTAATTAACATAATCAGTTTATAAGTACTTAATTTAATTTTTCCGCCAGTCTCTTGGGGACATTTTCAATTGACAGCGTTGAGGAGGCATTTCATTGATAAATATAAAAAAAAAAAAAAATTAAACTTGTTCGAATCCAGGCAGGCGCATTACTTTGTGGAATTTATTTCATCACCGCTGCTCTCAAAACGGTGAAGGAAAACATCGTGAGTAAACCGGCATGTCTTAGAATCAAAAAATTCGAAGACATGTGACATCTACCAACCCGCACTGGGCCCGCGTGGTGGATTATAGCCCATCCCTCTCCTAGAGAGGAGGCCTGAGTCCCTACAGTGGGAACATTATAGGCTGATGATGAGTTTAAACTTGTATCATTATTGTCTTAGTAGGCATCTTCTGGGATTACAATATTTCCTTCAGTAATTTGGCAAGTTATTATTTTATTCATGATCATAATATATATTTTTTAACTTTTTTAAATATTCCTAAAAAATAATATTAAAATAAAACATAATAAGTTTATTAGAAATGAAACAGCTAAGCACAAGTGCGAATTTTACGAAATTAATTTAATTTTAATTTTAAAATAGTCATTTTCAAATGATGGTACTAAAATATTAAATAAACGAATTCGATATTTTGTGTTGCGCCAACCCCAAGTTTCATAGCCCAAGGACAAGAAAATGATGGTGAAAATAAATTCTAACTAGAAATAAAGAATGAAATTCCTCTTTATTTGAATTTCAAATATAAAAGTAGAATCTCAAATAAAATTCTCGAACATCATTATCCAATAATTCAAATATCTATTCATTGAAGTTTCCTTATACGGTTTAAATACATGATCGTGATTGTAGTTTCAATACAAAATTGCACAAAGCCACACATGTATGTAAGGATAATAGGCAAATGATTCGTCTAATTTGTCTCGGAGTCAACCTTCAGTTTACTCCTTTTGTTTTGACATAAATAGGACTTGTGTATGGAGTATTTGTTTTTGATGGAATGTTACTGAATTAATGTGATCGATTGATGGATGACATCGTTATTTCATGTTTAATCTTCTATAAATAAAGTCATTAGTTATATAAATTGAAGTGTCTGTTCGTGCCCGTCGGAGCTGCGGGATGTTGTAAGAGATACCCATGTTCCTTCTTAGCCCTATATGTCGAGGCCGCGGTGACTAGTGTACAACCCGCAGCCCCGACTGGCGTCGGCCCTTGCTGGCCCCTCCCATGTTGCTGACATCTCTTTGAGGCGCGCGTGAAATACAAACGCGCCGTCGTCGGCACGGCTTGTCGTCGTTGTAAGCCGGACGGACGGCCAGCTAGCCTATCACTCACCGTGCGTAACATACCTCCGTGCGATACCTGTCAGCTTTCCCATTATAAATAACACCGCCAGTTAACCAAAAGACAACCAGAAATAATTAACACTATTACTAACGTCAAGAACCAGAAAATAAAACTATTTATTCTTCACATCTTCAAAGTCACTACATTATGTCACATTTTACAAGAAAACGCTAACCAAAGACAATGTTATGTCTCATTTTTCCGTCTGTCACTTTGACATATTATATAAGCGCATAGACAAGTATTGACGGCCATTTCGTGATTCAGAATATGGCCTTTAGTTTGTAAAAACACCCACTATGTAGGTATTAATTTTGTATGTAGGATGCTGATTGGAACCTTTTCAGTATAAGGCTTTAGGTCTTATTGCAGGGCAAAGACTTCTTATACAGAACTGGCTTTTGAACTGATTCATAATACTGCTCTCAAAATGGTGAAGTAAAACATCGTGAGGAAGCCGACATGTCTTAGAACCAAAAAATTCTAAGACGTGTGACATCTACCAATCAGCAAGTGGCCCGCGTGGGGGATTGTAGCCCATCCCTCTCCTAAAATGGAAGCCTGAGGCTGATGATAGTGCCAAGAAGATACTATATAGTCCTATTACAGGGGACTAAAACATAAGTAGCGCAATGTGGGTGTACTAATAAACAAACCCAAAGGTTTAGGCACACCTCTACCTAAACCTTCGAGAATTATAAGCTTGATGTTATGTTATGAATTTTCCAGTAGCAATCTGACTTAGGCGTAATTCCTTTTTTTGTGTGGTGGGAAATCATCAAATAACCCCTCCCGCTCTTGGGCAGAGCGAAAGGGAGTGTCAGACTTCAACTGACTAAAAACCACCCATGTTCCTTCTTAGCCCTATATGTCGGGAAGCGTAATCCTCTTGTTGTAACATACAACTTTAACATAGCATTTGAAATGGTGTTTCACACACACTTCTGCACATCCCTTCTTCTTAGACAGTCGTGATATACATCCTAAATGACCCATCTATCATCGTCTACTTAACACAACATTGCACGTATGTGTGTTAAACATTACCTAAACAACTAAGGTAACAATTGACACGTATATAAGGTCACGAGTCGGAGGTCGAACTTAGTACCGACCAGTTTAGTATGAGCCTTCTGTTGCTGAACATTAGTGTTTAGAATCTCATTATCTGTACATCTTTCCAAGTATGTTGGGGTCACCTTACAATCATCATCGTCTTCTTCCTGTCCTTATTCCATGTTCCTCGAGGTGGCCCAACGCGTTTTATTGAAAAAACATGTATCCTCCCGCTCTGGGCGGAGCGGAAGGGAGTGTCAAATTTCTACTGACTAAAAACCACCCATGTACCTTCTTGTACGGGCCAGCCCTTTTTGTACGGGGCCGCGGTATCTCTTGCGAACAACCCGCAGCCCAGACGGGCGTCGTCGACACGGCCTGTCGTCGTCATAAGACGGACGGCCCTTCCATGTTGCTGAAATCTCTTTGCGCGTGGAACACGAACGCGCCGTCGACACGGCCTGTCGTCGTCATAAGACGGACGGCGAGCTAGCCCATTACGCACCGTCCACAGGCCCGCGTCTACGGTGGCCGTCACGTGGCCCCTGACGCCCGGAGCGTCTCCCGCGGTAGCTGGGATGAGAGGTTCTCTCCCTCTCACGTTCCGCTACCTCCTTCGCTAGCATCATTGCTTCGCAGAAGGAGGCGACGACGTCCCATATTAATGGTCGCCTTATAATCAATTTTGGAAAAAGATTTGGCATGATAAGGACAAAAAGGAATATTTTTTATTAAGAATCGTTCAGCCATTTTTTAACGCAAGTAACATTTTATTCCGTAGTTCGTTCTTTACACTGAATTCACATTGCTTTCAGTGGTAAGAAACACGATGAAACTCATCATCATCCGCCTAACCTTTTCAAAACTGGGTTGGGCTATGACAGTCTAAACAGTTCATCATCATCATATCAGCCCGGTATCACCCACAGCTGGGTATAGGCCTCCCCTATCTTCCGCCGCATGTCCCGATCCTGTGCGTCTGTCATTCAGCTGTTTCCCGCGACTTTGACGATGTCGTCAATCCAACGAGCTTTAGGACAGCTCAGGTTCCTGCGGCTTAACCTTGACGACTCAATCAATGCCTTGCTCCATCGGCCATCTCAGCGTCAAGCCAGATGTCCCGCCCGAGGTCCACTGGAGGCGCACCACCCGGTCCCCGACATCGTCGACAGATGCTGACTAAACAGATGCAGCAGAATATCAGTAATTTACATACATCTGCCGGTCTTACCTCCACAACCCAGGCAGTTCTGGGTAATATAAGACTCCATTATCAGACTTACGGTTTTCTGACTACCCGTAATCATCTATTTTCGTTGGATCCCAGATTTAGATCCCAGTTTAATATTCTTGGCGTTGGATCCCACAAAATACTATTCCGTATTACCGTTTGACCCTTAAAAAAATGCAAGAGAATTACGTTTCATTGTCATTTAACCCCTAAAACTATTTACGTTGGATACCAAATGCTTAAAAAAATCTGAATGCGGGTACTTTCAACAATAAAATTGTAATGACTGTCAAAGATCTGCAAGTGACAGCTGAGACAAACGGCCTTCTGTTGCTAAACATTAGTGTGTAGAATCTATGATTAGCTTCTAAATAGATGCGTAGTAACAAAACCTTGAATGTTTTCGATGTCTTCCGGATTTTGACGATTTTGTTGGTGTTTAGTGACACATATTGGGAAATCTGTTTTTTTTTTTGCGAATATAAAAGATAACACTGTTATACTCATAATGAGAAAAATAGTTTTCGTAGATTTGATAGGAGGCAAAGCATTCTAAAGCAATTGTTAAATCCAAACTGCTATGGCTTGTGGCCTGTTATTGAGAATTTTCTTGAAGAAAAATCATAATTTACCTACATATTATTGGTAAAGTGTTACGTTACTTTAATGATTGAACCAGAAACCTGGGTTCGATTCCAAAGTTTGAGAAAGCGTTTAAGGGTTTCTCCCACAACAATTTTTCAGCGGAGTCCGAAAACCCGGTTGACGGCAATTGGCTCGACCTCTATTGCATGTGACTTACACATAACTAGAGACTCTCTTTTTGTTTGGGGGGGGGGGGGGGGGGAATCATCAAATCCCGCTATTGGGCAGAGCGAAAGGGAGTGTCAGACTTCTTCTGACAAATAACCACCCATGTTCCTTCTTAGCCCTATATGTCGAGGCCGCGGTGACTAGTGTACAACCCGCAGCAACATACCCTCGCTTTACATAACTTTCCTGTACAACGAGAGATCCCATAAACTAGTTTAGTGTGTCTTGATTGGTTGTCATGCGTACTTTACGACACATATTTGCCTGTGATATTAGATAAGATATTTAGAGTTATTTTTAAATAATTATATACTATTCGAATAGTTAAACAAAACACTGCATTACTAATCCTTAGAGATGCAGTAAATAGCAACAAATTCTGTACATTATCTTATTCACACATTCTGTGGACGGACCTTGTAGCGGCTTCCTCGTGGGTGTTTCAAACGGCTTACTATTAGAATTGTATAGCACTAGCATTTGCATGCGGCTTTGCTCACGTAACAATTGAAAAGTGAGCTGGGCCGTTTATAGTAAAACCTAAAACACGCGGGAATAATAAAGCTTCTAATCTGTGAACAAACATTCGCATTTAGATCGGTAGTTCTGAAAATTATCCCGTTTTTGAAAGTGGGGATATCATCAATTGGTTTTTGCTCTGGAAGGAGCACAAGGGAGTGTCAGACTCTTACTGAGTAAAACCCATCTGTGTTTCTTCTAATACCCTTTGCTTTCCAGGGCTGCGTTGATTGTTTTGAACGTTAATATCGCAACCCTAGTAGGCACTGCCTCCCGTCCACTATGCTGACATCTCTCTGAGTTCGAGGTAAAATTACTCTCTACAACCAAACTTACAGACTTTACCTCTTTATAATATTACTTTACTGCAATTACAGTTACTTAGTATAGATTGTAAGCTGTTTCGTCATCTTACGTGCAGATATTATGGATTGTCATTCGCAAGATATTTATAGATGTTAGGTAATTGCATAGATTATTTCCTTTCTCCTGTCCTGTTGGCTTTTGTTTGTTCTGAACACTGGGCTTTCAATGTGTTGGCTTCTTGTAAATTACCAGTGATGTAGTTAGTGTCTTACCTCTCTCCTTTCTTATTAGTACGAACTATTTCATCATCATCATCATCATTTTAGCCTAAATTACCCACTGTTGGGTTAGGTCTACCGTTTCTCTGCCTCCCTTCTCTGTTCTGTGCGTCTCTCATCCTCGTACCCCGAATTCCCAAACTCTTGACGAAATCATCCACCCAACGCGCTTTAGAACTATTTCGAAATCGTATAAAGGGTGTAAAAGTACCCTTAACGCAAACAATGGGTACTTGTTCTCCCCACCACTGCGATCTTTTTTTTGTTTTAGACCATACCTGGGAACCCCCTAGTTACGGAAATATTGGGGGTCAAAGTTAAAAAAAATTCACAGCTGTTTTTGTACAAACTAGTTTTCAGGTTATAACTTTACTTTAATTACCCAGGACCTACAAATCGCTTGGTCCAGGGCCAATGTGGACCGCTGGTCGTTGGTTCTGTCCAACTCGTCTCGCCATCTCCTGAGTGGTCTACCGCATCACCTTCTGTCTGTCAGGGCTCCACAACGTGGTTATTTTGACCCACAGCTCATCGAGCATACGTCAGACATAGCCAGCATATTGCCACTTCTTCTACTTTATTTTAATAAAATCTGTAATTCTGTGTAACAGCACGTTTTTCCTAGTGCAAATACCAGTCTCCTACAAAGGATTGAACAGATGTAGTTGTCTTCATATTTTTAAGGCACCTTTGTGGAAGATAAGCAAAATGTTTTTTTATTAAATACTATCTCAGTGTGAAACTATAGCCCAAATACCAAGAAGGGCGGAACGTTATGTCAAATATTTCGTGCTAATTAAAATCGTAAAGTTATATAAAGAATTTTCACTCGGAACTTGTTGAATATTCGTGGTAAAGTATTTTGTAATTAGACGAATTACACCTTCTTCCTGTCTCAAATTTGCTTATTTTATAGTTTCAAATTTTGTACCCGACTTAAAAAAAGTGGTTTCTTTCATTCATAATTTCATCCTATTTATTTTTTGCTACGCTCTACATACCAATTTCCAAACAAAAGAACTCCCAGATTTTCAAGCGACTTCCCTGATTTGCTAAAACTTCAACAGATTTTCAAAACCAGCCTCCAAATTCACCGATTTTAAAAGAGTTGTGAGATTTTCATATCAATGAACAAAACTCAATAGCAGATGTCACATACTTCAGAAAATAGGCAGCTTTAGGCTATTGAGCGATTTAGCCTAGGCTAGGAAGAACTCTCGCTTAAACCCGTTTCAAAAATTACTTTATACAAAATCACGTTCATAAAAACTTTTAACACTGATCTGATTCATCGCCCATACATTTACGGAACAGCCTCGATACCACCTACTCGAGACAAATATCAGCATACTACTTTTTATCTCCAAGGTCGGCTAACCAGCCATTTTCGCATTCTACCTATGGAAAACCACCTTATCTTATACATATCAGATAACCGCTATCACACTCTTATTTTTACACTACTAAGGTCGAAAGTTAAATGGTTTTAGGTTAAAAGAGTTGTAATACGTAAGTTGGTGTTTGGGAAATGGTTTCACACTGGCCAAAACTCCATTGTGTTATGGGAATATTATGAAACGGACATTTTGTAATAAGAATGGTCTCAAACCTTTTATTTAGATGTCTAGATATGTTACATGATCAATTATATAATAGGTAATCTATCTTTTTTTATATTTTATTTAACAAAAAAAACAAATCTACCTTCCTTCGTATGGTCGATGCAAAAATTTACTTAAATCTTTGCTACTCACCTATGACTACCGAGATACTGAGGATTTATTAAAGTAAAATACAGTGCCACACTCTTCCTTCTACCACCACACACACACACACACACACACACGCGCACACACGCAAACTCTCAACTCCAAACTTTTTAGCAGACAAAAGCTAGCATTTTATTTTCAATTTTAGTTGTATAATTTCTACCGTTAGCATATTTTATTTAATATTTTAGTTTAACCCGCTTTATTGGCTAAATCAGTGTAACCCCTGCAAGGTGAAGGCACTGGCTCCTGTAATACATTTCATATTAGCACAGGAGTCAGGGTTCACAAATAATATGTTGTACTTAAATTATGTCAATAAAGATTTTTATTATTTAATATTATTATTATCTTACTTATTGATACATTGAACGTATTATGATAGATTTTTGTATGACTAATATTATTAAAAAGTAAAATTTGTTTGTTAGTTTGCATGTAGGGGGTAATCTCCCATGCCACGGCGGAATTTGTTTGAAAGAGTCACCGCGGCTCTGAAACGCTAAGGGCTACGAAGGAACATGGGTGGTTTTTAGTCAGTAGAAGTCTGATACTCCCTTTTGCTCCACTGGGCGGGAGGAGTAATTTAATGATTTCCCATTTATTAAAAACGGGGTAATCTCCGGAACTAACGTTGGGCTGAAAAGTTCGTAGGCTGACACATAGATGGCGCTACTAGTATTAAATCCATATAATTTTTAGTTATCCCTATCCTATAAAAGACACGCAATGATATATTAAAACTATAGATACGTTGTCCGCCCTCAAAAATGACAACATGAAATTAAGCCAATTGGCCACATCGCGCTTAGTTACGCACCAACCTCTCGCGATGATGCTACGTTTGTTCTTAATTTAAATCGTGTGTGTAAACCTGCGCGAAACATAAAGACAACAAGCATCAACAGGCATCCCGCTGTACGGTGTCATATTTTCTTTCCCTTTCTTTACGCGTAAAAGTAGTTATATAATATTTTCACCGCTTTGAAGCGCCGCCATGTTAGTTCATGACGTGTCTATATAAAATACGTCATTGGTTGTCATAATATTAGTTTGTGAGTTAAAGCATTTTGTGTGAAGCAAGTTTTATAAGTTTGAAAAAATAAATAAAAAGGAATCGTGTGCATTGATTTTTGGCTCTCTAATACTCCAAAAATAGCCATTATTCGTGGCTGCTATAGGCTATAAATTATACTAATATTATGTAAATATATTAGATGAGTTATCACAATTTTTGCGGGCAAAGTCGCGGGTTAAGTGCTAGTGTTAAAATAAATGAGTCCATTGTATTCAGTATGTAGCCGTGTTTATTTTTCAAATGTCTGAGGCTACTTTCAAGTTTCGAAATTTAAGTCAGACGGTTGCCAGACTTTGTGGGCATTCGCAATTGTTTCTGGTCAGTTACTGTTAGGTATATAGGACTGTATGTATTTAAATGTACCTTCATAATTAATTGAATGTTGAATATCGATTTCACCCAATTTGTAGGATGTTATAAAAAAAATCTTTGGAGTTTTTCGAATTTTTCGAAATGTATTTTGAGTCTTGTATTTTTACATTTTTCTCTTTACATTCATCTTTACATTTCCAAAAATATTGGTAGGGTAATCGTGAAAAAGCAAAGGCATCTTCTGGGCACGTTTGTCTATCATAAAACACAACAATCTAGCCAACTAATTACCTCCTTTATAAATACTTAAACACTCTCAGACCAAATCGTCAACTTAAAATATCGACAAGTTATCCTCAAAACCAGTAATCTTTCACAGAAATACACTTAGGTAATAATAGTTTTTTGCCTCCATCTTTAGCGTTAAGCAGAAAAATGATCATCACACATAGCTATTACGTCATATTAAGAAACTGGTTTTTCCAATCAAATACGATGAGAACACGCGCATACACAACCGTTCCGGTATCTGTATTATAAGAAGAGATTATTGTACAAATCATCGAAGATTGGTCTTTTAAAAGATGAGTCTCTGGGCTCAAAATTAATTAGGGGATCGGACAAAAACAAACTAATTAGTCCGTCAGATAGATTTCCAAGAAATATTGAACACATATTTTTTCTTTTTTCACATAACCATAAAATGAAGATGATACGGTGCTTCGAAAACTCGTGAACTCCTCGAAAACGTCACTCGTGAGTACATTTTTTATCTACAAATGACGTCACACCCCCTACTGACATGATCTTTGACGCGTTTTTTCTTCGTCAATTTTTATTAATAGATAAAACAAAAGACACGTATCCAATATTTTTCGATAATCTAACTGACGGACTAATTAGAATCATATTTTTTTGACTCAGTCCGATCCCCTGGTAAAAAAATTTCACGTGCAGAAATGTACATTGGCTGTGGATGCTTTTTCATTAAAATTAAAATTTTTGCGAAAGAAAACGCGGGCAAAGTGCTAGTCCCAAATACACCAGTTTAAGGCACTTTTGAATAGTCAAAACCAGAAGATGTGTTTACCTGCATTATAAAGCCACCGAATAATAAGTATAGTTGCCCATTCCAAAATGAAGATCTCTATGAATTGGAGAGGAATGGTCACGGAACTCCATGAACAGCCAAAGTATATGCGGTTCCAGCCAGAGTGATAATGAGTTTCCCCCGTGTCTCGGAAGGCACGATAAGCTGTTAGCTTAGTGTGTCTAAAAAACTAGACTGAAATTGTTTTTTTTTAGTTTTCCATGATTTATACACTACACACTAATTGTATTAATTTGAAGCTTCTATATCTGCTAGAAGTGCCTTAGACTTTTAATGAGCGGTCAATCAGTCAGTCAGTGAGTGAGTGAGTGAGTGAGTGACAAAACTAAGGAACTTTGATTAGTTATAATTCTTAAACTACTGGTTCAAATTAAATTAAATTTTAAATATACCGCGTTTATACAATGCCTAATTCGTAACTTAAAATTCAGGCTTCTAGTTTTATCCACAACGAAGTTACAGGAGGTCGAAAATGGCCTGAACTGGTTCGAGAAAAGGATGGTACGGCCGTGCCGCTTTATTGCTCGACTCCCGGCCGTCATTTCTAGATCTTTGGCAGTCGTTCCAGATAGTCAGTGGCCTGAAATTCTGGCAACCAACCTTATCAAAGGGTGTCGTACTACCCAGTACTAACTTGGCTGCGGCCAGATAAGCAGAGGCTCCATTTAAAATACTGGTATCCCGCTGCATCCACTTAGACTAGATTCGACCTCAAAACGGTTGAGAAATGGCTAGGCCGATGATGTTGTATTGTATTAAATCTACCTTAACCTCTTAGTCTCACAGCCTTTTTAAGGACATTTCTACACGCCTTGTTGACGCTTCCTGTGACCCAAGGGCTGGCTTTTTCTTTGGCCAGAGGCTTAGTGTTGCCATACAACGCGGCAACGCTGCCAGTCTCTTGGGCACTTTACCTGCTGACAGCGTTAAGGAGGAGTTTTTCGATGCCCTTTTATAGTTAGTTTGTTTTTAGGTTGGTTTAATTTATATATTTAGTATAGTCTTCCTTAAAACCGTTCTCATCAAGTCAGATATGATTGATTAATCGAGCCAACATCACTATCCCTGACATTTGCACCGAGCAAGCGTTACGCTACAAGTACAGCGCGTTGTGCGTCTGCGCATGAGTGCATAACTCGACAAGTGTGGACAAGGTCAATATCGATGCACATCGGTAAGCCTAGCACATACATTTAGCTATTAGCGACATTGTTTTGTCACTGTTATCGTGTCCTCCATTATAAAGGGTGTAAAAATACTTAACGCAAATGAAGAGCACTTGTTCTCCCCACCACTGTGATATTTTTTTTGTTCTAGACCATAACTGGGAACCCCCTAGTTACGGAGATATTGGGGCTCAAAGTTCCAATTTTTTTTAAAGCTGTTTTTGTAAATACTAGTTTTTCATGTTATAACTTTACTTAAATTACCTCCATGACCCGTTTACTATTCAAAGCATCCACTAGCACAATGTTTTAAGAGTGCTACATTTAACCGTAAAATGTGATTTTTGACCCCAAAAAAAAGTCGTTTCCCAGCAAAATTTGTTGCGCAGGGGTACTTAGTTTTATGTACAGAATACTAGGTTGACGGCTGTGTGATGGGTTAATTTACACCCTTTTTAATAGGTTACTGTCCCGTTGGTCTAGTGGTTGCAAGTGTGACTACTGAATAGAGGTTCGATACCCGTGTTAGCCAAAAATTGCTATTCGGTTTCTCCATTAGAAATTTCTCAGTAGAAACCCAGGACCCAATCTCAGGAATGCCTCAAACGCACGCTAAGTTAAACTCCAAAACCCAGTTAATAATGGTCTGACTGGTTGTCAGACTTTTGGCTCACCGACTACCTGAAACGACTGCTTTATGCCAGTCGGGACCAACAGCTTCACGGACTTTCCGAGTCACGGAGGAAACTCGGTATGGTAATGTCATCCTTGACTATTTGTCAATATGATTCATCAACCTGCAACCAAGCAAAGTTTACATCAATATCTTTTAACCGTCACAATTGGATGTCAATGGTTACGTTTCGTTAACCTAGTGACCATTAGGAATTGAATTTGTCGCGGTAACACCTAATTAACTAATAATGAAATTAAATAGTTCGATTCGTTCTGAACTTGGTCAGAATTTTGTAGAAGGAAGGTAAAAGCTTATTATAATTCCCACTGCTGGGACACGGACTTTTTTCTCTATAAGAAGGAAGGCAGACCCAGTGCGAGTTGCTTGATGTCACATATTTCCGAATATTTGGTCGACTGCTTCGATTGTCTAGTGGTTACAAGCGCTACTGCTGTAAACGGTGTCCCGGGTTCGATTTCCGGGCCGGGCAAATTTTTATTAGGTTTTTCCTTTAGGAATTTCTCGGTGACAGTCTCGAAGTTGGGATTTGGGCCTCGTTGATGGCAATTTTCTCGTTGCCTATTTGGTTTAGTCAGCAGAAACAATATGTATACACTAAGCAACGTTTAGAACCAATTTTCGCTTACTGTATTAATTAAATATTTATGTTACGTAATGAAACTAATATTTTGGAACCCACATATATATAAAGTAAGTCCTGAAAGCCAGAATCAACAGTGGCGACCACAAGAAAAGCGCCGAGACAATGAAGCCCGACGAAGTCCCAGAGAAACGATTTAACTTTTTTTGGATCCCGCAACGAATTGAATCAGAAAAGAATAGCGGAGGAGTAGGAATATCTAATTTATTGCTCGTGGCGTGATGTTATGTAGCTATTATTAGAAAAAATTACAATATACCTTTAGACACCAGGTACAAATAAGACACTTCCTAATCCACAACCATCTCCAAACTCCAAATCCCTCACACCGTGGCGATCAAAAGTAAACAGCACACAGTCCTAACACAATGGGTCACGTTTGGAACGTAACGGGAAGGTGGTCGGTGGTACTCACCGACCCGGCCGTTATGCCATCGCCTCGTATGGACATGTTCGTCTGAAGGAATGATAAAGTATCATTGTTGAGTCATGGTCCGGCTTGTTAGACGGGTCTGAGAGACGAAAAAACTTGTGTACTGTGGGTTGAATATCAGGGACGATAATAGCAGAAAACTGTATGATTTTGCCCTGATTTTCATGCTGTTTTCACCAATACTCGTAGATAGAGGGGTTCTCGAGGAAGGTTTTAGTATATAATTTGACACGGACAAAACCGCTGGCATCGGCTAGTAATCAACAATTTAAAAATAAAAGTAAAGTAACTCATAGTAAAGGTTTGATCTCCATTCATTGACATTAGATTAGAGTCTCAAGGAAAAAGATCGTTAGGATAAACATACTTGCTCATATGACATTGACATACTCAGTGATTGTACACCTTGGAATTCAAGACATGCCTTTAGGGAAGACTTGCACAGGTTTTGAATAAGATACATTTTGATTATAATTAGTACCTAGCTTAATTTATAAAAATATGTGGCATCGACATTGGCAAATTGAGGAAGTCGGATATACATCACATTTTATCTACCAGACACTTTCTGAATTTATGAGCGAATTTCGTCTTTTCATTAGACGAAATTAGCGGTGATCTAGAGGTGAGGTCCGGGTCCAAATCCAGACTGCATGGTTGCTACAGGAAAATTCTTAATGGAAAAACCGAATAACACTTTGCCTGACCCGGGAATCACACCTAGGACGTCATGCTCAACAGTCGCGCTTAAGTTACTTACTTATCATTTTAAAATCTGGACTACAACCAAACAAATTCAAACTCTATGCAACACTAAGGTATAACATTGCATAAACATAACATACCTCTTTAGCTTATAACGGGATCACATCTCAAAGTAGATCTATTAAAGGAGCTAATAAGAACGAGTGCACCAACCGTGGGGGCCGGTTGCCGAAAACGTTCGGTTGTTCTTGTGGTTACGTCACCACAACCTTGTGCAACCAGTCAACCAGGCAACCGGGCGAACAGGCGAGTACTCGCGACCGGTACTGGTGGGGACGGAAGTGTTTGATGAGGTATAGATTTTGGATTATAGCGTTGGATTGTTTTAGTTGGTCTGTAGGAAAGTAACGGAAGTTTTGAAGAACTAAGTATATTTTAGAATAGGTTTATAAAAAGGTTGATTAAAGTGGATTCATCATCATTTCTGGCGAAAGACGTCCCCTGCTGAACATGGACCACCCCCGAGTGTCGCCAAATTGACTGGCTCCGTGCGTCTCGCAGCCAGTGGATTCCCCAGCATCCTTCACCAGGTCATTAGTCCAGCTAGCGGGAGTAGATCGGAGGCTTATCTTAAGCCAGTTGCATTTAAATACGTGTGAAAAACTCTCCTGTGTTTTCCGAAGCCTTTGACAAAGGTGCCAATGTGCCACACACCTCGGCAGCATCACAAAAATCCATCCCAACATATGCCTAATCCTATTCACAGTTAGATAAAATATTGTGCCACTATTATTTAATTCTCGGTAGTTTTATAAGTTTTTATCCGGTAACTAACTGGGAAATTTAAAAGTGGTATCTAAACAAAAGCTTTCTTTAACACTTTTGTGTTCGACACGCCACACGCAGTCGGCTGCGGCTCAAGCGCAGGCGCAGCTTTTCGAATCACTTTTCGTTACTTACGCTAAATAAGAGCTTACAGAAGCATCACTACATACAATTTCAGAATTAGTTTATTGAATTTTCTTCTTGGCGCATCGCCGCGTCGATGACAATTCAGATTGAGTAGGTCTTTAGGGGTCGAGGGGACGAGAGTAAACTAAACGAAAAGGGCGACGAGTTTGGCGCTTTCAGTAGCCTCTATCAGCTCCTGTGATGATGTTCAAATAACAGCTAGGACAGGCAGGACACCATTTCAAGTGTCTCATGATAATCAGAATTTCGGGCCATCAAAGACCTTCAAATGACAGCCGAGACCACCGGCTTAACATTTTTCAGAGGCACGGAGGAAATTCAGTAGGTAAGTAATAGATTGTCACCCATTCAGGTTTTGAAATGGTGTTTGAGGGTTTGAAAAAGAAAATTGCCAATAGTGATGGTTGAATTAATACCGAGTGGGACTTCTGAGATTACTGTTGTATGTTAAATAACGACATTCGAGTATGTTGCGTGCGCTGGACCCATTATTGTGTTTTAATATAAGTTTGGGCCATACTTTAATGGTTACTCTGTTGATTTTGAAATTAAGCATGAAGACAGAAAAAATAATAATATTTTTGATTAAGTTTTTGAATGTTTAATTCTTAAGAATGATCAACTACAGTATTTTCATAAGTCATTATGCCTTATGTCAGGGTCTGTAACTCTAATTTACTCGTCCCTTACTCTTTAATTTTTTTTCATACCACACTTTCACCTCAACATTCAAATCTGCGCTATACGCAATCTTTCTTTTTAAATCAATCTTCATCTGCCTAGCCTTTTCGCAACTATATTGGGTTTTTTTTTTAACGTTGCCCCACATTATGAATGTCTCCTGTATCGTGGGTGCGTTCACAAACATTTAAACTCACATACACAAATACCTAGACCCGGAACAACTATTTGTAGGTCATACAAATATTTATTCCGTGCGGGGATCGAACCCGTGACACGCAGCGCAGCAGTCCATTGCTTGAGCCGTGCCGTCCGGGTTGGCTTCCAGTCTAACCGAATACAGCTGAATACAAGTATTTTACATGGAGCAGCCTATCTGACCTCCACATCAATTTTATCCCTTGGTAAAACTTTTTATTTATTTTTAAACTCATGTAGCAAAAATGCCACCCATATAAGCCACCATGACAGTGTTATAACTGGTTTAGGAAAGGCTTATAGAGGTCAGCCGTAAGTCCCTACGGCGGAACACGAAATTCTCCGAGCCATAAAGTAAGGACCGGTCGACCTAGTAAGGTCCGTATATGTCCAGATTTTTTGACCACGTTCTAAACCTGTGAAGAGCTTGCAGGGTATGAGGTAATTTAGGACATACTTCTAGTTATTCTTTTATGACTGCAATGTACCTACTGGTACAATTTAAGATGAGAGCTTTGTAACTAATATTTTAACACTAATATTATAAAGGCGAAAGTTTGTGAGTGTGTGAGTGTGTATGTTTGTTACTTCTTCCCGCAAATACACAGATAGTTTATAACCTGGATTAACACATAAGATAGGTTTTATCCCGATTTTATCTTTCCGTGGGATAATTTTGGAGTTGTAGCAAAAGACTAAAGGCTTTGATGGGGACGCTAATGGTAATTACATTTATAAACATACATACATAACATAATGCCTGTTTTCCCCGAAGGGTAAGGCAGAGGTGTACCTAATACTGCACCTACATTTCACCAGTTAATGGGGGGTCGGCCTATTGCCATCAACCGAGCTCAGAGGTGTTGAATGTTGACATTCGTTTAAAACACCTATTTATCTAAAAAAAATATCACAAGATAGGACAGAGACCTTAGATCTTACTCTCTTCATACATTGCTGAACTCCATCTACTATAAATTTGATTGTATTTTATGAACAGACACAGATCCTTTTCCGTCTAGATGCGACATAAAAGGACATAACTCCACGTATTAGATTTAACGACCGTTCCGAGAATATATCTCTTCGGAATCGAGAGAATGCATTCGCAGACAAAACCAGTTTCTTTTTACTTATAATGCCCTTTTTTGTCTACTTTTAGTGGTGTTGGTTGTATGTGCCGCGGATTCTGGATTCGTGCCTCGTTATACTCATTTTAAGGAACTTAAATAAAACAAGTTAAATATGAGTGTATTATTTATTAGATACAGCTTTACCTAACCCATCCCACAGTAGGGATCTATACTGACTTAAAAAAATGTGATTCTAATTAGTCCGTCTGTGAGATTATCGAAAAATATTGGATACGTATTTTTTGTTACATTAAATCAATACAAATTGACGAAGATAAAACGCGTCAAAGATTTTTGAGTGGGGGTTGGTGATTTCACTGACCGCTAAATCATACAAATGTCTTAGAGTAGTCACACGAGTTTTCAAAGCACTGTAGTCTTATTTTGTCAAAGAAAAAATACGTGTCCAATATTTTTTGGTAATCTATTTGACGGACTAATTAGATTTTTTTTGTTAACTACTCTATTGAAAAATTAATGCTTAGGGCCCTCGCCCACGGAAACTTTTTGTACGAAACGCGCGACAGGATCGCTGCATCGCTACGAAACGTCCTGCTGCGCGACGCCGACGCCCAGTCTATACCATCCCATATCTACGTTTGGTAGGTACGGGTTGGTCTTCACACTTGTTAAAGAAATAAAGAAAAAAATCCATGTCTCCTCAAAATCAAAATATTTTTATTTGCACATAGGCCTACATGGGCACTTATAAAACGTCTTTAAAAAAGGGCACGGTTCGATGCATTGGTCGATTCCTAAGGAGAAGAACCGGCAAGAAATTCCAAAGGTTACTCTTTTAATCTTTTAAAATCGTTTGGGTTAACAATAAGGTATAATACACACATGAATACCATACAGATTAACGTCTGAGATGGTCTTTTGAAGAAAGCACCACACAGATTTGAGTGGACCCGTCCAGTCAGTGCAGGCATTTGTCAGCTCAACTTATAACTCAAGGAGCTCAACGTCACGACGAACAATACCAAAGAAAGGACATTTGGATGGGTCACTTTTAGTACTCAAACTGCCAGACAATCGTTAAAATTTAAGAAATACCCACATTCACAATTTCTGTTTTAGAGCAGTGGCAATGAAACAACTCTTTTTTGTTTATTATTTGTTCCTGTACATGTACAATATCTAGGTGTGTTTATAGCATCGGTTTGGATACTCTGTAATGTTGCTATAATTAATATTAAATAATTAAATAAATAAACTCTTCTTGGTATTTGAGTCGCTGGTACCACAGTATTTATACTTATATAATAGGTATTTTATTGGCCAAAACAACGTCATCGGTGGTATTGTAGAGGTTACTTTGGCTGCATTTTTTGGGGCTCAGAGGGCAGATAGAAAAACTTGCGTAAGTAGAATTGCGTGCGTGCCTGTGTTCAAAATCATGACCTTATGCTTGACTCGTAATTGGGGTCAATAATTCATTACAATGAGACCTCTGTTGCCTGTGAAGTATCTATACAGTGTGATTCTTAAAATGTGCACATATCGAAATGAGGGAATCTATGCTTAATTTTATCGATGGAAAAAATATTTAAAAAAATCTAAATATTTTTAATATTTTTATGGAATTTTCAAAAATGTTGTCCGCTGTTGTGACCCCAATGTTAACAAAACGGTGTAACTTTTAAACTAAATTATCTATCGCGATGAAACAATTTTATGTAAAAAGTTATGAAAAAAAAAAGTTTTTTTGATCAAAAAACGTGTTTATTTTCAATTGAGGGTAGTTTTTTTCCACAATTTTCATTTTACGAGGACGCCTAATTGCTTCCAATCATTATGGAGTTTGTTTCATCGCGATAGATAATTTAGTTTAAAAGTTACACCGTTTTGTTTACACTGGGGTCACAGTAGCAGACAACATTTTTAAAAATTCCATATAAAATATTAAAAAATATTTAGATTTTTTTTAATAATTTTTCCGTCGATAAAATTAAGCATAGATTCCCCCATTTCGATATGTGCACATTATAAAGAATCACACTGTATATTTAACATAACATAAAATCACTCCTGTTATCTCCGAAGGGCAGGCAGAGGTGTACCCAATGTACACCCACATTTCACCAGTTTAAGGCCCATTCCTAAGAGCCTATTGGCATTAACCAGCCACAAATCTCCAAGGCTTAAAAATTCCTGATGGAAAAATCCGGGAATCGATTCCAGGGCCTCATGTTTAGCAGTAGCGCTGTCCACCTTTCTATTTAACTCGGATTAACGCTTTTCATCTTCGACGTCATCTTTACAGGACGATATTGCGGTCAAGAATCCCATTTAATATTTGAAAAAAGTATGGTTAATTTTATAACTTTGTATTTCGATTTTGGCCAGATCAAATTAAAGCTATTATTTTACTTTAGATAGTACCACTATTTAAAAACACATCAAGCATTTTAAACACACATTTCACCTTGACTTTTCTTTATGAACACAAAATCGCCTCTAATGTCGTAAGATAAATTAATGTCACTTCGACAAAAAAATCTAAACGTGAATGGGACCACGCATTGAAACAATGCTGCTTACATTCAGAGAGACGAACGAAACCGCCAATGTATTGAGACGAGTCTTAATGTGGTTATGTAGGTATTAAAAATAGGAGATTCCGGTTACTATTCTGTATTCTGGTCGATTGGCAATGATGTAAAAAGTTCGGTTGCCGATCTAAATACCTAGAGATTTGTGAGAATTATATTAATTTGATGTTTTTGGAGGATGCATCGTGAGGAAACGCAAGTATAGAACCAGAAATAGGGTATTTCACCAAAAAAAACTAATTGTCCGTCTGTTAGATTATCGAAAAATATTCGATGTGTTTTTTTGTTTTATCAAATTAATAAAAATTTACTAAAATAAAACGTGTGAAAGATCATGAGTGGAGACTTTTGACGTCACTTTGTGGGTAAAAAAGAAACAGAACCTTGTGACGTCACACGACTTGACATGGCTTTTCGAAGCACTGTATCGTCTTCATCTTTTGTTTACGTGAAAATGGAAAAAAAACGTGTCCATTATTTTTACCCGACTGCGACGAAGTCCAAAAGGAGGGTTATTTGGAAATCTATGTGACGGACTAATTAGATTTTTTTAGTGCAATTTTCCTTTTCAAAGAACTGTGACGTCTACCAACCCGCGTGGTGGATTATAGCCCATTTAATCTCATAGAAAGGAGGCCTGTGCACTGTGGGAACATTATAGATTATGTTTTCATCTTGGTTTGGAGGTTTATACGCCCATTAAAAAAAGGGAAAGATATAACCCTCTCTATGATAGCAACCAGGCTAGATTGTGTGTTTGTGAACCACTGCTGCAAGGTTTCGGCTGGGCCTGTCACCTTGCGGCAATGATATCACAAGTGCAAGTGTATTACTAACATAGTTTGTACACACATTATTACTTACGCTGTCAGCCGTCTAAATTATTACTGCCTACTATCATAGTTTATAAGTTACAGTTGTTACTAACCATTATGGATCAATAAGTTAATAATTTAATAATAATAAGACTTTATTTCAGAAATAAAGTCTTATTATTATTATAAACTGTACCCAAAATACTAACAATTCTAGAAGTCTTTTAAATCTCTTTGGTTACTCTCTACTCCCTCTCATTGAGAGGAACATCGTTCTAGGCTGTTAATGGTACTTAGAAAAAATGTACCACTTTTAGACCAGCATTTAAGTGGTTATTAATCTCAGTAACGAGGCTGTATAAGTGTATACTGTGCGTACTGATCAACGAAAGTGTTACACTAGAGTCGCTTGCGCAATACTTACAGTTACTGTGTCACAGGGAACGTGTGTTTGACGATAGATCTGACTTAAAAAAGATGATCGAGTTTATATGATGTTACTGTTATAATGTGTTCGGTGGTAGAAGAGCTTTTCAAAGTCTGGACAAGAAGGGATTTTTACACCATTCGATGCTTTTTACCCGACTACGGCGAAGCCAAAAGGAAGGGTAATGCGACTACGGCTGTCCTCTATAATGTATCAAATTATCTACTTACTAAACGATTTTTCTTGTTTTATACTTTTAAGATCACGATTTTGTTAGTCTGCGATTTTATTCGTAGTCGGGTTTTAGTTTTGTTGCGTGAAGGCCTCTCCTTTCTCATTACAAACTTCTCGATCCTGTGCAACGTATCTCGCCATGTTTGTCCAGTAATCAAGATTAGATCGTCACACTTCCTTCACCGCTCCTACCTCACCGGTGTTTGCTCACCCTGGCGATGGCGTCCAGCTACTAACAATCCTTGTCCACCCACTTCTCAGAGCGCATTCGATTAGGTTAAGTTTTTTTTTGGTATTTTTCAACTTACTGCCAAAGAGTGTCCAGTCTCGCTTTGATCCGCTGGCTAAGTTCATTGCTATGGTTCTCCCAACGCTGTGACCAAGTCCTTTATCCGAGCATCATTACAAAAATTTATCAAAATAAAATACTTTGAAGTCAGAACATAACCAAATATTTTCAAACATTCATGCTTACCTCACAAAATAATATCCTAACACAGACTCGTAAGATACCGCAAAGCTAACAAAAAATCGAAAACCCCATTGTTACTAACAGCAAAACAATACTTAAAATGGTGGTTTAAATTGATGTCTTCATGCCTATTAACTCCGCAATGTCATGTTTTTGCTCACCGCATAAATTATGCGTCGGATTCGAACCCGGAACCGTGAGGTTCACCAAGCGTGACACAAGACGTACCTACACTTAAATTATGGCTAGACTGACTAATTAGATGTACAGTTTTCGAGAATATGTCGGTTCGAAGGCTTTGTGACAACGGTTAGGTGAATTTCAAAGTGGTAAGAAGAAAAAAAAGATGGACATGGGTGTCGCCTCACCCACTTCCATAATTTGGGCTCCTATTGAAAATTCATGATTGGGAAACCGAAAAAACTTGGCACGACTTGAGAATCAAATGCTCGACCCCACCTTCTGCAATCACGGTTGCTACTACGAGACCAATGAGCATTTGAACTTTAATAAAATTGGATGGTAACCCCAAAGTACTTGTGAGTTTAGAATTGGACATCTACACTAATATTATAGAGAAGAAAGATTTGTTTGTTTGTTTGTAACGAATAGGCTCCGAAACTTCTGGACCGATTTGAAAATTCTTTCACCGTTGGATAGCTACACTATCCCCGGGTGATATAGGCTTTTTACTTTTATTCCTGTATTCCCACGGGAACGGGAACTACGCGGGTGAAACCGCGTGACGTCCGCTAGTAGTATATAAACTCACACCCTTTTCCAATGGTGTGTGTTTTCCCGTTTTGTGGTTGTTGCCTACCCGACAGAAACCACATAACGTAACCTGCTACGATCCCCTTACGAATCTGCATACTCCTTTTGGCTAATCTACATTCATCAGCTACTTAGATATTCCCAAATAGAGCATGAAAACGACCTACAATCGTTAACACACAAGCTATACACGTCCATGACGTAAATGACTAACTCATTCGATGTTGTAACAAAGGCTAAACCTATTCACCGAGTCTATGTGCCTTTTTATGTATTTGTCGACGACACCTACTGATAATATTGCAAGGCTGTTTGAAATTACCTGTACTAAGTAGGTTTACTAGCTGGCTAAGGTTAGGCTAAGTGACTACCTACGGTGTGTACTGTCATCATGACAATGTTGCTAACGGCCGCACTCAGAGAGTTTTAATGATTACCTAAGCCATCCCTTACTAAAGGTTTTGACAGTTTTGTCATACAAAAGTTTGTCAAATCTTTACTAAGTTACGGCTTTAGTAATCACACTAATATTATAAAGGCGAAAGTTTGTGAGTGTGTATGTTTGTTACTTCTTCAAGCAAAAACTACTGAACGGATTTAGATAAAATTTGGTACACAGATAGTTTATAACCTGGATTAATACATAGGATAGTTTTAATCCCGATTTTATCTTCCCGTAAGATAATTTTCGAGTTGTAGCGGGTGAAGCCGCTGGCAACAGCTAGTCATTAAATATTTCTGAGTACCGCAGTATGGCATTCTTACATGGGCTGCGGGTTGTTTGAAAGAGTAGATACAGCGGTCTCGGCACAAGGGCTAAGAAGGAACATGGGTGGTTTTTAGTCAGTAGAAGTTTGATTATCAAATGCTCCTCCTGCTCCGCCCAGAGCAGGAGGAGCGTTTGATAATTTTCCACCCTCCAAAGGTATTCTCACACTGAAAAGGTTTGACCTCATCATCTTATCAGCTAGACGTTCACAGCTGGAATATATAACTGACAAGGTCTATTAGAAATGCAAGTATCGGAGATTGTAATAGTATAATGTTGCAATTTGGACTCTGTCTAAGCTTTGAAGATCGATTTTTAGGTTTTCCGAAAAATTTCGTTATAGATTTTATTTATTTTTTTCCCACAAATATTAATATTATGTACAGTAACAGAATATACACAAGTTTGAAGATGGGAGACAAAATCAAATCAAAACTCATTTATTCAAACTAGGCTCATAATCAGCACTTTTCGAACGTCAAAATTTACTTTACTTTACTTATTTACAATAGACAGTCCAAACGCCCCCCCTTCGACACTTCCTAGTGTTTTTGCTGGAAAGAAGAAGTGGCGGAACAAACTCCCCAGCAACACATCTGTCTGTTAGGTTGGTTAGAAGAACAGGAGCCCATACCAAAAAAAACCTGTGCTAAGGGTCTCCTGGTCTCCTTATCTCGAATGCATCATGATTAAGAGACGAGAGAGAGTCATAGATAGTTTCATGATGAGGAAACTGCTTTGCTTGTCTTTTTATCAACTCGATATCATAAACAGCCTACAACTTCGAGTTGTCCTCCCCCCCTAATTAAAGGAGGATGAACATATATCATAATTTAAAAGCCTGTTTTACTTCACAGCTGAAATGAAATCATCAAATCTTAACCTGAAGATCAGGGAGTACGAACGCTACTTGTTTCATTAAGAATTTAAGCGCACACGTATCCAGAGGAGCGGTGGCCCAGTGGTGTCGGCCCCGCCTTACGAACAGCAGGTCGTGGGTTCGAATCCGCAAGTCTTAGAATTAAAAAAATCGAAGACATTCGACATCTACCAACCCGCATTAGGCACGCGTGGTTGATTATAGCCCATCCCTCTCCTAGAGAGCGTAAGTCCCTGCAGTGTGAACATTATAGGGTGATGATGATGTGTCCAGAGGCGGACGAAATTCCATATACTTATGCTGTATTGACACTAATAATCTATACTGACTATACTGACACAGTCATCAGAATCACGCGACATTATGTAGGGCATAAAATATGTTTCTACTGTCAAAGATACAAAAACCAGCACAAATCGTCGTTTGGATACTCTCCAACCATTACATAAAACTTCACAACAACAGTACTCGATTCCAAGTATTTCTTCAGTCAAGTGCCAACGCCTACAGTTCCAGTACTTATATCTAGGTAAGCTATATTATCTAGACTTCGTCGCAGTGAATGTCCGAACTATGCAAGGCTTGCATAAGAGCACAGAGCTTTCTCCGGTTAAAACTGAGACGGAGTTGGTAACTGTTAAGATATATTGTAGGTTGATTTTAGATTTACACCAGTAACCTTTGACCTGTACTGGTTTCGATGAAGTTTACTACTGGTTTGGTTGGCACAGTGGCTCAAGCAGTTCACTGCTGTGCTACGTGTCGCCGGTTCGATCCCCGTACGGAGCATTTGTTTGTTGTTCCGGGTATGGGAAATCTATCTGACGGACTAATTAGACTTTTTTTTTTAACAACCATTAGGTACACCTAACCAAACCCTTCGGGGATTGCAGGCGTGATGTTATGGTATGTTTTCTATGGAATAATAAATGAAGATGGGACATCAGCCAGTAATTATACGCTATTTTCTCCGGAAGTGACAACTGTCAATCAAGCGAAATAACGTGTGCAGAAATATAATACCAACGTCACATCCGCCTCGTTACGGATGGGTCCCAGAGGAGTTGGGTAACTGGCTAGCTACTTTCAGTTTTCGCTGTTGTGTAGACGGTTAAGAATATAAAATACTAGCGGACGTCACGCGGTTTCACCCGCGTAGTTCCCGTTCCCGTGGGAATACAGGGATAAAAAGTATAAGCCTATGTCACCCGGGGATAGTGTAGCTTCCCAACGGTGAAAGAATTTTTCAAATCGGTCCAGTAATTTCGGAGCCTATTCGTTACAAACAAACAAACAAACAAATCTTTCCTCTTTATAATATTAGTGTAGATGTAGATTGTGCTCTTAGGGGGATAACCAACCAGTCGGCACTGCAGCCTAAAAAGGAACATGGGTGGTTTTTAGTCAGTAGAAGTCTGACACTACCTTTCGCTCTGCCCAAGAGCGGGAGGGGTTATTTGATGATTTCCCCCCCCCAAATATCCCTCTATATCCAATAAAGAAACTAGTGTTACAATCAACTGCATAAGAATCGATTTTAATCGACTATAATGCCAAAGGAAACACTTACTTATGGTACCTAATCTTACGCATGTATTTATGTATTTTTTTGCCCTTGTATCCATAACAATTTCAAAAGTGTTAACCATTATATTTTCTTTACACAGGTTTTGGTCTAGATATTTCACCAGATGTACTGAAAAAACATAACTCTCCTTCAGGTGCAGTCGGGTTAAACTGGCAGGCGATTAATATGTACCTAAGTTTTTTTGTTTCATCCAAAACTGGGTAACTTTGAGAGTTACTCATAAGATAGCTTTGCGATTGCTATTCTATGCCTTTTAGTCTGCAAGCTCTGGGTCCGCTGGGCAATGGTGGTAACAAATGAATGTGTGTCGTCCGTATGTTATCTTTAACAGCTCGATCCATCGTAAAAATATAAGTCGAGCCAAACAGTTACCTGGGGCGGTATGTCCGAACGTCTTAGGGTGCGCCAGCCATACCCAGCCCATGTGACGTTTACCGATTACTAGTTGTAAAAGTAACTTAAGTTCAAATTGTCCTACTACTTAAATGAAACTCAGTACATATTCTCCAAATGTGTGGCAACAACTGATACATTTACGCACAAGTGTGTCCCAGTTAAAACTAACCGCTTAGTGGTACAGCTGGATAATTTAGACCGTAAATGGTAGTTTAATAAAAATAAATAATAATAATTTATTATTTATTTTTATTAAACTACCATTTACGGTAGTTTATTATTTTATTACGATGTATGAGTTTAGAAAGTATTTATAATAGAGCTTCTATAGGACAATAACTCAGCTAAATAAATAATTACTGTACTTATGTATTTTTTTCCTCTATTTTTGTTAGGTAGTCAGTAATTCGAAATTCCGACAATCAGGCTTACCAAGGGGGGCTGCGGAATGCTGTAAAAGATACCGCGGCCTTGCCATATAGGGCTAAGAAGGAACATGGGTGGTATTTAGTCAGTAGAAGTATGACACTCCCTTTCGCTCTGCCCGAGAGCGGGAGGGGTTATTTGATGATTTCCCATCCACAAAAAAAAAGGCTTACCAAGGGGTATAGTTCTGTCCAGTACTAACTGGGTTGTGGAGGTCAGATAGGCAGTCGCTCCATGTAAAATACTTGTATTCAGCTGCATCTGGTCAGAATGTAGGCCGAAACCAAGATAGGAAAAGACTAGGCAGATTATGACTGTGGATTACAGCCCACTCCCTCAATGTGTTCCAGCATTGGGATCATTATAAAATAAGTATGCTCAGCTTCTATTTTCTTTGTTAACCACTGCTTTATACGGAAATCTCGCTAAGATAAACACTACATTGTTTAATTTCATATAATCGACCCATCTCTGATTGAATGTGAGTGTGGAGCCCCAACACAGGACATGCCACACCTTCTCTCTTGTACGTCGTGCCCAACTTATTGCACGTTCAAAGACTGAATGTCACTGATTTATAACATAAATTAATAGTTTACTTGATCAACAATCGACGTCGAGAAATATCTCTCAGGCATGTTGGTTTCCTCAAGATGTTTTCCATAACCAAAGCAAGAGTAATTATACAACACACACATAAATCCGAAAAGTTAGTTTCTTGGTTTTGAACTCGAGACCTAAGACTTGGAAGACCGACAGTCACATCACTAGACAAGCACCTACTGCTATCAAAATCCACTAATGAGTGTATGTAAAACACACCTCTGCTCTCTCTTCAAAGATTACAGTCATGATTTTATGTTATTCCTGTCACGTAGTCTTAAAGCACTTAATATGTTGAGTAGGTATATCATGAGCTTACGGTATTACGTAAATTACCAGTCACGTACATTCACCGGTCAAGTCTTGTAGATTATCGTAATAAGTTTATAATAATTCTTCCTTTTTTCTTGACTATAAGCGGCTTAAATCTCACGTAACCCTTTTCATTTGATAACGACTTACTGTGTAGTATGGACAGAAGCACCATTTTATTAAAAAGTCGCGTAGCACCGTCAGGAATGCTGGGGGTCTGTTTATGGTCAGTTTTTATTAAAAATTAGACCCGAATTCTAGATAATAGTTTAAATACGAATAAAAAAATAAGGCTTCTAGACACTGCATTTTCATAGACCACTTTTAAATTCAAAATTAGTGTTATTAGCCATATAGTTTGAAAAAAATCCACAGGTCATGAGAGCTGTTTTGGGGTCTGAAATGATAGCAAATGACCCATCTCATTTTGGCACACGATGCACGTCAAAAACCCTGTTTAACACTGATAAGATTAGTCCTTCTGCCAATTTACCTATCATGCACCAATATGACACCTATGTAAGTAGCTCATTGCCAAACCGTTCGGTTACTTGTCCCATGCATAACAATACTTTTACTTGTGCTTATGCAACATTATATTATTTGAACAAGTGGTACGGTGAATAGGATGTATTAAAGTGTTACAGTTTTGGTGCAAATATAGAATGTGGGGCGCGTTTGTTTAAGTGCTGAAGTAGGATTGTATTTTAGGTTCTGTTTCTTTAGCTAATGTTGTTAGAAGACTCGGAAGTTATGACAATTTATTTCATGACTTCACGCACGCACAGAGGTGCACCCACATTTCGCCAGTTATGTCTATGTCTTATGTAATAGGGAGTGATCCTATTGCCAACAGGGAGTACAAATACAGACTTTGTGACTGCTACTGAGAAATTCCTGATGATAAAACCCAATAACACTTTGCCCGACTCGGGAATCGAACGTAAGACCTCATGTTCAGCAGTCGACCTTGAGACCACTAGACCAACGAGGCAGTATATTTACTGCCTCGTTGGTTATATTATTTTCTTTTATTCGTCTATTGACATATAATAATATGTCAATAGACGAATAAAAGAAAATAATGATAAATTCATTTATTTAGGGAATTTTACAGCCGTTGCCATTTGTCAAAAACCAACATAAATAAAATATTAAAATTCAGATAACTTACTTTTTGGTTAGGGCATTTACTGCCGCACTCAGAGATATTTAATGATTACTTCAGTCGTCACTTAGTAAAGGTTTGACATATTTTTGTATGACAAAACTGTCAAAACCATTACTAAGTGATGGCCTAAGTAATCATTAAAGCTCTCTGAGTGCGGCAGTTAATGTGATAACTTTTGTCTTACAATAAAATGCCCCAAATAAGTGTAGCGACTCTCTAGTAGAAACAGGGATCAAACTACAGATTTCCACTAGACAGCTATTCATTTGCTCAGATTTTCAGTACACTGAGAGATCGGCAGATAGATAGCTTAACTAGTCTTGGTACCTACAGTTCAATATCACGTCCAATATTAACACCAGTCACTGACATTGCGTATGCCCACGTTTTGTTGCTGTTTCTACTCTATTGTCCTTGACTGCAAACGTGAGGTTTTTTGCATTGTATACCTAATAATTATACGGATAATGAATATACCAGTTGCGAATATATAAAGGGTGTAAAAGTGCCTTTAACGCAAACGAAGTCCACTTTTTCTCCCCACCACTGCGATTTTTTTTTTGTTCTAGACCATACCTGAGAACCTCCTAGTTACGGACATATTGCGGGTCAAAGTTCCAAATTTTTCACAGCTGTTTTTGTAAATACTAGTTTTTCAGTTTATAACTTTACTTAAATTATCTCCATGACCCGTTTATTATTCAAAACATCGCCTCACAATGTTTTAAGAGTGCTACTTTGAGTTTTACCGTAAAATGTGATTTTTGACCCCAAAAAAAAGTCGTTTCCCAGCAATTTTTTTCCGCAGGGATACTTAGTTTGATGTACATAATGCTTGGTTGACGGCTGTGTGATGGGTTGATTTACACCCTGTATTCATCGCGTTTGCTGAGGCTAGTCCGTGGATGGGTGATCACCCATTTACATACTGACTTTACTCCGTGCCTCCGCTGGAATTCACGATACCTAAAGCGCATTATTCATTTGAAAAAAAAAATCAAAACTCATTTATTCAAACTAGGCTGATAATCAGCACTTTTCGAACGTCAAAATTTACTTTACTTCAAGAGACAGTCCCCCAAAACGCCCCCCCTTCGACACTTCCTAGTGTTTTTGCTGGAAAGAAGAAGTGGCGGAACAAACTCCCCAGCACACATCTGTCTGTTAGGTTGGTTAGAAGAACCAGACTCGATACAAACTAAATAAACTTCGTCGCAATCGAAAAAACTCCTCAATTCCGAATCTTAAAGGCTAAAATCTTAGTATCCTGAAACAACCGTGCATTGCTCTTGACTCTTGACCAAAATAACACTCAAATACACACATCAAAAGTGTCTAGGGATCAAGCATTTTTATGCGCATTTCTTGAGATTGAGATGTGGCTTTGTAATAAATTTATGATTTTATAAATTTATATGGATCCTTTTTGGTGCATTTCATAATTTGAATCAGGAACTGTGAATCAAATTCGAGTAAAAGATGAAAATCAGCTGTCAATATTTTCCCTATAAAAACATACAACGCATTGAAGACATTATTAGTGCTACTGTTTCCCTACTACTGATTAAAACCAACGTTATTATGGAGCGGCGACGTCATTTAAGCAGGGAAAAAATGCTCAGAGCCGTGGGAATGATAGAAGCTGGTTCCCGGCAACGTACTGTGGCTTTAGCTCTGAATACAAGTCAGAGTGTTATCAGTCGACTTTGGACACGTTACCGAAGCACTGGTACCGTGGCTGAGCGCCATGGAGGACGGTATCGCTGCACCACACGGAGACAAGACCGAAACATTCAAATCTTAACTCGAAGAGCTCCAACAATAACCGCCATGATGTTAGCCGTGAGGCTTCATCACTCTTCAGGGAACTTAATTAGCGACCAAACAGTCAGAAACCGCTTGCATGAAGTGAACCTTCATTCCCGAAGACCGCTACGGGTACCACCTATAGCAATGCACAATCGTAGGATTCGATATCAATGGGCTCTTGAACACAGAAATTGGGCAGAAGAACAATGGCGTTTCGTGTGCTTTTCTGATGAGTCTCGTTTTGGTATGAGACCGGATACAAGACGTATACGACACTGGAGAACCCCTGGACGCCAACAGCGATTAAAATCCTGCCAGGAAGTCCATCCTTATAGTGGTGGAACCATCATGGTATGGGCGGGTATTTGGATCGGCGGAAGAACTGAGTTGATTTGGATCAGAGGCAACCTCAACGCTCAAATTTATGCTGAGACGATTGTATCAGACGTCATCGTTCCTCTACAAGTGCAAATCGGTCCCTTATTTCAGTTAATGCATGATAATGCACGACCGCACACCGCAAGAGTTGTAAGACAGACTCTCGCCGCAGCTAACATCAATGTCCTGCCCTGGCCTGCTCAGTCGCCAGACTTGAACCCGATTGAGCATGCATGGGATATGCTACAGAGAAGAGCTCTGCCGAATATGGAGGGTATCCAGTCGCAAGAAGACCTTTTTTTGTTGTTGCAACGAACATGGGCGGCCATTCCACAGCGTGATTTGGATGAACTCATTTTGAGTATGCCAAACCGATGTTCTTGTGTTGTTAGTGTTCGCGGTAGAAACACGGATTATTAATTGTTTAAGTTACCCAATAAAATTTTAAAGAAAACTGTTATTTCAGTCTTTTTTTCGAACTTTAATGTTAGTGGTTCAAATGTCAAAAATCCCTTTATTAGGAAAATGGCAAATTTCTTTATTAATGCAAAGGTGACTTGGTTTATCGTTACTGTGACAAACGAAAACACTTTATTTGATGAATCCTTAAAGAAAATTTTAATTAATATCAATCAGGAGAAAAGTTATTGCAAAAATATATGTTGATCCCTAGACACTTTTGATGTGTGTAGGTAATAATAACTTTTATCCATTGACAGACCCAACAGCACAGATTTATTATCTTGAACCAAATATTTGAGTAGATAGTTGTCCAAACTGTATCAGCCGTAATCGGCAAGGCTTTGGCCCTTTCACTTTACGCGTGGTAACTGATAATGTAACCAATTTATGTTATAACTTATATGATAACCATGGTTCAATGCATAATAATGCTACATTTGAGGTGGAAGCTCGCTAGCAACATGGGAGGGGCCCACAAGAGACGCCCGTCGGGGCTGCGGGTTGGTCACAAAGATACCGCGGCCTCGACATACAGGGCTAAGATTGAACATGGGTGGTTTTTAGTCCGTAGAAGTCTGACACTCCCTTTCGCTCTGCCCAAGAGCGGGAGGGGTTATTTGATGACGTGCCAAAAAAAAGGTGGAAGTTCGCTAAGCAATATCAAGAGTTTAGCTACGATAGACCAATATTAATTCTTGGTCATATGAGACGTAGATGGGTGGCCCCTATAGATATAACTAGCGGATGTCACGCGATTTTACCCGCGTAGTTCCCATTCTTGTCACCCGGGGATAGTGTAGCTTATCAACGGTGAAAGAATTTTTCAAATCGGTCCAGTAGTTTCGGAGCCTATTCGTTACAAACAAACAAACAAATCTTTCCTCTTTATAATATTAGTAGATAAAATAAACAAACCCATTGCACACGGAGATTCCTTCGAGTCTTGAAAAGCACGTTAAGTCTTTTATCACGGTTTTCAATTGTAGATCTTTACCAGTCGCTCGTATTCAGTGGCCCTAAAATTTTGCAGTCCTACTAAAGGGTATCGTATTTCCCAGCACTACCTGGTTTGTGGAGTTCAGATAGGCAGTCGTACCATGAAAGGTACTGGTATTAACTCCTCACGCGCATTGCGAACACCATCTGTACATAAAACAATGGCTTTTTAATTGTGTCTATAATAAGGCGCTCAAGTAGTTAAGCTGCACTCGGGAAGACTGAAAACCGACTCCGATATAGTTGAGGAAAGGCTAGGTAGATGATGATTATGAGGTTGTGACTAGTGTGTCAATAGAACAACATACAAGTAATCATCATCATCAGCCTATAATGTTCTGCAGGGACTCAAGCCGCCTCTCTAGGAGAGGGATGGGCTATAATCCACCACGCGGGCCCAGTGCGGGTTGGTAAATGTCACATGTCTTCGAATTTCTATGAATAGCTTTCGAAGTTATGCAAATAAATTAATTGATCACTATCAGCATGACATAGAGATCGTATTAACTATAACAATAGTTACATAACAAGGTCGGGCAGGCCCTTGCAGCGAGCGGTAGATTGGAGCTACCAGTACAGCGGGTGAAAGGACCCCAGCCTTGCCGATTACACAGCTGATACGGTTTGGTCAACGTTTCGACGCCTTTTAATGCAAAATAATGTTAGTTTTGAAGTGTAACACTACAAGAACGTGGCTTAACCTGAATATCGACCACACCGGCTGTAATAGGGATGTTTAAAAAAACAAAAAAAAAAAACTGTATAGTCAGTCAATTAGAATATCGCAAATAAAATTGATACGTGTTCTTTGTTTTATCAAATTAAAAAAAAAGTACAAAGATAAAACACGTCAAAGATCATGAGTGGGGGCTTGTGACGTCACTTTCCGTTAACAATGTACTGAAATGTGACGTCACACGAGTTTTCGAATCATTTTATCGCCTTCATTAAAAAAAAATATGTGTCCAAATTTTTTCGGTAATATACGGACGGACTGAACAGATTTTTTTTTTGTCAGGAAACATAACTATTATTTAGCCATGAGCTGCTTTGCCTTTGACACCTACTATGACTGCTATCAAACAGTATTAACAATGTGTATTTCCTTGTTCCAGACTGAACCATGTGGCGACTTCTGCTCATGACAGTGCTGCTAGCGACCGCGCGTTCCAAGCAGGTTCCATCATCCACCGGTAAGATTCCCATCGTCCACCAGTATCAACATTCACCATATTATAGTGATATTTTTACGTCACTATGTGTCCTGGTCTAAACAAATCGCCACACTATTCCCAAACTCTGCCACTCCTGAAAGTTAGAATCAACAGAGACGACCACCAGAAAAGCGCCAGACAATGAAGAATTCCACCAAGGGGTATCGAATTACCCAGTACTAATTGGGTTGTGGAAGTCAGATGGGCAGTCATCATTATCATCATAATTCTATAATGTTCCCACTGCAGGAACTCGGGCCTCCTCTCTAGGAGAGGGATGGGCTACAATCCACCACGCGGGCCCAGTGCCTGTTGGTAGATGTCTATTTCTTCGGTTCTAAGACATTTTCTGGCTTCCTCACGATGTTTTCCTTCACCGTTTTGAGAGCAGCGGTGGTGATATAAATTACATAAAGTAATGCGCTTGCTTAAGTTCGAACCCACGATTAAGTCAGGGCTGCCACCACTAGGCCACCGCCATCACTTCAAGTAAAATATCATTCAGCTGCATCCAGTTAGACTGGAAGAGACAGGTGATGAGTTCTAACCATAATAAGACACCAAAAAAAAGCCGTGATATCATAGTCCGGAATAGGGGATCGGACAAAAAAAATATAATTAGTCCGTCAGATAGATTTTCAAAAAATATTGGACACGTAGTTTTTCTTTTTTCACATAAACAAAAAATGAGGACGATACAATGCTTCGAAAACTCGTGAATTCATCGAAAACGTCACATGGTAGTACATTTTTCACCAACAAATGACGTCACAACCCCCCACTCATGATCTTTGACGCGTCTTATCTTCGTCAATTTTTATTAATTTGATAAAACAAAAAACACGTATCCAATATTTTTCGATAATCTAACTGACGGTCTAATTAGAATCATATTTTTTTGACCCAGTCCGATCCCCTATTGATGAAAGGCAGTGATCAAGTGATTAATAGCCATTCCGTCCTTATACGTCACACTACCAAAATATGCCTGCCTCTAACATCATCAGACGACTAAATACTCAAAATAATACGACAACCTAACTAGGAAAGCTTAACACTTTTAAAACCTATTTAATCAAATCTGCAAAAAAACTACTAACCACGATATTTGGACAAAAAATATCCTTTATGTCCTATTATATCTAAGACCGTTTACCTTTACCATATAAAAAATCACTCTTGCTTAGGGTTACCATCTATCAGGATTTGTTTAGATCGGTTTGACTTTTTGATCTCCCTGTGTTTTTTTTTCCTTAAAAAAAAACTTTGCCCCACACTAGGAATTTCTCCTGTATCGTGGGTGCGTTCACAAACATTCAAACTCATATACAAATACCCAGACCCGGAACAACTATCTGTAGGTCATACAAATATTTGTTCCGTGCGGGGATCGAACCCGCGACACGCAGTGCAACAGTACATTGCTTGAGCCACTGCGCCGACCGTGCCGTTTGGCGCAGTGGCTCAAGCAATTTAGTCAGGAATTGTCATAATACCCTGACTTAAAAAACCTATTCATCATCGGCCTAGCCTTTACTGAACTATGTTCGGACAAGTAGGGTCGGCTTCCAGTCCAACCGGATGAAGATGTAGTCCAGTATTTGCCTATCTGACCTCCACAACCCAGTTAGTACTGGCTAATGTAATACCTATTGAAAAGTTGTCAGACTTTCGGATCATTGCCTCCATGTTCCGACTGTCAAAGATCTACAAATGACAGCCTGGACCAACCAACAGTTTTACATACTTTCCGATGCACGAAAGAAACTCAGTATGCAATGGGTGGTCACCCATCCAAACACGAACCTAGTCAAGCGCCGCTTAACCCGAGTGTATGTTATTATTTAAACACGAGCCCCTCTTGGTCTCTAAATGACAACCCTACCCATACTTATTGGGTATAAAGTCGCGTTGTCCGGTGTTGACTGGTCATTGACCCGTCGTACGCGCATCTGACGCTACCAAGACGTTTTTATGCTTTTATGCGAGACACCGACTTCAATGTATTTGTTTTGTCGTTTAAGATAGATTGGTAGGTGGATAAAGGGCCATTTAAGGAAGGATATGGTTCTGTGTGATTATTTTATAGGTGGGACAGATATTGCTCTGTGTTCAAAAAAAGTTTCACCAGATTTTTTGACGGTGTGGAAAAGCTTACCTTATTAAGTTACACCCTTAAAAGAAAAACTAGTTTTTTAACCGAAATTAATTAATAATTTTTAAAAAATACTCTAAGTCGATAATAATTTTTGCCGAATATTCATTTTCCAATGTTACTCAAACTTATTAGAAGATCATCTACCTAAGAAAATCATACCATAGTTGAAAATAGATGTAATTTTTATTTATTTATTTACAACTAATTATAGCAACCAATACAATGCTATGCAACACAAACCACAACTCGTAAGCTATACCCATCCAAAATTAATTAAATTTACATGGGACCACCGCATGGGCTTCTACAACTAAATGAGGCTCGTAAATCAAAACCAGTAATCATGGACTTATAAGATAAAAAAACATTAAATACAGCTGAATTAAAACCTCTTCGTATTTAGAAGTCGGTAAAAAGTCAGTAACAACAAACCTGCAGGGCTATTGCGTATCTCTGTTGACAGATTTATTGATTATCATTAAGGCTCTGTGTGCTTTGATTAACTGTCAAATGGTTCCTTTTTGTACTAAACCATAACCAATTTGACAGTTAATCCATGGACAATATGATAGCCACTTGAATTTAGAAAAAAACGCAATAGCCCCGCTGGTTATCGAAAACATTTTACAAATGGGGTAATTTTGCAAACTTAAATGTAATGTTTCGAACTTATCGTATTCGTACAGTAGACATAGAAGTGTGAATTATAAAAAAACCCCGGTTTTCCAAGACCAGATCCTATTAAATAAAGATTGCGGAAGCCATGCTGCCTGTAAGATAAGATGTAACCCATAATGGTCCTGTCGTTAGGTCGCTAGGACCAGTTCTTGTTACAGACTCAGAAACAATCCTAGAAATGTCAGGATGTACCTCCCATGACAGATTGTTATATCGCTCACCACTTAACTTGATCCCCGAGCAACTCTCACCCTGCTGCACCCAGGGAATATCATCGCACTACCGAGCTTGAATGCGTGCATTTCTAGTTCAAATGATCAAGTTACCCGCTTGAGCGAAAAAGTTGAAAACAGTACTTCGTAGTAGAAAACTTTCGGAGTAACGTACATCGGAGTAACGAACATTCTGAATATCGTACTTCGTAGTAGCAAACTTTCGGAGTAATGTACATCGGAGTAACGAACATTCTGAATACCGTACTTCGTAGTAGCAAACTTTCGGAGTAATGTACATCGGAGTAACGAACATTCTGAATACCGTACTTCGGTGTTTCGAATTTCGGAGTAACGTAATACAGTCTATCACTATCAGTTCATCACTACATATTTTGAAACAAAGTCCTCTGTCAAAGTCTGTCTGTCTGTCTGTTCGCAATAAACTCAAAAGCTACTGCACCGATTTTCATGCTGTTTTTACCAATGGATAGTAAGGTTTTTGTATATAATTTGACCGACATCCACGCGGCCAAAGCTGCGGGCTATATAAATAGTAGCTTGATTTGCTGGTATCTATACAAGAAGTGTGACTTTATAGATACTAAATCCCAGTTTCCCAAGCCAAGATCCCATTCCATAAGGATTGCGGAAGCCATACTGCTTCTAAGATAAAATGTACCCCATATTGATCGATAAGGACCAGTTCTTGCAGCAATGCTAGAAATGTCAGGATATGGCTCCCATTACAGATAGTTAAAGATCTATATACGGTGGGCTTATCCGCTAGAAATGATAGTTACGTTTGATTGGTCCTTCCTAGGTTTATCGAGTAAAGTAGGGTGTTGATAAGGTGGTATCAGTCCATTAGGGGAGACGGGTTTATCAGTCTATTTGCAATTTATTGAGATAGACTGCTAATTGATTTTCATATTAAAACGCGCTCAATTAGGTTGGTCCACTTGGGTTTGCCATTGCACAGGACTGAGGGGTTGTTCGAAAGCGATACCGCGGCCTCGACACAAAGGGCCAAGAAGCAACATAAGTGGTTTTTAGTCAGTAGACGTCCAGAGCGGGAGGAGTCATTTAATGATTTCCTAAGTACTAAAAACAAAAAAAATATTGTCTTATATTTTCTTTTTCTCAGAAAAGTCAGGTATGAAACATACCAATCCCCGCTGACCCCATCTCGTTTTGAAAAAATTACTTGTAAAAGTGTCTTTTATAAAGGGTGTAAAAGTACCCTTAACGCAAACGAAGGGCACATGTTCTCCCCACCACTGCGATTGTTCTAGACCATACCTGGGAACCCCCTAGTTACGGAGATATTGGGGGTCAAAGTTCCAAATTTTGCACAGCTGTTTTTGTAAATACTAATTTTTCAGGTTATAATAACTTTACTTAAATTACCTCCATGACCCTTTTACTATTCAAAGCATCCACTAGCACAATGTTTTAAGAGTGCTACATTGAGTTTTACCGTAAAATTAGATTTTTGACCCCAAAAAAAAAATCTTTGTCAAAAATTTTTGCGTAGGGGTACTTAGTTTGATGTACAGAATGCTTGGTTGACGTATGTGTGAAGGGTTGATTTACACCCTGTATACAATTTAGGGTTCTAAACTAAATACTCTTTCACTATAAAAAAACCGTATCAAGCTCATGTTCCGCTACCGCACATTGGATCCGTTATTTAGTAACTTTCTAAACACATATATCAGTTATATATAATTTGTAATGCTTTCTGATTCCATAATTATTATGTGTGTTATAATTTGAAGTAAACAATAGCTTTTTTTGTAGAGGAAACCTGTCTTTACTTCGTGAGGTTTTAGAGTTCAGAGTTGGATGTAGGAGCTCATGTTACATAGGTTATATATAATTGTGTGTTATGTGATCCAGTTAGCGAGTCTATGTAATTACAATTAATAATGTTTCTTCAAAGATTGTATTGCTGCATCCGTTAGCATTTAAAAACATATAAAAAAAAAAAGGTCGCTTTTTGGGGTCACTTAATAATACATTGTTATCAAAGGGGCGAAAATTCCCGAGACGGGGTTTGGCGCCTGTAACGTAGTGAGGGCGCTAATAGTTCGAGGGACCAAATAAGTAATTTACCCGAGGTAAACACTGTGCTTTTCATTACGAATACGAGGAAAATAAGAACATAAATTATTAATTAAAGAAAAAATGAGTGTTGATCGAATGTTGTCGCTTTCCCGCTTATTTTGTTTTTTTTTTTGTCCACTGGTCGTCCAGCTATACAGCCAGTATTTCTCATCTTCATCATTAAAAAAAATGGCAAATATTTTGTCATTTTAGAGAAATAGTTAAAACTAAACTATATTGAAGTCAAAATATAATTTTATTCTTATGAACTTTAAGTTATTTTAATTTTAAATCGCGCTGTAATTGAGTGGCTGTATAAAAAGTTGAATCAAAATTTGAAAATAGATCAAGTTTTTTTTTGATAATTTGACAGCTGTCAGTTGAAAGCGATTCTCCCCAGGGGCAGGGCTGAAAAGTAGTACTCATGGTTTGGCCTGTGTGTTGATCCTCAGTCAATCAACTTTGCATTTTATTTAGACAGATAGAAAATAACACTGCTATTCTTCTGCATCCGGTAAGACTGGTAACCAATCCAAACATAGTTCGGCAAAGGCTAGGCAGATTATGATAATAAGTATTTATTATTTTTTTAACTTTTTTTTTGTTTTCCCCAGAATTAGCAACGACAACGGTGGGGACAGCCACAGAAGCGGACACGACAGCATGGCCCGGCTCAGTAGCTCCACTCGACACCCTGACAGTGGCGTGCGAGAAGGACAGCATGCATGTCGCCGTCACGCTCGCCAACGCACACGGTAGCAATAGGTAAGGCAGAGATAGAGAATATTGGTATTCGAGAGAGAGTTAGTGGTTCTCTCGTTTGCAAGGAGAATGACCAGAAATGTTTGGCAAGTCTGGTCGATATCGATTTTTGGTCTTTAGATTTTGGTATGGTACGCATTGAAGCCATATAAAATTGGTTTATGCGGATCTCTCACTGTACAGGAAATCTACACAAAGCCAGGTCATGTTATACTTGTTGTATCGGCGTGCGTACAAGGCCCTTAATGCATTAACAAAAGACTTACGGAAACGTTCGTTTTTGTTTTTTGTATCACTACATATTATAAAACGAATTCTCCCACCGCGTCTGTCTCTGTCTTTTCGCGATAAACTCAAACATTACTGCACCGATTTTCATGCTGTTTTCACCAATGAATAGAGTGGTTCTCGAGGAACGTTTTAGTATATAATTTGTCAAGTTCCAACATCCACGCGGGCGAAGTCGCGTGCTTCAACTAGTTATTCTTAATCTCAAGTATTATGTATGTATGTTTGTTAATGTTTCATGTAAAAACTACTGAACAGATTTGCATAAAATTTAGTACACAGATAGTTTATAACCTGGATTAACACATAGGATAGTTTTTTATCCCTATGTTATCCATCCACGATAATTCTCGAGTTGTAGCGGGCGAAGCCGCTGGCAACAGCTCGTATTTAATAAAATAGAAAAGAAATAAAGAACTTTAAACCGTGCGTTAAACATAATAGTAATTGTGCTCCTCAATCTTTAATTGTTGTTTATGTTATAAAAGCAGTGTTGGACGAAGTTTTTATGAGAAAAGACTATTAAACAGTTCCTAGTACAAAAGTGATTAGTGAGTGAACAGTTCCAGAGTGTTTATCAGCTATTAATTAGCAATATTGATCAAAACTCATAAACTTAAATAAAACAGATACCGTCAGTGAGTGAGATTGCTGAGAGTGTGCCCGGTACGCGTAAGCGCCGTGATATACGCATCACTTACGACGTTCTTCTCGCGGGCTCGCTAGTGCGACACAGCGACGGCTTTGTTTTTAACTATACTTCGAACTATACTTTAACTTAACCTGCCCCCAATGTCGGCTAAAAAAGACAGTACTCCGGAGCGTAACATCTCAGCTTCAAGAGGAAATAAGAGGCCTGCCTTAAATTCTCCTCCAGAGCCAGCTCCCGCGGTTACCGGTGACGAGGTGCGATTAATCGTACAGGAAGTTATTAAAACAGAATTTGCTGCTATGATCAAGCAAATAAATACTACGATTATAAACATTGTCAATAGCGAGTTGGCCCCCATTCGTGCGGATCTTGAAGAATTTAGGGTGTCTTTAAATTTCCACACGAGTCAATTTGATGAGTTTCGGTCGGAGCACGCCGAGTCTAAGAGTACTACCAAAGAATTAAAAGACGATAATATTAAACTGCAGAAAACAGTGGTGGATCTTGTACAGCGTCTAAATTATTTGGAACAGCAAACACGGGCCAACAACCTGGAGCTGCAGTGCTTACCTGATTTTTTTTTTTTTTTTTTTTTCTAAATGGCATCTCGCAGTTCAGTCTAGGAGACTGTCTTCTGCTTAACCGGGCAAATCCCTGTGGGTGCCTTGAGTTTAAGGCCTCCAGCCAGGGCAAAAACTTACAAACTAAGTGACAAATCGCTAAGGGCACCCCCTGTGGGGTACGGACCTCGGCTTAGGACGTCACTGGGGGAGGGCAGCAAGGGGACAGGCTGGATCTGAGTGATGTTATTTAGGGGCTGGTTTAAAACTACTGGCTCAGCATCGCGGGCTGGCTCTGGCGAGGGTCGGGGGGGGCTTGAAATGGGATTCCGCGACGACGGACCGCGGCGGCGCGGTCGGAATGACGGATATTTATGTCTGTTCTTCCTAAGAGTACTGGTTTCCCTACTACTTTCTTGAAGAATAGTAATAGGGTCATCAGGAGTGATAAGAGTATGCCGCGGACGGCGGGTCTTGCTAATACGCGATGGTTCGTATCGGGCGGCCGATGTGACCAGAGGGTTCCTATGCTTGACTGCAGAATCAAAGAAGCGCTTGGAAAGGCGTTTCATGAATTGAAGAAGGGTGGGCATTTTAAGATCTAAATGAAGACTGGAATTACGGATGAACCACGGGGCTCCGGTGATCCTACGGAGAAATCGGTTTTGTAGAGTTTGCATCGTGTGGATGTGACGCGAATGAGAGTGAGCAAATACGACACAAGCGTATGTCATAATTGGTCGGATCACTGAGGTGTAAAGCCGCAACTTGCACTTGAGTGACAATTTGCTCTTTGTTTGAAGAGTGTAGTGGAGCCTACTCATGGCAAAGGCCGCTTTGTTACGAGCTGCTCTTATATGCTTCCCGAAGGAAAGGTGATGGTCGAGTATGACTCCTAAGTACTTGGCTTGCTTCTCCCAGTGGATAGGCTTACCGTACATTGTGATCGGACGTGGTGGGGGACGCGAAAGTCGAGGTTTGGTGAAAAGTACCGCCTGGCTTTTGTCCGGATTTACTTCGATCCTCCACTTTCGGAACCACGCGCTAAGCGCATTGGCTGCCGACTGTAGAGATCGCGCGATAGCGCCTTGTTCGCGACCGGAATAAAAAATAGCCGTGTCATCAGCGAAAAGGGCTATTTGAGCCTTCTTGATCTTTGGGATATCGCTAGTAAACAGCGTGAAAACTAAAGGGGAAAGTACGGAGCCCTGAGGGACTCCAGCACGAATCGGATGCGGGGAAGACAGAGCTTCTCCTATGCGATAGCGGAAAGTGCGATTCGACAAAAAGTCCCGTAAGATGAGCACGAGACGGTCAGGCACTCCCATTTGGTACAGCTTGTATATTAAGCCGTTGTGCCAGACTTTGTCGAATGCTTTCGCTATATCGAAAAATAACGCGCCTGTCATCAGGCCACGCTGAAAACCAGCGCTGACGTGTTCGACGATGCGATGAACCTGATGAATACACGAGTGCTCGGTCCTGAATCCGAACTGCTCGTCGGGAATGAGGCTCTTTGCTTCGACATAATCTTTGAGCCGCTTATAAATAAGCCTTTCATAGATTTTGCCGAGCGTGGTCAGGAGACTGATTGGCCGGTAGCTCGACGGCTCGGCCTTAGGTTTGCCTGGCTTGGGTGCTTACCTGAAAATAAACAGGAAAACTTGTACACCATTGTCAAGCAGTTGGGCTCAGTGGTTGGTTGTAAGGTTCAAGATAGCGATATTTCACACTGCACAAGAATAGCTAAACTTAACACGAGTAATATTCGCCCTCGTTCTATTGTGGTGCAGCTTGCCTCTCCGAGAATCCGCGATCAGCTGTTGGCCTCTGTAATCAATTATAACAAAAATAAAAGCCACGAAAAACTCAATACTGTCGATTTTGGTATAGGTGGAAATAGATCTCCTGTGTTTGTCGCCGAGCATTTATCCCCTGCATACAAAGCTCTTCACGCTGCAACAAGACTTAAGGCGAAGGAGAAGGGTTATAAGTACGTGTGGGTGAGGAACGGCAGGATATTTGTCAGAAAGACGGACGGCGACGAGCATGTTCTTATTGGAAGCTTGGACATTTTAAATAAGTTAAACTAATGTGGACCTAATTGATAAAAACAATTGTTCTACCTAATGCGTGCACTTGTAAATTTAATCATTTAAATTCAATAATTTGCAAATATATTATCAGAACAGTCGAGGGTTAAGAACTAAGACACATACTGTATTTTGTAATATTGCCTGTAATAATTATGACATAATAATTTTGTCTGAGACTTGGTTGAATGGCTCAGTGCTGAGCGGTGAGCTGTTCGACGATAGGTACGTGGTATATAGAAGAGATAGAGAAACTTCACATTTTCAGAGTGGTAAAGAAGGGGGTGGTGTTTTAATAGCCGTTAATAAACAAATCAAGTCTAAACGTATTAAGAATTGGGAAAGTGGCTGTGAAGACTTATGGGTAAGTATTGACTTGCCGATATCATGTACTGTTCGCCGAATGGTTCTCTGCGCAGTATACCTGCCTCCTCCTATACGCCGTTCTTCTCTGGAGCACTATTTGGATCAATGTAATGCTGTTTTTGAACAATGTTCAGATTCAAGTGTTTTTATTGTAGGTGACTTCAATTTGAGCAGCATTGATTGGACTTTAGTAGGAAAATCGGATAATAAACTTAGTTTGCCTAGTACTAGTGAAATGTTGATTGATTTTACCCATGTCAACAGACTTAGTCAGTTTAATTCAGTACGAAACGACGCTGGTCGCATTTTGGATCTAGTTTTGTCAACACATTCCTTGTGTAGCGTGAGCAAAAGTATCAGTCCATTATGCAATGTCGACAAACAGCATCCACCTCTTGACATAGTTGTTTCGTTGAGTAGAGACGCCAATCTGCCATACAACAGTGACAAAATTAGATTTAATTTTCGTACCGCGAATTATGAAACAGTTCGTAATTTTTTAAAACAAGTAGATTGGGTTAAATTATTTGAGGGTAGAGATAGTGTGAATGAGATGTTGGATGTTTTTTACGAGACGCTTAACGACGCTATACATCAATTTATTCCCTCACGGGTTTCAAAGAAACGTAAATATCCTCAGTGGTTTGACCATAAACTTATTAAAATGTTAAATTTAAAAAATAACATAAGAAGGCGATACAATAAATATAAAAACCCAATGGATTTGATTGAGTTAAAATTAATTGGTAAGCGATGCGATGGATTGGCCACTTCTTGTTACAAGGTTTATATTGACGGTCTTGAAAATGAACTAAAAAACAACCCTAAGTTATTTTGGACGCACGTAAAAAATAAACGAGGAGGGTCTAGTACCTACCCTATGACCATGAAAAATGGATCAATGTCCACATCTGATGGTACAGTAATATGTGAGATGTTCGCTACCAACTTCTCGTCTGTTTATAGCCCCGAACAAGAATTGAGCAAGGAATTTGATACCGAAACATTCTTAAAATCTTTCGAAAAAAGTAGTTTATGTTTAACAAGTCCAACAATTAGCAGTGAGACATTACTTAAAAAACTTAAAAGTTTAGATATTAACAAAGGAGCTGGCCCTGATGGCATACCGCCAATTTTTATTACGTCTTGTGCGGAGGAGTTAGTAAGCCCTCTTATCCTTATATACAGCAAATCCTTATCTTCTGGAGTATTCCCTCTAAAATGGAAAGTGGCTAAGGTGGTGCCTATACATAAATCAGATAGCAACGATGACATAGCTAACTATAGGCCTATCTCAATCCTTTCAACGTTTGCTAAAGTTTTTGAGTCACTGCTTTGCCCGTATTTCCAAAACCATCTAAAATTATTCATTAGCGATCATCAGCACGGTTTTGTTGGATCACGATCCACAAGTTCCAATCTGGTCTCTTTCACGGAAGTTTTGATTGAAGCTGTTGACTCTGGACACCAAGCTGACGTCATTTATACTGACTTCAGCAAGGCCTTTGATAAAGTTTCCCACAAAATCTTATCTTGTAAGTTACGTGCTTATGGTATCACTGGTGGCTTGCTTGAATGGGTGATTTCATACTTAAGTGGTAGGTCTTTTTTTGTTGTGGTAAACGGGTTTCAATCTAACGTATATAATATCTCATCTGGAGTCCCACAAGGCTCTCATCTAGGTCCAATATTATTCAACTATTTTATTAACGACATCCCCAACTATCTACGGCACTCTAAAGTTTTTATGTATGCGGACGATTTGAAGTTTCTTAGAATTGTTGAATCTAACAGAGACGCCTCACTTTTACAGATGGACCTTAATAGTCTTATTCAATGGTGTAAGAGTAATGAAATGTATTTAAATTCGAACAAATGCTATCACGTTAAATATACAAGAAAAAATAATCCAATAAAGACAGTGTATTACATAAATGAGGACAAAGTTAATGAAGTGGACACTATACGTGACCTTGGAGTTCTTTTCGATCAAAAACTAACCTTTGCACCACACTTAGATCACATTTCTAAAAAAACATCCAGGATGATGGGTTTTGTCATAAGACAATGTAAAGGTTTTCGTCAAATTAAAACTAAAATATTACTTTATCAGAGTTTAGTACGTAGCATATTAGAGTATTGCAGTGTGGTGTGGCGGCCACATTACGCTACACATAGTTTGCGTCTAGAACGGGTACAAAAACGTTTTGTTTGGCATCTGGCTTTTTCTGTGGGAATAACTAAAAAAGTGCCTTCTTACAAAAGGAGATTGAAATTTTTCAACATGCACACCTTGGAAGAACGAAGATGCTTGAACGACGCAATGTTTGCTAGCAAAATCTTGAAGGGAAATATCGACTCACCGCCGCTACTTGCACTCATTAAATTTCGTTCTCCGTCGAGAATTCCGCGCAAACCTATTACTTCCCTTTGTCCGCCAATGAGAAGAACGGTATTGGGATCTAACTCTCCATGTGCTAGGTTTTGTAAGGTTTTGAATAGTTGTAGTGATATGGTTGATTTACACTTTGATTCTCTCACAAAGCAAAAAGGTACATTTCTGAACTGTTTATCAAATTTGTTGTAAAAGTTTTTGGACTGTGTGTTTGTAATTTTTTAAAGATATTACGCTTTTAAATTTAGTATAATAATTTTACTTATACATCGTTATATATTTTACATAGTTTACTTGTACAATATATGGCTTGTAACCAGTGATATTATGGATGGGGAGAGGCAGATATCGCACTAGCGCGCGGAAATTTTTGCAGACAAATTCAGACAATTGTCGTATTTAAGTACCACACTACAGATAGCTATCTCATACGTTCCGTATTATCTATCGCAGTCGTAACAACGCAACGATATTTGAACGCCACCCATTGCGAACGTAGCGTGTCTTTCTTTATGATATCATTGCTTACAACTAACATAGTTACTTTTTATTGTTTTTTTTTTTTTTGTTCATGTGGTGTTTACCTTTAAGTAATTGTTGCACTGTGTAGAGTTTAAATGCATGTATTATATTTGTTTGTAGATTAGTGTAAACAATTGTTGGTAGACCTAATAAATAAAATAAAATAAAATAAACAATCACTGAACATTTAGCTGTAAAAGTATAGCATCATCATTGTGCTTTATCTATTCTACTAATTTTCCGCTAACGGCAAATTTCGCGAAACCATGTCTAATTCCTGTCAATGAATATCACATACATAGAAATAACATGACTTCATTGTGTTCTCTAACATTTTAACTGTACAAATCGCTTTTGTGGTTCACCAGCATTGTGTCTTGATAAAGACAGTTAAGATACTATACGTCATATAAAGAGGCAGTCGTTACAGGTAGTCATTCACCTAAAAATAATATGACAAACATATTAAGACACCGGTCATCTTTTAAATGACAGTGGCTATCATAATTATAGTGTCCATCAATTAACTCAGTCCATGAATTATTCAGGGAAAAAGTTGAATCACAGCCCCAGCAGGGCTATTGCGTATCTTTTAAATGACAGTGGCTAACCTATAGTGCCTATCAATTACTGTCAAATTTTTCCATTTTGTACTAAACCATAACCAATTTGACAGTTAATCCATAGACAATATGATAGCCACTGTCATTTTTTTCCCTTTTAAATGAGACTAGTGATCAAAGTAATAGCTAAATTATTTTCTGAATAGGGGATCGAACAAAAAAATTATAATTAGTCCGTCAGATAGATTTCCAAAAAATATTAGACACGCATTTTTTCTTTTTTCACATAAACAAAAAATGAAGACGATACAGTGCTTCGAAAACTCGTGAATTCCTCGAAAACGTCACCTGTTAGTACATTTTTCACCAACAAATGACGTCACAACCCCCACTCATGATCTTTGACGCGTGTTATCTTCGTCAATTTTTATTAATTTGATAAAACAAAAAACACGTATCCAATATTTTTCGATAGTCTAACTGACGGACTAATTAGAATTATATTTTTTTGACTCAGTCCGATCCCCTATTAGTAGATAACCATCGACAAACTAATAGGAAGTACCTACCTTCATTCAATTTGGTTCGCATTGTCCCGTAGACTGAATATTTTTGAAAGGCTTTGTGTTTAGCCTAGTGTCCTAATATCTCCAAATTAGTTCATAATATTGCATAAATGTTGCATACAATTTGCATGTCTGACTCAGAAGATTTTTTATTTTATTTTATTCATCTATTGTTCGTTACTCATAATAAATAATTTACTCAGTAGTTATAGTGACTGGTGTTTAAGAATAATTAATTGTGTAATCAAGGTTAGTTATAATAGCTGAAGTATGAATGAAAAGTAAATGGAATTGCAATTATTTCTAGCTGTACTCGCGTAAGTCTTAGATTTTCCACTACTTTAATTAGTTGAGGCATGACTACAGGATAATTTAGTTTTATCTTCGAAGTGCCACTTTGTGTAGTTAGTGGGTAAAGATGTACGTATTTTGTTAATCGTACAGTTAGGTATAAAGAATTTTAAAATCCTAATTACAATAGAGAGGGACAGAATGCACGAAACAGTAGCTTTAATGGGTGAATCTGTATAACGACCAGAAACAACATTTCAAAGGGGTCAGAACCCATTTTAGGGTTCTTAACCAACTCGACACAAGAAACTAAACACACGTGTGTTTAGTTTCTTGTGTCCCCAGTGTGTGCCCAGTTCGTAAAGCTCATAATTAGTATCACTTATTATTTCGTCATGTGCGGGTCTAAAATGGCCGCTTTATCAGAATCCACACAGAATCTTAGTATGAATCACGTTAAAATTTCAAATTCTTAAAATGTACTTCGTGTCTTTATCTATAAAGTCCATTTTAAAAATTTAAAATTTTTAACATGATTCATATTATTACGATTCTGCTAAAGCGGCCATTTTAGACACCCTGGACATAGTGAAACTAAATCATTTTTATGTTTTCGCCAACTGGACACATCTAGTTTTTTTGCAAGATACCTAAAGTTACAGTCAGGTTAATAATGGTTATTATTTTATACTAGCTTTTGCCAGCGGCTTAGCCCGCTACAACCCACGGGAATATAAAATCGGGATAAAAACTATGCTATTTGTTAATTCAGGTTATAAACTATCTGTGTACCAAATTTCATCCAAATCCGTGCAGTAGTTTTTGCGTGAAGAAGTAACAAACATACACACTTACACACTCACAAACTTTCGCCTTTATAATATTAGTGTGACATTGAAATGTTAATTTATAGATCAATCATCATTCATTCATTATCTGGCAAGCAATTTTTTACCACAGACAGAGGCTAAATTCACCAACATTTTCTCTTCATCATTACTCATAAACACTTCAATATCCCCCTCTCTGTTCCAGCATCTACGACTCGTTTAACGGCATCGTCTACCCAGCAGGACTGGGCAGCAACTCCTCATGCCTTCGGGAGTACGTCTCAGAACGAGGGGACCTGCACTACACCCTACCGCTAAGAGGGTGTAATACTATGTCCAATGATAATGTGAGTACTGTTACTATCATATTTTTTTTGTTGACATGACATAAGATGATCAGACCTGTATTCCCCAGAGGTTAGGTAGAGGTGTAGGTACCTGGAGTGGTCGCAGTCGCGATTGGTGAGCATAAAGACCCGGGTTCGATTCACGGATCGGGCAAATTGTTTTTGGGTGTTTTCGTCTGGATTTTTCAGAAGCCGCCACGTTGATGGTAATAGGCTAGCCCCCTTTTACATGGCTCTTCAGTTCTGCAGAAATGTGTATTAGCTACACCTCCACCTAAACCTTTGGGAATTACATGCGTAATGTTATGTTATGATCCTTATTCCTTTCATTTAACCCACAGCGAAAGTGGAATTCAAATCGATATTTGTATTTTTTTTACCTTTTGAACCCCCTCCCACGCCAAGAGACAAATACCTACAAAATATATTTTTTTTATTTGAAAATAGTTTCTATCAAACAGCAGTTTAAAAGTTTAAAAAATGGCTTTTTTTGTCGGCTATACTCGACGACGGTGGCAATCAAAAGGTTAATGAAAAAAAAAACCTACAAATATTTCCCAGTAGTTAGATAGTACGATACTATCGCTAACATTCAAATGTGCGATACTATCTCTAACATTCAAATCGACTGTAAGTAAAAGCATGTACCTCCCAAGCTATAGCCTATAACACTGTCTACCTAGTACCTACTTAATTTGCATACACGTACGGATAGGAAAACATTTTGATAGGCAGACAAATGTCTGTTATTAATAATGAGCGTAAAAAGAACCTTCACGAAGCCGAAAGGTACTTATTCTCCTCGTCAATATGTTTTTTTTTTGTTCTGGTGGTAAAAATCCTCCAAGGAATATTTCTCAGTTTTCGGTTAATGAAAATTGGTTTTGGTTTGAGGGAAATTGAGTAGGTTATATTAAAAATATAAGTTTTTAACGTTAAAACTTTAGTTTTAAAGTACATCCATGACCCGTTTTTTTTGCGGGTGGAAAATCATCAAATAACCCCTTCCGCTGTTGGGCAGAGCCAAAGGGAGTGTCAGACTTCTACTGACTAAAAACCACCCATGTTCCTTCTTAGCCCTTTATGTCGACGCCGCGGTATCTCTTACAACATCCCGCAGCCCCGACGGGACATTCATGACCCCTGCATTATTAAATCAAATTACAACAATATTATAATATAAGTGAGTTAGGTTGTACCACGAAACATTTACAACCCACTCGGGAACACTACATACGGTTTAATTGTACACTTTTCTCCTTTGCCAACTGTACTATTCGTACGAAGCTAGTAATTCGCGTAGCTAAACCATTGTTCTGTCTGTATCACACCTACCTGCCAGGTTCTAAAGTGCATCCTACGCAGACCTTGGTTGTATAATAATTTAATATGTGATGTCATTGTGTGAATAAAAGTATAATTTATGTGGCTACCGGTTTATTGTGTCTTGTTGGTAGTTTATTGATGTAACTGAGTTTGTCTTTATGATGATATTTTAGTAAGTAGCGCCTAAACTAAAATACAAGCTCTTGTAAGTCTATAATCTAAAATCCTAAAGTTACTAATAAAAGTTACATTTTGGAACAATTCAACTAAGTATCTTTATCGTGACTGCAGTAACCAGTTAAAAAACTGGCCAAGTGCAAGTGGAGCTTGCACATGAAGGGTTCCGCACCATTGTAGATTTGTAGTAGATATTGGGAGATTTTCCATGTTATTTTAGCACTAATATAGGCTTAATATTCTTATAGGTTTTCCTGTAATCTATAAGTGTTGAACTAAGATTCGTAATTTTTCAAAAAAACTCTACTCAGTTGTTTCGGATATATTGTCGGGGAATGGTCGGACAGACAGACAGTCACACGAGTGATCCTGTAAGGGTTCCGTTTTTTCTTTTTCAGGTACGGAACCCTAAAAAGAAAGTTGTCCGCTAAGCATAAGGTCCTGGGTTCAAATCCATTGTTGGCCAAAGTGTTACAGGGTTTTCCTCTCATACATTTTTCAGTTGGAGCCACGAGTCTGATTTTTTTTTCGATTTTCTGCCTTATTCTTTGGTAGAACGAGCGGTTTTTGCGAAGTCCCACGCTTCTACAACAGAAGGTCACAGGCTTCCATATTGTCGAAATCAATGTAAATCACAAAAGTAGTAGGTGTTTATTTCGTCTATCGCTCACGTAATTTCAATTTTCACTTCAAAACCAACCAAAAAATATTTCAAAACAGTCGAGAGCACCGAATCATTTAATTAGCACTATTGTCTCAATATCCGTGCCTCTTTCAGACGGTGCCCCACAGCAATCGTTGCTAAACTACACATGTGTAGCTTCGCTTTGCATTTAAATGTAGGAGTGTTCCAGGGTCTATGGTCTATTTTAGGCATTTGGTTCCCACACATAGTCCCCTAAAGTACCTACATGAGCCATGGCGGTCGTTACAACCAGCCCACCTTCCTCGAGAAGCAGATCAAACTTCCCAGTTTGCTCAGGACATCCGCAAGGGATCTTGGTGTTTAAAGACTTTCCTTTGAGTGAGCTTGAAAAGTACATGTGCTACCTTTTCATCCACCTCCATGCACACCCTGCACAGATAACTCTGGCAGTGATATAGAGTGTAATGATCACAATCAACTTATCTTATTGCAGTCACATGCATTCTTGAATACGTGGCCTAAACGTTAAAAGATAGATGTAACTAATATAGCAAGTCTACTACGATGAGTTCGATTTCCAGGTAGGCTAAAGTGTTATTGGTTAAGTTTTTCGATCACAAACTATGCAGTAGCCAACGCATCAGGATATTTGCCAAGTTAATAGCAATAAGCTAGCTAAAGGTAAAAAAGTAACTGTTAAAGAATATTACTGTGACAATGCTAGAAAGCATATCTCTACTCCGTTGCAGTGGACGCTCAACTTAATATATCTTAGTCACAGTCGTTGCGTAAGCTCAGGAAACGCGTTGTACGCGTGAGTGCGTGATAGGTATCTACGCGTGTCTGTCTGATACGTGTGGGTAACGGCGTCTTAATGTTGTGTGGTATTTTTATCAGTGACTGGAGTGTTAATTTTACAAGGAAGAAGATAGAACAACCTATCAGCATAATCAGTTTTCCACGAAGGGTTAAGCAGAGGTGTATCCATTATTCATTAACATTTCCCATTATTTTTAAGTCCCATGTAATAATTGTCAATCATCATCATCAGCCTATACTGTTCCCACTGCAGGGACTCAGGCCTCCTCTCTAGGAAAGGGATGGGCTATAATCCACCACGCAGGCCGGATTGGTAGATGTCACACATCTTCGAATTTTTAGTTCTAAGATTTGGTTTCCTCACGATGCTTTCCTTCGACGTTTTGAGAGCAGTAATGATGAAATAAATTAGACAAAGTAATGCGCCTGCCTGGGTTTGAAACCACGACCAACTGTTTGTAAGTCGGGGCCGCAATCACTGGGCCACCACTGCGCAATAATTGCCATTATCCGGGTACAAATCAAGTCGCCGTGGATGTTATTGAAAAAATACTGACAAAAAAAACCCGTTGCCGACTTGGGAATGGATTTCATGCTCAACAGTCGCCATTTTGACCACTACACCAACGAAAAATCCACGCAAGATAAAACAAGGCAGTGCAAACCATCATTACCTTTCACAATGGCTCGAAATAGTGAAGTCGGATCGACCACCGCAAAAGTCTTTGAAACCCACATGAGTTTTCTGTGCTTCTGGGCGAAACATGTCTGGGTTTGCACGTCCGACAGACTACGCATGTCTAAGTGTGTCTCGTCTTACCGGATGACAATCCTACTTTGGTGGTATATATCTGTATAAAAGGCACAACGATCAACGAAAAATCAAAATTCAAAAGTCCAAGGGTGTGAAACAGGGGATGAAAGTTTGTATGGTAAATGGTCATTTTTGATTTGCCCGACATCCACACGGGCGAAGGCGTGGCAAAAAGCTTCATAAACCAAAATTACAAACACAAACACAAAACAGATTAAAAAAAAAAAAAAAAAAAGTGTTAATGTGTGCGTGCGTAGCACACATTAACACTTTTTTTTTTTTTTTTTTTAATCTTCTTTATTTAAGGGATTTTTGTACACAATTGCGACGATGTCAATCCCATCGTGCTTTTACAAATATTTACTTACTTCCTAGACTTATTTAACTTATAAACTACCCCAAACCTTAATCAAATTTCTTACCTAATAAAAGTGTATAATATTTTTGCTGCTTCAGATGTAGGCTTGGCTAAAATACCATGGAACATTCCAACATCCATTACCGACAATTTCATCGCGTTTAAAACTGTATTTCTCTTATTAGTATATCGGACACATTCCACCAACACATGCTGCACATCCTCTATCTTACCACACACCTCACAGTTTGGAGAGTCAGATTTTCGCATAAGATAAGCAAATTTGTTTAGTGGAATATGTCCTGAGCACATTAACACTTATGATTGTTTTTTTCCCGATTTGTCTTTCCGTGAAATAATTTTCGAGTTGTAGCGGGCGAAGTCGGCAACAGCTAGTCATAATCTAAAACACTCCTCCCTCTTCTAAGCACATGTATTTCACACACCACGTCTTATAAATTCTCATAGGCACCATTACCATAGGAACAGGAAACTATAAACTTACATGGAGATAATAATTAACATATCTTGTTTATTGATTTCTTGTGTGAGCGAATCACGATTCTTCTGCAAGGACGTCTAATGTACAGATGGCGAAATAGTTTAGTGAACGGGCTAGCTAGCAAAAAAAACATGATGTGTGATTTTAAGTGATTAAATTTTAACACTGTGTTGGTTCTCTTGCTCGTGGCTAGATAACAGCTGCTCGAATCAATCTTAAGTTTAAGCTGCGTTTGCCTAGGTTGGCCTGTGGATGGGTGACGACCCTTTACTAATATCCACCTGCTGGTTAGGCCGAAAGCCGATGCCAACATAGTTGGGAAAAGGTATATGAATTGTAACTTTGTGACCAGTTTACTAATCGTAAAGAAACTTAATTATTATCCTTTTATAATCCTGAAAGCTAAAGTGGCCATGCCCCATGTCCTATGCGTGACAGAATAATAGGGTAGTTAAATAAAAAAATCTAATTAGTCCGTCAGATAGATTTCCAAAAAAATAATGAACACGTATTTTTTCTTTTTTCACGCAAGCAAACAATGAAGACGATACAGTGCTTTGAAAACTCGTGTTACGTCATTTTCTGAGACATTAGACATTAGTTAGTATGACTTTCTTTTAGTGACGTCACAAAACCCCACTCAAATCTTTGACGCGTTTTATCTTCGTCATTTTTTATTGATTTGATAAAACAAAAAATACGTATCCAATATTTTTCGATAATCTAAGAGACGGACTAATTAGAATAATATTTTTTTAAGTCAGTAAACATCCCTTTTATCGAATACATATCCGTTTTGCGTATTGTACCCATATGACATCATAGTTTAGTCAGCGAGTGAGGTAATGACACGACTATGTGTGTGAGGCTTTTAACATTATCAAGTTATCACGTTTTCCTTTAGAGGAAAATAATTGTTATTTAACCTATTTGTAAGCAAGTCAAGATAATTCCTTGGCATTTTTTTTATTACTTAAATACCTTCTTGATGGATATGCAGAGATATAATTATACCTATTAGTAGATATACTAACATGTCATCAGCTTTAAGTTCCATGTGTGGTTACTTAATGTGCGAAATGTTTCCAAAAGAAAACACATTGAAATATGAATATATGTTTAAACTTTGCGGGATGAACAGCAACCGATGTACCATAAAAAAATGCGTTGATAAAACTACGTTCGACATGACATAAAGATGTCACAATATATGTTTAACCTAAAATAACGACACAAAAATGTATAAAGGCGACATATTGTCAAGGAACAAACACTCCAGCCCCTAAATAAATAAAACATTTCTATTTATAGTTGATTTTGACGTTTCTATGTCGCAAAACGAAAGAGGGCGAGTAAAACCTTTAACGCGTTTTATTTTTTATTTGTTTGTTTGGTTTCTTTATTTCAATATTGCCTTATCCACTGCAGGCGTCTGATTGAGAGGGAATCAGCCATAATAGGGTATTTTAACAAAAAAAAATCTAATTAGTCCGTCAGTTAAATTGTCGAAAAATATTGGATACGTGTTTTTTGTTTTATCAAATTAATAAAAATTGACGAAAATAAAACGTGTCAAAGATCATGAGTGAGGGCTTGTGACGTCACTTTTAGGGTAAAAAACTGACTAAACTGTGACGTCACACGACTTGACAGTACTGTTCGAAGCACTGTATCGTCTTCATCCTTTGTTCACGTGAAAGGGCATTGCAAGGGTTCAGCTAGTATTTAATAAAAACGGACACTTACGGAACCTCTTTTCACATCCCATCCTACATAATACATATAATGATTATATACTAGTTATGTAAAATACATAATATAAACGCGTGGATGACCAGAAGGTTGTACTCATTACTAGTCGTCGACGACTTGTAGAGGCCTCGTGTTATAATATATAATACTTATGTATGTTTATGTACTTAAGGACCGTAACATCATATGGCTTAATGATGTCATGAATCTAAATATAATTACAGTAACTTCTCTAATAAAGCCTTTAAGGATTTGTATTAATTAAAAAATAGTAGTGTAGGAGTTGAGCAGTGGGCAGGTCACATTGCTCGCAGAACGGATGGCCGATAGGGCTGAAAAGTTCTGGAGTGGCGACTGCGAACCGGAAGACGTTGCGTTGGAAGGCCTCCCACTAGGTGGACCGATGACCTGGTGAAGGTTGCGGGGACCCGCTGGATGCGAGACGCACGGGACCGGTCAATGTGGCGACATTTAGGGGAGGCCTATGTCCAGCAGCGGACATCTTTTGGCTGAAATTATGATGATGAGTGTTAGAGTACACTTAGCGTATAACGTTCCCACTCTCAGGCCTCCTCTATATAAAAGGGATGGGCTGTAATCCACCACGCGGGCCCAGTGGTATTTTTAATATGTCACGTGTCTTCGAATGTGTCTTTACGATGATATTTTTTTGCCGTTTTTTTTTTTAGCCAAATATCAGCTCAACTAGTTAGAGGGATCTGGTTTGATATCCAATTGCAAGATTTGACCAATGCATACTGACTTACAAGGAAAGTATTTAAAAGCTTATAATAAAAAGTAGGACACCTAATACCATTTTGAATTACCAGAATTTCTTCACCTCAGCGCTTAGAAAATTTCTGATTAATCCATAATACTCTAGAATCAACAAATGCAAATGATATTAATCACACGCAGAATCAGATGAGTCGAAATATAATGCAACTAAATTCAAAAAATCATAATCGAGGTCATTATTGCGAAATCGTGAGAATTTATGAACGATATTTACTTACTGATTTGTAGAAATCGATTTGTGTTGATTAATCACGGAATGTACTTCAAGGATGTAATATTAAATTCATTCAGAATCAAAATCAAAATATTTTATCTCCAAAGGCCTACATAGATGGGCTGCGGGTTGTTCACAAGTTACCGCGGCCTCGACATAGAGGGCTAAGAAGGAACATGGGTGGTTTTTAGTCAGTAGAAGTCTGACACTCCCTTTCGCTCTGCCCAAGAACGAGAGGGGCTATTTGAGGATTTTTGAAAAAAAAAACGGCCTACATTAGCGTTATGACATGTCGAGAAAAGGTCCACAGTTTGGGTTGGTCGTGTCCTATGGAGAACTACTGGCAAATTAAGAACCATTAAAATGATTTAGATTCACAATATTTTCATGTTACAGTATTCATACTTAGGTATAGAGAGACAACGTAGGCCTGACATAAGTCGTAGGGCCCAAAACAAGACAAAAAGTCATAAAAACAGTAAATCATAATTAATAATGACAAATTCTGGAAACAGTTTGCGCGTTGATGTCTTTTGTATGTAGTCCTGACTATTTTCTGTCACGGACTCATGGCGGCCACTCCAGCAGGGCTATTGCGTATCTTTTAAATGTCAGTGGCTATCGTATTGTCCATGGATTAACTGTCAAATTGGGGATCGGACAAATATAAAAAATACTAATTAGTCCGTCAGATAGATTTCCAAAAAATATTGGACACGTATTTTTTCTTTTTTCACATAAACAAATAATTAAGAAACTCGTGAACTCCTCGAACGGATATTATAATTATGATAGTGCACTAGTCTGTGCTCATATACACGGGTGCACTCTCTGTTCCCTTGACTCGTATTGTTTAAGTTTTGCTTTTTTCTTTAAATTATTCCACGACCCCCGTAGTATTAAATGCATCCATCAGCACAGTGTTTTGAGTGCAACCCCAAAAATGTTTCACAATTATCATTTACTTAGAGTTACTTAGTGATGTACAGAATACTTGGTTGACGGTTTTGTGAAGGGTTCCTTTACACCCTTGTATTGTTATTCTAAACCAATAACAGACTGTATATTACTATGTTATTATGATAATTTAAAGTTGCATTAACGTAGAAAATGAATAGCGAATAATCCATAAGTCCTTTTAGAGGAAATTGCAATAAAAATTTGACATTTCGTAAATGGAGTGAACAAGCTTATTGCGAAACTGTGCAGCATTAAAATAGTATTATGTGAACTGTATATTTTATTTTTGTTACACCCACTGCCACTTACCTAAAATAAGACGTAATAGCACGCTTTTATTTTCTGGTAGGTTAAACGGTAAATCCACTGTCAATCCGTCAAACTTTTTCTTTTTTTTTGGCGGGTGGAAAATCTTCAAATAACCCCTCCCGCTCTTGGGCAGAGCGAGTGGGAGTGTCAGACTACTACTGACTAAAAACCACCCATGTTCCTTCTTAGCCCTATATGTCGAGGCCGCGGTAACTTGGACAAGCCCGCCTCACAATCCCCAAACCACTGTAACTCCTGTAAGCCAGAATCAACAGTGGCAACCACAAGAAAAGCGCCGAGACAATGAAGCTCGACGAAGTCCCAAAGAAATGATTTAACTGTCTTGGATCCCGCAACGAAATTAATCAGAAAAGAATAGCGGAGGTGTAGGAAAACCAAAAATGTCCACTTCCCACCATATCGGCTGGAGACAGAACAGAACAAGGCCAATAGGCACACAGGGACGTATACAACGCGGTAACTCCTGAACAACTCGCAGCCCCGATGGGAATCTGTCTAACGTAACAGACAGATGTGTTGCTGGGGAGTTTGTTCCGCCACTTCTGCTTCCTAGCTAAAACACTAGGCGGGCGTATTGAGGACTGTCTCTTATTAACTTTGACTTTCAAAAAGTTCTGGTATAAGCCTAATTTGAATAAAGGACTTACAATTTCGGTTATAAGTCTTATAGAAGGGGACGAGCCTGATTACTGCACTTAAAACATGTGAAATAAGGTAATTAACAAAAAAAAAACTAATTAGTCCGTCAAATAGATTTCCAAAAAATATCAGACACGTATTTTTTCTTTTTTCACGTAAACAAACAATGAAGACGTACAGTGCTTTGAAAACTCGTGTGACGTCATATTCTAAGACATAAGTAGGGGTTTTTTACCAGTCAGTGACGTCAAAAACCCCCACTCAAATCTTTGACGTTTTTTTTAGTCATTAAACATCCCTCAACTAATTCAATTAATCATCATCATTGGCATGCTCTTATCCCAATTTATTTGTTGTCGGCGCAGTGCCTTTTTCTTCCATACTTCTCTATTTCTCGTCATGTCAGCAGTCACCTAATTCAGTTAATGTTGTTATTTATAATCAACTAGAGGACCAGGCAGACGGCGTCGTCCTGCCCGGACAGCAGCGGATCCGATCCGCCATTTATCGAATTCATTTATTACAAAAAATGTGATAAATGAAGAACCGCTCGACCGATTTTGTGCAAACTTCACATAAACCATCTACTAAATAGTCCGAACAAAGCCTAAACATTTGGTTTGGATAGGTGACCCCGTTCTTGAGTTATAAAATTACTACGAAAAGTGGCATTGATTTTTATATATATAGATACATTGTACGACTTAGTACTTCCTGTTACTGTTAGCTTGTATCATCCCACTGCAGGGCAAAGGCCTCTCCCCATGACTTCCAGTTATTTCGATCTAAGGCCAATGTGGACCACTGGTCGTTGGTCTTGTCTAGATCATCACGCCATCTTCTACGAGGTCTACCGCGACGCCTTCTGACTGTGTCAGGGCTCCAGAAAGTGACTATTTTTTGAATTTGTACTTACTTTAAAATATTTATGAAAACAGTCAAATACATTTATATCTATTTGTATGTATATGACAGTTATTTCCTTCATGCAGTTTAAAAAATGCACGCTCTTAATAACTCCAAACCGCATTTACTTCACAAGGAACCAAAACGCACACAATAGCTAAACACCAACATGATAACAACAAAAGAATAATATGGCATTCACTAACAGATTATATATCAGCAGCCATTTACCCATATTTACCCATATTTACTACAATCTTTTTGTAATTACTGGCTTTTGCCCGTGACTTCGTCCTCGTGGAATAGTTACTTTAAGAAACATTTTCAATTTGTGCTCCACTCCTATTGGTCGTTGCGTGATGTTATACAGGGTGTAAATTAACCCTTCACACATACGTCAACCAAGCATTTTGTATATCAAACTAAGTACCCCTACGCAAAAATTTTTGCTGGGTTACGACTTTGTTTGGGGTCAAAAATCACATTTTACGGTAAAACTCAATGTAGCACTATTAAAACATTGTGCTAGTGGATGCTTTGAAAAGTAAACACGTTATAACCTGAAAAACTAGTATTTAGAAAAACATCTGTGCATAATTTGAAACTTTGACCCCCAATATCTCCGTAACTAGGGGGTTCCCAGGTATGGTCTAGAACCAAAAAATGATGGCAGTGGTGGGGACAATAAGTGCCCTTCGTTTGCGTTAAGGGTACTTTTACACCCTTTTTACACCCTTTCCTCGATAAATAGACTATCCAACACATTTTTTTCTTTCAATTTGAACAAGTAGTTTCTGTTATTAACGCGTTCAACTAAACAAACAAACAAACTCTTCAGCTTTATAATACAAGTATCTTTGAGTAATTATTCAGTCTTATTTATAATCTTCTGTGACCGATGCGACCTCCGACTTTACGTAGACGGTTGTTGTGAATACATTGGAGAACTTGAATTTTAAAGACTGTGAGGTACGAGTGAGGTTTTCCTCAAGATTGCGTATTTGAAAATCGTCATTCACCAATATCACTATCAAAGAAGCTAGCATAGTGCTTTGGCCGTCGGACTGCCAATCTTGATCAATGCATCTCTAAATTTTCTGAATCATGTCAATCACCACCTTCATATTGTATAATTGCGATGTTAACTTACTTAAAAAACATGATTCTAATTAGTCCGTCTGTTAGATTATCGAAAAATATTGTATACGTATTTTTTGTTTTATCAAATCAATAAAAATTGACAAAGACGAAAATGCGTCAAAGATTTGATTGGGGGGTTGTGACGTCACTCACCGGTAAAGAATGTCATACTAATGTCTTAGGAAATGACGCCACACGAGTTTTCAAAGCACTGTATCGTCTTCATTGTTTGTTTACGTGAAAAAAGAAAAAATACGTGTCCAATATTTTTTGAAAATCTATCTGACGGACTAAATAGTTTTTTTTTGTTAACTACCCTATCATCACTTGCTTCGGTGAACGAAAACATCGCAAAGAAACCAGCATGCTTGAGAGATATTTATCGGTGGAATGCAAAGCCAGAGGTCCATAGGCAGCTTAAAAACTCGCTGCATCCAGGTTAGGAGCAAACCACCCTGGCTGGGAGACTGTTTGAAAAAGATACTGCGGCCCTGGAACACAAAGGTCTAAGAAATAACATGGGTGAGTTTTAGTCAGTAGCAGTCTGGCACCCCGTTCAAAGTAAACAAGTAAGAAAGGCCTGAAAACCTTGAAATCATCAAAAATCATAATTGATATAAATCTCAAACAAGTTATAAAAAACTTGCTAACGAAGTCCACGTCTACCTTTCGAGTATTACATAAGATATACTTATAAGAATCTGGGTCGGCCATCTTGGCAGAATTCTGCAATCATTACGCGTCTTTAGTTGTTAAATTGTAATTTTATGTGGATCGCCCTGCCAAAACAAGTGGCGTTATGTGGTGAAAAGTAGGCTGTATCTTCACGACTCCTATGTTACGAGTATGAAAGAATAGGGTAGTTAACAAAAAAAATCTTATAAGTCCGTCATATAGATTACCAAAAAATATTGGACACGTATTTTTTCTTTTTATACTTACGTAAATAAACAACGAAGAAGATACAGTGCTTTGAAAACTCGTGTAATGTCATACTCTAAGAAATTTAATTTTTTTTTAGCGATCAGTGACGTCAACAACCCCCACTTAAATCTTTGACGCGTTTTATCTTCGTAATTTTTTATTGATTTGATAAAACAAATCCATAATGGCAAGGTAGTAGAGCTAAACATATTGGTTCTTATTGGTCGGTAAATAAAGCTAAAATAATAATAATAATAATAATATTCCACAACTATCACACAACGCCATCTAGTCCCAAGCTAAGCAGAGCTTGTGTTATGGGTACTAGACAACTGATAAACATACTTATATATTTCTAAATACATACATATTATAGATAAATTACACCCAGACACAGAACAAATGATCGTAAATGAAAATGTATATCCATTGCACCAACAGGTTGAAGATTTTTTTCTGAAGAGTCACCGCAGCCCGGCAATGCAAAGGGCAGGAGACGGAACACGTATAGCTTTTAGTCAGTAAGAGTCTGACACTCTTTGCTACTCTGCCTACAGCGCGACAAGTCATTTGACGATTTCCCATATTTAAAAAAAGTTCACTAATAGGGCAGTCAACCCCGCTGAACAGCTTATTATTTTCGAATCTGTTTTTATGTTGTGATTATTAAGGCATAAATGAATTTGTGACATTATTAGTTTTCGATTTTGTTTTCATTTTGTGTAATTGACTGATTTAATGAATTTGTGACATTATTATTTCTATTTTATATTCCGGGTACTTTACATAATTTGGTATTTTATGAATAATCTTTTTTTATTAATGTAAGCATGATTTTATGATTTATTATTTTGATTATTGTGATAGTTTGTACCTACTTTTAAATCTCTTTTATAACAAACCAGGTATATTTTGTATGCCTTTTGGCGGGACTCAGCTTGGGTTTAATTTTATTATAACATCTTCTGTACCCTGTGTTCACAAAATAAATGAATTTGAATTTGAACAGGCTACATTGCTTATCATATTTAATCACGGCATGAGCTGTAGAGCTATTCTCTCAACACTAAAAGTAGTTGTGTATTGGCTGATATAAAAATAGATTTTTAATGTTAAAAACACAGTAAACCGGTTTCTCAAAGTGATTCCACGAGTCGAGTTGGAGTTATAATTTCCACACTATGCAAATAAATAAAAAAGTAGCGTTTGTTTGTAAAATCAAACAATATGATATAATATTATGAATAAATTGCATATATATGAAAAAGGAGTTTAACGTGACAAAAGTGATGTTTTCTGACTAAAAAAAAATGTTATTCTGATTAGTCCGTCTGTTAGATTATCGAAAAATATTGGATACGTATTTTTTGTTTTATCAAATCAATAAAAATTGGCGAAGATAAAACGCGTCAAAGATTTGTGTGGGGATTTTAGTACACTCGCCGGTAAAAAATGACATACTAATGTCTTACAATAAGAATAAGACGTCACACGAGCTTTCATCCATATGAAGGTATATGGTACTTATAACATGATAATAAGAGGGCGTGAGACACTAGACAGAGCAACTTGTTACCAAGTAGTAATAAGTATTGGATTACGATTTTCTTCGTCTTGTCCCGACTATCGCTCGAAACTATTTGAATGTCTGGGGGTCTAAAATTGCCATTTCAGCAGGGGTCTAAAATGGCCACTTTAGCAGATCATAATATGAATTGCGTTAAAAAGCGTAAAATAGACCTATCACAATAGTAACTGCGTCTGTGAACATTTTACAAATTTTAACGCACTATTATTATATCTAACTTATCTTATTATACTATCTTAATCTCTTTTTCCTACTATGATCTATTTTCCTAAATGTTCACAGACGCAGTTTTAACGCCATTCATATTATGATCTGCTAAAGCGGCCCTTTTAGACCCCCAGATCTTTATATGAATCATAATATGAATTGCGTAAAATGAAAAAAAAAAAACGTAATATAAAATTCGTAAAATGGACTATTCATAATACTCGTAGTAACTGTGTATGTGCCAATTAAAAGAATTTTCCGCAATTCATATTATGATCTGCTAAAGTTGCCATTTTAGATCCCCTGCACCTAGCACACATTGCAATTTAATTCAGCCAAACCAACGCCCTCTATATTCACTACACGAAGAGCTGTAGGTATAATAACACTTTAAACTCACCTAATTTAAGTCCACTCACGCCTTACGGACAACACACAAGGTCATGTAAAAGGCCACTAGTCTTTCTTCGCCATATTTAACAGAAACCTGCTTACATTTTGATGTGGCGAGCATCTGTGATCCATTCATTTATTATTTTACCTTAAGTTTTTCAGTAATGTGTACTTTATTGTAATTGTCATAAGGTTTATGTTACACGCTGAGGTTTCGCGGAATAATTTGTCTTGTGTAATGTAATGTTATGTCAAAGATTCACCGAGTATGTCAGTTAATTCAATTATTTTTGACATTTAATATGGTGGGCGATTTTGGGACACGGTTTCCAATTTAATTTATACTTTATTTATTTATGCTCTTTGATTATTTGAGATGAAAAGTATCACCTTTTCAGGAAAGTATCTGTTTAAGTCATTTTCCGACCCTTTTAGAGGTCAGCTTTTCCAGTGTAACCGGATGCCACTTTACATGTGGTTTTATGGAGCATATCTGCCCTCCATAACTTAGTTATTGGATAACATATATCCCTTGGTAAGACTGCTTGTCAGACTATCAGATATTGAGGTGTTGAGAAACTGTAGCGACTAATAAAAAACACTAAACTTTGCGATTCGTATGTTAGTAAAAATCCACGATTTGGCTCCCAAAACCACCAATTATCTTTGATTTTTTAATTTGAATATAGCCAGTGACAGTCGCGCCCTTAAGATGAATCTAAAGACGTATATTTCATTCAAATCCCTTTATCCGTTTAGGAGTTATGAGAGAACAAAGAAACAGACATACATACATACATACTTACATACATACATACACGCCAAACACATAACCCTCCTTTTGGGCTTCGCCGCAGTCGGGTAAAAAGCCTGTAACATTCTAATCCGCTGAAAACTAAATCGACAGTGCGACAGTCTAGAATTATTATAATATTATTTAATACAACAATTAAATAGTAAAAGTTAGATATAATAATAGGCAATAGCAGTTATATCGATGTGAATGCGTTAACCGAAGCTTCTGTCGACAGACACTAGACCGTTAGATACGGTTTAACTATTTAATTGTTAGTAAATACGAGTATTTTGTAAGATTCTATTTCTATAATTGATCAATTGACTGGAACAAGTTAGAGGAGATGAAAAAGCTTGAAAGTGACAGTGACAATTCGACAAGTAAATACTTTAATGACTAAATACATTTAAAAGAAATATTCCAAAAGTGTTGGCTGAAAAGTTGTTCAACATAACTTTCGAACATCCTCTTTGAAAAATATTTATATAAAAGGTGTGAAAGTACTCTTAACGCAAACGAAAGGCATTTGTTCTCCCCACCAAGACCATACCTGGGAACCCCTTAGTTACGGGGATATTGGGATCAAAGTTGAAAATTTTGCACAACTGTTTTTGTAAATACTAGTTTTTCAGGTTATAACTTTGCTTAAATTACCTCCATTCAAAATTCAAAAATTTAAAATTCGTTTATTTTGTGAACACAGGGTACAATGATCTTATGTATATATAGTGTTTGGTCCAACCTATGTTCCGCCGACAGGCATACAAAATAGTGATGCTATGATCAAAATTAAATTGATTTTAAAAAATCTCTTCAGCAATATTACAGTCGTCAAATTAATTAAATTAAAATAGTCTAAATGTCAAAAATTACAATTGCATTATGATAGAATAAAATTAAATAATAACATAATAATAATTCCAAAATTATGATTAATTAAATTTGTCATTCAGAAACTGGTCTAATGTGTAATAGCAGTTTTCAAGTAGCAGCTTCTGTAAAGTGTTTCTGAATTTTTGTAATGGCATACATTTAATTGCATCGGGAACCTTATTAAAGACTTGGGGAGCAATACCAAAGAAACTTTTTCTCATCAGTGCAGTTTTACATTTAGCATGGCATAATGGTGTTCTTATATTGAGCACGTATGGGTAATTTCTTAACTGTGGACATTTTTTAAATAAGTGGGGATTATTTTTTACAAACAAAGAAGTTTCCAAGATGTACAAAGCAGGAAAAGTTAAAATATTGTATTTTCTAAAATACGGCATGCAACTGTCAGTCCTTCTTAAACCAAACATCGACCGTATACATCTCTTTTGCATTTTAAAAACCAGTTCTCGGTTTGTTGACTGTCCCCAAAAAACAACACCGTAACGCAAAACCGAAGCTACCAATCCATGATAAGCCGTTAAGAGTGTTTCAGTACTTACTTTTTTTGACAGTTGAAATAGAAGGTACGCTGATCTGCTTAATCGTTTACAAACTTCTTCCAGATGTGGTTTCCAGGTCAGTTTGCAGTCTATAGAGATACCCAGGAATTTTGCAATGCTAGCCTCTTCTATTCTAGACTGATTATAGGTGACATTGACTGGAGTATTTACAAGCCGTTGGTGGAAATGCATTATTTTAGTTTTATTTAGATTTATTACAAGATTATTGTCCTTAAGCCAATTAACTATTTTCGAGAGAGTGTCATTAATGTAAAGTGACGAGTAAAGTGACCATGACGACGATTCAAAGCATCCACAAGCACAATGTTTTAAGAGTTTTACCGTAAAATGTGATTTTTTTACCCCAAAAAAGAGTCGTTTCCCAGTAAAAAAAATTGCGTAGGGGTACTTAGTTTGATGTACAGAATGCTTGTTTTACGTATGTGTGAAGGGTCAATTTACACCCCGTATGCAGAAGAGATATCTGAATATGAATGTGGATGACTATCTTTCTTTATCGTTGGTTTACTGCCCAAACATGGTATTAAAGTTTTTATGGTGCCCATGGACTTTTGAATTTTGCTTATTTACATGCTGCCAGACACATCTCCTAGGCGATTTTTATTAACTTGACTACAGATGCGATTGCTAATGTTTCAATTTATTGTCATTTCACTGCAAACCGTCACCTTACTGGATAAATGGATGATACTAATCTTTTAAAGTTATTAAGGACTTCTAATTCTGATATATTAGTTCAGCTTGAGAGGTCATCAAACTTGCTTGCAATGCGTGTCGATCTCAAAAAAATCCACAACTTAACTTTTTTTCAATATCTCCATCACATTACCTACCTATCATTATAAAGCTATACAGGGTGTTTGGAAGGGAGCTGTACATACGCCTAGGGTAGAAACTAGGGATAGTCTGCTACCTACCCCCGCCCATTATATTGACCTTGGCCTCAAGGTTTTTTTTTAATTTATTATTATTTTTTATTTGATTTTTTGACTAAAACTACCTGTAGCTCAAAATCTATCCATGGGACCGGTCGGCTAATGGTCTTGTTTTAATCGTTAGAGTCTTAGGGTCCTGCAAAAAATTATTTTACACCAGAAAATTGTGGAGAAGAAAAGTTATGGGGCCTGAAGTACCGTAGTAAGGTAAAGAAATAATTTTAAATTAAAAAAGAACCTTGAGGCCAAGGTCAATATAATGGGCGGGGGTAGGTAGCAGACTATCCCTAGTTTCTACCCTAGGCGTATGTACAGCTCCCTTCCAAACACCCTGTATATCTTAAAATCTACATAAACATCTACCGTCAAAAAGTAAATAAAAAACCATCTAAGTACCCTTTTAAGTTGAACTTCGAAATTACCATAAATGTCTAAGGTAGGGTCAGCGAAACACGCGGGCCCACCGAGTGAACACAATAGGGGGATGTGACGTCACTTCCTGTACAACCAGACTGTGCCGGCGCGCGCGCACGTTTTTGGGAAGGAAATGGAGACGGGTTCGAATTTTAAATTTATGGTTATTTGATCACTGTTTATTTGACTTTGAAAGTGTAACGGTTCTTAATATACTGCCTAGCCTAATCTCAATATGTTGGGGTCGGCTTGTAGAGCTTTGCCTGTCGACTCGTTACAGGGAGGCAGTGATCCGAAACTCTGACAGCAAGTCTTACCAAAGTGTATCGTACTACCCAAGTACCCAGTTTAAACTCAGATAGGCAGTCGCTCCATATGAAATTTTGGTATTGAGCTGAATACGGTGAGACTGACAGCCTATCAGAACATACATACAAAAATTTCAAGGCAGATGGTGATGGTGTGCTTCTTCTTGCCAGTTCACGAGGAAGCCATCCAAAGCGTTCCGCCATTTTCTCCTCATAACATTCAAACATTCTGAAAATGTCCTATTGTTGGGGCTCATTTTTGTGAACGGGATGGGTGCACAGAGGACTGAGATTAAATTTTCTGAATTTTTGATTCTTGGATTGTGACAGTGTGTTAGAGTGACAGTGTGAGTCAAACGTCCGCGACAGTCAGTTCATTTATCAAAAAATCGCATGTAATTAATTCAGACCGTCAAACGGAATCTTTTCATATCACCAACTTCTTCAAATCGATACAACATAAAAAAATATCAATTACCTAATCAACTTAAATCGGACTGCTTTTTACCGATTGTTTCACGAATGTGCGAATGAACATTGAAACTTTATCTGGCAAGAGCACCTAGTTTACAAAGTTAAAGTTAATTATGTAGTAAGTAAGTATATCTGTTGTCCATTATTTAACAAACTAATCAGCAAGTAAAATAGCTAACAAATAACAATCGAGCGCAACAAATGTATAATTATGGTGTTGTGGGCCATGGCCCCCACGTTACACGCACTTTGTTGAAATCTAGCTTGTTTGCTACAGTGTCAGCCATCGTTAATATGTGTGTGGAATACTTAGTTTAGACGTAGGCAGTTAATGCCTATTTTGGATTGCAATAAGCTAGTCTTTTTTAGGGTTTGTGTGACTTGAATACCAAGTCATTCGGCGGACTATGAAGCTAGACTATAAGTTTATTTATAGGGAATTACATTACAAATCATTTTTTTAATCTTTACCTTCTTTATCGTGTGGTGCATAACCTGGTGTCAGAACCGCCTCGTGCCGCTCCTGAGACTTGACTTGACTTTACATGCCGTCGAGAACAGAGAGAGATCACTAAGGCATGCTGGTCTCCTCACGATGTTTTCCTTCACCGAGGGGAGGGGGAGGAATCATCAAATAACCAGACTGTCAGACTTCTAATGACTAAAAACCACCCATGTTCCTTCTTAGCCGTTTGTGTCGAGGTCGCAGTATCTCTTACAACAACCCGCAGCCCCAACAAGCGAGGTGTGTGCCTTGAGTTCGAACTTGAACCCTCGGACCCAAGTCTAGTGATTTGACGGCCACACCACTAGACATGACAATGCAATAACTTAAGAAACAACGGCTGACCAGACGTGTCCGCAAAAGCAATTTGATCTGAAGGCCCAAAGATGCGCCAGGATCAAACAACTCTTACATAATTAATATCCTTTTCTAACTCAACTTATCTCTCCGCAGGAAGACGGCACCGTAGAATACTTCAACAACATCATAGTCCAGCCCCACCTACGCCTGGTGACAGGCCAGGGTCGAGGGTACCACGTCAGATGTCGCTACCGTCGCCGGGACCTCACGCACTTCCATCTGTACCGGCCCAGGGCTGACAGGCTTACGAATTCGCTCAGTGATGATTTTAGTAGTGATCATAGCAGGTGTGTATCTAACTTTTTTATGTGTATTTCACAACTAGCTGTTGCCAGCGGCTTCACCCGCTACAACACGAAAATTATCCCACGGGATGATAAAATCGGGATAAAAACTATCCTATGTGTTAATCCAGGTTGTCAGCTCCAAATCCATACCAAATTTTATTGAAATCGCTCCAGCCGTTTAGACGTGAAGAAGTAACAAACATACACACTCACAAACTTTCGCCTTTATAATATTAGTGTGATCAGCCTATCATGTTCGCACTGCAGGGACACAGGACTCTTATTTAGGAGAGGGAATGGTATAATCTACCACGCATGCCTTGTTTGGGTTGGTATATAAAACAAGTCTTCGATTTTATTTATTCTAGGACATGCCGAGTTTTCTCACGATGTTTTCCTTCACTGTTTTGAGAGCAGTGGTGATGAAACAAATTACACAAAGTTATGCGACTGCCTAGGTATGAAACCGCGGCTTACTGCTCAGAGTACCACCGCTGCTCTCATCTCAATTCTTTATGTGTAGGAAAAAATCTAAGTATTTATTTTCAAAAAGGATTTTCAAAAAGGATTTATCCTTTTTACGTAATAGTATACCGTGCACGGATGCTCCCTCCCACCTCCGACTGCCTCAGTGGTCTAATGGTGGCAAGCGCCACTGCTGATCATGAGATCCTGGGTTCAATCCCGCGTCAGGCAAAGTGTTATTGGGTTTGCCATCAGGAATTATTCAGTAGCTGTCACCAAGTCTACCTTTGGGCCCCGTAAGCCCCGTTGATGGCATTTTAGAGCACTTTATCTCCTTAATACTGAATTAATGAATGTATCTGGTATGTTTCAGTGACGAATTCGACGAGGACTCAGGACTCTTACCTTCCGTATCGATGAAGATTTACAAGGGAGACCCCGAAGATAAAGAAGTAAGTAACAATTCAACAACTTTAAACCTGCTTACGATACCGCGAGGGATAGTTCAAAGGGGCTCGAGAAGAGAAGAAATGGAAGGGAGTGGAGGAGGCCCCAAAAGGGTATTTCACCAAAAAATCTGATTATAGATTTCCAAAAAATAATGGACACGTATTTTTTCATTTTCACGTAAACAAAAAATGAAGATGATACAGTGCTTCGAAAAGTCGTGTCAAGTCATGTGACGTCACAAGGTACTTAGTACTTTTTTACCCACAAAGTGACGTCAAAAACGACAACGACGACGACGGTGACGTGTTTTTTTGTTGTTTTAATAATTTGATAAAACAAAAAACACGTATCCAATATTTTTCGATAATCTAACAGACGGACTAATTAGATTTTTTTGGTGAAATACGATATTCCTTCCTCCTACAGGATACTAGCAAAAACCTGTTTATCTGCCTGATTATTCGACAGTTGTGTCTTTGATAACGTTAACTCATTCTTCATAAATAAAAAAGATAACTGTAATGAAATAGGTGAGAGCCTTCTCTATTTAATTTTTTGTCATTGAATCAGCAACAGTCACCCCCTAAAACCCCTAAAATCGCCACAACAAAAAGTTCACTTTATGTTTTGTTCTGGTTATTTATTCCTCATTAAGATTATTTACTAGTTGATGCGCACGGCTTCACCCGCGTGGATGTCAGTTAAAGTAAAAACTAAAACTTTTCTCGAGAACCAATCTATGAAATTGGTGAAAACAGTTTTTGAGTAAATCGCGAATAGACAGGGCAACCGAAGGGCACTTGCTTCCCCACCACCGCCATCATTTTTTGTTCTAGACCATACCTGGGAACCCCCTAGTTACGGAGATAATGGGGGTGAAAGATTCAAATTTTTCACAGCTGTTTTTGTAAATGCTAGTTTTTCAGCATCCACTAGCACAATGTTTTAAGAGTTCTACATTGAGTTTTACCGTAAAATGTGTTTTTTGACCCCATAAAAAAATCGGTTCCCAGCAAAAATGTTAGGTACAGAACAGATTGCTTGGTTGACGGCTGCGTGAAGGTTTAATTTACACCCTTATGTAGTGAAGTGATTTAATAATTGAATTTTATAAATCTTAACACACTTATTTACCTCCCAAGTTTGGGGGGAAAACTATTGAGTTGAACATTATAATCACCCATCCAACTTCTCAGTACCACTTAGAAAAATACACGTATTAAAAAGCTAATGAAGCCTGCTTTAAAAGCTCTCCATACTTACGCGCCCACGGCCCGTTTGTCGTTCAACCAGTTTTTATTTAAGCACAATGGAGCGAAGATAATAATCGTATGCTATCAAAATGCATGCGCAGGCGACGGGATGTGGACTCTTTGTTTTATTTTTGAGAAAAGTTTTGATTGCCGACTGAGATGTTTTTTAATCGACTTCAGAAAAAAGAGGAGATTTCTCAATTCGATCATTTTTTTAATGTTTGTACGCTGATATATCCGTTAATTGTCGACCGATTTTCAAAATTATTTTTATGTTTGAAAGGGTATACTCCCGAGGTGGTCCCATTGTCACCAAGTCAGGATCTGACAATGGGATCCCTGAGAAATCGAAGGCCAAAAACACAAAAAGTGAAAAAACTTAAACACAAAAAAGTGAAAATAAACTTCAGAAGTTTATTTTTCACTTTTTTTGAGTTTTAGGTCTTTCACTTTTTGTGTTATTGAAGTCAGTTTTTTTTGGAAAAAAAAATCTTGGTATGGCAATATATATTTATAATATTTCTCTCATCTCTAGACTCAAGCAAGAATTAACATCCAAAATAACATTCCAGAAACCTCTATCCTAAGGTTTCTTATAAATCCCCATAAAATAATCTATTTCACAAGAGTATAGATTTATAGTCTACGAGCTAGACGATTTAAAAAAAAATATGTCTTAAAAAAAATCTCCTATGATCGATATAATTACTGTCTGTCTAATTATTAACATAAAAATAAATACTAGTGTATGAAAACTTGCATTAAAAAAAAATCAAGACTTAATAGACTTAATAGGACAAAAAAAAAAATTAGTCCGTCAGATAGATTTCCAAAAAATATTGGAGACGTATTTTTTCTTTTTTAACATAAAAAAAATGAAGACAATACTGTGCTTCGAAAACTCGTGAACTCTTCGAAAACGTCATACGATAGTACATTTTTTACCTACGAATGACGTCACAACCACATCTTATCTTCGTCAATTTTGATAAACTTGATAAAACAAAAAACACGTATGCAATAATTTTCGATAATGTAACTGACGGACTAATTAGAATCATATTTTTTTGACTCAGTCCGATCCCCTATTCGGTCAAGGTTTGAGAAAATGCAAAACAAAAATTTCTGTCACTCATTTTTGACTCCAACGTAACCCATACTAATACCCAACTCTTCAACTTCCAGGTGGCGGCAAACGTACGTATAGGAGACACCCTGAGTCTCGTAGTGTCTCTGGAGAAGCAGAGACAGTTCGGTCTACTGGTGTCCGAGTGTTCAGTGAGGGATGGCCTCGGGTGGGCTGAGCAGAGTCTTATCGCTGATGATGGGTGAGTCTGACTATGAGTTGCTGAGCTGAGGGATCTTCCTTAAGCCTTCTCTTTTAAATAGTGTTCTTTTTTTTGTTTAAAACTCGAGGCCTTTTTTTTGTAAACTTATAGAGTAATGTAACATAGGCTCTAAATTATCCCTAAGTAACAGTTACTCAGAAATAATTTAGCATTCTGTGGTGAAAGAATTTTTGAAATCGGTTCAGAAGTTTACACTGTTGTACAATCAAAAATATATGTACATAAAAATATTTCCTATTTATAATATTAGTGTAGAAAAATGTAGGTACATACATTCAGAATTCACAGACGATAAATTCAAAGGTCAGTCAGTCTACCTTTGAGTTTATCGTCTGTGAATTCCACAAAATAAGATGTATGCTTTGCTTCTTGTCCGACTCAGCTATGTATAAACTTTGAAGTTCTTAGATTTCTTTGGATCTTCTAAAAATTACTGACCACAATATGGTCCTCCTAGATACCTATGTTTTTATTACTTAGTCATCTTTTTCCACCAGCTGCCCCCTAGACGGCGAGATAATGGGCCAGTTCCAGTACTCCTCAGACAGACAGACAGCGCGCGTCTCCTTCCCTGCACACAAGTTCCCCTACACTGCCAGCGTGTATTACACCTGTGAGGTCAAGCTGTGTGACCTGAACCATCCTACGGACTGCGTAAGATTTTTTATATATTTTTTTTTGGAGGGTGAAAAATCATCAACTGACTCTTCCTGCTCTGGGCAGAGCGGTTGGGAGTGTCAGACTTCTACTGACTAAAAACCACCCATGTTCCTTTATAGCCCTTTGTGTTCCGGGGCCGCAGTATCTCTTTCGGATAATCCGTAGCCCCGGAATCTTATTTATGCCTAATCATCTCGTCGGGGTCGGCTTCTAGTTTAACCGGCTGCTGCAGCCAGTATTTTACGTGAAGCAGCTGCCTATCTCACCTCCACTACCCTATTAGTTCTGGGTATTGAAAATATCGGCTCTTGGTTAGACTGGATGCCAGACTTTCAAGCCACCCAACTATGTATAACGACGGCCAAAGATCTATAAATGAGAGCCAGAACGGTTTAACGTACCTTCGCGCACGGAGACGACTCAGTATGTAATGTGTGGTTGCACATCCACAGACCAACCTAGGTAAGTGTGCCTTAACCTGGAGATAATGTGGGCCTTTATTCGTTTGCAATAGACATTATAACTACCAGCAACCTGTTGGCAAAATCTCACTTATGTTGCTTATGAACCACGGTTAAAATATAAAAAAAAATAAACACAATTTCAATATATGAATTCAGATGCAGAATCTTCGTAAATAACAACTGTACCTACACACATCAAAAGTGTCTAGGGATCAAGCATTTTTATGCGGATTTCTTGAGATTGAGATGTGGCTTTGTAATAAATTTATGATTTTATAAATTTATATGGATCCTTTTTGGTGCATTTCATAATTTGAATCAGGAACTGTGAATCAAATTCGAGTAAAAGATGAAAATCAGCTGTCAATATTTTCCCTATAAAAACATACAACGCATTGAAGACATTATTAGTGCTACTGTTTCCCTACTACTGATTAAAACCAACGTTATTATGGAGCGGCGACGTCATTTAAGCAGGGAAGAAATGCTCAGAGCCGTGGGAATGATAGAAGCTGGTTCCCGGCAACGTACTGTGGCTTTAGCTCTGAATACAAGTCAGAGTGTTATCAGTCGACTTTGGACACGTTACCGAAGCACTGGTACCGTGGCTGAGCGCCATGGAGGACGGTATCGCTGCACCACACGGAGACAAGACCGATACATTCAAATCTTAACTCGAAGAGCTCCAACAATAACCGCCATGATGTTAGCCGTGAGGCTTCATCACTCTTCAGGGAACTTAATTAGCGACCAAACAGTCAGAAACCGCTTGCATGAAGTGAACCTTCATTCCCGAAGACCGCTACGGGTACCACCTATAGCAATGCACAATCGTAGGATTCGATATCAATGGGCTCTTGAACACAGAAATTGGGCAGAAGAACAATGGCGTTTCGTGTGCTTTTCTGATGAGTCTCGTTTTGGTATGAGACCGGATACAAGACGTATACGACACTGGAGAACCCCTGGACGCCAACAGCGATTAAAATCCTGCCAGGAAGTCCATCCTTATAGTGGTGGAACCATCATGGTATGGGCGGGTATTTGGATCGGCGGAAGAACTGAGTTGATTTGGATCAGAGGCAACCTCAACGCTCAAATTTATGCTGAGACGATTGTATCAGACGTCATCGTTCCTCTACAAGTGCAAATCGGTCCCTTATTTCAGTTAATGCATGATATTGCACGACCGCACACCGCAAGAGTTGTAAGACAGACTCTCGCCGCAGCTAACATCAATGTCCTGCCCTGGCCTGCTCAGTCGCCAGACTTGAACCCGATTGAGCATGCATGGGATATGCTACAGAGAAGAGCTCTGCCGAATATGGAGGGTATCCAGTCGCAAGAAGACCTTTTTTTGTTGTTGCAACGAACATGGGCGACCATTCCACAGCCAAACCGATGTTCTTGTGTTGTTAGTGTTCGCGGTAGAAACACGGATTATTAATTGTTTAAGTTACCCAATAAAATTTTAAAGAAAACTGTTATTTCAGTCTTTTTTTCGAACTTTAATGTTAGTGGTTCAAATGTCAAAAATCCCTTTATTAGGAAAATGGCAAATTTCTTTATTAATGCAAAGGTGACTTGGTTTATCGTTCGTTACTGTGACAAACGAAAACACTTTATTTGATGAATCCTTAAAGAAAATTTTAATTAATATCAATCAGGAAAAAAGTTATTGCAAAAATATGTGTTGATCCCTAGACACTTTTGATGTGTGTATATAATGTTTACTTACATAAAGTATTCATTATCTTATTACATGCTGCAGACATTGTAATACAAAATTACTTCCTGCTTGTACAATAATTATGACTGGCACGTCTGTAGTTAATGTTAAGGCTAAGCAATCTGTTAGTTGGTAATTTCGCAAACAAACAGCAACGGTTAAGTATTTCTCTGTTGGCCAAATTTTTTGGAATATCGCTCTGAATTTCACTAAGAGGCCTTTGAGAATACACACTCTGGAATCCTGCGGCAGGGACGTTGAATGAGGCTAAGAGCTATGCAAAATTTTCGTAAAAAAATCTTTCACAGCGTTTGTTTAAAATTTGTATGAATTAGGTAAAAAAAAAAATCCTACGCTGTGCCTAGCTTGCAGAATTTAACCAAAAACAACTTTTTTTGTTATGAAGAGTCCTTTTTCTTCTATTGAGATATTTTTTCCTTACCTACCTTTCGTAATTCCTTATGTCAATCAGCATAATGGTATCAATTTTTGCAGAGTACTTCTCTCATTTATTTAATTCCACTTAAGATACCTGCCACCAATTAACGCTCATTAGCAACGAATTTTTAACAATTTGTCTCTGGAGATACCGACAAAACTTTTTCTCAGTTACGAATGCGGCTCGACATGGAAAGAGAAGATGATATTTTTGTTTGTGTATTTTTTTTTGTGTATTTTTAGATGTTAGTCTTGCATATGCGTTATTACAGCCGCATATTAAAAGATGAGTCTCTGGGTTCAAAATTAATTAGGGGATCGGACAAAAAAATCTAATTAGTCCGTCAGATAGATTTCCAAAAAATATTGTACATGTATTTTTTTCTTTTTTCACTTAAACCAACAATAAAGACGCTACAGTGCTTTGAAAACTCGTGTGACGTCATTTTCTGAGACATTAGTATGACATTCTTTAGCGGACAGTGACGTTACAACCCCCCACTCAAATCTTTGACGCGTTTTACCTTCGTCAATATTGAATTGATGAAACAAAAAATACGCATCCAATATTTTTCTATAATCTAACAGATGGACTAATTAGAATCACATTTTTTAAGTCAGTAAACATTCCTATTATTAAGCCACGATCCGCACAGTACCAGAAAAGTTCTTACTAATTAACTTCTGTTCCATTTCAGGAACCCTGCTCACACAAGCGGCGAGTGCGTCGTGATGATGAAGGATCACCAGCCACAGTGGAGCTGTTCAAGGGACTGTATGTGAACGAAGCCGACTCCCCTGACAACGATGAGGTTACTAGCGAGAAGGTGAGCTCTTAAAATTGTTTTACCTAAAACTATGATTTTGTTCGTTTAATTACTGTTTTCACAAAAAAATATGAAGATATACAGATAAGATTATGAGAATCTCTGAAAAGGATTAGAAACTGAATTTTCCTTTGAAAGTCGTCATGACTTTCTCGACTACAGCTGACGAGTGAATGATACTTTTCAGATGCCTTGTTTCATTGTGTTCACCATACCTACTACATACTTGAATTTGTATTAAGACTTTAAAATACCTCTCAATGTGTCAGTCTAGCCTTTTTAGTGAACTTTGAAAGTAGTATTTAGGTATATCTGCTCTCATGCAGAGTCTTGTAGTATGGCCGAGTCACGCACCACTATATTTTTCGATTCATGCGTATTATATAATTTTCACTTTGCTATAAAACATTGTAAGGAAACCAGCTTGCCTTTGGGGGGCGGGGGATATCATCAAATAACCCCTCCCGCTCTTGGGCAGAGCGAAAGGGAGTGTCAGACTTCTACTGATTAAAAACCACCTATGTTCCTTCTTAGCCTTTTATGTCGAGGCCGGTGTCTCTTACAACAACCCGCAGCCCCGACGGGAGTCAGCTCTTGCGCCAGCATGCCTAAGAGATATTTCTCGGCAAAATGTAAAGCCAAGTCAAAAGCCCATAAAAACTCTGACACCAGGTTAGGTAATACGTTATGTTAATCAACGTCGTGTAGAAGAATAGAAGCTGAATTTTCTTTATAAGTCGTGATTTTTGTCTAGAACTGTAAGGTGTACCAACAACTTGAACTAGAACTGTACTTGAACTGTGGTTCCTTGTTGGCGCACTTCGGAATTAACATTAAAACCGGCTCTTAGCACTTATTTTTCTAATAAACCTTACAACCACATAACACATTTCAGAAGGAAGACGAAATCTGCATATCGCAGCGTAACTTCGCGATCGGCATCTGCATAGCGGGAGTCATCCTGATGATTTGCGTCATTGCAGCCATTGCCTTCATCCTGGCTAGGAGGAGGAATCCGAAGACCTACTCCAGAACCGGCAGCTCCTTATACAGTGGACCGTACACAAATACTGGGTACTCGCATACCAGTTAAAGTGATATTTGGTACAGTTTTTAATGCTTATGATGTACACATGATGTTATTTTGTGACGATTGGATTTTTTTTATAAAAAAAAAACAGGGGTTTGATTGGTGAGAAAAAAATGCTCTCAAGCTCTTAGACTTTTTCATAAAAAAAAAGTTTTTGGGCAATGCAAATATGAAAATAAGAAATAAAATGCCTCAGCTCCTGCATCATATTCTTTATAATTTAATTTTAAAAATGCGCAGCTGGTTTACACTGCTTAACTGTGTGTATATCATAAAGCTAAGTGCCATCTAAGTATTGGACATATTATATTTTTATATTAATTTACGCACTGGTTTCTAAAACATCGATTTTTTACTAGAAAAACGAAATAAGGTTAAAAAATTTAAATTTTTCGCCATTACGTTTTTAACGTTGAGCCTAAATTAAAATGTATTTTTAATAAATTGAAATTTGGAGGACATCGAAGATTTTGTCAGTGAGTGAAATATTAATAATATTTTTTTACAGTTGTGTTCATTTTCACAACGATTGAGTCATATTTTAGTAGGTACTTAGTATTTTTAGTATATTTTACCACGTGTATTAAATTTACCATTACAATAAACTAGAAAGGAGTGCATCTGTGTCAAATAACTTACTTTAAATAACAAACATCACTTTTATACACTCCAAGAAAAGTATAGTACTTAAAATAATGTACAAATGTGGTTTTAAAATGTGACAACACCTAAAATTGTAGTGACAGACAGTTAAAATTTAAATTAAAGTAAAAAAAATGGAGTTGCCCATCTTTTGAAACGTTTTAAAACTCATAAATTCACCAAAATTTAAGCGCGCTGACCTCAAGCAACATAGTGAAATAATATAAAATAATCATAAGTTTTGTAAACCACATTTCATAAATCATGCGTTTTAAAACCACGTTTCTCATATTTATAATAATAAATTTGTGATAATTCGTTCGTTCGTATACGTCGTAAATGGATATTTTATATAAAAAACTGTAATTTAAGAAATATACTGGTTGCCTTGCGTTACGTAAAGAAGTAGAATAAATAAATGACAAAAGTCATTTCTTAGGGTGTTGTAAGGGCCTGTCAAACTAGACTTTAAAAGTATTTTTTATAAAATTTATTTAAATAGTTCCTATAAGTTTTAGTACATAATAAGTTTATGGGAACTACATTTTTTTACTAGCAATTCCGGTATCTATAGCAAATTTAAAACAAAATGTTTAAACAAAATTTTGATATTTTTCTATTATGACAAAAATATTCTAAAATTACGCTTCCCTCGTGTTAATAAATATTAATTTCTAGTTAAAACAGGCCTTAATCTTTTCTATCACGGTGGCGGGAACTAGTTCTCTTCTACGCGGTTCATAAAACGTTTTAGTTCACTGACTTTATAGTTAACTGAAACCTAGTAAACTGAGTCGTGAATTAAAATTTTGAAAACAAGTGGACAAGATGGATGCCATATTTTTTAAGGTTTTAATTTTAAGTTTCCTTTCTGCCAGTAATTCCGTCCAAACGGTGCTATTTTAATTTTTAATCTGGGCTTTTTAAGTTGCTTTTTGCTTGTTACTTGCGTCGTTGTCCATTGAGTAAAACTTATTTTTACGCCTTAGAATTTCATCTTCAAATTAATTCGTTTATTCGTTTAATTTTTTTTTAAACGGAATCCTTTATGCTTTTGCTTATAATGATCATTTTAAAATGGCACAAGTTTACAAAAAAGGAAAAAATTGTAATAATTTTTTTTTTACATCTAAATTGGTTTTGATTCTACTCACTAGTTGGCAGCGCTAAGGTCGTAAAATAAGGGTTGTGCACAATTTCAATGGGCAGTGTTTTTTTTAGTTTTTATTTTGTTTTTTTTTTTACTATGTATGTAAAGTAACAACGAATATAATCGATATACGTTTCATACTACCCCATTGTTTATTTGTTTTTTTTTTAAGATTTTTTTTCGACTAATAATATTATATTGTGTACTTAACTAGTTTAATACAATGGGGTTCTGGAACGATACCGAGCGGTAAGACAGTGTACGATTTTTTTTTTAACAAATATACTGACTTGATAAGAGTTTTTGTTTTATTTGCCAACATCACGCCTTGTAATCCCCGAAGGGGTCGACAGAGTTGTTCCTAACTAGTACACCCACATTCTACCATATTTAATTTTGTTTAACATTTTGAACGCCACCGTCGGGTATAGCCGACAAATAATGGAAACGTATGCAACACGCCACCGTCAACGTCTAAAGATGACAAGAAAACGTTATTGGGCACTGACTAAAAACCACCCATGTTCCTTCTTAGCCCTTTGTGTCGAGGCCGCGGTGTCTCTTACAACATCCCGCAGCCCCGACGGCGTCGGCCCTTGCGGGCCCCTTCCATGTTGCTGACATCTCTTTGAGGCGCGCGTGGAACACGAACGGCCTGTCGTCGTCATAAGACGGACGGACGGCGAGCTAGCCCATTACTCACCGCTCACAGGCCCGCATCTACGGTGGCCGGAAGCCGTCACGTGGCCCACGACGCCCGGAGCGTTTCCCGCGGCGGCTGGGACCTGAAGTTCTCTCCCTCTCACGTTCTGCCACCTCCTTCGCTAGCATCACTGCTTTGCAGGAGGCGACGGCGTCCTATTCCTCCTCGCCCCGGACCATGGCTTGCACCAGGGCCGGACGCGAGAGGTTTCCGCCGCCGATCGCCGCTACGAGAACACGGCGGCGTCGGGGCTCTTCTTAGTCCTGTATGCCGAGGCCGCGGTATCTTTGTGAACAACCCGCAGCCCCAACGGGAACCCCAATACCTTATGCTCAGCAGTCGCGCTAGCGTCCACTGGACCAACAAAGCAGTTTTATTTACTTTTCCAAAATGATATTATTTCCGTTACTAAAAGACTGATAGAAACAAAAAACTGCTTAAAAAAGTTTTTGAGTTTCAGTTCCATTATGAGTAGTAAATTAATCTTTTAATTTATTTATGTTTTTTTATAAAAATCGTAAAGCGGTTCACAGAATCCATCTACCTACAAAGTTTCATAATAGTTTCCGAATAACATGGCTGTGACATACTGACGGACGGACGGACAGACAGACAGACAGACAGACAGACAGACAGACAGAGATATGATGAATTTATAAGGGTACCATTTTTTGCCATTCGTCTAAGGAACCCTAATAATAAGTCCAGTTATTTAGATTCAAGGGTAGTGTAAGGGAAGGAATCAAAATAATAATACAAAATTCTCTAACTGTATGTATATATTCGCCAATCCAACAATCTCTCTGTGTATACAACAATGTAGAAAATACATATATACCATACCAATAGATAATGGGATAAATAATTTAATTAACATGTTTATTTAGCCGATTAATAGTTTATTCTATAATATTTAATTCTTAAACTACACATAATTTACATTTAAATATATTACATACATTTGCAAATAAATTTTGAAAACATCTTGAAATATCAATGCAATTGGGATGTTTACTGACTTAAAAAAAATGTGATTCTAATTAGTCCGTCTTTTAGATTATCGAAAAATATTGGATACGTATTTTTTGTTTTAACAAATCAATAAATATTGACGAAGATAAAACGCGTCAAAGATTTGAGTCGGTTGTGACGTCACTCACCGGTAAAGAATGTCATACTAATGTCTTAGAAAATGACGTCACACGAGTTTTCAAAGCACTGTATCGTCTTCATTGTTTGTTTACGTGAAAAAAGAAAAAATACGTGTCCAATATTTTTCGGAAATCTATCTGACGGACTAATAAGATTTCTTTTTGTTAACTACCCTAATACAAAATAACCCTCCTTTTGGGCTTCGCCGCAGTCGTGTATAAAAATTAAATAGCAGGCCCACTAATATTTCATCAAATATAGTTTCTTTTAAAACTTTATTGATATCTGTGAGTGTATACTTATTAAGCTTGTCACAAAAAAATTAACCAGAATCACAAGCATTCGAATTTTCGCCTCTAAAGAATTCTGGCTTGGTATGAAAATGTCACTCGTAAAAAATTGAATGTTATAGGGTCACAAATAAAATTAAATAAAAACTTATCTATAACTTACTACTTAACTATAACTACACAAACCGTCAGTCTTAACAATAACAATTAAAAATAATAATTACGATCATTATTTACATTATTATTTTATTTCATTGTCATAAAAAGAGGAATTTAACATATTAACAAAATTAAGTGCCACTTTTAAAGATAATCACAGAATTTTCAGGCATTTCAGTTTCATTTTCAATACTTTTCTTCTTTCAAAACTTAGTTTTTGCTAAAATAATATTATGTAAAGTAAGGTAAAGGGAATAAAATATATACTTACATTTTCTTCTACCTAAAATATAAACACACTAACCGCGGTACTCAGAGATATTTAATGATTACTTAATCATAGTAAAAAGGTTTGACATACTTTTGTATGACAAAACTGTCAAAACCTTTACTAAGTGATGGCCTAAGTAATCCTACAGCTCTCTGAGTGCGGCAGTTAGGTATGAAAAATTCATTTGATATGTGCCATTAAATGCTTTTAGGAAGTTAATTTGTTGTTGCAAAATGAAATAGCTCTAAACCAGTTGTCTGGAAAAAAAAACAACTAAGCCTGTTATATTTTGGAACGGAGTTCCTTATCGCGTTATCATTTAGATTTTTTTTTGAGCTAGACCGAAAACATGTTAATGAAAAACGACATCAAAAAACCGACATCTTTTTGGAGAGATTTTTAAGGCACTCCGTGCTGACCTAGGAAACTAAAACTTTTATCAATCGATTCAGCTTGCAATTTTGAAAATAGGTAAAAATATTTTATATTTTTTCGTTTCAATACGGTTTTTTATGAACATAAATAAAAAGGAGCTCAGTTCCAAACTCGTACCTGATGGATAATTACTATTTTTGAGTAATTTACCAACTCAAGCAAAACGAAAAATATTTCTTGTTACATCATAAAAAAGGAATCTAACCTACATACACAAGAGGTACAAAGATAAATAGTCAAAATATTGGTCGTGCTAAATGGAATAATGGAAACTTATTTACTACATACATACATAAATTCACGCCTTGTTCCAATGGAGGAAAGCAGACACCACAGAACGCCAACGAACTTACGTACTAGTGCTATTTTAAACCCTAAGAAAGCTCTACAAGTGTGATGTTTGACAATGTATTTATTATGTATGCATTTATTTGATTTTAAATCATAGTAAACTCGTAAAATAGAAAGTTGTATGCAGAATGGCGCTCAACGCCATCGTACCACCAAAGACGGCACGGTTGGCGCAGTGGCTAAGCGATTGGATGCTGCGTTGCATGTCGAGGGTTCGATCCCAACACGGAACAAATATTTGTATGGCCTACAGATAGTTGTTCCGGGTCTGGGTATTTGTGTCTGTGTTAAATGTTTGTGAACGCACCCACAATACAGGAGACTTAAATTTAAGCCAACTCTAAAAACATTGCGATTAGTAAGCTCAAACTCTGATATACCCTGCGATGACGAAAAATAGAAAGTTAAATACAAAATAACAGTCAAAGTCATCGTACTAAAACTTATCTTTAACTGTCGTACTCAGAGAATTTAATTATTACTTAAGCGGTCACTTAGTAAAGACTTTGACACTTTAATGAACGTCAAATGTATGCCAAATCTTAACTAAGTGACGGCTCTCTAAACGTCTCTGTGTCCGGCAGTAAGTTTCAAAAACTGCGATAACTACGCTCATACACCACATAACTTTATGCTAAGCTCAGAATATAACATAACAGCCTATCATGTTCCCACAGCTGGGACACAGGTCTGTGGGCTATAACCCACAGACCCACCACGCAGGCCCACCCTTTCAAACTTCAGAATTTAAAGTCAAAAGTGTCCTCAACGCCACCTCTACGGTCTGTCGTCATCCATCTGGACCGTCATGAGGGAGTCTTCGGGATGGATCTCTAGAACTGCTTCTGTTCCATCGTTGAAGGGGAATGATACGCTGCCGTCTATCACTAGACCTGGAAAGATGGAGAAAAGATGGTTAGATTATGGTAAACATAAAAACAGCCTCGGTGGTCTAGTGGTCTAAAGTGTCACGTTTTCGAGATCATCATAATTATTCACCTGCCTTTATCCCAGTTTATTTGGAGTCGGTCACGTTTTCGAGATAATAGTATATTTAATTTAAAAAAAATTAGTCCGTCAAATAGATTTTCAAAAAATATTGGACAAGTATTTTTCTATTTTCACGTAAACAATCAATGAAGACATACAGTGCTTTGAAAACTCGTGTGACGTCATATTGTAAGACAATAGTATGGCATTTTTTACCGGTCAGTGACGCCACAAACCCCCACTCAAATCTTTGAGGCGTTTTATCTTCGTCGATTTTTATTGATTTGGTAAAACAAAAAATACGTATCCAATATTTTTCGATAATCTAACAGACTATTTAGATTTTTTTTTTTAAGTACACAGCCTTATTTCGAGATTAACTTCCGCGGTTGGTGAAAACTATAATTTGATTTTAGTCAATATTTTTGTGGCTGTCATAGGTATGGTAGCAGTACAAAAAAATATTAATCAGCTTAAAATGAGTATTTTGACGGGGTAGTGAGCCATAATTCACCACGTGGGCCCAGTGTGACCTAGTATGACAACGTACCTGCATCAGTGCAATGCGACTTGACCTTGACTTCGCTCGCCTTGTCCCTGACCTTAAGACCGCGCGGTGTGGGCCACTCCTCAAACGTTATGTACTCACGGACCGAGTACGCTAGCTGGTCAGAATCTGGAGACAAAAGATGACAAATATTCAGTATTATACAAGGGCATAAAAGGACAAAAGATTAAAAAAACCAGCATTAAACAACACTAGTCTGGAGGGCCCGTGGCTAAATAATAAAAACAAAACCATCAATTGAAGGTTGGTTTAACTTCAATAGGGGTTTTCACCAAAAAAATCTAATAAGTCCGTCAGATAGATTTTCAAAAAATAATGGACACATATTAGTTTCTTCTTTTTTCACTTAAGCAAAATTTGAAGTCGATACAGTGCTTCGAAAAGTCGTGTCAAGTCGTGTGACGTCACAAGGTTAATACTTTTTTACCCACAAAGTGACGTCAAAAGCGGGGGCTTTGTGGGTAAAAAAGTCAACTCATGATCTTTGACACGTATTTTTTCGTAAATTTTTATTAATTTGTTATTGCAAAAAACACGTATCCAATATTTTTCGATAATCTAACAGACAGACTAACTGCCGCACTCAGAGCGCTTTAATGTTTACTTAGGCCGTCACTTAGTTAACGTTTTGTCATACAAAAGTATGTCAAACCTAACTAAGTGACGGCATAAGTAATCATTAAATATCTCTGAGTACCGCAGTAATTCTATTTTTTGGTGAATTATCCTATTGATGGTTTTGTTAGGCTTGTCGAGATCGGTCCATGGATGGCTGAGGATCCACTACACACCTATACCTCTTCGTACATACTTCGGAAAAATTGTCAAACCGATGCATAGTCCCTCGCAGTCACTTTTAAGTCTAGTACAGTCGTTACATAGTCAGTCAAAGTGGCATTATATTACACAGTAACAGCGTTAAAATGCTCAAATAAGCAGTCTCCTCATGTAAAGTACTCATTTATTTTAAACTTTGCTCCACATTTGGAATTTTTCCTGTAAACCCGGAACAACCTGAAGGCCATGCAAATATTTGTTCTAAGCGGCGATTGTAACCGCGACACGCAGCGCAGTTACCAATCGCTCAGCTATTGGCAAATGCCTTAATAACGTTAGATGAATGTTTTTATACAACATGTAACTTAATTAACGCACATCCTGAAAATAGTTTGTTCAGAATCGTTTACTGAATCGATTTATAGCATTTTTAATGTAGGTAATTTTTTATCCCAAAAATAATTAAAACTACGGAAATTATTGTCATATTATCCCTGTACAGTCAATAAGACTTTTAAAATCGCAGTTTTATTTGTATTCATACAAATTCCATCATTCAATACAAAATAAAGAAAAATAAACCTTATGACCAAAAAGTTCTCCAAGAATTGGTAAAACTAATTTATTAAATAACAATGCATCATGTATATGCATTGTTATTTACTAAATTAGTTTTACATTAAGTTAAAAATTCAGTGTATGTATTATGATTTTAACTTAATATTCTAATTGGGGTGTTTGAGGGTGTGCGTTAATTACGTTACATGTACTATAGACATGAGCTCATCAGACAACACTTTGATTTCGTGTCATTTAGATATTGCTTAAAATAAATAAAGTATTACCTGCAGCAAACATAAGCTTCTGGTTATAAGACTCGGTGACTTCCCTTGCCTTTTCCAACGCAGTGTCGATCTGTACCCCGAACTGTTGTGACAGAATCTTCATTAGCTCCTGCACTGATTGAGTTCGGAGGCAGTTTATACTGGAAATTAGAGAATATTGGTTAGAACGGTATACTTCAAAAAAAATCTTGAAGTTAGCACGAGTTCCTGGGTTCTTGCAGCAATTTCTCAGTCGGCCCGGAGTCTAGATTTATGCCCGGTTAATGGTAATAACTTAATAGTACATTTTTATCCAAGGGGCGAAAATTACTTATTTAGTCCCGAGACGGGGTTTTGCGCCCGTAACGTAGTGAGGGCGCTAATAGTTCGAGGGACTAAATAAGTAATTTACCCGAAGTAAACACTGTGCTTTTCATTACGAATACGAGGAATTAATAACTGAAGAAGTAATGAGTGTTGATCAGATGTTGTTTGCTTTCCCGCTTATTTTTTTTGTCCTTTGGTCGTCCAGCTATACAGCCAGTATTTTTCATGTTCATCAATAAAAAAAATGGCAAGCATTTTGTCGAAAACTATGTTATTTTAGATAAATAGTTAAAACTTAATTATATTTAAGTCATATTATAATTTTATTCTTAAGTTTTCTTTATGTTATTTTAATTTTAAATCGCACTTTTAGTGAGTGGCTGTATAAAAAGTTGGAACAACCCATAGACCACGTTTTTTTTTATTAATTTGACAGCTGTCAGTTGAAAGCGATTCTCCCTAGAGCTGAAAAGTAGTACTTTCGACCCGCTCAACAGGCATGTTATGACCTACTTTCAGAGTATGATTAATGAAAAACTTTATTACATATTTGCCACCACCTTTTGTTGGTCACCTTTCACACATGACCAAACACTCTAAGCAAAATCTCTTCAATTGTCACTACATCATTTTGAAACCGAGAGGTTCTCGTGATTCTCATGATACAGACTAACAAATGCAAAAACGTCATAAAACCGTAATTTAGCGGGCTTTTCAGACGCTGCCATCTTGTAAGCAGAAAAACATCACAATCTTAAAAGGTGTAATTGCAAAAACTTCCTTCTAAATGTTACATACATACCTAAAGTGCCAGGAAGTGCTTCCGGTCCCGGTAGTGACGCAGAGACCAGAGCTCTTCGTGTGCGACCATGCGCCGTTGTCTATCTGTAGCCGGAGCAGAGATACTCTTGATGTTACACTTTCGCCTATGAATACCTGTGACAAATCAAAAGGTTATAAAGATAATTATGAATTATTATCAAGTCTACCAACTCGCGACTTAAATAGTTTGGGGTCATACTAAGAACTTGGGGAAACACCGACCCAATAATAAAATATGTAGCCAAGCGCTTCGTATGACGAATGTGTAGAACATAAAATTTACAAGTTATGGGCCTGCAGTTTAAAAGATACTCAATACTCAATACTTTATTGCATTCCATAATGTGTACATATAACAGTTGGTATGTTAAAACATAGAATCAATTATGGACCCTGTCGGGCACAGCAACGTTAATTTTTTATAGTAGAGAGGATGAAGGCGTCTTTTTAATAGAATAACAAAATAAATAATATTAGTTTAAAATAGTATCAGTAAGATAGTCGTATTATTTGCTATGAAGGTATTTAAATATTTAGTTTAAAATTATATTTATGTGTTTTATTTTATATATTGCACGAATTATATTATTAATAATTAAAATAAATTAAATACTTTTTAAGTTTTTTTAGGTATTATGTCAAAATAGTTTTTATTGTTGTTGAAATTTTTCGTTAAAATATTCGTCAATAGTGTAGTAGCTTTTGGTTATTAAAAATTGTTTTAATTTATTGATAAAGACATTATGATTATTTATATTTTTTATGTATTCCGGTAACTTATTGTAAATTTTAATGGACATAACGAATGTACTAGAAGAGTGCATTTTTAATCGTGAAGTGGGTATGTTTAATCTGCTTTCATGTCTAAATGCAATTTTTGTTTGGATATCTCCTCTTTTGGTATAGAATTGCGGATATTTTCGTACAAATTTACAAATTTCAAATACAAGAAAAATAAAATCTATTATCTATTTCAGATAAAAGATCTCACCTCATTTAATGCCAAGAACGGTAATACTTTAGTAGCAAGCGTGGCACTCTCTGTCTCCCCCCTGCTGTCGCTCATTTGTTGAGAGTTTAGGTTGTACGAGTCTGTCATTTCGTGCGTGTTCTGTACGGGCGGGTATCTGTGAACAAAATTATGTTATTAGTTACGTCTGGGCCTGCAGTCTCTACAAAGATAGCATATATAATTCGGTCGCAAAGCTATAACGATGCGGATTTAAGTTGGTAGCTAATACCGGCGGGTCGCGTCCGGCTCACGTCCACCTTAAATCCCCATCGTTATAGCTTTGCGACCGAATTTTGTCGTAAAGCGATCGCTATCTTTGTACAGACTGCAGGCCCTGGGCGTCTAAAATGGCCACTTTAGCAGATCATAATATGAATTGCGTTAAAAAACGTAAATTGGACATTTCGTAATAGTAACTGCGTGAATTTGAATAAGAGCAAATTAATTTGAATAAGAGCAACAGAATGCTGATGACGCGTATAAATATGTGGGCTATCGTTGGATCTCACAGTAGCATATTTCACCCCAAAAAAAAAAAATTGCCCGTCAGATAGATTTTCAAAAAATAATGGACACGTATTTTTTCTTTTTTCACTTAACAAAAGATGAAGACGATACAGTGCTTCGATAAGTCGCGTCAAGTCGTGTGACGTCGCAAGGTTAGTACTTTTTTACCCACACAGTGACGTCAAAAGCTCCCACTCACGATCTTTGACACGTTTTATTTTCGTAATTTTTTATTAATTTGATAACCAAAAAAAAAACAAAATTTTTCGACAATCTAACAGACGGACAAATTAGATTTTTTTGGTGAAATACCCAATTCAGAAAAATTAACGTTCTATTTGTTACTTTTTTTATTTAACTCAACAGCATTTTGTAATAAGTAATGTTTTCGGTCGAAAAAGCAGAAACAACTTTGTTTTTATCGTTTGACGGTAATGACAGTCAAAACGGATGGCATGGAAATAAATGGATTCGATTCCGAAATCGGGTAAAGTACTATTGAATTTTTCAATCAGGAATCTCTCAATAACAGACACGGAGTCTGGATTCTGGAGAGCAGCGGTGGCCCAGTGGTGGTGGCCCCGACTTACGAACAGTATAATAATAATAATATAATAATAATAATAATAATTTTATTCAATAAGTAGTTTGTACATGGTATATAAAAGTGTCTTACATAATTAGATGCTATAAATAAGTAGAACCAGTACAACAATATAAAATGGGTCATAGGACTCCCTTTCCTAAACTAGGCAGAAAATCTGTCTGTATCTTAGGAAAGAGTATCCATTCACAGTAAGTCTTTTTACGGTTACAAAAATATTGGTACGTGCAGTAGGCGAACAAAGTACTTATGTTAAATTAAAGTATACAATTTAAAAGAACAGAAAATGAAATAAATACATGAGTGTTGTGGGTGTATGTGTGTGTGAGTGTATAGGCGAGTGTGTGTGTGTATGGATGTATGTGTGTGTTTGGGTGTATGTGTGTGTGTGTGTGCGCATGCGTGTGTATGTGGGAGTGCTTATATGCCTGTGTAAGGGTAGTAGGGTGTGGGTGTGTAGGGGTAGTAGGTGGATATGTTGTGTTCTGTGTGTAAACCTATCTCTTTACTGTACAGTGGTTAGAAGCTCTTCGGTATCACTATATGTCAATGTCTGTAACCAAGAGTTTAGCTTATTTTTCAACTCGCCCTTAGTCAAGGCGTAAATATTTAACTGTTTGTGAGCTTTATTATACAGCCTAGTACTTAGGCCATTAAACTGGCGTCTTGCGAAGGCAGTCCTGCAGGAGACAGCAGGACATAAAGGAAAGCCACGACGCCGCTGACTGACAAGCTGTTTATTGAACGAGATCATAGAGTGCTTGTAGAGGATGGATCTTAAGATGTACAATTTCCTAACAGTTAAGACATTGCATTCTGAGTATAGCATATGCGTAGGGTAGTCACGAGGTTTGAAGTGAATTACTTTTAACACAGCCCTTTGAGCTCTTTCAAGTTTTAATAACTCCGTTTTATGAGTCCCACCCCACACAGGGATACAGTACATAAGGATTGTTTGACACAGAGCCAAATAAACCATTCGGAGAGTATTTTTATCCGCTGAAAACCTTAAATTTTTAAAAATATAAATTAGTCTTCTGGTGCGAGCAGTTAATGACTCCAATTGGGTGGTCCAGTCCAGTTTCTCATCGACGAACACTCCGAGATATCTTATAGATTCCACCATAGACAATGAGAGACACTTACAAGCTTTTGTCTTTTGCTGACAGTTATGGGCTTTTAGATTTCCGGTTTCCTCAGCTGGTTTTGATGTATGCGGTAGAATGAAACGTAAAAATTTGGTCTTATCAACGTTTAAGGTTAAAAGATTACTTTCCAACCAATGCATCACTCCTCGCAATGCGTTTTCCGAATGTAATTTAGCGTCATCCCAATTCTTACCATATGCCACTAGTGCAGTGTCGTCTGCGTAAGTGAAAATATCACAGTTGACGAGAGGCAGATTACAAAGGTCGTTTATATAGATTAGAAAGAGGGTTGGACCCAAAATACTTCCCTGGGGAACCCCAAAGGTTATTCGTTCCTCTGCGCTAATTGTATTGTCGATCTTGACAGTTTGTCTACGGTCAGAGAGATAATCTTTAAAGATTTCAAGAGCTAGACCACGTATACCTACATTTTCCATTTTCTCTATTAGTTTGGAAATACAAACAGTGTCGAACGCTTTACTGAGATCTAGAAAAATTCCATAACATTTCAGTTTTTGGTCCATTTTGTCGGCTACCGACTGCACGAGGTCGACTACGGCATCTTCAGTAGAGATGCCATGTCGGAAACCATATTGATTATTGGCAAGAATGTGGAATTTGGTTAAGTAATTGGTTAGGCAGTTTTTAAGAACTCGTTCCATGATTTTAGACAAAGCGCTTAAGACAGAGATGGGGCGATAATTTGTAATTTGATCTTTATCTCCAGTTTTGTACACCGGTGTTACTAACGCCGTTTTAAAGGCCCTCGGGAAAACCCCTTGTGATATGGCAAGGTTGCAGATGTGAGTAATGGGGGGCACGAGGATGTTTCGAGCCATTTTGATTAATTTGGCTGGTATGTTGTCCCATCCCGTTGCACAGTTATCCCGAAGTGATTTTATAATTAACTCCACATCACTTTCACTAACCGGGAGAAGCGCGATTGAGTTTAGCGTGCTGTGTTTGGATGTTAGGTCTCCGTCTGTAAGGGAAGTAGTTATTTTAGATGCCAACGTCTTACCTACATTAGCAAAATAATTATTAATTACGTTAACTGAGGATGACGGGTCCGTAGACAATGTTAAGAGATTCGTGGCTGACTGCTTATTTATCTCTGTATGAGTGAGTTTTTTAATGACCTTCCAAGTTTCTTTGCTATTATTTTGAGCTCTAGTAAATTGAAATTTTTCATCAGAACGTCTAAGTTTATTGATAAGCCGATTACAAAAATTTCGGTATCTTGTGTAGGTAATTTTGAGAGTAGTGTTATGCGGTTCTGAATTAAGCTTATGATGCATGCTATCTCGGTTTTTAATGCACCGGAGGAGACCGGGTGTCATCCAAGGCTTGATTATTCTAGTCTTTCTTGAATTTTTGATGAGTGAGGTATGGGTTAGAACAATGCCTTTGAGTGTAGTGATTAAATTATCTGCAGCAACGTTGGCATCAGTAGCGTTTATCACCGGGGCTAAGTCAGCGTTTTGTACATCCTTGACAGCATTAGAATAATTTAAACGCGTGGTTGTCTGTGGAACAAAGTTTCGTTTCACTTTAATTTTATCTAAACATAAGGCCGTAGCATGATGATCTGTAATACTTGTTTCTAATACGAACGAGTTTGATGAGGATTTAGATTTGAGCAAAATGTGGTCTAGGCAAGTATTTGAACTTGGTCTAGTGGGATGTAGAAAAGCTGGCAAAAGGCCCATTGTTGCTGTATGTAGAAGATACTCGTGTGAATGTGGGTCCTTGTTGTTAGGTTTAATATCAATGTTCAAGTCTCCCATAACTATAACAGTTTTGCTGCTTTTTAAGGCAGACGAAACAGTTTCCAGGCCATTATAGAAATTAGTTAAGTTAGTATATGAAGGTGAACGATATATACCAATGATTGAAGTGTCTTGAGTACGACAAATTAAGCAATTTGCGTCCATGAAGAAAGATGGTTCTGTTACGGTACATTGTAGGTTATTTTTAACATAGATTACTACACCATCATTTTGAATTGGGTTTTTTATAGTAGAATACGCGGTATAACCATCTAAAGTTGGGGTTGGGCCAGTATTTTTCAGCCGGCATTCCGTCAGTATTACAAGATCAAATTGGATAGGCATCTGGGCAAGAATAATTAAAAAACTGTTAAGGTTTTTGTGAACACTACGAATGTTAATGTGAATAATTTTTAACGACGATTGTGCTACCTTTTGCAAAGAAGTGTATGCGTGTGGGGCACAGACTTGGAAACTAGCTACACTGTGCTGATCAATTTCATCAAGTATATTATTTATACAAGCCATTTAAAATTAATAATAAAATTTAAAGATAGGTGTAAAGGAAAGTCTATTTTGATGTGTGGGAATATTTGGAATTAATGTTTTTGATTTAGTGTAGAGTGTAGGTGATTTTGCCAGTTTCTGTAGAGAAAAAAGAACGGGTGAATTTAGTAAAATTGGTAAAATTAAAAAGGGCTTAATATAAGATAAATCGTAATTATAAGCTAAGTGGTGTGTAAAAAAAGTGTTATGTGTGCGAAGATCGCTTGTTATGTTAAACATTTCTACAATTATAATTACGAGACATTTACATACTATTTTTAAGTAGTGGATGGCCAAGAAGCGAGACAGGGTAATTATTATGTAGCACAGGTTGAATAGTCACATTTTTTTCAGTATGTTCGCTAGACAGTCTTCCGTCCTGACGGTGTAAGTTTCTTTGCACTCCGGGCTTTTGCGCAGTAGAATCTTGCCATTTGAAATCCAGCAAAATTTGAAACTATTCTTTTTGGCAAAGTCTCTAGACTGCAGAAATAATTTCTTCATTGATCCGGGGAGATATTCGTCAATATATATCGGTTTCTTATCGCCGCATATGCCTACTACACTTGTATTCAGTTTGTCTTCTAGTTTCCGGCTTTTGTTGAAGTTGCGAGCTGCCGACAAGTAGTTGTTTTTAGTGTGCACAGAGGAAAACTCGGTCACAATAGTTTTGTTTGTCCCAGGTTTGGCTGGTAAGCGATATATATCGCGTATTTCGGACGCTGATACTTCAAAGTCGATACTTTTCCCGATCTGATACACAATATTCATCATCTCCTCGACTGATTCCTTTTCTTTGTTCGGGACATTTCTAATTTCGACAGCAGATGACCTCGAACTCAGTTTGATATCTTGAAGTTGCCTTTCGAGCTTGTTGATTGTTTCAGCATTTTTATCTCGGGTCTTCTCAAGATCCAGGATTTGAAGTTTCAGGTCCTCATAGTGATTGTACATATATTCCATCGACTTCTCGATTTCTGAGTTTGTTTTTTGTATTTCATGCACTTTTTCCTTGACATCAGACATTTCAGAGAAAATTTTGGCAAACGTAACTTCTTGTTGTGTTTTCATAGCGGTCAGAGTAGTCATAATAAGTTCAAGTGAGACATTGCTCGAGGATTCCTGTTTGTTAGGTGACGATTCCATGCGCGGCCGCTTAGTTCTCGCAGTAATGTTCCTTTGCGGAGAAGGGGTCACTTCAGAGTCAGAGTGTGAGGGCTCCCTGGTTAGGTTTACATTCGTAGATTTTGATGGTGAACTCTTTTTCACGTTAGGCATGTTAAATATCAGAACGTGTTAAGCTGAGTAGTAAACAAAGGAGTAGTTCTCTGAGTTGTCGGGGTGGCGCCACTAGTCGCGTGTCTTCGTAATGCAACGCTGGCGCACAGAGCACTGCACACGGCGCTGGAACGCTTTCGCCGATATCGTCGTCGGTAGGTTGGTAGCACTGTGTCAGCGTAGTACTCACAGGACTTTAACCGTTATAACATCCACGTAACCGTGAAGGTTCCTCGCACTTTCGGGATTGTCACTATGATAAGGCACTTTTGGATATATTTACTAATTATATTATTGAGCGCTTTACACTTGCTGGAGGTGGGAAAACATATATTATATGCTTCTATTACACTAGGTTTTGATTTCAGTGAAAAGTAAACTAGTTGACCGTCGATATTTAATTTTAGAAATAAGGTAACAAGATCACAAGTTAGTGGCCCACGGGCGCGTTCCACGGGCTTGATTGTATGTCGTGGGTTCGAACCCAGGCAGGCACATTACTTTGTATAATTGATTTCATCGCCGCTGCTCTCAAAACGGTGAAGGAAAACATCGTGAGGAAACCGGCATGGCTTAGAACCAAACATTCGAAGACATGTGACATCTACCAATCCGCACTGGACCCGCGTGGTAGATTCCATTCCGTGATAGATATAGCTCATTCCCTCTCAAAGATAGAGGAGGCCTGTGTCCCAGCAGTGGGAACATTAATAGGCTGTTGATGAGTCTGGATTCGAGCCCGGTTGATGAAAGGCTGCTGTTCTAATAAGTACACCTCAGCCTAACCCTTCGGGTATTATAGGAGTGATGTGACAACATAAACTGTATTTTATTATTTTAAAAATAAGGTGGCCGTCGTCCTGCCAGGTCAGTATTGAATAGAGTAGTTAACAAAAAAAATATTAATTAGTCCGTCAGATAGATTTCCAAAAAATATTGGACACGTATTTTTTATTTTTTTAAGTAAACAAACAATGAGGGCGATACAGTGCTTTGAAAACTCGTGTGACGTCATTTTCTGAGACATTAGTATGACATACTTTAGCGGTCAGTGATGTCACAACAAATCAAATCTTTGACGCGTTTTATCTTCGTCACTTTTTATTGATTTAATAAAACAAAAATACGTATCCAATATTTTTCGATAATGTAACAGACAGACTTATTACAATCATATTTTTTTAAGTTATTAAACATCCCTATTAATTTGTTACAAAAGTGTGATAAATGAAGAATCGCTCGACCGATTTTGTGCAAACTTCACATAAACCATCTACTAAATAGACCGAACAAAGCCTAAACATTTGGTTTGGATAGGTGAGCTTGTTCTTGAGTTATAATATAACTATATTGACTAGTGACCCGCCCCGACTTCGCACGGGTGCAAAAAAGATACTAAAACCTTCCTCTTAAATCACTCTATCTATTAAAAAAAACCGCATCAAAATCCGTTGCGTAGTTTTAAAGATTTAAGCATACATAGGGATATAGAGACAGAGAAAGCGACTTTGTTTTATGCTATGTAGTGATAGAACTAACCTACAATAATGCAGCGTATGTAAGTCTATAGGTGTGATGGTTTCCAACAGTTTCGGCTCGCTGGTGATCGTGGTACGTATCCTAGAGCGACGCATCCACCGGAATCTGCCCTGAAAGAGTAACATTTCTATTTTTATATATTGGTTTAGACATATTCTTATTAACATTGTGTGGTTGAGTTAAGCAAAAGGGATCCAATCCACATTTTGGCCAAAATAGCCTTTGGTTAACTGACCAAAACTTAACTTAATTATTTTGGCCATGTTGCTAAATAATATCGATAATACCAGCCACCTTAAATGAATTGGGATCTCCTTCTTAGCGTATCGATGATGATTTAAATTGAGCCGGCCCAAAATTTGGAGATCAGTCTGGCATTTTCAGTAGCGTCCATAAACTCCTGTGATGTACAAGCAACAGGATAGGTAGGACAAGCCCGCCACGCTATTCCCAAACCACTGTAACTCCTGTAAGCCAGAATCAACAGTGGTGACCACAAGAAAAGCGCCGAGACTATAAAGCTCGACGAAGTCCCAGAGAATCGATTTAAGTGTCTTGGATCCCGCAACGAAATTAATCAGAAAAGAATAGCGGAGGAGTAGGAAAAAACATAATTTTCACTTAGGATAGGTAGGACAAGATAAAAAGTGTCCCATCATTTCTGGGCAGCACTACACTGTATAGGGGTTCGGACTGGGTTAAATAAATATGATTCTAATTAATCCGTCAGTTAGATTATCGAAAAATATTGGATGCTTGTTTTTTGTTTTATCAAATTAATAAAACTTGACGAAGATAAGACGCGTCAAAGATCATGAGTGGGAGGTAGTGACGTCATTTGTAGGTAAAAAATGTACTAACATTTGACGTTTTCGAGGAGTTCACGAGTTTTCGAAGCACTGTATCGTATTAATGTTTTGATTACGTGAAAAAAGAAAACATTCGTGTCCAATATTTTTTGGAAATCTATCTGACGGACTAATTAGTTTTTTTTTTGTCCGATCCCCTTTGTGATAAGGGCAGGAGAATGATGGCTATAAGTTACATGTGGTTTGCTTCTAACGTTGATAAAAAAATATAAACGACTAGCGGACGTCACGCGGTTTCACCCGCGTAGTTCCCGTTCCGGTAGGAATACAGGAATAAAAAATAGCCTATGTTACTCAGGGTGAATGTAGCTTTCTAATGGTGAAAGAATTTTTGAGATCGGCGCAGCAGTTTACAAAAATACAAATCTTTCCTCTTTGTAATATTAGTGTAAATTATAAAGTGTTTTTGTTTGAATCTTTTTACTGAGTGAGAGATCAATATTTAGCATCCGTTTGATGCACGTATAGAATGAAGGTGGTATACCTCTTTTAGCGCCTGGAACGCACCCTTTACGTCGTTGGAACACCAAGTGGGTAGGCAGAGGCGTCCTACTGACTTCTTTGGTGAACTGTTAAAACCTATTACTGGTTTACTGCAAAAAAAGAAACGTTAAAGTTCAGTTTCATTTCATATGAGTAGTATAAAAAGAACAGTTTGGAAGTCACAACAAATATAATCTAAGGTAAAAATTATCGCCCCCAGAAAACAAAATTCATCAGCATCAGTCTTCAGCTGGACATCATCATCATCATTACAGCCGAAAGACGTCCACTGCTGGACATAGGCCTCCCCCAGGTGTCGCCACATTGACCGGTCCCGTGCATCTCGCATCCAGCGGGTCCCCGCAACCTTTACCAGGTCATCTGTCCACCAAGTGGGAGGTCTTCAACCAATCCAACCAATCTCAATCGCACGTCACTCCACTCAATTCTCAGCAACTCATCCAGTTGGTACCAGCTACACTGCGAAGATCATCGCTCCAGCAAGTCTGAGGGCATCCCATCTTACGCTTGCCGATTCGCAGTCTTCACTTACTACTTCAACGATTATTATCGATTCTATGGTTATCATGGCTGGCCATTTTTTTGGCGGGTGGAAAATCATCGAATAACCCCTCCCGCTCTTGGGCAGAGCGAAAGGGAGTGTCAGACTTCTACTGACTAAAAACCACCCATGTTCCTTCTTAGCCCTTTATGTCGAGGCCGCGGTATCTCTTACAACATCCCGCAGCGCGGCCAATTGCCCCTTTAGCTTACTTATTCTGTCAGCTGTCTAAAAACTTTTTTGGATCACCTGGTGCCGGTTGCGACCCCTTAGGGAGACACCAAATATAGAGTTTTATAGCTCCCTGAACGACCTTGTATTTATGAGAGTGTCAGCGTTTCGGCCCCGTAGAAACAACATTGGCTAGCAGTAAACAAATAATAGGTATACTTACTTGGCGTCTCTAACTCTAGAAGCAGCTAACAAGAAGGTTCCATCACCACCACACGGTACCACCACATCGCACCAGTTTATTAAGTCCTCGTTGTATGTTAACCTGGAAACGAAGAGTAAACTGTGAAGATACGGAAGACTCATAATATTTTATTTTTATATTTATTTTATTTTATTTATTAGGGACAAAAAACAGTTACATGCCAAGCTTAACTAAAGATTCTTAAATTAGCACAACAGTAACTTAGCAATACATTTATACACAATCTCACATATTTATGTTATTACACATGTAACCAACAACATTGTCCACGAATTCACAAAAAAGTAGTTAAAGAAAACAGACAAATCGTGTGCATCGTAAAATATTAGAAAAAAAAAAAGAAAGAAAAGAAAAGGTATATACTTATGACTTTAGTAGTTCTATTCTTTAGTATCTTTTGCCTTAAAGCGATCTTTGGAAAGAGTAAATAAGTCAAGCTCCATAAAGTGCGCGTTGTACGCATCAACAAGGCGTCGAAGAGGCACGCGCTCTCCAGCGTTAGTCCTGCACGAATTCGTGTGGAATAGTCGAGGCACACGCACCCCACGAAGCATGACAGATCTAGGTACTATACAATGTAAACCATTTGACAAAGGAATACAGTCGAATCTATTATTGCATATTCCATGCAGCATCATTACTCCCAGAAGAAGTCGTCTAGACTCCAAACTAAGAACATTATATCGTTTGCAGCACCTGACCGTTTTCGGTCACTCTTAGGCCTTCACTAACTGCCACACTCAGAGACGTTTAATGATTACATAAGCCATCACTTAGTAAGAAATTTTGACATTTTATTGAAGGTTTTGTATGTCAAACCTTTACTTAAGTAATCATTACACATCTCTGAGTAACTGCCGCACTCAGAGAGCTTTAATGATTACTTAGGCCATCACTTAGTAATGGTTTTGACAGTTTACTGCGGTACTCAGAGATATTTAATGATTACTTAAGCCGTTACTTCGTAAAGATTTGACATATTATTGTGTCACAAAACTGTCAAAAAATTTACTAAGGTGGCCTTAGTAATCATTATCGCTCGTATAAGTAATCATTAACGCTCTCTGAGTGCGGCAGTTAGGCAGTTAGATTAGCAGTGATTAGCTATCAGCGCGGGTAATATTATAGTGTACAAGTATGTGGGCTCTCAAGTAATTAAAATAAAAGCACGATTTATATGCTTCTTCGATTATAAAGATTTTTATTTATTTATAATTATTATCACAATGTTTTCTTTGCCATTACAGAAATAGATCAAATGCGACAAAGTAACTTAACATATACTTATCTAAATTTTACATGCTACACAGTATGTGGCCTAGTGGTGTTCAAAGTTGCTTTAAGGCAATCACTTGCTTAATGCTTAATGATTAATATATTAAGCACGTGATTTAAGTATATGCTTTATTAATGCACGTGATTTTTTAACGCGTAGGCATATCATGATGCCACTCACCGCGTTTGCTTTAAGTCAAGTGACTTAAAGCAAGCGCGGTGAGTGGCAGCATGCATGAGTGCGATGTAAAAGCAATAAGCAAATAGCAACTTGTGAGAGCCATGATAGCATTTGCTTTATGTTATGTGTATTAAGCACGGTGCTTTATTTTGCTATATTATATATTAACCACCACTAATGTGGCCCTTGGGACCTCACTCAGTCTACAAGTGAATATCTAACCGCCACCGTGTTGAGAGTGAGTCAGCGGTGCGCGGCCTAGCAGGTTAGTGCACGCATGCGGCACCACTAGCAGTTGCGGTTTGCGCCGCCGCTCCACGTACCTATCCGGTAAATTGAACCCTATTTCCGATAATATGCCTGAGTTTTATATACTCTAAAAACTTTGAAAATGCAAGTTACCAGTGTCACTTCACGCCTAATTTCTAATTTTTAGTATCCTACCATACCCTGGGTAGGATACAATAACGGGTATCCCGGGTATCTTCCATACAGCTTTAAATAGATGAATCTGGCGAATTTATTCTGTATCCGTTCGAGCATAAATTTGTATCTAATTTTACTCGGGTTACAGACAGCCGCATTATACTCTAGGTGACTCCTCACAAGAGCCTTATACAGAGCCCCCAATGCATTAATGTTAGTGAAGTCATTTGCCTGACGCAGCACAAATCATAAAGTTAACTATTGTCACCCTTCTGTCTCTACTTCATTAAGCTAGTCTTTAGAACTTTAGAGCCTATTTCGTTACTCGCATTGCAACGATATCGGAGTCATCTTTGAGTCTAAACAGAAACAGCGTAAAACCATTACTTTATATGGAGTAACTGCGCTTCTGACCAGCACAAGTCAGTTACTATGTGAGGACGTGAGTCTGACAGGGGGTATAGTAGCCTTGTCAGACTCACGGCCTGCTGCGTATCTGTAGTAAGTTTCAAAGAAATCCTTGGTTGGCTGGTAGGAAATTCTTAACACATTATTTTCTAAGTACGAAGAAATCTATAACATTTCAAACTGGTAGTAACTAAAATAAATAAATGAAACCGTACCTGCTAGCCATTTCAACCTTCATCCCCATATCCGTGAGGCTCTTAGCCACATTCTCCTCAAACGCCTTCTGCGTCTTGTGTACCTTCACCATGCTGTCATAATCCGACCCTCGCTTCCGAAGTACCCTCTCTAGCTCTTGTTCTGAACAGTTCTCGTGGGCGTGTCTGTAATTAAACGAAAATGTGGAGGTTAATGGAGTGAGAGTAAAGGTGATCCGGCTCGAAGGACCAAAATGTTTTAAGCAAATTGTAGATATTGATCTGACTTCCAGAAAATTAATAGCTCATGTCACACGAGTTTTCTGTCATTTTAAACTGCTGTAATCCTCATGCATAAAAACCATTCATCCATTTTTCTTATGCAAGGCTTTATTGGCCCAAAACCAAGGGATCCTGATTCCTCATCAAAGGGTTTGTGTGTAGTTTGAAAACTTTACTCATGCTTAAAGCTGATGCATGCTAAGCTGATGCACACAAAGAAAAACCACTATGTATATTAAATCAATCGTCATATTTTATACAAACTACTGACGTAAATACTGTAAAGAAAATTTACACATAGATTAACATTCACATAACCACGAGGGACTATTATTAGGCTATGTTTTATTATTCTCTTTATCAGTCATTTCTAATTAAACGTAATAATGAAGTTTCATTATCACAACGTAGTTTCGTGTGGGAATCTCAACTTATCTATCTTGGTGAATACGAAAACAAGGGAGAAAGTACTGTAGTATAAATGCTAAAAAATAATTAAAATCTCATCTCATCTCAAATTTTCGCGAGTGGGAACACTGTGTAAAGTGACATGTACTCGTAATAGGGTAGGTAACAAAAAAAACTCTAATTAGTCCGTCAGATAGATTTCCAAAAAATATTAGACAAGTATTTTTTCTTTTTCCACGTAAACAAACAATGAAGACGATACAGTAGGTACTTTGAAAACTTGTGTGACGTCATTTTCTAAGACATTAGTATGACATTCTTTAGCGGTCAGTGACGTCACAATCTCCCACTCAAATCTTTGACGCGTTTTATCTTAGTAAATTATTATTGATTTCATAAAACAAAAGATACGTATCCAATATTTTTCGATAATCTAACAGACGGACTAATTAGAATCATATTTTTTTAAGTCAGTAAACATCCTATTTTTAAGTGAATAGCATGTGATCAATTGTCTTCAATTGCGTCTATCTTCAATTGTCTTCAATTGCGTCTATCTTCAAACGTTTGTTTTTCCTCTTATAATGTTATTTTAGTACACAACGCGGTGTTTGAGCGGCTCAATAGGATTTGTTTGAAATAACATTACAGATAAGTGAACGATAAAAGCACCATTGTATTGTTTCATTAACTGCCATAATATATGACATCACGCGTGTTAAACCCGAGGGGTTAGGCAGAGATTGGCCGTGAAATTCTAGCGTGCGTGAGAAGACCAAATACGTGGCGCTAATGCAGTTGCTTGAGTCACGCCGCAAAGCGCAAGGTGGTCGAGATGCGATTCCCAACGTGTTATCTGCACCTCGTCTTAGGAAATCTCCCCCTTTTTTGAAGTCGGTTATACAGGGTGTAAATTAACCTTTTCAACATACGTCAACCAAACATTCTGTAGGAACATAAAATTAAGTACCCCTACGCAAAAAAATTTGCTGGGAAACGACTTTTATTTTTTGGGGCACAAAAATTTTATTTTACGGTAAAACTCAATGTAGCACTCTTAAAACATTGTGCTAGTGGATGCTTTAAATAGTAAAAGGGTCATGGAGGTAATTTAAGTAAAGTTATAACCTGAAAACTAATATTTAGTAAAAACGGCTGTGCAAAATTTAGAACTTTGACCCCCAATATCTCCGTAACTAGGGGGTTCCGGTTCCCAGGTATGATCTAGAACAAAAAAGTGATCGCAGTGGTGAGGAGAACAAGTGCCCTTCGTTTGCTTTAAGGGTACTTTTACACCCTTTATTCTGTAGACCGCAGGGATTACTGTTCCGTCGCTACCACGAGCAAGTGCCACATAAACGCACAGTGAAACAGTGCGCAAATGGGAGTGTTACTAAAATGGTTTAACTGCGGTAATCAGATATATTTAATGATTACTTAAGCCGTCACTTAGTAAAGATTTGACATACTATTGTATGACAAAACTGTCAATACTGAGTCGTAGCTTAAGTAACCATTAAAGATTCGAGTTCGTTTACTTACTGCCACACTCAGAGAGCTTTAATGATTACTAGGCCAGCACTTAGTAATGGTTTTGACAGTTTTGTCATACAAAAATATGTCAAATCTTTACTAATTAACGGCTTATCATTAAATACTTATCTCTGAGTACGGCAGTAACACAAATAGTATTTTATCATATTTATGTTATTCTGAAAGCTAGAAATATTTAAACGCAACCATGATACAGGAAACTTTCATAGTGTGAGACAATGTTTTGAAAAAAAACGAGTTTTAGATGTTTTGTGTGAGTGAACATAAATAAAAATAGAAGTTTCAACTTTACATGGGACATTAACGGGCTATAAATAAAAATGTTTACAAAATGTTAAAAAAAAAAATCTAGCTGAAGAAAAAAAAAAATTTTTTCGTCTGTTGGAAATATACAGAGTTATCATCAATTAGCGACAAGTCTAGAGCTTGCAACCGGATTCGGTCCGATTTTTCCGATCGAAATGACAAAATAAATAAGATAGGTAACACAAATATTGAATTCTGAGTAAATACTCAGAATTCAATATTTGCGTCGATAACTTGGTACACAAATCCATTTATACGCACTTTGGGTTGTTCCACTGAGTTAAAAATCAGAGGTTTTAACCTAGAGACGGCCCAAAATTCGTTACACAGTCGGTAATACCGCAACAGAAACGAATAGGGTATTTCACCAAAAAAAAATCCAATTACTTAGTCCGTCAGTTAGATTATCGAAAAATATTGGATACGTGTTTTTTGTTTAAGCAAATTAATAAAAATTGACGAAAATAAAACGTGTCAAAGATCATGAGTGGGAGCTTTTGACGTCACTTTGTGGGTAAAAAAGTACAAACCTTTGTGACGTCACACGACTTGACGCGACTTTTCGAAGCACTGTATCGTCTTCATCTTTTGTTTAAGTGAAAAAAGAAAAAATATGTGTCCATTATTTTTTGAAAATCTATCTGACGGACTAATTAGATTTTTTTGTTGAAATACCCTATTTAACAGATTTTGCTATTCGGCTAAAGTTCGGTTCAAGTACCGAACAATCGATTGAACAAACCCTTACTAATATGTACAAAAGATTAATAGTCTTCAAGACCTGCATTTTGCCAACTGAACTCATCATAATCTTTTTACCCGACTGACTTCGAATCAACACCTATTCTCTTCTTATCTTCCTCCATTTTTACCCTGTCAGACGTCACAGCATTTACTCCTTTCCTTTTCATATCATTCCTCACACAATTTTTAGCACAAGAATGAAGTTGCAAAATCGCGTGAAAACATGTTCTTATTAATTTATTTATTAAAACTTTATGCACAAGTAATAAAACCGTACAAAGGCGGACTTAATGCCTTGGGCATTTTCTACCAGTCTACCTTAGGGTGATGCAGAGACATTACACAGTAGGTGCAAAACAGAATCAAAAATTAGAAAATATATATACCTAACATATAAGAATAAATACCTACACATATACATAAAATATATAAAGTTTTGAAAGATACACATGAAAAGCTTTAACAACTTAGTTGTGAGACGAAGCTGCCAACTTCTTGCGAATGTGCTCGCGAGCTTTCATTTTGAACGTGAACTGACCGTTTACTGTCCTGATATCTTGAGGGAGTTCATTCCAGAGGAAAACCGCCTGGACAAAGAAGGACGATTTTAGAAAACCAGAGCGATGAGAGGGACAACGTAGAAGACGATTATTAGTGGAGCGAAGAGTCCTGCTGTGAGCAGTGCATAAATATTGACAAAGGGAAGTGAGGTAAGAAGGAGAAGTGGGTTTGTGAAGAAGGGAAAACAGGGTTGTCAAAGCCCTCAAGGCTCTGCGCTCTCGGATAGGTAACCACTTTAGTAGCGATCGCTGTTCAGACACATGATCGTACTTGCGAAGATTGAAGACGAATCGAATGCAGTTATTTAGAAGTCGGTCAAGTTTATTGAGCAGATCTGCGTTCAGGTCATAGTAGCACATATCACCATAGTCAATGATGGGGAAGATTAGGGACTGTACAAGCATTGCCTTGATGTGAGCTGGGAGTACATTTTTCAACCGATAGAGAGACCGCAACGTTCCGGTGACTTTTTTGCTTACAATCGTGACCTGTTTACGCCAGTCAAGACAGGTGTCAACATGCAAACCCAGATCCTTGACATCAGAGCTAAACGGGATCACCGCGCCGTCAAAGGTAACCGGTGGCAACGTTAAGCCATTTAGCCTCCATAAGCTATGGGGGCTCCCGACAATGATGGCCTGACATTTGGCAGGGTTGTTATCTGTTCCTTATCAAAATTGGTAAGAAACCAAATGTAGGTCATTATCTGTAACTTTTTGCAGTGCATAGATGATGCTTCTTTTTTTATAAAGCGCTGATAGTGAACTCCATAATTTTCCGCTGACGCGACGCTCAAACATTGGGGTTTTTATGTATTTATCTAAATATTTTTGACAGATATTTGTGTGGTAGGAAATACCCAAGGGAACGCACTAGAAGGATATAATACTGACCTTATTGGTTAAGTACTTGTAAAAGGTCTGGCGTGTATGAACGTGGATAAATAAAAGAGGAAAATCAAAAATCGTAGCAACTGGGCTTCTGTAGTGTCTTTACACATATTATTATTAGATAGTCTTAAAATAGCTCAGATAACGCTATTAATAATATAATTACTTATGTATTTTTCTACCAACAATACAATAAATCTTGTTGATTTTATTTATGTTAATACAATAATTTCTACAAAACATCGGGTAGAACCGGTATAAAGACTGACATTTGCGATTGTCCTATCGTTGCACTAAGCAGGTTTATTCAGAAGTATTTTGTCGCCTGTCGATAAAGTATTTTACACTTCCTAGTGTAAAAACACTAGGAAGTGTCGAAGGGGGGGCGTTTTGGGGGACTGTCTCTTGTAAATAAGTAAAGTAAAGTAAATTTTGACGTTCGAAAAGTGCTGTTTATCAGCCTAGTTTGAATAAATGAGTTTTGATTTTGATTTTGATTTCTTGACTGCCTCGTTGGTCAAGGGGTCGTAAGCACGACTACTGAGCATGAGGTCCTGAAGTCGAATCCCGGGTCGGGCAAAGTGTTATTGGTTTTTTTAATCAAGAATTTCTCAATAGCAGTCAAAGAGTCTGGATTTGTGACCTGATGATGGCGATGGACCCGCACCCTTTTATATGAGACTTAACATGACTTGGCACAATGAAATACCCTTTGGGAATTACAGGCGTGATGTTGTGTTAAAAATAAAACCAAAAAAAACAACTTTCACATTTTCTAAGCAGCTTTTGGTACCTGATCTTCTCCAATAGAGGAACATTGGTACATATTGCATTACAGATAATAATTTTATTATACCAATCCGATTCCAACACACACTTTACTAAATATTACCAGTTTAGGGGCTTAGGGCACTTGACCCATCTTCCGACCACCGATAACTCGAACAATGACTGATAAATATATACAAGTTACATATAACGTAAATATATTAACCATTGCGTAATTAAACCTAATCATGTTGTTTCTATAAATCTATATTTCTACTAATAGCGGAAGAGCTATCAAGGGTGTAAAAGCACCCTTAACGCAAACGAAGGGCACTTGTTCTCCCCACCAATGCGATCATTTTTTGGTTCTAGACCATATCTGGGAACCCCGAGTTACAGAGATATTGGGGGTCAAAGTTCCAAATTTCGCACAGCTGTTTTTGTAAATACTAGTTTTTCAGGTTACAACTTTACTTTAATTACCTCCATGACCCGTTTACTATTCAAAGCATCCACTAGCACAATGTACTAAGAGTGCTACATGTAGTTTTACCGTAAAATGTGATGATTGACCCAAAAAAAACGTCGTTTCCCAGCAAAAGTGTTTGCGTAGGGATACTTACATTGATGTACAGAATACTTGATTGACGTATGTGTGAAGGGTTAATTTACACCCTGTATACGAGCATAGTGGGCTCGAACCCATGCAGGCGTATTACCTACTTTGCTACATCACAACTGCTCTCAAAACGAAACAGTAAACGAAAACATCGTAAGGAAAACGGCATGTCCTTCCAAAAATTCAAAGACTTGTGATATGTACCACACCGCACTGGGACCGCGTGGTGGATTAAGTATAGCCTATTTCCTATTTCGTCTCAGAGAGAGGAGGCCTGTGTCCCTGTAGTGCGTAAATTATAGACTGATTATTCTATATATCTGTATGTATATATTATTAGCTTCGTTTAGACTTTGCACTGTTTTTAAGACTGAGCTGTCTGGCCACGTGTAAGAGTTTCCAGTTTAGTAGTCATCTTATCTAGTCGATGCTTCAGAAATTATATCCGTTTCAAGTTATTTTAGCAGTACAACATAGCTATTCACTGATTCACAAACAATCGAATCAAAGTCGAATCGTGGCACTTTTTCGAGTATCAGATTTTTGGATCGAACGATTGAATACACAATATACAAAGAAAACTGATAATTAATAATTTAAGAATGCCTTAAAATATAAGTTTTTCAACTAAAATGGTCACTAAAATCGGGACACAGCCCCAAAATATCGAGAACTCAAAATGAATAATAAACATGAAAAATATCCCGATTTTGATAATATGATTAAAATAATTTTACTGCACTGCTTTTCACACCACTAATTTATCGCTGCTTTTTCCCTAACAAAAAAAAAACAAAGGGTTTGAAAACTGGCGCGTTCGTGTTCCACGCGCGCCTCTAAGTGATGTCCGCAACACCAAAGAGCCGACGCTTTGTTGGGGTTGCGGGACTCAGCGTGACATAAAGGGCTAAGAAGGAACATGGGTGGTTTTAAGTCATTAGAAGTCTGACACTCCTCCGCTACTCCCTTCCGCTCCGCCCAGAGCGGGATTAGTCATTTGATGATTTCCCATATACAAAAAAAATAAAATAGGTTTAAAAACTTACTTCTCATATTCGTATCTGGTGACCTTGGAGACGATGAGACATTTCTCCATGTTAAGCTTCGGTTCCTCCGCCGATGCTGCATTGCCTTTTCTTCTAGAAGCACTGGGGACCAGCTCACGAAGCTCCTGTTTCTGTCTAAGACCTGGAATTCAGGAGAAATACTTGCGTTAGTTAAACTTGGTCAGTTGATGTTAGCTACCCCTGAGATTGGTAGGTACTAAGATTCTTGTGCGACCCGTCAGGGCCGCGGGTTGTACACTAGTTATCGTGGCCTCGACATAGAGGGCTAAGAAGGAACATGGGTGGTTTTTAATCAGTAGAAGTCTGACACTCCCTTTCGCTCTGCCCAAGAGCGGGAGGGGTTATTCGATGTTTTTCCACCCGCCAAAAAAAAGGGTCTTGTGCGAGCCGTAGGTCGGTGAAAGTGCTATTACGATTTTAGCGAAGGAATTTCGTAACAGATGTGTGGATTTGTGTCCTTTTTCTCGCACTATACAACCATCTGTTCTTTGGTTTTGCTCTCCCTGTCCGTCCATCAACATTTATATACATTGCGAAAGGTCCAACGGACGCTGGATTACTGGCTTAGATTTTAGTAATTTTATTTAGAAGCAACTTTTTTTACATCTAAACAGGAAGCACCAAAGACCATCAAAAGTCTATAGCGGCTAGAAAGCTACTTTCGTTATGCTATAGATCATAGGAAAAACAGGAGTTATGACAGAAATTAAAACACCTAACTGTCGCACTCAGAGAGCTTTAATGATTACTTACGCCATCACTTAGCAATGGTTTTGACAGTTTTGTCATACAAAAATATGTCAAAACTTTACTAAGTGAAGGCTTAAGTAATCATTAAATATCTCTAAGTACGGCAGTAAGTCTAAGATCCAAAAAAAAAACTCTTCGCAATCAAGCTAAGTAATGTTCAGTAGAGTTAAATCATCTTCTCCGGTGAGATTAGTAAAATTATGCAAATAAAATAAAGATAAATAAGAACAGAATGACCCGTTAACGACTGACATAAATAACTTTTAAGTGTCATAATAATAACAAACAACAGTAGTGAATGGAATATTTTGTCAGATAACCGCGTGAGTTATTATCACTTTTATCACCAAGGGCGTTTTCCTTTCCTTGAGATGGCCCGGTTTCTCTGTTGGACCCAGTTCGTGGCAGACGGGTGCAATGTGGTCTACAAAGGTTATGTTGACTTTGTTATCTGTTCCTAGAGAAAGGCAAAAATGAGCGTGACAGCTTGTTACGTAACATTAGTCCTGTCGGGGCTGGAGGTTGTTCCCGTCGGGGCTGCGGGTTGTTCCCGTCGGGGCTGCGGGTTGTTCAAAAGAGATACTGGCCTCGGCACAAAGGGCTAAGAAGAAACATGGGTGGTTTATAGTCAGTAGAAGTCTGACACTCCCTACCGCTCTGCCCAGAGCGGGAGGAGTCGTTTGATGATTAACCCACCATTCAAAAAAAAGCTTGTAAACCCCGAAGAGTTAGACAGAGGTGTAGGTGTACCTCTTAATACACCCACATTGGCCAGTTATGAAGTCCTGTAATTAGTGGCGAGCCTATTTCCATCAATCGGGCACAAATCCAGACTCCGTGGCTAATACGATGTGTACCAACTTTATTTCAAGTAATATTTCAATTTAATTTGTTTACCTCGAATGCGTGCATGGAAAGTTTGTGTTTGTTTGTAACCGAAATTACTCAATCGTTCGAATAATTTTCCATTGCAACACAACACAAATAAATGTTATTTGTGTGTTGTACGGATTCCGATGGAGCTGAAAAATTTAAGAGTTGTGAACGCGAACCGGAAGACGTTGCCTTGGAAGGACTAAGTGTATCGATGACCTGGTGAAAGTTGGATGAAATATAAATATATAAATATCGGGGATGGAACTCAAATTCATTGATCCGCTGGGTACGAGACGGACGGGACCGGTCAATGTGGCGACACTTGAGGGCTCGAGCTCGCTGTCCGTCTTATGACGACGACAGGCCGTATCGACGGCGCGTTCGTGTGTCACGCGCGCCTCAAAGAGACGTCAGCGACATGGAAGGAGCCCGCAAGGGCCAGAGCCGACGCCCGTCGGGGCTGCGGGATGTTGTAAGAGATTCCGCGGCCTTGACATATAGGGCTAAGAAGGAACATGGATGGTTTTTAGTCAGTAGAAGTCTGACACTCCCTTTCGCTCTGCCCAAGAGTTGGAGGGGTTATTTGATGATTTCCCAACCCCCAAAAAAAAAGGGCCTATGTCCAACAGTTAACCTATTTCGGTGGAAATGATGATCCCGCAACCTTCACCTGGTCATCATTCCACTTAAAGGGAACGCCTTCCAACGCAACGTCATCTGACTCGCCACTCCAGAACTTTTCGGCCGTGACTGGTGCCCTGACACCTATACACCTAACGAACTTATCTACATCAGCGAACGGAGTACCCATAGCTGAATTTTGGGCCTTTATTTAGACATCGACATGCTAAGAAGACTGGTACTTAAGTTTGGCAATTCTTCGGGCTACGTCCTTTGCATAACAATCTGAAATCCCACAAAGTCTCAAGTATTGGGCAGGACGACCAAAAACTAAGGAGAAGATCTACAAATGCGTACTTACTTATAATATTTCGATACTTTACAAAACATTAACAATACTTTTATAATTTACTAGCGGACCTGGCAAACGTCGTCCTGCCCGGACAGCAGAGCCACCTACCGGGTCCAATTGTGAATCTTAACTATTCTCAGTTGAGCCGAGTTCAGTGACAAACACACTTACAGTAGAATTATATATGTGAAGATAAGTAATATTCAACTTCCATGTTTTATCAAACGCTGTCTTGACGAATTACAAAAAAAGCCTAAAATATAACAACAGCTTACTAAAACAATAACATTATTGACTGATAAAAGTCGACCCACATTCTTACAAAACAAAATCTTATCAACGACAACGTTTTTGCTGCGCAAAACTTTTCTTAATTTAGAATCTACTGCGTAAATCATAAAGTTATCTTTGTACACATTTCCTTAATGAAATTGTTTAAACAACACTGCAACGTCATGGCATTGGTAAACATTTGAGGACATCTGCAGGGCTATTGCGTATCTTATAAATGTCAGTGGCTTTCATATTGTCCATGGATTAACTGTCAAATTGGTTATGGTTTAGTACAAAATGAAACCATTTGACAGTAATTGATGGACACTATATGATAGCCACTGTCATTTAAAAGATACGCAATAGCCCTGCTGGAAATGCGTTGCCACTTTTGTCAGTCATTATGATAACTTGACAAGTTTGCAAAGAGTTCGCGATTCAAACGAGTAAAGCCTCATCCCCACTAGGAACATTTGTCGAGCGACATGAGTGTGTCCCCGGTTCTCAGACCAAGAAAAAAAGGCAGACGGCGCGCCGCGAACACCAACAGTGAAGCCACAAAAACCACGCTACTACAAGTAAAAATGTGTATGTTTACTTGTAGTAGCGTGGTTTTTGTGGCTTCACCTCGCGCGTTTCTTCAACCATCCTGTGGGTCTCCACAGGATGGTTGAAGAAACGCAAAAAAGTCCTGGATAGCTCTGTCAAGTCCTGGAAGGGGCAATCATTTTGCAAAAATATTTGGAACCTCTGCTTTTGTCTCATTAAGTTATTGAGGGGGTAGATGTTTTACACGATGCAATGAGGAAAGGTATGGCATATCTTGTGTGGGGACTTACTATTAATGTACACGCTTGCAATTTTTGTTTTGCCCTGCAAAAATTAAATTCGGAGCGACTTTCGAACGATGACACATCAATTTTACTAAAAAGCAAAAAGGTAAAACTGGTTGTCACTTTCGGGCCACTGAGTGACTATATCGACTGACAAACTGCCATCTAGAAATGACAGCCGCGACTAACGGTTTATCGTGCTTAGTGGGTGGTCACCAATCCAAGAACTCATGTAAGCAAGCGCGGCTAAACTGTTCGACCTGACCGGTTTATAATATTTTAGCCACGAACTCTTCATCGCTGTGACGTATTAATTAATGTTATTAATAGTAACTAGCAACATTATTCAGCGCAATAAAGTTTATCAACTGCATATATTAGACATTCAACAGATCAATGATCATCAAAGACAACCCTTTAGATAACTTGAGAACTTCCGCAAAAATTTAATGATAAGAGCATAGTGTTTATTAAATTATAAACGCTATATTGTACTACTAGAGTACTATCAGTAATACTAGATAAAATTACGCAAAGGACCAACATAGTCTTTCCGTCGAGTTTCAAAATCTAACTTGTAACTTACCAGGCAACTATAAATAATAATAAAAGCACCCTTAGTGAAATCATTCTCATTAAAGTTCGCATTTTCTCATGCATCATAAAGGGTGTGAAAATACCTTTAACGAAGCCGAAAGTTACTGGTTCTCTCAGTCATTCATCATTTTTTGTTCTAGAACATTTTTTAAAATCAAAGTTCCAACTCTCGTACAATTTATTTTTTGCCAAGTGTGTTGAGACATTGAGTCCTACCAAATATTTGAACATAATTAGGGATGTGTCCTGACTAAAAAAAATATGATTCGTGTGTGTGTGTGTGTGTGTGTGTGTGTGTGTGTGTGTGTGTGTGTGTGTGTGTGTGTGTGTGTGTGGTAATGTGTGTGTGTGTGTTTCTGTGTGTTCTAAATAATACGAGTTTTCGAAGTACTATGTCGTGTTCAGGTTTTGTTTACGTGAAAATTTAAAAACGGGTCCGTTATTTTTGGACGGACTAATTCGATTTTTTGTCAACTTCCCTATTAGTAAAATGTAGGTGTACTTCGAAACACCTCTGGCTAATCCTTTACTGACTAACAGGCGTGTAGTTCCACATGAGTATGGTCAATGAAGTTCATATTGCAATGTCGTGTGATTAATCCGCGAATCAATAAACTTCGCGTGTTATCTCATTTTAAATAATAATAATAATAATAATAATATTCCACAACTATCACACAACGCCATCTAGTCCCAAGCTAAGCAGAGCTTGTGTTATGGGTACTAGACAACTGATAAACATACTTATATATTTCTAAATACATACATATTATAGATAAATTACACCCAGACACAGAACAAATGATCGTGCTCATCACACAAACATTTGTCCTGGGTGGGAATCGAACCCACGACCTCCGGCATAGCAGTTAGGGTCACTAACCACTAGACCAACAGGCCAGTCATGTGAATGAAATGATAAGGGGATGACGTAGGAACCTCCAAATTATGTCTCATTTGATAACAGAGATAACAGAAATGTTTTGTAAGTAAATATGAACATGTGACTGGATTTTTCTAGTACAATTTACTTTTGGTGAAATTGTTTATTTAGCAAAAATATATCTCATCATCAACAGCCTATTAATGTTCCCACTGCTGGGACACAGGCTTCCTCTCTTTTTGAGAGGGAATGGACCCGCGTGGTACATGTCACAGTTTTCGAATTTTTGGTTCTAAGACATGCCGGTTTCCTCACGATGTTTTTCCTCACCCTTTTGAGAGCAGCGGTGATAACAAACACAAACACAAAGTAACACAAAGTGACACAAAGTAATGCCTTTGGTTCGAACCCACGACCTATTGTTCGTACGTCGGGGCTGCCACCACTGGGCCACCGCTGCTCTCCAAAAATATACATATATATAAAAAGAAAAAATATATACCTATACAAAATAATATTAAGTTTTATAAAAAAAAAAACCTTCCAAAACTGCCTCGTTGGTACAGTGGTCGCCAGCGCGACTTCTGTGTACGAGGTCCAAGGTTTGATTTCCAGATTGGGAAAAGTGTTATTGGGTTTTTCCATCAGGATTTTATCAGTGGAAGCCACAGAGTCTGGATTTTTGCCCGTTTAATGGCAATATGCTTGCCCCTTATTACAGAGAACTTAAGATGATGGGTGGTTGTACACTAGTTATCGCGGCCTCGACATAGAGGGCTAAGAAGGAACATGGGTGGTTTTTAGTCAGTAGAAGTCTGACACTCCCTTTCGTTCTGCCAGAGAGCAGGAGGGGTTATTCGATGATTTTCCACCCGCCAAAAAAAAGAAAAAGGTGATGGGTGTACCATTTATTAGGTACACCTTAGCCTAACCCACCGCGGATTACAGGCGTGATGTTACGTTATGTTCTACAAATAAATGTTTTTTTTTTTTTAAATTGTACCATTTATTTGGAAGGTAGGAAATCATCAAAATGTTTCCTCCCGCTCTGGGCTGAGCGGTAGGGAGAGTGTCAGATGTCTACTAACCAAAAAAACACTCATGTTCCTTCTTTGTCCTATGTGTCGAGGCAGCGATAACTAGTGTACAACCCGCGGCCCCGACGGGCGGCTGAATGCACCCTGCAATTGTGATAGGCGCTAAACGTGTTGATGTGCATTTTGATGTTCGTTGATAACAAGCGTGTTCTTACGTTATGTTCTAGAAAGAATTGGACCTAACTTTGATTCTGATTTATCGCAAGTTACAATGAAAATTCAAACAACAGATTAACCTACCTCTGTTTATTATGACGAAATCATAACACGCCAATCATGTTCAAACCAATTACCGATTAAATTAATGAAAAAGGCATGACAGATCACGACCATATCACGACTCATGCAGATAGGGGCTGAGTAGATCGAGTTGAACGCGTGAACGAACAAAGTAGACTAGATTTGAAAACGTGTTTGTATGTTTGTCCTTTGTTTTCTGCGAAATTACTGAGCAGATAGTAGTCCGTTTGTCAATACGGGGGCGTATTGACAAACGCTTCGATTCGATAACTCGTCATCATCATCATTTCAGCCAAAAGACGTCCACTGCTGGACATAGGCCTCCCCCAGGTGTCGCCACATTGACCGGTCCCGTGGGTCTCGCATCCAGCGGGTCCCCACAACCTTCACCAGGTCATCGGTCCACTTAGTGGGAGGCCTTCCAACGCAACGTCTTCCAGTTCGCGGTCGCCACGTTCTACGTGTTCTACGAGCAATGTGATGCCCATTGCCAGTTAAGTTTGGCGATTCTTCGGGCTACGTCGGTAACCTTGGTTTTCATGCGGATGTCCTCATTTCTGATTCGATCACGCAAGGAAACTCCGAGCATAGCTCTCTCCATTGCCTTTTGGGTGCTTTCTGATGACGCCGATTGTTAGCGACCACGTTTCAAACACATACTGGTCATAGACTTTCGTCTTGAGACACTGTGGTACGTTGGACGAGAAGATACCGCGCACATCCCGAACGCTACCCTAACGGATTCGACGATTGACTCTTTCTTGAAGTAAGTCCTAGGTAGAAATAATAGTCAAAAACTTCAAGTGTAAAGTCTCCGATCTTTTTTTTTTTGGGGTGTGTGAAATCATCAAATAACCCCTCCCGCTCTTGGGCAGAGCGAAAGGGAGTGTCAGACTTCTACTGACTAAAAACCACCCATGTTCCTTCTTAGCCCTTTATGTCGAGGTCCCGGTATCTCTTACAACAACCAGCAGCCCCGACGGGAGAGTCTCCGATCTTGATAGAAGTGGGTGTTACCTGAACATCCAACATAACCTTAGTTTTGTCCATGTTCATTTTAAGACTCACTCTTTCGGAAGCTCTACTGAGGTCATCGAGCATTGTACAGTTGACAGTTAATCCATGGACAATATGATAGCCACTGACATTTAAAAGATACGCAATAGCCCTGCAAATGGGTGGATTCATTTAGATGATCGCGGGTAAGGCCTGGTTGAGACTTGGGCAGACCAGGGTAACATGACACTTAACTTTTCGCGTGCTGGATCGAGTACGAGTATAGTGAGGAGGCCTTAGTCCACCGTGGTTAGAACCTGTCTGCCAATGATGATAACAAAGAATTGCCAAACTTAAGTGGCGGTGGGCAGCACATTGCTCGCAGAACGGATGGCCGATGGTTCCGAAAAGTTCTAGGGTGCGATGCGTTGGAAGGCCTCCCACTAGGAGACCGATGAAGGTTACGGGGATTCGCTGGATGCGAGACGTACGGGACAGCCAATGTAGCGAAACTGGGGGGAGCCCTATGTCCAGTAGTGAACTTTGTTTGGCTGAAATGATGATGACTATATTGATCGACATATTTATTATTTAATAAACCTTATGTTTTTCTTGGCGTACACCTCTCATGATATCTTCATGACTTCACTGAGTGACCAAGATATTGGTCACTCAGTGAAGTGATGAAGAACAAAGATATGCCTATGAAAGAAAAGAGGAAGGTATATAACATGTGCATTCTACCATGTTTACTTTACGGGTGTCAAACTTGGGCATCGACAGAACATCTAGCAAATAAAATTAAAGTTTGTCAAAACAGCATAGAAAGAAGTACAATAGGTGTCAAAAGAAAAGACCGAGAAAAATTAATAAACATAAAAAGTAAAACCAAGTTTAAGAATGCATACACAACATACAAACAGCTGAAGTGGAGGTGGACAGGGCATATGATGAGAGAAAAGCAAGAAAAATGGACAAAACTTATCACAGAATGGTACCCTTTAGACGGAAAGAGACATAGAGGAAGACAGGCTAAGAGATGGGAGGATGACGTTAAGAAAATAGCGGGTTCAACATGGACTCGCACTGCAAAAATGAGAAAAGACTGGAGAGCTTTAGAGGAGGCCTTTGTCGGAAGACAAGTTGTAACCGAACTACCGTTTGCCGATAATCAATAATATTAAAATTGTTAATATATTAGTTAAACTCTAGTTAATAGTCAAAATGTGTTTTTAGACAGTAGTCATAAGTAAATTAATTTTAGGCACACGAAAATACTCTGTGTAAAACTAGTTAACAACAATAAAGGCTTTTTATTTTTATTTTATTTTATTTATTTTATTATATGTTTTTCTTGATAATTTTCTTGTACAATTAAACAAACGCTATCGAGCGACACTTAAGGTTAATAGGTGGTGCTCATTAAGCAAAGTTTTCAAAATAAACAGCTTAATGACCTAAATGAGGATAGTTTTCTAATAACTATTACGGCTATGTATTAAATATGGGGTTAGCTAATCAATAATAAGAAATGATTTAATATTTTATGAGAACGAAAACAGGGTCTAGGAATACCTATGTGAAAACACCAACACTTAATAGTCATGGATGACGGCTAATTATAGGTAGTATTATTGATCTCTTATCATCCACTTTTCCCAACCACCAGATAAACTCAACTCGAGCCCCGTTGGGGTCTGCAGTCTAGCGGATGCAGCTGAATACCAGTATTTTACATGGAACGACTGCCTATCTGACCTCCACAACCCAGTCAGTACTGGGTACTACAATACCCATTGGTAAGACTGGTTGACAAATTTTCAGGTCACTATAACCACCTGTAACGATGTGAGTTCTACACTAGGGTATTTCACCAAAAAAATTAATTAGTCCGTCAGTTAGATTATCGAAAAATATTGGATACGTGTTTTTTGTTTTATCAAATTAATAAAAAATTACGAAAATAAACAGTGTCAAAGATTATGAGTGGGGGCTTTTGACGTCAATTTGTGGGTAAAAAAGTACTAACCTTGTGACGTCACACGACTTGACGCGACTTTTCGAAGCACTGTATCGTCGTCATCTTTTGTTTAAGTGAAAAAAGAAAAAATACGTGTCCATTGTTTTTAAATCTATCTGACGGACAAATTAGATTTTTATTTGGTGAAATACCCTATTGAATGCCACAACCAACGGGTTAACGTGCTTGCCGAAGCACAGAGGAAACTCGGTATGTAATGGTCACCCATCCACAGACCAACCCAGGCAAACACGGCTTAACCTGAAGATTTATCCGAGGTGCTTTTATTGTTTAGCCACCTTGATTTTCACAAGAAAAAACTTTACTGATTTTTGAGCAAAAAAAATCAGCAGCGTCATTATGTGCCTAATGTGAGTAAGTCATAAGTAATTCCTAGCATATAAAACCAACCCTTGCAACACTTTATGCAATAGCGAGATAAAATCATAAACATGTTTATAGCGAAATAATATTATTATCACACGTGACACTAAGAAGACTATAAATAATGTTAAAATAACATCAATATCAAACGTCTGTATCGTTATCAGGTATTACGTAATTTTCACGACATTTTCCTTTCCGGGGCCGACATACGGACAGAAAAACCAAATTTCTTTGCAGGCAAGAAAAAACAAAAATAGGAACAAACAGTGCATTATTTCATCACCATTCACCTGAACTTATCCCATTAAAGTACTTCACCAAAAAAATCTAATTACTCCGTGAGATAGATTTTCAAAACACATATTTTTTATTTTTTCACTTAAACAAAAGATGGAGACGATACAGTGCTTCGAAAAGTCGCGACAAGTCGTGTGACGTCAACAAAAGGTTAGTACTTTTTTACCCACAAAGTGACGTCAAAAGACCCCACTCATGATCTTTGACACGTTTTATTTTCGTAATTTTTTATTAATTTGATAAAACAAAAAACACGTATCCAATATTTATCGATAATCTAACAGGTGTGCGTTCGCGCAGCGGAATGTTGTTGAATTTAAAGATATTAATTATGCAGATATTTAGTGTATGACGTCGTATAATTGTGTATGGTAAAAAAAAAATTGTGTACGCAGCCATTGTGGAGAAATTCACCAAAAACTGATTCCGCTGGGCGAACGTTGTCCTGGCGGAACTTATTTTAATCCATAGACTTTAGAAGAAAAGAGGTGTGTCCAAAAATTAGTGTGTATTTGTGTGTAATTGTGTATGTATGAATAAAATGAGTGCATGCATAAACTTCGGAGAAATTCAAGTTTCCGCTACGCGAACGTTTGGCCATTAGCTAGTTTTCATATAAAGCGCTTACATAGAGAGCTGTAGATTTTTACATACGTTGTTTTGAATTTGTTTATATTTGTTTAAAAAACAGATTTAGAAAAAATCGTAGGGCTTAAAAGATAAAAATATAAACGTAAAATACACTTAATAGGTCTTAGTTCTTAAAGTATGCACTTTGGGGTCTAGATTTTCACGTTTATACAAACCTTGTAAGTATCTGAAACATGTTGCCAAGTATCAATGATGTTCCGTTAGTAATTAAAGAGTTAAAGGACAATTTTACCATGAATAGATCACTGTTTACAAAACAGTCAAATATCACGACGTTCTAAAGGAATTGCATGGTAAAATGTATGCCAAAAATTAGTTTATTCATTCAACTATTCACATGCAAAACATGTCATTAAATTTAGTAATTAAAGAAATCAATTAAAATACTGACGAAGCATCGAAAACCTACATAACCCGACCAAGTTCGGATAGCTACAAAAAAGCGTCCATGCAATATATTTAGGTAACATCCCAAAATTTACCGTATAATACCGGTATTGAATTGGTATAGGTGATAACACAATTGTTGTTTCGATATAATTTAAAGGTCATTTATTTTTGTACACCAAATTTTTGTTCAATTGTTCTGATTTTTCAGCTCCAGAATTGACTGGAATAATTCCGGAGTTCCGATAGGTATTCACATTTTTTAAAAGTTAATATTTTGATTTAATTATATTCTTGTGAACGCACGTAATTTAACGTCTGTGGAATATTCCACAAACTGCTAGTCGAACAGGACGCGCGCGGCTTCCCGCTTGAAACGGTACTTCCATCCTTGAAGAAAAGAGAGGGCAATAATATGTTTTCATTGGCCGCGGCCCGCGCGTATTCGTTTTTGCTGTTGAACTTGAACCTGATTTTGTTTTTTATCCCCAGTCACAAACAAATGTGCAGTCAAGGACAATGTGCGTATGCGCTGTTGTTTTGCTATGCATCGCCAATTCTCGATAATAATAATATTGACAAAGTGTGTTATTAATGTTATAGTGTAACAGTGAAGCTTAACATAGGTAATTATGTAGTAGGAATATTGAGTCAGTGATAGTGAGAAGCTGATCACAGATATAAGGTAAGATTTTATAATAAATTAATAACTATACACTTATTCATTTACGTAGTTTATGAGGCATATAAATTATAATAATTGTGTTACGTTAACATTGGACAGACACCATAAACCCAAGTTAATATCTACAGATTGATCTAATTCTATTTAGAATTTAAATTCATAATAATAAATTATACTAGACATATTATAATGGCTTTTTCACTGTTCGTGCTGTGCGTCTGTGGAACTCACTCATTCGTTACGCGATAGCCCTTCGTTGGTAGTTTTGGAACATTTTTTGTCAATATAAACTGTAGTTTAAGTATATATTTATAAGTATGTATCATTTGAGTATATATTATGTTTATGTATTTGTTATTTGTTTAGTTTCTATCTGTAGTTTATTTTATGTAGGTACCTATAATATTATAATTAGAGTAGTTTATCTTTTTTTTCCCCCCTTTCTTACTATGTACACTTGTTTTCTGTCCTGTTAAGAACTATCTCTCTTTCGCTCTAGGTTTGCTGTCAGAGAACTCATTAATGAGTTAAGCTCGCCTTTGTACATTATATTTTTTTATTGTAAAATTTATGTATTATTTTGGTGTGTGTACCTTAAAGTATAATAGTAATAGTAGTAATATATTATAATAAAATCGTAACCAAGTAGATGTTTTTCCTGGTTAAAGACAAACTACTGAATAGAAAATTACAGAATAACTACTGAATTAACTAAACGACCGACTAGATTGTAACGAAATGTTGAAAATAAATATTGTTATTGAATAATCACCTTATATTTATTACCAATATGCAAAATACATATACGTATAAGGCAGATGTTTATTATTGACTTTCTTTTTGTGGGGTTATGTGTAGAGATGGCAATAACGGCTGTTTTTCAATAATTAATTATGCATATGATTCTATATCACTAAGACATACTCCCCTTAAAAGGAAAGCAACTAATAAAGTATCACAATTTTTCATTATCTTTATGTAGTAATCCATGTACCTATGTAAATGTATACTTTTTATTAATGTTTCAGATTATAATGGCGTCTTAATCTCACTAGAAGCGAACACCTCAACGACCTAATTCTACAAACCAAACCAATTGATCCAACGCATCGCGCGGCGCTACCGACGCCGACGGGAGGAAAAATTTAAAATGGCCGGCAGAAAAAGTACTATACCGTTAAATAATATGAAAGTAGTAGTACGAATACATAAAGACACGTTTGTTAAATCTGTTCCTCCTGTTAGCCATGATGTGTATGACAGTATACAAAAGCAGTTAGCTGAATTATTTAATTACCACATGAAGAAACCTGCCATACAATTGTCAATTAAACGCCATTATAATTATTTTTTTGACCACTGTGAAAACATACCCACCAGTAAACATTATTTTGATGATTCTGATGAAAACAATGTTGATATTACAGACGAATCTGATGAAGTTCAAGTAAAATTTCTAATGGATTATTATGAGTACAGAAATATAGAACCAACAAATCACAAGTTGTTAAAAAATAATTGGACGAATGAGCTACAAGACCACATATGGGCAAAAACGGATATTCAATGCACTTTTTCATTTAAAAGCAATTACGTTCCTTCAAATTTAAAGCTAAATAATATCAAATGTGATGGCAAATGTACCCAATGTGGAGCAAATATTTTAGTCACTATTGATCCAATAACTAGTAATTTCATAGATGTTACTTGTTTGCTAAGCCGATATAAAAAAGATTTTGTCCATGATTCGACTATAAAGAATAAACTTAATTCTGTAAGAAAACAAAAATTAGCAGTAATGTTAAAACATAATAAGGCATTAGCAGTTAGAGCCAAGATGGCAGACAAAATTATAGGTATAAATGATCCATGTGAACCTCCAACATTTCCGAAATTAAGTACTTTGAGGCGTATACGACACGAAGTTAAAAGGGCACTCCAATTCGATAAGAATACAATTCTCTCCATTTATGCTATGTCACAAAGTCCACCTTTTGATTCTTTTGTTCAAAAATTTAGTTTAGTCCCGTTTTTTTTATATTTTTGGACCCAAGAACAAGGTAAATATTATGATGAAGTATTAAAAAATACACACATCGTTTTATCCATCGATGCAACCGGTTCTATTTTTAAGTAATTGCACCGCCAAATGTTAACGATAATATAAGAACTAAAGAACCCAAACATACCTTTTTGTATGCCGTTGTGGCATACACTGCAAACACAAGTATACCTTTATGTTATATGGCGTCCCAGTCCCATACTACTGAAACCATAGCCACGTGGTTAAGCACATGGGCGCGTAACCGTAATACGCCGAATGAAATTATCAGTGATGATTCGTCTGCCCTATTAGGAGCAATATGTCGCAGTTTTTTAAACACCGACACAAACAAATATTTAGCGCAGTGCTTTTCGATATTAGAAGGTGAACATAATTCTATACCAGCATGTTACATTAGATTGGATAAGTCTCATTTTTTCAAAAAATTATACAAACAAAGCTGTTTCGATAAAGCGACAGAAAAATGTAAATACTTCTATATAAATTGTATAAAAAAAATTCACTTGCTTAAGTCCTATGACGAAGTCAAATCAGTAATCAAAGATATCGTTACTGTATCTTTACATGAATATGTAACCCTAGATTTAGATGGGCATTCATGCAAGAAATATGATCAAGCTGTAGCGTGTTTAGCGAATATAAGCGAGTATAAGGTTGACATCCAAGATTTAGATAACTGTAACGATGATGAGGCATTATGTTCTGTATTAGCCGATGAAAAGAATGACACCAACAATGCAGGTACAAACCCACTCATTCAATATTACGACAATATTCTAGAAACCGAAAAATTGTATTTAATGTTAATTGACCCGAACGAACATAAAAACGAATATTATCTACCAGAAATAAATGATACATTAAAAAGACTATTGAGAAAGTTGCCAATGTGGAGTGGCGTTATGGATAAGTATTTTCGTAATGTTAGAAATGTTGGGAGTAGCTCAAATGTTGAAAATCATTTCAAAGATATAAAGACCATATATTTCAATACAAAGCAGGAGCGAATACGTTTAGACGAATTTTTAATACAACATTACACTTACATTAATGGAATGATCAAATTAAATAAAGCTAAATATTCTGAAACTGCTACTAAGATAATTAAGAATAAGAATGAACATATGATTTTAAATCAAGTTAAACAGACGAAAATTATAGGTGATTTCGAGGAGCAATCTATTTTTCAAGACAATCCTGTTGAAATAGAAAACTGGAGAGGTCTAGTTATTCCCAACACAAAAACTATCTCGTCGAAGCCTCTTTACATCTTACAAAATGGTAACGTATCAATATCGAAAGACATCAAAAATGTAGTGACTAATACCTGTGCATTTGACGCAGTGGCTCAAGCTTTCGCAGTCGCATATACTGACCGTATCTCTTTCCGTAATTTTATAGATTCCTTGATTAGCAAAGATTCATTCACTCGTTTTTTTATCCTATTATCTAATACGAAAAAGAATTATTGCAAAACGTTATACGCAAAACGAGAAATTTTACTAAATCCATTGTTTAATGTTAATGACAATACACTTGATGCAAGACAGTGCCAAATTATAGATTGTGCATGCAATGTCACAAAAATAATTGAAGACATCTGTTTGCCATACTTTTCTGGAAACAGAAAGAAATGTTGTTCAAATAAAGAATGCCTTGTTTCCATAAATGACAGCAATTTTAAATGTAAATACCTACCTTTAAACATTGATATCATTAAGTGTAAAGGCATTGCCAAATTGCAAGAGTCTGTAGAATCTGGTATGAGGAGTGACAATCCTCCTATTTGTAATTTTTGTGGAATAGGCACTGTCGATTTTAAATATGATTTAAATGATTTAATTATCTTTGAACTACATAATTTGTACATAAATCTAGAGGACATACCTCGTAATATTGAAATAAATAATAAGCTATTTTTAATATTGGCTATTATTGAATATGTTCCACCTTTACAAATGCCAGGTATTGGTCATTACAAGGCGCATTGTTCGAGACCCCCGTACACTAATAAATCATTTCAGTGTTACGACGATTTATGTAGCAAAATTCAAAATAGTTCCAAAAACATAATGCCTCATGCAATAATTTATACAACTGAATAGTCTAGTTATGTGATCTGTGATTGTTAATCTGTGATTTTTTTTTAAGCTAGTGTACATTATACTTAGAAATGTTGAGGTTATTTACTGTATTTGCTACTCATTTAAGAATATTTTCTTGAAAATACCTTTTTTATACCAATGTTTTAGTTTATAAGCACTTTCTTAATGTTGATCAAATCTAAACAACTGAATAGTCTAGTTATGTGATCTGTGATTGTTAATCTGTGATTTTTTTTTAAGCTAGTGTACATTATACTTAGAAATGTTGAGGTCTTTTTCTGTATTTGCTACTCATTTAATAATTGGTATTGAGTTGTAAATACCTTTTTTATTTTATAAGTACTTTTTAAATGTTGATTTATTTTTATATTAGGCAGACTCTCAAACCTAAACAACTGAATAGTCTAGTTATGTGATCTGAGATTGTTAATCTGTGATTTTATTATTGAAGCTCTAAATATTTTACTTACCCTTATATTCATAATCGTTTATTAAACCTATGTTAGTTAAAACACATTTAAGTTTATTGCTGTCGTTGCAAGCGTTTGTTAACGTTATTATAATTACTTATTTAAGTGTGTAATGAAACATAATTAAGTATGTACTTAATAAAAAAAAAATTTGTACACGGATATTTAAATAGAAAAGTACTTGTTAATTGAAGATTTGTTTTTATCGTAGATAGTTGGGTTATTATTAAAAAAATATTTTTAATTCAAGAAATGCAATTGTTTTATTTTTTCCTAACGCTTGTGTACGGAACTGTACCATATTAGTAAATACTATATTGGAAGGTTAAGAACGTCTCTTAGATATATGGCTGGGCCGCTTTTTTGTAGCTATCCGAACTTGGTCGGGTTATGTAGGTTTTCGATGCTTCGTCAGTATTTTAATTGATTTCTTTAATTACTAAATTTAATGACATGAAATTTTGCATGTGAATAGTTGAATGAATAAACTAATTTTTGGCATACATTTTACCATGCAATTCCTTTAGAACGTCGTGATATTTGACTGTTTTGTAAACAGTGATCTATTCATGGTAAAATTGTCCTTTAACTCTTTAATTACTAACGGAACATCATTGATACTTGGCAACTTGTTTCAGATACTTACAAGGTTTGTATAAACGTGAAAATCTAGACCCCAAAGTGCATACTTTAAGAACTAAGACCTATTAAGTGTATTTTACGTTTATATTTTTATCTTTTAAGCCCTACGATTTTTTCTAAATCTGTTTTTTAAACAAATATAAACAAATTCAAAACAACGTATGTAAAAATCTACAGCTCTCTATGTAAGCGCTTTATATGAAAACTAGCTAATGGCCAAACGTTCGCGTAGCGGAAACTTGAATTTCTCCGAAGTTTATGCATGCACTCATTTTATTCATACATACACAATTACACACAAATACACACTAATTTTTGGACACACCTCTTTTCTTCTAAAGTCTATGGATTAAAATAAGTTCCGCCAGGACAACGTTCGCCCAGCGGAATCAGTTTTTGGTGAATTTCTCCACAATGGCTGCGTACACAATTTTTTTTTTACCATACACAATTATACGACGTCATACACTAAATATCTGCATAATTAATATCTTTAAATTCAACAACATTCCGCTGCGCGAACGCACACATCTAACAGAACGGACTAATTAGATTAATTTGGTGAAATACTCTATTTGGGGTCGGCGCAACATGACTTCTTCTTCCATACTTCCTCTTTTCTTCTTCTCATCTCTCTCATTCATTACTCGTCATCCCAGTATAAACCTTATTTCTAGCCATATCATCCTTCACATAGTCCATCCATCTGGTTTTGGGAAAAAAATATATAACGCCAAAAGGGCCTCTGCTCAGTATAATGCCAGACGATGTCCAAAAGGGTGGATGGCAATTAGGACTCATGTGCAATCATTTATCTGCAGTCATTATTACACATGAGTGGTAAATTAATATAGGTAAACGTCGGTAAGGCGTTGCAATAACAATATAATTGACAATAACAACTCGCACGAGTGTTTTCGAATGACTAGTGTTTCACCTAAGTAAATCGACTTCCTTCTAAATCAATATTTTGCATGTCACAACATAAAGAAGAGCTAATAAATAATAAGTAAGTTGCAAAGTAAGCTGTGCTCGCCAAGGTTGGTTCGTGGACGGGTCGTGTTCATCTATGACGTACCGAGTTTCCTCCGCGCCTTGGAAAGCAAGATAAGCTGCTACGAGTAGTTCCTGCTTCCATTTGTAGATCTTTGACTGGCGTCAAAGGTAGTGGAACGAGTGTCTGACAACCATTCATACCAAAGGATATCGTATTACCCAGTACTTACTGGGTAGTGGAGGTCAGATAGGCAGTCGCTCCATGTATAAATACTGGTACTCAGCCGCATCCGGTTAGACTTGAAGCCGACCCCAACATAGTTAGAAAAAGGTTAGGCAGATTCATCATCATCAGCCTATTAATGTTCTCTCTTTCTCTCTTCTCTTCAAGAGGGAATGGGCTATAATCTACCACTGGGCCCGCGGGGTAGATATGAGCCCATTCCCTCTCAAAGAGAGGAAGCCTGTGTTCCAGCAGTGGGAACATTAATAGGCTGATGATGATGAGCCCTCCCCGACTTCTATTTCTTCAAAAGGCACTAAAAGACTGATCTCGCGTTTCTTACAATCGATTCTTGCAATATTCTGGAAGCGTTCAGGAAGCTACATTCTTTTTGCGAATATCACGTGATGTAAAACGAACATAAATTAATACCCTATCGCACATGAGTGTCTCTACTCATGTGCGATAGGGTATTAATTTATGTTCGTTTTACATTAACAAAATTATTAACTAAAGAACGTGAGTGAGTGATAAGATTGATAAAAAGTGCGAACTTGAAGGTCGTTAAATATTAAGACACAAGGTTAATAGTACTAATGTAATTGACGCAATCGGGGAATAATATTTAGAAGTAATTTTCGAGTTGGTAAGTATCCGTCTTAATGTGAAAGCGGTCTAAGGCCGCAAATTCGGTGACGCGTTTATTACAGCGTGCAGCGGGGTCCGGGGAGATGAATAGATATTTCACTAAACTCCCCGTTGCACGTTGCAAGAAACGCGTCTCCGAAGCGGCCTAGTGACTCGTTTACGGAAACGCGGGGCGTCGCGCGGCGCGTGAAGAAGGCTCGTCGCGTGCTTTTTTATTCATTTACTGAGAGGCGGGTCCACCGCAACGAACGCTGCATTTTAAACTAACGAGCGAAAAATCGCTTCTCGTAAAATCGTCGTTTGAAATCGTTAACGTTTTCATACATCGCCATGTGCTTGAATTGAAAACGCACAACGCGCCGTAAATTATGAGGCCTTAGGCCTAAATTTACGGAGACGCGTTTTTTACATCGTGCAGCGGCGTCTGGGGAGTTGAATGGAAATTCCATTTTAAACTCCCCGCTGCACGCTGTAAGAAACGCGTCTCCAAAGCGGCGTAAGTCATCAGGATTTACATAGCCATTTACCAACGGCTTTGGGAGCATTCATATATATTACGTCACATGAATTCAATGATTCTATAACCCCCTAAAAATATGATTGGTCTTCAGGACTGCGTATCGTACCTAACAAGGACAACATTCATTGCTACTTAAAACAGGCCTGTACCTATCTGGGGGGTAAATACCTACTTTTCCGGTCTGTTATCAGATTACAATTTCCAAATAAGATTAAATAAAATCAATGACCCATGATTGCAATAACAATAATATAATTATCACTGATGAGTGATGACTTTAAGCTCATTATCTATAAAATGCAAAAAAATCAGCACCAATTTGCAAGATATTGCTGTTTTTATGAAAAAAATACCTACTTATTTTGAGTTCCTATAATAATTTGTTCGAACAAGTGCTAAATTAAAGAATGATTGTTAAAATAAACTGATGTATACACCTGTTTTAAAATACAAACAAAAATGCAAAATCCAACTCCATGAGGACCACCGCTGCGAGGGACTTAGCCCTGCAGAATTGCGGATCTTCACGGATGGATCCAAAACTGGTACTGGCACCGGAGCCGGAGTCTTCTCGGAGGATCTCAATATCCACTTAGCCGTACCCTTGGGGGCCACAACACTGTCTTTCAGGCAGAATGCATGGGAATCTCCCTGGCGGCATCAGCCATCTTGGCTCGGGAGGTAAAGGTTCAATCTATCCGCATACTCTCTGACAGCATGGCGGTGCTGCTGGCATTTAGGAGCCACACGGTCAATTCCGGGCTAATATACGAGTGCCACTAACGCCTGAACCAGGTAGGTAAACTCAATAATATAACCATTCAATGGATTAATGGACATAGCGACTCCCGAGGCAACGATGTAGCGGACGAAAGTCAAAGGGGCTCAAGCATGGCGGCGGTGGGACTAGAACCCATCGTGCCGCTCCCTTTCGGTTATCTTCGCACACTGGTAAGGAAACGTACCAGACAACATCATGCCAAGCTGTGGCAAGACAACAGCGAGTGCAGGCAGGGCAAGGAGGCGCTTCCCGCCATCGACGTCCGCCTCACCAAACAAGCGCTCCGGCTGATTAAGCTGCAGCAACGCACAGTGACGGCCGCCATCACTGGACACGGTACTTTTAATAAGCACCTCTTTGTTATAGGTGTCACAGATAGTCCTCTGTGTCGAGCCTGCATGGAGGAAGAAGAAACAGCAGCCCACGTGCTCCTGCACTTTTCGGGGGTTGCCCCATAAAGGGCTAAGTACTTCGGTAACGCAGGTACTCTCCGCGAGATTGCCGGTAACACCAAGGGGTTGCCGGCTTTTCTCGGGGAGCTGGGATGGATCGAATAAGATTCCCACCCGTACGCAAAATACGCGCTTTAGGCGTGGAGTTGCGGACACTAGCCCGATGCTTCTAATCTAAACTAATCTAATAGGCTCAATAAATAAATAACCAAATTGAAAGGGAAACAAATCAATGGTTTAAATTTTTGGTAGACCTTTTAGAGTCGGCGGACATAGTTTATTTTATTATCATAGGCCAGGGAAACATAATGTACAGAGTCAGACTTAACGTCAATAGCAATCTCAATCAGTCAGTTTGAATGATGTGGAGACAAACTGCAGTATTTACCCGATCTAATTACATTTGCACTATGTCCAAAAGATTTCACGCCTACCACAAGTGAGGCACGTACAACAGCAAATAATTCCACTGTGATATGATACGAAAAGAAAAAATACTTACATAAACAAGTCTTAACACTTGTTTTTTCAACAGAAAAGCCTATAAAACATTTATAGAACGCTATCTATTAATAAAATAAACTTTAATGAATGTGACTAACTTGTTTAAGAAACGTTCTTGTAAATGTTTACTTGAAATGATAAAAATATGTGATAAAGAGAAATATGTGAGTTTGCGGGTGGTATGCTGGGTTTTACCTATAAACCGAATGTCAGATCTGTGTATGGTTAATGGAAAAATTACCTAGGAATGGAAAAAATTGTTTTTTTTATAATTAACCCTTTCCACAGTAATAAAAATTGAACTAAACAAAAGGGCAAGTAGAGGCTAGAGACACCCAACTTGACATGTAAAAAAATCAAACTGTATGCCATTATGGCATACATTACACTACTAGATCATCATCACAACAATCTTCTTAGGTCTGGTTTCCACCAAAGCAGAGAGGAGCAGACACAAGAGGACATGTGCAGAAATTAACCAATCACATTAGTTAAAATTTACATCTAATCGTTTGCCCTTCCTGTGATTGGTTGAATTAAACTTTTGTGAAAACCAGGCCTTAGTGTAGCAAAAGCAATAACTTCAGATGTCTGAGCCCAAAAGTCAGCCACGCAAACCGTGCGCACTGATGCAGTAAATAGATCATCAAGTGCACAAAGTAAAATCAAGTGTACAAAATCAAAATCAAAATATTTTTATTTCACATAGGCCTACATGGGCACTTATAAAACGTCGGTAAAAAAGGGGGCATGGTTCGGTGCATTGGTCGATTCCTAAGGAGAAGAACCGGCAAGAAACTCCAAAGGTTACTCTTTTAATCTTTTAAAATCGTTTGTTAACAATCAGGTATAATACACACATGAAGAACATGCAGATTAATGTCTAAGATGGTCGTTTGAAGAAATAGTAAATGTAATAGGGCATGCGGTAAAAGATACACACACACCGTTTACTCCTGCCGACTTGGACTTGCAGGTAGTTTAGAGATTTCTAAGTTGGCCACGCCAACATGTACCGGCTAGTTGGACGATTTTCTTCACAAGAATGAAGAATCAGAAAATTATTAACACTAACTGAAAATTAGGTTTTCAAGTCTAGAATGTTCTCAACACTTCCATAATCTTTAATATCAAAATTTTCGTTATCTAACAAACTGTAGGTATAGCAATCAACAGCTAACAATATTATTTATTCTGTTAATATGTACTACTAGTCATGCCACAATTTTTGCATAAAATAATTTAATTTTTAAACATAAATAATATGAATCTGTTGCTTTGTATACATAGAAGTTAACTCGTTTTATACCAAGTAGTATTTAATAGCAACGAATCTTAGATCTTTACAAATACCTAAATGGAATAGTTTCACAAAAGTTTAAATATTTTCTGGTATTTTCAAACATGTTTATTACGGTATTTTTATAAACAAACCGGATAATTGACTACAAAAATACTAATAAAAAACTTACGTCTTAACCCCTTAGCGATGGACACTGTAAAATTATTCAAGACCGACATTTTAAAAATTTCACTTTTTTGCAAATAAAAAGTTAGGTTACACTTATAATCTATTGATTCGACGAACCGGTTTATCTTTCAGTCCAATGAGCGAATCTCGATAGGAATAAACGTCTAATATCACACAGAATTCACTTTACTCGTAAACAAGCACACACTATCGCAATCAAAGCACTACTGAGTGACGTTTTAGCGAGTTTCTGTTATTAATTAAATGTAGAGGCGTGGCGATTAGATTAAATAGCCAGTTCTCGCTCTCGAGTATAAACGAACGTTGATAAGTTATCGTGTTATTTATAGATATCTCGTTGCTCCGCAATTCTTCGCAAATCAAGACAATCCCCAATTGAATTTGAAGTTTGACAGAAGTCAAATCAGTCAGTTGACGTTTTCTTGTTTGTTGTCACTGTCAGTCATGCGTTAAGTCCGTGGCAGTTTTTGTGTCGTTCAGAAACAGTAAATAAGTACCTCTACCTCTCTTCCACGAACTATTTGTTTTTGTCTCAGTACGTCTTACTTTCATGGATATCATTCATTTAATTAGAAAACCTTAGATCAATAATCTGACGTTAGTGTACATTATATTCATGCTCTTGATTTAATTTATCCTATAATGCTTTATAAAGGTCCCGTTCAAACAGCATTGGCCGTTAAATTTAAGATCCCACTACACGATTACAAAACTTATTCAGTCCCTACTTAAAAATCTTTGATGATTTAAATAAATAGATTGACTTGGCCATCGCATCGCATTCGCCAATGTTAAACAGACCATTCTAATAGCTAATCGACATCGCATTGGCCAATGTGATGCAGTGGCAAAGTCTATCTATTTAAAACATCAAAGATTTTAAGTGGTTTTACATGGATCTCGCTACTTTTTACGGTAGAAGAACTGAGTTGCGCGACTTGGCTTTTTTTACAAGTTTTGTTTTTAGTGGGATCTCACTTCTTTTTGTAACGTCTCTCACTCTATTTCGTTTAATGAATCAACATATAATAATCGTACATAGGTTTCGTCGTCATAAGACAAACGGACGGCGAGCTAGCTCGTTACTCACCGACCACAGGCCTGCGTCTACGGTGGGCCCCCGACGCCCGGAGCGTCCCCCGCGGTGGCTGGGTGTCTTAGCAACCTGATTTTTCTCTTCGTTGTGTGGATTGAAGCAATTTGTAACTTGTTTGAGTTACTTTAGAAAAGTTGAAGAATAAAATAAAACCACCGATAACTGGGTACTTGTATATTAGTTCCATTATAAAATAGCTAATCAACGATACAAGCAATAAATAACAAATTCAACAACACTATTCCCTTGACTCACATTATTTACAATATTATGAGAATTCTTCACATACCATAATCACTCTTCAGTTTTTATTTTTTTTCTTTTCCCGCCAATTCCCAGTAACCAAAGAGGTTTGATACTCATCATATTGTCAAATTTGTGATTAGAATAGGATTTTTATCAACAACTTAGTTTTTTGCATTTGTAAAATGGTTACTTTTAAATGCTCTATGCATGTTAAATATTCATTGAAAAATAAATAAAAGTCACATTTTATGGTAGCCTTTTCTCGATAAAAATATGCTATGCTGTTCCATGTTAAAAATTATCATTTTTCATTCGATATAAAAATGTAACCATTTAACAAATATCACAGTTACCTATTTCTAATGCGCGCAAAAAATATTATTAATTTTAAGAATCGTTTATGTTATTTTCCATTTAGATATAATTATGACTAATTTACAAAATATAAAAACTCCATGGATAAAATCTATTTTACGCTACAAATACAATGCCAAACATGTTAATTTAGGAATGTCTAGGGTTTAAAAAAACATTAAATTATAAATAGGTTTTTACAAACTCAAAAAAACTCTCACTTCATGGGCAAATCACATTTTAAACATCCCGAGAGCCTAGAGGGAAAGTTTCTTATAGTTCATGAATTATGAACATTTTTAACAAAATCTTAAAAATGTCATTTCTGTGCCGTGTTTAACATTTTTTCATAACGGTACGATCTTCGAAAATCAAATTTCGCATGGTGTTGCCATCATTAATAATCTTTAAAACGACCCAAAATATAAAAGGGTATAAAATATCTAAGATGCAAAACGGGTTTTTGAACACTTTAAAATCCAAAGTATTACAGAATTTCCTTACGTGATCGTACCTACCGTGACGAGATAGTTAATATGACGTCACAGTTTTGACATACATATCGACGTTTGACAATTTTTAGTACTATAAATGCAACCATCATCTTTGATTTTGAAAAGCAAATTAGTATTTTGACTAGAAAAAAAGCATTTTAAGTATACGCTTCTGTAGAATGTAGCCAGTAACTTCGAATTTAGTGGTATTAAGTTGGCAGACTTGTCGAGCTGTCATGGTGATAAAAAGTGCGTAAAGGACAGCTGACGTTGAGTATCGTTCCATCTCGCTTCCTCTTTATATGACCGCGGCTGCCACAAACGTTGACGAATACTGTATTTCGAATACATTTCCACGTGAATTATAAGATCTTCGCTAGAAAGTTGCACGTAATTTACAACCTCTAAAAGTATATTCAGCTGGGACACATGCGTTTGCTGTGCGAAAGGGGGTGAGCCCCTTAAGTAATGTTAACAAAAAAAAAACTAATAAGTCCGTCATAAAGATTACCAAAAAATATTGGACACGTATGCCGTGCTTTGAAAACTCGTGTGACGTCATACCTAAGCCATTAGTATGTCATTTTTTAGCGGTCAGTGAGGTCACCAACCCCCACTCAAATCTTTGACGCGTTTTATGTTCGTCAATTTTTATGGACATAATAAAACAAAAAATACATATTATCCTATATTTTACGATAATCTAACAGACGGACTTATTAGAATCACATTTTTTAAAGCCAGTAAACATCCCTATTCTCAAGACGGCACCCAGCGGTACTTTTATAAGGAGATCTAAATTACCGCTTTATTCAAAGTTACGGCCAAAAGAAAATTTTGTTAGTACTGTTAATAAGTAAATGGAATTGTTTGTAAGAAAACACAATATTAAATGTAAACAAAAAGAAATTTACAATCAAACAATAGCCCTTACCAAATTACGGAAAGAAAAGAATAATTATGTCTTTTAAAAACTGTACAAATGTTTTCAAAAAAGAAGAAAGTTTAAGCTAAACTTTTACTCGTTAATTAAATTCTTATAAATTTGCATATTGACAGTCACAAATATCTGAGATTTTAAGGCCTGCAAAGACAATTTTCTGTATAAAAAAAATTGGTACGAGGCATTCAGATATATTGTGCAAATTACAGTTTTTTGACCTACGATTTGCAATAAATAAGGTCATTTATTTAAGTTGAATTAATCTATAAACGCCCTACTTTTGCGAGGTCTACGCGCTAAAACTATCGCGATTTTCTTTATGTCACGAATGTTTAGCGTTTTCGAGCGCTATGGCTGTCATTAGGCGCCATTTTGGAATTGACTTTGACATTCGTGGCCTATACATTGCGCTGTACGCACGCATCTCGTATCGCCCATCACGGGCCTTATAAATAAGTTGTTATTTTTAGTAATTTAATTTGTTCTTAAACGTGTGGAAGTTGGAAGGCATTATTACCAGCGACGTTATTAGTATAGGTTATGGGTGCATTCTAATGAAAGAAATGGCATGTTTGGAATTGAAAGTTTTTCTTTAAGATATTGAGAATGAATTTTACAGATCAACTGCTGCAATGAACTGGACTATTTCTCAAAGGATTCGCCTACAATCGCACTTAATCGCCAAAAAGTGTAAAAAGGGAAGGAAGGCCTTTGCCCTGCAGTGGGACAATATAGGAGTATAACTGACTAACTTTCGTGCAAGTGGACATAATTGAAGAAATCAAACCTTAATTTGGCACATTGTCTTTATTGCTTAATGGATATAAGTGTAGGTACTTTATAGAATATCATAGATAATTATTTATGGAAAGCAGCTGCATCTGGTCAGAGCGAAAGCAGACCCCAACATGGCTGAGAAAAACTAGGCAGATGATAAATAATCAATTATTTATGGCTGACAAATGGAACATTATAAAGCATACATTCCATGAATTTTTCTACCCATAACATACCTAAATACGTCTCTGGTTGTTAGTTGGTAAAACAATAAATTAAAATAATCCTACTTACATTAAGTACCAGCCAACATCAACGTAATAAATTATGTCGGGTTAACTCTATGAAGATTCGAGTACTTATAAAATATATAAATAAAATAATTTAACAATTTTAAATTATTTTATTTACCATTGAGTAGGACAGATACATTCAGAAGATCGTTTCGGAACTTTTCATCGTGACAACTACATTCGGAATTCCGCGACAAAACCATTTTATAACATAACATCACGCCTGTAATCCCCGAACTGTTAGGAAGAGGTGTCCATAGTAGTACACCCATATTTCGCCAGTTATGAGTAAGTCCCATGTAATGGGGGCGTGCCTATTGCACCTATTATCAACCGGGCACAAATCCAGACAGATCTTACGACAGTAAAAAAAACCTTTGTAAACATGAACAACGGACTTGACCACTAACATCTTCAGTAATATTTCACGATGTATTCAACCAACTCAATGATCGAAAGACGTCTTGGAATACAACTTCTAACAGATGGACATAGTGACTGATTTGTGGAGGTCAGATAGGCAGTCGCTCCATGTAAAATATTGGTATTCAGCTGTATCTGGTTAGACTGGAAGCCGACCCGAACAAAGTTAGAAAAAAGCATTGGCTGACGATGAGTGGCACAGCCACTATCATGAAAAAGTTAGTGACCAGAAAAGAAAACTGTTAATAGGGTAGACGGCAAAAAATCTAATTTGTCCGTCAGATTTGATTTAAAAAAATAATGGACACTGGATATTCTTTCCTTTTTCACGTAAACAAAAAATGAAGACTATACAATGCTTCGAAAACTCGTGTGACGTCTCATTTTAGTAAATTTATTATCTAAAAGTGACGTCACAAGCCCCCACTCTTTGACGCGTTTTATCTTCGTCAATTTCTATTAGTTAGATAAAACAAAAAACACGTATCCAATATTTTTCGATAATCTAACTAACGGACTAAAGAGAATCATATTTTTTTTAGTCAGTCGTCATCCCTACTCCTTTTTTGTTCTAACTGTCTGTCTGTCTATCCATTAGGAGTGTATTCTAACTGCTGTACTCAGATATTTAATGATTACTTAAGCCATCACTCTGTAAAGGTTTGACATATTTTTGTATGACAAAACTGTCAAAACCATTGCTAAGTGATGGCCTAAGTAATCATTAAAGCTCTCTGAGTGCGGCAGTAAGCGTTTTTCATTACAATAGTAATAGCACAATATATACTTATTTATTAGGAAAGAAACAATCAATTGTTGGTATGTGTCTAACAAATTCGTTGTTTCGTGGTTTGTACGTTACTCACTTATTTTACATAACAAAACATCACGCCCGTAATCCCCGAAGGTTTAGGTGGAGGTGTACCCATTAGTACAGTAATTTTTAAATTCCAGGTAATAGATTACTTATTTTAGCGCTATTTAATCCTTGTCAGTGTAAATTATAATTTATTGAATTAGGAATTTAATGTCAAATGAAAATGAATGAATTATTGCTATTTATGACTACTATATAATGTCGTTGGATGCTAAAATTGATTGCCCTTCCCAATTTAAATACATTAAAGCCTTTCTCACAACTTTTACTTTAGTTATTAATTTATATAACCAAAAATCGATTGTTTCTTTCATCATTTACAATCATAAGAACACACAATAACACATTCTTGACATTAAAACGCGTTCTCTATATCTACGTAACGCCTAAGCCAATAATTATGCAGCTACAATGAGACTATAGATGGTATCTAAACTTTCTATGATGAATCTATCAATGGGGCAGTACGAAATCTACGGTTTTTTTCTCTATGTCTTGTTGTGCCAAAATGTACCAAGCCACATATTCTTTTATGAATTCAGATGAAAACGTCAAACTGACGCAATTTACTTGATTTGTATTAAATTTAGAGATTGAATATTCGGATGCATATATATCTTAAGTTTCAGAGCGCGCGCTAATTAGAGAAAATTAAATAAAATGTTTTTCTTTTTATTGTTTTAATTTAGATGAACTACGCCAGCCATATTTACCATATTATTTTATTCGATATTTCAGCAGAAAAATTGTGTGAAATGGCAAATAATAGAGAAGTATTGAAGAAAAATACATGGTGCACCGACCCCAAATGTAATGGGATAAGAACAAGTCACAAAACAGTGATGATAATGATTTCAGTAGCAATATTTGAGTTCAAATAGTTGTGGTATGGTATTTATAGACGTCGCTTCCACACTTCTGTACCCTTTACGGGGAAAAATGTACTTTCCCTATGTATAATATTGTTACGGCGGTCATCTAGAATCTTCGAGAAACCTCGTTAATAACTATGAAGCACCCACAAGAGGCGAGTAAATTCTTTTAGTTATCTACTTCCATTCTGTAGGTATAGGTACATTGTTTTGTCATGGTCAGCGTTTGGCCGGCGTCGGGGGCACTTGCCATTATAATTTCGACCGTATGCCGACGGCGTATGCTTCTTATTTGTTGGTTCTTTTATCTATAAGTTTATTTTTTTTGTGAATGTTTTATAGAATAATAGGGATTTTTTTTCCCAAACGTGTATAAAAGGAGCGACAGAGCTCGGAGCGAGGCAGTCTACTTTTAAGCAAGGCATCAAAAGGTTCGAAGAGATATCTAGTGCGATAAAGTGTTCAGAAGTGTTTTGCGATTGTATATTAGTGTTTTGTTAGTAATAAAGTTAATTCGTGTGTTTCATTGGTAGTGTTTTTATTTATACCATACTCAGCTCGTAACAAAACTATCCTAACGAAATCAGTTCACATACATCTAAAACATATGTTTGAACAGTTTTAAAGTTATTCTGCGACTATCCGATGTGGTTTAGTACACTTTGGCAAAACCAAGCCTTTTGTAAATCTATTTTATTTATCGTTCAAAATAAAATGGATAATAATAATTTATTTAGTTTACAAGGCACGTAAATTGCTATTTTAAAACTTATTATATTTTTGTTTGTAAAAAGCTTATTCTCTTGTTTTTCGTTGGAGTTATTGGGACGGATGACCAGTTCATTGATAATTATTTAAATTACTATTGGAAGATATCAGATGTATTATTATAAAAACGAATTATTAATAATAATAGTTTATATGGAAGTCAAGATGGCAGTGGTAATGTGTTCGTTCAAAATTTAAATGAACACGGAGCAGATTTCACTAATAAAACTGATTGTTAACAGCATATCTGAACCTGTTCAGCAACAGTGTCAATATTTCATAATAATTTTTACACTGTCAGCTCGATTAATTTCATTGTGAACTTCGCTCTAAGAAGTTGAAAACATAATTTTACATCTGTAAAATTACATTTTCACAAAATTCAAATTATAAATTACATAATTAATATAGGTAAATAACAATAATTAAATTATCTTATTTTCATATAGAATTTATAAAACTTCATAAAGTCACTATTTCATTATTATTTTGTACAAGTTTTCTCATAATCAAGAAAACATTTACTTTTCATGTATAATTATTTTAATATTTAAAGAATATTATAATCTATTGCTCTCTTCATTTAATATAAATTGCATACTTATATTAAGTTTCGATAAATAAGAATATTCAGCCTATAACATTGTTTTTTGAGAAGTATGGAAGAATTAAGACATGCTGCCCCGCCCCCAAATGAATTTGGGGTAAGGCCAAGAGAAAGATGATGATGAATGTTCCCAGAGCTCCCCTCTCTATGAGGAGGAATGGGCCCAGTGTGGGTTGGTAGATGTCACATGTCTTCGAATGTTTGGTTCAAAGTTCATTACGGTTTTCTTACCATATTTTTTAAAACTATTCTGGGATATTAAAATAGTGTTAAAATTCTGGTCATCCGTCCTAATAAATAAAGAGTTTTTATACACAACACCAAAAAATGACAATATTTTAACAAATTTATTGTCAGTCGTCAAAACCAAGGACCAATCGAGATCGACTATTGTCTTGTTCGAGCCAACGAGATATTATTATTGGTATTACTATTTACTAGACCGCGATTTCCCCAGCGTTAAAGGTCAGGAATTATCCTACAGGAATATACTACCCGTAATATGTCACGGGATAACAATTATTGTGCTACGGAATAAAAATTGTCCTATGTCATGGGATAAAAATTGTCCTATGTCACGGGATAAAAAATATCCTATGTCATGGAATAAAAACTATTATCTGTCACAGGATAAAAATTATCCTATGCAACGGGATAAAAATTTCGCTTTTATCAACAAGGTCACGTATTATCCAGTACTAACTGGGTCGTAGCTGCATCCAATTAGATTAAAATGTGACCCCAACATCTTTAGGTTTGTTTTGTAGCCGATAACATATATTTTGATCTTTTATTAATTAAATTAAATTCATAATAGACCAAAATCACAGGTAAATAAGGTTCAATCTCGTTTGCTAGACCAAGACTCCGATAAACAAAACATAATAAATAAATAAATAATTTAAATAAAACTGTATACCCATTCCGCCACTCATTTGATAGTTTTAATGGTGTGTTTGACAGAAAAAATACACATTTATGTTCAAGGCATTAAGGTTTATATTGTAACACTATTCAAAATTTCGATTTTGACTTAGAATTACCTTACTTTTAATTTTTGGTGCCTATTCAAATCAGTGCATTCCTTTTGAATACATGAACACACATAAAATCATCGAAACATCAATTTTGTTAATTGAGATGTGGTATAGAATAAAACATCAAACTGAACAACTATCTCTATGAGACAAATATTGTAATATTGAAAAAAAAACGGCGTTCCCAACATTTTTCTGGTACACGCTGTATAGACGTTACTTAAACCATACTTTGACTTAGACATGTGTCTGTCTCTATCTTACACTTATAGTTCAACAGTGACAGAACAACTCTTAACCAATGTATGTATGTACTAAGTAACGTTTATAGATCGCAACTAACGACTTATATTCAGTCGACTACCAAAAACTTATGAACTTTACTCGAGCCAAAAACTTGAAACAAACAAGCACAAAGCTGTATCGTTATCGATAGAAAATTCACACAGTGACATCACTATTGCACAACTATCGATAAAACACTGCGCTTCACTAAGCTTAAAGTGCGAAAGAGAGCCCAAATTGTGTGCTATCTCGCTCACACACATTTCATTTATGGTCAAAGTATAGTATTACCAACAAACTAGAACACGAAGCAACCATTCGAAATTGTACCTAAACACTTCGAAATAAGGTCTGTTAAAACCACAGCACACGACCACCCAAAAAGAAACCTTAACACCGTAGCCACAAGACCTATTTTCCCGTCAAACACACCACACTAATGTTACCTTGCGCACCACCAGTAGAGCCGTCTATATATTATAATGTTCTAAATTGACAATGTCACTCAGTCTTCTTTTTTTTCTTGTTGGGATTTCGGCGACCCTTCGGCTGAAGGGGGCCGATCCGATTCGACTTCTTCGGTTTCTGGAAAGAGATAGATAGGTCTTGAGACAGCGTATAACATCAATCATGTAGTCTCCGAAGGGTTTGGTAAAGGTGTACTTAATAGTACACCACATTTTGGAAGTCATGTTAAGGTCTCATATAATATGCGAGCCTATTGGACGAAACGATGTATGAATAAAAAAATAAGTTTGAAAACTAAAACCCGACTACGAATAAAAACGCAGACTAATAAAACCGCGGTCTTAAAAGTATTAAACAAGAAAAATAGCCTAGTAAGTAGATAATATGATAATTATTATAGAGGACAGCCGTAGTCGCATGCCACTGATACCTGATGCTCCTTCATGGCGTTCTCATTGATAAGTCAGCTGCTAGTTTCCATTAGCAAGGTGGCATGCGACTGGATAGCTTATGTCACCCGGGCTATTCTTACGAATCTATTGACACCTCATTTTTTAAAATACGTTCAGTAGTCTAGGCACTACGGTGGAACATACAAAAATTCATACATAGACTGCCAAAATCATTACCCTTCCTTGGCTTCGCCGTAGTCGGGTAAAAAGCAAAAAAATCGATAAAAAAATGGCTTAGTTTTAACTGATTTTAAATGCCATTCTGGACAAAGATACGAAACTACGAAACGAAATAGTAACGTCATATTTTCATATCGCCATAGTTACGGTGGTTTCGAGCGGCAAGGATAGAAAGTGCCCCCACAAAAAACTTCTAAAACGTGTAGCTACTCCATTATTGTATCGATTTTATTACTTTTTTCACGTACCGTGTTATTTCTGTTAGTACTTTGAAATAACGTAACATTTTTGTGTTTTTTTTTAACAAAGTGTAGGTAGTCAAATACCCAATTGCCTTTCACGTACCGTGTTATTTCTGTTAGTACTTTGAAATAACGTAACATTTTTGTGTTTTTTTAACAAAGTGTAGGTAGTCAAATACCCAATTGCCATCAACAGGGCAAAAATTCAGACGTCACTACAAACCCGAAAAAGGATGTTGAAATACTCTAACGCACGAACTTTTACTTCACACACTGTTACACAGTTCATCGAACTTGTCGGCGCGCTTGCCGTCCGCTACGTGCGTTTTCATCATTCTATAATGTTCCCACTGCAGGGACTCAGGCCTCCTCTCTAGGAAAGGGATGGGCTATAATCCACCACGCGGGCCCGCGTATTTCTTAATCCGCATTAAGATATGCCGGTTTTCTCACGATGGTTTCATACAACAAAAAAATATAATCAAACTCAAGTTTAGTAATAATAATCGCAATCCCCACGGTTGACCCTTTGATTGGTCAAAACTGTCAAGCAAAAACTACACGTGATATAAGCCCCCACCGCCTCTGCGGTCATGTCTTGACTATATAGAGAAAATGATGCTGAAGTTCAGCGGATGCTGATGCTGATACTTATATTCGCAACAACCCTGGTTGGGACAGTATAGGCCAATAAAAAAAACTGAATTTACCCTATCAGTCAGTGGAGAGCTGTATTCTAAGAAATTAGCCATTTGACTTCTGTTAAAAATCATGAAAATGTTACGTACTACCAGAAATAACACGATGTGTGAAAAAAGAAATAAAATCGATCAAAAAAAGGCGTAGTTATACTTCAACTGATTTTAAATGACGTGCTAGACAAAGACAGCTCTACAAATAGTACAAATGGCCGTTTCGCGTGACAAGGATAAAACGTACCCCCCCCCCCCCCCACTTAAAACTTCTTAAGCATGTAGCTATTCTATTTTGTTATCGATTTTATTTGTTTTTTTTTACACATCGTGTTATTTCTGTGAGTTCTTTTAAATAACATTGTGATTTTTTAACAGTCGTCAAATAGCTTATGAAGTACTAACCTGGCTTCATAGTAGCGTCTACTGGATGCTTATCATCATCGCTATCACTGGCTGAGCTGGCCAGAGACGAGTCATCACCGCCGCTACCTGTGATGTACAATTATGTGTTATGGAGGGGAGTTATTTGGAATATCACTGTTAAATATTATGGTTTATGAACTTATGGTATATAATACATGTAGGCAATAAGAACTATAATTATTTACAGTGTCTGATAAGTGTACTGACGTCTAAAAAATGTGTTTTGGCATTTTTATTTTAAAAATGTTTTTCTTAAACATGGATGTATAGACATCATCCAGCACATGGATACCAAGTTCTATTTTTATTGTTATATACTGCTAATTTCTACACATACGCAACAAAAATTGTAAGCGATTACGCAATTTTTTACTTCTATGCTTACGAAAAATGATACATTGAATAGATTAGGATTAAGGAGATACACATTGGACAACCGGTGCCGCGGTGTGGTAAAAAGTTCGCCAATTCTGGTGATTTCTGTATTTGCTCGGAAAAAAAAGTCTACTAGTGTCGAAAATATTTATTTACAGATGCAGATTATTCTAACCTGCATGCATTGGATCTGTCTCGACGCTGCAGGCAAAGCATAGCTCGCCTGGGCAGAGATAATTCATATTATTTTCTATCTACACTAATAATATTAATTTGGGTGTAAAGTATATTCTTCTGAAATCAGAAGCTACATTATCCCCTAGTGTCATCGGCGATATTTGAAACGTTTCCATGGGATAATTTCGGGCTAAAACGCAGGCAAAGCCGCGAGCAAAAACGTAAAGTACGTAACAAAGAAAACTGATGTTCTGACAGGGTGAATTTATACAAAATGACTGGGGACACACAATGAAATGCAAGGAGTAATAATCCATGTTTTATGCTAACAACTATATCACATCCTATGAACAGTATCCTCGACCCATCCTAAAGAAGACGCCAGTGTTGAGCCTTTCGGCAGGATATGCTCCATCTCTCTTCCTGCCCGTTCTGCATTAGTACCTGCACCTTCCAGGATTCAAACGAAGCTAGCAATAGTCTTAGCTGGTGGCTACGTATTGGTCGAATATATTTTATACGCGAAGAAGAAAAACAAATTCTCTTTTTTTAGTGGATGGTAAATCATCAAATGACTCCTCTTGCTCTGGGCGGAGCGAAAAGGAGTGTCAGACTTCTACTGAATAAAACCAACCATGTTATGTCCTAGCCACGTGTTCTGTTCCGGGACCACGGTTTCTCTTGCGATCAACCCGCAGCAGATAAATAAACCCTTACCTCGCATAGAATTATTCTGTATAGCCGGCAATGGTCTGGTGGCTAGCAAGGGCGCTGCCGGCCTCTGTTTGCGAGCGGGGTTGAAGCGCCCGCAGTAAGCACACACGTAGGACACGTAATCGAATTCCTCTGCCATCGCCATTCCTGGAGAAGAATACAGTTGGTGGTGAATAAACGACTGTTTCTATTTTATGAAATGTACTGTGAATTGCCAGAGACAAAGGGTCATGTTCATGGATATATGGAATCCCGTACCAAACTGCATCAACATCAAACTATGTTTTTTATTGTCTAAATTTATCATATTAACTCCTACAAAAGATCTTTTTGTAAACTAAATCCGAGTTTCGGAGTAATTCTATAAAATCGAAAATGACCTCAAAACCAGGCAAGTAGGTATTGTAGGTAAACCTCTACGATGTGGAGTTAGCCGAACTGTCAAAAATAACTCTGTACTGACAGATCTAACCGAACGACTTTTGAACTGGTTGTGAGAACGCCATTGTATAGGGAGTAAAACAATATTCATAATTTTATACTTTAAATTAAATTCCCCATTCAAAAACCAAATCCCAGCCGCATAATGTCGTAAAAAATAATGAAAATAACATTTTCATGTAGAAACATGAGAATTTTTTGTACGGGTTTTGCTCATTGTCTTTTATATGTTCAATACTAAACCAAAATGCTGAACTCACTTAGCTGGCCTAAATAAAAAAAGGGAAAACCCCTTCCTTAATGGTCAAACCTAATACCAGAACTGTTTACGCTGCAGCCCCTAATTTATGGCTTTTTGAAGTACAATGACGCGACGTCGTGTATTGTAGATATGAACGTGCTAAAGTACTATGTAAAATTGAGAGACCAAAAGAGCTGTAATGATAATTAGGGTAGTGCACCAAAAAAAAAATGTCCGTCTGATAGATTTTCAAAAGATAATGGATATTATTTCTTTTTTCACGTAAACAAAAGATGAAGACGATATAGTGCTTCCAAAAGTCGTGTCAAGTCGTGTGACGTCACAAGGTTAGTACCTTTTTACCCACAAAGTGACGTCAAAAGCCCCCTTAGACACGTTTTATTTTCGTAATTTTTTATTGATTTGATGAAACAAAAAGCACGTATTCAATATGTTTCGATAATCTAACAGACGGACTAATTAGATTTTTTTGGTGAAATACCCTATTTTTATGATTATAATTCTCTGAATACAGTTATGTACATGTGTCGACGAATAATATTTATTTATTTTTATTTTTTTTTAAAACGTTGCCCCACACTAGGAATTTCTCCTGTATCGTGGGTGCGTTCACAAACATTTAAACTCACATACACAAATACCCAGACCCGGAACAACTATCTGTAGGCCATACAAATATTTGTTCCGTGCGGGGATCGAACCCGCATCACGCAGCGCAGCAGTCCATTGCCTGAGCCACTGCGCCAACCGTGTCGTCATTTATTTACTTAACAATTGTATACCTACATAAGATATACAGGGTGTCGTGACGTCAAATTTTGACGCGTTTATTCCTCTTTTTAAAAAGGTATAATACTTACACATTAATTTGAAAAAAAAAAATTTTGATAATATTTTTACTCAACAACCCAATTTTTACGAAGTGCCTACCTACTAACGGTAACTGTCGGACCCTTTCTTATCTTAGAAACTGTTATGTTACTACTATTATTTACTTCGGTTCCAAGAGTGAGCAAGAAGGAAATACACACAGGTAGATGGGTTCCCAGTAGAATAAAAGCAAAGAATGTTAGTTTAAAGATATTTTATTACAATAAATGTTCAAAATGTTGACCACCCGCGGCAATACAAGCTCTCACTCTCCTTAAAAAGGACCGCTTTATGTTTCGCGAGTAACTTTTTTGACGTATCACCTGCACTGCTTGTGTTATCTTCTCACGAAGGTCAGCGATGTCATTAATGGGCTTCGCATAAACGAGCTCCTTCATAGTTCCCCAGAAAAAAAAATCCAGCGGATTTAAGTCAGGTGAGCGGGCTGGCCACGGGATTGTTCCTGATCGCCCAATCCACCTGTTCGGGTATTGCTCGTCCAAAAACTCTCTAACGGATACGCGAAAATGTGCTGGACAGCCGTCGTGTTGGAACCACATATCTGGTGGGGTCTCTTCTAGTAAGTTTGGCAAATCATTTTGAAGAAAATTTAAATATGATTCGCCAGTCAAATTCTCGGGCATCTCAAATGGACCAATAATATTCCCACAGAGAATACCGGTCCACATGTTCACTTTGAACCGGTACTGGGATCTATCTTCTCGCATCAAGTGCGGATTTTCCACATGCCACTCGTGCAAGTTGTGTAGGTTCATGTAGCCATCCTTCTTAAATGTTGATTCATCTGACCACAAAATTTTGTCGATAAAGTTTTCGTCTTCTCGATGTTTTTGCAGGATTGTTTCACAAAACGCGACTCGGCTCGGATAGTCTCGAGGTAAAAGACTTTGCACTCGCTGTACGTGGTACGGATGATATTCTTCTTTTTGGAGAATACTGTGTGCTGTGCTCTTCGGTATCCCCGTATCAGCTTCTATTCCTCGCACAGAGATGCTTGGATTTGCCGACACCGCCTCTAAAACTTCATCGCGTATGAAGTCATTTACGGGTCGTCCTTCACCAGCTACTTGATTGGGGAACCGCCCGTCACATAGTGATCTGTGCACATTAATGAAAACTCGATGGTCGGGATATCGCGTAGCCCTCGGATACCTTTCTCTGTAAAGTCTCGCCGCAGCTCGTCCATTACCTCTACATTCTCCATAAATGTAGTGCATATTTGCGTATTCTTGCGGAGTGTAGGTCGCCATGGTAGCACACACAAAACACAAACTGTCCAAACACAGGCAAAGGTCGTCGTAAAGAGTTCGTTTCAAAGTCCAGAGCACAAAGAGTAATCGAGTCCAATAAACAAAGCTTTAAATCGTAGTACGTGATCAATGGTAACAATAAGAGAGAGGTGCGTAGTAACGGCAGGAGGCAGTGACGCGTACTGACCGTACTGTTATCCTAAATAGCACGATCCCAGATAGCGTCACTATCTATCTCACTCGCACCTCTAACCTTTTTCTCCCTCACTCTTACCTGAATAATGGGGTACCATAAAGAAGAACCAGCAAATCGCAAAGATAGTTTCTGTCTTGCTCCCTCCTGTTGTAATAACGAATCACTATGGTGAGATGCATGCACATACCGTCCCTTACGGTCTAACCTGTTTTTTGAGAGGCCTGTTGTTATTTTTATGAGCATACAATAGTAATTCTTTAGAGGTTAGATTCAATTCGTCGTAAATTTTTCTTTCTAAGAATTCTGTAAGACATCGTAAAAATTGGGTTGTTGAGTAAAAATATTATCAAAAATTTTTTTTTTCAAATTAATGTGTAAGTATTATACCTTTTTAAAAAGAGGAATAAACGCGTCAAAATTTGACGTCACTTGCCATACTATTTTGGTACATTTTTTTTACACTACAGTCGGTCAAAGTTGCGAAATTCAATAGTTTTCCATATCACCTTTACTTAAAATAATATTTTATTTTAAAATGGTACAATAAGTACTTTATTTTTACATTCTATTTAGACACAGCAATACCCTAGATTACAAAACCTCCAAGAAATATCGAAATTATCAGCATTAGCAGTCACAGCATTCAAAAGTATGTCACAGGGTGCTCATTTCCCCTTTTTTTTTGAAATCAGTATAATTCTGTAAGTACATGGGGTGGATTTTTTAAAATATTTTTCTGAGTACTGTTAGAACTTGGGGCATCGTGGGAATCCAGTTGGACGCCAGGTTCTTGGACACCCTGTATATTTATTTTTTATTTTAAAATCTATGTTAGTACAAACAAAACAAACACAAACATCTAGGAACTTCAAACAACTAAAGGAGTGTCATGCCACACGGAAAGTATCAACTTCAAATATTGGATAAGGCAAATGTCATAATCTTTGTCTTTAGGTTCATAATTTATGCTCGTATACCTGTAGATAAACTATGTACCTAATATTCTTCTTAAGGTGGAGGCGACGAGGTAGCTAACGAAATTCGAATTTCCTTAAGTTTTTTGCAATTTCCCGGTAAAAATTGTCTATTTACTGAGTAATAATGATTAAAACCACCAAAACAACCGTCTCAGTTCATATAAGTGTCAAGAATGCCTTGACACTGACCGGGAATTTGCTAAAAAACGTAAGGAAATTCGAAATTCGCGGGCTGCCTCGTCGCTTTCACCTTTACCGATTTCAAATCTGATAACATATCCGAAACTATTAAAATACAAAGTACTTCAGAATTATTTATTTCTCGACCAGCCTTTATGTACCTATTATAAAAAAAAAACTGTTGAAGAGGTCCTAAATAAATCTTTATTCGTAATCGTATCTCACCATGGCATCACTTTGGGCCTCCACCACCAGCGCTGTGACATTCGTCATAAATGTTACAGGACCATGCTGAGATAGAAGTCTTTTGGCCAAATACAGGACCAATTTTAGTTTAACGTATGTCTATTTTTTAGGCTTTTCTTATTATTTTTCTGTTATTTTTTTTTCTTTGTGTTGCATAAGACTATTAAATACTTTTTTCTTTCTTTCAATTTTTTTCGCGAAACCTTTATCTTTTGATAGACTTTTGAAGACTTACTCGTATAAGGGATTGAATCTTACCATTATGAGACGAGCACTCGGAACATATAAGCGCCATACGATGGTTGGGGCCGTCCTTCAGCAGGAAATCCACCACTTTATCCAAAGCTGAGCGGTTCCTTTCGGGAAGAGGGCGTGGTAGTTGGTCGGACTGGAAAATAAATCACGTTGTTTCAATAAAACCTCATTGGTCCCTTTTGGAACTACTGCAACTATCTGAGAGCCGCGTTCAGAATAGGGGATCGGACCGAGTCAAAAAAATATGATTCTAATTAGTCTGTCAGTTAGATTATCGAACAATATTGGATACGTGTTTTTTCTTTTATCAAATTAATAAAAATTAACGAAGATACGACGCGTCAAAAAATAAAAAAAAAACAATGGAAATCTATCTGACGGACTAATTAGTTTTTTTTGTCCGATCCCCTATTGAAATTCGAATCTTTGAGCCAACCGTAAAAAAAAATACAAAAAAAATAATGGTAAGGTTCATGCGGCCTGGCAAATGAAAAAAAACTAGTACAATTTCATCTTCGAACAAAAACTCATGATTCTATAAAAAAAAACTGTTACTGTAAAATGTATTGGGAGACCCCCCTTAATCTTTTTTTTTGTATAAAAATCGTAAAGCGGTTCACAGAATACATCTACCTACCAAGTTTCAACTGTGTAGTCTTAATAGTTTCCGAATAAAGTGGCTGTGACATACGGACGGACAGACAGACAAACATGACGAATCTATAAGAGTTATTTTTTTGCCATTCGGCTAGGGAACTCTAAAAAAGAACTGTCAGTATAAAATAATTAGTTATAAGCGTGCATCATTTATTTTGCATGTCGCAGCTTGAAGGTACTGCAGACCTGTAGGGCTATTGCGTATCTTTTAAATGTCAGTGGCTATCATATTGTCCATGGATAAACTATCAAATTGGTTTTTGATTTAGTACAAAATGGAACCATTTGACAGTAATTGATAGGCACTATAGGTTAGCCACTGTCATTTAAAAGATACGCAATAGCCCTACTGAGCATATGGTTTCAATTTCAACTCGACATGTCAACGCGTTCCCGTGATAAAGGATCCTGACAGACAGACGGACAACACTGGGGTCGTTAAGGGATGCGCTTTTTCCTTTTAAGGACTCTAAAAACACGTCGAAAACGCCTTCTATCTTCCAGTCAACACCAAGTAAAAACTCTAAAAACACGTCGAAAACGCCTTCTATCTTCCAGTCAACACCAAGTAAAAACCCTAAAAACACGTCGAAAACGCCTTCTATCTTCCAGTCAACACCAAGTAAAAACTCTAAAAGCACGTCGAAAACGCCTTCTATCTTCCAGTCAACACCAAGTAAAAACTCTAAAAGCACGTCGAAAACGCCTTCTATCTTCCAGTCAACACCAAGTAAAAACTCTAAAAACACGTCGAAAACGCCTTCTATCTTCCAGTCAACACCAAGTAAAAACTCTAAAAACACGTCGAAAACGCCTTCTATCTTCCAGTCAACACCAAGTAAAAACTCTAAAAACACGTCGAAAACGCCTTCTATCTTTCAGTCAACACCAAGTAAAAACTCTAAAAGCACGTCGAAAACGCCTTCTATCTTCCAGTCAACACCAAGTAAAAACTCTAAAAACACGTCGAAAACGCCTTCTATCTTCCAGTCAACACCAAGTAAAAAAGTTCCATCGACAAGAACTAAACCACTCACCCTGAGCCGTGCCCCCTTGTATCCGGTAGTGGGCGTGTTGTTAACCGCCACCAGCATCCGGTTGTTGTTGATGGGGGTCGACGTCATCGCTAGTTGTCTCTGGCGTATCTGGCCTGGGGTCGCTGATGATTTGCACGTCAATAGTTTTATTAGTGATCAGATTTTTTATGGTTGAAAGAGACGGTTGATGGTCAAAATATTGATACAATGATGCCTTTTGGAGGGGGGGGGGGGTGAGAAATCATTAAATCTCCCGCTCTTGGGCAGAGCGAATGGGAGTGTCAGACTTCTACTGACTAAAAACAACCCATGTTCCTTCTTAGCGCTATGTATGTCGAGGCCGCGGTAACTTGTGAACAACCCGCAGCCCCGACGGGAATGCAATTATGCCTGTTTTTCGAAACGGTGAAGTTAATCATCGTGAGGAAACCGGCATGTCTTAGAATAAAAAAAATCGAAGACATGTGACATCTACCACTGGGCTCGTGTGGTAGATTATAGCTCATTCCCTCTCAAAGAGAGGAGGCCTGTGTCCCAGCAGTGGGAACATTAATGGGCTATTGATGATGATGATGATTTTTTACATGAATATGAAGTTTTTTTTACAAAGATACAGCCTTAGAACTGTCTATAGACACTAGATAAATGAGTATAATACATTTATGACAACGTTTTTTTTTTTACTTTTGTTATTTTTAATGCTGGGGAAAGGTCCTTCTGTGGAGAGGCAGGCAGGTATACCCGCGATTGGGAGCACTGTGTAAAAGCTCGTTAAAACGCCAAAACACTGCTCACGCCGTTTAACTAACGCTAAAAACGCAGCTACGAATACACTAAGAAAGAAATCCATACGTTCAGGCGTGGATATACGTGAATTGGCCATTTTTAGGATAAATTAAAACCTTTTTTTTTAGCAACCGTCACCGGATTTTTTTTCAAAAATATATAATATATTAATCTGCAGTCTAGAAGAGGATGTCCTTTTCACTTAAAAAAAAAATGTTTAAATATCATAAATAAATATATGCAAAGTACCTTTGTTTTTGTTACTAACTACCATTTTTCTCCTAAACTATCAATCATAGGATCTTTTTAATCCCATCAATTTATTATCTATAGTCATGTCGAAGGGACCTTCACTTATTTTTGTTAATAATTTTCTTAATTCTTTATATGGTTCTTTTTTACGTAATCGCTACTCGCAAATCGCGTAGCTCCTCTGGCGCCCAATAAATTGGTTGCAGGAGGGTGAACTGTCAGTGGTGTATATCCAGCTCTTCAGTAGGTAGTCGATCGTGCATGCTTAAAACAACGCATCGCTTCGAATTTGCGGCCTCAATTCTGCTATGTATATCATACGATAAAGAAATTACCCTATTGAGCCTTGTGTGAAATTAGTGTCACATGGCCATGGTGCTTTATTATCTGTTTTTACATTAAAATAAAGTATAAGTAAATTATGAAAGTCTAAAAGGGGACAAAACATTTCCAGTGTTATCTAAATTCTAAGGGTACTGGGGAACCTAGTTCTGCATAACTATAAAAAAACAGGATTTTGGAAAAGTGCAATCTAGAATTTTTATAGCTGTATACGGTAAACATAAAAGATGATGTGATAAGTAGCTTGGATTCTGTAGGTCTATCTACCTATTATAAAATCTTTTCTGATTAATTTTGTTGCGGGATCCAAGACAGTTAAATTGTTTCTTTAGGACTTCAGCGAGCTTCATTGTTTCGGCGGTTTTCCGGTGGTCGCCCTGTCACCAGTCGATTCTGGCTTTCAAGAGTTGCAGTGGTTTGGGAATAGTGTGGTGGCATTGACCCGAAAAAAACCTGCACAAGGTTAAACTGGAAGTCGACCCCAACAAACTCTGAGAAAAGCTATGCAGCAGATGATATTATGCTAAATCTAAATCGATATATATATAAATCAATACCCCTTTTACTTGTAATTTTATAACTGAAGAACGGGCTCACCTATCCAAACCAAATGTTTAGGGTTTGTTCGGACTATTAAGTAGATGGTTTATGTGAGGTTTGCACAAAATCGGTCCAGCGGTTCTTCATTTATCACATTTTTTGGAACAAATGAATTCAATAAATAGCGGATCATTTTGTGTGTGTTCAAGTGGATTCGAGAATGGTTTAGAATCACAATTGGACCCCGTAGATGGCGCTACTGTCCGGGCAAGGGCGACGTCTGCCAGGTCCACTAGTAATATAGTAAATGCCTCATCCAAGCTACTTACTATCATTAAAAAAAACCCCTCACCACAAACTACTAAGAAGGTATATATACAAAGGACAGTCTACCTGGGATCGGCGTGCTAGGGGAATTACCGGGAACATTTGTTGACGGTACGAACGGCTTCAGCGCTTTCGAGTGCTCGTCCGGTGTCCCGTACTTGTCTAGGATCTCTTTTGCAACCTGTAATTTTTTAATGTTAATTAATTGCAGTGATAGACCAATAAGTCTCCTGTGGACACGTCATTCCTTTTCTTCATCAGCTAAGAAGTAAAAGATGACGATGTTCAAATGACAAAAAAATCCCCATTTCCATTTTTACGACCGTGTTAGAGAACTACCAGACAAATTATTTTTTTTTAACTACCTAACGAGGTTGTGGAGTTCGGATAGGTAGCTGCTCCATGTAAAATACTGGTATTCAGCTGCATCCGGTTAGACTGAGGCCGACCTCAACATAATTAGGAAAAGGCTAGGTAAATGATGACTTAAAGTTACTTACCTTATATGTCTCAGTATTCATAACTTCCTCTAAAATCTTCTTTTTTTCGTCTCTCATCTTGCTTAGTTTAAGCCTATTCTTGTTAAGGGACCAGTTGTAGTACCAAGATATAGCTGACCTTAAAAATACTACTCTGAAAACAAGAAGAGGGTGTTTTACTTCATCTGACATTTTTAGGATATTTTGAGTTCACTGAGTGCGTGCACGCGTGCTGAAGGCTAGTCGCGTCCCTTTTTTATTTATTTCCTGAGAGCCGGCAGGCCACCGCAACAAACGCTGCATTTTGAACGAACGGGCGAAAAATCGCTTCTCGTAAAATCGTCGTTTGAAATCGTTACCGTTTTCATACATCGCCATGTGCTTGAATTAAAAACGCACAACGCGCCGAGCCACGCCACGCCCCGCGTCTCCGTAAATGAAGCCTGAGTATCTGCCACTTTTCACTCCTCAACATCATTCCAGCTCGGAATCACCCACTGTTGGTTATAGGCCTTCCCATTATTCTACCTCTCTTCTCTGCTCGCGTCCCTCATGCATCCGCTTCCCGCGATCCTGGCGATATCGTCAACCTTTAGGACGGCGCTGGTTCCTTAGGCCCAACCTTAACCACCATTCGATCGAAACTTTACTCCATCGGCCATCTCCGCGTCTAGCCTGACTCAACTTTCAGCATATCACCCTGTTTCCAACGTCGAAAATAGGGATGTTTAATGACTTAAACAAATGTGATTCTAATTAGTCCGTCTGTTAGATTATCGACAAATATTGGATACGTATTTTTTGTTTTATCAAATCAATAAATAATGACGAAGATAAAACGCGTCAAAGATTTGAGTGAGGGTTGGTGACGCCGCTAAAAATGACATACTAATGTCTTAGAGTATACGTGTCCAATATTTTTTGATAATCTATAAGACGGACTAATTAGATTTTTTTTTTGTTAACTACCCTATTTTCGTCTGACGAGGGATTTCGATTTTACCCGCTCAGTTTAGTAGGGTTACGCCGAGTATAGCTAGCTCCATGGGATGACTCTTACCTATGTCCTAAGTTATAAGTAATTGAAAAAGGGGTCGAACGTCAATGAACATTGTAGTACCTTCTAGTACTTTAGTATAACGGATTGTGTTAACATATTTAAGAGCACTACTGGCAATAAAACTTGATGAAAATAATAACACCGTGGGTTGTCTCTTCTATCGCACTTCCGGCGTAGTGAGAATCCATTGGTTTGCGCCAAAGCTTAGCAAAACGTAGCCGAACGTTTGGGCAAAGGTGGTATATTTTTCGGTTGGCTTATGGTAAAAATAAAAAAAATACTCACAAAACAGGCAGAACCAACAAGGGCGACGCATAAAGCAGGGAGTACATCCAGTGCTGACTCTTCCCCACATACATGTAATAGTACAGAATAGCGAACAGCACATACAACCCTACGGAGTACGCCATAATGTACCCTATGACCCTCTTGTGGGTCTGTTCCTTGTATTGGCCATCTCGTTCGATGCTTTTGATGTCCGTTTCGAGTCGATCCAGCACTTCAATCGTTGTTTTCTTGCGCTGTGGGAGAGAAAGCAGGAATTAGAGCATAAACATATACGTAACATCCCGGTCCCGAGTCACAACCGTTTAAATTTTCTGCGGTGAACATAATTTCACAAGATAATTTCGAAGACGAATTTCGACCTAACTCTCGGAATGGAGTCTTAGACCTTTGGGTTCTACTATTAAGATATATTTACAGAAACAATAATGATCCTAAATAGCATGATCCTTAGACATCCACTCGTGTGGACCACCGCCGTGAGAGAAACACTATGCAACATTGAATTTCACAATATACCTTCATCGGCAAACCAATACAGACCACCTGCAGAGCTATTGCGTATCTTGTAAATGACAGTGGCTATCATATAGTGTCCATGAATTAAATGTCTAATGGTTCCATTTTGTACGAAAGTATAACCAATTTCACAGTTAATCCATGGACAATATGATAGCCACTGACATTTAAAAGATACGCAATAGCCCTGCTGGGCGCAGACGCACAAGGACGCCTGACCCCCAATAGTTTAGAAATAGTACACAATTATAAACAGAAAGAAGTAAATCATCATAATTTCAGCCAAAGACGTCCACTGCTGGACATAGGCCTCCCACAAGTGTCGCCACATTAACCGGTCCCGTGCGTCTCGCATCCAGGCTACCTTCACCAAGTCATCGGTCCACCTAGGTCTTCCAACGGAACGTCAGAATCAGATAAATATTCTTTAGAAATACGTTTGAAAACCATCAAACATAATAATGCCTCAACAGCACATCTGTTGCCAAATCTTTCATTACCTACTAATACATTATCTGTTGTGTTAGGCCGACCAAAATAACACTGCAGTTACTAATCATAGGAGTTGGCATGAGATCTGACATAGGCCTTCTTTGTTGGACCTACTGGTGAACTGAAGGCCTAGATAATACAGACCATCCTATCACTGACAATAACGAGAGGATGGTCTATATTGTCTAGTCTAGGCCTTGTCTAGCCTTTTCCAGCTGGATGCAGCAGAATACCAGTATTTTACATGGAGCGACTGCCTATCTGACCTCTACAACCTAATTAGTACCTATTGGCAATAGTGGTAACCCTTGGCCAAACTGGTAGTCAGGCTTTTAGGCCATTGGCTTCCTGTTAAGACAGACAAAGGTCTATACATGGCCGGATTTGGATACGGCTGCATGTATAGACCTTTGTCTATCTTAACATGCTTTCCGAGGCATGTAGGAACGTCAGTATGTAAGGTGTGGTCACCCATCCACGGGCAAACCAAGCCAAACGCAGCTTTACGTAAAGATCCAACCGATCCGACTGTTTTTATTTAGCCGCAAGCAGAGTCACAGGTAAGTTTACTGATAAACATGGTCCTTCTTAATACTCCTCTATAGCTAGTAAGCAATAGAGGTCTATTTTCAAGACCTCACGTGTTGTCGTGATTGAATCCGATAAAGACTTATCCGCCACGTTTGGTATGCAGATTGTCGATAAGAACAACGTTATCTGGATTTATTAATAGAACTAAGGTAACGGTCGTGGAAACTGTTTGGTTACGATTTGCGACTCATGATTTGCATCAACTCTGCTTGATAAGAATGACCGACTGCCAATCTGATCTCTACAACTCAGGAACTGAAATCTAACCTTTCAAATATGTGCCTTTCCCCGATATTGAAAACTGTTGGTTACCTGAATCCGCAGTACCATTTTCACTTTCTACAATTCAAGGACGTTTTAAAATAAAAGTTCGATCTTCAATTGACGTCAACCACTCGAAAAGACTAGAAATACCTAACGCTGAGAAACAGCACTAAATTCTTATTTTATAACTAGACTTTACAGCGCATTAGATCATAACTCCTGATCAAAATACTGCTATAAAAATGTGGGACACGTTTCTTCAATAAAGTATTAAAATGTTTTGATTTGATATTACTTATCATAGAACGCACGATTTTGGAATTATTAAGATGATTTCTAATAATTCCAAGATCGTGCCGTTGTCGTGGTATGGGCATGTGATGCGGAGGAATGAGGAAAATATCGTGTAGAAAGTTTTGAGTAAGAATGTGAAGGGGACCAGAGGGGTATAAGAGTAGAGGAAGGCCCAAGAAACGACAGATGGACTGTGTAAAGCATGACATGGCAAGGAAGGAGGTGACGAGTAGAGAAGTATGGAAGAAGAAGAAATGAAAGAAAAGAAATGAAAAAATGTTGCGCCGACCCCAAATGAATTGGGTTAAGGGTTAGAGAATGATGATAATTTCTGTACTATGGGAGCTTTAAAGCAAACCAAAATTAAAACTTATTTATTCAATATACGCTTATAATCAGCACTTTTCGAACGTCAAAATTTACTTTACTTATTTACAAGAGACAGTCCCCCAAAACGCCCACCCTTCGACACTTCCTAGTGTTTTAGCTGGAAAGAAGAAGTGGCGGAACACACTCCCTAGCAACACATCTGTCTGTTAGGTTGGTTAGAAGAACCAGACTCGATACAATATTAAGGTGCCAGTTAAAGACTACAGACACAAATCAATAATTAAAAAGTATATAATAATAAAAAAATATAAAAAGGACAATAACATATCAGTAAACCAATCTTGGAGAAAGAACATAAATAATAAACATTATCTTGTGTTCAACTCAGCGACCAACTATTCTTATCATTTAAGGCCATACCCTGACCAATTAACCTTGAGCATTCGTTCCCTCTGTACTGTACAGTAGTGAATACGCCCATATTTTAGAATAAAATCTATATAAAATAAAATTTTGGTCTTTTGGAATTTTTATTTGTGTCAAAATGTTCATTATTAAATTGTCTATCCATTAGTATCAGTCATCAGTCTACCGCGTAACGGCTTACTGTACGCGCGCGCTCCGCTATTGTGTGTGTAGTGACCGAAAATGTCATCAAATACTGTAAAATGTTCTCACTGCAACATAGTGATTAATGAAGTGTTAGCGTTCATCCAATCAAAAATGGATGTAATGGATGAAGAAAGCATTGTACGTCTTTGTGCAACGTCTTTCTTGGAGAAAGAAGTTGAGGCGGCCAAGAATTTGTTATTTGACTCGATGTCTGCAATCAAGAAAACTACGCGAAAAGGTGACCACAAAAATCAACGTAACCTGGAAGATATTATAAGTACGCTAAAGCGAGTGGATCCTGAGAAAATCCCTATATTTGTGGCAAGGGAACTGCACCGTCTACCCCCAGTTACGTTCGATCACATCGACGCAACAAGATTATTGAAAGACATAATTTTGATGCAAAATGAAATAAAAATACTTAAAAGTGATTGTGCTACAGTTGTACAACTGAATCAGTTGCGTGCGGAACTTGACAATTTAAAACAAGCGTCTATCGTTAACAACTTCGATTGCAACATCAATAAAAGAAGAGGAGGGTATCGACATATTGACGTCTCGGGTTGTGGACCGGACAGTGGACCTGTGGGACTCATATTGAGTTATGATTCTAGCGAAACACCTTGTAAATCATCATTTAAAGGATCGACGGAATGTGGGTTACAAACATCCAAAATATCTGCGGACACGATTGACGAAGTTAACTGTAAGCAATTGAATAATTTTGTTGAGGTGACAACAGCTTGTGCGCGTATTCAACAGCTGGGCGAACCGGTTTCCGACACACTACCGCAGAGCCGAGTTGATGTTGACGAGTCGGTGCAGCCCGCACCCGCGCCCGCGCCCGCGCCGCATCTACTAGGTACTGATTGTATTACCGTGTCCCCAAATAGAGCAATAACGATGGCTGAGATTTTGCGTAAAGGTAATGTTATGCAATCTAACAAAGCAGAGGAAAGCAATGATTGGACATTGGTGCAGAGGCCTAAGAGAAAGAATTACTTCAGTGGAAAAGTTGGTAATGCCATTAAAGATACAGAATTAAATTTCAGGGCAGCAGAGAAAAGATTACCTATATATATAACAAATGTACATAAGGAAACTTCGATAGAGGATATCACCACTTACATCCTAAAGAAGACTGGAGAAAAAGTTTCATTGACAAAGTTATCCATTAAGAATGATAATAAATATAATGCCTACAAATTTTTTGTACCGAGTTATACGTTACATATCTTTTTAAATGAATCAATGTGGCCGAAAGGGATTGTTTTTCGTCGGTTTGTACACTTTAAGTACCGGACCGCGGACAAACGCCCTGACATGATAATTAATAATAATGAATCAATATAATGGATAATACACATAATAAAATTATGACATTTAATTGTAAAGGCCTTAAGCGCTCGATGGAATGTGTGAGATCTTTCTGTGGCAAGGCAGATATAATAACATTACAGGAGACGTGGTTACTTCCACATGATATCCCACTGTTGGGCACAATTAGTGCAGATTATGACTACATTGGCAAATCGTCGGTTGATACGTCAACTGGATGTCTGAAAGGAAGACCTTATGGCGGGGTTGCTATTTTATGGCGAAAGAATGCGTTTGTATCCGTCACTCCTGTGGATTGCCGTACTGATCGGTTAGCGGCTTGTAAAGTAGTGGTAAACAAAGAATGTGCGGTATTAGTTATGTGCGTTTATATGCCCGTTGAGTCCAGTGATAATCTTATCGAGTTCACGGAATGCTTGAGCGAGATTTGTGCAATAATAGACAGCAGTGGCGTGGAATCAGTGTTCGTTCTGGGTGATTTTAATGCCCACCCGGGTGGCCTCTTTTATAGTGAACTCATGCATTTTTGTGGAGAACAAAGTTGGGTATGTGCGGACGTGGAACGCTTAGGTCCTAACGCAGGTGACTATACTTTTGTAAGTGACGTTCATGGTTCTTGCAGATGGCTTGACCATTGTGTTAGTACTGAAATGGGTTATAAAGCTATATCAAATGTAAAAATTCATTATAATGTATTTTGGTCTGATCACTTCCCTGTTGAAATAGAATGTGATTACGACAGAGTGAGACATAGGAAATCTATTTCAAATTATATACCTAACAAAATAGTTTGGGGCAATAGGACCCCAGGACAAATCCAGTGGTATCATGAAGTTTGTAATAGAAATCTTAAACGTATCGACTTTCCGCCTGAATTTCAGACATGCGCTGATAAATATTGCAATAATCTAGAACATCAAAAAGCTATAGATATTATGTATTATAGTATTATAAAAACGCTGCATGAGGCAAGTATAGAGAGTTATGAAAGTGGTACTCATAGGAGATATCAAAGTAAAAAGGTGGTATCAGGCTGGAATAAGCATGTAAAAGAGGCTCATCAAGTGGCCAAAAATAATTTTAATATTTGGGTCTGGCATGGGAAGCCGTCGTCCGGACACATTTATGAAGCTATGTACCATAGTAGGAAAATATTTAAATCCAGGCTTAAGTGGTGTCAAGACCACGCTGAACAAATTAAAATGGACATTTTGGCATCTCATTGTAGTAATCATGACTTCAAAAAATTCTGGCAATGTACTAATAAATTAAATATAAAACAACATCGTGCTGAATGTATTAATTCTGAAAGAGATCCCAATAAAATTGCTGAGATGTTTAAGGCACATTTTCAAGTAAGCTCACCTATGTCTCCAGTATCGGAACAATGCAGCCTCCAGACTGATACTCCTAATACTACCACTGTACAAATAAGATCTGTAGATGTTAAGAGTGTTATTGACAGCATGACTCGTGGTAAATCCCCTGGACATGACAGCTTGAGTGTTGAACATCTCCGTCACGCGGGCTGTCACTTACCCAGGGTATTGGCCATGTTTTTCTCACTGTGTTTAAGTCATAAGTATCTTCCTCGGGACCTCATGAGAACAATAGTCATACCTATAGTTAAATGTAAAACTGCAGATATTTGTGATAAAAGTAATTATCGCCCTATCTCCCTGGCAACCATTTTAGCCAAAGTACTGGATAATCTGCTTAACAGGCATTTAAGAAACAACCTAAAATTGCATCACGCGCAATTTGGCTTCCAACCCGGCCTTTCTACTGAGAGTGCCATTCTCTGTATGAAGCACACGGTTAGGTATTACTTGGATCGCAGGACACCAGTTTACGCTTGCTTTTTGGATTTGTCCAAGGCCTTCGATCTGGTTTGTTATGAGGTCCTGTGGGAGAAACTTCGAAAACAAAATGTACCGACGGAACTAGTGGAGATATTTAAATTTTGGTATGACAATCAATTAAATGTTGTTAAATGGGCGGATTGCTTGTCTGGTGAGTATAGGCTGCAGTGCGGCGTGAGGCAGGGGGGATGTTCCTCACCCACTCTTTTTAATGTATATATGGACAGCCTGATTGGCGAGCTCAGCAGCATGCATGCAGGGTGTTATATTGATGGGGTCGCTGTCAATAATATAAGCTACGCCGATGACATGGTGCTGCTGAGCCCATCAATAGGGGCCCTTCGCAACCTTCTGAGGGTGTGTGAGAGGTATGCTGAGAGACATGGTCTGGTGTACAATGCAACCAAGAGCGAGTGTATGTTTTTCGGCCGGGGTGATAAAACACCTCATGAAACTCCACCTATTTGCTTGAATGGGTCTCCTCTCAATAGAGTGAAAAAATTTAAGTACCTAGGGCATATCGTCACCGATGATCTGGGGGACAATGAGGACATTGAACGTGAACGCAGAGCGCTGGCTGTCCGGGGTAATATGTTGGTTCGCAGGTTTGCTCGTTGCTCAGCTAAGGTCAAGTTAGCATTATTCAAAGCCTATTGTCAATCTTTCTACACGAGCAGCCTGTGGGTCAACTATACTCAAAGGGCATACAGCGCTCTGCGGGTGCAATACAATAATGTCTTCAGAATGTTGTTGCGGTTGCCGCGGTTCTGCAGTGCTTCCGCGATGTTTGCTGAAGCGCGTACTGATGACTTTTATGCAATAAGACGCAAACGTGTGTCGTCACTATTACGCAGAGTACGTGGCAGCAGCAACGACATTCTGAAGATCATTTCTAATAAATATCAGTGTCCAATTCACTCGCTCTGGGTGAGCATCGTCGTTGGGACTGCAAAATAAATAAAGTGTGCTAATGTGTGTTTTAAATGTATTTGGAAATTAATTGTAATTATAAGTATGTGTTTTTGTGATTGAATTTTTGAAACCTTACTAACATAGTTTTTAAGTTCCAATTGTTACTAACCATTGTGGATCTCTGTAATCTGACATTGAAATTAAATTAAATTAAATTAAATTAGTGTCAGTAGCAAAATTAAATAATGTTTACGTTACGAGGAGATGCGTGTTATTAATCACTATTTCTCATTTCGGGGGTTGTGTTGGAAGGAGATTTATTAAAGATATACTCAATAAAAAATAAAAATAAATCTGCAATTATGGAATCAAGATTATGTAGAAATTTAATATGTTTTTTATTAGTTGATATTTCTTTTAAATAACAAGTAGTTAGCTCCAAAAAACTGCACAAAAACGGTTTGCGTGGCGTTTTGGTCGGGGAGGCGCCTTAATATTGTATCAATCGGATCTTTGACAGACGGTACATACCGAGAAGCCGAAATGCTTGTCAGCCAATAGCAGTCTTACCAACGTGTATCATGTGTTCTGGGTTATGGAGGCACTCGATAATAGTAAAATACTGATATTCTGCTGTATACGGTTAGACTGGAAGACCCCAACATAGCTGTGAAAAGGCGACGCCAATGAGGTTGTGGGTTTCCACAACATCATACGCGTGGCCTTTAGCAAGTTCTCAGTCATTAAAAAGATATTCGTAGTGCTAGAAGCGGTTTCTTACGTAGGTTGGCAAACAGGCCCACGGCACGGACGCCCAGTGGCAGAGATTAGCGTAGGTTTTGACAATCTAGACTGAAGTTGAATCTTAGAAAATTTTCAAAACAAATAAGCAATTAAGCATATGCAATAATGCGGAGGAATGAGGGAAATGTCGTAAGGAAGTTTTGAGTATATTTGTGGATGGGTATACGAGTAGAGGACCAAAGGATGATATGACAAGAAAGAAGGTGTCTGATAAGATAACGAGTGCTTCACCATTGTGAGGATCGGCCGGAGGACACGGTGGAGCACACCGTGGAGGTCTGCCCCGCTTGGGCGGAGCCGTGTTCTCGTAGCGGCGGCGACCTCTTGCGTACGGCCCTGGTGCAAGCCATGGTCCGGGGCGAGGAGGTATGGGACACCGTCGCCGTCTGCGAAGCAGTGATGCTAGCAAAGGACGTGGCAGAGCGTGAGAGGGAGAGAACCTCTCATGGGACCAACCATCTAATGGGCTAGCTCGCCGTCCGTCCGTCTTATGACGACGACAGGTCGTGTCGACGGCGCGTTCGTGTTCCACGTGCGCCTCAAAGAGATGTCACTGTTACTCCTTTCTCTTTCATATCACTCCTCACAAAATCCATAATACTAACATCCTTATGGTTGTAAATTCACAATATGTGCCACAAAACGCAGAGACGGCAATTAAGGTCCATCAATGTTCATCAAACCGCGAGAATGCGTTAGCACAGAATGAATAGTCAGCATGCATAGTAATTGATACTAATTGCTGATGCTACTGCATGTATGAGCTGTTTAAGAATAATTAGGTTGGTAGGTAACATGTTAATTAAGTGTCTGATATTTGTTTTATCATCTTCCTCATTTATTTTCCTGAATACTGCTCACGGATAGTATTGTCCACGTGTTTCCATATCGCAGTTGTTGTGTTTTATGTCAAAGAGACAAAAATCACCACACGATGGTTGGTGGCAGCGCCGATGCCCGCTCAGAAAAACGTGGGCTGGTTTGAGAAGGCACAGGAAAAGAGCTCTTGTATAGGGGAAGCTTTTGCATAGTTAATATGGAAAGATTAATAAAAAATATACAGAGAAGCTGTTCCAACATCTAGACATAGCGTATAGGTCCTGAACTAACACCATAACGATGACAGAAAAAGTAGTGGATAGACATAGCTGTTACCCTGTTATCCTTGCAGAGGAGTTCCAGTACCCGCCGTGGCTGCATCATAGGCTAATTATGCTCATGCCTTCTTGGGGGTTTTTACTTAAGGCGGAAAACGGTGAAAACACACTGTAAGTGAACTTAGAGAACTTACAGGACCATTATATCATGCTTACAATAACTGTAAATATGCACATCGGATTACAAAAGAAATTTTTCTTTTGTAATCCGATGTGCATGTTTACAAGCTTTGTTGAACCGTGGAAGTTGTTTTTTATCAAAACAACGACTATGACACAATTACGCCTGAATTCGTCGCAGCCACTTCAGTTTCTGACGTAATAAAAAACGAAAGAGTTGATAGATCGCGAGAGTCTGATAAAGAAATTGCTGCAAAAAAGTGTAAGTATTAAGAAATGTCCTCAATTTGAACCTGAAAGAAAGTTACCACTTTTCTTTGCACACTTCTTTGTAACAAAAATATACCTTTTTGTGGGAGGGGGGGGGACATAACATAACCCCTCCCGCTCTTGGGCAGAGCGAAAGGGAGTGTCAGACTTCTACTGACTAAAAACCACCCATGTTCCTTCTAAGCCCTATATGTCGAGGCCGCGGTAACTTCTGAACAACCCGCAACAAAAATACACGTAACGTTGTGATTTGAGAAGCTTTTAAGCCGGTTAATCTCCACGATCCTGTGCCAGCTGGCGCAAGAAAAGAGATGTATACCCAGCAGTGGATGACTTCAAGCTTTGGATGATGATGAGCTTGCCTTGCGACCACAAGAGCAACGAGGCAGTGGATGGACCAACGAACTTAAAAATACCCAAACGGGCAAACGGAATGCAGAAAGAAGAAACCAGGAATAGGGTAGTTACCAAAAAAAAATCTAATTAGTCCATCAGATAGATTTTCAAAAAATATTGGGCACATATTTTTTATTTTTTCACTTAGACAAACAATGAAGACGATACAGTGCTTTGAAAACTCGTAAGACGTCACAAAGACAACCCCCCTCTCAAATCTTTGACGCGTTTTATCTTCGTCAATTTTTATTGATTTGGTAAAACAATAAAATACGTATCCAATATTTTTCGATAATCTAACAGATGGGACTAATTAGAATTATATTGTTTTTAGTCGGTAATCAACCCTATTGTACGTGACTTAGGAAGTGAGGCCTGGGCTGCGGAATGTTGTAAGAGATACCGCGGCCTTGACATATAGGGCTTAGAAGGAACATGGGTAGCTGGAGGGGTTATTTGATGATTTCCCACCCCCGAAAAAAAAGGCGTTTGTCCAGCAGTGGACTACCTTAATTATTCAAAAGTACCAAACCGTGTATTTACTACAAAATTGCAATTTCGATGCTGACTACCAAAACACGTTCACTTTCCTTTAAAATTTGGAGTTGACGGTAATTAGAGCATGTCTAACGCGTACTGCTTTACACGCAAATTTAAACCTTATACAAATCACAATAAAACTGTAAACGGAACGAACAAATCATTACTTTTAAGTGTTTTTAAGCTCCAGTGGTGTTCAACAATTTAGTACTTTACATTTTATAAAAATAAAGTTGAAAGTGACATGAGTGAACTAACGTACAGTTCGAACAAATTATCTTGGCAGGTCCGAACTTCGTGCAGAACGCTGCGCAGTAACATTTATTAGGAACCAAATGGTGACATGAGGTGAAGTTCGGGGGGCGGAGTATAGGCTAGAGATGCACCTTACATAAACACAATCAATCCTCTATACGATCAAATATCGTAATCGATTAATTTTATTTGGAATACGTTATTATTAGTGTTTAGAAGATATTTAAGTGAATACATTAACTAATAAAGTGAATTTAATCATTAATAATTGAGATTTCGTCTTTATTAAAAAAAAAATGTATAGTAACTTTATGTTTCCTCTGTTAAAAGACATGATTTACTTATATTTTAGAAATCTATTACAGACTTCTTGAATAACGAATGTTTACGAATATTTAAAACCTCAATATAAAATTAAATAGAAACATCTTTTTATTACTTAATTTCAATCGATTCGAAGAATAATCGATTAAACGACACCCATTGCACATGCACATGCACATCTCTTTTTGTTAACTTCGTGACCTTCGTGCAAGTTCGGCAATATTCGGTACGAGGTATTATATCTCAGTCACACGACAGCATTTGTTTGGTGTTTGTGTTGCTATCTCTGTCTTGAGCACATTCGATTAGAAAAGTTTTCGTTGTGTTTTTGTTTGTTGTTTTTAATATTACTGTTATTTTTTATTATTTGTTAGAAAAGTTAGTGGGCACTTATTTCGTCAAATATGCCACCAAAGTATAGTAGTATTTTAAATAGCAAGGCGTGAAAAAATATTTACGATTTAACTCAGTATATGAAAGGGGAAAAAGAAAATGGAGTTAAAAATGTAGACTAGGTATCTAAAAGTGTTTTGATATTTATTTCATTTGTATTTTCTCACTGTATTAGGTATTTTCTGATCGTATATGTGTTTATCAGGCAATAACAGTTTTCTTCGCGAGTATACATGCGCAAAAGTTCGCAGAGCCTATGTTCAGACCTGCCAAGATAATTTGATCGTACTGTAAAGATCGTAGTTCTGTAACCCCAGACAGACCGAAGACGAAGAAAGTAAATGTTTTAATGTTCGTGTTTAGTATATTGACTATGAAAGGTCTAAGCCGGTTGAATACGATGGATTATAAAATAATTGGTTGAAAAGAAAAATCTCCTTTTTGGTCTGCAAAGCTGATAGGGAAGCGGAAAACAGATTGATGAGAAACGCACAGAATAGGGAAGAGTTGCAGAAGAAAGGGGAGGCCTATATGCAACAGTGGCTGATTCCAGGCTGAACTGATAATGATGAAGCTGTTTGAATAGAGGACGCAGACCGCACGGGAGGGAAATAGTAGCATGTTATTTTCAAGACGAGGGTTTTTAGGGAAAAATAATATGGTATGGTATGTAGTTCCACTAGTATTTATTAGAGGATGTTCCGGGTTTCGGGGTTCTATTCGTTTGGTTAGTGCCTTATGCCAAATTATACACCGCCGGAGGGAGAAGAGGCCTCCGCCTTAGGTTTACATGCCGTCGAGGAATGCTTCGATAGTAAGTAATAAGTTTCAGAGTGAATGTCAAAAATCGAATAAACCCGTTTTACCCGACTGCGGCGAAGCAAAAAAGGAGGGTTATGTGCCAAACACATAACCCTCCTATGCCCTCCGTGTATGTACCTATGTATGTAGGTATGTCTGTTTCTTTGTACCCTCATAACTCCTAAACGGATGAATAGATTTGAATAAAACGGTGGGGTTCATTTGAATATTAAATTATGAAATGAAAATAGAATGGACACCGCCTGCTTACAAGTTTTGTTTAATTTAAAATGTGCTTGTTTTTTGCTTTTCAGTTTTTCAGTCGGGTTTTTTAGTTTTTTAACTACTTTTTATGTGCGTACATTCATGAATAAGGACTAAAGTTTTGTTCAACTAAGTTCCGACTAAAAATCTGTAGCATACAATGCCATCACCATTTCATGCTGAAAGACGTCCACTGCTGGACAAAGGCCTACCCCAAGGTACCCAAGTGCCGCCACATTGGTCAACAGGCTCTATGTACAAATCATGCAATAAAAGACGAATTGAAATATTTCAAACAACTCTACGTTCCATTATCTTACGCATCTGGCATTGAAAACATCAGTCTGTAACACGATAACATCACACCGCGGCACGTAGACTAGAATAAAGTACCTCTAACCATCTTAGTAATCCACACCTCTATGAGATCACAAATCACGGACGGACTCATAAAAATAAACCGATAGGAGTTGCATTTGTTTTATAATAATCTGCCTTGTCCCAACTATGGGTGGGGTCGACTTCTAGTCTAACCGGATGCAGCTGAATACCAGTATTTTACATGGAGCGGCTGCCAATATGACCTCCACAACCCTGTTAGTACTAGCTAATATGGGTACACCCCATTTCTTTTTTGTGGGGTGTGGGAAATCATCAAATAACCCCCCGAGCTCTTGGGCAGAGCGAAAGGTAGTGTCAGACTTCTAATGACTAAAAACCCCCTGTGTTCCTTCTTAGCCCTTTTACAACAACCCGCAGCCCCGACGGGCGTCGTCGGCCCGTGGGCCCCTTTTATGTTGCTGACATCTCTTTGAGGCGCGCCTGGAACACGAACGCGCCGTCGACACGGCCTGTCGTCGTCATAAGACGGACGGATGGCGAGCTAGCCCATTACTCACCGTCCACAGACCCGCTTCTACGGTGGCCGGAAGCCGTCACGTGGCTCCCGACGCCCGGAGCGTCTCCCGCTGTGGGTATACACCCCTAGGTAAGACTTTCGGGCCACTGACTACCTGGTAAGACTGTTAAAGATCTAAAAATGACAGACGGGACCAACGGATTAACGTGATTTCGGAGGCACGGATGAAACTGGTGTATCTACCTTTAGCTAACTTCTATGCTGTCTTTAGCAAACATTAAACTTATCTGCTGTTGGCCAGGTATCTGGTCACATCAGTATGTTATTCTACAAAACATATTATGTAATTCAGTTAGAAAGGCGATTAGTCAAATGGATTAAGGAGACAGACGTCGGGAGGCCATAAATGGACAAACATCGATATTTTGGTAAAGACCTTCAAAAAGGTCAAGGTCGTACTCATAAACGGCGCGTGTATGATAAAATGATTACCAGCACGTAAAAATATGGACTAAGTAAAAGAACTAGCTGTAGAGCCATTGGTATAAGAGTAAAGGAAGACCAAATAAACGATGGTATGGCAAGAAAGTAAGTTCAGGGACTCAAACTGTAACCGTAATAAGTGTTTTTTCAACACACTTGCTCATAAAATGGCTATAATTTCACCGCAATTAGGCACATAATAATACCTGTAATCAACTGTGACTTTTTCATTACTATTATTCACTAGTCAGTTATAGGGGGTTTTTTTTAATTTTGTTTTGAGACAAAAAGATCGTGTGTCATTAGTAGAAATAAATTAATATACCTACCTATATTTTATACTAGCTGTTGCGAGAGGCTTCACCCGCTACCACTCGAAAATTATCCCACGGGTAGATAAAATCGGGATAAAAACTACCCTATGTGTTAATCCAGGTTATAAACTATCGGAGTACCAAATTTTATCCAAATCCGTTTAGTAATTTTTGCGTGAAGAAGTAACAAACATACACACTCGCACTCACAAACTTTCGCTTTTATAATGTTAGTGTGATTTCATGCAACTTTGAATTTAAATAGATAATTTCAACTTATGACGTTTTTAATAAATAAAACTCACTCAGATAATGTGTTTTGTTTTCTCTGTAATAAATAAAGAAAAATTTGAATTCCCCATTTTGTACGTGGGTAAAACGCTATCCGCGAAAAAGCCAAAATAAGAAAAAAAATTCAGAACTCGTTTTAAAAATATTTTTTTGGTATTATTTTTCACAAGTGCATTGAAAAACGTCGTATAATACCTACACGTGTGTTTTGATGATTACCGTCCTCGGCTCTCTTAAGACCCCCACCTGATGGCCCGGGTCTCAATGGCGCCTCAGGGTAGGGTAGAACCGACAACCGATGAGGAAACCTTTCTTCCCCATCGTTTGTCGTTTCTTCTCGAATGGTGACCACGAACCGCAGCGTTGGTAGGCCTCCCACTAAGTGGACCGATGACATCGTGAGAATTCGTGAGAGTCGCGAGCAACCGGTAGATGCAAACGGCAGGTTGTCGTTCCTAATGTCGTTCTTTGGGGGAGGCTTTTGTCCAGCAGTGAACGTCTTATGGCCGACGAAGATGACAATTTTTCAGTTCAGCTACTACAACTTTTGAATGTGTTGATATCACACTGAATAATGCCTGTCATCTGCCTAGCCTTTTCCCAACTTAGTTGGGGTCGGCCTAGCCAGATGCATCTGAATACCAGTATTTTACATGGAGCGACTACACTGAATAATGCCTGTCTGGTGCAAAAATGTTAATTATTTTATTTTTTTTGAGCCATTTTAAAATAATTATGAATGAAAACGTGTTGGGCCGACCCCAAGCAGCGTAGGTTAAAGGCTGGAAGATGATGTCACCAAACCCCTTTGTCAACTAGTATAGTTGAGTAAAAGAGGGTCTTGTGGCAAGGTCAGGTGGGCTGGTTGCGAATACTACACTCGGAACGCCTGCGTGCGTGTAGGACCAGTCGGCTATGTCCATGGATTAACTGCAAAATTGCTTGGTTTCGTACAAAATGGAACCGTTTGACAGTTAATTGATGGACACTATATGATAGCCACAGTCATATACTATAAGATACGCAATAGCCCTGCTGATGTAATGATCGTTGACAAGGCAAACGGAGTATGAAAGGATCATAGCAGGTGCCAGGTCGCGTTCTATAGTTTCTACCGATCCCCATGAGAAATGACATGAGTATCATACAATAAATGTCCAAGTTCAAAGTATACTATCGATTTAATTTAAACATATTCAAGGATACGTTCAAATTGCTTACGAAAACAATGCATAATAAACATGCCGTCAACAATACGACATTGTTTTACAGTCATATTTATTTAGTATTGAATATTGATAAACATGACTGTACTGTACTGTTTTCTTCAAGTTTTATGCAATTTATGATATCATTTATGTTAAGAAATAAAGTTTTATATTTCAAATTGGAAACCTATACATAAAAAGATGCGTAAAGTAAATTAAGGAGACGGTAACCCGCGAATTTTAAGTTTATTGCCTTTTTTTGCAGTTTCAAGGTCAAGGACGAGTTAGGTACATAATTTAATTTTTAAACCATCAATACGGTCTCGTTCTCTTTACCTGATTTTAATAATTATGCTATCCTGGCGTTCTACCTTAAATTTCCGAATATAGATAATCAAAACTACCTCCACAAGAACGTGCATTTCTTTTATAAACTATCGATTTGTAGACAAAAGAAAAGTCTAAGTATAAATAGTTGAACTTTACTACTAAGAGGCTCCGAAAAGGTTTTCATACTTCTCGGAGATAAATTGTGAATATTATGTCATTTCTGTTCATGGCTGTTGTTTAATTAAGAGGATCAGCAGTCTTTTTATAATAAATGTTTTTAACAGAAAAACAACACAATAAATATTTTTGACTCCTTTGCAACCTTATTATTGGCTTATATATGCAGTGTAAGTTATTAGCTTATTACATTTATTGTAAAATCAAATTCATGACTAAATATTATTCAATGATTTAAAATTACATATTATTAAATTTTGTATGTATTAAAATAATAATATTATCAAAGATAAAGGAGTAAATGTTAGGGAGACGATCGGAGAATTCAAGAACGCGCACTGACTGAGTGCCGTATCGAGTAGTACTGCCTTCTGAATCAGGCCCTTGATCCAACCACCAAGCGGTTGTTTATTATTATTTGTTTTATATTAAGACTAAAACCAGTTGAGCTGACCACAAGTAACATGGCCAAGAGCAGGAAAATAATAATTAGCTAAAATCTGTAAATATATGTTTTAGTTGAGGTCAACTTAGTTTTTTTATAGTAATTTAATACCCGAAAAAAGTGAATGGGAAGTAATAGGATACTAGGTGTCCGTGTCGTAGGTGTAATAGTGAGCAGGTCAGATTTGAAAGTAATATATTATACCAACACATAATATTGTATTGTTTGCGAGTAAAACATATCCTGAGACAAAGAACACAGACATACATGAACTTTTTAAACATAACACTCATTTTTTTGGCCCGTCCAACTAAAGTACATAGTCATCGTCATTCATCAATCTCCTGTCCTTTTCCCACTTCAGTTGGGGTTGGAGTCTTCTCCTTCCATACTTCTCTATTAGTTGTCATCTCATCAGACCTCTTTTTGTACCATATCAAAGATACTGCTGCCAATATTATTTTGATTATTTTTCCATTACGAATCTTTGTTGAAGGCTTTTATATTATTATTCCTTTATTTATTTTGAAACATATTTTTCACATTTTTAAATATTTCTTATAAAAAAAAGAGAAAGGAACCTCCTAACAATACGAGCCATGTCCAGGAGTACGGTTTATATTATTATTCTCTTTATTTATTTCACTTACATAGGTACTAGATTACATCTTTAAAAAAAAATAACAAAAAAACATTAAAAATTGTAGGCCACCGGTATCGAAAGCAGGGTAAATAATAATAATAATAATATAGCAATATTATTACTATAAGTTTCTTTGAAACAAAGGGAAAACAACAAATGAAAACAATTCTATTGTCATTTCTAGTGTCATAAATATTATGTAAATAATATTCTTGAAAAAAATATTTTAATTACACATGAAAGCATGCCTAATAAAATTTTCACAAATGCTCACAGTGGTGATTTACAACTCAACTGCTAGAGGAGTCGTGGTGGTGCCTTGGATAACTATCTCATTGATTGGCGAGAAGAAACACAATAGTTCAAACATTATTAGCAATTAAACTTTTAGTCTTTTAAATTTTTAATAGGATGTATTTCAAACTTTCTCAGATAGACTAGGTAGTTTCAAAATCGTTAAAAGTTATGTTATGACTTTTTAGAGTGTTAAATTAAAATTATTTTGTACTGGCATATTACCAACATTTGATGCCCATTGGAGAGTTCCATGAGGGCCCCCATAATCACTAGACCACGTCTATAAGCTTGACTAGTCGCCCTAGTCTATGAAACTTTCAAAAATATAAACCGAAACGAAAGAGAAAGGATGGCACAAAATAATGAAGAAGAAACATGCCCAGGAACATTCAGATGCCTGATTAGAACCATTTATAAAACCCTCAGGTCATGGACACACATTTGAGTTGCCGCCAAAAGAATATTCCAAACGTTTCGAAATAGTTTTGGCTCTATTACAAAACATATGCAAAAATCAATCAAAGTCAATATACTTACGCGAAATCTTGATATGATCAGACCCATTTTCTTGACTTTATAACTTCAAATATCAAGTGAATTTAATGTAGAACACTTTTAACTCGTAACACAGCCTTGTTTTAGCGTTTTTAGAAGCTAAAAATAAGTTTGGCATAACCTGGTGATGATGACGAATGTATTATAACCTATAACGCCGATCGGGGAACATTAGAAATATATAAAAGCTAATTAATCGACAGTATGTTATGATATCAAATCACATATCTACTAGTTATTTTCGATTCAATATCATTTGCAAAATCCACCGCAAGAACTTCTGAACAAATAAAATTCAAGAAAAAAACATTTACTTTCAACAACCATCCACAGATAAAATATTGTCGCGTTCGCGTTGTGACATTTTTTTTTTTTTTATTTCCTTCGCCCTTCATGGGCAGGCTAAGGTCATGGACCATACCGCCTCGTCTTCAGTGCTTATTATCTTTCTTGTTTATAAGTAAGGCCAAAGCCTCGTCTTCAGTTTAATCCTTCTTGTTCAAAAGTAAGTAAGGCCGAAACCTCGTCTTCAGTTTTATCCTTCTTGCACAAAAGTCAATAAGGCCGCAGCCTCGTCCATAATAGTTTACACCTTGTTTTAAATTTATGTTAGGCCAGAGCCATGTCTTCAGTATTCCTTATTGTAATCAATATCATTATAATATGATGTCACATGTTGTGAAGTAAGGTCATATCCAGGTCATATCCTTCTACTAAGTCGCCCCGAACGGTCAAATTGCCCATCCAGTGGTGTCAATAAATTTATACAGTGCTAAAATATGTACTGTGATTTTCCAGCAAACCTTGAATGTCGCGCGGGATGCTTGCTGGCGTTTTATATACTTCCAATAATTTATCAGTTAGAAGAATTCTTTGTAAGTCATAAGCTGGGCATTCAAAAATTATATGATCTAGGGTCTGATCACTTCCTAAGTCACAATTGACACAAACAGGCGATGTTATAATTTTCATTCTGGCTAAATGTGCGTTAAATCTTCCATGACCAAGTCTAAGACGATTTAGAGTAGTATAAAATTTTCTGCTCTTTGGAAGATCAGATTTAGTGAACCAGGGCACAGAACCAATGACTGGATTTATTTTCGTATACCATTTTCCTTTAGTTCTTAATGTTTCTTGCCAGTTCTCATGCCAATTACAGATCTTTTGTTCATTTAATTTAGTAAGCAGGTCGGAACTAGGTATGGCAACATTTCTGGTCTCAGCTGGGATGTCAACGTCACTAGTAACTCTTGCAAGATAATCTGCGTTTTCGTTTCCTGCTACTCCTATGTGGGAGGGTGTCCATAACAAACTTATCATATATCCTCTAGAACTAAGATCAGCGTATAAAGTCCGAATCTCATATAAAATATTTCCAGTATTGGCGTCCAGTTTCGGGTTTTGTAAGGCCGTGAGAACACTCATGCAGTCGGTCGCTATAAGCCAAGTTGTGTGCCCAAGATTTTTTTCATGTATATACTGCAGAGCTGATAAAATGGCTAGAGATTCTGCTGTAAATATAGTCATGGCTCCAGGTAACCGAACTCCATGTCCAACAGTAAGATGAGGTAGATATATGGCTAACGAAACATTTCTATTATTTTTGGTTTCATCAGTAAATATATGCCTGTACCCAGGGAACTCTGCAATTAACTGATATACATCTTCTTTACTCCGTAGGTCACGGTTAATGTAAATGTCCATGGGCCAGAATTTGCTAATATAATTACCAGAGTAACATGGCCATCTGCCTTTACATTTCTCAATTTGATATTGATCATCAATACTGATTATATTAGAAAAGTCATGAAATATGTAGGGGACATTTACGAAATTAGAGGGACTGTATACTCTATGATAAAATAATATTTTCTTTAACAAAGGATGATTTTCGAAAGATAAAAGTTTGAGAATGTATTTGGATTTTAAAAACTAAAATCTTATTTTCATAGGAGGAGTGTTACACTCAATTTGAAGTGAATTAATTGGAGTTGTCTTCATTGCACCAGTTACACATCTAAGATTGTGGTTTTGAAGAATCTCCAATTTGTGAACCAATCTCTGATCAGACCCAAAGCATAAAAATCCATATTCAAAATGACTACGGACTAAGGATTTATATAACATAAGCAAAATTTTAGGATCAGCTGCAATTGACAGTGACTTAACAAAATTAAAAGCTTTATTTGCTCTACCTAACAGATAATCAACATACTTAGTCCATGAGAGGTTGCTTGAAAAAATTATACCCAGAAACTTCACTTCATTCACTATTGGAAGAACACTATTATTGTAATAAATATGTAGGTCTGTTTCACACTCTCCAAACACTATAACTTTAGATTTTTCTGGACTAATGTCCAAGTTTAGATAATGAAAATAGTTCTTTAGCCGAATTAAAGCTGTGTTTAAAATACTTTCAACAGAACTTATATCTGAACCTGAAGCATAAATAACCAAATCATCTGCAAACTGCAAATTTGCCACTTCAATACCAAGTACAATGTTTAATCTATGTAAATAAAGAAGATAAATCAATGGACTGAGGATGCCACCTTGACATACCCCTTTGTATGAAAAACGTGGCCCGATTAAACATTTATTCACTTTGACATATACCTCTCTACCATGCAGAAAGTTAAAGATCCATATTATAATTTTTTCAGGAATACCAAGGGCACGAAGTTCACCACACAAAATGTGCAGATTGATGTTGTTGAATGCACCCACTACATCAAAGAACACACCAACAAAATGATTGTCCATTTTATTAGAATTATATATATCTAATTGCAAATGAGAAATGCTATCTCGAGTGGAGCAACCACGTCGAAAGCCAAATTGATTGGATGGTAATAGGCTATTACTTTCTATATAAAATTCTAGTCTTTGTTTAATTAATTGTTCAAAGGTTTTTCCCATGCATGATGTTAATGCTACTGGTCTATATGATTCTGCTTTGTGTCTTACTTTGTTAGGTTTAAGTACTGGGATGAGACAGTCTATTTTCCATTCATTAGGGATGATCATTTCCTGCCAAAGTAAATTAAAAACACTTAGTATATGAGAAAGTGCCTTAATTGATACATTCTTCAACATTTTATATGGTATTCCATCAAGGCCAAAAGCTGAATCACGTCTAAATGATATTGCAGATTTTAATTCCTGAAGAGAAAATGGATAAATTAAATATTCATATTGTGCTGAAACTTTTACTTCATAAGGAATTGATTTAAATGGCCCCTCAACTGTATCTGGAGTATATTTTTTAAGAAAATCGAATACCCAAGAAGAAATATTATTACTTGAAGGTGTAAATGTTTTATTAAATCTTTTTGAAATTTGCCAAATTCTAGATAATGGAGTAGTTCTATTAAATGACTCACATAGAGAAATCCAACTTAAATATCTTTCTCTTTTTAAAACTAACTTTTTAAGAGCTTGTAATTTTTTAAACTCAATATATTTTTCTAATGTAGGATTGTATTTAAATTCTTTAGAGGCATTCCTAGAGTCTTCTACTGCTTTAGTGCAATTCAAATTCCACCAAGGTAATGGGATGCGTTTTTTACGATTATTGTTTACTAATGTTGTATTAAAAGATGTAGCAGGTCTTAATGTTGATGGTAATGATTTAATAATAGCTAAATTTAACAACTTTATCAAGTCATTATATGACTGTAGAGGGTTATCTTGATTAATTTTAAAATCGACTATCAAACTATCAAAACTCTTCTTATATATTACCCAATCAACCAAGTTAAAATTAAAATGTTTTGGTAAATTTGAAGTTTCTGTATCATGTGAGATATTATAATTGTTATTAATAAGTACCCTTGTAATTACAGGCAAATGGTAACTACCTAACGGATCGTCATGAACAGACCAGTTACAAGACAATGATATTGAAGTTGATACTACAGTTAAATCAAGTGCATTTCTTTGCCACGTATCAGAGCCTACGGTAGTCATTTCTCCATCATTTAATAAAACCAAATTATGGTCATTAATGATTTCAAGCACCTCTCGGCCGCGAATGTTTACACTGTTACATCCCCAGGCCGAATGATGTGCATTGAAATCTCCACCCACCAAGAGAGGACCAGGAATACTACGAATTAAATTATCAAACTTATACTTAGTAAATGGAGCGTTTCCGGGACTATAAAAACTGACTAGTGAAATTTCTTTATTATTGCCATATTTTAAACGAATTGCTATATTTTGTATGGAATCATCATATAAAGTATCTATTTTACTAAATTGTAAACTGTTATGTATTAAAATAGCTACACCATTGTGTGTATTACCTGAGTCTAATCTTACTATATTATATCCTTTAATACTAAATCTCATGTGAGGCTTGAGCCAAGTCTCACACAGTAAAGCTACATGTATGTTGAACTCATGTAAAAAATACGAAAAAGTATGTTTGTTACTATTGATGCTCTGGGCATTCCACTGAACTATATTTAGCTGATCCATAATATTAAGGTTTATTTATATTATTCTGAATTTTTGATAATAGAACATCTTTTATGCTTTGAGTGCAAATACTCTTTTCATTATTTTTATTTTGAGAAATTAATGTTACTATTGTCTGTATTAAAATATTTAAAATTGGTTCTGTTTCAACTAGTGACTGTAATTGTTTAGCAGGACTAGACTTTGAAAGAGATGGAAATGCCTTTTCATTAAATAAATCTGCATATGATTTTTTATTAATTTTGTTTTTGTTTTCTTTCACTTTTTGTTGTTTGACTGGGCACTGTGACGAAATTGCTACATGTTTACCTTGACAGTGGCAACATGTTGCCTCAGTTGAAGGTATTTGGCATTCTTTATAATTATGATCCTTGGTACATATGGAACATCTTTGTGAGTTCTTACAGAATTTAGCTATATGGCCATACCTTAGACACTTCAAGCATTGTTTTACCGGCGGAATGTACGTACGAACTTCGAACCGCCAGCTGTTCAGGTCTACACTGTCGGGTATCGCTGCACACGAGAATGTGATGGACACCGTCTTCGTAGGCTGAAAGGACACCCCCCCTCCTTCTGAAATAGTGCGACGCATAAATCTTCTAATAGAAATAATATTCTTTGTGCTGGTTATTGCATTGTAGATGTGTTCGTTGCTGAGATCAATGGGAACATGCATGATAACACCTGTATTCTCCGTAGCGGCTGTAGGAATACTGGCTTTTAATTTATAGCCATCTAGGAATTTTCTATTTATTAACGCCGCATTGGCTAATCCAGGACGTTCGAAAATTACACCAATTTTGTATCTATTCATGCGTAACAATTGTTTTACGCCCTTATTATATTTTTTAATGTTGGTTGATAGGGACATCATGTCTCTATCACCGATCGGGACTAAATCGATGCTTTCTAAAAACACAACATATTCAAAATTGCCTCCGTTTTCAGGATATGACCTTATGTAGTCAGGAATCCGAAATTCCCGATACTTATCCTTTCCTTCAACAGGTACAGATTCCTCTGAAGAGCTTGAATCTCCACCGTCGTCTTCAGAGGATACTGTATGGTCGGGTGTCAGATATAATAAAACATCCCAAAATGTGGTGTAAGACTGACTTTATTATGTTGATACTATGACTTATACATCACACCTCCCAAGGCAATAAAAAAAAAAATATTCCTTTGCATGGATACTTTTTTTTTTTGTTTATATATATAAAACTACGTAATGTGGTTACAAATTTAATGTAAAATTACTGTTTATTATCTATGAGTAATGGTTATGTGTTTGAGTTACTCGCAGGTTTTTTTTTTTTTTTTTATATATTTTTTTTTTTTATATAAGTATATTTATAAACAACTTATAACTAAGATTACAGTTGTTGTATCGCTTGTGTTTACAAACAAGCGAATTCCTTTTATTTTTTTTTATTTTTTTACAAACTTATACATAAGATTACAGTTGAGTTCTGTGTTTAGAAATAAAACATGTAAGTACTTTTTGTTGGCACCATTCATTCAGGGCATCACGAGTGCATATCATTTTACAGCCACGATCGCAACGAAGGTCAGTAACCTAGGTATTGTTGCTAAGTATACAATATATTATGACTTTATGAGTAATACAACTTCGTTCTGTTTTTATGAATAACATCAATTTTTCCATTAATGTTTACCTCTACATTTGGCGACAAATATCTAATAACAGTGTAGGGACCAGTATAAAGGTTTGAGAGCTTATTACCAGTTTCATTTTTAATCAATATTTTATCATTTGGTTTATATTCTACAGGTCTTACATATTTATCATATCTGTTTTTCCTTTCTAATTTCGAGTTAATCAAGTTTTCCCGTGCTTCTGTTTGTGAAATCTGTAATCTATATTTAAGCTCAAGGGGATAACTGTCATAATTGTATAGTGGTTCTACTGTTCTTAAAAGGTTACTTGGTAAGTTACATTTCTTTCCATACACAAGTTCGAAGGGAGTAAATTTTGTCGATGAATGTACTGTGGTGTTGTATGCAAAGGCCCAAAAAGGTAACCATGAACTCCATGAGTCTGGTCTTTGATTGATGTGCATTCTTAAAAAGGCCCCTAGGGTTTTGTGAGAATTCTCCAGTGCACCAATGCTCTGGTGATGATAGGCTGTTGAGTTCAGTTTGGAAATATTAAGAATTGTACATACCGCTTTGAATGTCTCCGACATAAACTCCGTTCCTCTGTCAGTAGCGATTTCCCGCGGCACACCGTGCACGAGGATGAAGTTGTTGACGAACACACGAGCGACTTCAGCTGCTGTTCTATTCACTAGTGGAAAAGCGCATACATATTTTGATAGTTCACATTGAAGTGTTAAAATATACGTGTAGTTATAGTAATCTCTATCAAGAGGCCCTACTATGTCTAAAAATATCTTCTCAAATGATGATTGTGCCGTTGTGGTTATTACCATGGGTTCTTTTACCATAACCGTATACTTTTGTTTTTGACATATAGGGCATTTTTTAACATAGTTATTTATATCCTTTTCGAGACCCGGCCAGAAATAATATTTTTTAATGTTGTTAAACATTCTTTTTGTGCCTGCGTGGCCACTTGTGGGTAATAAGTGAAAGTCATTTAAAATGACTCTCCGATCTTCTAAATTATCTACTTTTTCTATATTATTTAAAATACACAATCGCGGTCCTTCCCATTTAGTATATCTTTTAACCTCATTAGTTATTTTTCCTAAGAATAAGTTATGGGATTTATTTTTCACGAAACATATTTCATGTATATCATTAACTTTACAGAAATCGCACATCGCTCTCACAAATGCGGCTGGCGTCAGTTGTGATCGAGCAGATGGATTTATATACAACATCATTTTTGCTTGATCATATGAAAATATATTATTTCCCTTATATATTCTATTCGTTTTTTGTAGCCTGTTTAGACTTGTTTTATCAATGAATTGCAGCTCTACTGCATTACTAGGCTTGTTAATTGTTCCCACAATCCAATTTTTCAAAGTCACTTTTAATATATTTTTCACTTAAACAGTTGCCACACTGAGCAAAACCGATACTAATCGCGTACATGATTCAAGCCCTGTTTAGTGGCAGGGTCGCCATGTATGGTCGGGTGTCAGATATAATAAAACATCCCAAAATGTGGTGTAAGACTGACTTTATTATGTTGATACTATGACTTATATATTGGTTACACACATTGAAATAGAGGTTGCATACGTACTACATCACAACACCAATGGTGGAGCAGAAGACAAATTATCTTCTTTTTTTCTTTTCTTAGGATTCCCTTTCTTCCCCATCATGAGAGAATCAAGCAAATAAACTTATAAATGAATAAAATAAATTATTTGAAAATTTGTTTTAAAAAAGGCGCCCTTTGGTTACGAATTTCCCGCGCTTTTTTCTCGCGTTGTGACATTAGCCATAGCCATGACATTAGCGTTGTTCGTTTGCCAAGGAGAAAGTAAACGAAAACGAACACAAAAAATATATTGAAACATCCTCAGAGATTTTTCGTCAGGTAGTACGTTGGGAGTTGGGATGATCGTACATAATATTTTTCTACCATTGATTAACTTTGCTTGTTCTAACTGGCTTAAAACAACATCTCTCAATCAATCCATTTGTTGTTTATGATTAATATGATTACTTCATCATTAATTATCAAGCAAGCCTAACAGTAAATAATTAAGTATACATATTTGCAAAAATCTACATTCCTGCTCATGACGTCTTTTTAAGCGTGAAGTTATTATAATATTTCTCAATTTGGTAGCGCTGAAGTTATATCTAAATCGTGGAAAGGGCGTGGAAAATGTTACCAGCCATTGTTTTGGATAACTACTAAGGAAAAATAAATTAGAAAATAATACTCGAAAAAGTTTTTAATACTGAAATGTTACTTTTAACATTTTAAAATGTAGATATCTTTTAGATATGTTACATTTAGGTCCTAGCAATTTTTCCAGTCTGCCGTGTAGCATTCCAGTTGTGTAACATCAGCGGATTCTTGAATTTTTTTTGCGGTTGGTTCAATCTGCCTTCCGTCGGAATCAACACACCGGCACATTCCTCGACGACATTGTATCTTTCTAAAGTTACCATTCTTACAACATATTGGCTTCTCAGGCACGTCACCCATTACGATAGAAGTTTGAGCGCATTCTGTAAAAAATATGAGTCGATTAGTGTAAAAACGAACCAGCCAGAATACCATACCCACTAAAAATAATCTTTTGTGGAAAGTATAATTATGTGATTTTAGATCCACTTTAAAACCGGTAGAAGCACTGTTTTTCGCTGGCGCTGCCTAACTGCTTTATGCTATTTATAAAACACTAGGTTATGCCCGCTTCATTACCCGCGTAAAAATTACCATTATCCATACAAACTTTCATCCGTTATTCAACTCCCATACGGGTTGAATTTCGGAAAATCCTTCTATATTCCTTGTCCACTTTAAAAAGGAGTCTCAATGCAGAATTTCAGCTCTAGGTCCAAGGGTTTGGGCTGGACGTTGCCGTTGATGAGTCAGTCAGTCAGGCAGGACTTATCTTTTTATATAGATAGATTGGTAGATACGTTTTGTTTTTCTATGCAGACTGGGTTAGGGCTCCTACACAGGCCCTACGTCAGAATACAACTAGGCATCGGACATTAGGTATAGAGACAGAAGTTTGTTTAACCGCAGGCGAGAAAAACTATGCTATTGATGCGTTACTACTGGCAAGCACTGTCATCATCATCAGCCTATTACTGTTTTCAGTGCCGGGATGTGCCCCCCGTTGTGGTCTCCTATCTTTGAGAGGGAATGGGCTATAATCTACCGCGCGGGCCCAGTGTGGATTGGTTGATGTCACAAATCTTTCTGCGTATTTTTGGTTCTAGGACATGCTGGTTTCCTCACGGTGTTTTCCTTCACAGTTTTTGAGAGCAGTGGTGATCAAGTACATTACACAAAAAAGTACTTATTGCGCCTGGTTGGGTTCGAACCCAAGACTTACTGTTCGTAAGTCGGAGCCGCCTCCGCTGGTCCACCATTGCTGTAGGTAACTACCGACTTATTCGTCTTTGATCTTGACGTATTACTTAATTAGACCAAGTATAATTATAAAATCATTAACTTACTACAATCCATATCTTCAACTTCAGTTGATGTTTCATTCACTCCATAATTTTCAATTTGAACACCTCTCTCGTCTACACAGATTTTTCTGTTAAAAAGAAACATGTTGTTGAGTTTTTACGTTAGAATTAAGTATCGCATTGGGGTTACCCTGTAAAGATAGATGTAAGTTGGAAACAAATGTTGTGATCAGCTTTGGTTTAAAATCAGTTTGTCTTCACAGTGATTTTAAGCCCTAGAAGAAGCCTTTCAAAATATAATAATATCCAACAGGTCGGGCCTTTGGGGGGGGGGGCGGGACTCATCAAATAACCCCTCCCGCTCTTGGGCAGAGCGAAAGGGAGTGTCAGACTTCTACTGACTAAAACCCACCCATGTTCCTTCTTAGCCCTATATTTCAAGGCCGCGGTATCTCTTACAACATCCCGCAGCCCCGACGGGCGTCGGCCTTTGAGGCGCGCTTGGAACACGAACGCGCCGTCGGCGTCGACACGGCTTGTCGTCGTCGTGAGACGGACATCACTCACCGTCCACAGGGACGCGTCTACAGTGGCCGGAAGCCGTCACGTGGCCCCCGACGCCCGGAGCGTCTCCCGCGGCGACTGGGACGAGAGGTTTTCTCCCTCTCACGTTCCGCCACCTCCTTCGCTAGCATCACTGCTTCGCAGAAGGAGGCAACGGCGTCCCATTCCTTCTCGCCCCGGACCATGGTTTGCAATAGGGCCGGACGCGAGAGGTAGCCGCTGCCGATCGCCGCTACGAGAACACGGTGGAGCTCCGCCGAAGCGGGGCAGACCTCCACAGTGTGCTCCACCATGTCCTCCGGCCGATATGACTTTACATTAAAATAACTCGATAACGTGACACTTTGGGGTACCATATTACTGGACATATTTTGTTCGTCTATAAGTCCTCTATACATACATACTAATTTCACAGCGGGCCGCGATTTAGAAAAACAAAAACAAAATGGCGGGCAGGTTGATATGCCACATCGGTTCTATCCTCTTTGGGATTACTATTAGACAAACCACTGCCGAACCTCTCGGGGATTAACGTTATGTTATGTTTGTTAATAAATTGCGATAGCCATGATACAAACCCTCAAAAGTGGAGTTCGAAAAGACCCTATACGTATCATTGGATCGAAAACGGTTAAAAAAAAAGGAGATAAATTTACGACAGGAAATAACTGAACGTTTATCCGATCTAGCAAGAATAGTGATGACGTTGATGGACACCAGTAGGTAGCTACCCCATGGCGAAACGAAGAGATTTGGATAGTTTGCAAATATTAAGTTGCAGGATTCGTGACGCACGGGATCGGTCAATGTGGTACACCTGGGGAAGGTATAGGACGTCCATTCGCTGAAATGATAATGATGACTCCAGCATAGTTATTCACAACCATTCGATTGTCCGTCGTATTTAATTGTATTCGTCGTATTTTTTTTTTTAATCGTCGTTTTGGCTTTACTGTCGACACTTATCGTGCACATCTTGCTACATCGTTCTCACATGATAATATACCAATCTCAAAATGAATGATGTAACCAAAGTTTTGTAACAATACCTATTATGATTTAAAAGAGTTCATGAAGTTTCTTGCCATTCTTCTCATGAGACCAACGCTTTGGAATCGGCAACTACAGTACACTGACAGTTATTATGCCTTGTGAGTGGGACTGTAGCATAGTTTATTAGCTTATTAAAATGTAGTATTTGTTCGACTATTCAAAAGAGCCTGTAATTGGCCTGCTTGAAATAAATGATTTTGATTTGATTTGATTGATCCATAGTACTATCGAAATTCGCTATTCACAAAATCGAAGCCGAGTAATGGATTCGATTGTGATTCGTGATGAAGATATCAATCCTGCCGACAGCTATTTGCTATCGGAAATGCAATACAATCAGAATTATGCCGCCATTTTGTACTATCATAAGCAAGAGTCGTTGCGTTCTATTAAATTTTTTTTTACTGTTTTTAATTATAATATTTAGTTACTCGACGGAAATGTAGTAATATCTATAGTAGAACTTGTAGAAATACTCAATAAAGATAATTTATTGGCTACATAAAATTTTTCACCACGACTGTTTACGTACTACCATGTTGATCGAATCTGTGAATAGCATTTGCCAACAATTATTCTCTCCACAAATCTGATACTCGAAAAAGGGTCAAGATCAATTCGACTTCGATTCGATTGTTTGTCAATAACTACATTGGCTATGAAAAATGGATGGACGCTTGGACGGTACTGTTGCCGTTGTAGGTAGGCCAACGACCTGCAGGGCTACTGCGTATCTTTTAAATGACAGTGGCTATCATATAGTGTCCATCAACTAACTGTCAAATGGTTCCATTTTGTACTAAATCACAACGATATGATAGCCACTGACATATAAAAGATACGCAATAGCCCTGCTGGTTTAGATTATGAAGGGTAGTGGACCGAGGGACTGTAAATAGTCAAATAAGAATACAGCCTGAAAGGGTTTGTAGAGGTGCACGCCTATTGTTATGTTAAATCACGACGTAGTAAGTAGGGGACATTCCTATTGCCACTTTGCTCGACTTAAGAACAGGTCTTAAGGCTACTTGTTCAGCAGACTAAACTTAACGAGGTAGTAGTGTCAGAAATAGCTTGGTCACTCTACTGTGGCAAGCCCACCACACTATTCCCAAACCACTGTAACTCTTCAAAGCTGGAATCAACCTTGGCGACCAGAGAAATAATTTAACTTTCTTGGATCCCGCAATGAAATTATTTAGAAGATAATAGCGGAGGAGTAGGATAAAAATAATTTCCACTACACTGTCAATTGTCCACTATACTATGTCAATTTTCTCATAAAGCTATTCAAAATAGACCCTCAGAGCCAGTAGAAAAAGGGTCACACATACTTCCCATCCCTAGTAATTCTGGTCCTCCCGTAGGTCCCATCAGGCAGGCACTCCAGTAAATCACTGAAGTAGTCCACAATGAACCCTTCCTCCTGACTCTTGATGATTAGTTCTGCCTTCAGCAACATTTCTTCTATGCAAGGAGTCGTGAAGTTGTAAGGGGGTTCTCCTTCTGAGTACTGTGGGTAGAGATCCGTATCCTCATCGTCTGAAAATAATTGAAGGAACTTATTTAATAGCCCATTTTTTTGGATGGTGGGTGGTTTGTGTTTCACTTTCACCAAAAAATAGTAGTTAAAAAACTTAAAAACCCGACTGAAAAACAAAACTTGGAAGCAGGCGGGGTCCATACTTTTGAACTTCGCGGCAGTCGGATAAAGAGAGTACCAGTAGCTGAGTACCTACATAGTTACCCAAAGTACATAGTTACGCAGTATTTGCTATTGCACCTATTCTGCCAGGGCTGGTCCCTTAAAAAATCCTGCTTTCTTTCAATTATTTTATTTTCCAGTTGGTCTTTCTGGGTGCACTGTTAGGTACACCTTTGCTTTACCCTTCGCGAATCACAGGCGTGGTGTTCTATTTTTTTCAGCAGGTGGTACATTATAGGGTACTGTAGGCTTATGTTTATAACCAAAATACTTACAGCAAGGCAACTCAGTAATGTTTCTCCTCTCAAGATCGATAACAGTACTCTCGCTATGGTCAATGATTCCAGTTAGGATATTGACGCAATAGCATTTGTTGGCGATGCACTGAATCGGGTGGAAGTTGCCATCGGGGGTGCAGCGAGGACCGACTACTGGGAGTTGAACACCAGAGCCTATTGATGTTTTTATGCGCTCGTGGAAACGAGAGCATCCTGGAATTGAAAGAAGAAGAATTAAAATAAATATCCTAAATAAGTTTTTAGACGCGTGTTAAAGCTGCAGGATTAAAGGTTGTAACTGTTCTAAACGTAATATTTGTGATATTCTTAAAACCCCAATAGGATATATAAATTAGATGTAAAAATAACACCAGCTTAATGATAGAAAGCAATCCTCGCTCTACTTATACACAAAACTGTGCCCGACAGGGTTCATAATTGTGTCTAGAATTATTTTACCTATCACTTGAAAATGTACATTATTGATTGCAAAAACGATTTGAATTTTAATAAGCTTGCAAGAGCAATATGAATGAGGTATTCATTCATCGGCTTCTAAAAAGTCATCTCCAAAAGACTGACTCTAAGAGAAGGGTAATGGCGATATGGAACACACAGCTAAAGCCAAACCAGGGTCCGAAAACAAACGGCGCGTTAGTGTTCCACACACGCCTCAAAGAGATGTCAGCAACATTAAAGGACCGTTGCCTACCGGGGCTGCGTGTTGTTCGGAAGAGATACCGCGGCCCCGGAGTAAAAAGTGCTAAGAAGGAACATGGGCGGTTTAGTCAGTAGAAGTCTGATACTATTTTCCGCTCTGGCCAGAGCGAGAGGGGCATTTGATGATTTCCCTCTCAAAGAAATGGGCTCGAATATGAAGTACAGGTCTTATATATAATTAAAATATTATAGGACTTCTCATACTGACCACAACGCATGTTTCGCTCTGTAATGGCTCCAAGGTTTCGCATTTCACCGAAAATTCTCTCGCCTTCCTCCGACCGGCAAAAACATCTGGAATTTAAAAATAATATTTACTTTAGAGGATGTGCAATAAGTTTTTATTTTTAGTCTAAATGGTGTAAAAGCACCCTTAACGCAAACGACGGCCACTTGTTCTCCCTACCACAGCGATATTTTTTTTGTTCTAGACCATACCTGAGAAAATATAGTTACGGAGATATTGGGGGTCAAAGTTCCAATTTTATCACAGCTGTTTTGTAAATTCTAGTTTTTCAGGTTATAACTTTACTTAAATTAGCTCCATGACTCGTTTACTATTCAAAGCATCTACTAGCACAATGTTTTAAGAGAGCTACATCGAGTTTTACCGTAAAATGTGATTATCACACAAAAAGAAAGAAATCGTTTCTCAGCAAAAAAAAATGCTTAGGGGTACTTAGTTTGATGTACAGAATGCTTGGTTGACGGCTGTGTGACGGGTTAATTTACATCCTGTATATTTATTAGGCCTTGCAGGACATTGTAGTAGGTTTGTAATGCAATAAATTAATCCACTAAATGTTTTACCGAAATTCAGTAGTGTTTGAGTTATCAACCAGTCTTACCATCGGTATCATATTACCAGTACCAACTTAGTTGTGGCGGTCAGATATGCATTTTCTCCACGTATAATACTGGTATTCAGCTACATCCCCAACATAATAATAAGCATAAGCAGAAGCGAGCGGTTCGTGCAATTTATCAGCTGGGTGCCCGAGTTTCTCTTAGAGATTTTCTCTTGGAGATTGGTATCCTCACGGTTGCTTCTCAGTTCATCTTTGCCAACATTTTATATATCAAATAAAATGTACACTAAAAACAGTGATATTCACAACTTTAACACTAGAAATAAGCATAAAGTACGCGCTCCTTTTCTCCAGCTTCACAAAGTTCATAATTCATCGTCGGGTTTGGTATAACATTATATAACAAACTGCCATCTTCTTTTCTAGACTTGCCATTTAAAAACGCGCGTTAAAAACTAAAGTAAAGTTTTGGGGGACTGTCTCTTGTAAATAAGAAGGTAAAGTAAAGTAAATTTTGACGCTCGAAAAGTGCTGATTATCAGCCTAGTTTGAATAAATGAGTTTTGATTTGATTTCATTTGATTTAATTGGGAAAAAGTTAGGCAAGCAACGATGATTATCACAAATCGTTAAACAAACTAACGACTTTATTGTCCCTTCAAGGAATAGTGATGCGTGATGTAATAATTCGTATTTTCAACCGACTTTCCAATTAAGTTGTAATTTTTTCTCTAACTTCAAGAGCATCATAAAGACTTAGCCAGTTCGTATACTTACGTATGTGCAGGAATACACTCATACGGCGAATATTTCCCCTTGCCATCACAATGTGGTCTCTGTTCCAAGGCTCCTATGGTTCCACTCAGCTCTCTTGCGTCGTAATTGTCTTGGGCAGTGTGGCACTCTGATGACACTAGAAGTTAAAAAATTGTGTTGTTAAGGCGCTAACAACACCGCGACTCACTTTTCATGATTCTACACTTAATAAATTAAGAGAATTACTTATCTTTAATCAGTAATTCTCTTAATTTATCAAGTCTAGAATCATGAAAAGTGATTTTAAAAATAGTACGGGTTATTTACTAGCATGATATTGTTTTGAATTTTTCAAATTTATGTGATTTTAGACTAAAAGAAATATGATGTGGGTGGCGCTAGTTTCGCGTTTGTTTGGTTGTTCGCAAAAGATACCGCGGCCTCGACGTATAGGGCTAAGAAGGAACATGGGTGGATTTAGTCAGTAGAAGTCTGACACTCCCTTTGGCTCTGCCCAAGAGCGGGATATTTGATAAATGGTAAACGAGAGCAAAACCGCGGGTAAAAGCTAGTACCTCTAAAAATTTACTTACATCTAGTACAACTTTCCCACCATTCGTCATCCGCGGTGCAGGTCAGCCCGTCTCCACATCTTCCAACCGTGGTGCCCATACCGGGTCCACCTCTGGTGCAGTGCTCGCCTTTCCCTGAAAATTGGAGACAGTAAGCTTGAAAATGGACTTTCAATTGGGATTAGCGGTGTTGTTGGTTAGTAGCAGTCATAATCGTGTTATTTTAAAGTAAAAACACGAACCCTGAAATGGAAATGGACTGGCCACATGATGAGATGAACAACAGGAAATTAGACCAAAAAAGTAACAGACTGATACCCGCGGGACGGAAAAAGACGTGTAGGAAGGCAGAAAAAAGATGGGAAGACGATCTGCCCAAGGGTTGGAGAAGGACAGCAATGGACAGGCAAATGTGGAGGGAACTTGAGGAGGCCAAGACAGCCTGACCCGGTAACTGATTTTGAATGTTAAGTTATACAATATATAGGAAAGTTTTATGTTTTATTATATTACAAATATTGTGAAAAGGTCAGAGTAAATAAAAGCTATCTTTTTTATTTTTTTTGTTTTAACAGTCATAATTATGATGAGGCTGACTTGTCTTTCAGGATAAAAGCCTCGATAAAAATTAAAGAATAAAAACATTCATAATCTAGGGGTGTAACTCTCGGACTACCATGTCACCATAGGTCTAGAGATAGAACGTATTAATAGGATATTTCGACAATAAAAACTAATTAGTCCGTCAGATAGATTCCCAAAAAATAATGGACACGTATTTTTTCTTTTTTCACGTAAACAAAAGATGAAGACGAAACAGCGCTTCGAAAAGTCGTGTCAAGTCGTGCGACGTCACAAGGTTAGTACCTTTTTACCCACAAACTGACGTCAAAAGCCCCCACTCATGATCTTTGATACGTTTTATTATCGTCAATTTTTATTAATTTGATTAAACAAAAAACACGTATCCAATATTTTTCGATAATCTAACTGACGGACTAATTATATTTATTTTTGGTGAAATACCCTAGTTTCACTTGTGCTTGGGTAAAGGAAAACGTGAGTAAACATCATGTCTGAGAGATATGTCTCGACGGCATGTAATGCCATGTCAAAGACCAGTTAGCGGCCTTTGCAACTTTGATGCCAGGTTAGGCACTAACCACGCGACATAGAAAAAAAAGACCGCTGTTTTCTTTATAGGCACAGGTATATTAAAAGCGTCAGGGAAGGTACGGTAGACTTATCCCAGTGTGTGTATCCCAGTGATGTCTCATCATCATCCCTTACCAAAGAACGGCATACAGAAGTCACAGCAGTTGCAAAGCGTAGGGGAGGGTAGACTCAGCCCCGTGTGCGTAGCGTTGTTGACGCTGCAGTGGATAGGAGGCTCTGCACACCCCTCATCGAAGCGATAAGTCTGGGGAAAGAGGATTTAACATTATCCATAACTAATGTTAGAAGTATACTTAATGGTACATCCACATTTAAACAGTTATGTTTAAGTCCCATGTAATAGGGGGCGACACTACCGCCACCAACCACAAATCTTCAGACTCCATGCCTGGGAAATTCCTGACGGAAAAACCCAATAACACTTTCCTCGATCCGGGAATCGATCCCAAGGCCTCAATGCTCCCCCGTCGCGTCGGGGCTGCGGGAGAGTGCTTCGAAAACTCGTGAACTCCTCATAAAATCACATGTCAGTACATTTTTTACCTACAAAAGACGTTACAACCCCCCCCCCCCCCACTCATGATCTTTAAGGCGTTTTAGTCCCAGTCCGATCCCCTATTGTAAACCTGTGCCTGCAGTATACAGGGTGTTTGTAAACGAATCTTTCACGAATCCGTCAATCAAGCATTATATAAATCAAACAAATAAGTACCCCTACACAAAAAAAAATGCTGTGATACGACTTTTTTTTGGGGTAAGAAAAATCACATTTTACGGTAAAATTCAAAGTAGCACTCTCGTATAGCATTATGGTGGATGCTTTGAACAGTAAATGGGTCATAGAGGAAATTCAAGTAAAGTTAAAACCTGAAAGACTAGTGTTTAAATGAAACAACTGAAAAATTAAGAAGTTTGATCCGCAATATCTCCCTAACTAGGGGGTTCCCAGGTATGGTCTGGAACAAAAAATATATCGCAGTGATGGGGAAAACATGTTCCTCTCGGTTTCGTTAAGAGTACTTTTATACCCTTTATTCTGTCAAGTTATGTCGAGATAAATAACAATTTATGAATTTGATTTGACGAAAATTTATTGAATGCAAATGTGCAATAGGTACCTACTTGGTGTTCTGATGAATCAGTCACTATTTTTGGTCATTTAGATTTGAATGGAATCCGGATGTCTAAAACTCTTTGGTACTTACACTAATAAAACAAATAGACATAGGTAACCTAAATAGTAAGTTTAGTGTTGTTCGTTCTCGTAATCCCAAAACATTCACAAAAAAACTTCAGAAATCTCGATTTAGCTCTTTTCTAGGTTGAAGTCTTTAATTTCATCAGACAACATGTTTTTATGTGTTGTTTTTTTGCGATTAGGACGTAAGAAAGGTTATTTAAATTGTACTTACTCGACAAAATCCTTGTTGACACAATATATCATTGTCTGTTAATACAAAACTGAACGAAACGAGGAAAAGAAAACAAAAGAATGTTCTTTTGTCAGCCATTTTGTACTTCGACAAACATAGCACTGATTTGTATTGTATGTTTAATGTGGCATGTGTTATCTAAAACGATATTATTTATTGTAATTATCGACAATATTATCATTGGGCATCATAGGAAGTTATGACGATATTGATAAGAATTTGGTATCATTACGGTTAATGTCCTGTTTGAGGAAGACTGAAACTGTACGGACCGTCTTCCTGAACCGTACAGTACGGTTCACGTACAGGCAAACCCTCTTTCAACCCTTTTTTTGTTTTTTTTTTGGGGAGGTTGGAATTCATCAAATAACCCGTCCCGCTCTTGGGCAAAGCGAAAGGAATTGTCAGACTTCTACTGACTAAAAACCACCCATGTTCCTTCTTAGCCCTATATGTCAAGGCCGTGGCATCTCTTACAACATCCCGTAGCCCCGACGGGCGTCGGCCCTTGCGAGCCCCTTCCATGTTGCTGACATCCTTTGAGGCGCGCGTGGAACACGAACGCGCCGTCGACACGGCCTGTCGTCGTCATATAGGACAAGCCCGCCACACTATTTCAAAACCACTGTAACTCCTGAAAGCCAGAATCAACAGTGGCGACCACCAGAAGAGTGCCGAGACAATAAAGCTCGACGAAGTCTCAGAGAAACGGTTTACTCGTAACTCTCTTGAATCCCGCAATGAAATTAATCAGAAAAGAATAGCGCCGAATAGAGTGGCGTAGTGGCTGACATGGTCGTACGTCGTTCACTCTAGTGCCAGTGCTCGGGCAAGTGCTCGCTCCAGTGCTCGGGCAAGTGCTCGTACCAGTGCTCGTACTAGTACTCGGGCAAGTGCTCGTGCCAGTGTTTGTACCAGTGCTCGTGCCAGTGTTTGTGCCGGTGCTCGTGCCCGTGCTCGGGCAAGTGCTCGTGCCAGTCTCGGGCAAGTGCTCGTGCCAGTGCTCGGGCAAGTGCTCGTGCAAGTGCTAGGGCAAGTGTTCGTGACAGTGTGCGTGCCAGTGCTAGTGCCAGTGTTTGTGCCAGTGCTCGTGCCCATGCTCGGGTAAGAACTCGTGCCAGTGCTCGGGCAAGTACTCGTGCCAGTGCTCGTGCTAGTGCCCGGGCAAGTGTTCGTGACGGTGCTCAAGGAAGTGCTCGCTCCAGTGCTCGGGCAAGTACTCGGGCAAGTGCTCGGGCAGGTGCTCGGTCAAGTGCGCGTGCCAGTGCCCGGGCAAGTGCTCGTGCCGGTGCTCGGGGAAGTGCTCGCTCCAGTGGTCGGGCAAGTGCTCGGTCAAGTGCTCAAGCAAGTGCTCGGGTAAGTGCTCGGGCAAGCGCTCGAGCAAGTGCTCTGGCAAGTGCTCGGGCAAATGCTCAGGCAAGTGCTCGGGCAAGTGCTCTTGCAGGTGCTCGGTCAAGTGCGCGTGCCAGTGCCCGGGCAAGTGCTCGTGCCGGTGCTCGGGGAAGTGCTCGCTTCAGTGGTCGGGCAAGTGCTCGGGCAAGCGCTCGAGCAAGTGCTCGGGCCAGTGCTCGGGCAAATGCTCGGGCAAAGTGCTCGGGCAAGTGCTCGGGCAGGGGTCGGGCAAGTGCTCGAGCAAGTGCACGGGTAAGTGCTCAGGTAAGTGCTCGAGCAAGTCCTCGGGCAAGTGCTCGAGCAAGTGCTCGGGCAAGTGCTCTTGCCAGTGCTCGTGCCAGTGCTCGTTCCAGTGTTCGGGCTAGTGCTCGTGCCAGTGCTTGTTCCAGTGCTCGTGCCAGTGCTTGCTCCAGTGCTCTTGCCAGTGCTCAATCCAGTGCTCGCAACTATGTTCGCGCGATTGTTCAGGACAGTCTATCAGACAGTGGTGCCAGCGTTGAGCCTACCGGCAATATCAAACAGTTATTAATTCAAGGAAAGGAAACACCTTATAAATTTATCAAAATCATTTGATAATAAATATTCTTATCAAAACATAGACTTTCAAATTGGGTTAACATAGAAAATAACTCTGTCAACATTTATTTTGTGAAAAAAATATTTATTTGTATAGACCTTTATCAATTTGCCCATCGTGGCAATGACCTGAGGCACTAGACAAGTGGCAATAAGTTTCACACATAACGTCAAGCCTGTAATTCTCAAAGGTTTAGGCAGAGGAGTACGTAACAGTACACCACCACTTCGCCAGATATATTTACGTCCCATACGGACTTGCACATGAAGGGTGCCGTACCGTACGTTATTATTATTTATTATTCCCGTCGGGGCTGCGGGATGTTGTAAGAGATACCGCGGCCTCGACATAAAGGGCTTAGGACGAACATAGGTGGTTTTTATTCAGTAGAAGTCTAACACTCCCTTCGCTCTGGCCAAGAGCGGAAGGGGTTATTTGAAGATTTTCCACACGCAAAAAAAAAATTATGCCGTACCATGACTTCTTCGTTGAACTAATTTCTGTATTTCTTTCAGAATTTTAGGCTCAGTAGTTTCGGAAATAAAGGGGGGGGGAGTGGTCGGACAGACAAACAGACAGGCAGACACACGAGTGATCCTATAAGGGTTCCGCTTTTGCCTTTTGAGGTACGGAACCCTAAAAACACAAAAACACTTAGCCCAACTTGAGAATCTAAGCCAGAAACCTCTAGCTGCCTCTAGCTGGACTAGAAGAACTTTAGATTAACTATTAGGCTTTTCGTGAGCTAGTAGTAATTTCAGAGCGGTTTTAACTCTTACCAATATCAATAAAGCTGGTAATAGAGTGTCACATTATCTCTATGATCTAGCCCATAGATATAATAAATAAGATCTAGCCCCTCTTTAGTACGTGTCTTTGAAGACATCGTTGCGATGGTTGTTGGGTTTAAACATGCTTTAAAAGCCATTATCACTGTTGTCTAGGACATCAGCTAAAACCTTCATGAAAATTCTCATTTTCAAGTTTCAAGGAGATGTCCCTCCGAACCTTGCTCGAGTCTGGCCGCAATGCTGAGCCAGTAGTTTGAAACCAGCTGCTAAATAATGATCTCTCTCAAATTCAGCCAGTCCTTTTACTGCCCTCCCAAGTGACGCCCTAAGCTGAGGCTCGTACCCAGTAATGGATCGCGATGACCTTAGCGTGCTGTCACTAAGTCTATAAGTTTTTTGCGCCCTGGATGGAGGTAGTCCGAATAAGTAGAAGCTATTCTTATCATGCAGAAAAACAGAACAAGGAGGTGTAAAGAAGAAAAATTGCTGAAAATATTGTTAGGTATGTTAAATGAAACAACTTTTATAAAGAAATAACCTTTAATGTATTTAATAATAAAGAATGTAGAATACTGGTGTTCAGCTGCATCCGCTTAGACTGGAAGACGACAAACACGTAGTTGAGAAAGACCAGTCAAATGACGAGGACTCACAGTTTGACATATCCTTGACAAACCGACCTCCAAAACCTACTCATATGAGTCACATAGGTGTCACCATTTTACGAAAAAATAGCAACATCACCAAGGATCTGCTGGGAATGAGGGAATTGAATTGCGTTTTGTGATATTGCTTAAAGTGTCCCCAGGTCATCATCATCAGCTTATAATGTTCCCACTGCAGGGACTCAGGCCTCCTCTCTAGGAGAGGGATGGGCTATAATCTCTCTAGGAGAGGGATGGGCTATAATGTTCGAAATTTTTTATTCTAAGACATGCCGGTTTCCTCACGATGTTTTCCTTCACCGTTTTGAGAGCAGCGTTGATGAAATAAATTACACAAAGTAAGTTCGTGGAGTCGGGGCCGACACCACCGGGCCACCGCTGCTCTCCCTCAGTACAGGTGAGTATATTTAATCGGGTTATCTAGCACTTATCGATCGTCGATCTTTAGATTAAGGCGTGTATGCCTAGGTTGGTCTATGGATGGGTGACCACCCATTACAGACCGAATTTCCTTCGTGCTTCTTAGTCGTTACTGTTACTCAGTGGCTCAAACAAGTCTGATATGATAACCAGTCCAACTAAGGGACATCGTATCCCCTTCGGGGCTGCGGGTTGTTCACAAGTTACCGCGGCCTCGACATATAGGGCTCAGAAAGAACATGGGTGGCTTTTAGTCAGTAGAAGTCTGACACTCCCTTTTGCTCTGCCCAAGAGCGCTTAAGGGGTTATTTGATGATTTTCCACCCGACATCGTATCCCAGTACCAACTGGGTTATGGAGGTCAGATAGGCAGTCTCTCCATGTAACGCTGGTGTCATGAAGAGTAGTAAGGCCAAGCTTTTAGGCTTGTATGGAGATGATTTGACAATTCGTTGACAAACCGACCTCATTTTCGAAAAACTCCTCATAACAGGTGAGTATATTTAATCGCGTTATTTATCTCTTATCATATCTGATAACGACAAGAATGTTCTAACCACACAATGTGCAATACTTACTAGAAGAAACTGTTTGATATGGGATCATTTTTATGAAGGAGAATTATGAATTTAGGTTAGTTAACTTTTGGGTGTTATCATGAAGATTTTTTGCTGTTGTTTTTAAAGACTCGTTGTTAAATTGCATATGATTAAAAATGTTATGAATATAAATTTTAATGGATTGAGAATGAGAGGAAGACCAACGAAACGATCGCGAAGGATGATTTGATGATGATTACAGTTTCGAGGTAGGTTGATATGCTGGCGTATGCACATTACAAGCATACAATCATATACTGACAATACAATCTTATATTTCAAAAATATGTTTGCCGCAAGAACAAATTATGTGTATAAATAGAGACAATTTATCTTTCACTAACCCTAATGACATTGCTTATGAATTAAATAACTATTTTATTGACATAATTGAAAATAAACCTCAAACTGACAAATATCCGCTTAACATAAGTTTCAAAATTTGACATCACAATCATTATTTATGACTCCCGTTTCAGCATCTGACATAAATAGAATTATCGATGACTTAAAAAATACGAATACTGTTGGTTATGATGGTGTGTCTACCAAAGTAATAAAATATGTAAAACAGATCATTTCGCCTCCATTGGCACATATTATCAATATTTGTATTTGTGACGGTATTTTTCCAAATAGCCTAAAAAAAGTTCTAATTAAGCCATTATTTAAACAAAATGACAAAACTGATGCAAAAAACTATAGACCAATTGCTAAAATTCCTATAATTTCTAAAATTTTTGAAAAAGTAATTTATAATTCGCTTTACACTTATTTTGAGAAATATAATTTATTTTGTGTGGAACAAAAAGGCTTTCGAAAGAATTGTGGAATAAATATGGCTCTATATGATTTACTTTCCACAGTCATGTCATGTGTTGATAATAAAAATCCTGTTTGTGCTATTTTCACTGACATGAGTAAAGCCTTTGACTATGTAGATCATACACTACTTATACATAAATTACATGCTTGTGGTATAAGAGGTAATGTCCTCGACCTCCTAAAATCATACTTAAGCAATAATAATAATAATATTCCACAACTATCACACAACGCCATCTAGTCCCAAGCTAAGCAGAGCTTGTGTTATGGGACAACTGATAAACATACTTATATATTTCTAAATACATACATATTATAGATATTACACCCAGACACAGAACAAATGATCGTGCTCATCACACAAACATTTGTCCTGGGTGGGAATCGAACCCACGACCTCCGGCATAGCAGTTAGGGTCACTAACCACTAGACCAACAGGCCAGTCAACTTAAGCAATAGATACCAGTGCACTGAAATTAGTAGATTATGTCCTAAAACTAAAATTGTAGCCACTTCCATATCAAAACCAAGACTCCTAAGGTATGGCGTACCTCAGGGTACCGTGCTTGGACCGTTACTTTTCTTAATAGATATCAACGACCTCCCAAAGATGATACAACAAAAAAATGGTTCTCTTTGCCGATGATAGCACGGCTTTAATAGAATGCACTAATCCCAATAATTATAAAAACGAGATTAGTGACTCACTGACAAAAATAATACAATGGCTTAATTGTAACAATTTAGTAATAAATTTAGATAAAACAAAAATCATGCAATTCCATCAACGTCGGGCAAATCCCACTATTAATTGTACTCATAAAAATAACAAAATAAAATTAGTTAATACTACTAAGTTCTTGGGTATAATAGTAGACAATAAATTGACATGGAAACCACAAATAGAACACCTATGTAACAGACTGAGTAAATCTGCGTACGCACTCTATCAATTGTCTAAAAAGGTAAATATCAGCACGTTACTGACAGCTTATCATGGACTAGTCGCTTCAGTGCTTCGGTACGGAATTATATTTTGGGGGCAGTCAACTGACAGAGAACTTATATTTAAGATGCAAAAACGCTGTATAAGATCTATGTGTGGATTAAAAACTACTGATAGCTGTGTACTATTCTTCAAATCACTGAAAATACTAACACTACCAGCATTGTATATTTTTATTCGAAAAAGTGTCTGATATTAAAAGAAAGCCAATACGTGCTCAATATTTGTCACAGTTATATAGTATAAAATGCAAGACATCTTTAATGCAAAAGAGTTTTTTTGGCATTGCGCCAAAAATCTATAATAAAATACCAGACAATATTAAAAATATGCCTCTAGTAAAGTTTAAAAAAGCTCTCACATTATAAAATAATCTCAAAACCAGGTTTAGTTTAACTGGGCTTTTATCCGCACTTATGTAGCCTCTCGATTGGGCCATTGTGCGTGATGTTTAGAGAATACCTACTAAAACCAACATAGGTCGTCCCAGAATTGTAGCAGCCTTCCCAGACTACTGCAGGCTTCCGGGAGAGTTAATGGGGATCGTAGAGTTTGTGCCCGGTGATCTGCCACGCTCCTGCACTCTAGGAGTACTTGCCGTGGCGTTTCTTCCGCCTCCATGCATCCTCTACACAATGGGCTATCTGTTACACCTATGTTATGTAGATGTTTGTTTAAGGAACAGTGACCCGTAAAAATTCCTATGATTTTATGGGCAAGTAGGTATTACAAGGGAAACCTCTATGATGTGAAGTCAGCCGAACTGTCTAAATCAACTGACAGGTCTAACTGAACGACTTTTGAACTGGTTGTCGCCATATTAAAGGGAGTAAAACAATATTCATACTTTTATACTTTAAATTAAATTCCCCATTCAAAAATCAAATCCCAGCCGCATAATGTCTTTTAAACCTTTAATATATCTTCGTTTCGAACCAGATATGGTCCAGAACAACAAAATCAAGTGGTTGCAAGACTGCAGAGTAGTGGGCCTATAAGTAGTCCATTGTTTTTTTTCCATCCATTTTTATTAGTGATCGATGTTTCCATCAGAAAATTCTCAATAATAGCCACGGAGTTATGATTTGAGTCCGTCAGATGGTAATAGGATCGCATTCTATAACATTTGACTCAACATAATAGGGTAGTTAACAAAAGAAATCTAATTAGTCCGTCACATAGTTTTCCAAAAAATATTAGACACGTATTTTTTACAGTGCTATGAAAACTCGTGTGACGTCATTTTCTGAGACATTAGTATGTCATTCTTTAGCGGTCAGTGACGTCACAACCCACTCAAATCTTCAACGCGTTTTATCTTCGTATTATTGATTTGATAAAACAAAAAATTCCTACCTATCCAATATTTTTCGATAATCTAACAGACGGACTAATTAGAATCATATTTTTTTAAGTCAGTAAATATCCCTATTGGCGAAATATGGGTTTTCTATTAGATACGCCTCTGCCTTACCCTTCGGAGATTACAGGCGTGATGTTCTGTCTGTGCAAAGATGTGTTTCACGTCTTACCAAACTCTGTTGACATTTCATACAAGATTGCGTTTGGTGTTGACAGAGATTTGATAAGTTCCACTGAGAGACGCGAGTATCATAAAGATAGCAATATGCCTGACATTATCAGTGTTTAAATAAGTATTTAGCCATTAAGTTTATTATATTTAGATATAAAATTGCGTAGTTTAATTGTGGGTACCTACATCTGCAAGATTAGAAGCTGTTTTCAATCTTGACAAGTGTGTTTTTCCTGTTATTCTATGTAGGTACTAAGTACCTACATTCTAGACTCGACCATTAATTTTTGTCATGTTGAAAACTAGTATTTTCAAACAGAATTGCAGGTTTAGTAGAATTGTTAAGGTACTAACATGTCTGTATTTGTGCACAGTTTAAAGCACTACAGCAATTAGTAAAACAAAATGTGCTACAGCAACATAGCAGCAACATAGCAGCAACATAGTACAAAAGTATTATGTACAGCACCATCTATGAAACAAATGAAGAACTAACATCAGCATTCTGAATCGCGCTATTATAGTTATTTAACAGCATAATTATGTCTGTGGACCCATCATAAACAAAGGATCCCTTTTCTACGGGGAATGAACAACTTATCACCCTCTTGTTTTTTGAAATTCGGGCGAAACATTCATAAATTCTTTTCTGATTATGTAGTTTCGATAAGGAATCCAAGACAGTTAAATTCTGGGATGTCGTCGAACTTCATTGTCTCGGCGCTTATCTAGTGGTCGCCACTGTTGATTCTGATTTTCCGGAGTTATAGTGGTTTGGGATTAGTGTGGCGGTCTAGCCCATAAAAATAATCTTATATCTTAAAAAACAACAACAAAATTGACAAAAATAAAAAAAATATATATAAAGATTAAATATGAACCTAAACTGCAAAATTACAGTTAGAAGCACTAATGTAAAGTACCCTTTATACACTTGACATGACATACTTTAGGATATTATGGGTTCCAAAATATTAGCTTTGTTACGTTACATCAAAATGAAATCAATACATTTAATCTATTACCTACTACTTAGCTGTTGCCAGCGGTTTCACCCGCTACAACTCGAAAATTATCCCACGGGAAGGTAAAATCGGGATAAAAACTATCCTTTGTGCTAATTCAGGTTATAAACTATCTGTGTGCCAAATTTTATGCAAATCCGTTCAGTAGTTTTTGCGTGAAGAAGTAACAAACATGCACACTCACACACTCACAAACTTTCGCCTTTATAATATTAGTGTGATATTTGTGTGATGATTAGTGTGATTAGAATAATTTGTTTAAAATCTGTCAATCATCAAGGATAAGTTGAAAATAAAAATTAAGGCGTGTGAATGATGATATCGACATTAATATCATCATACTTACTCATTAATAAACGGACGGGTTGATAAAACATCACAAAGGGAAAAAAGAACAAACGTACACTTACTTTTTACCGTTTTTTTTTTGTGAATAATAGGGAACTTATCTTACTTTATTGGCTCTATATGGAAGAACACATACAGAAATCAGACATATATATGGTGCAAGGTGGCCCTTTCACATCGGTAATTTTAAACAAAAAACAGCTGTTTCCTAAAAAAGGACGATACCAATTAATTAAAATTACCCTCTTTTTACAATTCTATTCTAGTCTACAATTAAGTGAAAAAGAAAAAATCAGCGCAGATTAAGCTACACAGTATAAGAACAAAAATAAAGTTAAAATTCCGCCATCTTCCTTTTCTTCTGTCCTCTACTCTTCTTGTCGAGCCAGCAACCGTTCATAAAGAGAGCAACTCCATGACAGTGTGTTTACTGGCAATACTGTCGACGGATAGCTCTCTTCATTAACAGATTATAGGCATCTTCTCTTCGTAGCTCATCTTTTGTTCGTGCTTTTTGTCTGTTACTTTTTCTCCTGCCCGCCTCCCCCGCCTCTAGGACTTACTACGAGTTAGATTCAAGATTCTATAATTGCATGAAATATGATATTATAAGGTGTTAAAAATAAAAAGGTTTCACTTCCTCCATTCAGCATGCAAAATCAATATTAAATTAAAATTAAAATACCTAGTACTGAATTTTATTATGGCACAATTCCGCAAAACTATCCAAGGACTGTACCACCAACTCATAGTTATTATTGCGCCAATCTGACTCCAATAGGACAGAGATGGACCTATAGAGGGGACGTCTATTTAGTCAAGTTAAAATATTTAATTACAAATGTACTTTTAAGTAATTTCTTATGCTAACATTTTTATGCAATAGACAAAAAATGTAATAAAGTAAGAACCGTCAAAGACAGCAAACTAAGAAATCTAACTTTTGAGAGTTCTAAATTCAAGCAAATGCTTAATTACAGGATAAAATCGTATCTTAACTTAAGTTATCACTTTGACTTGTTTACAGACAAGGGTACCTATAAGAAAGGCAAATCACACATCATCAGCCAATAGCAGTCCACAGCTGGACACAGGCTAAATCCAGCACTCACTAGTAGATCTCTTATAAAGTTAAAACACACTTAGTACACTTCAACCTACCTTTTTTTTTTTTTTTTTTTTGGTGGGTTTAAAATCATCGAATAACCCCTCCCGCTCTTGGGCAGAGCGAAAGGGAGTGTCAGACTTCTACTGACTAAAAACCACCCATGTTCCTTCTTCGCCCTCTATGTCGAGGCCGCGATAACCAGAGGACTACCCGCAGCCCCGACAGGACTTCAACCTACCTTACTTCAAAAACTAACCTCCATTGACTAATACATTTCGCGTCAACACAATATCACCGATGACATTTATGGAGCTCAGCAAGGAGGTGCTAAGTGGCCTAGCACGCCTGGCTGTTTGTCAGCTAGAGCTACTGTGTGACTTTCATTGTTGAGTTCTTATTGGTGTAACGGGATTGCAGGTTTGTTAGTCGAGGCTACTGATATTTAGAGTACTGCAGTCAGCACTCTAAATATCAGTAGCTAGTATTCCATTCAATCTAGTCAAAAATATTAAGAAAGGGTCATAGGATTACAAAAGGACATTTAACGACAGCCTTCCTTTAAAGATCGTAAAAAGTACAAATACACACAAAGTCTTTTCTGCGTCTTCTCACCCACTATCGTCTACATTTCTTTCTTCATTTCTCCTTTTGTAGGTCTGCTGGCAGAAATTACTTAAGAAATAATTAGTACCTTTGTACTCAAATTTTATACCATGTTATTTTCGTGTGTTGACTACTGTGTGTTCATAAATAAATTATGTGACTTAAAAAGGTGTACTTTGTTTAGGCAAGAGACGAAATGTTAATTGTTGCTTTGTCCAAAAGAGTTACAGTTAGAATCATTGTCCATCAGAAAGCCAGACAGCCAAATTCCTAAAACTTTTCTGATATTTTCTGTGGTTGCATCTTTCGTGCATAGTGTTTTCTTCTGATATGTTGCTTATTGTGTGTCTAAGGAGCATCTCATCATTATCATCATCATCATCATCTATAACCTAACTCTACCGACTGCTGAGTATTTGCCTCTAATCTGTTTTCTTATACCCTATCTCCACGATCCTGTACCAGGTTTTTGCCCCGATGACAACTATGTCGTCTGCCTATGAAATTGCCAGTTGAAATTTTTAGTTATTTAGTGATTTCATTTCTGGAATAGTTTACAGATTCCGTCCGTTTCAAATACCTGAATAAGTTTTTGATCTTTGCCAGCCCTGACTCTATCTCTCCATTACAACAAGTAACCTTTTCTTGGTCTACTTAATTATTTGTCAAAACATTCGTGTTCTCACAAGATACTTTCGGATTTTTTGACCTCTGTTCCTTACATGTTGCTACCGTTTAAAATTACTTTAAATTCAACGTAGATTTTTGCTTCATTGTTTTAATTGGTTATGCCCGCGGAATAAGCCTTCATATAGGTTATATGATACCAGGATAAAAAGTATCCTATTTGTTAATCCAGGTTATAAACTATCTCTATCCAGAAAAACCTACGCTTTGGTACTACAGTACTTTCACAGTTATTATACCTACTTTGTGATTTTAGATATCTTTATTATATTGTTGTTTTTGTTTTAACAGGTCAAAAGTGCCTGTAACTAGCCTACTAAAAATACAGGATCCGTTCAGCAGTTCTTGTGTGATTGAGTAACAAAACCAGTTTAAGTGAATCTCACATTGTACAAGAAACCTCAAAGCGATGCCATGTTATTATGGAAATGTATACTATACCATGATGTGTCGCCTTGTGTACCTAATCACCAATGACGTTAATTACATAAAATATGAAAGGAATGTTCTTCATTACAACAGACTCGACATGAAAACAAAAGACGTTAAAACAATCGAATATAAATTAACTACATGACTGACAGTCCTCAATTAAAAGATTATGGCATGGCTGACACTAATAAAGATGGGAGAAGAGTTGAGTCATTTAAAAACAATTAAAATGAAATGATTTGATTAGTAACTCAGTATGAGAACTTACGACCCACGGCTGCCCCTCAAGTTAAAGGGTAAATTATACAAGTCCATGATTAGACCTGTCGTACTGTATGATCGGAATGCTGGGCTGTGAAGAAGATGGATAAAACAAGAGTTGAGAATGTTGTGGTGGATATGTAGTCTGTGGTGACAAGAAAGGAAAAGGTAAGAAACGAGCATATTAGAGGAAATTTAAAAGTGGTACCAGTTACAGAAAAGTTGAAAGCGAATCGATTGTCTTGATAAAAACATGTTATGATGTGACTAAAATAATGATGAAATATTAAATGTATATGGATGGAGACAGAGAAGAAAGCCAGAGAAAAGATGAATGAATTGTGTGTGGAATGAGATGTAAGAGAACATAAGAAAAAAACGTAGAACGAACCCCAAGTAGTATGTCAAGGGCAGGAAAATGATGACCGTTAAATAATGCAATAACTATAACTTGAGCTTTCGCATTTATCTGAATGTTATGAGCAGACAAACAGACAGACAAACATGATATTTCAAAGTAGTGGTATTTATGAATGATTAAGGAAACAGCTGGTTTCTAGAATATTCAAGGTTTCGTCAGCCAGTCTACTCATTAAGATTCAAATAGCTGCTATAGACTATAGAGCAGTGGTGGCTTAGTGGTGGCGTGCTGGACTTACGAACAGTAGGTCGTGGGTTCGAACCCAGGAAGGCACATAACTTTGTGTAATTTATTTCATCACCGCTGCTCTCAAAACGGCGAAAGAAAATATCTTGAGAGAACAACAACCAAAAATTCGAAGACATGTGACATCTACCAATCCGCACTGGACTCACGTGGTAGATTATAGCCCATTACCTCTCAAAAGAGTGGAGGCCTGTGTCCCAGCAGTGGGAACATTGATAGGCTGTTGATGAGCTGCTATAACAGTTAATTAATTAACACCTATGGAATGGCAATAATCTCTTTTGAATACTTCTTTTCGGAGAGTTTTATACTTTTTTAGTACCAAGGTAAAAGTTAGAGATTTTGATATAAATTCTGTAATTATAAAGCCTGACAATCAGTCTTACCCAGTATTAGGTTGAGGAGGTTAGATAGACACTTAAAGACAGTCGCTCCATATAAATACTGGTATTCGGCCGCATCTGGATAGACTGAAAGCCGAGCTCAACATCGTTGGGAACAAATTCATCATCATCATCAGCCTATAATTTTCCCACTGCAGGGACTCAGACCACCTCTCTAGGAGAGGGCTGCCAGGGCTGGGCTATAATCCACCACGCGGGCCCAGTGCGGGTTTGTAGATGTCACATGTCTTCGAATTTTTAATTCTAAGATATGCCGGTTTCCTCACGATGTTTGCTTTCGCCGTTTTGAGAGCAGCGGTGTTGAAATAAATTACATAAAGTAATGCTCCTGCCCGGATTCGAACCCACGACCTACTGTACGTAAGTCGGGGCCGACACCACTGGGCCACCGTTGCTCTCAACAAATTAGGAAGATGAATTCGAAAGTATTCTTAACTGAATATTGATACACAATGTTTCGACACAATGGAGCGACTGCCTACGAGTATCTGCACAGATTGACAATGGCTCCAAGTAAAATAGTAGTAGGTATTCAGCTACATCCGCTTAGACTGGAAGCCGACCTAAATTAAAGAAAAGCCCATGTAGATGTGTAATTTATTACATAAAAATATCGTGCTCATATGACAAAATTCATAAAACATGTGTAAATAAAAAAATAGCTCAATAAACGACAATTTTTAAGTGTATTAATATCAATCGCACTTCCATTATCCAATTCGACATCGACAGCGTTTTTGTTAGCATATAAGGTCGGTTTTCGTAGATCAAGTAGACCATAGAGATGCGGGTGACCATAGACGAGCGGAGGCGTCAATTATCGCGGCACGCATAGAAGTGCCAAGTGGGGTCTCACGCAAAGCTAATTTGATTGGCGTGGTTGGCCAAGAAGAACCGTTGCTTCGAGGTTACTTTACGATATTGGGTGTAGTTTAGACGACAGACATCTGACAATGCCTATTATTTTTATGAGGCTGTTGCCCACAGCAGCGCAATGGCCTCAATTCTGTCTTTCCACTTTCATTACTTTTTTGCAACTTGAGCATAACTTTTGTTGTATTTTTAAACGCATTGGAATCGTATGATATGATCTGAAAAGACGGACTTGGAGTTCTTCGTACTTCTTTGGCGTTTAATTTGACAAGGTTTTTGGATAGTGGACCGATAGTAGATACCTACTACTAAATTCTACTGGATGCCATGGCCATATCTGTCCAAACATATATGAAGTTACTCTGTACTAATGGTTGCACTTGTATTTTATTAAATATCTTGCTGTGGTAGGTACTTTCCCGCTACGAAAAGAAAATCAGCTAAGACTTCAGATAAAACTGCAAATTAATTCCTATATATATTTTTCCACAAATTAGATACTGATTACAGCAACCAGACACAAGAATTTTAACGAAAGCGACAAACTAACGCATCTAACTAAAATCTAACCATCTTTAAAACAATCAGTAAACAACTCAAAGACTTACTTTTAAACGGTAGTCTTGAACTAAAAAGCATATTTCATTCATTGTAACGCAAATTACTTGAAGAACCGACGACGCGACGCCATCTTGGTTTCGCGCCATTTGCATTCCATTTGTTCGAATTCATTGTCCAACGACGGCTAACGTTTTGTCAGGCAAAAGAAAGGAATATGTAATGCCTTATGCAACTATATGTGACCTATTTTAAAAGATATTTTAGTTTCTAATACATTTTCTTGTGGAACTAATTTAATTAGTTGTACAGTTATTTCTTGTTCATAATTTTGCTGCTGCACTGCTACCAAACAGCAGCACAGTTCTAATTACAAAATCGAACGATTGTTTTAATAGATCATTTCTTTTTGGGAATTTCTCTAGTTTTTTGAAAACCTCCATTCATTTACTCAAGAAGTACTGCTGGACATTTAGGTCTCCCCGTACCGAGACAGCACATAAACCTTAAGACATCAGTGTGGGACATTTCGGCCTCCCTACTCCGCGGGTGCACATAAGCCTTATAGACATTTAGGCCTGCTGAACATTTAGGCTTGCTCCAAGCCGAGTCTGCACATAAGCTTTAAAATATCTCTGCTGGAATTTGTGGCCTCTCCTATCCCGAGACTGCACTTCCTTAAGACATCACTGCTGGACATAAGGGCTTCTCCGTCTCCCAACCCGTCGCGCGATAAGTCTAAAGGCATTTCTGCTGGACAATCAGGCCACTCCCATCCCGAGCCTGGACATAAGCTTCGAGACAATACTGCTGGATATTTAGACATCCTTCTTCCCGAGGCTACACTTAGCCTCAGAACACTACTGCCTAAACGTCCCATTTAGGCCTCCTCCATCCCGAGACTGCATTTAAGCCTTAAGACTACTGCCTCGGAACGGGGGAGGTCTAAAGGTCCAGCAGGGACCTTTAGACCTCCGTCCCGAGGCAGTACAGTAAGGCAGCTGCCTTTACCGTTTTAGCTAAGAGAAAAAGTTTGTAGGAGACAAACAATAACGGACCCGTCTCGATGCCAATCCTACGCATAAACTGTGTATTTATATTTTACCCCTTGTAGGTAAAGGAAAACATTGTGGGGAAACATTGTCTTAGAACCAAAAAATTCGAAGACATGTGACATCTACCAATCCGCACTGGGCCTGCGTGGTGGATGCCTGCCCATACCTCTCCTAGAGAGAAGGCCTGAGTCCCTGAAGTGCGAACTTTATAGGCTGATGATGATAGTAGGTTTGGCCTAGGTTTAAGACTGCCTAGGTCTTTGATGCCCAGTTGCATGTACACTGGTCGAACCTTTTCTTTTTTTTGGCGGGTGGAAAATTATCAAATAACCCCTCCCGCTCTTGGGCAGAGCGAAAGGGAGTGTCAGATTCTACTGACTAAAAACCACTCATGTTCCTTCCTAGCCCTATATGTCAAGGCCGCGGTAACTTGTGAACAACCCGCAGCCCACACTGGTCGACCCTTAGGTAAGTTTACACTTAGGTAGGTTCTTCTAGCCTCGAAGGCCTACAAAGTGTTCATCGTAAAATGCTCGCTAATATAATTTTAACTAAATCACGCCTGCACGATAACGCATTCAGTGCTAATGGAAGATAGGTACATTGTACTTATTTGTTGTTCAGAATTAACAGGGTCTAATAAATACAGTATTATTTCTCCTCCTTTTGTTATTTTGTTCCGGGGTGAAAATTCCTCTAGGATGTTTTCCGCCCTGGGGCGAGCGGAGGGGTCTATACTACCCCGGTACTCCCTTCCCACAGTTGTACCGGAGATCATGGGAATTAGTGCAATATTCCACGAGCTCCGGCTAGTATCAGATACTTTTCTTCTACTTCCTATCATGTGGGCAGGGCGGTCGTGAATAATGGACCCCACACACCCTAGTGACAGAGTTTTCTAAACCATCTCAACGTCCTCTGACGACCACCATTTCTGTCTTATACGTGCCTTCCGAAGCAGGTTATCATTTTTTTATCAGTCAATCAGATGATTCAAGCATGCAAAGTCCTAAACAAATTGGAAACAACTATACAAAGTATGCTTCCCGTGGGAATCGAACCCACGACCACGTTACAAGACTCACAAGGCAAACGCCTTAATCACTCGACCACGGAGGCAGGAGAATACTTTGCTGACTTCTTGTAAAAGTTTTCCAGAACACATTCCTCCACATTACACTAATATTTGATACAAAATAAATTAAAGACAAACTATAATTAAAGTCTGACGTGTGTCTGTGTCTGTTACCATTTAGAGTTCATATTTAAACAGCTGATGAACGCCCACAAGCAAAATTAGTCCCTGTGTTTAAGTTTATAAGGTATATTATAACAGAAGCAGGTGTTATTTGAAGACTCACAGACATGATTCAATACTGCTGATCAAATAATAGATGTTTCATTAAGGAATGAATGTGGTAGGAAGGTATGAGTGATTCAGAATTTTTGGACTTTAAACTTGCGTTTTGTTTGCCAAAGAAATGACTGCAATACCTTTTATTGTGGATGGGAAATCATCAAATGACCGCTCTCGCTCTGAGTGGCAGACTTTTACTGACTAAAAACCACCCATGTTCCTTCTTAGCCCTTTGGGTATGGGACCACGGTATCTCTTTCGAAATACCCGCAGTCTTCGATGACTGTAACAACAGTTTACACCAAATATTACCAGACCAGTATGTGGAGTGAAGGAACACCGACGCGAAAACGGTTACCGCGTACTTATTCAGTACATTCTGACCCCCAAATAGAAAATAATCATACGCAATTTGAAGAAAAAACAACTGTTTGCTACAAAAGTGCAATCATACACGATCAAAACGGATAGTAGTTAGTTATTCGTTTTGAAAGCAGAGGCAAACGCTGAATTGTCACATCTGCCTGTACCACTGGGTCCTAAAATGAACATAAATAGAATCCTGCTTGATGGCAACTTTTCGAAGCAAATATCTAGATTCCTTCTTATTGCTTCACCTGCTTTAGTTCATATAAAATAACATCACGCCTGTTATTCCCATAGGGTAAGGCAGAGGCAACTATTAGTACACTCACATTTTGCCGGTTATCTTTTTGTCCCATGTAATAGGGGCGAGCCTAATTGCTATCAATCGGGCGCCAATCCAGACTCCGTGGCTGCTACCGAGAAATTCGTGATGATAAGACCCAATAACACTTTGCCCGTCCTGGGAATCGTAGCCTGTATCCTGGCTACGATTCCCAGGACGGACGGGAGTCTAGATGGTCTAGTGATCGCAAGTGCGACTGCTATCAGTCGCACTTGCGATCACTAGACCATCTAGACAAAGTTTTGTAAACTTTCTTCATCATGATATATAAACACCAAACAAATATCTAGGCTCCTAAAACACGAACTAATAACCCGCCAAAAAACCGAAAACATTTTAAATCCTTACTTCACACTAATATTTTTTTGTTTGTAAGTGTGTGAGTGTGTATGTTTGTTACTTCTTCACGTAAAAACTACTGAACGGATTTAGATACAATTCGGTACAGAGATAGTTTATAACCTGGATTAACAAATAGGATAGTTTTTATCCCCATTTTATATTCCCGTGGGTTGTAGCGGGTGAAGCCGCGGCAACAGCTAGTCACACTAATATTATAAAGGCGAAAGTTTGTGAGTGTGTGAGTGTGTATGTTTGTTACTTCTTCACGCAAAAACTACTTAACGGATTTGGATAAAATTTGGTATATAGTTAGTTTATAACCTGGATTAACACATAGGATAGTTTTTATCCCGATTTTATTTTCCAGGGGGATAATTTTCGAGTTTTAGCGGGTGAAGCCGGTGGCAACAGCTAGTAATATTATAAATGCGATAGTAGAAAAAAACGCCAAAACTACTGAACCGATTTTAATGAAATTTGTCTACGAAACGCCTGAGAAAGAATTTAAGCTACATTTTAATGCGATAAAATGGTTTTATAGGTTTAAAGGGGGGGATGAAAATATTAACTTTGGTTGCGATAACCGACATCCACGCAGGTAAAGTCGCGGGCAACAGCTAGTATTCAATAAAGGTTGTGTACAAAATCAATTACTAGACTTATGCAAACCACAGTCCACATGCTAAGTTACAAAATAACGTAAAATATATTTACAAATCGAAGACTGGCGCCACCGTTGTATCATTTCGGTAGCCAAGCATTACATCATCATCTGCCTAGCCTTTTCCCAACTATGTTGCGGGCAGCTTCCAGTCTAACCGGATGCAGCTGAATACCAGTACTAGGACCTTAGCATCAACTAGTTCTTAAATCGACGTCAAGCTTAATTGTAAAGAAACGAGTTAAACCGAAGACCTATTTAGTAAACCAGTAAATTACAATGATGCTTGTACTCGAATTTTAATTTCCACAACTTTTTATTAGGAAAAGTAATAAAAATAATGGATTAAAGTAAATTCATCCCGCGGGTCCCAAGTGAAGGTCCATAAGAAATGAGTACAAGAGGAAAATGTTGTGAGGAAGGTTTTGAGTGAATGTGGATGGGTATAAGAGTAGAGGAAGACCAAAGAAACGATGGATGGACTGTGTTAAGAATGATATGGTAAGATAGGTGTCTCATGAGACGACGAGAAACAGAGTAAGTAGTATGGAAGATGTTGCGACTACCCCAAATGAATTAGGATAAGAGCAAGAGAATAATGATGTGTCCAAAATGAGTGGGATCCATTTACTAAAGAACCATAGCTAACAAAATGGATAGAAGACTTGACTCTGAAAACACAGCTATACCTTAGTACATAAAGGCTGTAAAAGTACCCTTAACGCAAACGGACGGCACGGTTGGCGCAGTTGCTCAAGCAATGGACTGCTGCGCTGCGTGTCGCGGGTTCGATTCCCGCACGGAACAAATATTTGTATGACCTACAGATAGTTGTTTCGGGTCTGGGTATTTGTGTATGTGAATTTAAATGTTTGTGACCGCACCCACGATACAGGAGAAATTCCTAGTGTGGGGCAACGTAAAAAAAAAAAAAAAAACGAAGAGCATATTTTGTTGTACCATACCTGGGAACCCCTTAGTTACGGAGATATTGGGGGTCAAAGTTCCAAATTTTGCACATCTGTTTTTGTAAATACTAGTTTTTCAGGTTATAACTTTACTTAAATTACCTCGATGACCCGTTTACTATTCAAAGTAAACCACTAGCACAATGTTTCAAGAGTGCTACATTGAGTTTTACCGTAAAATGTGATTTTTGACCTCAAAACATCGTTTCCGATCAAAATTTTTTGCGTAAGGATACTTAGTTTGATGTACAGAATGTTTCGTTGCCGTATGTGTGAAGGGTTAATTTACACCCTGTATAATTAAGTTTAGTATAAGCCACCACTAATGCCTTGCAATGAATGTAGGCTGCATTAAAAATATCTCTCAGGCACGTTAGTTTCCTCTAGATGTTTTCCTTCACCGAACCACGAGATAATTGTACAATACGCACAATAAGAATCCGTAAATTCAGAGATGCGTGCATTGGTACGTGTCTTAGTTTCAAACTTGAGACCTTTGACCTGGTAGTCTGACGGTCACACCACTAAACTGGTACTGCTCTGCATCGCATAAATAGCTCTGTGTTGTGCTAGCGGGTTTTGGTAACTGAATAGCTTGAAGGAGGAGAATCAAAGTAACTAAATTAACGAATATGAGTTACAATTGCAGACGATGCTTGCTGGTGCAGATGACTCTGCGTTTGAGTGTTAATGTGTTCCACAAACACTTAATATTTTGTACTTGATTGTTAATTACAAGAACTAATAGACGTTAGTAATGGTGCTATAGTAGCTCTGTTACTCTAAAATCGACTAGCGTTAGGTTCATCTAGCTGGGTAGCTAGATGAATCGATTAGTAGTAATCACCCGAATGAGTATAAATCATACAGGGTATTACGGAGCATTTGAGAGAAGCCTTCGCCTAGAAATGGACTGCCGAAAGAAGTTTAGCTCGACAACTGCTGGCCGATGTGGCAGAAATTTTGTGGGATTGCGATCTCGTGGATAGTGCAGCTAGGGGTTCTATAAGAGAAGTGTGGGACCCGCTATAAGATGGCGGTTCAAAAGACGATTCTTAGGAGTGATCTGTGACAAACTTTGATCATTCTTCAGCTAAATGTCGATTATGATGTTATGAAAACTGATTCACCGCCAGATAAGCACAATGCACTAGACAGACTTGCACCAATTTTCACAGATGTCCTTGCAATCAAAATAATGTCACAATGTCTTTAAAATCTAGGCAATAAACACTACGAGTAGTAAATTCTACCACTTGTATGGATATGTCACGTTCCCGTTATCAGTCGATAAGATCTTGATTAGGTCTCTTATCAGTAACGGTTTGTGATAGAAATTGACGCTAGACTGCCCTTTGCAAGTTTGAGAAAGATTTTTTTCTCTTTTACTAAATGAAAGAAATGTCGGGAGTATAGCTAGAGAATAAAGAGTTACGTCGGCCGCAATTAACATAAGACAAGGAAGATGATGAAACCATATATAAAAATAGCATCACGCCTGTTATCCCCAAAGGCTTAAAGAGAGGTATACCCATCAGTACATCCATGTTTCAACAGTTATGTTAAGTACCAAGTAAAAAGGGGCCAGCTTATTGCCAATGAGTGTTGATGATAAGACTGAGGGAAATGTGCTTAATAATGTGTTCTAAATTGGCGAAAAGGTCTTTTTGTAGCTGATGAACCATTTGCAGTCGCCACTATGTTAGAATCAAGGGTTTCCAGTCTTACCGGAGGCAGCTGAACACCAGTATTTTATATGGTAGTCTGACCTACATAAAACAGTAAAATATAGTACGTTAGTAGTACTTTACTCCTTGAGTTGTCGGCTTCCTTTCAGCTGAAATTTCGGAACGAAGAAGTAAGGGGCCTTAGCTAAAACAGCTTATAAATGCAATTGGAAGGTGCTAGTTATTTGTGACAGAAGCAAAAGCAATAATACAACTATTTAGTGTATCCTAATTGGCAAGAAGTGGCAATGGGGCACAATAGGGCCAAAGAGATGGAAATAATGGGAACACAATAATATTGATTTAGCTCCAAATTGCAGCGAAACGAAAAAATATGTAAGTATAAAGAAGGCCTCCAGCAGGACTTCAGAGTTCAGATATAAAAGAACTTATTCCGAGGACTCAACCGACCTGTTACTTAGGTGTACTAACTTTTGAAAATGTTTCTGTTGATGCAGCTTTTGTCAAGAATATTTTACATGGCTATCTCCTTTAAATACCTACTCTAGTCAATTAGACCACCCAGATTTTCAGCTGACATAATATCACGCTGCGCTCTTCGAAGAGGCAGGGAGAGGTACCCAAGTATAGATACGAATTATACGCATCTAACGAAAAAATTCTATTCTTCCATAGGGAAAAACTGTGCTGATGTCTAAAATTCTGTCAGATCACTGTGTGAGAAAAATCCTGGTGGATTAAAAAAAGGTTCTTCTACCTATTCTCTCCCTAGAATAACCTGTGACTATTACGTAATCAACGACAAATCTAGAAAGGGAAATAAGCATGTCACCATAAATTTAACCACTTAAAACTAACCAAACAGTGTTATAATATTCAGTGATAATTGTTATCTTTCATTTACTGCTCTTAATCTAAGATATGGAGTTTTTATTTGTAGGTAACTGGCAATGTGACCCCGTGGGTAAAAGACAAATATTTGTTTTAACAAAACGTTAATTGAGGTGAACGCGAAGAGTTTGGTTTTTGATGTTCTAGTTTATGGTTTAAACTTTTTACTATGATGACTGCATACTTTTTGACTAAAAAACAAGAGATAAGTATTACAACCAAGTGGTTCTAAGTTAAATATTTATTAAATACTTATGAACTTATTCCGTTCATAATAATGAACTAGAATATGTACTTACCTATATTTTATTTTTAATAGGTAAGTTGTTATAATAAACCTTATGGTGATATCTATAGGTGCACTTATTTTATAATTGAGATTTTAAGTATTTCTAAATAAATATTTCTCATAAAAAATCTTAAGTATTAAGTTATTGTAAACGTAAAAAAAACAATTAAATGGGTTACGTTGAGGTTGTAATTCATTTCAGCTGTCACTTATTAGTTAGGAAAGCCTTCAAAAAGATATTAAAAAAATAAAAATGTCTCTTACCCATGCTGAAAAACTTCCACTGCGAGATTCCCCCTCAACTGATCCGCCATCTTGAATCACATGTTTATCTCATTAGTTGGTCCATCGTTACGACGCCCTGCCGACTGCCATGTGACCAATCACAGGCCAGACAACGTTAATTGTTATCTATTGTGTGATAAAACAATCCAATCGAATCGCTCTATCAAATTATCTTGTAACAATCGTAATAACCATATTTCCCGCTCAAAAGTGACTGAAACACTTTTTTCTAACCACTCAATAGACTTCCATTTTAAGAAAAAAAACACGTTAAAACTCTAAATTACAAAAGTAAAATACCGTAATTATTCTAATTGTTAATTTAGGGGTGTTTAACTTTTAAAACAAACTAATTTTACTGATGATTAAATTTAAAAGTATCGTGAACTGATTTTGGTAAGTAGCACTGATGGCGGCAAGCATAAAATGGCGTCGGTGCTTACATGTCGAGTGTTTTATACAAGTGTACCTGTTACGTCATACCTGTGGCTAGGACACGGTGATAGGGCGCGTTCAGACGGGCGATTGTTTAAATAGTTTTTTTTTTGTAACAGTTCATGATGATGTGATACTTGTGTGTGAGGTGGGATTTGTTGGTGATTTTTAAAGTTTTAAGCAATGTGATATTAAAACTATAGATACGTTGTCCGCCCTCAAAAATTACAACATGAAATGAAGCCAATTGGCCAAATCGCGCTTAGTTTCGCACCAACCTCTCGCGTGATGCTACGTTTGTTCTTAATTTAAATCGTGTGTGTAAACCTGCGCGAAACATAAAGACAACAGGCATCCCGCTGTACGGTGTCATATTTTCTTTCCCTTTTTATAAAAGTAGTTATATAATATTTACGCCCTTTTGAAGCGCCGCCATGTTAGTTCATGACGTGTCTATATATGATACGTCATTGGTTTTAAGTTGGTTTTGAATGGGTTAACAAGTTAACATGCATGGCAAGGAATATGCTGAAAAACACAAATAGCAGTACAGGTGGTTTTTTTTTAGTCGCATAATTCCGAACTTAAACTTACCTTCGTGCTTTGGAAAACACACGACATGCAGGAGTGGTTGATCCCGGCTGTCCTTTGCAGATCTGACAGTCAAACGTTACGGGTTGTCTCTAATAGTAGGACATGGTTGCCCTAGATTATCTCCAGACCAGTCTTACCACTTTTTAACCCAGTAACTTGGTTATAGTGAACAGACAAGCAGCAGTTCTATGTAAAATACTGGCACCTATTCAGCTACGACAGCTACATTCGGTTAGATTGGAAGCCGACATCAACAAACTCAGGATAAAAAAAAAACCTTGTACTTACAAACGCCAGCACATCAAACGACACGCAACCATCAAAGTTTCCCAACAAACCTTGATGCTAATACTTTAGCGATAAAGTTAAAAATGTATTGAAGAAATTTGACAGATTGTAACTTGATATGTAATAGCAGTGGTGGCAGCCCCGACCTACGAACAGTGAGTCGAGAGTTCGAACCCGGCCAGGCGCATTAGTTTGTGTAATTTATTTCATCACCACTGCTCTCAAAACGCTAAAGGAAAACATCGTGAGGAAACCGGCAAGTCAAAAAACCAAAAAAGTCGAAGACATGTGACATCTACTAATACGCACTGGTCCCGCGTGGTAGATTGTAACCCATCCCTCTCCTAGAGAAGAGGCCTGAGTCCCTGCAGTGGAAACATTATAGGCTGATGATGATGATGTGCTGGCGTCAGTAGGTACATAAGTTGTAATATTGCAACAATATTAATATGTTATTAAATTTTTTGTGGTTCCCATTTCCCTTGGATCGACACAACAGGAAGTCATGGGAAGAAGTCTTTGCCTAGCAGTGTGATATCAGAAGTGCCAGTACCTATATTTTTTGTTAAGTTTTGGTCAGTCAAAAATTGAGTAATCGTTTCGAGAAGAAGTTTATCACTGCATAGTATAAAACAAAGTCGCTTTCTCTGTCCCTATATCCCTATGTATGCTTACATCTTTAAAACTACGCAACGGATTTTGATGCGGTTTTTTTTAATAGATAGAGTGATTCAAGAGGAAGGTTTTAGTATCTTTTTTGCATCCGTGCGAAGCCGGGGCAGGTCACTAGTTTTTGTGTATAATATAAACAATTTAGTCGCCTTTCTGCACTTCAAAAATTCCACTAAACCCATATGAACACACCTTTACATATTTCTTATCGGGAAAACGGGTACATGCTGTAGGAAACTAAGTTTTAGTGACTTTCAATTTTCTTTCCATTGTTGTCGGGTTCCAAAGCTTGAGTTTTACTTTATTATAAGTTATAACATGGCTGCTCAAGTATTTGCATAGACTTATGTAATGGGTCTTGCAAATCGTGTTAGTTGTTATTGAGACGGTCTTGAGAGTAAATGGTGGAGAGAAGGTTGTTAGGCTAGATTTTTGGAGAACTTGGTACTTTTTAGTTTTTAACGAAGATTCGTTGTTAGATTTTTTTTGTATTAGGTTATTTGTAGTTTACAATAAGAACGAGAAAGATGATGGTTTATATTTTTATTCTCTTGCCCAATTCTTTTCTGATCCATTTCGGTTCAGCCGAAATTCTACTTAGGAGATTTAGGATTTTTAGGAGATTTCATCATGTCATTTGTCATTTTGGTGCTGACATTGTGTAGTGCACTTATGATGTTGATAAGTCTTGAATGGGTTCGAATACGCAATTATAGGAATAGTTGTCTGTCTGCTACTTCAGTCACAAGCGTGAAGTTTGTTTAGCTGCTCCCGACCGGAAGTCGCGCGGTCACGTCACCGGCGGAAAGTGCTAAACATGTGGTTTTAAAGACAACGGTTTTATTTGAACAAGGGACCACAAATGTGCCGCTACTGTTTTAAAACAATTTTGTCCAATGTTGTCTTGAAACTTTCTTATGCGGCCACCACACACTCGACGAGTGGCATGGGAAGTAGCAAGGAAAGGAGGCAGAGACATAGTGTGGCAACTTTACTCGTCATGCCGCATTATGTTCCTCGTCCTGCCCACTGCTCCCTATTTGGACGGTTTTTGTTTTTGTAGGAGCGTCGCGATTAATTGCGCGAGTAGAGCAGTGTGGGCAGAGCGGGTAACATATATGGCACTACGGCAAATAGCGGCAGTGCGAGGAGCATAGCAATTAGCAGCGCAAGGAGCATAGTGTGGCGGCCGCATTAGACAGAAATTCAAGGCATTAAAAGATTCTCTATTTGAAATTGGTACCCCCACATTTCGCCAGATAAGTTTCTAATTCTCTTGTAATAGTCTATAATTAATAATATAATAATTGCCTATAATTGCCATCAACTGAGCACACATTCAGAGTCCGTCGCTGCCACTGATGGAAACAGTCAAGAACAATTTGCCCCGACTCGGGAATCGAACCGGGAAATCTCATGCTCAGCAATCGCGCTTCCCGTTGGGGCTGCAGGTTATTGTAAGAGATACTGAGGCCTCGACATACAGGGCTAAGAAAGAATATGGGTGGCTTTAGTCAGTAGAAGTCTGACACTCCCTTTCGCTCTGCCCAAGAGCGGAAAAAAAAGAAGCAATTCAATTCAATTCAATCATTTATTGCATATCACATGTGTTTTACAAGATCTTAATAATAATAAAATAGTTCGCATGGACCCTGTCGGAAACAACAATTTTTTTACAAAAGTGATTTAAGGTACATTAGTTAAAATTTAATAAACAGTAATTAAAAATTTAGAAAATTTTAAGTTCATTTAAATAAGCAAGCTTAAGCAATCATAGGAAAAATTTAAATAAAAAATGAAGACAATTAAGTAAAATAATGAAAGTCGGTAAATAGAATACAAAAGTCAAATGCATCATGACAAAATAAAATAATAATCAAATAATTAAAGTCGGCAAGTAGAGTACAATTATAGGCAAATGCATCAAGCAGTCGCCAGTCGCGCCTGCCACGCACTACATTCGATAAACGCAGCAGTTATTTATTAGGTAGGTGTGACAGTATGGATGTATCCTGATTAAAAAAAATAAGATTCTAATTAGTCCGCCTGTTAGATTTAGTTTAGTTTAGTTTAGTTTAACTGGGCTTTTATCCGCACTTAGCCTCTTGATTGGGCCATTGTGCGTGATGTTTAGAAAATACCTACTCCAACCAACATAGGTCGTCCCAGAATTGTAGCAGCCTTCCCAGACTACTGCAGGCTTCCGGGAGAGTTAATAGGGATCGTAAAGTTTGTGCCCGGTGGTCTGCCACGCTCCTGCACTCTAGGAGTACGTGCCGTGGCGTTTCTTCCGCCTCCATGCATCCTCTGCACAATGGGCTATCAGTTACACCTATGTTATGTAGATGTTTGTTTAAGGAACAGTGACCCGTTAAAATTCCTATGATTTTACGGAGTTTGTCTCTTTTGAGTTTAATGAGATTGCGAGTAAACTTCATTGACGCGTCCGGAACTGCATCTTTTGTTTGCCTGCATCCTTCAATGTTTCTCCATTCGGCGAGGTGTTTTTCGGTGGTTTGTGAACGCAGCCATGTTTTTATTTGGGCCTGAGGTATAGGCAGTAGTGGTTCCGGTCCAAATACTGTATCGCTCGAGCCTCTCTTGGCCAGCTCGTCTGCTGCGTCGTTACCCAACGAGTTGCTGTGTCCTTTTATCCATTGCAGGGTTACACTATTAGTGGTTGCAATGAATTGAAGTGCATTATGGCATTCCAGTATTAGGACAGAGGTAATTGTGTTGTTTTTCAGGGCTTGAAGCACCGATGCACTGTCTGAGATGATCTTTATTTTAAAGTCTCTGACGTCTCTGGCTGCAACTGCTTGTGCCGCTCTGGTGATACCGATACATTCGGCTTGGAAGATTGTGTTTAATTTATCTAGGGTATTTGATATTGAAATGTTAAGATCATTCGAGAAGACGCCGGCTCCTGTACCATGTGAGGTCTTAACTGTCTAACTTCATTGATGCCAGAGCTATCTTCTACTTCCGCAGTGAGTTGGATGTTGTAACTTCTATCGAACACATGGTGACATAAAGTTTTATCCATGGGCGCCTCAAGGAGTGGTATTTCCTTGAAAATCCCCTGCAAAACTTTTGAGTGTGCTGTTTCTGTATTTACTTTCCATAGTCCGTTTGATCTTAGTCTTAAGGCCGTTGCCTGAGCTTCCTCTTTTATGACCAGACCCAGAGGTCTTAAATTTAAAAGAAACTCTAACGCTGCTGATGGAGTTGTTCTCATGCATCCAGTAGCTGCTACACTAGCTAAGCGTTGCAGGCTCTGGAGTTTCGTTTTCATTGTGGTCAGCTGAGTTCTAGGCCACCATACAACTGATCCGTAGGTAATAGAAGGTCTGATGACTGACGTGTATAGCCAGAGTGTGATCTTTGGGTTAAGACCCCATCTTTTACCGACTAGTCTTCTGCACTGATTAAAAGCTATACAGGCCTTCTTTATTTTAGCCTCTAAGTGACTCGCCCAGTTCAATTTGTTATCAAGAATTATGCCCAGATATTTCACTTGTGTTAATAAGGAGAGTCTGGTGTTGAAAAGCTTTGGTAGTTGTAATTCTGGTAACTTCCTTTTGTTGGTAAAAAGGATAAGTTCTGTTTTATTGGGATTTACTGAGAGTTCTTGTTCTTCACACCACTCCTCTACTATTTGCAGTGCAGAGCGCATCACTTTGCACAGCATATCTTCAGCATTCCCGTTTATCAGTATAGCAAGGTCGTCTGCATAACCAATAGTGGTGTATCCTCTGTCATTCAGCTTCTTTATGAGGCTGTCTACTACTATGTTCCAGAGGAGTGGAGATAGAACGCCTCCTTGGGGGCATCCTCGTACTACCTTGGCTCTTGTGGTAGTATTTCCCACTATCTGTACCGCCCTTTTGCTAACCAATTCAGTGATCCAGTTTCTTATGACCGGTTTTACACTAAATTTCTGCAGGGCGTGGTTAATGCTGTTGTGTATGGTTTTATCAAAAGCACCTTCAATGTCTATGAAAGCAGCAAGTGTTGAGGATTTGTTTGTTATGGCCGTTTCTATTTTATGCACTACCATGTGTAATGCCGACTCTGTTGATCTGCCTTTCCTGTACGCATGTTGTTGGGGATGCAGTGGTTTGCTTTTTAGAGCTCCATCCCTTAGGTGTCGATCTACTAGTCTTTCCAGTGTTTTCAGAAGAAAAGATGTTAGACTGATGGGCCTGAAGGATTTGGCGTGTGTGTAGTCCTCTTTTCCTGGTTTAGGTAGGAAGACTACTTTTGCCTCTCTCCAAAGTGTGGGGATATAGTTGAAAGCTATGCAGGCCCGGTAGATTGGTAGTAGGTGCTTGGTTACCTGTTTAAGTTGCCATTGTAGTAGGGCCGGGAATATCCCATCCAGCCCTGCGGATTTGAAAGGCTTGAAGCTCCGTATAGCCCATTCTATTCTATCCGCGGTTACTAGCTTGTTAGCCACATCCCATTCGCTAGTTGTTGGTGCGCTGTAGTGGTCACTAGGCCACTCTGAGTCAGATGTGATTTGGCATCCCGGAAAATGGATTTCCAGCAGTACTGCGCTGGTTTCTTCGTCCGAGGTTGTATAAGTGCCGTCGTCCTTTTTAAGGGAGCCCAAGAGGTTGAGGTCGCCTTTAGCTAGGACTTTCTTTATTCTTCCGGCTTGGTTTGTTGAGTTTATACTACTACAGAAATTACGCCAGGACTCTGTCCTTCGATACCTAATCCGTTTTTTGTAATGTTTCTGTGCTGTTTTATACGTGTCCCAGTCCTCGGTGGTCATGGAATTTTTAGCTTGGTTGAAGAGTTTCCTAAGTCCCTTGCGCAATCTCTCTAGTTCCGGCCCCCACCATGAACTCTTATCAGAGCTTTTAGGAGTTATGACAGGACATGCCAGCTCGTAACTGTTCCGAAGAGTGTCAGTTAGGAACTGTGCGCTACGTTCTATGTTGTCTGTACTAAGTAATGCATCAGATGTGCGAGCATCACTTAGTGCATCGTTCGATAACTTGGTATACCTTGTTATATCTGTTTTTCTGGGGTTACGATATGGAACAGGGTATGTAATCTTATGCCGTAAATTGAAACACACACGGCGGTGGTCTGCGAAGGATGGTTCGCTCGACACGTGCCACTCCTCGATAAGGTTTGCCGCCGCATGTGTAGCTAAGGTTATATCTATAATAGTTTGGTACCTGGAGCTTACAAAAGTCGGTTCTCTGCCCTTATTCATGATGTTTAGGTTTGTTTGGAATAAATATTCGGTTAGTAACTCACCCCTTCTGTTTGCATCCTTACTTCCCCATAGCGGATGATGTGCGTTGCAGTCAGCCGAGATGATGAGTTCCCAGTTCGATGCCTCACAGTGTTGCACCAGTTCGACGAGTTCGTTTGGTGGAATGTCGCCGTCGCTCGGCATATACACTGAGGCTAGAACTAGGATGGTTTGCGTTTCTGTTACTAGTTTCACAGCAGTGAGGTCTCTGGAACAGAATTGGTTAAGCAGTGTGGCTGCTATAGTATTAGGCATGTAAATACAGGTTCTCGGTTTGTCAATTGCTGTGTTCAACAGTAACTTACCACCGGTGTTGTTTAAACCGCAGATTCTGTTGTTTCTTATCCAGGGTTCCTGGATAAGGGCGACGGTTTTGTTGTTTGCCTCCAGCACTCTGCGTAAGGTCGCCGCCGCTATCTGTTTGTGCTGGAGGTTCGTCTGTATAAGGTTGAGGGACGAGCTATGGGCTACACAGGACGGCATCTTCGTCACTGGTGTGTCCGTCGCTCTGCAGCGATGAGTCCATGTCTCCCTCACTCGTACCCTGTCGGGGAGCTGAGGTAGATGGCGTCGAGGCTGTCGCCCCGCTCGTCGCTGCTGGTGCTGTTTCAGCCGTACTCACCTCGTCCGGAGTAAAGAAGCGGATGTACCCACTTCCCGACATGTGGGCTACACGTCGGTCTCGGTCGAGGATGGCCTGCTTTTGGTCTTCGGGGATGCCCAGAGTCAGGTGGACCACCTTTTCCTTGGATCCGGGTTCTTGGAGTTTATCGTCTAGCGTCATGTCGTACAGCTGCCAGGTGTCGACTTTGTACCACGGGTTCTGGGCGCAAAGGACCCTGTGCAGCGTCGCAGCTTCCGTGATACGAGTGTGGATGAGGAGCCCTGCCTTGATCTTCTTCTTCAACTCCGACTGCATAATGACGGCCAGACTGGTATTGGGAATGGGTGACTGGATGTTTTTGACTGACCTTTCAAACCAGCTGCGAGCGTTTGCGTCTTCACACCACATCGCTAGAACCCCGTCCATGAGGAAAGGGCGACCGCGGAAAGATGGAGCCGGCGTGCTCGGAGACTGCGGAGACAAAACAGCTTGCAGAATACTATCGTCGATAGCTTCCCGCAACTGCTCTGCCTGACTGGTCGAGAGGTCCCTCGGCGGGACGGTGATAACCGCTACCATCAGATGCGATTGAGTCGCATCCGCGTAACTTACCGTCCGCTTCGGTTTTGCTCCGGTCTTCGCGCGTTTGGCATCCCCTCTAGGAGTTTGGGTTTCATCTAGGCGAGCACGCTTCGAAGAAGCGCGCCCGTCCAGACTTCCCCCATCCCCAGACTGTTCCTTTTCAGGAGCAGTGGGAGCCGCCGCAGCTGGCCGCCGTCCGCGATTACCTCTCGGTCTGCGCCTCCTAACCTGCTGACCTGGTGGTGGTGGTAAAGGTGGTGGGTTTTGGGACTCCGTTCCCTTGGGTACCGTTGCCGGTTCCGTCGGGTTGGACTGATCAGGCTCGCGCTGCATTTCTGCGGCTGCAGTAACCGTCACAGGTGGAGAGGGTTTAGGGTGAGGTAAGGTTTGGGGCTTTAAGGCTTCCCTTCTCGCGCGCCTGTTGGGGCGACCACGTTCAGGTAGGCCCTTCTGCCCTTTGGTATTTTCTTGTTTACCGCGCGAGCTCCTTTTGCAGGGTCGCTTGTGTGCGGTAACAGTGGTCCACTGTGACTTGATGTTGGCGTCACATGGTATGGCCTCTGCGAGGCCCGACAAATCTAAATTTGAGCACGTTTTGTCCCCCCCAGAATACGTGGGACAGACTGAGCTAGACTCAGTGAGGGATTCTCCGCTACCTGAGGCAGTGGTACCCCCCTGGGGTAGTTTACTTTTTAACTGTGCTTCCATTTTTTATGTTTAGGCATAGATATGTTAAAAACACAAACTCACACTTACCTGCCCTTGGAAGGTGTGGTACAGACTTTCTGAGGGTATTTAGTCCCCAAGGCCGCCTGTTAGATTATTATCAAAAAATATTGAATACGTATTTTTTGTTTTGTCAAATCAATAAAAAATGACGAAGATAAAACGCGTCAAAGATTTGAGTGGTGACTTGTGACGTCACTCACCCACCGGTAAAAAATTCATACTAGTTAATGTCTTGGAATATGACGTCACACGAGTTTTCAAAGCACTATATCGTCTTCATTGTTTGTTTACGTGAAAAAAGAAAAAATATGTGTCCAATATTTTGTGTACTTAAATCTACCCGACGGGCTAATTTTTTTTTTTGTTAACTACCCTATTTCCGGAGTCACATAGAATTATTAAAAAAAAAAACAAAATGTCGTTCCCTATTATACTAGACGTTTTAACAGAAAAAAAAGCTGAGGAGTAGGAAAAACATAATTTCCACTTCACTTCATATCGGCAAGACAGAAGACACCTGGGATAAGCCCAGTTGCTTAGCTCCAAGGAAGGCCGCAAGGATAACTAAATCATCATTAATATTAATAGGCCTTTTTTTTGTTTTTTTTTTTGGCGGGTGGAAAATCATCGAATAACCCCTCCCGCTCTTGGGCAGAGTGAAAGGGAGTGTCAGACTTCTACTGACTAAAAACCACCCATGTTCCTTCTTAGCCCTCTATGTCGAGGCCGCGATAACTAGTGTACAACCCGCGGCCCATATTAATAGGCCTTTTTTTTTTTTTTTTGTTGGGTGTAAAATCATCGAATAACCCCTCCCGCTCTTGGGCAGAGCGAAAGGGAGTGTCAGACTTCTACTGACAGTACGAAGTTCGTGGTGTAGGTATTTAAATTTAAGTTATAATTTAACAAAAAAAAACTCTAAACTCTAATGCGGCCGCAACACACTCGACGAGTGGCATGGGAAGTAGCGAGGAAAGGAGGCAGAGACATAGTGTGGCCACTTTACTCGTCATGCCGCACGTTATGCTCCTTTTCCTGCCCATCGCTAGTGTTTTTGTAATAGCGTCGTGATTAATTGCTCGAGTAGAGCAGTGTGGGCAGAGCAGGCAACATCGCGGCAAATGCGAGCGGCAGCGCGAGGAGCATAGCGATGAGCAGCGCGAGGAGCATAGCGATGAGCAGCGCGAGGAACATAGTGTGGCGGCCGCATAAAACAATAAAAATTTTCACAATGAGAACAAGGCCTTTCGATTTAATTATGACAATTTGCACACACCCATTATTTCACATGAACCCGAAATATCTTATGTCGAGTTCATTAAACTGTAACTATCAGTTAAAAGCTTTAATCTGATATCAGTGCTTATCGAGTATCGACGAAAGTAAGGGAATTGGGTGATAGTGGCTTTCGCAGAAGATTATACAGCTAGCCTGACACAATCAGGATTCATTGATTCACTTGATTCATTGTCCAAGGTGCGCCACATTCATACGATTGTGGCGCACCTTGGACAATCAACTGAAATTTTCAAAATTATAACTTCAAAAGTCTCTTATGTGCCTGCCACAAGCTCATGCTTCACCACACTTCGCTCCGCGTGTGTGTTTGGTAATGGTAATACAGTTTTACAAACCATACGCACGATGTACAGTGTGTACCGTGTAATCGCGCAGGCAATATTGTGGGGAAGCCTGTGCGTGTGGTACATTTAGCATGCCTGCAAGCCTATAATTTTCACACTGCTGGGACACAAGCCTCCTCTATATTAGAGAGAGTGGGCTATAATGTACCATATGGACCCATCGGGTTGGTAGATGTCTTCGAAATTTCGGCTCTAGGACGTGGCGGTTTCCTCGCGATGTTTTCCTTCGCCGTTTTGAGACCAGTTGTAATGAAATAAATTACACAATGCGACTGAATGGGTTCGAACCTACAACTTACTGCTCGTAAGTCGGGGTACTGCTGCTCTCACTGAAAAGTTTCAGCTTTAAACAATTTTGCCTGTGAAATTCATAGCATATAATAGGGTAGATACCAAAAAAAAATCTAATTAGTCCGTCAGATAGATTTCCAAAAAATATTGGAGACGTAGTTTTTTTTTTCACGTTAACAAACATTGAAGACGATACAGTGCTTTGAAAACTCGTGTGACGTCATTTTCCAAGACATTAGTACGACATTAATTATAGGTGAGTGACGTGACAACCTCCCACTCAAATCTTTGACGCGTTGTATCATCGTCATTTTTTATTGATTTGATAAAACAAAAAATACGTATTCAATAGTTTTCGATAATCTAAAAGACGGACTAATTAGAATCATATTTTTAAGTCAGTAAACATCCCTATTATTTCAATTGTAAGACACTTTTGAATTTTATGATGACGAATAAACTGCATGTCGTCTGTAAAGAAATGGTAACGTAGTGTTTATTCATTCCTTAGTAATGGCCTCATTATAAATGAAGAAATAGGAGAGAAGGAAGTTCGCCACCCTGTGGTACTCCCGAAGCAAGATCGCACCATCCAGAAGAAGCCTCATTCAAGTTGACCGATTGTACGCGACCCCGAAGATACGAATTGAACCAAGCAATCACAGGCAGCGATGTGATTGTCTTTAGAGAGAGAAGAATACTGAAGAAGTAACATTCAACTGAATCAAAAGCATTGCTAGCATCCAATTGGGCCCCGATTCACCGATTTCTCCTAGAATCCCCGATGGATTAGACAGATGTGTAACCCACATTTACAAGTGCCTTGTAAAAGAGGCTGAGCCTATTGCTCTCAACCGGGAACAAATCTACTAATATATTCCTGGTGGAAAAACGCAATGCTTGCCACCTAAACCGACGAAGTAGATTTGTCATAAGGCTGGATAATTGAAATGGGACTATGGGCACCTCATGTTTGTCGAATACCGGGAAAGCTAGATGCTAGATGCTGATTAACAGGAGCCCACAGAGAACTAGACGTGGTCATGGGCGCACGGCAGACTGAGGAGAAGGTGGTGGGGTGTTTTTTTAGGAGGGTGGGTAATCATCAAATGCCTTCTCCCGCTCTGGGCGGAGCCGAAGGGAGTGCCAAACTTTTACTTACTATAAACCACCTATGTTCCTTCTCAGTCATTTTTTTTTGGTGTTGGGAAATCATCAAATAACCCCTCCCGCTCTTGCACAGAGTGAAAGGGAGTGTCAGACTTCTACTTATTAAAAACTACCCATGTTCCTTCTTAGCCCTATATGTCAAGGCCGCGGTATCTCTTACAACATCCCGCAGCCCCGATGGGCTCCTTCTTAGCCCTTATTTAGTTAGCTGACAGATACATCTTTAGCCCATGTAGCGCCCGTGTGCAAATACAATAACCCTAGCGCCCCCTAGTAAGCACGCAGTCAAAAATGAATGGGTACAAAAGACAAGTAACAGCACATCAAGTTACCACAAACTGTCATACCCCAATCTGTGGCGTAGCGTGAGTTGTTGCCGCTGGGGGCTAACCCTTATTTCGCCGTCCCCTCTATTTTCATCATTAGTCAAGGAAGGTAGCAAAGAGACCTAATACTTTTTTATGGGTTTTATTATTTAAAGTCAAAATATTATTTTTTAATAATTAGGTACAATTTCGAAATAGCAAATAGCGTATTAAGATTTGCCGTTCCGAAAATCTACAAAAATAACGGGCAAGCTCAAACAATTTTACCACATCGGATACATATAATTATGAGATGAGATGATTCTGTTTCAACAATTCATACATAGAAATAGAGAAGTTTTTTAACGACTTATGCCCGAAGCTTCATGCTTGTAATAAAAAAATAAGTTTAAAAACTAAAACCCGACTACAAGCCGCGATCTTAAAAGTAGAAAACAGGAAAATAATTCTTGTCTGATATTTATAAAGGGTGTAAAAGTACCCTTAACGGAAGCGAAGGGCACGTGTTCTCCCCACCACTGCGATCATTTTTTGTTCTAGACCATACCTGGGAACCCCCTAGTTACGGAGATATTGGGGGTCAAAGTTCCAAATTTTGCACAGCTGTTTTTGTAAATACTAGTTTTTTAGGTTGTAACTTTACTTAAATTACCTCCATGACCCTTTTACTATTCAAAGTATCCACTAGCACAATGTTTTATGAGTGCTACATTGAGTTTTACCGTAAAATAAATTTTTGACCCTAAAAAAAAAGGCTTTACCCAGAAATAAATTTTGCGTGGGGTTACTTGGTTTGATGGACAGAATGCTTGGTTGACGTATGTGTGAAGGGTTGATTTACACCCTTTATATTAAATTTGTACATTTCTATTTAAATATAAGTAAAATTATTATAGAAGACCGCCGTAGTCGCATGCCACTGATGCTCCTATAAGGCGTTTTCATTGATACAGAAGTCAGCTGCTGTAGCCGTTAGCAAGGTGGCATGCGACTACGACTGACCTCGGGTATTAGTTTTTAAACTTATTTTTTCATTTGTGTTTTATTTTAGTGTTATTTATTAAATCCGATAAATGTTATTACTTTCATGATATAAAATTTTACTGAATGTTGGTTTGCTATTTAAATAGTACGAGTAAATAACAGACTAGACCGCGAGAACTTTTTGACCGCATTCTAAACGTGTATGTTGACTAAAACTATTATTTAGTATAATTTGTAATGTGCACGCCAAGACCTCTCATTTGATACCAAACATGTTATGATTATCTCAATTTAATTTTTTTCGAACTTAGCATTTGATATTTAAATTCAACAAACAAAACAAATATCCCGCTTTTTGAGACCTTTCGTTGCGTGCGCTGCGAAAACGGTTTCTCCGGTGTTTACTTTAAAATATCTAATAAAAAAATCCGCGACAGTATATGTCTATCAATATCGGATATCGCTCACGCTCAATAACTTCTTTTACTTTTTTTTAGATTGAAAGGAATAAATTTTTGCGAAGCTTATACCTCGCTTATAACCCATATGGTATTAATATATTTCTTAAGGTGTTTGTAAGAATGGAAATTTAATATAGAAATTTTGTGGCATTTTTTTTTTTTCAAAATCAAAAGTCATTTATTCAAATTAGGCTGATAATCAGCACTTTTTGGACGTCAAAATTTACTTTACTCTACTTATTTACAAGAGACAGTCCCCCAAAACGCCCACCCTTCGGCACTTCCTAGTGTTTAGCTGGAAAGAAGAAGTGACGGAAAAAACTCCCCAGCAACACATTCTGTCTGTTATGTTGGTTAGAAGAACCAGACTCGATACAATAGTAAGGTGTAAGTTCAATTTAGATTTACTACAGACACAAAAAATTAAATAATTATAAACAATGTAAAAATAAAAAAGTACATAACATATCAGTTAACAAATTTTTGTAATGTAGGTAATACACAAATGTTGATATCAGTGCTGTAACTATTCGTACCAAAGGGCGTCTGGATGATTAAAAACCACTGTAAAAGAGAGTAATTAATGGAAGAAAAAAAAAATTGAGGATAGTTAGAGACATCCACAAATTTGTAACGGCTAAGAGTTACCAGGGAAGCCGCATGCGCAGAAGAAGCTAAAGCCAAACTTTTTTATCTTCGACGTGGTCCTTGATTTTATAATATGCTTTTTGAATAAGGACACGTTTAATGTAGTTTTTAAACTTTCCATCGGTCAGTTCTATAACTGACTTAGGCAACTTGTTATAAAAGCGTATACTGTTTATAAGAAAATACTTGCTAGTTTTCGTTAATCTGAATTTGGGTATTACTATTTCGTGTTTACTGCGAGTATTTAAATTATGAAAGTCGCTTCTTGTTTTGAAAAGCCCTCGGTTTTTGCGGATATACAAAATACATTCTAAGATATAAAGTGAAGGCAGAGTCAGGATATCAATCTCTTTAAATTTTTCTCTGAGAGACTCGCGAGGGCCCATCTTATAGATCGCGCGGACTGCCCTCTTCTGTAAAATGAAAATTGAATCAACGTCCGCTGCCGATCCCCACAGCAGAATGCCGTAGGACATAATACTGTGGAAATAAGCATAGTATACTAACCTAGCTGTGGCTACATCAGATAACTGCCTTATTTTCCTTACTGCGTATGCAGCTGAGCTTAACCTACCCGAAAGAGTTCTTATGTTTGCGCCCCACTGCAATTTTGAATCGATAGTAATCCCTAAGAATACCGTTTCCGCTACAACTTCAAGCTTTTTGCCGTCAAGAGTCAAATTTAGGTCACGTTGTGGTACATTTGGTAAAGAGAACTTTAGACATTTTGTTTTGTTCGCATTCAGTAAAAGATTGTTAGCTGCGAACCATTTCGAGAGAACAGTTAGACTTTCGTTGACCAGTAAGACATCCGTATCTTTCCTATATAGTTTTAACAAAATAATATCTTAGAAGATATCGCAATATAAAAATGTCCCCGCGACAAAATAATTACGCGCGGGCTTGTCACGCGTTACGGCTGCTTGGGAGATCCATATTTATTCATTTTTTTTAGATTTATATTATCGATATTATGATCCATATTATGATTTTATTTTCCAATTTCTAATTCATATTATGATCCAATTTCTAATTCATATTATGATCCAAATTCTGATTCATATTATAATTCGTATTATAATTTACATTAAGATTCATATTATGATTCACATTATGATCCATATTATGATCCATATTCTGATTCGTGTTATGATCCATATTAAGGTTCATTTTGCAATTTTCTGGTACTTTGATGATCAGCTGGCGTGGCGTGGTGGTGTGTTATTTTATACAGACGCTAGCACATTTTCAATCTACCAGAAGTTTTCGAAATGAACTCTAATAAGGATCATAATATAGATCATAAATATGAATCATAATATGAATCAGAATATAGATCATAATGAATCAGAATATGTTTTATAATATGAATCATAATATAGATCTATGTGTGAGAAATTCTTTTAATAAGTAATAAGACAAAAAAGTCTAAAACTTCTCTAAACAGAATCATCTCATCTCATTATAACCGATGCGTCAAAATTGTTTGAGCTCGCCCGCTGTTTTTGTAGATTTTCGGAACGGTAAATCTTAATACGCTATTAGCTATTTTAAAATTGAACCTATTAAAAAAAAAGTTTGACTTTAAAATAATAAAACCCAAAAAAAAGCATTTGGTATTTTGCTACCTTTCTTGACTAATGATGAAAATAGAGGAGGCGGCCAAATACGGGTTGGCCCCCAGCGGCAACAACTCACGCTACGCCACAGATTGGGGTTTGACAGTTTGTGGTAACTTGATGTACTGTTACTTGTCCTTTGTACCCATTTATTTTTGACAGTGTGCTTACTAGCTTAGGGGGCGCTAGGGTTAAATTTGCACACGGGTGCTACATGGGCTAAAGACGCCTCTGCTTCACATAGTCCATCCATTGTTTCTTTGGTCGTCCTCTACTTTGACAGTTTAAATGATGTCGTAGAATGTAGAATTGAGCAGTAACTCAATTCTGGGCTGACAAGAACTAGTAAGTTTGGCGCTTTCGGTAGCGTCCATCAGTTCCTGTACCTGTACAGCCACGGGTCTGGACACGCAGGAAACTAAGTGTCCTATTGTTTGAGGAAGCACCATATTCAGACATTTTTGAATCTCCACCTCAGCCGGTTTTCCTTGCTGTTTCCAAACTGAGTCCGCAACTCATGTTTAGGTGGGAGATTTTCAGTAGGAGGAACGAATGAGTTAGGTAAGAATGCAGCCAGCATTTGCAGGTAATAGATACGTAATAGGGATGTTTACAGACTTAAAAAAATATGATTCTACTTAGTCCGTCTGTTAGATTATCGAAAAAAATATTGGATACGTAATTTTTGTGTTATCAAATCAATAAAAAATTACGAAGATAAAACGCGTCAAATATTTGAGTGGGGGGGGGTTATGACGTCACTAACCGATAAAAAATTACATACTAGTCTTAGAATATGACGTCACACGAGTTTTCAAAGCACTGTATCGTCTTCATTGTTTGCTTACGTGAAAAAAGAAAAAAACTTGTCCAATATTTTTTGGATATCTATCTGACGGACTAATTATATATTTTTTGGTTAACTACCCAATTGTAATATTTCCACGGCACATTAAACTACAGTTCAGCCTCCCTATCTTGTCCCCATTTGTTATCTGCGTATCTTATATCTCTTGAGATACTGCTCCAAAGTAAACTAGCCAAGTTTGCTCAGCATCTAGAATGAAACTTCTTTTGATAGCACCATACACGCAATACTAAACCTTATCTTTTGTGTGTAGAGCTTAAATTTTCATTTAACTTATATTTAAATCTAAAATCATGTGCTTTTGAACCTTGTGTTAGAGGATTAAGGTTGAGAATGACTGAAGCAAAGTAAAAAGGTGCGCACGGAATGATGCAGTATAAAGATAATGAATAAAATCAGTGTAAGTAGATGATTAAAATATTGTAGTCGTAAATTCATAAGTTTGATTTATCATCATCATCATCAGCCTATAATGTTCCCACTGCAGGGACTCAGGCCTCCTCTCTAGGAGAGGGATGGGCTATAATCCACCACACGTGCCCAGTGCGGATTGGTAGATGTCACATGTCTTCGAATTTTTTGGCTCTAAGACATGCCGGTTTGAGAGCAGTAGTGTTGAAATAAATTACACAAAGTAATGCGCCTGACTGGATTCGAAGCCACGACTCACAGTTCGTAAGTTTTTAGGGTGTTGGCAGAAGAAAGGCCAAAACCGACTTTCAATAACCCTCCTTTTGGACTTCGCCGCATTCGGGTAAAAACACTTCCAAAAGAAGTCAAAGAGTCAAAAAGTCTTTTCTATGTTGTCCTTTGTAAGTTCTGGTATGATCCCACAGGCCCACACACATTCATGTCATATATTAATTAAACATTATAACAGAAGTTTGCACTCTCCTAGAGAGGAGGCCTGAGTCCCTGCAGTGGGAACATTATAGGCTGATGATGATGATGATTATGATGTGACGATGGAGTTATTAATAGAGTACCTAGCTACCATGTCATACATGAATCATGAAAACGTACCATTTCTTTTTTGGGAAGTCGTGTAAAATTACGTACAAAAGGAGTTAGCTCATAAAATACTCCAGCAAGAGGCGGGATGAACTAGACTCCTTCTCAAAGGATTGGCCTACAAGCACACAAGAGCGCGTAAAGTGGAAGGAGCGAAGGGAGGCCTTTGCCCTGCAGACCCTGCCATGGCAATATCACACTAATATTATAAAGGCGAAAGTTTATCAGTGTGAGTGTGTACGTTTGTTACTTCTTCACGTCTAATACGGGTGAAGCGATATCAATAAAATTTGGTATGGAGTTAGCTGATAAAAACTATCCTATGTGTTACTGGATTAACACATAGGATAGTTTTTATCACGAATTTATCTTCCCGTGGAATAATTTTCGTGTTGTAGCGGGTGAAGGCGCTGGCAACAGCTCATAGTTGACTAATAAAAATAATATTTAGCTGCATCCGGTAAGATTGAAACTTCCCAACTTAGTTTGAAAAATGCTAGGCAAATGATTATGTACGATGAGTCACAGTGCCTACTCACGTAACAAAGTTTTAACGTTATAAGCGAATAATTATTTCGATAAAAACACCAAAAAGTAAATAATAAAGTTCATAAGAAAATCAGCTTCAGAAATCGGTGACATTTGTTTGTCTGATTTCTTTTTTTGCCACCGAGTTCAGAAGCTGATTTTTCTTTTTTTTTTCACTTTTCGGTGCTTTTGAAGTCGGTTATTTGTTTGCAATTTTTTTTTTTTTCATTTTTAGTTGTAATATCCTATTATATACAAATATTTACTATGCATTTAACATTCAACCAAGAAACCTAACCCTTAACCTTCGAGATTCCCTTATTTTTGCTTTCAACTCCTAACCGTTGAGGAGTACCTATTATAGTACCTTCCTACTTCCATTATCAGTTCATCAACATGAAGTGATGACTGCTATATTATGCGAATACTTGAATAGCGTCAGAAAAAGCACAAAACAGGTACCTATGTGCCTATGAAATTTGAGGGTTACCCTCGATTTCTCTGGGATCCCATCACCAGGTCCTGGTTGCCACATGATGGTACCACCCATGAAATATCTCTTTTAAAATAAAACAAGAATCAACGAAATTGGTTCTTAAACCACGAAGTTATTCGCGAACACACATTAACGAAAATTTTTCATAAATCAAAAAAAGTGTTCATACATGAAAAGTACTGGCCCTGGGCCAAACTTTGTTAATTTTTTATGGGGCCAAATGGCAAATAATTATCCACATCAAACTAAAAAAGAAACACCTAAATCAGATCATAAATAAATTCCGGCGTAATCGGTGTACATACATAGAAAAAAAAAGAAATATAAGTACCTACCTACCAATCGAATTGAAAACCGCCTCCTTTTGGGAAGTTGGTTAAAAATAATTTAGTATGAAAATTTTACGTATCGATTATTTTTTTAAAAATGGTGTTAGTGAATGATACATAATGCCTAGAAAAAATTTGGACGGTGACTAAAAAATCATCTTGTATTTTCATTTATGCGCTTTCACATTAAGTTCTTCTAAAACAACTAGATGGCGTTGGCGTCGGCTGCGGGCCTGCGGCCAGACCGCTAAAGCCAGGAAGAGTTACCTAAGTATATAAAAGTACTATATTATATGTTGGAAAAGTACCCTTAACGCAAACGAAGGGCACTTGTTCTCCCCACCACTGCGATCATTTTTTGGTTCTAGACCATACTTGGGAACCCCCTAGTTACGGAGATATTGGGGGTCAAAGTTCCAAATTTTGCACAGCTGTTTTTGTCAATACCTACTAGTTTGTCAGGTTTTACTTTACATAAATTACCTCCGTGACCCGTTTACTATTTAAAGCATCCACTAGCACAATGTTTAAAGAGTTTTACCGTAAAATGTGATTTTTGGCCCCAAAAAAAAAGTCGTTTCCCAGCAAAAAAATTTGCTTAAGGGTACTTAGTTTGATGTACAGAATGCTTGGTTGACGTATGTGTGAAGGGTTAAGGTGGAAGCTCACATCCGGCCCGCGAAATTCTAATTTTCTTACGTTTTTGGCAATTTGCAGGCCAGTGCTTGGTTGTATGTTTATGAAAATTTGATTTGCGACTGTAAGACGTATGAAGTTACCGAATTATAACCATCAAAATTACTAACTACTAAAGAACGACGACTAAATTACTAAAGAATGACTTTTACATGCAAAAATCATTCTTTAGTAATTTAGTCGTCGTTCTTTAGTAGTTAGTAATTTTGATGGTTGTTTTGTTGTGTCGACTGTAAGACGTATGAAGTTACCGAATTATAACCATCAAAATTACTAACTACTAAAGAACGACGACTAAATTACTAAAGAATGACTTTTACATGCAAAAATCATTCTTTAGTAATTTAGTCGTCGTTCTTTAGTAGTTAGTAATTTTGATGGTTATAATTCGGTAACTTCATACGTCTTACAGTCGCAAATCAAATTTTCATAAACATACAACCAAGCACTGGCCTGCAAATTGCCAAAAACGTAAGAAAATTAGAATTTCGCGGGCCGGATGTGAGCTTCCACCTTAATTTAAACCCTGTAAAGAAAGGAAGAGCCGTAGAGCGGCAGCAGCTCACTGGGTGGCGGCGCAGTGACATCACATTGAAGCAAAGCCATTGAAGTTTGAGTTTCTCACTTTTGGGTAAAAGACGACCTGACATCACGTTCGATTTGAAACGCTAGTAAATATCTGCGATATTTTTGTTTTAAGTCTCAGTTGTTTTGAGGTTATTTTTACAACTGGGTACACATATAATTTTTGAGCCGTTACTTATAAATTTCTATTGGTTAAGACCCACTGCCCACCCCAATCGAAGTCGTGATATCGAAGCAAACCCCATGCACCAAACTTTCATAATTATTTGATAAGTTTATATAACTGCCATCTATCGAAAGGATTTTAAACTAATATGCTACCATTAGGTACTTTTACATTTTTTATATATAAATCTTAGCTAAGTAATTTAATTTTTTGAATTATTTTTCAAATAACACTCATAGTGAAAACTATTTCATAAAATCTTTAGTAACAAGTGACTCTCACAGACCAATTAGGTGACTCTGTTTTGGTAGCATTTCTTTGTAATGTTACCAATAAAGATTTCTATTTTTTGGCAGATTTTCAACTGCAAATGCGCTGCAGTGGGAGTACACCTACGGATAAAATGCAAGAAATAGGCTTAGTGAGTTCAACTTGAGTTCAACAATCATAGTTAAACTGGCGGAGACAAATGAAACATTGAGAAAAGGTGCTTTATTCTCTCCCATTGAATTTATATATTATTACACTAATTGTACATTTTATTTTTCCTTTAAATTAATTTAATAAGGACAGGATGTCTCCTAACCTTAAAAAAATAAATTTAAGGCGTAGTACTTGCAACTGACATGCTTGTATGACCAGATGTATGAATGAGGACAACTGGACAAGCCAAAGGGGTTGTAAGGATCGCAGCAGGTGGCGCTCTGTGGTTTCTGCCTACCCTGATTAATTTAACATGCTTTACAAAGAGATTATGATTGCTATGAGTGACCTCGATTGATAAAAGTACAGGACGCAATGAGTTGTTTATATCTGTTTTTATTATGCGGAGAGTGGAACTTCCTGCATGCGTCGGTTTTTCTAATTTTATTTATCCCCGATCTATTTAAGTCGCGAGTGACTAAGTTTTTTTATGGGTTAGCTCGTTCCATCGACGACCTGAGCACTTTAAAATGCCCGGGTACCTAGCTATATTTTATAATCGTTATTGTAGTTGATAATTTTCTACCGTAGTAGTTTCTCTGTTTCCGATAATGGTAACTCTCAAGCTGTCATTTAACCTATCAAGCCTCAAGTCATCAAGTGTCATCTAGCTAGATTCTTCTTTCATTCGCAGTACTCAGCGGGTGCATGTATGTAAATCAAAATTAACTAACTTTTTCATAAATATCGTGTAAAAACTGCCGAAATACCAAGTAACATACAACAAAAATATATTGGACGGTGTGTGTCCAAAAAATACGCGAGTGTTCTTTTAAATTCAAATTTTCATAGGTTATGTAAAGAAACTGCGAAAGTGCATAATTTTCGTGATTTTTGAATTAGTTATTTGTTTTTACAGCTCACACTGGTTTGACCACCATGAGAACGACTCAAATTGCCCAGTACGCTTTAAGGCTCACATATTCGCAGGTATGTCTTTTTTATTCTTAATTTTTCCTTCAGGTACCCGTAAGTCCTAAATATTTGTTTACATGATGCTGTTAAGAAAACTTATTTACCTATATCCCATCAATCTGTCTCTATTTTTCACCCAATACTGGGTACAAGTTTTCCATGCTGATGCTACTACTAAAGTTACCTGACCAAATTAATATTTCACCATTTCCATTCATCATCTTTGGTCTAGAACTGTGTGTATTACCCATCTGTAACGAAAAGATCAAAAAATACTGCAGGAATACCCTTTTTTTTGGTGCAAAGCAAATCATCATAATTATGACTCCTCCCGCTCAGCAGAGCTATGTATCTTTTTTTTGGCTATCATAGTGTTTATCACTAACTGTCAAAAAGTTCCATTTTGTTCTAAACCAGAACCAATTTGACAGTTATTCAATGGACACTTTGAATACGAAAGACACTGAGATTTAAAAAGAAACGCAATAGCCCTGCTGGGCAGACGGGTGGGGGAATACCCTTAATTTAAAAATAATAGGGTATTCCCTATTCTCGGGAAACTTCAAATTACTTATGTTTTTTGCAACAAATAAGTTAGTGTTATTTATAGTAATGCTGAAGTAGTTTACAGGCACTTCAATTTCTCCAATTAAAACCCACATAAAAAGTCTATCAAGTAATTTATCTAAAAAAGATAGTACAAAAACGAAATGTAATATCATTCTACTGTAATCAATTAATGGGAATAAAAAATGATTGGTAGCATTTCAACGCCTATTGGAGTTAAATATAAATAGTTTCAATAAAAAAAACAATTGATTTTTAACAAAAGAGGTTTTAATCAAGAAAACAAACGGACTGAATGAACGCAAGAAAGTTGTGATTTTCTTGTTTATTCTGTACCATTCAAGCCTTGTACATTGTTGTTATTGTTACAATGACCAGTCTTGTGTTATTCACTCCTGGCTTCTCTTTTTCCTGATCATTTCATTATCTAAATCTTCAAAGTTGAGTGAATCGGATTCTTCTAGTCAACCATGCTCTACTCTAGGCCCCATCATCGCTTCACATCAATACAGTTGTTTAGTATTAAAAATAATACCTGTCTTATAGCTGACTACACCAAAACTATATTGAAAAGAAACCAATTACTTCAACCATCTCAGCAAAATAACTCAGTAGGTAATGAAGTGTTAAACATGCATGTTTCTTGGCCTGTTATTTGGCATTAACATGCACATGGAAACAATGAGTTTTAATTCTTCCGATTTTAGTATTGTTCTGATTATGCATATCTTTGTTCTTTTGACACAAAAAGACTGTCAGTCTGTCTGTGTATTCAAACTTCTTACAAATTGTTTTACTAAATATTTTAATAGTACTCAACTCTCCGTATTCTTTCTTCTGCCCCCTTGTGTCTTTGAAGAAATCACAGCTATTCTTTATCATGAATAAGCTAGGTTGTGGAGGTCATTTAGGCACTTGCATTCAGCCAAATCCGGTTAGACTGGAAGACAACACTAACATAGTTAGGCATAAGCTAGGCAGATGATGAATTCCAGACCTAAGATTAAGTAAGCAGCCCTACCAACGAAAATACTAGTATTCAGTTGCAACCTGTTATATTGACCGCCTTCCTCAAGATAGTTTGGAAAAATCACAGCACACTATGACTGTCATACTCCTTTGTTTCATCTACATTCGTTCATTTTCACATAGGCGCCGATGGATGCGTCATCCATCAATTGATGAACACCTGAAAGTTTAATTCATTGTAATCATTTATTTGTAGGGTTATAGTATTTATATACTTTTAAGTGGTTAAGTATACACCTTGTAGCCTGAAACACAGGTTCAACCTAGTTCAGGCAAAAAAGAAACTGTGCTCTATTATAACTAGTTATTATTTTATTGTAAATGTGCCACTTCTTATAAATAAACGATTATTATTATTATTATTATACTGCATACATTCTAAGGTCACAAGGTCAAATCTATTTTCATTGTAATTACCATTGTTTCAGCTTATTCATTTGATACGGTAAACACTGAACTCAGTGCGTATGTTTATAAAATTGAACATTTTGTGTCAGTAGGTATTTCCTGCTATAGGTACCTATTGTCAGTCGAGGAATACTACTTTACATTTCAAATTGAATCTAGAAGACTACTGCGCAAGTCTAGTATTTCTTTGTGGGTTTCTACAGGGTAGAGTTATTTGGCTGACCCAGTTTAATCTAGGTAGACTGATAATGACTTCTAAACTTCATTAATATTATTAAAAAAAAATTACAAACAAAAAGTAAATTCATCATTCTCCTGCTCGTATAACAATTTTTGTGGTCGGCGATACATGTTTCTTCCATACTTCTGTATTAGTCGTCATCTCAATACTCACTCCTTTCTGGCCATATCAGCTTTCAGACAATCCATCCATTGTTTCTTTGGTTTTCATCTACTCTTAGATCCAAAATACACACATCAAAAGTGTCTAGGGATCAACATATATTTTTGCAATAACTTTTCTCCTGATTGATATTAATTAAAATTTTCTTTAAGGATTCATCAAATAAAGTGTTTTCGTTTGTCACAGTAACGATAAACCAAGTCACCTTTGCATTAATAAAGAAATTTGCCATTTTCCTAATAAAGGGATTTTTGACATTTGAACCACTAACATTAAAGTTCGAAAAAAAGACTGAAATAACAGTTTTCTTTAAAATTTTATTGGGTAACTTAAACAATTAATAATCCGTGTTTCTACCGCGAACACTAACAACACAAGAACATCGGATTGGCATACTCAAAATGAGTTCATCCAAATCACGCTGTGGAATGGCCGCCCATGTTCGTTGCAACAACAAAAAAAGGTCTTCTTGCGACTGGATACCCTCCATATTCGGCAGAGCTCTTCTCTGTAGCATATCCCATGCATGCTCAATCGGGTTCAAGTCTGGCGACTGAGCAGGCCAGGGCAGGACATTGATGTTAGCTGCGGCGAGAGTCTGTCTTACAACTCTTGCGGTGTGCGGTCGTGCATTATCATGCATTAACTGAAATAAGGGACCGATTTGCACTTGTAGAGGAACGATGACGTCTGATACAATCGTCTCAGCATAAATTTGAGCGTTGAGGTTGCCTCTGATCCAAATCAACTCAGTTCTTCCGCCGATCCAAATACCCGCCCATACCATGATGGTTCCACCACTATAAGGATGGACTTCCTGGCAGGATTTTAATCGCTGTTGGCGTCCAGGGGTTCTCCAGTGTCGTATACGTCTTGTATCCGGTCTCATACCAAAACGAGACTCATCAGAAAAGCACACGAAACGCCATTGTTCTTCTGCCCAATTTCTGTGTTAGAGCCCATTGATATCGAATCCTACGATTGTGCATTGCTATAGGTGGTACCCGTAGCGGTCTTCGGGACTGAAGGTTCACTTCATGCAAGCGGTTTCTGACTGTTTGGTCGCTAATTAAGTTCCCTGAAGAGTGATGAAGCCTCACGGCTAACATCATGGCGGTTATTGTTGGAGCTCTTCGAGTTAAGATTTGAATGTATCGGTCTTGTCTCCGTGTGGTGCAGCGATACCGTCCTCCATGGCGCTCAGCCACGGTACCAGTGCTTCGGTAACGTGTCCAAAGTCGACTGATAACACTCTGACTTGTATTCAGAGCTAAAGCCACAGTACGTTGCCGGGAACCAGCTTCTATCATTCCCACGGCTCTGAGCATTTCTTCCCTGCTTAAATGACGTCGCCGCTCCATAATAACGTTGGTTTTAATCAGTAGTAGGGAAACAGTAGCACTAATAATGTCTTCAATGCGTTGTATGTTTTTATAGGGAAAATATTGACAGCTGATTTTCATCTTTTACTCGAATTTGATTCACAGTTCCTGATTCAAATTATGAAATGCACCAAAAAGGATCCATATAAATTTATAAAATCATAAATTTATTACAAAGCCACATCTCAATCTCAAGAAATCCGCATAAAAATGCTTGATCCCTAGACACTTTTGATGTGTGTATTTCGGTTGTTTTTACTCCAAAAGCAGTTTTAACCATCGACCATGTGGTTAAACTCTATGTATCAAAAAAATATATAACATTCCCTGACCAGTGGCCATAAAATGTACTATTCAATAAAGAAAGAACGAAACTACATTGCTACATTTAAAAATGACACCCGGAACCGCCATTTAATTACCTGCTTATCTAAAAATAACCCACATTGTAAGGATGCAGTCGCACATGTGCACTTGTATAGTTAAGGCACATGTGGACTGACGTGATTTGTCACGTTCACGGCAACTACATTAGCGTAATCCGATCTGTGACACGCGAGTAAGTTACGTGCATTGAGATTTACCAACGCATTGGTTGTTAGTAATAATAGGAGCTTGATTAGTTACCTCTGTAAACGTTTGAACTCCTGGTACATAGATGTACTATCATCGGAAGCATGATTAGTAATTCTCCGATTTCTAAAAATCTAATCAAAGTTTTTCTGTTTACTGTAGTTGACCAATAGAGATCTCAAATCAATTATCATCTACGGATCGCTTCCCAAATAATACCAGCATTTTACAAGGACCACCTTTCTGTCATACCTCTAATACTATGTCACTGGGTAACATTTACCCCGTAATAGCTCAGGAAGAACTCTTCCTAATATCAGGATGAAAAGGTCACAGAAAATTACATAAGTAATAGAAACAAAACGTCTCGAAAGCCATACAAATGTAGTAACATCCAAAAATAGCAGTATTTAATCTATTTTTAGCCTACAGCTTAACCTGCTGATTCACTGAAGATATAACATAAATAACTAATAAAGGTCAAGAGATATCATGCATTAAAGCAGTGATTTTATAAGTGCAAAGTCTTTTATCTTAGGTCAAAAGTGTTGCTAATCCCGAAGACGTTATCTTAGACACGACAAGGACGGGTGTATATTTCGTTCTGTTCTATTAACTGATCAGATTTTTCAATATAGACTGGGATCCATAGCATCAACCCAGCCTTTGGTAGTCCACTACTGGACTAAGCCTCTTTTTAGCTGCGCCACAAAACCATGTCCTCTGCCTTCCGCATTCAGTCTGATCCAGTCACACTTTTCATGTCCTTAGAAGTTGGTTAGTCTTTTTAGAATCCATCCAGCCTGTCCTTTGTAGAATTCTAGAGCTTTCTTTTATAAAAAACCCGTTCAGCTATTTCGGCGTGAGAATCTAAATGTTGGCATAAAATTATAATAAATTTCTCGATAACCACATAGCAACAGTTGACTTACTTTCCTGAGGTACTACAAATAAAGAAATACCTCAAATTTGACGTTGAACGGTATTCTGCCCCACAGTTCTAAAGATACTTCGTAATAATAATGAGCGTAAACTAATAAAGTTTGGAGGACAGCCAAAAATTTTGTACATCTATAATTCATGTCGTTTGAATCATTAGGAAATACCGGTCATTCATGATTACTACAATGATTGCAAAATATGGCGCTAGACTGAAATATATATTATCGACTATAGCAACAGGTAAACCTATTGATTGGTTTCCACTAGTTTAGATAATTTATCTTTATGTCCATGTAAAATATTTTTCCTTAAAGGAAAACTGAAACGCCAACATACTTACCGATTAGAAATTCGGAATCAAGTCCGTATAAACAGATATAGGTAGGTGGTCTGGACAAAGATAAAGTTATCTTAATCCAAAACAAAATACAGTTGCTATAAATTTACAACAATGCTATTATCCACGGATTCGTCCGTTGCTAATAAAAGGTTTCCTCTATTTGATTAATTAGCCCAGAGCGTTCCGCGTACACACACCTGGAACAAGTACTCTTCCTTGTAAGAACCTTCCGTATTAGCATAAAAAATCGAGAACTGTCTCAGTTGCCTTTACAAAACCCATAACCTTTAATACAGGAATTAACTCGATACAAAATGCTACCAGCCACCTTTAATAATAATGAAAGTAATGGCTTTCTGCTTTAAAGTTCGTCGACGTCCCAAGGTCGTCTGCATTCTAAAACGTGTTGCTAGGCTCTGTTTCGTGAGTGAGAGGAACTGCTTAGCGGCTGTAGACTACGGAGTTGTAATCTGCAGATTCTAGCTCTTGGACATTCTCATTGTTGAGACTAGTTACTTACTATGTACTGACTAGGGACCTTGGCTCTTAGTAAGAAGTCCTGGGGTCTTCCCTCATCAGCAGATATGTGTTTTATAAGTGCCCATGTAGGCCTATGTGAAATAAAAATATTTTGATTTTTTTGTTTTATGCATCATCGTCGTCGTAAACTTCTTTTACATGAGTTTTATATTTTATACAATTTTCGCAACTTTTGGTTGTTTTTTTTTTGTATCTTTCTTACTTTGGATAATTTCTTTTTCACTGATTATTCAAATCGCGTAGGCTTTCTTTATTATAATCTATAAATATGCTTGAAAATACTGCACTATCAGGTTACTGACCTCAAAAATATTCGCAAGCTTGTTTGTCTATGTAGTTATCTATAAAAATGAATAATAAAAGTGTCTGTTTGTCAAAATGTCCAACTAACAGCGTTTTACTTAATGCAGATGAATACAGCACTTAAAACAAAATGCATTTTAAAATGTTTGCTCGTTTGTCTGTCTGTTTGTTCGGGCTAAACTCCGAAACGGCTGGACTGAGTTTGACGGGCAAATAGCTGATGTTTTAAGGAGTAAGTAAGACCTACACGCTAGACTAAGAATAAGACGCAGGGGTCCGTGCAAAAAATATCACTCCCTTGATAACAAAATCCGATTCAAAAAGGCAGTAATATTTACTAATAACTTCACGCGAACGAAGGTTGAAGGCAACAGCTAGTACAAAATAAGCTTCGTCTCTAACAGAAAAATCGTTTGAATCTATACAAGTTCACTCTAATTAAGCCACCAAGTTCAAGTGGCATTTAATCACACTAAAACACGTTTTGCATTACACAATTTCTTTGTTAACGAAAGCGGTAAAAATGTGACTCAGATTTCAAACAATGCTGTTTATTTTCCTTTTGATGGAGGAGGAAAACCTTTCGCAACTTATTTTGCTTTAACCCTGTATTGTTCATCACCTGGGCAAAGATGTCTACTAAGAAATACTTGGGGACGAAGAAGAAGACGAAGAACGACGAAGAAGACGAAGAAGTCTTCTCAGAGAGAATACTTATTATAATATTTAGACTATCACTAATAGGACTCTTTAATTTGTTTCGGTTTTCTTCTCAGAGTATGCAGATACGCTAACCTCATAGATGAGGTGAATGAAGAATAGCGTAGTGTTCTTATAACCTACGGACAAAAATAAATGTAATTTCCCTATACTTAACTCACAAAAAGTAACCGTCTATGTACGAAATCTACAGGCCTTTTTTCAACTCTGTTTAAGGGTTAGTGGCATTCAATCTACCCTTCATCTTTGCATTAGCCTCCTGTCTGACTATGATCTATCTCAGATCCATTCATATTTTTTTTAGACTTGCCTTACACTGCCCAAAAACCATCCTTGAATAAGGATCATTACTGATCTTCTAGTTCTACAAATTCAGAGCAAAATCATCCTTTTAATCACAACTAAGATTACTAAACTACAAAACAAAGAATGTTGGCGCCACGGCCATTTCCTGACTCCTGATCAGAACACAAACAGTACTTCCTTCTTCCGATATTCATACGAGCCAACTGCGGAGTAATTTAGCGTAGATATACCTAATATACATCACATCTATAGGAGAATGTATAAACGACATTGTCTCCGAAAAATATAACTGTAAATTCTAAAAAAAAACATGTAGAATTTTGCAAACGAAAACATGTTTGCATTTTGGCACAGGAGTTGTTTGCAATTCCAAGTTTTTTTTTATCATAATTTCAGTTTTTTTGGGAGAAAGATGTAGAGTGTATCTGTCAACTTCAAAAGATATAAATAAGCAGACTGTGGTAGCTTAGTTTTAATTGCCTTGCGTTTTAATTTAACATTCTCTATTTTTTTTTAACAAAAATCGTACCAATGCACAGACCAAACCTCAATAGCGTCCTGAAGTGTAATAGGCGAAATTGGCCTAATCCTAAGAGGTGTTGCGATGTTTGTGTTATAGACTCGTTGTTTTCGTTTTTCAGCAGGATTCGTTTTAATTTTTTCATAGCATAGAAATAGGCCGTCGATTCGCACTATTTACAAAGCCAATTCAAACTACTAGTCTGTCAAATTTCTTAAATGTATTTCCAAATTTTATCCTTAGGTCCTTTTTAGCATTAGGTTCAAGGTTGATTAGGAAATTTTTACAGTTTCGGTTAGCTTATGTGCTAGCATCTGAACTATGGACCCTTCTTGTTCATATACAACTGCAAAAGAGCAATGTTCAATTCTTTCATTTATCCATTACTATTGTTTTGCTCAACAATAAAGCCACAATTGAAAAGAATTGATGCACTATTTACGTGACGATTGTTTCTTGATTCCCTTTTTTTTTTTTAAGCAGTCGGTGGACGTCATTGCAAAACAGACTTATTTTGTTCTGAAACTGTGTGCGTAGGGGGACAAGCAAAAAAGAAATGCGTAGTTTGCAGCTCCCTGAATTGCTAAAAGTAACTGTGCTGTCTTTATTCTGGGAACAATGCTTTTCACGTTCTCAAGCCATTTATTGGGATTCTGACTTGTAGCTAAACTTATTTCAAAATATATGTAGGACAAGCTTTTATTGTAAATGACTGTTAATAATTATCAGCGGGTTATTCTTGTATAGAGCCTACTGCTTAGAGTAATAGCATAGTCATCAGACTGTAAATTGGTCTACCGTAGTCCCTTTGGTTAAAGGGAGTAGATTTTGTTCTACACCCACGTGGAATGTCTCACGTCTTCGTTTTTTTAGGCAGAGCCTTTATTGATCATCATTATAATTTTAGCCGAAAGACGTCCACTGGTGGACGTACCTTCAATGAAGCAAAACATTATTATGCCTTCTCCCTGTCGGTAAGCAGAAGCTATTGCGGCATGCTACGATCCTAAAGTTTTTTTACTTTGTCGGATATGTCCACTGCGTATTAAGATAATGCGTACGATACTGCCCACTAAATACGCACTTTAACAAACTCGAAGACCGAACTGAGTGACGGACATGTCAACAAAAATAAGTCTGGCACCTTCCCACCTTTATCATTGACATGAACAAAGACAACATAATAACACTCCCGTTATTGCAACTATAAAAACCAAAACACCGTTTGAAGATATTTCTGGCGACGATATGAACAAAAATAATCTTTAATTTACGCGATTCCGGTGACCTTCCCGAACTTTGCGACTACAGAGTTATTTTAAGTACCGTTCAAAGACCGCGGACTTATCAAATGATGATTGATGATGTGTCTAGAGCTTATAGTGCTGCCAAATTCGCTTTTTTTAACGCTTGATGAGGCTAAGGAAGCTAAACTGTTAATAGACCTGTTATACTGTCTGAAGAACTAATGAGTTTAGGGGATAGACATCAAGCTATTGTCGCTCGTATTGTCCCACTCCTGAGCAATACCTTACCCCATTCCTTCCGCTTCTCACGGTGCCATGGTTCTCCTCGCCAATTCACGAGGAAGCCATCCAAGTCATCCCGCCATCTTCTCGTGGTCCGCCGCGACCCCCGTCGTTTCAAGCTCCAGTCTTGCAACATTCTGGCCCACAGCGTGGGCATCCGGCAGACATGGCCTGCCCAGCCGCATTTTAGTCTCGCAACTTTATAAGCTACGTCAGCAATTTGCATTCTGGAACGCACTGTTATACGCTAATAATTGTGATGATGTTACTTATTACGCAACGTTATATACGTACATGAATCAACATCACTAAAATAGCTCCACATCCATTAAAAGGGGAGGTGTGTTAACCAACGTGACGCAGAATTGGCGATGTGACTCTAAATTAGCTTACATTAGTTTCATTATCAAGGTCTACCTTAATTGCGTAGCTTAGTAAGACAGTTCTGTAACTGGTCATCTGATCTGTACAAAATTCAGAAGTAATCCTCGCTGAAGTAATCCTCGCTAGAGCCAAGTGTTAATGTAACTATTCCTATGTACTTTTTAACCTTTACCCTCCGTCTTCCTGTAACATTTTAGTTATTTTAAACTCCGCCATTTGAAATTTAACCTTACTGATTCAATTTCTTACCTGCCTTATGGTATTAGCACACTCAATAATAGCATAGCGAACATGTTTAGTACAAAAAACCAAAAATTTTACAAAATTATATTTGCAGTATTTGTCTTTAACGTATATGTTCTCAGCTAACTTGTGTCAAAATCAAAATCAAGTAATATACACATTTTTCCTCATTGACAGAAATCCCCAATTATATGCAAATCATCCTAACTATTCAAGTTTTTCTACGCACAATAAAACGCTTTTAAAATCACGCGTAATAGTGCCACAGATAGTGGAAAAAATTTACTGAGATGTCTCATTGTTTACTGCCAATATAATAGCTAAAGATAGCAGGAGTCAATGAAACGATACAGCGCGCGAGTTGTTAACACTAAGATTGATCGAACAATTTACTATCTGATATAGACGAAGATGAAATGATTGCAGAATTAGAACAAATGTCTTGTGTAGATGCAATGAAGATAAAAATGCTGCAGACAATATAAATTGTTTGTTTTAGACGTGGTTGCAAATAACGATGACATGATAAATTTACGCAGTAGAATTAAAACAAAGACTCATCTGCTCGTAAAGACATTTATCTACATTAATACTCCACATTACCCTCTATGCAGTGTTAGATATTTGCATAAAAAGTATACTATGTACTAGTTCATTTGGCAGAATATAAACCCTGTATCCCAACCTGACTCATCTTGATTTTAAAACTAAAAATAATCCTCAAATTATTGACACCAAGGAAAATTTATATTATTCGAATAAAAGCTGAAATAATTTGGTTTGTTTTGATCACTGAAGGTCATTTCACAATGGGTGGATGCCAAAGCACTTACGTTCATAATAAATACGCAAAACAAATAAAAATAACAAGTTTTAAAGCCGTCCATTCAGATTGTCTGGACAGAACAGTAAAATATAAAAATCTTATAAATTATCATTTAATCAATCAAACTAACAACTGCAGGAGGAAAACTACTATCATACCAAGCGATCGTTGCCATGAAAACTTAAATTATTTTCACGGTAGTACACTACATACATGGAGCGTCCCAAATTCAAGTGATTTTTCCACTAAAAGAGTAAATTTTGAGATTTCACGAAAGAAAAGGAATTGTAGTAAACGTTTTTGTCTACTTCCACCGTTTCACGATAAGAATGCTAGTAGCAACAGTAGCATAAATAAACAGCGTTCAAAATCCCACGTTGATGACGCAGAACTGAACACGTCACTAAATTAAATTAACAACTAACTACATACGTATCCCAAATCCAACAACAACCCAATGCGAGTTGCATTGGGTCCGCGTGGTGATGTCCCAGCTCCCACCCTCCCTCTAACAGATCACAGAAAGGAGGCATATGTCCCAGCTGTGGGAACTTAAGTTAACGTTCTGCTTAAGCTATGTTTCCTAATCTAACATTTTCACTGGCATTTATAGATAAATCAAGGCAAACGTTGCCAAGGTAACCAAAGATTGTAAGCAGGATAGACTAAAATGTTCTTCATTTTTATCAAAGGAACGTCCAAAAATTAATAAAACAACAGAAAACTTGTTTTAAACAATGAACCATTTTGCGAATCCCACGACACTGACGTAAACCCGAAAACGTCACTCAATTGAGTTGGCAACCAACTACGTAACCCAAAAACTATTTCCAGAATATTCAAAGCCTTGAACTACACTTCAAACTTCAACACCTACAGTCTCTTACAAGCCGCCTAGCAAAATTCCTCCTTTATCTCTTGATAAAGAAAGAAATGAAGGTGTAGTTTTAAAAGATATATCGTTGATTACGCAAGCATTTGCCCTTATCATCGTCTTCAATCAGACTGTGAAGTGTGCGATAAGACTTGGCGCCCTGTAGTCAACCAGATTATTTTTATATTTGACAATCTGCCAAGTCTTTGTGTGGTTTGTTTTGTTACATTTATTTTGTTTCTTGTTGTATATTTATTGATTTTTACTATGTTTTAACTGCTGGCCCCGGCTATCATTTCTTGATTCACAGTCACAGTCGTATCAGGTAGTCAGTGGCCCAAAATTCTGACAACCCGTCTTGCCAAGGGGTCTATCCCAATCGCGGCTTCCTCAATGTGTGGATTAGTAGTGGTTATTTCAATTCCTACTACTACTGATACAGTCGGATTCTTAACACCCCTGCTTGTTTATTATGTAACTTTTTCAACCTCTTTTAATTTTATTGCCCATATCTTGTTTTATTTTATAGACTGTTTATTTACACGAGACTCGGGAATATTTAAAACTGCTATTATGTCAATAGGATACTGTAAATCTTTAAACACGACTGCACTGTCTAATATTTCTTCTATTTGATTGCTGTTCTATATCTTAGCATGCAATTTATTGTTCAAACTTGTACAACATTGCAGTATACATTGTTAACGTAACAAACATAAACTCCTCTATTAATATCACCAACAAAATCAATAGTAGTTTTATCTTCAACAGCTTTGTCATTAGTAGGAAAAACCGAAAGAGCCCTGAAATTACTTTTATTGTACTGAAACAAACTGATAAATATTATCAGATAGATAACCGCTAATCTGAAAGTTCGATGGACACAACGTTACACGTAGACGCACTAGATACAGTATTTAGATAATTGGCTACTACTTGTAATTTAGCGCTAATTCGATAAATACTGTATCTAGTGCGTCTACGTGTCATAATCTTGGTGGCTCGTGGCATTCCTAAATGACGTTGACAAAAGCCAGCAGACCATATCGAGTGACAACCGGATAGGCTTCAAGTGGATTGAATTCCCATGTATTCAGGACTAGGTTACTATAATATGGATGGACGTTTTAACGCGAGTATCTATTATGTATAGGAGACAAGGTCAGGGGCATGCAAGGTTGAGGTTGGGCCCATCCATGTATGTATGAGGTTTGAATGGTTCTTTTAGTGTCGGTTTCGTAAGCAAAAGATGCGCTTTGGACGTTGAGTTGACGAATACACCCGATGTACAGACGCCAGTCGTCAAACTACTCGCAACTGTAAATTTTTTCGAATCAATCTTGAACATGCTTATGCGATAAACTTGAAAGTTGAAAATGTATGAAATAAATATGACAGATCTTAGTAGACACATTTTTACGTTAAACCCAACAAAGAGGAGACCATACTATCATGGGAAAAGTAAGAGGGAAACACAAATAACAAACAGATTATGATAAGGTCGGGAAACCCCGTTACAGCCATGATATTTTTCTCACGAATATGAATCATGATTCCTGAAAATGATTCTTTGGGCAAATTGCCAAAACGTTCCCAATTATGGAAAGTGAGATTAATAGAGATTTCTATTGAAGCAACTAGTGTTGAAATCCTGTGGAAAGCCTTTAAAATATTTTATGTTAATCTACATTATTTTTTCAAAACGAATGGTAATGGCTGACGCAAATTTGACTGCGACGTACCGCATTGCAGGGGTCTTACTACCTCACATTCGTTAATTTCACACGGCAGTATTAAAAGTAACACCATGTAAATTATGAGGTATTCAGCAACATCCGGTTAGACTGGCAGCCGACCCCAACATAGTTGCAGATGGCAGATGATGATGGCTACACCTTCCATATTCTAATTTTTGATGGTACTCTGAAGTATCCATTTTGACAGGCAGCTCCCTTTCCAAGCTTAGTTCAGAATAGTTAGGGAGATGATGATGATCTTTGGTGAATAATAATTCAAATTCATCTACTTCTGTAGTCTAAATCTACAAATTGTAATATTCCGTACTTAATATGTACCCGTTTTGCACCTTGTTCGGAACCCGGAAATCAATCGTGCACGATTTGCTCTAGCAACGTCATGACCAAGGTCTTCACTTAGTAGTGGATCTTTAACGTTATCACCTAATCAGTTCGCTGAACTCACTTACTATTCCAGCAGGGTTTCATTGTATGTAAATAGTAGTTTTATTGGTAAGTGAAAAATTTTCTTTTCGGGAAAGACATTAGTTGTTGATCTAGTGGTTACAAGTGCGACGAGTCGAGATGTTTGTTTGTTTTTATGTTCCTTGATGCTGATTGAGCTGATGTATTTATTTTTCTGTATTTCTCAATTTATGACAGTTATTTTTTCTCATCTCAAAATCTGATCAGAATAAACCTGGGGGTCTTAATGGCCACTTTAGCAGATCATAATATTAATGGCCACAGACGCAGTTACTATAATGCATAGTCCATTTTCGACCCCCAGACCTATCTTAATCTTTAGCAATATTAAAAAAAAAATGGTGTAGACATGGTGTGACAAGGAGGGACGAATCGCGAAATCAAAAAGAGTGGTGAATATAAATGGAAGGGGAGACGAAGACCAATAAAGCGATGTGCGATGGATGGATTGTGAGAGGAATTAAATAAAAGAAAGAGTAAATGGTAGCGTGACGGTTGACGAAGAAAAATGGAAGAAAAAATCGTGTGGCGCCGACCCCATGTATGCATCTAACTCCACTAATCACTGTCTCCAAGTAATTAATTATTATACTTAATCTAAGTTCACCTATAAAACCTTATCGATGTCATCGCAATTAATATCACAGGTCTGAAACGTCAAGTCCTGAATTTGACCCCGGACGTTACTAAGCTATTTCTAGCTCAGATTAGTAGCTAGGTCAAATTGAAAACATTCATCATCTGCCTCGATTTTTTCAACTATGTTTGGATTGAATTAGTCTTGCTGAATGCAGTTGAATATCAGTATTTTACATGGAGCGACTCTATCTGACGCTCTAAAATGTGTTACTAAGTACCAAGTGATTAGCAAATTTTTAGGCTTCAAATGAAATGCATTATCAGCCCATTCATTAGAAATCAATAGAATTTGTACCTAGTTTTGCCAGCAATGCCACTTCCCTTCTCTTTAAAATATTAGCTATTGATGTGTAAACAAGGAAATTGTTACCAGCAATAAGAACTTCAAAATTTGTTAATGTAGTAATACCAGTGCAGTGTAGTTTTCCTCGTTTTTCGAACATTTCATAATTCTTTGGTTTCTCGGCTTTCATGAGTGCAATTTGGATCTTATGTTATCGTTTCATTGCACGTAACACAGAAAATATATTCCCATTGTAATCATTGTTTATTCCTTTTTCATCAATAAATAAGGAGTTCATCAGGACATCTAATTCGGAAGCCTAAATAAAGTCATCAATATTGTGTGCGTCAAAGGAGTATGGCAAGTTTGGACCCACATTATTTATAAATTAACCAAGTGTCATTCACTTGCAAGTTCATATTTACTTTAATTAGGAGTTTGTAAGAAAACGATATAAAAAATATTTAATCACTAGGTCATGGGAATCAAAAGTTAGAATAGTTTTTTTTTTACATAAAATTATGTCATCATGCAGTTATTAAACGCACCGCGTTTCACATTACATTCCAACCTACCCTTTCATTACATAGGTATATGATTTAAGTTCTTACACTTAATTACGCTTGTAATTTTTTTTTAAACAAAACTTGTAAAATATGAGAAAAACATACGTAATAAAAAACAAAGTTAATATTAAAAATGCATTTACATTTTTATTAAATACAAAAATGTACGAATAATACGATTATTTGTGAATGGAACGTTATGCTGTCAATTGGAGTTGGCTGTCAGTGTCAAAACAATTAGTGTCATTCCATTGTTTGTTTTCAACAGCTAACGTGGGATATCTATCTTTTTCTATGCGATTAAGCGATTTTGTGGTTTCTTCTGGACTTGGCTTTACTTTTGAACTGGCTATTCTACATACCGACTTAGACAACAGCTTTTACCTTTGGATTCCGATTTGCAAGTGGTTTGGACTTAGTTACCCGTTAAAATGCGTTGTGTGAATTGTCAATTGCGCATTGCCCGATTACGGAGACATCGTTTGTCCGACGAAAGTGCTCAGGTAGTCGCGAGAGTTCAGAGATGGGTTTATCCTCGTGATGTAAGTATTGTAATACATATAAATAAATTGGTACTTAAGCTCATTTACTTCAGTAGCATCCCGTGGCGTGGTTTTGTTTCCGTTTGATTGCAAGTCTCGCACTCTATTACATAGAACTTAAAAGTATAACCGTCACCCACAGGATGATAAGAAGTGGTCACATTCTTGATTTTGAACCACTGACATGATTATAAAATAAACTTGATGTATTTGATAACTCTAAAACCATGGTCATAATTATTTTTAGATGACTGGAGACGACTTTATTTGTCATTCCTGTTGGGAGTTGATAAACCATAACTCAAATGAAGATCCTGATCATAACACCCGACAGCAACTTGGCCATCGTAATTTGTGTGCTGGGTGTGGAAGATCTATTTTGAGAATCAGGAGCAGATTGGTCCTCCGACCAGAGATGTCTGAAAGAGAAGTCCAAATAGGAAATGTTGTGTCGGAATGGATAAGACCCCGCCAGGTTTGTAATTAAAAAAAAACAATGACTAAAGTAATAATGACATGTATACTCAATAGATCTGTATTTTTGTTACTTTTGCGATTGTTTTTTAAAACTTTTCACTTTTATTGTTTCAGTTAACCAACACTGATGAAATATGTGTGCCTTGCTATTTACGTGCACAGAGAGTATTTGATAGCTCTCACAGAAGTTCTGCCCCTGTTACACCTTCCACATCTAGGGTAGAAGGTAGTGCTCAGCCTATATCTTCGCAACAGATGGAGCAAGTTGTAGAGGTTATTCCGTCAACATCTGGATATCCATTGGATGAAACATCTGCTGATCAAATAATGTCCACAACACAAGCAGCTGACACACCTGAAATTGAAGAGGTTGGTCCTTCAATCACCAGACCTCCATTACAGGTAACATCTGCTGAACAAATTGTGTTGCCTACATTAAGAAGAGCAGCTGATACAGCACGTCGTTGCTTGTTTTTGGAGTGTAATGACAGTGAAAAACGACGTTTACCTGATGGACTGAGAAAGCACATTATTAAGGATTTTAATTTCTATATACCCAGAAATGCAAGAATTTGCAATTTTCACTTAGGTGCCAACTTATTTCATGACTTGTATGCTAGTGAAAATGCTATATCAACATTTAGTGCTGCACATATAGAAGAAATTGTGTATTTACTAGCAGATGATTCAAAATTGGATTTTCTGAATCCTGAAAATATTGATGACCATCTTTTTAAGTACTGGTTTGGACGGACAAAAGATGAATATAATGAAATATTAATAGAAGTACCGCGCTTAAACAACCATAAAATAAAAAGCGGGTTTAGTGCATTTCTGTGTAAAATGCGGACTGGAGATAGTGATGAAAGAATCTCAGCGTTATTTCAAATACCCAGACGAACTCTTGAAGAATATATGCAGCAGGCACGAGAAATTCTTTGCCAGGACTATGTGCCTAGACATCTGGGATGGGCACACAAGCCCAGGGAAGAATTTGTTGCCAGGAATTCTTTGCTTGCTGATCATCTTTTTGGCAATCCTGAAGCGCCCACCGAAGAAAAACGTTTAATTGCCATTGCTGATGGCACATATTTAAGCACTCAAAAGAGTAGTAACTACTGTAATATTAAAAAAATATATTTATTTAAATGTATGTGTGTAAGAGTGAGTTATTATTTATAAATGTGTTGTACTCCATATAAAAAAATATAAGTTGATGTAAAAAATTCGGGCGCCTGGAGTGCACACAAAACTATGCCAAGGATAGACTTACCTGTGGGAGCTTGAGACTTTTAATCTTCAAGCGGGAAGGTATCAATAAAAATCGAGCATGAAAATTATAGAGCGATTTTATTACCCGAAGGCTGCTGGCAGAAATATACAAGAGAATTCCTTTCTTTTATATATAACTAAAACTAAAATGGAACAATCTTTTAAGACCTGTCATTATTGCACTTTATAAATAGATGATCTACGTTATATGTATTACAAACCATACCAAATTCCGTCGATAATGTTATCAACCTAAAGATTAATGCTCATCTTGGTGATATGCATTTCCGCTGGGATGCCAAAGGCGGTCCATGATATGTTTTGGTAGGGGCGAGCTTTTAAAATTTTTAGTAGTAGAAAAAAAACGCCTTGTGGCGTTTCTTCCAAAATATCAAAATGTGGTCATCAGTAGATGAATGAATCCAGACAAATAAGTACTTAATCAAGTTAAAAGATCCATAAAAAATATGAGCTATCCAATTAGGATGCTGACAAGGGCAATCGGCTACCACATATTTGGGATTAGATGCCGCCCATCTGAAGTAAAACTTCAAGATTTATATCGGCGCTGAAATTACGCCATTGTGTCCAAAAGCTATAGGTCGAAAAGTGACAAATGTCAAAGTCAACTTGCCAGCCTCAAAAAGAAAAAGCCAGTGTGACCACTTCACGATTCTAAATCAACCAAAAAATGAATTCTTATATGGGAACACCACCGTGGTGCCTACAAATTAAATCAAACAATACGTATCATGTAACAGGCTTAAAAGACTCGTTACATTACATCCCCTCCCGAAAATAAAAGAAAGGAACTTTCTTTTATTAGAAAGAAATCTTCAACCAAATAAACCAGTCTTAACAACTTTCTAATTCCAAAAAAGAAAAGAATCATAAAAGATTCAAAGTGTAAATGAATTCTGAAAATGTCAAACGACAAAGTCTCAAGAATTTAAAAGAAAAAAATGCAAATGACAAAAAGTCAAAAACGAAATCTGTGAATAACAAAAAAAAATATAAGTTATAAAAACTCGTTAAATGAAACGAAGAGAGAAATCTCTTAGCGCTCCCTAACTCCAAAACAGTACAGTTAGGCACTATAGCCACTGACTAAAAATTTCAAACAAATTCGAACAATTTACCAATACAAATCTCAATTTTTAGTGCAGTTAGGCACCATCGCCACTGACTAAAAATTTCAAACCACTTGGAACAGTACAACTTTGAGTGCAGTTAGGCACTATCGCCACTGACTACCACGTCAACCGCTTCCAACTCTACCATCTCTATGAGTGCAGTTAGGCTCTATCGCCACTGACTAACTCCGTATCCAACAATCAAAAAAAATTTTAAACTCCAAACAAAAGTTTTTAAATAAAGCTGAAAGACCTTATTTAAAATATTGTTACAGGCACAACCTGCAACAAGACAAAGGAAAGCGTATTGTGATCGGCTCATCACCACCGAATTCCCGAGCACAATAGCTGTAAAAGAATGTGAATGCTGTGACTGGCTCAACACTACCAATCTCCCAAACACAGACAGACACAAAAAAAATATTGAGATCTCCAATGAGAAATCTCAATAACAAAAAAGCGAAAGCCAAAGTTTCACAATGCGATCGGCACATCACCACCGAACTTCCGAACGCAAAGAAAAAAGAATGACGAAAGTCAAAAAATCCCGCATTGTGATTGGAACAACAATGTCCAACACAATGGAAAAAAATATGGCCGGGGCCAAAATCCCACATTGTGATCGGCACTACACCACCGACTTTCCGAACACAATGGAAAAAGAGTCGAAATCAAGGTCAAAAGCTACACCAAGATCCAAAAAATCATAAGGCATTTTGTAACAAAGGTTACAGAATGACCCTAAAACAAAAGTCCAGAATGAACTCGTTACTAACAAAGTCAAATCCGATCAATAAAACAGAATGAAACTCTAGTAAAAATGAGAAACAATTCTGTCAAAGAACAGCACAAAATAGATTTAAAAATCGATTACTATTTATGACGAAGAGAAAATAGAATGATTTTAAACTATGAGAAAAAAAATTACAAAAACTTGAAATTGAATTTAAGTTTTTAATTCTCAAGGTAGAAATTACCTGAACTGTAGGGTTATATAAGATCCTAATAAAATATAAACAGGTAAAAGGTTACCCTTAAAAAGAAAAATAAGATCTTATACAATCCAACAAAAACAAACAAAACATAAAATAAGATCCTTCGATGTGAAAAACATTTGGTGTGAAAAAAAATAGTATTAAATTGACTAGAAATACCTAAGTTATTTTTTTAGAAAGAATTGAATTGGAATCTAATAAATTGTTATGAAGTTGCCTAACATACTATCTCTCAAACCGTACCTTTCAAACTACTATAACCTTTCATTCTACTATAACTTTTCATCCTTCATTCTAGCATAAGTAGAGCCTCACGCCAATATACTCGAAACCAAATCCAAGTCTAAGGATTCCCCAAAATTAAAATTTAATAATATCCTTTACATGATAACGCCCTACTGAACCCTTATTTAATTCTTTCAAAACATAAACGTTATCAGAAACTTTTTCAGTTATTCTACACTTTAAAAACTTAGGTGCAAGTTTAGCCGAAAAATAAGCAGGAGCATGAGATTGAACGAAACTTCTTCTCCACACCATATCACCCACATCAAAAGAAATGACTTTCCGACCCTTATTATAATAAGCGGCATTTCGCTTATACCCCTTTAACAAGTAAGCTTGAACTTTAACAAAAATATCACTAAGTGAATTAAGAGAAACTGCATAAGCGTTTCTATTTGAAATTTCTAGTTGAGATAAGTTATCAACAGAACTACTAAAGTGATGTAATGACGCATCAAGAATAAGCTCCCTACCAAACATAAGAAAGTTAGGTGTAAACTCTGTAGCGAGGTTTACACTACTATTTAAAGCTAATTGAACATTGGGTAAATAACTAGACCAAGTTCTATGATCATCTTTAACAAAACACGATATACAGGTTTCGACCGTTTTATTATATCTCTCAACAGGATTATTTTGAGGTGTATACAAAGTATTATAAAATATTTTGATTATATTAAAACCTTTCAAAAAATCTACAAAATGTTTTGAAGTAAATTGAGGTCCATTGTCACAAACTACTATTTTTGGACAACCAAATTTTAGAAATATTTCCTTTTCAAAATGTTTACAGATTACTCTAGTGGTGGCATTAATCATGGGAAAGAACCAGCAATATTTAGTGAAAACATCTACAACCGAAAGTATGAATCTATGACCAGAATAAGTTTTGGGTAATATCCCTATAATATCAACAGAGAGCATAAGCATGAACAGCAGCCTCCTTACCTGGATCCTCCAATTGTGGGCACTGAACTCCCTTGTCCATGCTTAACACGTACAAAGAACAACAAGACTGAAAAGCAACAACGCCAATAGGGCAAAGTAAAAAAACAAATTGTAAAAATAAAAGGTTTGAAGTTAAGTATGAAAGTCAATGTGGTATTTTTGTGAAGAACTAAGTTGATTTTAACGTTTTAAAAGTGCAATAATCACTTACAAGCAGCTTAAATCTAGATAAATTAAATGTACATTATTGTACTTAACAATCAGATTAAATTACTTAGGTACTTATTGTATGTTAAACATAGTTTTCAAAATAACTTTACTGTTGAGAACAACTAAACGTGGTCAATGCTATACATTTCTGTTGGTTTTGCTAAGGAAAAAAACATGTTATTCAAACAAACAGGTCAAAAAACAAAATTATCAATTGTAAAAACTAGACATTGTTTACAAAAGATCAACCAAAGTAAATTAACTTATGAGTCAAACAATTAAGTTACAAAAAAAACAAAGTCATGAAATTAACAATGCTCAAACAAATCATTGTAAACAATAGACTCATCAGTTAAAAGGCTAATTAATGAAAAGTGCAATAATGACAGTATATAGGTACCAGACAAACCTACTTCAAGTCCCTGTTCGCTGAGCGACAATTGTAATATTAAAAAAATATATTTATTTAAATGTATGTGTGTAAGAGTGAGTTATTATTTATAAATGTGTTGTACTCCATATAAAAAAATATAAGTTGATGTAAAAAATTCGGGCGCCTGGAGTGCACACAAAACTATGCCAAGGATAGACTTACCTGTGGGAGCTTGAGACTTTTAATCTTCAAGCGGGAAGGTATCAATAAAAATCGAGCATGAAAATTATAGAGCGATTTTATTACCCGAAGGCTGCTGGCAGAAATATACAAGAGAATTCCTTTCTTTTATATATAACTAAAACTAAAATGGAACAATCTTTTAAGACCTGTCATTATTGCACTTTATAAATAGATGATCTACGTTATATGTATTACAAACCATACCAAATTCCGTCGATAATGTTATCAACCTAAAGATTAATGCTCATCTTGGTGATATGCATTTCCGCTGGGATGCCAAAGGCGGTCCATGATATGTTTTGGTAGGGGCGAGCTTTTAAAATTTTTAGTAGTAGAAAAAAAAACGCCTTGTGGCGTTTCTTCCAAAATATCAAAATGTGGTCATCAGTAGATGAATGAATCCAGACAAATAAGTACTTAATCAAGTTAAAAGATCCATAAAAAATATGAGCTATCCAATTAGGATGCTGACAAGGGCAATCGGCTACCACATATTTGGGATTAGATGCCGCCCATCTGAAGTAAAACTTCAAGATTTATATCGGCGCTGAAATTACGCCATTGTGTCCAAAAGCTATAGGTCGAAAAGTGACAAATGTCAAAGTCAACTTGCCAGCCTCAAAAAGAAAAAGCCAGTGTGACCACTTCACGATTCTAAATCAACCAAAAAATGAATTCTTATATGGGAACACCACCGTGGTGCCTACAAATTAAATCAAACAATACGTATCATGTAACAGGCTTAAAAGACTCGTTACACTACTTATTTCAAAAAGAAACTTATTCCCTTCACAAATATTATAATTTGGTTAAACCATTTCTTATAGTTTGCTGTGATGGTTACATCATTGAGGCAGTGGGTCCGTATCCAGCCACCAAAAATGATGCTTCAATCATGAATGATCTTATGTCAGAGCGAGGTGCCTTTACGGATTTGTTTAGGGAAGATGATGTTTTTATATTAGACCGTGGTTTTAGAGACTGTGCAGACAACATGGCAGCCAAAGGTTTTTTGGTACATATGCCCGAAACAATTTCGACAGGGGAAAGGCAACTTTCGACTCTCCAAGCCAATATCTCGAGATGTGTGACGATGAATAGATGGGTGGTTGAAGCTGTCAATGGAAGGTTCAGTAGGGATTTTAAAATATTCCGTGCAGATTATTTAAATAAAAGGTGCCCTCATATTATGCAAGATTTTTCAATTGCTGCTGCCTTATTGAACCATTTTGCTGTTCAATTTAGGGAACGAACAAATGTCCATGAGGTCATTCAGATAATACAAGAAAAAATATTTGAAAACAATGAACTTGCTCAAATTGTTCAACAAAATAATTTAAATATGAGGCATACTATGTTCCAAAATGTTACACATTCAAATATAGAATTCCCTGAATTGACAACAGATGACCTAGAACTAATCGCTCTGGGTACATACCAAATAAAGCAAGCAAAATCATATGTCGGGGAGCACCTTAGAGCCCACGGATTGTATGCTTTAGAAGTTTGCAGAGATAATACACCTCTAGAAGGGATATTTAATAACAGCCAACCATTTATTATACGTGGCAGAATTAAATCTAGGCATATAGCAAGTAAGTCCTATTATACATACATTGCAGTCGATAGAAGGCTGGAGGGGCGAAGTGCCATATTAGGATATTATTGCCACTGTCCCGTAGGGACACGGACAGTAGGCTGTTGCTCACATATAATGAGCATATTGTGGTACATGGGTTATGCCAGACACCAAAGCTATGTTGCTGCACCAGCTTCGTTCTTAGATAATCTTTTAATAAGATAAAATGCATTGAAAGGCTATCTAGGAAGGACCAGTAACAAGATAGAACGAAGGTACTTACAATTACTGTATCAGTCTTTACTATAATCATCATCTTCCTGCCCTTATCCTATGTTTTATCACAACCTGTATTTTATAATCACAAACGAAATAAAAGATTTTCTAAATAAATGTATTGTTTTATTCAACAAACCTCTTGTTTAAAAATCCAAGTTCATACCGTACTTAATAGTCCGTAAAATCACGTCTTTGATTAATTGCTTTTCATGAAGCGTGTTCTAGGAGATCCATGTTAGTGATTATAAGTAGGATGGCTAGATATTTATTCCTAGTACCTACATTTCGTTTTGGACTGCTTCGTTGGTCTAGTGATCGTAAGCACGAATGCCGAACGTGGGGTCCTGGGTTCGATAGCCAAGACAGGCAAGGTAAAATTCTCAGTATCATCCCAAAGTCTGAGTATGTGCCTGGTTAGGTGACTGTTGGTTCACCCCCCATAAATCAATCAATCATGTAACTGGCAAAATGTGCGACCCGACTTTAGAAAGAATCTCAGTCGCAACTAGACACGTCGCGCCAATCATCATCATCATCAGCCTATGACTTTCCTACTGCAGGGACTCAGGCCTCTTCTCCAGGAGAGGGATGGGCTATAATCCACCACGCAAGCCCGACGCGCCAATGGGAGCCTTAAAACTACATAATCTGCTAGATATTTGCGCTTCTTTCAGCTTAGTTTTTAGCCAATAATGATTTTAGTTTCATTCATTTTAGTATCTATGCTTACAGTATTCACTAAAGTACCTACCTATATTTGGCACGAGAGATGCAGAAACACGATAGTAATGTTGGTAAATATTTCTTTTCTGTTTCATTACTTTTTTGAAACTACATAATACTTAAGAACATAAAAAAATAGATATTGTATTATTAAATAAGTACTATTAGATTCGTTTTAGGTTATAATCCTTTACATTGCATATCTTTTTTCTCCCATCCTCTACGACTTACTGCCCATTTGCTTTTTTGCTAGATAAATATAGTTCTACAACTAGTTATAAGTTTCCATACTGTACGATACTCCTATCAGTGGGTCCCATTGTACATGCAACCTCGCCATTCTCCTTTTCCTGCACTACACTGCGTAAATAAATAAAAACAGCGATTAACTTATTCTTACATTTTTGGTGCCATTCTGATAATAAAGATAAGAAATGTCTGGTTTTAGTAATTACTGTAATAAAAATGATAACTGCAGGGCAGAGATTTTGCGCAGCAGTGAATAAGTATTTTATTGGTCTAATTTCTTTGCAAATAATCATGATCATTTACTTAGCAACTATTTTGGGGTCTGCTTACATTCAAACGAATGCAGCAGTATACCAGTATTTTACATGGAGCGACTGCCGCCTATCTGACCTCAACTTCCCAGTTACTGAGTTTACCCTTTAGTAAGACTATTGTCCAGCTTTTGCGCTTCTCTCCATCAGTTACAACTGGCACAGAGGTCTCGCAATTCTTTTTACATTCATAAACTCTCGTCTGGTCTAGTAAAAATTGAAATGGAGTGTTTATTTTTTCTCAATAAAATGCATGAGTCGTTGGTTCTGTCCAGCTCGTCCCGCTATCCTGCGAGGTCTACCCCGTCGCTTTTGGGCTGTGTCAGGTCTCCACAAGGTGGTTATTTTGGCCCGCAACTCGTCATAAGCGGCATACGGAAGACATGGCCAGCGCAATGCCACTAAAGATTAGACCAGTGGTTGACATTGGCCTAAAGATTTGGATGTCTTTTCCCAAATGTGGGATGACACAGGCTAAAAGTAAATGCAAATGGTGATTCAATGTTATCATACCTACTTCATAACGTCAACCTGTTAATGATTACAATAATAATGTTGTTATTATACTACTTCTTGGTTTTATAGTTATGTATTTAAACTTCCGATACCCCCGTTTTTATGAGAAATTATAAACATAGTGTCAATGCCGAGTCCATAATATTATCTCGTACTTTTATTGCGGAGAGAAAAGCTGAATGGAGTTGAACTGACTCGATAAGTTTATCAAGAGTTGCATCGTCCCATAATTATGGACAAGCCCTTTGCTTTAACTTACTTAACCTAAGTACATCTTGATTCATTATTATTAACTAACTTTGCTTCGCCCGCGAAATAATGTCGATTTTCCATACAATTTTTGCCCTCCGAAAGGAGGCAAAAGCAAAAGTACCCCCTTGGGGTTTTTTGAAAAATCCTTCCTTGGTGGATACCGACGTCATAAGAAGAATACGTGTGCGAAATTTTAAGTTTGTAGCCCTGAGGGTTTGACCTGTGCGTTGATCCTGAGTCAGTCAGCTTTGCCTTTTATATATACAGATAGGTACCCTATATTGTTGAGTTGAGAAAGAGTCCAGCTCATCCCGCCATCTCCTTCTGAACCTACATCTTGTCCAGAACAGAAAAACCCAGGCAATCCACTCAGAATAACTACATATGAGGTCATTGATCATACAAACTTAATAAATTAGCTAATTGAAATAAATAGTAAAAATCGAATCGCAAAAAAACAATCTTGTTTATTTTTTACCCGACTGTTTCTTTTTGAAATAGTAATTATTATCACGGGTCTAGTACTCGAAAGTCGTTCTCTTACCAGAAAAGACTAGAACGATCTATGTCTCTGACCCACATAATAAATAGCAAGAATACAATATAATTATACTTTTATACATTTTGTTATTATTTACCGTACTGTCTTCTGTCTTTGCCAAATGCGTTATGTAACAAAATGTATGTAGGTATGTTAAAACTTGTGATCATGTGAACTTGTTCTTCATAGATAAAAGTACAACTTTGTTTAAACATAAAATTATTGGAATTCGTAAGACTGGTTGTCTACGACTGACAGCAGGGACCAACGGCTTAAAGTGCTTTCCGAGGCAGGGAGGAAACCATGTTTGTAATGTGTGGGCCCATCCACATACCAACCTAGGCAAGCGCAACTTTACCTAAAGATTGAACCAAGCGACTGTTATTTATATAGTCACGAGCTTCACGGGTTTATGGATGTCAAATCACTTTTCGGTTGTGCTGGTTGCCTCACGATGTTTGTCTTCAATGTTTATGGTATTGATATTGGAGTAACAAGCAACATATTCGCAGTTACCTTGTTCTTAGCTAGTTCGAAGTGGATTTATCTAAATTGACCAAAGAATGAGCAATGTACACTTGTACAGTGACTAAGCCATGGTCGTTCCGGACGGTTATGAGACGTAGCGATGTCTTTGTATCTTTAGATCACTAGTACTTATATGTTATATCTGCAGCAGTCTGCTTCTTTACGGAATATTAACCAAATTGGTTAAGTATCGTCTGTTGTCGAGAGCAGAATGTCAAAGGACTGACATAATCTTGAATTTCGTCGTCACATTTGCATAAATTAAACTATCTGCATCTTTTATGGCGCTACTGAGAATTATATTTTTATCATTCATTTCGAAAGCGGAGACGGTCAGTTCCAGTATACAAGGCGGAAGGGACACTGACGCTAAAACGGGCACCATGTTCCAGTACAACTTTCTGTTTTTTTCTAAACTACCCATGACAAAATTATAATGTTGGAACCTTCCACCTTGTTTTTAAAAAAGATCATTTTCTAATATGTCAAAAATACCTCTAATTTACCATTGACATTGAATTTCGCAACGATGACATAGCGTTCCGACTCGATTTTTTTTTTATAATACGGGACAACCTTTATGTGACGAGCATATTTATATCGGATCTAAATCTTCTTCACCAAAATTTTTTTTATGCAAAAAAATACGATCTTCATTAATTTTTGCAAAGGTGCTAATTGACAACAAGATGAATCCAAAAATTCCTTTTTTGTTATGCAATTCAAATGATTACAACAAAAACATAATCTTCAAGCCATAGCGCCACTTGGCAGATCCACAAGTCTTGCGAATATAAATAGCGGAGCAAATCATATGACTTCCACCTACGGCCGTCGCAAGTATTTGTGGTATGTTTACTTTTGTCTGTATAGTGCGTAGACGCATATTTGGATATTTATATACGGTCAAATGTTTCACGGGAGCTCATCATTTCAGTCAGGAATAACCCACTGTTGGATATATCCAAGGGAAGAGAGGAGAGGGAAGTCCTATAGGCCTTCCCTCTCTTCTGCCACGCCACTTTGTTCTGAGCGTCCCTCATCTATCCTTTTCCCGCGACCCTGGCGATATCGCAAACCTAACGCGCTTTTGGTCAAGGAAGCTTGATTTTTTTCGCTATGTCCAAAATTGCAGTTGGTCCAGAGTATCAGTCGTAGATTTTTAACAGTCCTTACGGGTATCCCGAAAGCCTGACAATCAGTCTTGCCATGGAGTATTGTGCTACCCAGTAACATCGTTGTGGTTGTCAGATATGCAGTCGTTGCAAATACTGGTGTTCAGCTGACAGACATTGACGATACACAGAAAATTGGGGCGTATGCGACTAGGATCAAAGACCTTTATTGAACCATCATAACAAGTTAAATGTAGTTTGTAGCATCATGTAGGTACCTAAGTCCCTGCCACTATCAACTAACATTAGTAGATAATGCTAATCGCACCACAATGTGTTTTCTACTGTCTATCGATATCTGTAATTAGGTTAAGCCTGATAAAATTGCTATTTGGCTAAGCCAAATAACAGATCTATCGATTGAGTCTACAATACAAGTGGACTTTAAATGAATTGGCAACATCATTATCTTGCCCATATCCAAAGACATTCAAATATTTATGAGTGAAAGACGATACGAAGCCAATACGAAGAAAAAAAGTAATACAATACTTGTTGCTACTTAGTAACAAGCTTCAAAAAATCGTTCAAAATATATTTTCTATGTCAGGTGTACGAGTCTTTAAAATCTCTTTGCCTTTAGCCCAATTTATTTGTGGTCGGCGCAATGTCTTCTTCAGGTATAGTTCTGTATTAGTCGTCAACTCAGCAATCACACCTCTTCTCCAGCCACTATTGTCATATTTCACATAGTCGGGACGAAAATTGATAATGTTTTTGGTCTTTTTTTGCCTTAATCGAGTTTTGCAGAGTAGGCCTATGCATAAGTAAAAGATGTTCGTATTCATGAGTAAATAATAAACTGCATTATATTTCTTTAAAGTTTTTATTTCTCGAAGTGGCGCCCGACGTGGGCCAGTGTTAAAAGTTTCCAGTAGTTCTAAAATTGTTTCTATTTTACAAATATAACTTTCAATTAGTCCCTAACGTAATGACTTTATCCTCCTTTCATTAAGTCACAATTAACAAAAGTTGATTGTGTACTTCATTCCGTATGTTGGGCGCCACACACAATTCTGCGAAAATTTTTGCACATGCGTACTACTATCAGTCTAGCAAACTGACCTTTTAAAAGGTCATCTGTGGAAGGCCGTGTCCTTCTGAAGCGTGGCCTTTAGCAAGGACACCTACGTACAAAAATTTCGATCCATACTATTGAAACTGTTTTATTAATGGTTTGTTGTCATTATGGTTAATACTTAGATTGAATTTTAGCGCAGTTATGTGTAGTAGCATCGCGGATTTTGGTCTACCACATTTATATTGAGATTGCAAACAATTTTCTCTAATATTTGCAAACCAAGACAGCATAATTTTTTATCCAATAGTTATGAATTAGTTGGCATAAATGTCATACCTTTGCTAAAGTACACTGCAATTATATCTGTATTTATATTAATAATATTCTTAATGCATTTAAACATATTGTCCTCTACTTGTCCTCGTTATATCCCTCGATTATTTCCATGGCCTTACTTTTCAGCATTTTCTCACATTATTGGCGTCATTAATTACTTGAAAACTTACCTACTCTTTTTGTTACAGCCCGCGAACCGTGAGAAGATGATGTCGAGGTCTGCGTTATTTCTCGCTGCCCTTGGCCTCGGCTTGTCCACATTCAGCGTCCGCCAAATGATCCTACACCAAACCAGACGATTCTAGATCCTGTACCCAGACTAACCTAGGCTAAGGCCAGAACTCACCAAACATGTTAGATACTAAAGAAAAATCTTTCGTGTTCATACCCTAACGCATTTTCTAACAAAAAATAGACGATTATATTTTTTTTATTAGTGAGAATGCGTGGGAATTCCAATTTTGGGTTCTGGCAAAAAAAAATCGTAAAGAATTATATTATCATTGTGTGAGAGAGAAAAAAATGTAATTTATTCTTTTTTTTCTTTTTTTTTCTCTGAAAGAATGTGTAGTACATTTTAGACATAGGAAGTAAGCTAATTTCCGTGCGATTTATTGAATAATGAGTTAGTATGATTGTGAGTTACGTGTTTCGCGAATGTCTTTGTGATGGCAACCAAATAAAAATAGACGGTAACATTTTAGCATTTTATTTTCCCCCTACCTTTGATTTTAGGCAGTCAGCGGTGTTCCATTGTTCTCTAATTTTAAATATTAATCACCATAAAAATAAAGTGATCAAATCGCCAAATTAGTGGCAATAACCCGCCGCCTCTGAACATAATATGCATAGGTGTTAGTAAGTAGTGGTTCAAAAGCTTTTAGATAGATTTTATTGTGTCGTATTTTAAAAGTGTACTATCTGTTTTGGTTTTATTGTCAATTAAACTACGTAAATAATAAAAGACAAAACAGATGTGTTGTTTTATTCTAAAGTACCTTTGGTACGGGCATATTATAACAATTACCTGAGATTTTAAAACAGAAAGGGACCTTATTATCCTTTTCGATGGAAAAAATCAATTTCTTGCTGATGTGTAATGCAAGCCCAAATATTGAGAACAGCCATGATTCGCCAGTTGTAATCCTATGTAATAGGGCCAAGTCTATGGTCACGAATCCTAGACTGCGGTTTCACTTGACTGACACTGGCATGGCCACTATCATGGATTTAAATTTAGATAACACAAGAAATAGTAGTTAAAAAACCCGGCTGAAAAAACAAAATATTTGAATGTAGCCAGTGACACTCGCGCCATTTAGACGAATCAAACGACGTATATTTTATTCATATCCGTTCAGGAGATACGAGGGAACAAAGAAACGGACATTCATACATACATACACGTTAAACAAAACCCTCCTTTTGGGCTTCGCCGCAGTCGGGTAAAAACATTGTCGCCGAATATCGATGGTCGGTCCCTGATTCAAAAGTTGAGTTTATAGTTGGCCAATCTGGGGAGAACCTCCGACAGCTTGGCCATATTTGCATCTATATGTAAAGTGAAAATCTGTTAGGTCCCTAATTAGTGCCACTTATAAATCTTTTTATCTTTTGAACCAGCTATCGACGATTTTTGATGATTTAAGTGACTTTCGACTAATAAGCAAATATTTTTTTGCGTTACCAAAATTAAAATCCCTGTTGATGGCCATGCCCATAAGTCACACTCCGGTTGTAGTAACCGGAGTGACTGTTACAGGCATGGCATGGTAACCTAGTATGATTCAGAACACAACTTTGTCACAAATACTCTTGACGATCTCTCTCACTCAATAACTGTGACCCTAAGTTCAAGATGCTATAGGTGCCAAGTTATGTAGCATTATAAACATCGCCTCGTGCTTTGGTAATGTGCGTTGTACTGGTATTTTTTAAACTGAGATCAAAACTATTTTCACCTAAAATTACGATGTGCCCTCGTATAAAACTGAAGTTACCGATCAGTACCTACTGGCCATCCAATCTGGTTCCGATTAATCTAATCTAAAGCAGTAGCCATAACAGTTTTGGTCGGGGGCTCTCATGCTATAACGCTCATAGGTACATAACACATTATGGTGAATACATAATTATATGATATAGCATGATGTGCTTACCTTTAAGAGGTTGATACACCTGTCTGTGACTCATATGTATGTATCTCTTTTCCTTGTGCAGTCATGCAGTAGGTACCTATTCAATTGTTGGTGAGCCAAATAAATACGACGTAGCCCGCGAAAATCAAATTATGTTAGGTTTTTTGCAATTTGCCGGTCACAGGTTAAATAAAATAGGATTCGCGACCGTAACAAATGTGACTTTACCGACTAATAATTATTAAAATCATCAAAACAACCGTCTCAGTTCATATAAGTTTATTGTGTGACTATTTGATGAAAAATGTATTCAAGAGGCTTTTAATGAACTTCGTAGTGATTTCAATCTAACCTCATTTTAGTACTCAACCCTTTAGGCAACTCTTATGGTGTGTTTATCAGGGTTATAGTATGAAGTAAGGATAATAAACCTTCCGAATGGCTCGACTTGTAGCGATGCTAATCTCTGTAGTTCTTTTAGAGTTGACCTTTCACAAGGAAACCAAACAAATTTTCTCAGAATACCACCTCACAGGCGTTGTCAATTTTTGTGGTGATAGATGGCGCCACTGTCGCAGTCTTGGTACAATTGCTGGAGAAGGCTCACCATCACCGATCATAATGGCTGAAATTTATGAATCTTAAGGGGCCCGGAGCTGAGAGGATTGACAGCGCTGGAATAGCGTCACACTACGGGTTGGTAGTACCAAAATACAGTCCTTTCCAGTCACTGTAAATTAATTACCTTAGTGATAGTCCCGATTTTGGCCACAAGTCAAAAGATGTAAGCAGAGCTATATGAAAAAGTAAGAACGAGTAAAATAAAACAAAAAAATAATTAACAACATTTTATTCGAACTTATAAACAAATTATGCATATCATCCAAACAACGAAAAAATGCTTATTTTAATACAAAGTGTACTTTAAATGCTCTGTAAAATACAAATATTACCATTGTGTTAATAAAAAATAAAGAAACACATACTAAGAAATGGTTATTCTTGTAAATACAATATTATAAATCTGTAGACGTCGAGTTTCTGTATATTGAACACTAGCGGACGTCACGCGATTTTACCCGCATAGTTCCCGTTCCCGTGGGAATACAGGAATAAAAAGTAGCCTATGTCACCCGGGGATAGTGCAGCTACCCAACGGTGAAAGATTTTTTTTTAAATCGATCCAGTAGTTTCGGAGTCTATTCGTTACAAACAAATGTTTCCTCTTTATAATTTTAGTGTAGGTAATTATTATTGAAATACATGTATTATCTGTGGACATGTTTGTTATGCAATAAAAAGAAACATAATTTTAACAAGTAGGTAGTTTTTATAACCGTTTAGTTTTTGTATGAACTTGTCGACTGTCCTTGTGTTTTTGTGAAAACAACACACATTACATCACGCCTGTAATCCCCGAACGATTAGGCAGTAGTGTACCAGTGTACCTATTAGTGCAATCATATTTTGCCAGTTATATTTAACCCGCATTTAATGGCGCAAGCGTATTGCCATCAACCGGGCTCAAATCCAGACACCGTGACTGCTACTTAGAAATTCCTGATGGAAAAACCCAATAACACTTTGCCCGGACTGGGAATCGATCGCATGACCTCGTGCTCAAATGCTACATGAAATAAATAAATTGAGTGCAAATCTATAGACCTCCTATTAGTACAATAACCGTTTCAGAAAACAAGTTAAGATAATGGCTGTAAAAATACCCTAAACGAAGCCAAAAGGCCATTTTTTTCTCCCTGTACAGCACATGTTTTTTGTTCTAAAGCATAGTAGTTTTAGTTATGAAAATATTGGGGGTCAAAGTTCCAACTGTTTCACAAGATTTTGTTTATACAAGTTTTTATTATTTACCTCCACGACCTCCTCTACTTGCATTCTTTAGCACGATGTTTTGCGTGTGTTACATTGAGTTCTACCGTAAACGCAATTTTTCACCCCAAAAAGAGGTTTCCCAGCAATAATTTTTTACTAAGATTTTCTTAGTTTGTTGTACCTACGGAATACTTGGTTGATGGCTTCGTGAAGGGACCGTTTACGCCTTAAGAACTAAGAAGGAAGTAGGAAGCAGTCTTCCTGTGTTTTTAATACCAATATAACTTACTGAAAATTTAGGAATTTACAATGAAATAAACTTAATTAGCACGGTCGTACAATCAACAGCAAAATAATTAGCTAGATTACTTTTTTATAAGCTAACACCAAAGTAGGCAATTGCTCCATTCTATACTTAAGCCAAAAACGAAAAGTTTCTATGATATAATATTACATCTATGAATTTTCGTTTTATAACTACAAAACTCGTATATGTGTACAAGTATTTATAAAACTATATTTTTTTTTATTAATGATAATTTAACAGTGATGGGCTTGATCCGGAAACTACGGAATTTCGAATTGGCGTATTCGTACAATACGCCAATTCGAATTTCATAATACGACAATTCGTGTTCCGGGTGAGGTTTCGATATGTTAGTTATTATGTATAATAACAATGAATTATCTTAATTTAACACGTGTTTTAGTGATTTCAGTAACATTACAATTATTCTAAGATGTCATGAAAAAATTAATACGGATTTAGAAAAATGTCAACAATAAATATTTTAACAGAATTAGTTATAATCGGTAATGTGTTACAAATAGTGTGAGCATATTTACATAAACCGGACACAAATCCGGACTACTGAGAAATTCCTGATGGAAAAACCCATTTTTTTTCCCAACCCGGGAATCCAATCTAGGACCTCATGCTCAGCAGGCGTGCTTGCTACCACTAGACTAACAACGAGGCAGTCACAACTTTATACCTATTTATTATAATATTGCAAAACACCATTATAACTATACAATTGCATAAACCTTGTAGAAGGGCGATATCTCACCAGATCATCGCCTATCTATACAGTCAACAATTTCCGCCTACTGTATTGATTTCATATTTATGTTACGTAACGAAACTAATATTTTGGAAGCCATATTAATAAGTAAGTTCTCGAATTAGCAATCGTTATTTCACAAGAAATTCGCGTTTGAACTTTGCCAATAGTGTGACAGTATACTCACAATCCAAGTTTCGATTTGATACAGCAACAAGTCATTGTCACAAATTGCATTGTTACGGAAGTGCACTGTGATGTTCAGCTCTTCGCGAACACTGATTTAATACGCAAATCGGAAAGGTTACATTACATGTGAATCCTGTCGTGAGGTAGCGCCCGAAAGCAAACTAAATATATGAATAAAAGTCTACCAAATTAATTAAATACTGCGGCCGTGTAGGAAAGTGCAATTCATTGAACTTTCCTATAAGGCAACTTGGACTTTGAACAGCTTAACGAATATCTGTGATACAAGATAAGTTATTTTGTGCACTTTACTTCCAAGATATGATTACTAAAATATTACTTAAATTGCCTACATAATATCTACTTTTTACCTCACAAATCGTTCGTCCTTGTGCTTACAATTTAACATAATATACAATCGCTTATATATCTTATCACTAACTTAATAATTATTTATCTTACTAAGTACCGAAAGATGTTTGTAAATAATTATTCACTACCCTATTAGTCGCCAAATAAAAACTAGAAGGTATATTCTAAGAGCATTTTCTAAAAGCAGTTAATATTCAAATCGGTACTATACTTACATACAAAAAGTTGCTGATTTACGCCAGTGCGTTGTATTTTAAGATTTAATGTAAATGTATGTTTGGATGTAATTGAAATATTAAAAATTACGCGAAAAACTTAAATGCGACGTTTAAATGGAGACATTTTCGTCCTCATTGCACTCAGGTTTAGCCTAATTATATTTCCATAAAACACAGACACAAACACGTACAGACCCCAGCATATCATGCTGCTACAATTTGTCAAATTTATTTAATAGATTTTCAACTTTATCGCTAAAGCATTTGCAGCTTGATTGGGAAAATTCGTCAGTTTCGGGTAGCTTTATGTGCTAGCGTCTGTACGTAAAACGTTTTTGCATAATGACAAGCATCAACTAAGGAAATAAATTGTTATTTTAATTAATCGTTAATCTAGTTAAAACACAACCATATACCTGCGGCAATAATAGGCATGACGAAAGATTTTGAAATCCTCTTCCGTAATGTGGGTACATCTTTTTTATTTAGGAAAAAACCTTTATTTCAGTAATAAAGTAAAGTTTAACGAAGATATAAGCCATTTTTGAAAAAAAAATTAAATAGAGCGCGAAAACAGCTCGCAGTGTCATGGCGTCGGGTCTGACGTCACGCCTATGTAAACATGGAAATGTCAAAGCGCAGCTAGAGGAAACTAAAACAAACATTACCATAATTCGTGTGTTAAAAATGAATAACAAAGTTTATAAGTGGTGTGCGGTGCCTCAGTGTAAAAACACATCAATTGGTTATTAACTCAGTAGCAAACTTTTATTACAAGTTGCGAAGGAGCTAACCTCAAAAATAAACTGACAAGTTTATTTATTGTAAAAATAACATATGAAAGTGAAAATAAACCAAACTCCTACAAGCTCAAAACGAGTTTGTTGTATTTTTATAGTGTTAGATACTTACAAAATTTACTTACAGGGAGGTTTTCATATTTCGGAACTCGGACGAGCAAAATTCTTTATTTGACCCAAGGAAATCGCCCAACATCAGTAAATCTATCCTGGGCAAATTTGAACTGTTTGCTTTTACAAAGCCTGATTCCATTGCTAAAGATGTTCACAAAGTATTGTAGTAACAAAAAAAATATCCAAATGCGTAATCGGCAACAAAACAACACAGTGAGCTAGTGACAGCTAGTGATGTTTACATTGGCGTGACGTAGTGCGCTATGATTGGTGTTTCAATCAAAATGGCCGATATCAGTATTTTAATCTTTTATTTTATTAAAAATCTTACTAATCTTAATTTTTTAAATAAAACTAAATCAGTGTTTTAAATCCTTCTCGTATGTAATTTCCCCTAATATCATTAAATCATTGATTCTTTGACTATGTCGTCACGCCTATTATGTAGAGCAATAAAGATCAAAATATTTATTTTATTAACAATGGAAGTATGCATGGTTGATGCCTTTATCAAACAAATCTATTATTAGTTATGAAATATTTTCTTTCCGATTAGTTATTGGAAGCCACTGATTTCATTGATATTCCTGTTCTGTTCATATCTGAAGAAATATCACTAACGTTAAGTCTTACTTACTTACAAGTATTATTATATATTAAACACATTTTATGTACATTTTTTCAAAAAATCTACTTAGAATTATTAACAATTATTTTAAAGGTTGACTATGCCTTATTATTGACTGATTAACTATCAATCTTCAATTATAATTCTAATTTCTGGTTACACATAATATAATACATTCTTAACTTAGTCCAAGAAATCCTATTAAAGGAGCTTGCATTTTATTTAATAGCCCACACCTTAAGTTGATATTAAGATTTATATGCAGGCTATTGCTTACAATCAACTTGCATAGCTAAGGCGAGTAGAGACAAAGTATAACAAAGACCTATTTAGCTAATAGAACGTGAGACTGAAAGAATCACAAGTATTAACAAATTGCAACGAAATTAAGCTAGGCCTCTTCTCTTCAAGAAGAAAAAGTAAGAGTTTACACATTGACTGCAGAAATCATTAACTTCGAAAGCTAATTTGCAGAAGTTTTAAGTTAAAATTTAGCTTAAGTTTATAATCCGGCGGAAATATCTGTCTAAAGTGGCAGTAGATCTTAGTAATGAACTAAACATTCTAAGCACAATAAAAAAAGCTTAGTTCATAAATTACGGCTAGAGCTTTGATGATATGAAACAACACCTATTTGTAAGTAACGTATGCAGAAAGACGCCGAGAAGCCACTTCGGATCTCTTTTTCTCCATCCATGTGATTTTTCCCTTCCATTATACCCAGTCCATAGATTTTTCAATATTATAAAGATTTACCAACACTGAAACTAACCACTGAACACCATAGACATTCCCACCAAACCACAAAACGAAAAAACCAGCAGAAAATTGTCATCTAATTCAACTAACTACTAGGAGAGGAGGACAGGGGTTTCAAGGACTAGTGAACGAAGTCGATATGTCCTTGAAAACTTGACGCTATGGCCTCTTAAAGTATTGCTCGTCGACCCGTTTAGCGAGAGCCACCAGGGAGTCATGTTTGCGAACGGTATCTGCTAGTTTACGGCAAGGAAGCCGAGTAGTGATGATTGTGAAGACGTGGCCGAAGACTAGGGCGTCTAGCTCGGTTGGCCTGTGGAGGAAATGGGTATGCATTAGTTGTAAATTCTTCAAAATAAAGTGTTATCTGAGACTAAGTCTGTAAGTGAACCAAATAACTAAAAGTAAGGCGTGCTGCACTATTGGTCGGCTTGATCCGGCTAGCGAAGCGGCGAAAGCTATATTCGATTGTGCCGTCTGGAATGTACCGAATCAGGTTGATCCGAAAACGTATGTATGGAACGCCTTAGGTTTATGTTATTACTTTTTAGACATGGTTTAATTAAGTGAATCTAAGTTACGGCTACAATAGTCAAGTATATTTTGACCAAATATACTATACTTATTCTTGAGTTTATACATGCTAGTGACTAGAACAATCTTTAATTAAGCCATTTACATATTTAAATATTTAACTCTATTCTAAAACTGTTCGATGATTTTAAACTAATTTATTATAAGTACAACTTAATTCTACAAAATAAAATAAGAACATGTAAAACTTACATTTTGTCATGAATTGCCATTCCGCATAAATAAAACAAATAATAAAACAGAAACAATAAATTTTATCGAAAACATAAAAAAACAAAGCTAACTGAAACGCATTTTATGTCTTAAATGTTAAGGACTTTGTTAAAAGCGCAGAATCCACAATTAAACGATACTGGCTTCAATCTAAGCAGAATACGAATAAATACTCGACTAAATCAAACAGATGCATATTTTAAATTCAATAAATATCAGTTTCAGACGTTTGAGAAAAAAAAATCTTGCATTTCATTTATAAGTTATTGTTTTTCAATGAACAATACACCAAAAATTCTGACTACGCCATTTCGTCGTCAAAAAATGTGGCAGTCGAAATGGCGTAGTCTTACTTAACATAATCCTAGAAACTAGTCAATGTCAGCGACATTGCCGTAATTATACGCCGCGTTTCGTCGGCGCAAATAGTTCAGTAGCTTCTCAACGCTTATTTCCTCGCTCTTTGGCGTTTTTATAGTCGACTCCGAATCTGTAATATTGTGAAAATTATATCAGTACGAATTGGCGTACTGGTGCGAAATGGCGTAGTGATACGAAATTTCAGTGTATACTGCACTGCCACCTGCCTGCCTTGAAAAATTATCATGAGTCCACCCAGCCTATCCTTTCCCAACCCCTTCCTTGCTTCCTCGTTTTTCTTTTTTTCGCTTTGCCTTTCTTTTCTTTTTTTTTTAGCCTAGCCTTTTCCCAACTATGTTGGGGTTGGCTTCTAGTCTAACCACATGTAGTTGAATAGGTACCAGTATTTTTCACAACCCAGTTAGTACTGGGTAATATAATACCCCTTGGTAAGACTAGTTTTTAAAGTTTTCGGCCACTGACTACCTGTTACGGCTACCAATGATCTACATAATTATGACAGCCGCGACCATCGGCTTAACGCGCTTCCCGCGGCACGGTAGAACCTCAGTAATGGGTTACCCATGCACAGACCAACCTAGGCAAGCACGGCTTAACCTGAAGATTGATCCGAGCTACTGTTAGAGCTTTTGTACTTTAAACTATGTATTTTTTATTTTTGAAAAATCGTGTTAGGAAATGAGACTTTATTTGTTGGTAAGTAGTGTTCATCTTAGCGTGTCGACGGCAATATGAATGGGTAGTTGCCTGTCAAAAAAAATGTGATTCTGTTTATTCCGTCAGTTAGATTATCGAAAAATATTGGTACTTGTTTTTTTTTGTTTTATCAAATTAATAAAAAGTGGTGATGATAAATCGAGTCAAAGATGAGTGGGGGGCTTGTGACGTCACTTTTCGGTAAGAACTGAAATGTGACGGCACACAAATTTTCGAAGGCTTAATTTTCTTAATACTTGAAAAAAAAGGGTCCAGTATTTTTTTGGAAATCTATCTGACGGACTAATTAATTTTTTCTTGTCAAGTACCCAATTGTGTCGGCCCTGAAATCAGCTACGCTTGGCGCTTTCGACAGCGTAGGTAATAAAACAATTAAACAAAAAATAAACCTGTATAATTAGCCGAAGGAGCAACAAACGACTTATCCGAGGCGTTGTCGTTACAATCCTGTTGATCTTTTTCGCAATTGTCACTTTTAATCACTTCTACGTTGTTGTTGCTGGGTAAAGACGTGTTGCTGGCACAAGAGAAAAATCAAATTTTAAAAAAAAACGCTGCACTTTTTCCTTCTATGTTGGCCTTGTATGCCCAGTCAAACCGGATGCAGCTAAACACCAGCGTTTCTGACCTCTCTAACCCAATTAATTTTGACAGACGTTCGCGTCACTAACCACCTGTATCGATTGTCATAGATATTCAAAATGTCAGCCGGGACCAACGGCTTGTCGTGTTTTCTGAGGCCCGCCGGAAAGAACTTGATAACAGAAGTAGCTTAAGAATTTTAATTATTTGATGTACCAGACTTCAGCTATTAGTTTTGTTGTTTGTGTAAATGTTTCAGACGATTATTCTTTAAAATATTCCTTTATCATCATCATCAGCCTATAATGTTCCCACTGCAGGGACTCAGGCCTCCTCTCTAGAAGAGGGATGGGCTATAATCTACCACGCGGGCCCAGTGCGGGTTGGTAGATGTCACATGTCTTCGATTTTTTTTTCTGATTCTAAGACATATCGGTTTCCTTCATCGTTTGAGAGCAGTGGTAATGCAATAAATTACGCAAAGTCATGCGCCTGACTAGGTTCGAACCCACGACTCACTGTTCGTAAGTCGGGGCCACCACCACTGGGCCACCACTGCTCTGAAAATACAAATAACTAATATTCCTTACTGTTCAATAACTTGTTAGTAACGAGTAATATCTAACAAGTTTTTATTAAAAAATCTGCTTTGAAACTTTAGTTCTGTTAATTTACTTCTGATGCTGGCTGTACGTAATCGGCGGTCAGCCGACCTCTAGGCAAACACTACTTGACTCGAAGATCGACCCGAGAGGATGTTATTATCGCCCGTCGGGGCTTCGGGATGTTGTAAGAAATATCGCGGCCTTGACATATAGGGCCAAGAAGGTATAGGTGGTTTTTAGTCAGTAGAAGTCTGACACTCCCTTTCGCTCTGCCCAAGAGCTAAGTATTTGAAGATTTCCCAAAACCCAAAAAAAAAATGAGGGTGTTATATTTAGCCAAGAGCTCTACTAAAAGAAATAACATTATTTGCCGCACTCAGAGAGCTTTAATGATTACTTAGGCCATCACTTAGTAAATGTTTTGACAGTTTTGTCATACAAAAGTATGTCAATTCTTTACTAAGTGACGGCTTAAGTAATCATTAGAGCTCTCTGAGTGCGGCAGTATAAGTTCAAAAACTGAGAAAATTACCTGCCACGATCTCCCACCAAAGTCTTTTGCGACGCCGTCTTATCTTTCAAAACCGTAACGTTTCCATCATATATATCATGCATACTGCTATAAACATCATCTTCATCATCATTTAAAGCGTGTAAAACATCATAGTGGCACATTTCCACTGAAGTTTCCGTCTCCGTCAAATCATTCTCTTCAATCGTATCCAAATACTCGCTGGTTTTCGATTCGACACTAAAATATTTCGATTCGAAAGGATAAGGTATGACTTCGAACGGATCGGTTTTCTCGTTATCAAAATCGAGTTTGTCTACAGATTCGTCTATGGTTAGTTCTTCGACATTTTTGATGATTTCTTCGACTACAGCGCCCATAGAGTTGTAGAGTTCTTGGTCTATGATGACGTCATCGATTTCTTGGCCCGGGTACTGACAAGTTACGACGCCTTCTTTGGTGGTCATTATAATTATTTGCTTTGAAGCAAAGGGTTTGAAGCCTGTGACGAAAGATTTTGTGTTGTAGTCGACTAATTTAAACTAAAAAAATATATCGGGAGAGATCTTTAGCCAGACATGTCAGCCTATTACTGTCCCTGTTGAGTTTTTTCATACTCCTCAGCTATTAATTTCGTTGCGGGATCCAAGACAATTATATCTCTGGGACTTCGTCGAGCTTCAATGTCTCGGCGCTGCACTGATGGTCGCCATTGTTTTTTTCTTTCAAGAGTTACAGTGATTTGGGAATAATGTGGCGGGCTTGTCCCATTTTCCTTAACCACTAGCTAGGCCATCACGACTATGACGATGTAAAAGTTTAGAACGAAAAAATGCTACTAAAGTAACGTCAAAAACTTACCAAAAACATCGCGATTATTATAACTAGTGCGAATACTATCCTTGCTTGGTATTCTCATGCTCATTCTAGACCGTTGCATTCTCGTGCTTCGTTCAGACATCGTTCGTTCAGGGGACAGTCGTCCACGCGATATTTGGAACGCTTGCTTTACTAGGTAGCTTTCTTGAGGCTGGGAGGGGAGAGAGGGGAATTGGAAAGGTTAAGATAATGAATCCAGGTTTTTTTTATTTAGATTTGGACTATCTTTTCGGGAGTTAAATGTTTTTGTTTGATTTTTCCGTGTTTAGGTAATCTTTGTGGAGTTTCACTAGCTATTATATTTGGCCCTTTAGTAATGCGTCTTAACTTTTAATTTTACAACGCTACATCTACACATTTCGGCTGACTACAGCTGCGCACAGTAACAGCAGCCATCACTGGACATGGCTCTTGCAATATGATAGTCACAGGCAGCATCTCACGTTCTTCTGCACTGTCCTGAGATTGCCTTATACACGGGAACGGAAACCCAGGTACTCGACGCGAGAACGTGAGCAACACTAAGGAGCTGCTGGACTTTCTCGGTGGATCGAATAATTTTCCCACCCGTACGCAAAAAACGCGCTTTGGATTTGCGGATACCAGCCCATTATACAAAACAATATAATTATTCTACACACTTAAAAATAAAAATAAAAAAAAAACAAATCTCATTTATTCAAACTAGGCTGATAATCAGCACTTTTCGAACGTCAAAATTTACTTTACTTTACTTTACTTTACTTATTTACAATAGACAGTTCCCCAAAACGCCCCCCCTTCGACACTTCCTAGTGTTTTGCCTGAAAGAAGAAGTGGATGGCGGAACAAACTCCCCAGCAACACATCAGAATCTGTCTGTTAGGTTGGTTAGAAGAACCAGACTCGATACAATAGTAAGGCAAGTATAAAAAAGTATATAATAAAAAAAAGACATAACATCAGTAAGCTTAAGCGACTTAATAGCACATACCGTCATGACCATCTTCGTTAGATTGATACACCTGAGTACTAGTTTAAGCAAAGAGGCGGTGATTCGCTTGATGAGTGTCCCGGCCTTCGATCCGAAGCCCATTAGTATAGCTCGTATGTGGCCACATACTAGGGCGTCTAGGGGAGTGGGGCTAGGAAGGAAAGGAGGAAAATTAGGGATAGGAATGTCTAAAATTGGGGAGGGGGGGAATAAAGGGTGTAAAAGTAACCTTAACGCAAACGAAGGGCACTTGTTCTCCACACCACTGCGATATTTTTTTTGTTCTAGACCATACCTGGGAAGTCTCTAGTTACGGAGATATTGGGGGTCAAAGTTCCAAATTTTGCACAGCTGTTTTTGTAAATACTAGTTTTTCAGGTTATAACTTTACTTAAATTACCTCCATGACCCGTTTACTATTCAAAGCACAATGTTTTAAGAGTGCTACATTGAGTTTTACGGTAAATTGTGATTTTTTTTGACCCCAAAAAATTTTTTTTTGCGTAGGAGTACTTAGTTTGATGTACAGAATGCTTGGTTGTCATATATGTGAAGGGTTCATTTACACCCTGCATAGTCGAGAAATATCTCAGGCTGATTTCCTCACCATGTTTTACCGAAGCAAGTGATAATTATGACCAAAAATCAAAGGCCCAAACTTGTAATCTACGACTTGGCAGTCTAACGGTCACACCATCAGGCTATCACTTTTATAACTATTACGGTCGTGAAAACACCTTTAACTGACCCGAAAGGAAATTGTTCTTCCCGGCATTACGATATGATAAAATATTTCGGTTACAGAGATATTAATGTTATATTAAATATAAAAAAGTAACACGGATGTGTCAGTGTTTATGCAGAATGGCAAGTAAGTTTTACATTCAAAATATGTTCTCATTTTATTCCTAAATTAGATTATTAAGAATAATATATAGAAATCTACTCACGTAGTCCCGAAGAAGTAATCTCTATCACCCAATCTTTGACTTAGCGAGTTACAACATTGCTCCACCTAAAAAATTATAAATTATTTATTAAGATATTTTATTGCGAAGATGCCTTTGCCCCCATCAGTGGAACAGTAATTGATGGCATGGTTGGCGTAGTGCCTGAGCGATTGATTGCTGCGTTGCCTGTCAAAAGTTGGATTCCCGCACGGAACAATTATTTGTATGGCCTACAGATAAATAATACTTGAGAAAACCGGCATGTCCTAGCTAGAAGCACGAAGACGTGACTTCTACCAACCCATACTGGGCCCGCGTGGTGGATTATATTATAGCCCACTCCCTCTCATAGAGAGTCTCATAGTTCTGTTTATTTTATTTTTTTATTTTATTTTATTTATTTGGGACAAAAAACAGTTACACATTACAATATTAATATAAAGTATATACAAAACAGTAAACAAACGCATAACCCACACTATTGTCCACGAAATCATGTCGGTTTAAAGAAAGAGATAAGGAAACGGACGCATACAGAAAGGGACAGTAAGAAATTAAAAATAAAACCTGAAAAATTACACCGGACTTAGTCAAGAGACCAATTAAACCACAACCCCACACCAACAAGAAGCAGTCATGGTTAAGGATGACTAGCCAGTAATTCCATTGCCATTTTTTTTAAATTGGATCTGATTATGTGCAAAAATATCGATTTTTATGAAATACGTGTTGTAAGTTTCTAGTAATCGGCGGAGAGGTGCTCGCTCGCCAGCATTTGTTCTTGTTTATGACATTCAAAAGTGCCAGTAATGGTTTAATTGAAACAAATGCTTTGAGTTGAGTTGAGAGAAGGCCTGTGTCCCAGGAGTGGGAACATTTAGGATGATTATGAAAAGATACTTACATCAGCCAACACCTGGTCTAAGGTCTTATCATACCAATGCAGCGCTTTCAGCCGTTTGATGACAGCATTCCTCTTAGCCCTGGTCTGAAACCACCCTAGAGGCCAGGGGTACACCGATGAGTTGCGAACCTTCGTCACCGCGTTGAAGGTCTCGTTGTCTACCCAGGATATGTAGAGCTGAAAAGATACAGGTTAATTTGTTTTTGCGTGTTTTATAAAATATTGAACGGCAATGGTCACAGGTAGTCAGTAGCCTGAAAGGTTGACAACCAGTCTTACGAAAGGGTATCGTGTTACCCAGTGCTAACTGGCTTGTAGAAGATTACCCAGTACTTCACGACTGTCAAAGATCTACAATGACGGTCGAGACCAACGACTTAACGTGTTTTTAGAGGCATGAAGAAACTATAAAATATCCACCTCGAGGGACACGCCCTTGTTCGCCGAAAACTGCACGAAAGGCTCCAACTCTGATGCCAAGCAATTTGGTGCAAGCCTATTACCAAAACCCGATGTAATTGGTAGCAACCCTATTGCCATCAAAAAGCTCCAAGAATACCCACCTCAGCATTAACCAGCACGTTAGTAATGAGACTCATATAGGCCCTCATCTCTGCCTTCTCCTCAGTGCTCAGCTTCCCGCAGAGGGACACGCCCTTGTTCGCAGCGAACTGCACGATGGGTTCCAACTCTGATACCACGAAGGCTCCGCATTTGATGAAGGGGACGCGCCCTGAAGGTGACATGAATTCGGCGTTCCAGCGCATTTCTACTTCGAACGGGAGGTTGCACATCTGGGGAAGAAAATAACAAACTTCTTCTGTCTTCTCTTGGATTTGACCTGCAGCATTTTGCTGCTAGATCATATTCTAATGCTTTTCAGCGTGTCGATGGCAATCTAAATAGTGTCAGTTTAGAACTGAGCTACTAGTTTGGCGCTTCCATTAGCGTCCATCAGTTCCTGTAGTGAACCAACAACAGGACAACAACAATACACGATATATAGACCGCATCGTTTGCGAAGCAGCACCACATTTCTTTGCTGCGACCAACCTGAGCTCGAAGTCTATTTAAAGACTTCCAGCAGGGCTATTGCGTATCTTTTAAATGACAGTGGCTATCATATAGTGTCCATCAATTAACTGTCAAATGGTTCCATTTTGTACTAAACCATAACCAATTTGACAGTTAATCCATGGACAATATGATAGCCACTGACATTTAAAAGGTACGCAAATGCCCTGCAGGTCAGCCATGGCAAATACAGATAGGAGATTTGAAGCAGGTGGAACGAATGGGTTAGGCAAGGGCGCAGTACCTAGCCACAGCTGTAATCTTACTATCTTAGCTATGCTAATAAATAAGCCCCTAAGAGGCATGCTTAACTTTTACAAGCACTTATGAATAAACCCCTAAGACACCACAGCTATCTCCGGAGAGATATCAAGAACACTTTTGGCAGCGCGGTAGGGAGTGTCAGACTTCTACTGGCTCAAAACCACCTATGTTCCTTCTTAGCCCTCGTGTCGAGGCCGCGGTATCTATCGCAAGACGCCTGACTTCACGTCGCCTGAGGACTGGCACAAGTGGTGACACCCTTATGAACTAACTTATTCAGCAATCTCTCACCTTCAAGAACGCCTGAACAGCTAGACAACTGGCATTGTCCGGCAACAGTATCTGCTCTACCTCGTAAGGCTGGAACAGCTTCACGTTGTCTGGCCATGGCTCTTGAGCTGGAAGGTGGTTTTGAAGATATTACGTTTGGCATGTGATAGTAGGAAGAGCTGCTAATGTTTGGGAACTTTTTGAATGCCATTTTACTACTTACTTACTATATTTTAACTTTTAATTACTTTACTTCAAGTTTTATTTTCTTTTTTAAAAGAGTGTCTACGAGAGACAGTACAAAAATTTGTGTGAGCCTGGTAAGTGGCAGGCAGCTGCTTTCAAGATTTTTCGTATTTCGTCGACTTTTAACAGGATTTTTCTTTTAATAAGCTTTAATTTATGTCAAGTGATGTATCATTTTGTGATAAAAAGGTTTTTTTCTCTTACTTATACCACCTTGTATGTATATGATTGCTTTAACTAGCCACAAGAGACAATCTATTTTTGAATGTCATTATTTTAGGCAAAGGCATTCAAAAAGTTACCAACTAAAACAAAAATTTAGTTATAAAACAACAAAATATCCAGTTGTGTGTGGATTTGTTAATAATTATGTATTATCTAGCTATTAACTCAAACACTGTTATTTATTTTACAGTGAGCCTAGAAACATTTATTTTATGAAATGTAGCTTTGCCGCTGACAGTAAATTATTTTATCAAACAATTTGTCAATTACAAGCACACAAAAACCAACAACAACAATTTTATTTAAGTAAAGTGTGTTTAGGGTATCCGGAGTAACTGGGAAATAAACTGTAAACTGTTATGGTGGTCTACAAGACAGATATTTTGTAGCGCAGGGGTAGCCAAAATCATTCATACATTGCTAGGGTTTTTTGCAATTAGCAGGTCACTAATTAGCAGGTAACTATAGCCTTAGCGACTTCCAGAGTAACCAGAGGCAGCTGCACACCAGTATTTTTTTTTTAATTTTTTTTTTGTTTTTTTTTTATAGAGCAACTGCCTATCTGACCTCCACAACCCAGTTAGTACTTGGTAATGCAACACCCCTTAGTAAAACTGTTTGTCAGACTTACAGGCCACTAACTACCTGTCACAAGTCTCTATCTCCTTTTTTTTTTTTTTTTTAATCCTTTGCCCCTCACTAGGAATAAACTGAACTGTCAATCTGAACTAAGACAACCCACTGACCAAAATATATGACCAATCACTCTTGTTTTTAAACCTAATTCCATAGCTAACATTTTAAAATAACAGTTGTGACATAAACCACTGCTAAAGATCACTAGACCATTGGTCATAAATATTAATAATATACTCACACTATTGCCAAGTTGTTACAACAAACTAGAGTCTTACACAATTCCTATAAGAATAAAGATGATATCATGATGACATCTTAACATCATTGTGATGGTGATATCACCATTTGCAATAGGACTTGACTTAATCTATACCAGAGAACACAGTTTGTTTTTCAGGTTTTTTAAACAAATTGACATTGCGGTCCGTTTCTACTTAAGTTTTTTGAGTGAGCAAATGTAATTTACAGCAGTGACAAGGAATTTTTTAACTTATTGATGTAACATATTTTGCCCTTTAGCTGTTTGTCTGTTGTCGAATTGACGCTAACAAAGACAAAGCACAGGATATATTTTATTAAGTTATGTTCTCAAACAAGTATGTAGTACTCATACAAGTTACTGTTTACAAGGTCCGCACAAAATCGGTTGGCAGTCTGGATCTGGACAGCAGTCCGCCATTTAGTGAACCCCGATCTACTAAAATTATAAAGAGGTACAATTCGATTGTATGCAATGGCTAATTTTCAGACTTATTTATTTACTAACAGGAATCTACATTCTCCATCAGCCTATAATGTTCCCATTGCAGGGTCTCACGCAGCCTCTCTTAGAGAGGGATGGGGTAGAATTCACCAAGAGTGACCAATGCGGGTTGGTGATGTCACATGTCTTCCAACTTTGTGGTTCTAAGACATGTTTCCTCACAATGTTTTCCTTCAACCCTTTGAGAGCACAACAACAACAATAAAAACAATTAAAATGTTCCTATGGATTAATATCCCGACATAATGGAAGGGAAGCCGCGATCTAAAGATGGTTTGTACACAAATAGTTTAACCCTGATTTCAGAAAAGATTTTAATAATATTCTTTACTGAATCAAGAGTTGAAAATCTGGGAAAATACTAATAATATCCATTATAACATATCAAGTTTATAATGTGTAGATCCGTGTTTTATCTATCCCCATGGATATTTAGCCCTTTTTGGGCAAACTATTCACAATCATGTTAAATATTGTTAAATTAATGTATAGCCTCTAGCTGGGAAGGTAAAAATTTTCTAGTCTAAATAATGATTAGTGTTTAGTAAGGACCGAAACAGGGTAATGTTTATATTATGTCACATTTGAAACTCTGGAGTTAAAATATTGCAAAGTAAGGTTATGAACGAAAAACTTATAAAAACATCCGACAATAAATAAAACAAGATCTGCAAGTTAATTTCTGGTAGTAAAACACACCAAATTTATACACCACACTCTTTCTAACAGGAAAAACACTCTAAACCACACACAATTGTAAGGTATTTTACCAAATTCAAAGGGTTCATCAATTCTTAGTTTCATAGCTGTTCGAAGTTTTACACTGTGTCCGAAAGTCCCAAATGACGCAACACCAGTAATATAGCACTATTGAAATCACTGCGGTGCTAAAATTAAATACTTGTGTCAAACAAAACAATATCAATTTAGCAAACAAAAATTATGTAACTTCTTCACGTTCAAACTAGTTACGATATTTCTATATAAACTTACCGTTAAGCTGAGTGATTATGGAATCCGTGAGATGGAATTCCGGCATGTTATTTAAGTAATTCCACTAAACAATGAGTAAATAAAGTAATACTATTTTATCTAAAACACAAATAGATATTCACAAAAATACAATCTGATTTCAGATTTCACGTTAGGCTGACAGGACAGCTGTCACTTGCGGTTTTAGTGTTACCAGACTGGGCTCAACTTTTTGTCCTCCCTACTAATAAATACAGCTTTTTGGTAGAATGTACAGTTTACTACCAAACACCTTTTTAAATCCATTTTGAGTGGCATCGGCATCGTTGACCTTTAGCGGCTGGCGACCATATATATTGTCTTTTTGATATAACGAAAATGATTTTTAAAGCCACAAAAAATATGTGCTCAAACTTGAGCTATGCTGGTATTCTGCCGTACTAAGCACAAAACAGTATTTATTTCAAAACATAAAAAGCCCAATATGCTAAAAAGACAAGACATAACGTGTGTAATAAAAAAACTGTAAAACTTTCTCTAAACTGGCTTTCCTCAAGATGCCACCTTTGCCTAATTAATTTATAACCAAAACTCACTTTACGTAAATAAATTGCATAGTGTTAGTCAGGTCTCCCGTAGGTGAGTATATGTTCTGTGGCGTTAGTTCAGTTCTTACTACTATGATGAACTTCTTACTACCTACTATAGAGCCAATTATGACTACTCTAATCTTGTTAAACGTTTTTAACAATTATTCTATTAACTGCTACCTACAACAGAGCTAGACATTACATTATAAGAGGTCTTACCCATTTGAATGAGTTTGGTAATGTTATCACCGACACACGCAACATTGTTATTGAGTAAATTAATTCCAAAAGCAAATTCTTCGTCATCGAAAAAGTCAAAGGGATGTTCAGGAGTCTCTGATTTATCATTCACAGAAATATTTGATTTTGAGTGTATGATATCGAGGTATTTATCAAAAATTGTTTCTCCTCTGTTAGGGGATGATGATCGAGTCGTTGCAAGAGATCTCGATGATCTTGAGGTCCAGTCTCCAGAAACTGCGTTTCGCGGATCTACAACGTTAGAGACACTCATTTCGGAATTTTTCAGCATTCAGTTAGCTTAGAATAAATTAGGAAAATGAAAGAAAACGTTTGTTGTCACAATATTCTTGACATTTTGTTGGTATTGTAATGAGTTGGATTATCCATTTTATTTCTACTCTTTGGTTTGATGAAACATGCAAACTGTTTTTTAATACCCTTCCAGTAAGAAAGTGTGGTTGGGGCTGCACTAGAAAAATAGATTTATTTATCACTTTGCCATGACATTTTAGAGCCTTCCATACCACTGAATAATAATGTGACGTTGTGTTTAATTTTGAAAATCAGAAAAAAGTAAAATTAAATACATAGTAAGTTTGAACAATAAACTCAAATAATATTGAATAAACTTCAATTATTTTTTTGTCAACACTGACAAGTACTGACAACACTGACAAGTCATTTTGTCAATTTTGTTGTAATTCACGTTCACGTTTATTTACGTGTTATTCGCACGAAAATAATCGATAAAATAATAATTTAGAATCTAAACATAAAAATAAATATGGCAGACGTGTTAGATATCGAGAACTCGGAGGAATTTGAAGTAGACGAGGATGGTGAACGTAAGTAATTTGTGAATGTTTTGATGCATAACTTCTAATAGCATTTTACAGTTATTTCGGCTTAATAACCGTCTAGTAGTTTTCGCTTGTCAATTTAAGACATTATTGTCATTACTCATGCTATTGTTTGCTGTAATTACCAACCAATTACGTATATCAAAGTATATTTATTTTTTTAGGTTAGTTGACTTTCTAGTTGAACGAACTGTATTTAGGCTTGTAATTCCGTTATGCCTGCCATTGATATGTTCTATAAATACTTATGAATATATTTTGCTCAGATTACAGTATTATTCGTTGTTTTTCAGAGGGTATCGCTCGTTTGAAGGAGAAGGCGCGAAAACGTAAAGGAAGAGGTTTTGGCGGTGAAGCCGGTGGTAGAGACGCCGCAGAGAGAGGCAACAGGGGCAGGTATGTGGGAAAATACATTTCCAAGGTTATTAAACTATGTAAACAACAACATAAGCAGGAGTTTGACCATACAAACTTGTTGTTGGTTAAGTCACTGCTTTCCTGCTGTTAAATCTTAAATCTGTTACTTGATCAACTCAATAAATAAATAATTAACTAAAAAAATCAAACAATCATCTCAGTAACTTGACGAATAGACTAATCGGTACCTTTATAATCTCACTTAAGCATTCATAACATGTCCAACCTATTTGTTACAGTGGCAAATAATATTTTATTCTTCACCCAACCTGACACACCTAAAAATTGCTAAAAAACATAGGTAAATCTGAGTGAAAACAGACAGATTTTCTCTTAAATTATTCATGAACTTACATCAGACATCTTCTATCTTAGCGAAATACTAAAACCTTCTTGCTTTTATGTTGCAGATATGACAGCCTGGCTCCCGAAGGTGATGGCAACACTCCAGGCCCACAGCGCTCAGTGGAAGGCTGGATCTTGTTTGTCAGCAATGTACATGAAGAGGCACAGGAAGAGGATATACAGGTATAGAAAGTTTTTGTAACACTTACAAGTATTGTCCTATTCAATCTTAAATATAACATCACACCTGTAATAGGGATGTTAACTGACTTAAAAAAATATGATTATAATTTGACAACACGGTTGGCGCAGTGGCTCAGGCAATGGACTGCTGCGCTGCGTGTTGCGGGTTCGATCCCCGCATGAATCAAATATTTGTATGGCCTACAGATAGTTGTTTCGGGTCTGGGTATTTGTGTATGTGACTTTAAATGCTTGTGAACGCACCCACGATACGGGAGAAATTCCTAGTGTGAGGTAAGTTTTATTTAAAAAAAAAATTAATTAATTAAAAAAATTAAAAATTTATTAGTAAAAAAAATTGGATACGTGTTTTTTGTTTTATCAAATCAATAAAAATTTATGAAGAAAAAACGCGTCAAAGAGGGTTGTGACGTCACTCACCGGTAAAGAATGTCATACTAATGTCTTGGAAAATGATGTCACACGAGTTTTCAAAGCACTGTATCGTCTTCATTGTTTGTTTACATGAAAAAAGAGAAAATACGTAGGTATCCAAAATTTTTTGGAAATCTATCTGACGGACTAATTAGATTTTTTTTGTTAACTACCCTATCCCCAAAGGGTTAGGGTGTACTCTTTTGTACTATTTAGTACATCCACACACACATTTCACTAGGTATGTTTAAGCCCCATGTAATAGGGGGCAAGCCTATTGCCATCAAACAGGTACAAATCCAGACTGGCTGCTACTTAGAATTTCTTGATAGACAGTGGTGACACTTGGGTAGGTGTATATCCACCAGTAGACGTCTTTCGGCTGAAAAGATGGTGATGATTGCATATCACACTAATATTATAAATGCGAAAGTTTGTGAGTGTGTATGTTTGTTACTTCTTCACGCAAAAGCTACTGCACAGATTTGAATGAAATTTGGTACACAGATAGTTTACAACCTGGATAGTTTTTATCCCGATTTTATATTCCCGTGGGTTGTAGCGGGTGAAGCCGCTGGCAACAGCTAGTATGTAATATTTCACAAAAACACAAAATCAAATTGAGGGCATTTATTTTAAGAAAAACTATTTTGTCTTTTCAGAACCAATTCTCAGAGTTTGGAGAGATCAAGAACATCCACTTGAATCTGGACAGACGCACCGGTTTCCTCAAAGGTTACGCTCTTGTGGAGTATGAGACTTACAAGCAGGCTGCTGTGAGTATCAAAGATTTAGTACATGAGGACCCTGGCCCCGACGCCGGCGGACTACTATTTTTTTTTTAAATATGGTATTTGTTTTGAAATAATTGAAAATGTAATTAATTAGAAAAAAAATGAAGACTTGTGACATCTTCCAGACCGAATTGGGCCCGCGAGGTAGATTATAGCCCATCCCTCTCCTAGAGAGGAGGCCTGAGTCCCTGCAGTGGGAACATTATAGGCTGATGATGATGAATTAATTTGCATAGAGATAAGTATAGTTAATATTTTTACTTTCTCTCTTCCCAGAGTGCACGCGAAGCCCTCGACGGCGCCGATATCCTGGGGCAGGCGATATCTGTGGATTGGTGCTTCGTGAAGGGCCCATCTAAGGTGCACAAGAAGAGGCGATAGAATCTAGTTATTAATATAAGCTGTACTTATAGACATTGTTTTTTATTTTATTTGGTGTGAGTATGAGATTTTTAGTCTTTTTACTGACGCTAGCATATCAGCTACTTGAATGTGTCAAATTACTTCATACACTGATCCTGGTGGTCTTCAGAAAAGTCACTGGTGTATGTGTTTGAACAGGGACGAAACGAAAGGAGTATGTAAGGATGGTAGCAGGATGCGTTCTGAGGTTTCTATCAAAATCACTACATAGTATCAAACAAAGTCGCTTTCTCTGTCTCTATATCCTTATGTATGCTTAAATCTTTAAAACTACGCAACGGATTTTAATGCGGTTTTTTTAATAGATAGAGTGATTGAAGTGGAAGGTTTATATGTATAACGCACCCGGGGCGGTTCGCTAGTCTATACCTAACATATCGACTTTCCTCTGAAAAACTGTCATAAGACGCTGAAAGCTAGTTTTGAGAAAAAAACGATTTAAATTATTTTTCGATATATTAATGCTATTGTGACTTTTAGGTTACAAATTTTTTCCTGTTTACTGTTTTAACTAACAAAGAATTTATCAAGCTATTTGCAAAATATAAGAGTGTATTAAAAAATGAAATGAAATTTGTTTAAAAAGTAAATAAATTAAAAATTACCAAACTTATGACACTTTTTTACATTATCATGGTAGCATAATAAAAATTAATGAAATAAAAAAATATCGTAACACAAAAATTATTTTTTATTTATGGTTCTTCTTAATATTAAATCAAATCTTTGGAGCAACTTTAGGAACTTTCACAATTACCATAATCAGTCTAAAGGTTAAAAGTTAAAAAACACTAAAAATTGTTAATGCTTAAAACTTAAGGATTACAAATTTGTGTAAAATTCGCTGTAGAAATTAGGTATGTGATTACTCTGTACCAGACTTAAGAGGTCTCTCTTTTTATTTTCTTTAATTTTCGGTTTGGTCCTATAAGCTTTTTTTAGTGATATTATTTGAACGGCCAATTGCTTTCTTGTGATTTCTGCTTCTTTAAAATCAATGTCTTTAAAAGAATATTTATAGTACACTTTCTTAAATTCGCCCTGAATCACTTTTAAAACCTTTATTTCAGAGGTTTTAAAATTTTTAGAATTGAAACCAATGGTTTCCGATAGGCTTTTCATAGAATAAAATTCTCTGAAGCTCATCTCGTTTACTCTATACGGGTTGCCCTTCTTTTTGGCGTTCCTTATAATTTGAGCATATTGGCTCGGAACGTAGATGGGACCGGAGCAGAGGTTCTTTTTGATAGCTTTTTCTATCACGGAATGTACGCTATCTCCTTCATTTTGTGTGTGGCCAGTAATAAGGTATTTATGTGTTATACATTTAATTTTAGAATGTTTCATCAACGCGAATATATACATGGAAAAAAGAAATTTGTTTTTCTGCTGGCCGCAGCAATTGTCGGAGTAAAATACAAATTCAATACCTGAACCAGCATAATTTTCCATTACTTTGTCAATAAAGTTCAGGACACAAGACCCAATCTCATCTGCCCCTCGATTGGCCTCCCCTTCGTGCCATAGGTAGCATTCAGTGTGATCAGGGGAACCAATTTCACTTATAGTGAAATTAAAGTTATTTAATTTCGATTTATAATAAAATACTGATACATCTCCTCTTGGAGTTTGAAGAACAGCCTGAAGGTCATAGACAGCTACGATGTAATCATTGCACGCTTTATTTTTATCACTCTCTTTTTCTATTCTAGATAAATCCTTTTCTTCCTGATGTAACATGTACTTTTCTTGTAGTTCCTCTTTTGCAGAACCAGTTGCATTTTCGTAGCTTACACACAACTCGCAACGGTCCTTTTTAGGGGTAAAAAAACTTATATTAAACTCATAATTAAAGATTTTTGCATACATTTCGTAGTGTGCTGCACTAACTCCTTGCCTCAAACATTGTGCTTTATAGTCTGCATGTAAGTCTGCTAAACATTTACCACCGTCGATATATTCTCGGCTAGAATTTTTCCTGATGTAATGGCTTTCAATCCGTGGAATCGAATTAATGTGATCTCTGACTGCTTGCTTAATCGATTCATCAACTTTTTTATGGTTGCCATGTTTACCTCTCTTTTCTATTTCAATAAAACCTAGATCTCTTTTCTGAAAAACTGTTCTTATAACGCGATCATTTACATCTAACGTATTCATAAAAAACTTCTTACAAACCCGTATCTTTTCATTGTCAACGTCAAAATAGTAAGCATTATTATAACCTCGAGGTTTTTCTTTTCCAGAAAAACGGAATGCGGGCACTATAGCTTTGGTAGAGGAATTAATAAAGTTTCTTTGAAGTGTAATATCTCCTAATCCCCAATAATTAGCAAAAATCTTCTTTCTGCAGTCCTCGTAAATTTTAGTAGAACATTCCATTTTGCATTTATCGCCACAAGGTGGTTTCAAAGAACGTGCAGGTATAATTTTCTTGGTTTTAGATCTGGAAATGTAACATTTGCCAGTATTTCGTAATTTTTTCGCTTTATTACTAAGCCACTCCTCAACTCTTGCAACGCGCTTTCTACTTTTCTTAACATTAATATTTTCTTCTATTTCGTTCATGGAAGTAATCTGTTCGACTATTTCATCTTGGTTTATTGATTCATTCTCATTTTGTACTGCTTCTTGTATTTCTTCGTTATTTGTTTCAGCAGAAGTCTGGATCGAAACTGGTTCCACTTGACCGTTAGTTGGTAATACTTGTACATTATTTGTAATCGCAGTTGACGTAGAAGTGCTCGAAGAACTGCTAGAAGAACTAGATGATCTACTGGAGGAACTAGACTTGTAGTTAGGATCTTTTACTGAATCATCGTCATCTTCCGAATACGATTCATAAGCAGCGGGTGGTAGCTCGGTATATGAAGATTTATTTTCAGGCGGATTGTAACTGCAATGGGCAATAGGCTCAGCTTCTTTCCAAGCTTCAAAAGTTGTAACATTATCTGAATTTTCTGAAATAAAACAAATTCATAAACTAACCAATAATAATTACTTTCAAATTAAAGTTAACATTAAAAGTTTATATAAAAAACTTACTGAAACATTCTGTGGTATTATCATCATTGGGAATATTATTTTGTACTATCTCCTCGGAATCTTCTGTAACAAAAATAAACTCACCATAAACATACTTATTAGAACAACTGTTGGTACCCACCTACATAACATATTTATTATTTTTAAATTTACCTTTGTTCAGATTGCGTTCACAATTTTCTTTATTTTCATCACTTTCAGAATTTAAAAGTTGTAGTAACTTTTTGCCCCTGCTATCCTTAAATCTGTCACACATTTTTATTCTGAAATAAATAAGTACAAGTTTAGTATGAACGAACATCAACATTTCCGTAGGTATTGATGTTAATGTAGGTAAATTATACAATAAAGTTATGTAGCACTACAGCAAAGAGTAATACTAAAATCAGTTCAAAACGGTCATAACATATTGATGTGACAAAATTGTAGTACCCGTTAGTTCAAAGTAGAATAAAAAAAAAAAAAAAACAGTCATAACCTATTTAAGGCTACTTTTATAAACATTCTGTAACTAAATTAAGCAAAACAATTCTAAAAAAGTGCCACAAAACAAAATACAACTGTTTTTACTCAGTTAAAACGTAAAAATATAATACAATGTTGAATGAAATAGTATCATAACCTATGTTAAGACACTTTTTTAGAGTGAAAAATGACATATTTTCAAATTACGATAAAAAAAAACAGTACTTTATTGTGATACTGCAGTTTTCACTCTTAAATTTACAAGTATTGTGAAAAAACTTACCCAAAATATGGTCACAAGACAGCTTATGGCGATTTTCAAGAGCACTGACACACGTTCACACGACACAAGCTCCGATACGTCACTATTGTTGAGGCGGGAGCGCGCAATATCGCTCCGTAAAAAACCGTCACTTACGCCATCTAGTTACTTTTTTTTGTACTACAATTGTGGCGGTTTCATTGAGCGATAGAGAATGAAAAACTTAATAAAACTGTATTTAAATCTGTGTTTCTACATTTTTTTATGTTACGACAGTTTTTTAGAGGAAATGCGATATATAAAAATCAATGCCACTTTTCGTTGTAATTTTATAACTCAAGAACGGGCTCACCTATCCAAACCAAATATTTAGGCTTTGTTCGGACTATTTAGTAGATGGTTTATGTGAAGTTTGCATAAAATTGGTCAAGCGGTTCTTTATTTATCACATTCTTTGTAACTAATGAATTCAATACTGTCCGGGCAGGACGACGTCTGCAAGGTCCGCTAGTAGTTACATACAACTAGGTATCGTGGCGTTTTTATGTCTTAGCCGCTGCTGATTTTGGGTTAACTGGAAAAATGTTGGTGTGCTATTAGGACAACTCGCATATCTGACTAGGCTTTAGGGAAATAAAAGTGTGGTTTTAATGTGAATTCCTTAGGACTCGTTCGCTATTACACGGAAAATGACAGTGTGTAGACTAGAAAAAGTATGTCATTACACATTAATAATATCAGTCATCCTATTGAGTGTTTTCCAACATCATCTGCCTAGACTTTTCTTTTTTTTTATGTTGAATCGGATATAGCTAGATATTTTTTTTTTAAAGTTTGGTATAGAATTCAGTGTTGTTTGAAATAGTGTTGAAAAACAATGTTTATTAGTAACTGTAATTATATCAGAACAGCGTTATGCATCGCACTTTGTCTTACTACTGTTTTAAGTTTTTTTAAAAAATCCGGTAATTATTTTTGACCAATATAAAGAATGATTTAGTTATAACTTTGGTGGCGGGAACAATAAGTTACCAATTTTTTGTATTTATTTCACATTAAAAATAAAGTGTTTTGCGTAATTCTGAATTATATCTAGATGTAACAGTCTCTAAATATAAGCTTTTATTTCTACAATGCGTGTATTATTTCGTGCCTAAATAATCACTGCCCCATAGAATTGTGTTCGACCAATAGGAAAATGCGGAACCTATGCTCAAAATTTTTATCTGCTTGATCCATAAAACATAATCTGGTGTGACTACGAGTCGGTAACGAAATTATCTTTGGTGTACAAAAATGTGATACGGATTACACAATGCATATGCACTGCCTACTTACACCCTTTTTTTTTTGGAGTGTCTCAGTCGGAAATCATCAAATGACTCAGGGCAGAGCGGTAGGAAGTGTCGGACTTCTACTGACTAAAAACCATCCATATACCTTCTTAGCCCTTGTGTCGACGCCGCGGTATCTCTTTCGAAAAACCCGCGGCCCCGACGAGACTGCCTTGGGGTCTAGAAGCGTGATAAAAAAACCAACTAGTGAAGCATAGCACAAACCAAAAACTGAGGTCTGTACTCGACAGTCGGTCGAACAAGTGTACCAATGATGATGGTTAAAAATAAAACAAAAATCTTATAAAATCATATTTATTACAATTTTAGAATTTACTTCATGTGAATCATATGCGCGAGCGACCAATCATGCTTCAGTTCGGCGAGGTCTTCAATACGTACTCCTGCGCTGGTCACCACACCCAACTGGTAACGTTGGAAGGCGCGGGCGTCACGGTAGAACAGAACTTCCATGCATTTGCGGACTAGGGCCCTGAGGGAAAACGAGTATTTTAGAACTTAAATTCATGTGTTGCTCATGAAACACCAGGGTGTCTAAAATGGCCGCTTTAGCAGAATCGTAATATGAATCATGTAAAAAAAAAAATCTTAAAATGGACTTGATAGTTAAAGACATTAAGTTCATTTTAAGAATTTGAAATTTTAACGTGATACATACTAAGATTCGGAGTGGATTCTGATAAAGCGGCCATATTAGACCCGCAGCTGATGTCATAACGACAGTTTCTTCAAAGAGCTCCAGCGTCATCTCAGGTTTTTGGTAAAAAAAAACAAAAAAATCATGTCTAAATGATCCAGCCTTTTCCTAATTATGTTAGGGTCGGCTTCCAGTCAAACGCTGCAGTATTTTACATGGAGCATCTGGCCTATCTGATGACCTCGACAACCTAGTTAGTACTGAGTAATAAGCTACCCCTTGATAAGACATCAAATAACCCCTCCCGCTCTTGGGCAGAGCAAAAGGGTGTGTCAGACTTCTACTGACTAAAAACCACCCATGTTCCTTCTTAGCCGTATATGTCAAGGCCGCGGTATCTCTTACAACATCCCGCAGCCCCGACGGGTCACAAAGCTTGCTTAGCTCAAAATATGAAAAATAAACTTATTGGTTAGTTTTACACACAAACTCCCTAAACTGGGGCGTGGAGATCAGACAGGCACACTGAAATCTAGCTGCGCGGCGTATGAGCGGGGTGGCCATGTAGGCGCCGAGGCCTGTCGCAACTGTTCCCTATATCCGGGACTAAGTACTTGGCACGTTGCTCATCTAGGGCTCCCTTGCTGTTAGCCTCGCGTATGAGCGGCGTGGCCATGTAGGCGCCGAGTCCAGTCGCGATGGCAACTGTTCCATATATCCTAGTCCACTTACTTGGCACCTTCCTCATCTAGGGCTCCCTTGCTGTTAGCCTCGCGTATGAGCGGCGTGGCCATGTAGGCGCCGAGGCCGGTCGCGATGGCAGCGTCTTCGTAGGCTGTTCCAAGCTTGTCGACAGCTCCTAGGAAGGGTTCGCCGTCCTGTTGAGGGATAGATTGTTTTAAATTGGTAGATTAGAAGGATAATGGCTATATTCTATAGATTATAGAATCAATAACTGTTGAGGTGTACAAGTGCAATTGGTTTACATTGGGTGGAGTGCTATAAAATGGGACAAGGCCTATAACCGGCTTAGAGTAAACGTTTCCATAACGAAAATGTTGTTGAAAATTATGAATTACACAGTAAATTAATTAAAAAAAAAATCAGCTTATCTCACCTGCATACCAGCAACGACATAGTTGCTCCACAAGGGGTCCATCTTGCTGCGCTTGTTGTACAACACACGAGTCAGCCAGCAGTGCATGGAACGTGGCTTCAGCAGCAGACCGTCACCGATGCATTGTTCATCAATACTGGAGAAATTGAGAAAGCAATTTGATTATTGGTGGTGTGTATAGCTATGTGCCTTTCTAAAGATGTTTAATAAATTTAAAACAAGATGTTGCGTTTCTAAAACTGGCATAGTGAACGTTGGCTAGAAGGCTGCTAACCTAAAATGGGATTGGGCGGGTCACATCAGCCGTAGGTCGATAACCGCTGGACCAAAGTCTCCCCACGATGGTCGCCGGAAGACGGATTGGAGGCCAGCCCCGAAAGAGGTGGCGAGATGATCTGGATGCGTACCGCTATGGCTGGTTCGATAAAATTGGGGGAGGTCTTTGCCCAGCTGTTGTGGGGCAGTACAGGCAATTAAAAATGTTTGGGAGGGTTTCTAGATTAGATGTAGTTGCGTTGGTTGTCTGATGGTGAGATGGTGAAAAATGTTGTTGCCACTATGAGAATATCCTGGATGAAGTAGGAAAGTGGAGCTTATTATGAGCAAGGAGAGACCTATATCTATAACAGTGGGTGAATAATATAACCATTCAATGGATTAAAGGACATAGCGACTCCCGAGGCAACGATGCAGCAGACGAGCTCGCTCGAAGGGGCTCGAGCATGGCGGCGGTGGGACCAGAACCCATTGTGCCGCTCCCTTTGCACGCTGGTACGGAAACGTACCAAAGAACTTCACGCCAAGCTGTGGCAAGACCACGGCGAGTGCAGGTAGACCAAGGAGGCGCTTCCCGCCACCGACGCCCGCCTCACTAAACAAGCGCTCCGGCTAACTAAACTGCAGCTACACACAGTGACGGCTGCCATCACTAGACACGGTACTTTTAACAAAGCACCTCTTTGCTATAGGAGTCACAGATAGTCCTCTGTATCGAGCCTGCATGGAGGAAGAAGAAACAGCAGCCCACGTGCTCCTGCACTGTCCGGGTGTTGCCCCATACTGTGCCTAGTACTTCGGTGACCCAAGTACTCTCCGCAAGATTGTCAGTTACACCAAGCGGTTGCTGGCTTTTCTCGGGGAGTTGCGGTGGATCGAGAGTGCATTCCCACCCGCACGCAAAATACCGTGGAGTTGCGGACACCAGCCCGTCGTACTTATACTTATAAGGTGGGTGAAGTCGGGCTGTGGATGATGATGTATCATCATGTACCATATTTTCTTTTCAGTTCAATGTTATTATAAAGCAGGGGCGTGCGCCCTATATAGGCTCTTAGGCTTAGACTCCCTTACCAACTGAGCATTTCTTATAACTAATTAACTATGTAATAAAATAACACTATGTACAAAATAATAATAAAAAGTTCAAGCTCCTGTTAAAATTATAGCAATTTTTCGTGTCCCACTAACTCACTGGCAAGCACTACGAATCTTATCTTCAACAAAAAGTTGTTACCCAGCCAAAAATTTTGCATAGGGGTACTTAGTTTTATGTACAGAATGCTTGGTTGACGTTGACACCCTGTATAGATTATTATAGACATATAGATCAATTGAGCCAAATAATTGGCCAGTGGTCTAATTTTCTGTTATATTGCAAATAGGTGTTTTCACTCAAGAAAATGCAGCTATTGGAAATATGATTTTATGAAGACATTAAATAAAGAGTTCAACATTCATTATTTCATCCAGTATAAATAAATAAAATAAATAATAATATTCCACAACTATCACACAACGCCATCTAGTCCCAAGCTAAGCAGAGCTTGTGTTATGGGTACTAGACAACTGATAAACATACTTATATATTTCTAAATACATATGTATTATAGATAAATTACTATAGTTATTAATTAGTATAGTCTTAAAACAAATTACTGAGGCCCTAAATTCATTATTGTAGAGAAATGGAATTCTCTGATGGTTCCAAAAATCCTTGTATTATAATGTGCCTCTAATTCTTTTATTTCATGCACATATAAATTAGAATCAGGCTTAAAAAGCTAGTAACAATAACACAAGCAACTTACATTTTTTGTTCAATAATATCCTTCAAGTACTGATAATCAGCGTAGTCTCCACCGTTACCGAGCAGGATCAGATCGTTAACCTTGGTGATCCGTGGACAGTCACGGAACCTGGCCATTGTGCCGTATGAACCGAGGGTGTCAGCTGCGACGACACAGCCTTTGTCAAACTTGACGCCGATTACTGTTGTGGTTGTTGTAATAGGGGTGGCTGAGCTGGAAGAATAAGGTTAAGTGAGATGGTTTATTTATTTATTTATTTATTTAAACTTTATGCACAATAGTGATACATAGGCGGACTTAATGCCACAAGGCATTCTCTACCAGTCAACCTTAGGGTCAAACAAGACAATATTGTGGTAGGCTACAAACTAACTAGAAAAAAAAAAAAAAAACAATATCAATTAAAATATATTACTTATATTAATACTAATACACATATAAAAATAACATAAACTAATAAATATTGCAACAAATACCAAAATAAAACATAACTGGTAATTACCATGACTAACTTGTAAAATAGCTATTTGGTCTGATTTAAATAGTGGGAACGTACTTTCCTTTTAAAAGTGAATTTGCTTTCAGCTTTTTTAATTCCCAGGGGTAGCGTGTTCCAGAGTTTAATAGATGAGATAGTGTAAGAATTGGACAAAAAACAGGTGTGGGCCTACATTACATTGCCTACATTACATGTAGGTTTATGATGATAAAGTTTTCCTTGTTAAGGCTGAAAGGTACTTGTGGGGTCAGAATAACAATAGACTACTTTCAATTCTTGAATTACTTTAGCTGTTCAATAAGGTCTCGGTATTAAGACTATTTTAATTATTACTATGATATCAAGCCAAAGTATTTTGTATATAGGAGACAGAGACAGTTTTCATCAAAACTAAAAGTATAAGAGAAAGCCTCAGTGTAGTTAAGACATTGTTGTGACTATATTTCATGATAGAGGTAGGTTAAATTCCTTGTTACGAAGAAAACTGAAGATGATCATAGGACATCCAACTTCACACGGAATTTTTTCATTTAGGCTAATGGAAACCATGCTAGAAACTTATACAAATACTGGAAATATGATTAAATTATACTTACTGAGCTTTGAATTCTTGTACAGGGTGAGTGGTAGGTCCGAATCCTGATGAGTTTCCAGGGAAGTTGTAGAACGCACCAGGGGCTGGTCCGTTCTGCCAGAAGGGCGCCGGGTTCATCATATCGCCCATAAATGCCATTGTTACAGTAAAATCTAAGTTTTTCTACTACTAAAATACTTTTTGTAACAAAATAAGATCCTCACACAATGACAAGCCGCAACGAATTTGACGGAAAATGACAAACAGTTTTTCGTTACGTCTCTTTACACTATTGCTGATTTATTTTAATTTTCGAGAGATGTTTTATTTTCACTATCTTTTCTGAAATAATCTGAAAAACTGATAAATTAAAATAAAAAACAACTAAGTGGGTTTCCATTCAGTTGCAATTCACGAAAGGAATTATCATTGAACGGAACGCAAAGAATCGTTCAGAAATGAAACTAACATGATCTTTTGTGTTGGAGTCGATTTTGATTAAAAAATTAGAGGCAGTAAAGTCAAACCACTTGCCTCTGTATTTTATTTTATTATATTTGAAATGAAACTATCAAAATATCTTGCCTGTTGAAAAAACATTAGGCAACTTGATGCTAACTTCATATGAGTTGGTTTCTGAACGAATTACTACTTGTGATGTGTTGCTAAATTCGCGTTCTTTCAATTTCCTCTCAAAAAATTGACACAACAAAATGTCTAAAAGAGGTTCGTGAAATTGTAAAATATCCATTTTAATCATGTTATTTAGTGTTAAAATCAACTAGAAAGCATGTGTTAAGCGAAACTAGTATCATATTTGTTTAGAAGCCACGTATATTTCCGATATTCACTTTGTATTTCGTGAGTAGAAGTGTTGTGATGAAAAATGTATGAAGTGTGGTTTTCTGTTTTAAGGACGTGGTGGTTCCGCGGGAGCGAAGTTCCGCATCTCCTTGGGTCTCCCAGTAGGAGCCGTCATCAACTGCGCAGACAACACAGGTGGGCACGAGTTTGTTTTATAAAACTAACATAACCTCTAATGGCACGTTTGACTGAACACTGATGATGATATTTTCGGACGCACTATGTGTGTTGATTACGATGATTTCTTCCTTGGCTGTGTCTGAAGTTGTTCAGTGTAACATATATCAAAACAAATATATAACCTTACATTTAGACCTAATGCTGCACAAGTCTTGTATCTATATTATCGGCGCCAAGACACTTTGGAAATGGTTCAAGCATCAACAGTTCGAATTCTTTATTATCTGCCTGAGCTTAGAGTCATGCTTTTACCAAAAACATGACATTGACCTCAAAAACATGGTTGTTTAGCCATAGCTTGATGTTCTCATAACTGTAAACTTAGCATTTTCCCTAACTCTCAGAACCAACTTGGTAATATTTGAAAGGTATATTTGAAAAAGGGGTCAGTGGCTCGTCTTAGGGGCTAGAACAAGAACATGGTCATGTGATAATAATATCAAAACAAAGAGAATGAGGTTAGATTAAATTAGCCACACTCTTAGGCATATCATGAAATGAATATAACAAATTTAAATAAAAAACCATGGTTAATACTCAACCCAACTCCTCATTTGCTGAAGTGCCTGAATACTGTGACCAAACCAAAAACTCGACCTTTTTTGAACTCAAGTCACTTAACATCATTAAAACTTTTCAGGAGCAAAGAACCTCTATGTGATTGCCGTGCAAGGTATCAAGGGTCGCCTGAACAGGCTTCCCGCTGCCGGATCTGGAGACATGATTGTCGCCACTGTCAAGAAAGGCAAACCTGAACTAAGGAAAAAGGTATGATCTACACACTGTTGACTTGTGGAATGATTTTGAAGGTATGGATCAATTTTGTGAGAGCATGAAACAAATTGGATTGTTTAATTGACATTCAAATCAAGATCTAGATCCAAGAGTAAGAACAGACAGATTGCATTTAATTTGATAGTGATTTTCAACAAAACAATTTGATTCATAGCGCGAGTGTTAATTGCAATCTGAGAGATAACAAGTACCTAATCAACCTTGGTAGGTACTGCATCTAACAATTTCTAAATCACTTTCGACTCGTTTATAGTTACAGGTGTTAGTATTTCTTGTATTCAATCATTACAAAAATGATATCTAGTCTTTTTATGTCTCAAGTGCAGTATGTATGTACTATTCTTTGATCTAGTTGATTTGATTGCTATAAAAAATATGCATCTAAGTGTCAATGGTGATGTTGGCGATGCCATCTAGCCGATGTTGGCTACAGCGGCTGCATTAGATGGTATTCTAGCATGGTTGTGCTGCTCTTTTATGAGCTTATAAGTGGTGGGCATACCCAAGAGTGTCAATACATCATCTACAACAAGCTCTTAAGAAAGGAAAGTTGTAGAAATTGTATCAAATGGAATCACTATGATGATACGCCATAAGGTTTCGCTAATATTTACTTTCTGAACTGTTAAACAGTCTGTTGATATGCCTTGGCTGACTGAGTGATTCCATTAACAAAATAATAACATTATTGACAATTTAAGATAGATAAAATTAGTAAATTAAAATGGTTTTGTTTTTTTATTTCTAATCTAATCCTAGTTCATTTCCAAATTAATTTTTTTCTTTGCATTCAATTATCTTGAGTGGAATTGAGAGTTATTTTGACATGATATTGTGAGAGTAACCAACAATAGCATAATAGTTTTTCTGAAACTTACAAAACTGTTATTAAAAAAAGGCATGTGAACCTAAAATTATATAGCATTAAGTTATCATGCGCAGTGGTGGCAGCTTCGACTTACGAACAGTCAATCGCATTATTTAGTGTAATTTATTTCATCACCACTGCTCTCAAAACATGAAAGAATACATTGTGAGAAAACTTAGAAACGAAGATGTCTTAGAACCAAATAATTCGAAGACATTTGACATCTACAAATCCACACTAGGCATGCGTGGTGGATTGTAGCCCATCCCTCTCCTAGAGAGGAGGCCTGAGTTCCTGCAGTGGGAACATTTTAGGCTGATGATGAAGTTACCTAGACCAGCATGCCTTAGAGATATGACTTAGCGTATAAAGTCAAGTCGGTGGGCCATGGCCAGCATAAAAACTAACAACAGTTAGGCACTAACCACACAATAAAGAAGTTACCTATTATTATGAGAACTTCAATGAAATGATTATGTACCCATAGAATTTTCTACTGCTGGAAATGGCTACTCTATTTCAAACAACCCACAATTAGTTGGTTGTCGAAGTATCTGTTATAAAAACGAAACAAATGTAAACTGAAGTAGGAAACATTTTCCCTATACATAATTACTCCACTTTTATGCAATATCCGTAAACATTGTGCCATAAAACACTAATCCATTTACCACATTTTCTCAGGTAATGCCGGCAGTGGTGATCAGACAACGAAAACCATTTAGAAGGCGGGATGGGGTGTTCATATACTTTGAAGACAATGCGGGGGTCATAGTGAACAACAAAGGCGAAATGAAAGGCTCCGCTATCACTGGACCTGTCGCGAAGGAGTGCGCAGATTTGTGGCCCCGTATCGCGTCCAATGCTAGTTCCATAGCTTGAAATAATATACGGTTAAGATAATGTTGTGTTTTTTATTGTTTACTATCCTTAATATCTCCTTAATATCCCAAAAACCTGAAATTTCGCATTTCAGTAGATAAAATACTGTTAGGCTTGAATGATCAGCATCCTTGTTATTGGAAAACTCGGTTGGTATGCTGGAATCATTCCAGCATACCAACCGAGTTTTCCAATAACACTCCAACAACTCTCAGTATTACGAGTAGTTTCGTTTACATTCCAGTGGAATGTAAACGAAACTGCTCGTAATACTGAGAGTTTCGTTACCGACTCGTGTTGGGGAGGACTTGTATTTATGCTTTTGCGGTTGCACAACGACACGCTTTGCTTATGCTTTGCTTGGTAGTATAGATGCAGGTCTACCTTACTGCCTCCCTCAGAGGCGGTAAGGTGGTGGGGTCTTGAGGGAGAGCGCCACAGTCGTGTAGATCCTCAAGGCAAGTCTGGTGTGTGTACCTTCACGTGGTTGCCACCCCGTTTTTGGTCTAATTCCATACGAAATAGACGTAACAAAAACCACCAGGCGTGTTCTACCCTACCTCACTGCGACCATCTGTGACTGGATGGTGGTGGGCTCAGTTGCCACTTAAATTCAGCTGGTATCGAGTAGGTAAAATCAGTCACCTGTGCTAGGACCTGCGCAGTTGAGCGCCGTAAGCGGGGATGAAGGAGTCCTGGGGGGTTGAGCCAAGCGGCGCTGGTGGTTATGTGTCCGCAAGGCAACACGCCCTCTTTGGTCCGGATTTCAAGCGAAACGGTGGCCCTACCCAATAGCCGGGGGTAGGGAAATGGCTACAGTGTCCCGTCAGAGGGTCACGGCGAGGAGTGGGAGGTCCGTGGAGGTTATCTTAGGATGGCCAAAGCGGTGGTGAAGGTCATGCTGACGGTGTAAGTGAGGGTTGATCAGTTCAGAAGGGATCAGTCAGTCCCCTATGCCAACCCGATCAAGCACCCGATGTCGCACTGTGAACCAGCCTCACACTCCTATATCTCGATGGTAATCCTAACGTTCGAGCTAGTTTGTAGCGAGACGTTCCCTGGTGCGGGCTCCATGGAGGGTGGGAAGCCAAAGAGATGAATTTTAAATAAGGTACGCTATGGACACTAATAAAAAACTTGACAGCACTAACACACACACACTCAACAAACACGCAACGAACACAAACACAGACACACCATTCACTCACACAGACACACCATTAACTCACACACACACAACAACCACTAACACAAACACTCACAATGTACACACACACACCGGAGCGAAGGCGCAAGCCAAAACTTCGAAGAGGGGTGCTCCAAGCACCTCTTCGGCCCCCGGGAGCTCGGATGCTAAGGCAGCGAGCTCCAGTGCGGGCACAGGTCTGGCAGTGGCGAATACCGCGGCCAAGACCAACAAGTCCCACAACAAGGGAAGGACATCGGCGCTGCTTGGGACCAGTTCCGATCCTTCTCCCCTTCAGGGTGCACAGTCCCCCGCAACGGTTAACGCCGGTAGGCGGGCTTTGCTGCCGAATCCTCCCTCACCCTCAGCTCCTCTAGTAGCCCCTCCCCCGCTGGCCGTCAATAGTCAGTCTGCGGAGCTCTGCATCACCAACGACGTGTTCGCACGTAACTGGCAGGTGCAGAAGGGCAGGAACAAAGGCAGGAAGGGGGGTAACGCTCCGGCGACCCCGCAGTGCAAGCTGCTCCGGCCCCCTTGGCAAGTGGTGCTAGAAGAAGGAACAGGCCGAACAAGAAACAGCGGCTTGCGGCACAAGGTAAGGGTAAGTCCGGTCAAGTAATGCTGGCTAATGCTGCAGGTCAGGAGCAACCGACCAGTGGCACAGTCAATTTCTTCTCCGCAGGCAAGCGGTCTCAGGCCGACGTCGACAACAGCCGACCAGGCTCCAGTCGACCACCAGCCGGCACGGTAGAAGGGCAAGGCACGGTAGATGGACCAGCCGTGGCGGCTACACAGCGACCTGTTCGGAATGATCAGGCCGCGGCTAAGCGGGCTCTCAACGAGACCTCATCACCTCGAGGGGAGCGTAAGCGGCCGCGGCTTGATAAGTCCAAGCGGGTCGCTAACCGTAGCTACGCCCAAGCTGCAGGATCGGACCTCGACGTCGCAGTCACTTGCGGCCAGACGGGGCAGATCATCAAGGAGGTGGCGGACCAGATCCTCGAGGCTCTTCAGAGGAAGATGCTCGCCGAAGCCTGCTCCCCTGACGCGGAGGACTTGCCAGTGCCGGTCTTCAACGCCAGGCCGACGTTTACGGATGGGGTGCTTAAGCTGTGGTGCAATAGCGAAGTCACCTTAAGCTGGCTGCAGAAGCTAATCGCGGAGATGCCTCCTCTTGCTGGCACGTCGCTTGTTATCAAGAAGCAGGCAGACATCAAGCGCCGCGTACGTTGCGGCATACTGATCCCTGACGACCGGGGGGTATTCACGGACCCACTCAATATCGGGCGACTTCTGTGCCATCAGAATCGGTGGATTGACATCAGGAGTTGGGTACTGCTGCAGGCTAAGAGGCAGGAGAAAGCTTGCTTCGTGGTGGTCGGGATCCCTGAGGACCATATCCCGACTCTGATGGATGCCGAACGACGACTGTCATTCTGTGCCGGGAGGGTCTATGTGATGTTCCAGACACCGAGTGGCAAGTTCGTCAACGTCCCTCAGGGACATCCGGCAGAAGCTACCACATCGGGGGTGACACGGGTGGAGGAGGCAACTCCCTCCACAAGTTCTACGGAGCGGCCTACGGTCGTGCCTGCGGGAGCAGAGCCAGAGGCCCCAGCAGTTGTCGGTGTGGAAACCGTCCTTACGTCGGGTGGGGAGCTCGATGACGATATATTGTCATCGGCTTCTGACCTGGAGGAGGGCGGCTTCGACCCCGGCTTTCTGTTTGCTGGGCTGCGGCTTGAGGGTGACGAAGAAGGATCGACCAGCAATGGCATCCCCTTCGCTAACCTGTAAAGTCCTGCAGGCAAACCTCCACCACAGTCAGACCGCAACGGCTCAGCTACGGAAGTGGCTGGAGGTTCAACATACGGCCATAGTCCTGATCCAGGAGCCGTGGATCAGGGCGGGACGAATACAAGGACTTTCCAATCTTGGGGGTAAGCTTCTATTTAGCTCAGAGCACGATAATCCAAGGTCGTGCATCTATACGACGCGTAACATAAAAGCACAGCCACTTACAGAGTTCTGTTGCAGGGATATCTCTGCAGCTAGGCTGCTATTACAGCGCGGGGACACCGAAGTAGAGGTGGCTTTCGTCTCGGCATATATGCCTGAGGCTGAGGAGCCGCCCCCGTATGACCTCGCCCGCCTCGTGAGGCACTGTGAGTGCACGCGCCTGGAGGTGGTCATAGGGGCCGACGCAAACGCTCATCACCCTCTGTGGGGCATGAGAACGCAGAACGAAAGAGGTAAGGCTTTAGTTGACTATCTGTTTACGACAAACCTAACCCTACTAAATACAGGTTCCGAACCAACATTCGTCACCAGACGCAGTCAAACGATCATAGATCTAACTCTGGCATCGGCGGGCGTAGCGGCTATCACATCCGACTGGCAGGTCTCGAAAGAGGCCTCCTGCTCGGATCACAGGTGGATCCGCTTCGACATCCCGGTCTGTGTGACACCTTTACTGCCGCGCCGCAACCCACGCAATACGGATCGAGTGGCCTACACTCGCATCCTGGAAACCAAGCTTGCGCCAACAAAGCACTGGAAGACCCTTGACAACACGGGCCAGATAGAAGAACGAGTAAGTTACCTGACGAAAACACTGTTAGATAGCTACCATGCATCCTGCCCAGAAACCACTCCACCCGCAACACCAGGCAAGCAACCATGGTGGGGAGCGGATTTGGAACGTAAGCGTCGGAAGGTAAGGGCAGCCCTTAATAGGGCCATGAACACCTGTGCTGACGAGGATTGGGACGTCTATAGGGCGGCCAAATCTAGCTACAAGAAATGCATCCGACACAGACGCTCTGCTGGCTGGAAGAAATTCTGCGGGAAAATAGAATCCTGCCAACAAGCAAACAGGGTAAGGAAAGTACTGGCACAGCAGAACTCTGCCGAACCGGTAGTGCTCCGTAAACCTGACAATACGCTTACCACTACTCCAGAAGAGGCGATGCGCGTCCTTATTGAAACTCACTTCCCAGGTTGCGTCTTCACACCTACAATTGACTGGAATGAGGTAAACCAAACACCAACAGGAAACGACTGGAAATACGCTCACATGATGATCACGCTGGAGAAAGTCCAGTGGGCGATCGGGTGCTTCCATTCTTTCAAGGCGTCCGGTCCTGACGGGGTGTTTCCTGCACTACTGCAGTGGGGCGGGCTCTCCGTTGCGGAAAGACTGGTGCCTATTTTGCGGGCGTGCCTGGCCTTTCGGTATGTCCCGAAAGGATGGAGGGAAGTGAAAGTAATATTTATCCCTAAGCCTGGTAAGAGTGACTATACTAACGCCAAATCCCACCGGCCGATCAGCCTGACCTCCTTTCTCCTGAAAACTATGGAGAAGATATGCGAGAGAGAGCTGAGGGACGGCGCTTTAAAAGCAACACCTCTTCACGCAAACCAACACGCATACAGCGCGGGTAAGTCTACTGAATCCGCTCTTCATCTAGTAGTTAGCCGGATAGAAGAAGCGATACATCAGAAGGGCACCTGCCTGGGTACTTTTATAGATATCGAAGGAGCCTTCGATAAAACAAACTTCTCCAGCATCAGCGCCGCCCTCTCCCGTCACGGGGTGGAACAGGTACTGACAGACTGGATTACTAATATGCTTAGCAAAAGAGTAGTCCGCCTTGGAGTAGAGCAGCAGATGGCAGTGATAGCCAAGGGTTGTCCCCAAGGAGGAGTGCTCTCGCCCCTCCTCTGGAATCTAGTGATTAATAACCTCATCGCGAAGCTCAATGCTAACCACTTTTACACAATTGGGTATGCCGACGATCTAGCCATCCTCATCTCAGGTAAGGTGACAGGGACAATCTGCAACCTCGCTCAGCAGGCGCTACGCATAGTTGAGCGATGGTGTGCTGAGTTCGATCTCTCAGTGAACCCCACGAAAACTGAACTAGTCATGTTTACCCAAAAACGAACGCTAGGCCCTCATCGCCTACCTAAGCTATTCGATACTGAGCTCCAGGTAACCAACGAGGTCAAATACCTGGGAGTTACCCTGGACAGTAAGTTAAACTGGAGCAGTCATCTTGACAGCAAGCTAGACAGGGCCTGCATCACCTTTTGGCAATGCAGGAAGATGATAGGTAAGAAGTGGGGCCTATCCCCCAAAATTATACTTTGGCTTTACAGTGCGGTAATCCGACCCATGATCACCTACGGGGCAGTGGTCTGGTGGCCCCGCACAAAATTAATAACAGCCATTAACAAGCTTCAACGTATGCAAAGGCTCGCATGCATGGCGATCACAGGCTGCATGAGGACAACTCCGACCGCAGCCCTCGAAGCCATACTGGGGCTTCCGCCGCTCCACCTGTTCATTCAGCAGGAAGCAACGATGACGGCGGTGCGCCTCAATACGCTACAACTTTGGGGTAAGAAGTACACGCAACATACTGCGGCACTAGAGGGACTCCAAAGCGAGTTCCCCCTGGTGAAAGCTGTTAACGATCGAGTACCCAAACAGTACGTATTCGACAAAAAATACAAAATCCAACTCCATGAGGACCACCGCTGCGAGGGACTCAGCCCTGCAGAATTGCGAATCTTCACGGATGGATCTAAAACAGGTACTGGCACCGGAGCCGGAGTCTTCTCGGAGGATCTCAATATCCACTTAGCCGTACCTTTGGGGGTCCACAACACTGTCTTTCAGGCAGAATGCATGGGAATTTCCCTGGCGGCATCAGCCATCTTGGCTAGGGAGGTAAAGGAGCAATCGATCCGCATACTCTCTGACAGCATGGCGGTGCTACTGGCATTAAGGAGCCACACGGTCAATTCCGGGCTAATATACGAGTGCCACCAACGCCTGAACCAGGTGGGTAACCTCAATAATATAACCATTCAATGGATTAAAGGACATAGCGACTCCCGAGGCAACGATGCAGCAGACGAGCTCGCTCGAAGGGGCTCAAGCATGGCGGCGGTGGGACCAGAACCCATCGTGCCGCTCCCTTTTGGTCATCTTCGCACGTTGGTAAGGAAACGTACTAGAGAACTTCATGCCAAGCTGTGGCAAGACCACGGCGAGTGCAGGCAGGCCAAGGAGGCGCTTCCCGCCATCGACGTCCGCCTCACCAAACAAGCGCTCCGGCTGACTAAGCTGCAGCTACGCACAGTGACGGCCGCCATCACTGGACACGGTACTTTTAATAAGCACCTCTTTGTTATAGGTGTCACAGATAGTCCTCTGTGTCGAGCCTGCATGGAGGAAGAAGAAACAGCAGCCCACGTGCTCCTGCACTGTTCGGGGGTTGCCCCATACAGGACCAGGTACTTCGGTAACGCAGGTACTCTCCGCGAGATTGCCGGTAACACCAAAGGATTGCTGGCCTTTCTCGGGGAGTTGGGATGGATCGAATAAATTTCCCACCCGTACGCAAAATACTCGCTTTAGGCGCGGAGTTGCGGACACTAGCCCGTTGTATCTATCTATCTATCTATCTACCGACTCGTAGTCACACCAGTATGACAAACAGGATTGTTTCTCGATTGGCTGAGACTGAAAAATAGCAATCAATCGATATTCATTAACTCTCCCGGAAGCCTGCAGTAGTCTGGGAAGGCTGCCACAATTTTGGGGCAACTGTTGGTTGGAGTAGGTATTCTCTAAACATGGCACAATGGCCCAAATCAAGAGGCTAAGTGTTGTTCGTTACCTACCCTAGCAAAATGTGCTTCAGAGACATGACTATGAAAAAAAAGGTGTGTGTCAAGAGGAGAAAAATTTGTGTGAATTTGTAGTTTTAGAGTTTTTTGGCTAAGTGCGGATAAAAGCCCAGTTAAACTAAACTAAGCGCACCTTTTCGAGGAATAATAACAATTTGGTTCCATGACACGCGAAAGCTTACATGTCTGAAATTGCTACAGGGTGGCCCTGCCAGAGAGTCTGACACGGCTAGCTAAGAAAGAAATAACGGCAATGTTACGGGCGTTAGTCAACGTTTAGGTGACGTAAAAGACACGCTTGACTTGAGTTGACAGTGTAAATACGCGCACGCGACGACCAATCAGCTGATCTCTCATTCTAGGGAAAGCTCAGAAAGCGACGCCTGAATTTGTATAATGTGTCGTCATCTCTTACAGCGGTAGCCGAGGAGTCTTATTTTTAAACTTCATGCACAAGAGTGGAAAACCTATTATTTTATTAGCTACACTACCTAATATTATAAAGATGAAAGATTTGTATGTTTGTCATGAATAAACTCAAAAACTACTACAACGATCGTTTTCAAAATTATTTCACAATTTAAAAATTTAATTTTAGGCCCTCCACCAAATTCTCATTTTAATTCATTCAGAGAATGGCACTCACCTGACTCACCCTCGCATTATAGAAACTATAACCGGAGAGTTTTAATTTTGTAAAATTGTTTTTTTGTTCAAACCGAATTTATCCAAAAAATGTGGAACGCTTCACGATTTTGCGTGTCATCCTTGCGCAGGGGCCATGCTAATCTTCTCTGTATCGTTCCAATTTTAGTATATGTACTGCCGAAGCAAGTACAGCAGTTGAGCACAAAATTTAGTACCTAAGCGTAAGGAGAGAAAAACTTTGATACCGCGATTTAAAAGTATTCAAAATATTCCTTATATTATTCTCGATACTTAAGTGAAACTTACTTTTAGTTATCACATAACTTAATCAAAATTATTTTTATGGACAACATGTGTAAATAATTAATGTTATTGTTTATAAATTTGCAAAAACCCAAATTTTTAGCCTTGTCCAGCAACTTCAGCGCCATCTATGTTTTACACTCACCCTCAAGTTTGCAAATGAACCCTACTTTTGAATAAATGACGTCATATCATTCAGAGTTGCATAACCTTTTCATAGGTTTGTACCTAACTGATTATTTTACCTATACCGTGTTTTATATTGTGTACTAGCGGACCTGGCAGACGTCGGCGTCGTCCTGCCGGGACAGCAGCGCCACCTACCGGGTCCAATTGCAAATAACAAAATCTCCATTAGCAAAATAATACGCAATTGATTGAATTCATTTGTTACAAAAAATGTGATAAATGAAGAACCGCTTGACCGATTTTGTGCAAACTTCACATAAACCATCTACTAAATAGTCCGAACAAAGCCTAAACATTTGGTTTGGATAAGTGAGCCCGTTCTTGAGTTATAAACATACAACGAAAAGTGGCATTGATTTTTATATAAAGGATGTAAAAGTACCCTTAACGCAAACTAAAGGCACTTATTCTCCCCACCAATGCGATATTTTTTTTGTTCTAGACCATACCTGGGAATCCCCTAGTTACGGAGATATTGGGGGTCAAAGTCCAAATTTTTCACAGCTGTTTTTGGAAATACTAGGTCTACAGGTTATAACTTTACCTTCGAGTACTAGTCGAGAGATTACAAAAATATATGACACTTATACTTAAATTACACCAATCTAGTCCATACCTATTCAATGTCTATAAAAATATATAATAAATTACCAGAAAACATAAAGCAACAAAAGAAAACCAATACATTTGTAAATAAGTTAAAGCAATACTTAATTAAAAAAAGTTACTATACAATACACGAATATTTAATGGATAAATCCAATAAAAATACATAATTTAAGTACCTACAAAACTAATATAAAAAAAAGGTCCATAACAAGGACGTAAACAAATAAGCAATTTAAAAATATAACTAAATAAATAATAAAAGAATACATAGATTGCATAACAATATTAATAGAATAAGTATATAAATAGATATAATCTTAGATTAATAGAATATAATTATAAAATAGATATTTTTAAGCCAACTTAATAATAAAAGAAACGCTCTTCCGCTCTTCCGCTGTACTTGTACAAACATTTGCTGTGCCCGACAGGGTCCATAATTGTGTCTAGAATTAATTTCCTTAACACCTGTTAATGTACATTATGGATTGCTATAAACAATTTGAATTTGAATTTGAATTATATGTTTAAAAGAAATTCAAAGTCACGAATCCTATAAACAAACACAAAAATTTAAAAATCGTCTGCAAAGAATGTTACGCGACCAACGAAAGAAAGAACTATAAAGTTGGAAATAAAAAAATGTAAGTAGGTACCTACCTAGTTAAAAAACTAAAATACCCCACTGAAAAAACTGAAAAAAGCTGCCAAGTTTTGTTTGATTTAAAATGGGCTTGTTTTTTCCATTCAGTTTTTTTTGTCGGGTTCTTTTTTATTTTTCAATGACTGGGTTGGGTTGGATAAAGAACAAACAAATAATGCACTGAGGTATAAATAGGAAGAGTGCCAGTCTGCAGCCATTTGAGGAGGCCTCAAATGTTTGTCCGACGCCCGTACCGAATAGTCTACAGAGTTATCGACTGGTAGGACCGAGAACCGAACCTGAACCTGCACTGAAGCGATGTAGGGATTGCCTAGACCACACTCGGCCTGAGGATGAACATGGGAGGGGCTGACGCCGTCGGGGCTGCGGAATGTTGTAAGAGATACCGCGGCCTCGACATAAAGGGCTAAGAAGGAACATGGGTGGTTTTTAGTCAGTAGAAGTCTGACACTGCCTTTCGCTCTGCCCAAGAGCGGAAGGGGTTATTTGATGATTTTCCACCCTCCAAAAAAAAAGGATGACGAAGTAAATAAAGATAACCCACTGACCAATAATGTTTCTCTTTAAAATGCTCAAAACAGAATATAGGTAAAGTCGAACTTGTTCGTTACGGAAACATACAACTTGCAACCCTATTGAAAGGGTTATTAACCTGATGAATAAAAAACATAAGGACAGGTATGTAGTACTCGCAATTGTCGTGCGTGTGAGCTGTACGTAAGATCAATGTCGACGAGGTAAAAGGAGTATGTAGGGTGTAAATTAACCCTTCACACAGCCGGCCACCAAGCATTCTTTACATCAAACTAAGTACCCCTACTTTAGTGTATATCTATTTAATAGATATGTAAACACTGTCTCACAGCCACCAGGAGTCAGGAGAGCTGTCACTAATGACATCTGTCAGTTACATGATGGCGGGAAGTTGGAAGTGAAGTGATCCTGGACTGAGGCTTGGTGATCTGGTGTGAGCCTGTGATATAGTTAGTTAATTGTGTTATCAACATATTAGGTCAGTTACAAGGGGATGCTACACCTACGCAAATTTTTATGCTGGGAAACAACTTTTTTTTTGGGGAATCTCCGATTTGAGCGGTCGAGATTTTGGCGGTCAAAGTTCCACATTCCCAGGTATGGTCTAGAACAAAAAAAATATCGCAGGGGTGGGAAGAACAAGTGCCTTTCATTTACGTTAAGGGTACTGTTACACCCTTTATAAGGATCGTAGCAGGTCGTGTTCTGTGGTTTCTGCCTACCTCCATAACAAAATGGCGCTAGTTAATGTATTGGTACCTACAATAATCAAGATAACCAAAGTTAACCAAACACGTTCAATTTCTTCATAAAATTTGTAATGTTTCACGATTTTGCGTGTCATACTTGTGCAGGGGCCATGCTAATCTTCTCTTTAAACGTTCCAATTTTAGTTGATGTACTGAAGCACTTTTACCGGCTAAAAACCAACCATGTTCCTTCTTCGCCCTTTATATCGAGGCCGCGGTATCTTTTGCGAACAACCTGCTGCCCCGAAAGGCGTCGGCCACTTTCATGTTGCTGACATCTCTTTGAGGCGCGCGTGGAACACGGAACGCGCCGTCGACACGGCCTGTCGTCGTCATAAGACGGACGGACGGCGCGCGGCGAGCTAACCCATTACTCACCGTCCACAGGCCTGCGTCTACGGTGGCCGGAAGCCGTTAACTTGTCAGTTTTTCTAAACTACCTCAAGGGCCACTGACCTGACACCCCGCGCGTCATCGGGGCTGCGGGTTATTCAAAAGGGATACCGCGGCCTCGGCACAAGGGCTAAGAAGGAAAATGGGTGGTTTTTAATCAGTAGAAGTCTGACACTCCCTATTGCTCTGCCCAAGAGCGGGAGGGGTTATGACCCCCCCCCCTAAATAAAAAAGGTGTTTGCGCTTGGTAGGTACCTACTTACAATAAAATAAAACCAGTCATTTTAATAAAATAGTTCGGTATATTAAGTAGGTACTATAGTACAAATACACGCGTTTTTAGCGTCAATAGTTTCCAATTACGGCTTCTGTTAAAAGAATAAATAAAATAGGCAATTATTTTTGAAAACATAGTATGTATGCGAAAATCAAGGTAGATATTATTCAAAATACCACGAAAATCAAAGAAAATACCTAGTAGATTTACAAAAATAATATTGTACAGGAATTCTTATAGCGCTTTGTAGGCGTTATGATATAAATAATAATCATCCTTTAATCAGGTGAAGTTATTATGTACACTTTTATACCCCTTTCTACCCCTTTGTAACATGCCGTGAGGCCACCCCTCCTCCCTCCACCACGTGTATTTTTAATTATTGAATAGATCTATGGGGTTGCCATGTCGTCAGTATAATTTTATTGACATTCCATTGTGGGAAAGAGACAAGAGTTATACAGGATGTCTAAACACATCTCGTGTAACACAAACGAGCCGTCCAGATAATGATGTAGCGTGCCTTAGACGGGCCCCGTTTCAAAATTTGTTGGGGGGCCCAAATGAAGAGTCAGAAGTCAAAATTATTCCTTTTTTGACTTTCGAAATTTTTGAAGTGAAGCTTCTTTAGCCATGTTGGGCACATTTTTATGATATGTTATTTTCTCGGGAAGTGCGGCCCAAGTTTAAGTGAGACTGTGGATAACATTGCTTACACACGTTCGGGGCCCGGGCCTCCGGGCTACAGAGGCCCCGTATCATTGATATGGCTGATACGGCCCCGCTAACGCTCCTTCGTCCAGACCTATGCAATGCATCATGAAATGTAACCAACAACAAAGGGATTTTTTGTCTACACGATTGTGGTACATTGGAAACTTACGACTTCATAAAATGTTTTTAGAATTTTTTTGGCACTTTCGATTGCTCGAGATTTTATGTGGTCACACAATCAAATCCTTGGTATAAAAATATTGTGCATGACACAAAAATTCTCTTTTTATCGTCACACGAAAAAATACACTTGATTGTCACGCTACTCCCTCCCCATTGTGAATAATGTGACGTTTTTCATGGAGAGGAAGGCCAAAGAAAAGATGGATGGATTTTGTGAGGAGTGATATGAAAGAGAGAGGAGTAAATGCCACCGTGACGTCTAACAGGGAAGAATGGAAAAAGAAAACGTGTTGCGCCGACCCCAATTTGAATGAGGACAGGAAGATATGATATTTTTCACGTGATTAAGGGACTACTTAGGAGGAAAACAGTAGGTTCCAAACCCTTGCTTAAAAATGATTTTTTTTTCTTTTTAGACGCGTCATCGGCGGTTTTTTCACACCTTGCTATCTTATACACATCACTTCCATAATTTCGTATCTTTCTTTGCACTGTATATTGTTCTGAACTTTTGATAAATACCTATAGAAAAACACTTAACAATAAATTCTTTTAGATCCATATTATCAGGGTGGATTGGTTTTGTAACAATTTGAATTTTATGTAAAAAGGGAATTATGTACTAATACAATACTTGTATAAGATTCTTATTCCCTTGGCTAATATTACTACTATTTCCGTGCTAAAAGTAAGTTGTTTATTAAGTATAATTTATGCGTTTTCTGCGGCTAGTTTTGCTGCTTGAGCTTTCTTCATTTTTAGACGCCGTTGGCTACGTTTTTTTGCTAAAGGCACACTGCCTACTAGCTTTCCTGATTTCTGGAGGGCTATTAGTTTTGCCGATTTGCTCTGTGAACAATAAATCCATAGATTAATATAACATCAAACTATTATTTGAAGGTCAGTCATTTTTTATATGTAGATCCAGGCGTGCTCCATACCCCGGCGGCCCACCTGGCTTCGAAGTTGGTTTAGAGTCTTGTAGGTAGGCCATGGCAAATGGTGACCCGCTAGGAGCTGTTCTGCAGGTTCAGTATAGTGAGACAAAGGGGTATCTGAGGTACTACAGCTTTTTCTGAGTTACACCAACCTCTATACACTAATATTATAAAGAGGAAAGATTTGTATCTTTTGTGTGTGTATGTTTGTAATAAATAAACTCAAAAACTACTGCGCCGATTTCAAAAATTCTTTCACCATTAGAAAGCTACATTCACCCTGAGTAATATAGGTTACTTTTTATCCCTGTATTCCCACGGGAACGGGAACTACGCGGGTAAAACCGCGTGACCGCCACTAGTTATTAAGATATCTTAAAACGAACCTTTGCCTGATCCTTTGTGACTTTTCCTTTCTTCGGAGCCGTATACAGAACGTTTATCCTTTTCTTACCAAGCATTGAATGATGCTTTGATAGTGCAAACTGAAAGCAAACAAATTGTGTTGAAAAGTAGTGAGATACAGTCATATAGGAGTTCCAGTGTGTGGTAAAATTAAAGAATCCAGAAGTAAGAAAAGAAGAGTTTATTCACAGACACAGGTTCACACACACAAGAGTTTCACAAATGGTAGAGACCACTTTTTGATACACTATAATATTACTGTTCACACTGTATAGTAATATATAGTGTAATATTTAGCTCAAGATGTTATATATATTATTATTAATTTAATGAGCAGGTAAGGATTTCGTACTTCATATACCTTTATTTAACATCTCTATTAACATAAAAACAAAAATTTTAAACACGTGATCAGTAGACACGTCACCATTCAAACTGAGGGAGATGTAGGGGAGGCGCGGTGTCCGAAGATGTAATATATATTATACAGTATGTTGGTTTAAATGAGCGACATATTGAAACCCGCAATATGGCATGCTTACATGATACTAATAAAAATATGAACAAATAAAATAACAGACAGAACCAAAACCAAACATTTCGGAAAAGTTTCGCCACCCTTGCGTTTATCACAGAAAATGTGCGCGTATCAATGACTTTTAGGTATAATCCATATTCTCTTCATATTTTAAAACTGCCGTAGGAGGACAATCAGAGCATCAGCTCAGAGTCACGCAACGAGCCATGGAGAGAGCTATGCTCGGAGTTTCATTGTGCGACAAAATCCGTTATGAGGAAATTCGCCGAAGAACCAGGGTCACCGACATAGCTCTCAGAGTATGCAAGTTGAAATGGTAATGGGCAGGCCACATCGCTCGAAGAACCGACAATCGATGGGGAAGAAAGGTTCTCGAGTGGCGACCACGAACCGGAAGACGCAGCGTTGGTAGGCCTCCCACCAGGTGGACCGACGAGTCGACGACATCGAGAGAGTCGCAGGCAATCGGTGGATGCAAACGGCAGGTTGCCGTTCGTTATGGCGTTCTATGGGGGAGGCCTTTGTCCAACAGTGAACGTCAGAAGGCTGATGATGATGTGGAACAATAACGAAACAGAAACGTCTAATAAAGATCTGGAGAGCGTGCGGGGACTATGGGACGATTATGTCACAAATTAAGGTTATAGTTTTTTTTACATATTTGGGACGAGAATCGAATACTGAAATAGGTTAAACGCGGGACATATTTAAGAAGGGTATCCTTCAATATGTCCTTCGTTTAACCTAACATCCTGTATAATATCCCATAGTCAAAAACCGGCTTTATTGGAGTAGAGTTGGTACATATAATAAGTGGGCTAGACTAGAGGCCGACCCTAACTTGGTTAAGAAATGACAGATGTTGAGTGTGATTGAAATGTAGATACATACCTCATAGCTAGGTTCATTGCTAAGTTCTAAATAAGCGATGGCACTCTTCTTGCCCTCCATCGCCTTCGGTATACGGACATCTACAATCTGCTCGTTCATTTCTTTGAAGTGGTCTTTTATCTGTAACAATGGAGAAATGACAACTGAAATATAAGTAACTCACAAACGCAAACAATTTATTTATCACTAACTATAGCAACATTACGGAGTCGTCCAATATAATGCTATAAAACATAAAAAAAATAAGTTTAAAAACTAAAAAATTATTATAGATACAATTAACAAAAAATGTCCAATATATAGATTGTCTTATCATAATTGTAAGAAAGCTGTCCGCTCATTCCTTCAAAATAAAACCTACGACGATACAGAAAAATATTTAATTTAAATAAGTTACCTACGATAAGTTTGTACTTTGTACCACACAAAACATAAACCCACACTAATAAAATTCAATTTCCTACGCACGCTTACACAGCCATATGCTCACACACATACACTCGTTTACACACACGAACATAACACAGACAGACCCATACACACCACACACGCTCACATACACAGACACAGACACACACACACACAGGCGCACAAATGCGCTTGCGCACATAGCTTTATGTAAAATTAAGTTAGAAATTTAAGTTTTTAAGGTCACATATTTTTAAAATAAATTACAGTAACACATTTAGAGGGAATCGGCACTGTTACTCCTTAATAGAGGCTATTTCATGGCCTAGCAAGGAGATCAGGACGTCACCCACTTGATTGCTAGAGATTTATTACTAAGTACCCACTCTGTGAAATTGTTAAATGTACTACAATCTGTTATATATAAATAAAGATTATTATTATTATTATTATTATTATAGAGGGCCGCGCGCCGTAGTCGCATGCCACTGATACCTGATGCTCGATGATGACGTTCTCATTGATACAGAATTCAGCTGCTGTTATCGTTAGCAAGGTGGCATGCGACTACGCCAGACCTCTATAATAATTTTACTTATATTTAAATAGAAATATACAAATTCAATATATGATTATCAGACAAGAATTATTTTCTTGTTTTCTACTTTTAAGACCGCGGTTTGTAGTCAGGTTTTAGTTTTTAAACTTATTTTTTATTTGAATTTTAGTTTAGTGTTATTTAATAAATTCGTTATAATATATTACTTTCATGATGTAAAATTCTACTGAATATTGGTTCGCTATTTAAATAGTACGAGTAAATAGCAGACTAGAACGCGAGAACTTTTTGACCGCATTCTTAACGTGTATGTTGAATTGTTGACTAAAACTATATATATTATAATTTACATATTTGTAATGTGCTCGCCAAGACCTCTCATTTGATACCGAACATGTTATGATTATCTCAATTTATTTTTTTCGAGCTTAGAAATTGACATTTGAATTCCGTCGTAAAACGAATTGTTATAATTTATATAGCCTATGTCACCCGGACTATTCTTACGAATCCATTGACAAATCATTTATTAAAATACGTTCAGTACTCTAGGCGCTACGGTGGAACAAACATACATAGACTGTCAAAATCATTACCCTTCCTTTTGGCTTCGCCGTAGTCGGGTAAAAAGAACAATTAAATTATATCTATTTAAAATTAAACTTTATCTATATCCACATAGATATTGTACAGGAACAAAAAATAACAAAAAAAACAATCACAAGATCAATCATCTTTCGTTCATCCTCACACAGAAACTAAAACATACACGACATACATCAATCCACTTCGAGGCAAAAAAAACACATTCCGGTATCAATGACACTGATGTCAGTACAATATTCAGCATTGCCAGGGTACGAACTAAAAGAGACTTACAGTGGGAAACAGTGCGTGCAGAAGGATCATCTAATAAACGATGGAGCACTTCATATCGTGTCCTTTTGTTTGTTCACTACAGGAACTGATGGACGCTACCGAAAGTGCCAAACCAGTAGCTCAGTTCAGGGCCGACACAATTCAAATTGCTATCGACACGTTATGAAAGAAGATAAGTAAACTCACGCTATTGCTCTATGGGGATAGTTTCTAGCTAGACACTACAGAACCAGAACTTCATCTGCTATGATGAAGAATTAAGGGGGTTACGCAACCCTGTCGGGGCCGCGGGTAGTCCTCTGGTTATCGCGGCCTCGACATAGAGGGCGAAGAAGGAACATGGGTGGTTTTTAGTCAGTAGAAGTCTGACACTCCCTTTCGCTCTGCCCAAGAGCGGGAGGGGTTATTCGATGATTTTACACCCACCAAAAAAAAAAAAAAAAAAAAAAGGGGGTTACGCAACGGCGCGTCGGCGACCTCTCGGGTCCGGCCCTGGTGCAAGCCCTGGTCCGGGGCGAGAGGGAATGGGACGCCGTCGCCTCCTTCTGCGAAGCTGTGATGCTAGCGAAGGAGGTGGCGGAACGTGAGAGGGACTCGTCCCTGTCGCCGTGGGAGACGCTCCTGGCGTCGCGGGCCACGTGAAGGCTTCCGGCCACCGTAGGCGCGGGCCTGTGGACGGTGAGTAATGGGCTAGCTCGCCGTACGTCCGTCTTACGACGACGACAGGCCGAGTCGACGGCGCGTTCATGTTACACGCGCGGCGCCTCAAAGAGATGTCAGCGACATCGAAGCGGCCCAAGGGCCGCCGCTACGTCACTTGAGATAATGGAGGGCTTCTAACCATACCAATTCATCAATATTGGTTAAGGAGTTTAGAAGTTATGGTGGAATTATTATTCCATAAAATATACATATTTATCAGCAGTTGTAAAAAATCTGTTTATTCTCACCTTATTCTTATCAACATCAAGCGGCAAGTTTCCCAAAAACACAATGTATCTCTTTGGACCTCGAACTTTTTGTTCAATTTTATCTTTTTTCTCTTTCACAATTTTCTCTTTCGGTTCCGGAGACTCCCTGTCTACTTTCTTCTTCGGTTCCGGAGATTCTCCATCCACTTTCTTCTTATTTTTATCTTTTTTGGGCTTCACCGCTTCTTTATCCTGGCTAGCGGTTAGTTTTTGTTGTTTTAAAGCAGTTTTTAGCAGGTTGTACAGTATACGGATACGTCTTAACTCTGCGTCGGTGAGGTGTGACGAGTTGGTCAGGATTGATTGAATTTTATTGTGTATTATTTCTGGTTCTACTACGTTGGATGTGCCTTGCAGTGATTCTTTTACAGCTTGACGGATGCGACCTGAAATGAATAGGTATTGGAAGTTCATTCATTTTTGTAATTTGAAGTGTTTGACACTTAAGTTAATGAACTGTTTTTTTTTTTGTATTCCATTTTAATTATATAGATTCTTTTCCATATTAATATTAATAATAGTATTTTACAAAATATAAAAAGGATATAATTCTGTTCATAAAAAGGATTTTCACAGCAAAAATACATACCTTTCTGATTATTTGTCATCTGCACTTTCAAGAATTGGTTAATCAGGTCTTGATTCTTCAATAATGGATATTTATCAGTAACCACAAAATTCACCACTTTGGTCTCAGCTTTACGTTTAGTTCCAGCGGATTTAGGAGGTTTTGCGGAAGCAATGGGTGTCATGTGTGTTGTTATAGGTACGGTGTCCGATTTTTCTAACTTCTTCAATTTAGGATCTGTGGTAGCAATAGTCAGTCCGGATTTCCTTTTACGCTTTTGCTTTGTAGGGGAAGCTGGTTTGGTTGTCTGCATTTTGTTTATGTTATTGTTATAATACTGTAATATAATATAACAACCTGGTGAATTATGGAAAAATTGAAAAAAAATCTTTCTTCTAGCATTTTCTATGTTAGAAAAAAATACTAATCATATGATGGTTAAAAACTGTTTTCTAACACTCTCGAAGATATAAAGCTCATTCAGTTGTAAGGGGTTGTGTGACACAGCTCACTCTGAGTTTGCTGTGTGACACAACTGGAGATAAAGTATCATCATAATCTATGCCATACCTATGGCTGAAACCGCTCGCAACTAGCAAGGTGTTTTAGCCAGGTGAGCTTTATACCTTTCCATAGGAAGGCTTACTTCCATATCATCGTCATCGTATGATGAAGATCATACTGAAATAAGCTGGAAAAAGATATCTTTAGATAATTATCTTTTTAGTGTCACCCTATAAATTATTTCACATTAATGTGCCTAGCTGACTTAGATCAGGCTAAATAGGTTCTAAAAATATTTTTATAATTAAATCTGCTTAGATTGATTGTTCACTGAGTAAAATTTCACGTAGTTAAACCTCATATTGATAACCTCCATAATATTCACATGTTTTTGTTTACACTTTTGAGGTTATATTTTTTATGGCAATATTTCTACTGCAAATACTAATATTCGACATCGTTAATATGTAGAAAACTGTAATTAATTAAACATATGATTCATTAACAAGAAAAAAATAATTTCAAGCATGTTCTTTTCATTCAGTGACACGTGCGAGAGCTTATGTTGAAAAGTTTAGAAACATGACAAGAAATTGACCAATATACCTGGGTAATCAATAAATAAACGTCGTTTTAGTATATGTACGAAAGAAATTCTTCTATTTCACTGTAGTTTCCATAAAAACTCGCAAATTTTGAACTGCTTTTGTAATTTGTTTTGCTAATTTGACAATTCAATGACAATTATTTTTAAACGTCATTATTCTGTCACTCATACTGTCAATTTATCGCTCGTGGTATTATTTTCGTTCAGAAACAGGTATAACACTATCCTTCACGTTGGATATGCTATAGGTTAGCCACTGTCATTTATATATATGACTGGCCATGACTATGACTGGCCTGTTGGTCTAGTGGTTAGTGACCCTAACTGCTATGCCGGAGGTCGTGGGTTCGATTCCCACCCAGGACAAATGTTTGTGTGATGAGCACGATCATTTGTTCTGTGTCTGGGTGTAATTTATCTAAAATATGTATGTATTTAGAAATATATAAGTATGTTTATCAGTTGTCTAGTACCCATAACACAAGCTCTGCTTAGCTTGGGACTAGATGGCGTTGTGTGATAGTTGTGGAATATTATTATTATTATTATTATTATTTAAAAGATACGCAATAGCCCTGTAGGTCCTCGGTCCACTTAGTGGGAGGCCTTTTAACGCAACGTATTCAGGTTCGCCGTCACCACTCCTGCTTTTCGGCCTCATCGGCCATCCGTTCTGCGAGCAATGTGCATGTGCCCTGACCACTGCCACTTCACTTAGGCAATTCTTCGGGCTATGTGTGTGTAACCTTGGTTCTCTTGCGGATGTCTTCTGACGGGTAATAAATGACGCGAAAGTCTAACAACCAGTCTTACCAAGAGGCATCATATTACCCAGTACGAACTTGTCTGAATGTCAGTCCGAGTTCAGACCAGCCGATGACCTGGGTAAAGCACGGCTTCATGATAGTCGATTCTTTGTTGTAAGTGAAGTCAAGCCTTGCTAATTAGGCCTAATTAACGGAATAGGCTATAGAGGAAAATACTTATGGTAAGTGGACACCGCCTCTTCCGGAAAGTTACAGCTGCAGAAATCCGCGCCATACCGGCCTTTGCCGCAAAAAAACCATGTCGTGGGAACTAGCTGGGCATCTACCGCTAGTTCATGAAGCCCTTAAAAGAATGACGACATCCTAGATTTATTGTCAGACAAAAATGAGCGTTGGTTATTAGAAACTACTCTTGTTCGTAGGAATGGGAAGATTATAAAAAAAAACCAACTGAAAAGCAAAAAAACAAGCACATTTTAAATTAAACAAAACTTGGAAGCAGGCGGGGTCGATTCTATTTTTTCATTTCATAATTTAATATTCAAATGAACCCGCCTGCTTCCAATTTTTGTTTAATTTAAAATGTACTTGTTTTTTGTTTTTCAGTCGAGTTTTTTAATTTTTTAACTACTTTTTTTATTTCCAACTTTTTAGTTATTTTGTTCTTTTGTGTTTGTTCTTTCGTTGGTCGCGTAAAATTCTTCGCTAATTTGAGTTTGTTTATAGGATTTGTGACTTTCAATTTCTTATAAACATATAAGTGTCTTATATTTTCACACACTCCGACTCACTGGAGCACACGCAGCATCACCCCGACTCACTGGGTTATCACCGCAGACAGTTCCGACTCACCGTGAACTATGCGGCATCCGGTTCCGACTCACTGGAACCCTCTACTGGCCTGGCAAGCATCAAGACTCAGCCTGCAATCGACCTCCGGTCTCGGAGGGGAGTGATGTGGCGACAGCGCCATCTATCGCAACAGATGCGAACTAACATTGGCAATTCTGCATCGCGCTATCAAAGTTATCCGCCACATTAGCGTATATAGAAAATCCCGACTTACAGATGTCGGGCAGTTAGCCCACCAGACACAACACCCGTCTGGTCGGAGGATCCTCCCTTTTCTATGGGGATGAGGAACTTTACACCCTGTTCCTCATGCCCCCCAAACACATTACGTTTTGGCCGCTAAAGGGTGCCGTATGGATATTTGTGACACGTCACGTAGCCTATGTTCACCGAACAATGGAAACGGTTCTAATGATACCTCATGTGTCTGATAAGTAGATTAGGAGCTATGAGGGAACAGATGAACATACTTACATACATAGTACATACATAACCAGTCAAAATCATAACCCTCAACAGAGTGAAACCGCGTGACGTCCGCTAGTAATGAATAAACTCAAAAACTACTGCGCCGATTTCTGAAATTCTCCCACCATTGGAAAGCTACATTCACCCTGAGTAACATAGGCTACTTTTTATCCCTGTATTCCTACGGGAACGCGAACTACGTGGGTGAAACCGCGTGACGTCCGCTAGTTATTTAAATATTTGATCCAGTAAAACGGCATCTAGATACAAATTGCGACTGCAGAATATCACAGCTCATGATGATGGATATTTTAATACATAATAAAAATATCTTTAGCAATACTGAACCCTTTAATATTAAAGGAAAGTAATACACAAATAACTGCTCATCCACCGTAATGTAATTTTTACAACTTTTTTCCGTAAGTAACATGAAACCGATAAAAGCTAACGAGGTAAGCTTGCGACCTCTTTTTAAACCGACTTACAAGAAGGAAGAGGTTCCCAATTCGTCTGTTTGTTTTTTTGTATGTATGTTACCGTTTATCTCCTTCATTAATGCACCGATTTTCAAAATTCTTTTTGTATTCGAAAGAGTATATTTCCGAGGTGGTCCCATTGTCACCAAGTCAGGATCTGATGATGGGATCCCAGGGAAATCGAAGGGTACTCTCAAATTTTACAGGCACTTGTTACGTTTCCATATATTTTCTAAAGCTGTTCACGTACGAGTATTTGCCTCTGATAATCATAATCTTTCTTGAACCGACCCCAACAACTTGGTAACGTGAGACAAGGTATATTGCCCGTCGGGGCTGCGGAATGTTGTAAGAGATATTGATATTGTGAATGTGAGGACCATGTGGGTCTTTCTTAATTATTAACGATTGTCTGGCAGTTTGAGTACTATAAGTGACCCACCCAAATGTCCTTTCTTTGGTATTGTTCGTCGTGACGTTGAGCTCCTTGAGTTACATATAACTCAAGGAGCTCAACGTCACGACATATCGAGCTCCACGATAACTGACAAATGCTTGCACTGACTGGACGGGTCCACTCAAATCTGTGTGGTGCTTTCTTCAAAAGACCATCTCAGACATTAATCTGCATGGTCTTCGTGTGTGTTATACCTTATTGTTAACCCAAACGATTTTAAAAGATTAAAAGAGTAATCTTTGGAGTTTCTTGCCGGTTTTTCTCCTTAGGAATCGACCAATGCACCGAACCGTGCCCCTTTTTACCGACGTTTTATAAGTGCCCATGTAGGCCTATGTGAAATAAAAATATTTTGATTTTGAGATATCGCGGCCTCGACATAAAGGGCTAAGAAGGAACATGGGTGGTTTTTAGTCAGTAAAAGTCTACACTTCCTTTCGCTCTGCCCAAGAGCGGGATTATTTGACGATTTCCCAACCCCCCAAAAAAAAAATATTATGATCTACTTTCTTACTCTGGCTCAAGGCCTTTTACTCAAGGTACCCAAAAGATGGCAGAAGCCAGTTTTTTTGACCCGCGAGATGCCGCGCAGATAAAAAAAACTTTCTCCTCGAAATGATTAAGGATCAAGGAGAAAACAGTGATGAAAACTGCATCTTAAGTCGCCCACTGCAAGCAATGCGTGATGATCAACTTTGCGTTCGTTCTCTTGAGTCTTATCATCATCAAAACTACTTTCATCGCATGTTTGTCAGCAAAATCAGCAAAATCAGCATAATATTCTTAAATATTCGAACAAAAATGACTCATCCTCATCATCTGCCTAGCCTTTTCCCAAGTTAGTTGGGGTCAGCTGCCAGTCTAACCGGATGCAGCTGAATACCAGTATTTTAAATTAAGTGACTGCCATTCTGACCTACTAATTCTCAGACTTTCAGGCCACTGACTGACTATCTGTAATGACCATAGATATAATAATGACTGTCAAAGATCTACTAATGACAGCCGGGATCAACGGTTTAACGTGCTTACCGAGGTACGGGGGAAGCTCGGTATGTAGTGAGTAGTCACTCATCCACGGACTGTTGTTCAGAGCTGCGGGTGGTTCAGAAGTTACCGCGGCCTCGACATATAGGGCTAAGAAGGAACATGGGTGGTTTTTAGTCAGTAGAAGTCCCCTTTCGCTCTGCCCAAGAGCGGGAGGGGTTATTTGATGATTTTCCACCCGCCAAAAAAAATAATATAAAGGCTGGTAATATTTCTCTGTGAGTCTTAACCTCACCTTTCATCGCTTATTTGTCAGCAAACTCTGCATAATATTCTGTTTATCTTATTATATTCGAAGCAGAATAGCTCATTCTAATTATAATATTATTATTACATTTTTGAACAACATTTAAATGCATAACAGTAACTGACACCTTTTAAATATGTGAGAAATGTTACGGTTTTTTAATTGCAGTAAATATTTGACTGGTATTTTAAGAGGCCTCGATGGTCTAGTGATCGCCAGTGACAAACATGAAATTCTTAGTTTGATTTCTAGATAGGATAAAGTTTTAAAGAATTAATCCATCAGAAAAATTTCTCAGTAGTCCTTGATTTGTGTGCGGTTACTGAATATAGGTAATCGAATCGCCCCCTATTTTATGGGACTTAAAAATACTGGTTATTTTTTTTTTATGAAAATCTATGCCCCACACTAGGATTTTTTCCTGTATCGTGGGTGCGTTCACAAAAAATTAAACTCACATACACAAATACCCAGACCCGAAACAACTATCTGTAGGCCATACAAATATTTGTTCCGTGCGGCGACCGAACCCACGACACGTATTTAGTTTAGTTTAGTTTAACTGGGCTTTTATCCGCACTCCTCTTGTTTGGGCCATTGTGCGTGATGTTTAGAGAATACCTACTCCAACTAACATAGGTCGTCACAAAATGCTACAATTTTAGTTAGCCTTCCCAGACTAACTTTCGTACTTCGTAGAGTTTGGGCCCGGTGATCTGCCACGCTCCTGCACTTTAGGAGCCCGTGACACGTAATACAGCGGTCAACTGCTTGAGCCTCTGCGCCAACCGTGCCGTGAAATATGGGGGGGTACTTCGTCTTCTTCATGTGGTTTGTGTCCAACCTGGTTTCAGAGCGTTTAAGCCGCCCATGGGCCTCTGACTAGACTTTACATGCAGTCAAGAAATATGTCTATCATGCTGGTTTCCTATGTCCTCACGACGTTTTCCTTCACTGAAGCAAGTGGTACCTAGGTACTATCAGGTAAAAACCTCCGACTAACCTGTCGGGGATTTCAGCGTCGTCGTTATCAGTTAATTTTTTAACCAATTCTATAGATTACCGGTAATCAGGTATTTTGGTTTTTTTCAGTATACTGTATACGATTCTCGCCCCAAATATGTAAAAAAACTATAACCTTAATTTGTGACATAATTGTCCCATGGCCCCCGCACGCTCTCCAGATCTCACTTTATTAGACGTTTCTGTTTCGTCATTGTCCTACGCCAGTTTTAAAATATGAAGGGAAAATGGATTATATTGGAGAATTGATATATTATTGTTTATAGGTATAATATGTCTCATTAATGCTAGCCTGTGCTATGCCATCACTGAACAAATTTGTCTCGCCATGACTTTCAACTGTTTCCGGGGTTAACGTAGACCATTGTTCGTTGGTGTTGTCTTGTTCGTTCCGCTATCTTCTACTAAGTTTACGTAGAGTTCTTCTTGTCAAAACACTTGACAGGGCTCAATGTAGTGCCTATATTGACCCACAGCTCGTTGAAGTTCGGCTGACCATTCCACTTAAGCTCAGTAGCGTTTTGAGCAAGGTCAGTTTTTTTTGTGGTTTGGTGCGCAGTGATGTTGTTACTACAATCTTGCTTTTACTGTTAGGTACTGTTTTCATGTTCTGATTCTCTCTCTCTATGCAACTGACAACAAACTGACCTTGCTCAAAACGCTACTGAGCTTAAGTGGAATGGTCAGCCGAACTTCAACGAGCTGTGGGTCAATATAGGCACTACATTGAGCCCTGTCAAGTGTTTTGACAAGAAGAACTCTACGTAAACTTGGTAGAAGATAGCGGAACGAACAAGACAACACCAACGAACAATGGTCTACGTTAATCCCGGAAACAGTTGAAAGTCATGGCGAGACAAATTTGTTCAGTGATGGCATAGCACAGGCTAGCATTAATGAGACATATTATACCTATATAGTTGCTCACCTTTTACAGAAAATGAGAAATCCAATTCTCCAATATAATCCATTTTCCCTTCATATTTTAAAACTGGCGTAGGACAATGACGAAACAGAAACGTCTAATAAAGTGAGATCTGGAGAGCGTGCGGGGGCCATGGGACAATTATGTCACAAATTAAGGTTATAGTTTTTTTACATATTTGGGGCGAGAATCGTATACAGTATACTGAAAAAAACCAAAATACCTGATTACCGGTAATCTATAGAATTGGTTAAAAAATTAACTGATAACGACGACGCTGAAATCCCCGACAGGTTAGTCGGAGGTTTTTACCTGATAGTACCTAGGTACCACTTGCTTCAGTGAAGGAAAACGTCGTGAGGACATAGGAAACCAGCATGATAGACATATTTCTTGACTGCATGTAAAGTCTAGTCAGAGGCCCATGGGCGGCTTAAACGCTCTGAAACCAGGTTGGACACAAACCACATGAAGAAGACGAAGTACCCCCCCATATTTCACGGCACGGTTGGCGCAGAGGCTCAAGCAGTTGACCGCTGTATTACGTGTCACGGGCTCCTAAAGTGCAGGAGCGTGGCAGATCACCGGGCCCAAACTCTACGAAGTACGAAAGTTAGTCTGGGAAGGCTAACTAAAATTGTAGCATTTTGTGACGACCTATGTTAGTTGGAGTAGGTATTCTCTAAACATCACGCACAATGGCCCAAACAAGAGGAGTGCGGATAAAAGCCCAGTTAAACTAAACTAAACTAAATACGTGTCGTGGGTTCGGTCGCCGCACGGAACAAATATTACAGATACCTACAGATAGTTGTTTCGGGTCTGGGTATTTGTGTATGTGAGTTTAATTTTTTGTGAACGCACCCACGATACAGGAAAAAATCCTAGTGTGGGGCATAGATTTTCATAAAAAAAAAATAACCAGTATTTTTAAGTCCCATAAAATAGGGGGCGATTCGATTACCTATATTCAGTAACCGCACACAAATCAAGGACTACTGAGAAATTTTTCTGATGGATTAATTCTTTAAAACTTTATCCTATCTAGAAATCAAACTAAGAATTTCATGTTTGTCACTGGCGATCACTAGACCATCGAGGCCTCTTAAAATACCAGTCAAATATTTACTGCAATTAAAAAACCGTAACATTTCTCACATATTTAAAAGGTGTCAGTTACTGTTATGCATTTAAATGTTGTTCAAAAATGTAATAATAATATTATAATTAGAATGAGCTATTCTGCTTCGAATATAATAAGATAAACAGAATATTATGCAGAGTTTGCTGACAAATAAGCGATGAAAGGTGAGGTTAAGACTCACAGAGAAATATTACCAGCCTTTATATTATTTTTTTTGGCGGGTGGAAAATCATCAAATAACCCCTCCCGCTCTTGGGCAGAGCGAAAGGGGACTTCTACTGACTAAAAACCACCCATGTTCCTTCTTAGCCCTATATGTCGAGGCCGCGGTAACTTCTGAACCACCCGCAGCTCTGAACAACAGTCCGTGGATGAGTGACTACTCACTACATACCGAGCTTCCCCCGTACCTCGGTAAGCACGTTAAACCGTTGATCCCGGCTGTCATTAGTAGATCTTTGACAGTCATTATTATATCTATGGTCATTACAGATAGTCAGTCAGTGGCCTGAAAGTCTGAGAATTAGTAGGTCAGAATGGCAGTCACTTAATTTAAAATACTGGTATTCAGCTGCATCCGGTTAGACTGGCAGCTGACCCCAACTAACTTGGGAAAAGGCTAGGCAGATGATGAGGATGAGTCATTTTTGTTCGAATATTTAAGAATATTATGCTGATTTTGCTGATTTTGCTGACAAACATGCGATGAAAGTAGTTTTGATGATGATAAGACTCAAGAGAACGAACGCAAAGTTGATCATCACGCATTGCTTGCAGTGGGCGACTTAAGATGCAGTTTTCATCACTGTTTTCTCCTTGATCCTTAATCATTTCGAGGAGAAAGTTTTTTTTATCTGCGCGGCATCTCGCGGGTCAAAAAAACTGGCTTCTGCCATCTTTTGGGTACCTTGAGTAAAAGGCCTTGAGCCAGAGTAAGAAAGTAGATCATAATATTTTTTTTTTGGGGGGTTGGGAAATCGTCAAATAATCCCGCTCTTGGGCAGAGCGAAAGGAAGTGTAGACTTTTACTGACTAAAAACCACCCATGTTCCTTCTTAGCCCTTTATGTCGAGGCCGCGATATCTCAAAATCAAAATATTTTTATTTCACATAGGCCTACATGGGCACTTATAAAACGTCGGTAAAAAGGGGCACGGTTCGGTGCATTGGTCGATTCCTAAGGAGAAAAACCGGCAAGAAACTCCAAAGATTACTCTTTTAATCTTTTAAAATCGTTTGGGTTAACAATAAGGTATAACACACACGAAGACCATGCAGATTAATGTCTGAGATGGTCTTTTGAAGAAAGCACCACACAGATTTGAGTGGACCCGTCCAGTCAGTGCAAGCATTTGTCAGTTATCGTGGAGCTCGATATGTCGTGACGTTGAGCTCCTTGAGTTATATGTAACTCAAGGAGCTCAACGTCACGACGAACAATACCAAAGAAAGGACATTTGGGTGGGTCACTTATAGTACTCAAACTGCCAGACAATCGTTAATAATTAAGAAAGACCCACATGGTCCTCACATTCACAATATCAATATCTCTTACAACATTCCGCAGCCCCGACGGGCAATATACCTTGTCTCACGTTACCAAGTTGTTGGGGTCGGTTCAAGAAAGATTATGATTATCAGAGGCAAATACTCGTACGTGAACAGCTTTAGAAAATATATGGAAACGTAACAAGTGCCTGTAAAATTTGAGAGTACCCTTCGATTTCCCTGGGATCCCATCATCAGATCCTGACTTGGTGACAATGGGACCACCTCGGAAATATACTCTTTCGAATACAAAAAGAATTTTGAAAATCGGTGCATTAATGAAGGAGATAAACGGTAACATACATACAAAAAAACAAACAGACGAATTGGGAACCTCTTCCTTCTTGTAAGTCGGTTTAAAAAGAGGTCGCAAGCTTACCTCGTTAGCTTTTATCGGTTTCATGTTACTTACGGAAAAAAGTTGTAAAAATTACATTACGGTGGATGAGCAGTTATTTGTGTATTACTTTCCTTTAATATTAAAGGGTTCAGTATTGCTAAAGATATTTTTATTATGTATTAAAATATCCATCATCATGAGCTGTGATATTCTGCAGTCGCAATTTGTATCTAGATGCCGTTTTACTGGATCAAATATTTAAATAACTAGCGGACGTCACGCGGTTTCACCCACGTAGTTCGCGTTCCCGTAGGAATACAGGGATAAAAAGTAGCCTATGTTACTCAGGGTGAATGTAGCTTTCCAATGGTGGGAGAATTTCAGAAATCGGCGCAGTAGTTTTTGAGTTTATTCATTACTAGCGGACGTCACGCGGTTTCACTCTGTTGAGGGTTATGATTTTGACTGGTTATGTATGTACTATGTATGTAAGTATGTTCATCTGTTCCCTCATAGCTCCTAATCTACTTATCAGACACATGAGGTATCATTAGAACCGTTTCCATTGTTCGGTGAACATAGGCTACGTGACGTGTCACAAATATCCATATGGCACCCTTTAGCGGCCAAAACGTAATGTGTTAAAAATAAAAATGGAGATAAATACGCCGTGTTTGGTATCATTTGAAAAGGCTTCACTTGTATATTTCCAAAATATTGCTCAAATTTAAAGTGACGCTCTCTAGCGGACAAAAAGTCATGTGTTAAAAAAAATATTTAACACCAAAATTGTTTAAATAAAAAATAGTTAAAAACTAAAACCCGACAACGACAAAAAAGAAACGACGCTGAAAAAGTATGAAGCAAGATTTTCAGGATAATGAAAAAGAAAAGCCGCAGTCCCTCGTTTATAGGTACCAACCTAAATACTTTAATAACGTGTGATTGCGCCTTTCCTTTTAAGCATCCTGAAAATATTTTGTATTCAGTCTATCGATTTAAATCATTAGATCCACATAAACTGAAAGTGAGAAAGAAAACCATACGTTGGTCTAACAGCTTAATCGATGAATCTACGGCTATTCCAGTTTTCCTTGAAGTTTTGCTAGCCTTCTTGGCAGTGATGTTTTTACCCGACTGCGGCAAAGCTCAAAAGGAGGGTTATGTGTTTGGCGTGTATGAATGTATGTATGTCTGTTTCTTTGTTCCCTACTACTACTCCTAAACGGATAAAGGTATTTGAATAAAATATACGCCGTTAGATTTGTCTTGATGGCGCGATTGTGGTTGGCTATATTCAAATTAAAAAGACAAAGGAAAAATGCGGATTTTTGGGGCCATTACGCGGAATTAATAATAAAAAAATCCAGTACCATCGAGTAGGGAATCAAAATGAAGGGTTTTAAAAGGAGATTACAAAAATATATGACACTTATGTTTAAAAGAAATTGAAAGTCACAAATCCTATAAACAAACTCAAATTAGCGAAGAACAAACACAAAAGAACAAAATAACTAAAAAGTTGGAAATAAAAAAAGTAGTTAAAAAATTAAAAAACCCGACTGAAAAACAAAAAACAAGTACATTTCCAATTAAACAAAAATTGGAAGCAGGCGCGGTTCATTTGAATATTAAATTATGAAATGAAAAAATAGAATCGACCCCGCCTGCTTCCAAGTTTTGTTTAATTTAAAATGTGCTTGTTTTTTTGCTTTTCAGTTGGTTTTTTTTTATAATCTTCCCATTCCTACGAACAAGAGTAGTTTCTAATAACCAACGCTCATTTTTGTCTGACAATAAATCTAGGATGTCGTCATTCTTTTAAGGGCTTCATGAACTAGCGGTAGATGCCTAGCTAGTTCCCACGACATGGTTTTTTTGCAGCAAAGGCCGGTATGGCGCGGATTTCTGCAGCTGTAACTTTCCGGAAGAGGCGGTGTCCACTTACCATAAGTATTTTCCTCTATAGCCTATTCCGTTAATTAGGCCTAATTAGCAAGGCTTGACTTCACTTACAACAAAGAATCGACTATCATGAAGCCGTGCTTTACCCAGGTCATCGGCTGGTCAAAACTCGGACTGACATTCAGACAAGTTCGTACTGGGTAATATGATGCCTCTTGGTAAGACTGGTTGTTAGACTTTCGCGTCATTTATTACCTGTCAGAAGACATCCGCAAGAGAACCAAGGTTACACACACATAGCCCGAAGAATTGCCTAAGTGAAGTGGCAGTGGTCAGGGCACATGCACATTGCTCGCAGAACGGATGGCCGATGAGGCCGAAAAGTTCAGGAGTGGTGACGGCGAACCGGAAGACGTTGCGTTAAAAGGCCTCCCACTAAGTGGACCGAGGACCTGCAGGGCTATTGCGTATGTTTTAAATGACAGTGGCTAACCTATAGTGCCTATCAATTACCGTCAAATGGAAACATTTTGTACTAAACCATAACCAATTTGACAGTTAATCCATGGAAAATATGATAGCCACTGTCATGTAAAAGTTATTGCTGGTGAATGTTGCAGGGGCCGGTCAATTTGGCAACACCTGGGGAGGCCTTTGTCCAGCAGTGGACGTCTTTTGGCTAAATTATGACTACCTGATAAGACTGTCAAAGATCTTCAAATGACAAGGGAGATCAGAGGCACATGCTTTCCGAGGAACAGAGGAAACTAGGTACGTAATGGGTGATCACCCATCCACAAAACCATCTAGGCAAGCGCGACTTAACCTAAAGATTGAGTGGTTGTTATATTCTCGTCACGAGCTCCTCCTTTATTTATCTTATACATGCCACTATAAACAAACCTACATAATATATCTGCCAGGTTAATTGGCCAGCTCGCAGAGGATGCGATGAATCAATAAGTAATGTTTTGTCCGCGCCACTGCTATCGAGAATTGATTTGTTGAATTTTACGATGCTCTTTCGTAGTATTCATAGATAAGCCCGTTTTCACAAAGCTGTGAGGATGTCTAGAAAAAAGCGTATACAGTTATTGTTTGATTTTCAACGCTGCTTGGGCTCAATACTGATCAAACGTCTGTGGTATACTCGTAGGTGAAGTAACCCATTAGTTTTATTGGTGATTGTTTGCAATAAAACTATGATCCTCGTTTTCTGAAAGATTTCAATTCATCACATTATATTGATTGACTCTTTACTCTTTTATCTTTTCTTATTAATATTGTAACGACCGTATAACTGCTTTTTGTTGTCCCATATAAATAAAATAAGTGTCTATGGTCCTCGGGCGAAGCGCCAGTGTAGACCGAAATTCATTTTTATACGTTCTTTTAACTAACTTAGCTTGCAGATTAGTGTCGGCTTGATTCGGTGCCGTACAACGTAGATATGATTTCTCAAGAGCTTTCGATAAACACATTACCCTTTATCGAAAGCTCTTGAGCTTATGATTATCATAATCCTAATTCATTTAAAGTCGGCGCAGCATTTCTTATTCTTCTTTGATACCTACTTGTCCATTACTCGTCATCTATTCAATCACCTCCCTTCTAGCCATATCATCCTTCACATAGTCCACCCACCGTTTATTTGGTCTTACTCGACTCTTATAAGTACCCATACCTAACATTTTCCGAATGTATTGTTTTTTTTTTCAGTTTCCTCGCATTCATTACATGCATATATAACTTCAGACCTGTATTCCGCGAATGCATGTTTACATTACGCCTATATTACACAAGAAATGGAGTGGTCATGAAAATTACCAAAACAATATGTGATAGAATGGTCTACGGCCACACTAACATGGACGATGACCATTCTTGCGTTTCTTGCTTATGAATTTATACAAAATCTTGATAAATTATATACTAAAAGCTTCCTCGAGAACCACTCCATCTATTGGTGAAAACAGCACAAAAATCGGTGAAGTATTTTTTGAGTTTATCGCGAACAGACAGATAGATGCGGCGGAGGACTTTGTTTTATACGATCTCAAGAATAGAGACTTTGTATCTATGATGCATCTTATACCCTCTAAGCTGGGAAACATGTGTTTATTTATCTTTCTTTTCTAATGGAGTTCGCTGGTGTCCTTTTTACTACTAAGAAAACTGCAGTATTATTCAGTGTTTATTAACTGGGTCGTGGAGGTCAGATAGGCATTTGCTCCATGTAAAATACTGGTATTCAGCTACACCCGGTTAGACTGGAAGCCGACCCCAACATAGCTGGGAAAAGCCTAGGCAGATGATGATGACTAAGAAAACTGCAGAGGAAAGAAAGAAAGAAAAAATATTTATCCGTCGCAGAAACATAACGAGCTTATAGGAAAAAACAATACACATACAACGCATAACAAATATAAAAAAAAAATACAACAGGCGGGGATAATAAAGAAATTTGTTGCACGTCGTGCAAGCTATCAAGTTTTATTAACAATCAGATGGACTTCGAAGTGATTGGGGTTTACCCACATCGATAAGTTTTCTTTCTTATCTAAAGCTAAGCGAAAAAAAAAATTTTACAAAAACTGACCGGAATCGGTGCAACCGAGCGAAAACTAACTGTTGGAAAGTAATTTACATGCTGTGTTGCCAGGTGCAGTGGTGAAATCTCCATGGAGATTGGTAAATATTTTTTAGTTGGTGTGCAAGACTTTTCTGTTATAAAACCACTTTGGTGTTTTTATATAAGACATTTTTGTACAAAGCTTGACTTTTAACAGCCGTTTTGATATTTGAAAAAAGCCACTAGAAAGCTCTTTATTATATGTGGCCTAGAAATAGGTGTAGCCATATTGAACTTGTTTCCGGCCATTTTTTCTCATACAAATTGGTATGAACTAGAAATCTCCAATGTAACTGGGTAAGTGTCTCTATGGCAACGCTGTTTACATGGCCCGACGAGAGGACAAGCTCTGTGCACTAAGACAGTTCGTTCAGTGAGACCGCAGTCGCGTAGCGGTCAAGGCTGATGCGACGAACGCCTGTGCCTTACACACACCCAACAAAAAAAGTTACAATAAAAAGCGCGCGCACGCGAAACTGTCAAAGTTATTTTTTAAATATTTAAATAGTTACGCTATTTAATGCCGGAATATTTTTTTGGAAACAAAGAAACCTTGAAACGGATTTCTTGAGTTGTTAATCATCGGTTTTAGTACGGATAACTGTTAAATCCTCAGTGCCGGTGGATAATGAGTTCGCTGTGATTGTGAGAGTTCGTCTTGGTGATCGTTAAACAGGTGAATATAAAAAAATGATTTCAATGCACCGTTGCGTCTGATGACCCTTATAATTTGTAGTTATTGGCCATAATTTTGGCGCTTTTATAACCAGAGCGATCGATATAAATATTCATTTGTTTTTTGCGTGATTCGAATTACAATTCGAATTTCAAACGATAGTTTTTACTTTTTAAGAATGAACTCATTAAGGAGATATGGTTGAAAGAATTTGCCGTTTTTTTTCTTGTTTTATCAGTGAGCGGTCGAGACGATCGGGAATAACGGCCCTGCAATCATAGGTTGTTGCTCTTCCTATTACTGCCGTCCGTACTTGAGAAATAAAATCAACTCGTTTATCGCAGGAAAGCCTCTTGACCGTAGCTAACTACTGCTTGTGCTAGGAAACGCGTTTTGAAACTATAAATCACTTTTTATCCTTACACTTGTATGGCAAATGGGATTTACATTCAGCCCCTTCATTTTAAAGCTGGAATTAAATAATAGGAAATGTGAATTTAATGTTGCATTATTTTATTTGAATGCAACCAGGGAAAATAAATTCAAACCCACATTTACCATAACATTTCCCCGAAACTTTTTTTGACCAAAGTAATAAACTTACACAGCCTGCTATCTTTTCAAGGACAAAGAATTCGAAATGTGTTATCTGTTAAGGTGACGTCTCAACATGCCGTTGTTGTGAATGTGGGTCAGTGAAATGAACGAAACACGGTCCCGTACGGAATCCGAACCGAGTCGCCGATGACCGATTTTGTTCCACGACGAGAAACTATGACATTCTTTTTTTATTATCACTCTATACTAACTTAATAATATTGTCTATGCTACTTTCTTTTTTTAATTCAATGGAGTTTTTCTTTTGTTTCGTTATTGATTGGTTAGTTGTTAGTGGCCAGTGTTATAAGTTATAAGGAAATTAAATTGTCAATAAAAACACGGTTAAGCTTTCACGGATTGGTTTTAAAATTGACTCGACCTAAATGATGAGTACGATGACTCATTTGACCACCTACAGCTTGTTAGTTTGCTTAAAAAAAAGGATTTGTTAATTAGTTGTTTCTATTCTCATTTTTTTTCATGTTCAACGTAAACAACAATTAAAGTCTAATTGAGGAACAAAAAATAAAACAAACGCTTCCTACAATCTTAAATTCGCGCCAAACAGCCTTTAAAATTCGAATCGTAACAGAACTAAAATCGAACTTAAAAAAAATCGAGACCACTTAATTATACATCCATAAGAGTGTGAAGGTTTTATTCCGTTTGCAAGAATTCAATTGACTTTCTTAAGATAACCGAAGATAGCAGGTTTTTGAGGTCGTTAACACCAGGTTGAGTCTTTCCTTGCTGGAGGGTATGGACTTGGGTGCATATAGGATTTTAAAAGTAGTCGTATAAAAGTTTATTTTTGTACAGGCCAAGGGAAATGAGGTTTTATTACTTTGATGCGACGTCGACAACGGCGTTTTTATGTTTTGCGTATCAGCTGTAGAAAAATTTATCTACGTTCTAAAACTGTTTCTTAAAATCTTGATGAGTCCATTACCTACTTTGTTTTGTTCCTCTTTCTGATTGCTATCTTTACTTTTATCGGAATACTGAAGGCGATCTTTTGTACTGACCTCATTAGCAAAAACTGCCTGTTTCCTTATTTTACGATTTGGCTTGCAAACTTTACATTTTTTTTCACTCATATAAAGGGCAATATCTATCTAAATACTTTTGTTTATGAACTTAAACGCAAGATTTATTCAAATGCCGTATTTAAAAATTAAGGTTACTTAATTAATAAATACGGCATTTGAATAAATCTTGCGGTATATAACGTGCTATAGATCTTAAGACTCCTAAAATCAAATAAATGCACATTTGCTTAACTGATTTAAGATAATAATGGAACTCAATAATGGTACGCCAAGCTGACTTAAGGTTTATTCGACAAGGTAACCCACGAAATTCGCATTTTCTTACGTTTTTTGCGGTCTCAGTTCATAAAGGTCTCAAGACTGCCGTTTTCATCAAATAGTCACATAAGAGACCTACGAACTGAGACGTTTGTATTGGTGATTTTAATCATTATTACTCAGTAAATAGACATTTTTAGTGCCGCGAATCCCATTTTATTTAACATACTAGCTGTTGCCAGCGGCTTCACCCGCTACGACTCGAAAATTATCCCACGGGAAGATTAAATCGCGATAAAAACTATTGTATGTGTTAATCCAGGTTATAAACTATCTGTGTACCAAATTTTATCTCAATCCGTTCAGTAGTTTTTGCGTGAAGAAGTAACAAACAAGCACACTCACACACTCACAAACTTTCGCCTTTATAATATTCGTGTGATACGACTTGACATTGACCGGGAAATTGCAAAAAAACGTAAGAAAATTCGAATTTCGCGGGCTACCATGTCGCCTTCACCTTTAAGCTGAATTTCAAAATCAGTATATCATATCATAGACCTCGCCGTCACCATCATCTACCTAACCTATCCAACTTCTCCATCTGACCTCCAGAACCGAGTTCCTACCAAGTTATTGGTAAGACTAGTTGTTAGACATTCAATATACTTGATCACTACAGGATCTACAAATGAGAGCTGCCTGCTGACCAGAGATATTTAATGATTAGTTAAGCCCTCACTTAGTAAAGGCTTGACATTATTTTGTATGACAAAACTGTCAAACCTACTAAGTGACGGCCTAAGTAATCATTAAAGCTCTCTGAGTGCGGCAGTGAGAGTAACGGTTTAATACTAAAGTTTTCCGAAGCAAGGGCCCCGTTGGTATGTTATGGATGGTCACTCATCCATGGATTGACCAGCAAGCTGTTATTATTAAACCAGGAACCCCTTCTTATACCAACCGTTCCCAGACTATTAATTTCTTACCTCGTTGGTCTAGTGGCCGCAATAAGACTGCTGAACCAGAGGTCTTGGGTTAGATTTCCGGGGCGGGCAAAGTGTTATTGGGTTTTTCTATCAGGAATTTTTCAGTAACAGCCTCGGAGTCTGGAACTGTGCCCAGTTGATGGCATAAGGGCCCTATTACATGGGACGTAAACATAACTAACTGTCGAAATGTGGGTGTACTGTTAGGTACATCATCATCAGACTATAATGTTCCCACTGCAGGTACTCAGGCCTCCTCCCTAGGAGAGGGATGGGCTATAATCCATCACGTGGGCCCAGTGCGGATTGGTAGATGTCATTCGTAAGTCGGGGCCTCCACCACTGGGCCTCTTCTGCCTAAATCTTCGGGAATTACAGGCGTGATGTTTATGTGTTATTTTCGTCACATTTCACACGTATTGTGAAATACAGAAACACAATTTCATTAAGCATGATCTACTAAATTGCAGTAGATTTCTTTTTTCAATGAAATTATTTCATCCATTATGTATCTACCCGCATATTGCCACATTTTATAGGTGAAATCGAGCTGCTTTATGTAATAACTAACTGATATTACCTGCATGTTATTTCATGTTGCTGGATGCACCAGTCTAGTATTGGAATTTTTCATCATCGTCATCATCACTTCAGCAAGAAAAACTTTTCCGAAATACATCCACGTGGACATAGGCCTCCCCTAAAAGTCGCCACATCCACCGGTCCCTTGCGTCTCCCATCTAGCAGATCCCCGCATCTTACACCATCGCTCCATCTAGTACGTCTTCGGGTTCACGATCACCACTTCAGGACTTTTCGGCCCCGTCGGCCATCTGTACTGCGAGCAGTGAGCCCTGGCCACTGTCACGTAAGTTTCTCTATTCTTTAGTAATTTTACTTAGGGCCAAAACTTACACGATACGATGTCGCATGTTAGCCCATCGCAATGTCTTGGCGTGAAAACTGACAGTTCTCTTGATTAAGTGACAACACACATTGTGCACGCGTTCTTTATTGTGGCCCATTCCCTCTCATAGAGAGGAGGCCTGCGTCCTAGCAGTGTGAACATTACTGGCTGATTTTGATGCAATTGTGGTTTATCAAGAGTTCCAAGGTCCATAAAGTACATGAAAGCCAATCTGTCACCGGAGTCGACCTCGGTGACAGATTGGCCGAAGCAAGGAAAACCTGTTCAAGTGAAGGTTCATAGATGATTCTGCCCGTCTTTTTTGCAGATGGGAAATTATCAAATTACCCCTCCCGCTCTTGGCAGAGCGAAAGGGAGTGTCAACCTTGTACTGATTAAAACCCAGACATGTTCCTTCTTAGTCCTTTGTGTTCTCCAGGGCAGCTCACTCTGCCCTGGAGTGGCCCCGCAAATAATGGGACACTTGTCACTTGCCAGGAGCTGATGTGCGCTACTGAAAGTACCAATATTTTCACCAAATCTTGGGCTGACACAATTTAAATTATCATCAACACACCAAGAAGAGAAAAGTTCTAAAAAGCAGTTAGATAAATCTCTAATTCCCACAGCAAATTGATAATTATTTTGATACCGTATCGTTCTCGCTTCCATGGTATTTGAATTTAGAGCGGTATCGGTTTCGGTATTAGTGTAATTGTTTCTGCAGAACAATCAGAGCGTATCGGTACCGTAGGCTGATTACAATCTTTGTGAGAGATTGTTTAAAAAGGATAGCAGATCATTGAGATGTGTCAATCTTTTGCCTTTTACTTATTTACGAGTAATTATGCCCGATACAGCCAACAGTGCCTAACATCTACTTTAGATACTGACAAGTAGCTGACTAGGTTTACAACCTAGGGTGGACTTCTTTTGCAGGCTGTCTTAATGTTCCTGTATACTTTTGAATCAGTGGAAAGCCCGCTCAGGTGGAGACCATTGACGACTACGGCCATTGATGCGAATTTGATGCTTGTGTTTGAGAAACAGTGGATAACGGATTTAACATGTCTACGCTAGTGAATGTAGGCTGTTGTGCTGAATTCATGGTAGCAGAATGCACTTTGAATTCCCTCACACACTGATTAGTATATATTGTATAGAAAAGATAGTTAAAGAAGATAAATAAATACATTAGAGATGAAATGAAAGGACACTAATATGCCTCTTTACTTTATAACTGGTTATTAAAACCTACTGCTCTGCTAAGTTTAATATCTTCATCATCACGTGTCAGTCTTAATTCCCACATATTCCATGAATATTCTCAATACTTTATTGCATTCCATATGAATAAACTTAGGTGGTAAAAAATTATAATTAGATCACATGGAAGGGTTCACGTGATCTAATTCTCGGTCGGGCAGAGCAAGAACAAGTAAGTTAGGAGAGAGGAAGCATTTGTTGACTAGATGTATAATATAGGTAGGTATTTTCTGAGATAAAGTAATGATATAAAATATAATACATAAACCAGGTATCTATTGAGAGATGACCACTACATAGTATCAAACAAAGTCGCTTTTTCTCTCCCTATATCCCTATGTATGCTTAAATCTTTAAAACTACGCAACGGATTTTGATGCTACTATGACTATCATTAATAGGCTATGATTAATAGATAGAGTAATTCAAGGGGAAGGTTTTAGTATCTTTTTTGCACCCGTGCAAAGCCAGGGCGGGTCACTAGTTAGTAAATAAAATAATAATGTTTAGTGAGTGAGTTTACTATTGTCACCAAGTTTGTCCCCCATCTTTAAAACTAAGAGACTCTTCCTTTTTCTCTGAACACTTTATTCTCAGCTTGGTTTTGCCAGCCGGCTCACAAAAACTTGCCACAATTTCCCTATATATTACGTGTGAAACAATTACATCCAATCAAGAGATATAATCAGCATTTTGGCCGAGCCCCCGACCGGACATACTATTCGTATATCTCTTGCATATAAACGCACTCATTAGAATACAATGGTTTTTAGCAGTAACTCATATTTTGTAGGAGCACTTTGAAGTAACTGTAATTATGTTAATATATTGTATCGTGTTTATGTAGGATACTTAGATTTCGATTGAGAGATTGTGTACTTTAATGATCAAAGATGAGTGTGAATGCAGTTTGACATTTTGCATACTCATCAAATTGAAAGAGGTAATTTTTAGTGTTCCGTAGTCAAAATGGAACCCTTACCGTCTGTCTGTCCGTCCGTCCGCACTATATCTCAAAAAATAATAAAAAAAAGACTAGTAAAGCTGTAATTTGGCATGAATATATAAATGAGTTACGCAGACAAAGTGGTAAAATAAAATTATGTTTTTTTTGGGGGTATCTCCTGTACATACACATTAAGTAGAAATGATTTTTTTCTCGCTAATCCTATTGTGTGCGATGTCGTTGAATAGGTCTAAAAAAATATTACGAGTAACACTTTTTCGATTAAGGGATTCCTTTGTAAAATATTAAGCTTTTGCAAGATTTTGTTAGACTCAAGTGTTGCGACCTAAACCACCTATGCGGGTTGTGTCTGGGCGTGTGAAAAAAATCATGGTATATATAACGAAAAACTATCACAGTTAAGTAGGCTTTACAAGTTTACGAGTAATAGTCGACCAACTTATAAAATGTACTAGTATAAAATATTTTCCTATACATAATGTATGGGAGCGCAGGTCCTAAAACTGGAAATGTAATTTTGTTTTATTTTTACAATAAAAATCATCGTTCGGAAGCAGGTAGACAGGGTGGTTAATCAGTTTAGTAAGTTCACATATTTTGATTGGCAACTACGGATCCCTACTTTGTGCGTAGTCTGACATGCACTTTTCCGGTATTTTTTCTTGTGAACTGGTTTTGGTTATATATTGTGAACTGATGTTAAAACACGGCCAGTCTGATCCTTGCCCCTTTAACAAACGCAAACGTTTATTCGATATTTTTTGATTCCCTAAATCATTGCACGGGGGTTACGCACAGGATAAACAAAAAAATGGTTGATTAACAATACAAAAAAATTACAAACAAGAAAAAAATAACAGAAGACCAAAATAAATAAAAGAAAAATAAAAGACCAAATACTCTAGCTCAGCATGAAAAATGTGTGATACTGCAAGTTACGATCACTTTAAAACATATTATGTTACATTCATAGATTAAGGATAATAAAAGAGGAATCTGTCTCAATAGAGTAGGTATTTCACCAAAAAAATCTAATTAGCCTGTCAGTTAGATTATCGAAATATATTGGATACATGTTTTTTGTTTTAACAAATTAATAAAAAAATTAGAAAATAAAACGTGTCAAAGATCATGAGTGGAGGCTTTTGACATCATTTTGTGAGTAAAAAAGTACTAACCTTGTGACGTCACACGACTTTTCAAAGCACTGTATCGTCTTCGTCTTTTGTTTAAGTGAAAAAAGAAAAAATACGTGTCCATTCGTTTTTGAAAATCTACCTGACGAACTAATTAGATTTTTTTGGTAAAATACCCTAATGTCATCTCCGATCCTCTAAAAATCTAGCTATTCTAGTAAATATATTCTAGTTAATATATAAAATATAGGTAATCTAGAGTTCGCAGCGGATGAATCACGTTTATTGAAAACTTAACCAAATAATTTATAATCAAATGTTATCCTCGACGAAAACGCAAATCATAAATCATGATCTGATCATTCTGATCGGTCGTTGAACTAACCTAAAAATGTCGTCAGAGGAAAAACTGTCTTAACATCTTGGTCATTATAATTCAATCTCGTATGACTGTTTTCAATAAGTAATTGAATATTTATCGAACTTCCGATCAACATCTCAATTTGAAATCATTAGTGTCATGTACTGTTTAAAACATGGTTTTTGCGGTTACATCGTCTCGTTCAAAGATGGCATAAGCATAGTCAGCCTATAATGTTCTCACTGCTGGGACACTGGGTTCCTCTCTATTAGTGATGTCCCGGATCTTCAAAAATGTATATCCGCGGACACGGATCCGGATACGGATATTTAGGGTCAGAAACCGCGGATACGGATTTTTATTTTCTCACTCTTAAGATATTTGATTTAGTATCTTTGAGTTATATACTATTGATATGGTAACTTACTAGAATATATGTTGTCAATTAAAGGTGTAAGTATTTAATTTTAAGAAATAAAAAATACTGTGAATGGATTTCTTTTAAATTGTACCTACTACCTAATCACATAATCTAAGTTATTATGTAGCATTTTACCTCGTCAATTGAATTTGAAAATTAATAAAAGATCCGTAAACGGTCCGCGAGAAAAGTGACGGATATCTCCCGCGGATATCCGCGGATACGGATGTCCGGAACACCACTACTCTCTATGAGAGGAAATAAGCTATAATTTTAATCCACCACGCGGGCCTAGTGCTTGTTGGTAGAATAGATATACTCGTAACATATCTTCGAATTTTTTAGCCATGTGGTCGATATGGTTTCTCACGAAGTTTTCCTTCGCCGTTTTGAGAGCAGTAATGATGAAATAAATTACATAAAGTTACACCTGCCTGGGTTTGAAACAACCACTTACTGCTCGTAAGTTGGGTTACCACTACTTGGTCATTCTGGTGGAGGGAAGCTTCCCATTAGTGAAATACTTTTCGCTTTTCGCGGATCATCCGACACAACGACAACAAACATTATACTAATATTAGCAGGTAAAATACATAGATTTTCTGATCTGATCCCCATAACATAGAACCAAATACATACAATCATTATAACCATGAAGGTCGAAGGCATCAGCAAAAACTGCTTCAGATGACGAAGCTAAATAAAATATGTCTTAAAATCGTTACAAAAACTATTAAATATAATAACGTATACGTTGTTTCTCTTTACTGTAACGTTCAAAATTCAAGGTTTATCATCAGACTGGTCTGGTCCTAATAGGGCAGTTAACAAAAAAAATCTAATTAGTCCGTCAGATAGATTTCCAAAAAATATTCGACACGACTTTTTCTTCATTCACGTAAACAAACAATGAAGACGATAAAGTGCTTTGAAAACTACGCGTCATTTTCTAAGACATTAGTTTGACATTCTTTACCTATCGAAAAATATTGGATACGTTTTTTTTTTGTTTTATCAAATAAATAAAAATTGACGAAGATAAAACGCGTCAAAGATTTGAGTTGGGGGTTGCGACGTCACTCAATGGTAAAGACTGGTAAATGACGTCACAAGAGTTTTCAAAGCACTGTATCGTCTACATTGTTTGTTTACGTGAAAAAAGAAATTTACGTATCCAATATTTTTTGTAAATCTATCTGACGGACTAATTAGATTTTTTTTGTTAACTACTCTATGCATTTGGGGTCGGTGCAGCATGTCTTCCTCTTCCATACCTCTCTGTTTCATTCGTCATCTCAAGCCCATCCCAGCCGCCGCGGGAGACGCTCCGGGCGTCGGGGGCCACGTGACGGCTTCCGGCCACCGTAGACGCGGGCCTTGAGTGATGGGCTAGCTCGCCGTCCGTCCGTCTCATGACGACGACAGGCCGAGTCGACGGCGCGTTCGTGTTCCACGCGCGCTTCAAAGAGATGTCAGCAACATGGAAGGGGCCCGCAAGGGTCGACGCCCGTCGGGGCTGCGGAATGTTGTAAGAGATACCGCGGCCTTTGACATTTAGGGCTAAGAAGGAACATGGGTGGTTTTTAGTCAGTAGAAGTCTGACACTCCCTTTCGCTCTGCCCAAGAGCGGGAGGGGTTATTTAAGCAGATGCTGGTGCCATGAAGTAGTTCAATACCCTGATCCCGTCAAGATACTCTACATTTGTGGAATGTCGTATATCGGTTAAAAGTCCTTTTTGGAAAACGTGCCGAGTGACTGGAATTCGTCAAACTTTCTCTGTTACACTTATTTTGTGTCTCGACAGGTTTCTGAAAAAGGAGCCGCTGCCATATTTGTTTTGTCCAGTCATATGAAACCACTTTCTTCTCGCATTTAAGATAAATGTTGTTGATAGTTTTGTCAAGTTTTAAAGCTTTTTCGCACTGCATGTGATCAGGATTTTCGTTCTATTCGAATTATCTTTTTGTTCTTAATTCGCACAGTATAGATTTGATATGGCTTAATTTCCTAATACGAAGAACTAAATTTCGCCAGTTATATTAGAGTGTAATGGATAAGGCTGAACCAGGAAATCGAACCAAGTTTAAACTCCGTAGTGTTTGCTACCACTAGACCAATGGGACTTAGCTTTTAAATATCATACCTGCACTCACGCGTTCCCCACAGTTAGGAAAAGCTTGTGCAGATGATGATCTGCCATTTCAATCAGACCTTTTTTAATTTAACAATACACCTATTTATCCGAGCGTGTCGATGGCAAATCTTCACTAAATAAATTAAATAAATTTGGCCCAATATTCAGCTATGCAAACTCTGCTTTCTGAGGCAGCCATTACATCGTCAAGTTGCCAGTGCATGCAGCGCAAGATGGATGGTGGACCATTGTCTTTGAAGATACGCCGCATACACACTTGAGATCTGAACCATAAATGAACCCCAATCTGAAGAGGTTGTCTTTGCTGCGGCCCGGCCGACTTGGGTTCGAAGTCTATTTAGAGATTTCCGAATCCAATAGGAAACGTCAAAAGTGGTCGATAATTACAAACTAAGTAGTATTTTTTTAAAGTATGTTTTTTGCAACAAAAAATTGCTACACAGAGTCTGGATTTGAGTCCGGTAGATAGTAATAGGAATGCACATTTTGACAGTTATGTGAAAGGTGTGCCTAATCTATTAGGTACACCTTTGCCTAAACCTTTTTTTTTGGGGGGGTGGGAAATCATCAAATAACCCCTGCCGCTCTTGGGCAGAGCGAAAGGGAGTGTCAGACTTCTACTGACTAAAAACCACCCATGTTCCTTCTTATCATACCGATACCTAACCTTTGAAACCGGTGATGATAGATCATCTGCTCCAGATGCAATCTTAACGCATAAGGGACCGACCAGAGAGAAAAACAACTTTTACTCATTTCTACTATTGCAATTATTGGTATCAGACTGATTGCCATTGCAATTCTTAGCAGGAAGTAAATTAACTTTATCTTTGATTGTAGTGTCAGGTAAGATATTTGATTTAGACCTAAGTCTGATTACTAACTGAGACCTAGGTTTTAATCTTAATTAAATATCTGAGAGAAATTGTCGGAAGTCATTAAAGGGATACTAGATCGCTTAAATAAAGGTTTATGAAGTAGAGAGCAGTGGTGGCGGCCCCGACTTACGAACAGTAATTTGTGGGTTTAAACCCAGGCAGGCGCATTACTTTGTGTGATTTATTTCATCACCACTGCTCTAAAAACGGTGAAGGAATATATCGTGAGGAAACCAGCCTGTCTTAGAACCAAAAATTCGAAGATATGTGACATCTACCAATCCGCACTGGGTCCGCGTGCTGGATTATAGCCCATCCCTCTTCTAGAGAGGAGGCCTAAGTCCCCGCAGTGGGAACATTATAGGCTGATGATGATGATGATGATCTTATGCACGCGGCTATTATTTAACTTTGCTCCACTCTATGAATTTCTCCTGTATCGTCAGTGCCTTGAAAAACATTTAAACTCACATACACAAACACGCAGACCCGTAACAACTACCTGTAAGCCATACAAATATTTGTTCCGTGCGGGGATCGAACCCGCGACTTACTGGGCAGCAGTCAATCGCATCGAACCGTGCTGTCAATGATATAATATGGATTGGTGCATTTTGGCACAACTGTGTCCAGTTTATTGTTTTCCGATTTAAATGCGGACGGAGTCGAAGGCATTTATAAACTTTTTCTTATCTTATAACTAGCTTTTGCCCATGGCTTCGCCCACGTGATATCGACGATTTTTCATACAAACATTGCCCTTTTTCACCAACTTGGAGATTGAATTTTGAAAAATTATTTCTTAGTGGATGCCTACGTCATAAGAGGAATACGTGTGCGAAGTTTTATGTTTCTAGACCCTAGGGTTTGGCCTGTGCGTTGATATTCATTCAATCAGCTTGGTTTTTTTTATATATAGATAGATAGATTGCCAAACCTAACCTAATCGCCTAAAACGAATAGGTATAAAACTTATTACTTAAACCCCAGATATCCAAAACCAATAATTAGTTCTCACCCTTATTTATATCACAATAAAGGTGATAATGTCATTCTCGACCAGACCATCCAGCAAGTATAATTATACAGTTTTATAACTCTTATGCGTATAGACATAAGGATGTTATTAGTATGGTTGCGGTATGTATGTCAGTCGTTCGGTAAACCGTTAGTCGGTTCGGCAAAAGGTTAGTAATGTGTGTGAAAGTTTGAGGCGGGGTGACTGGCTTTAGTCTTTAGTGTTTAAGTGCGAAAATGGTTCCGTTGGCTTTGAAACTTGTTGGTCTAGTGGGTGGAAGTGAGTGCTGCTGAGCTGTACTGCGTTTGGTTCCCAAGTCAAACAAAATGTTGATAATAATAATAATAATAATAATAATAATATTCCACAACTATCACACAACGCCATCTAGTCCCAAGCTAAGCAGAGCTTGTGTTATGGGTACTAGACAACTGATAAACATACTTATATATTTCTAAATACATACATATTATAGATAAATTACACCCAGACACAGAACAAATGATCGTGCTCATCACACAAACATTTGTCCTGGGTGGGAATCGAACCCACGACCTCCGGCATAGCAGTTAGGGTCACTAACCACTAGACCAACAGGCCAGTATAAAGGGGATATGCCGGGAATGTTCATGCTACTAAAATATCATGCTTGTTTGCTAGGTAGTATGCTCATTTGTAGCATGCTTTCCGAGTGTGTACATTTGGTCTAAATCACAGACGTAAAAAGCATACTTATTACGAAAATACTTCTTTTAGCACGTCTGAGTGACATTATGTTTTATATTTTATCACAAGAGAGAACAGAAGGAAACCTCACAACAGGAATAGGGTAGGTCACAAAAAAATCTAATTAGTCCGTCAGATAGATTCCCAAAAAAATTTGGACACGTAGTTTTCTTTTTTCACGTTAATAAACAATGAAGACGATACTGAAGACGATAAATTTGGATGTACTATTACGTACACGTCTGCCAAGCCCCTCTGAAATTACAGCCTGCAGGTTTGATAAATTAATTTTTACCGCATTTGTGAAATCATAGAAATCGCCAAATGAGTCCTCTGGCCGGAGTTGTAGGGAGTGTCAGACTTCTACTGACTAAAAACCACCCTTGTTCCTTCTTAGCCCTTTATGTCGAGACCACGGTATCTCTTTCGAACAACCCGCAGCCCCGATAGTAAGGTATGGAGACCTGATGTCCTAAAATACAGGATTTTCGCTTAGCTTAGGCATTATAGTCTCCCACAGTACAATAAAATGGATGTATTGTAGAATAGTACATTATGGTACAAGTGTATAATGTTGGTGATTACCGCTGAGGCGCCATTGAGTCCCGAGCTGTTAGGTGAGGGTCTTAAGAGAGCCGAGGACGGTAATCATCAATACACACGTGTATCATACGACGTTTTTCAACACACTTGTGAAGAAAATTATACTAAAAAACCATTTTCAACAGTGAAAACGAGATGTGAAAATTTTTACGATTACGTAAAAATTTAAACACATTAATAACAAAAAATTTAAACAGATTAATTTTTCCCGCTATTAAGCGGGAAAAATTAATCTGTTTTCATGCGCGCATCTATCAATCGCGAACCGTCATAGACTACAAAAGTGAGGTTTTTTTTGGCTTTTTGCGGATAGCGTTTTAGCCACGTACAAAATGGCCACTTCAAACTTCTATTTATTATTACAAAGTTATAATATTTGAGTGTAAGTTTTATTTATTAAAAACGTACAAGTTAAAATTATCTATTTTAATTCGAAGTTGCATGCGATGAGCAATAAAAAGGTACATTCATTTATTTAGACTATTGAACCAATAAAAAAAAACCTATTACTCACTTGTGAATAAATGAAAAAGTCACAGTTTGATAACAGGTGTCATTATGTGCCTAATTGCAGTGAAATTAGAGCCATTTTATGAGCAAGTGTGTTGAAAAATCTTTTATCAAAAGCAGGCTGATGTCTTATTTAGTCTTCTTTCTTAGTCTTGTAAAAAGTAATTAAACCACATCTTAGTTACAGTTAGACCACTAAACAGACCACAAAGTTAACAGAATAACTTTCACCATTGTCAGTCAGACTAACATTGAAAAACCCTTTATATTGACATTGTACAAGTGCAGACTTCCTTTGACCTGCTTCTGTTAAAGATCGCAGATTTATTTAGGATCGGCACAACGTTTTTAAAACAGAATAAAATAAATCAACACCCATGATTTGTGTCTCAACTAGGAGGAGCTCGTGGCTTAATAGGAACTGCCACTCGGCTCGATCTTTAGGTTAAGCTGCGCTTGCCTAGGTCGATCTGTGGATGGGTGACCGCCCATTACATACCGAGTTTCCTCCGTGCCTCGGAAAGCACGTTAAGCTGTTGGTCCCAGGTGCCATATATATGCAGTCGTTACGGGTAGTAAGTGACCTGAAAGTCTGACATCCAGTCTTACCAAAGGGTATCGTATTACCTAGTATTAACTGGGTTGTGGAGGTCAGATAGGCAGTCGCTCCATGTAAAATACTGGTATTCAGCTGCATCCGGTTAGACTGGAAAACGACCCCAATATAGTTGGGAAAAGGCTAGGCAGATGATGATGATGATTTGTGTCTCAACTAGGTAAATCTGTGTTTCAGGTGATTGGAGGTAACATTTATCTATTAAATAATCACATATAATTTTAATCTTAGGTAAAAAGGTGTTTATAATTAAATTATCTAACTAATATAAAAAATAAAAGCCAATATTACCGCACCATAAGTCAAATTCAATTAATAACTTCACATTTAAAATCGGCATTACCACTCAACATTTTCGACTATCGAGCGCGTTGATGTCTTTTGTACGTAACAACGATTCGCACAAAATTACAAATTACACAACACAAATAAGTCTAAATAATTGCCTCAATTATATACGAATCACTGTTAAACATACATTCATATGTAATTGGGACATCGTTTTATTAGATTAATCAGTTAAAACTTGATAGATGTCCCAGTAATAAATGTTATAACTTTGTCAAAGTCAGTTGTTGCGTAAATGATTAAATAAAACTTGTAATAATCTTGATTATGATCGATTGCTTTTATATTTATGATGGTATATTAGTTTATTGGATAATCAAAGGGCCGCTTTATCAGGCTTTTCATATATAACAGCCTACTGCAGTCCGTCTTTATCTGTCAGTTAGTCTTCAAGGCTTTTTTTGGTTCTTGAGCTGTCATGGAACAGTGTTTTATTTTTACAAGCTTTTATTTAACTTGCAATGTATGTTTGTTTGTAATATGTATGTTCGCGCGAACTCTCGCACCTTAATTTTAAGCAGATATCTTCAACCAATTGTGCTGATTTTTTTATGTAGATAAACATATTTGTTATATGTTCCATCATCATCCAGATATCGTATTACCCAGTGCTAATTATAAAATGGGTTGTGGAGGTCAGAATATTAGTCGTTCCATAAAAATAAAATATTTAGCTGCATCAGGTAAGGCTGGAATTCGACTTCAAAATTGTTGGGGAAAAACTCTACAAATGTTGTATCAGCGACTGCTGAATATAGGGCAAGTCTCCATGTGCGGGCCTGTGGACGGTCAGTGATGGGCTAGCTCACCGTCTGTCCGTCTTACGACGACGACAGGCCGTGTCGACGGCGCGTTCGTGTTCTACGCGCGCCTCAAAGAGATGTCAGCAACATGGGAGGGGCCCGCAAGGGCCGACGCCCGTCGGGGCTGCGGGTTGTTTACAAGTCACCGCGGCCTCGACATACAGGGCTAAGAAGGAACATGGGTGGTTTTTAGTCCGTAGAAACTGACACTCCCTTTCGCTCTGCTCAAGAACGGGAGGGGTTATTTGATGGTTTTCCACACGCCAAAAAAAAAAAGTCTCCATGTTCAGCATTCGCTTTCGCAACAGTCATCATTTTGATTCCCGGATCAGGCAAAGTTCTAATGACATTTTTCGTCAGGAATTTCTCAGTATTAGCTACGGAGCTTAGATTTGTGCTCGGTTTATTGTAATAGGCTCGTCCCCTATTACACGGGACTTAAACATACCTGGAGAAATGTGGGTGTACTACTAGATACATCTTTGCCTCCCCTGTATCGTGGGTGCGTTTACAAACATTTAAACTCACATATACAAACACCCAGCCCCGGAACAACTATCTGTAGGCCGTACAATTGTTTGTTCCGTGCGGTGATCGATCCTGCGACCCACGGCGCAGCAATCTAATCGCTCAGCCACTGCACCAAACGTGTCGTATGTTATGTGATCGTTGTGACTGGTTTTTTTTTTAAATGGGATAAGCCCGCCTCACTATTCCCAAACCACTGTAACTTCTGTAAGCCAGAATCAACAGTGGCGACCACAAGAAAAGCGCCGAGACAATGAAGCTCGACGAAGTCCCAGAGAAATGATTTGACTGTCTTGGATCCCGCAACGAAATTAATCAGAAAAGAATAGCGGAGGAGTAGGAAAAACAGAAATTTCCAGTTCCCTCCATATCAGCAGGAGACAGAAAAGAACAAGGCCAATAGGCACACAGGGACGTATACAACTGGGATAAGCCCAGTTGCCTAGCACCACGGATATTGTTGTGACTGGTTGCTAATGGTCGTCACTGTTGAGCATGTTCTCAGAGCTGAATGTTCTCTATCTCAAAGTTGTCGTCTCAGATTATTTTATAATCTCTCCGCACAAAAAACTGGTCTAGAAACTCTTGATATTACGGTAGTCGCCACAATGTGGAGATAATTGACGCAGCCGGTATGACAGGCTAACGGTAGCCGAGTTATTTTCCTAGCGGTCAGCCTAGGCCGGGTCTAACGATTATTGACTTGTTTCCTTGTTGAAGTTGTTTATATAGGATTAATTGAGCTGGTCTTTGGTAACGGGTTTTTTGATGCAATAGGGATGTTAACTGACTAAAAAAAATGTGATTCTAATTAGTCTGCCTGTTAGATTATCAAAAAATATTGGAAACGTATTTTTTGTTTTATCAAATCAATAAAAAATTAAGAAGATAAAACGCGGCAAAGATTTGAGTAGAGGGTTGTGACGTCACTCACCGGTAAAGAATGTCATACTAATGTCTTAGAAAATGACGTCACACGAGTTTTCAAAGCACTGCATCGTCTTCATTGTTTGTTTAAGAGAAAAAAGAAAAAATACGTGTCCATTATTTTTTTGAAAATCTATCGTTCTAAGACATGCCGGTTTCCTCACGATGTTTTCCTTCACCGTTTTGAGAGCAGCGGTGTTGGAATAAATTACACAAAGTAATGTGCCTGCCTGGGTTCGAACTCACGACCTACTGTTCGTAAGTCGGGACCACCACTGCTCGTCCCTATTACACTTGGGAAATATGGGAGTATTATTAGGTTAAGTCACGAGCAACAGTATGTATATGTCGTAGGATAATTTGATACTTCGAATCTTCGCGGAAATCCTAGGGGTTTTGCGAAAACGCGGATAATTAGACATAGGCGAAAAATTATCAAATCTTACAGGACAAAGTCAGGATTTTTGCGAAAATACTCGTTATTATAGCAATATTGCGAAACGAAACGCTGGCTGTTATGAAATAAGAACGCTGATTGGTCGGTCAGCGCGTTCAATAAGAGATCGTCTCTGATTGGTTGACGTCTTAAATGTCAATCATTTGTTGCCGCACGTTATTTGTTTACGTTTGTGTCTGAGTTAAATTGCAGTAGCTCTACCATGAGTTGTCATAGAAAACTTACTCGCTAACGTTGAGCTCGCTAGCGTGCTAACGTGTATCAAATAGATTTCGATTATGCTTGCACCATGAGATTTACGGAGTCTTACGCAGGCGCTAATGTAAGCTCGATAGATTGTGTCGTCTAGCTAACTTCACTCTACTCATGTTTTGTTTCTTTCTTTCCCACTAATAAGAGGAGAGAACGATATATACACAAATAAACCGACAAAATAGAAAAGTTGACGGTTATTAGACTACTTATAGTATTTAGTGGTTTTTGAATTTTTATTCCTTATAATATGTCACTGTCGTGTATTCAATTTGTAATTTTGTTTGTTGACCTTGTGTCACAGAGCTGTGTTGTGTGGTTTAACAGTTTACATTAGTAGATTCAAACAGATCATTTAAAACAATGAGGACCCTGTGCCTCAGTTTCAATTGTTGGTAGAGTTCATAGAAAGGTATGTTTCAACTTTCTACAAAATTATTATGTTTTGTTTTGAAAGAACTGCATGGTACCTTTAGTTCTAATAAAACTCGTTGTGTTGACATCAAATCCGTAACATTATTCATACATATGCACAAACCTTTAAAGTATTCTTTAGAGAGTCTATAAAGTTTCAAAAACTTTCAATCATTTATATTTTGCAATTGGTGTCTAACATGAATTTTCATTTCGGAAAATCATTTCTCGAAATTCACGTTATTCACGTCGTTGGTCTTCAAATTCAGCGGCTACTAACATATTTCATACCAAAGAAGCTTTGCAGGCATTATTTTGACTGCATTAGACTCAAAAACGTACATAATTTTGTTGTAAACATATGTTTCACACGCCAAAATGCTAGTGAGCTACGTAACCACTATAGTAAGCGAATTATTCGATAGGTTCAGTGAAATAAGTGACTCATGGTACCGTTTTGTATGGTGACAGCTGATAAACGTTAGTAACTATAGAATAGATTACGTTAGGTTTTTAACCTATCGTCATCTATAGCGCTCATGTTACGGATTGTAATTCTTTCCGTGACCGCTAGAGGCGCTGTACGATATTTCATACAAATAATTTACGTAGACGCTTGCGAGATTTGGCTGTGTAAACTCATGGTAGAGGTACAGAAGTGTTTTGTTTTTTATCGTAAATAGTGTACCTACTTGGACTTAAATAAAGTGGTAAATAAAAGTGCTACACGGATGTACATAGTGTCATATATCATAAAAGTCTTAGTCAACCACTCAACAACAACAATGCTTTCGAGATTGGTTTAGCGGTGTTTTGTTTGTCATTGTGTTAAAAGTGGACTATAAAATTGGACTTGAACTAAGAAACGGTGTGAATAGGAGGTTTGGTTTTCATATAATTATGACAGATTCGACAGAGAATGATGTTCAACCTTCAGCAGAATCGGAGAATTTGGAGGTTATCTCCGATAAAGACAAATTTTACATAGAGTTAAGAAAGTTTTACGATAATAGAGTTGACGGTACAACTAAACCAGAATGGACTAAAGAACGCGTAAATGCTGTAATAAATTCAATTGAACAATTTAAAACTGCGAGTGTACTTAAGCAACCAAAAACACAACAACAGTATAGAAATGCAAAAAAATACGACGTGATGAGTGTAGGTGAAGAAAAACTTCTGATACTGAGAAGAAAGGATCTTAACTCTCCTGTTGTACAAGTACCTTCAACAGATATGTACTATGATATTCTTCTGCAGGCGCACATATCAACTGGGCATGGAGGACGCGACAAACTGATATATAACCTAAAGCAACAATATGTGATACCGGTACCGATTATGATATTGTTCCTCAACTTGTGTAAGATCTGTCTGAATAAAAAAAATTGCCCAAAAACAGGAATTGTTGTACGCCCCATAATTTCTCAAGACTTTAACAAACGTGGGCAGGTAGATTTAATTGATCTCCAGTCAACTCCTAGCCACAATTACAAATGGATTTTAAACTATCAAGACCACCTCACTAAGTTCTGCTTTCTCAGACCTTTAACCAGTAAAAAAGCAACTGAAGTAGCCATGGCTCTTTTAAAAATATTCTTAGAAGTGGGTGCGCCAATGATTTTACAGAGTGATAATGGCAAGGAATTTACTGCCAGCATAATAAAAGAGCTAATCACATTGTGGCCTGCATGCAAGATAGTGAATGGACGTCCCCGACATCCTCAAAGTCAAGGTTTGTTTGCAAGTTTTGCACTATCCCGCTTACCGCTATGCATTTTTCTTTCACCCAAAGGTTGCCTGGTAGAGATTGCTACCTTAGCAATAAGGCCACCTATGTTGTACTGTCTTTTGTTGTTATCTGTTGTTTTGTATTATTTTTTATGTGCAATAAAGTCTTTTTCTCATTTTTAGGTTCGGTAGAAAGGTGCAATCAGGATGTTGAGAGCATGTTGCGTTCCTGGATGTCCGACAATAACTCAACTGAATGGTCACTGGGATGCTATTTCGTTCAGTTCCAGAAAAATTCTTCGCATCATCGCACAATAGGACGTTCACCATACAAAGCCTTGTTTGGTCACGATCCTGTAATTGGCCTGTCTTCAACTTATTTGCCTAGAGATACATTGTCAAAATTAGAAAATGAAGAAGACTTACAACAGGTTTTAATTAATGAAAATCCTCCTCGCACTGAAGATATTCAAGACGAGCGTAATGCAGGTTGTAGAAATGAATCCAAAGTTGAAAATGCAATCCTTTTCTATGAGCAGCTTTCTAACGAAACCACAAATCAGTATGTTTCCACTGATCAAAAAATTACTATCCGAACACAAACTTCAACACAATCTACCCCTCTTTCATCTATGACACAATATAAAAAAAAATCTGCAAATAACATTACAATTTTAGAAGATGTAATAATTGTCCCAGCAAGTACAACAAAAACGATCTGTCTTGATAACAATATCGCTATAAATGACACAAATTCCCACACAAATGTACAACAACAACATTCCAATAATATTGTTGCTACTGAAGTTAAATGTTGTATTTGCCAAATTACCACATCCGATTCACTCAAATGTTCAAAATGCCAACAAGTGATTCACGGCGCATGTGGAGTGTCTGAAGTTAGAGAAGGTAGTAGTTCTTCTAATGTTAAATGTAACTTATGCTGGCAAGAAGATTCTATTAAGAAAGAAAGAACAAGTTCGCATGAAAATTTAAAAAGAGCAGCTGCGACTATGTGTACTACATCCAACAAAAAATTTAAAGAAATAGATGTAGGTGCTACAATTTTGGTTGATGTTCCGAAGTACGATCGTGCACCCTTAGATAACAAAAACATTACAGGACGAGTAATTGATAAGAAGAATGGTTTGTTTCAAGTTGGTACCTCCGTTGGTATAATTAAAGATTGGCTACCAAGAAACGCACTTCAAATATCTCCAGGAGCTCAATTTACCGGCCCCGTTCCCGAGGTAGTATTACCTATTCGTGGTATTTCCTCACAACTATCACCATTCGGCGGACAAGGGTTTAAGCAATGTCATTGCAAGAAATTTGTAAAAAGCACGGTTTGCTTTGTAATTCCAAATGTCATAAATCTTTGAATTGTTGTAACAAGTAAAGTCTTACTAATAATTTCATATTACTATTTACTAAACGCAGCTGTGCTTGCATTGCAACTCCAATGTTACAGGTCCATGCAACTCAGCGTAAGGTTTCACATTAGTGACGTATTTAATTATCTTTTGTTCTGTGATTATTCGCTTTTCAAATTTTTTTCTAGTTATCTTTTAATTTCTTTGAATAAGTCTATTTTTTCCTATTTTTGCTAATTCAATAATAATTTGTTGTAGTTATTTTGTTCACTATAAGTGAACCAGAATGTGATAATAATTTTGCCTCAATATATCTTAAGTTTAGCTGTATAAGAGAAGAGAAGGCTGATGAATGAGTGATTTTATCTCAAGACTTTAATTCACAAGACTGATCAATTCCATTGTTGCACTATTAAACTAATTGTTAACCTAACCAGTTTCATCCAATTTATGGATTACACCCTAAAATTGCATCATTTTTTTTTACTACGGCTGAGATCTCCTATTGTCTGTAGAAAACAACATACATACTAAAATTTTCAATAAAAAGTTTATAAAAATCAATTTAGTGATTTTCCTTTCTCACCTATTCTAAACCTTCATAACTCTATGATACAATACTTGAAGTTAATCATCGGCAAACTAGGAACCAATTAGAAGTCAGCCAGCAAAATTGTAGCCAATCAGTGTTGAGTACATCAAATCTTACTATAGTAACGAGTATTTTCGCAAAAATCCTGACTTTGTCCAGTAAGATTTGATAATTTTTCGCCTATGTCTAATTATCCGCGTTTTCGCAAAACCCCTAGGATTTCCGCGAAGATTCGAAGTATCAAATTATCCTACGACATATACACTGGGCAAAGTTCAATCGTTCAATTTCTCGTAAAATAACGAGTGCAACTTGAGATATGTGACCTACTTTATGATAACAGGGTTCCAAAATATTAGTTTCATTACGTAACATAAATATTTAATCAATACAGTAAGCAAAAATTGGTTCTAAACTTTGCAGCGTTACTTAGTGTATACACTACTGCTGACTATACACCTCTGACTAACCCTATTAAATAATAATAACAATTTTTATTGACACAAGAAAAAAGTTATACATTTCGATTTGAAACCCTGACTCCTGTGCTACAGAAGTCAGTGTCTACACCCCTTTTTGATACTAATGTTCACAATTTATGCATCAGAAATTTAAATAGAAAAAAAATATATTTAAAAGGAAAACCAAAATGTGTTTATGTGTGTACAGGAGTGCGTGAGTGTGTGTTTGGGGTGTGGTGTGACTGTGTATGCTCTTCGAGGATTATAAGCGTGATTTTATGGGGTTTTTATTTTTCTACTTAACTGCCCTCATTACGTCCTTGCTCCTTATATAAAACCTACCACTACCAGTAGGTACTTAACTAGTACCTAAGCCCATCGAACTCTCGCCCGACTGGCGCTGCGCAAGAGTTGATACTTGACGTTCGATAACTGTACTCGCGCCGTTTCCTGGCTTACGGGTTTGTGATACTAAGGGGATAAGCAGGTTTCCTAGTGCCTAGTTAGAGGATATGTTTTATGGTGATTTTGTGCGTAGTTAATTAATTTTATAGGTGCTTTATTATAGTAGTATGCTTCCTTGTGGATTTATTTATTATTTTGTAAGGGTATACTGAGATAGAGTGTTATTATAAGCGTGTGAGACGTTTTAGCTTTGTCTTTTGGATTATTCTAGTATTTATTTATCGAGAATATATGAACAGACGCCAACACAATAAGTCTTGTCTGTCTTCCTTCAATTTTCTCACTTAATCGCTAAGACATAAGGCTCAAGGTTGATTGGGCAGTGTCGGGTAGCTTGATGTGTCTGCGTCTGGACAGCAAAACGGCGTAAATCCACTATTGCACAGTAAAAAAATAGCTATTTACAATAAGAAAGATTTTTATTATTTAAAGTTTCTTATTTAATTAATTCAAAATGCAAACAGTACTTAACTGACCAATATTTCTTTACATTCAATTGTAAACAAAATAACAGTTTACCCCACCCAGGAATCGGACCTAGGAGCTAGTGCAGTCGCGCTTGCGACCACTACACCAACGAGGCAGTTTGATTAAAATTCTAATCAATATTTCCATTGTTGCAGGTCCCACAATCAACCCATCGCTCAAAACCATGCAACAGTCATAGCATCAAACAAACAAACACACAAAATGGGTCCCCCTCTAAGTACATGGCCATATAGCCATCCGCAGAACGGCGCAAGTGACAAAAGTGAGAAATCAAGTGACGATGTACATAAAAAGTGTTTTCTGTTCCAATCAGTGGACAATTTCCGAGTGCTATGTTTAAATTTTACATTTGCCTTGTTATTCTTTCAAGTGTTGTTAAGTTTGAACTCTGTGAGGGCGGGGCCTGTGATACTCAACATGGATTACTCGCAAGGTGAGATATTATGTTTTTTTTTTGTTTAATAACAATAATTTAAACGCTATGAAAAAAAAATTAGAAGGTTGTTGGCACTTACAAAAGATTGAATGAAATAACTGTACCTTCGTCGCGTGAAATTATTATAAAATAACATAACATGGAGCAGCGGTGGCCAGTGGTGGCAGCCTCGACTTACGAACAGTAGGTCGTGGATCCGAACCCAGGCAGGCACACTACTTTGTGTAATTTATTTCATCACCGCTGCTCTCAAAACAGTGAAAGAAAACACCGTGAGGAAACCGGATAAGAACCAAAACAAAATCGAAGATATGTGTGACATCCACCAATCCTGAGCCCGCGTGGTAGATTATAGCCCATTCCCTCTCAAAGAGAGGAGGCCTGTGTCCCAGCAGTGGGAACATGAATAGGCTGTTGATGATGATGATGAACATAACATCACGCCTGTTATCCCCGAAGGGCAGAGATGTACCCAATAGTACTAATTCATCCCAATTTTTTAATATTGAAAAATGGCCGTGCTCTTGACCTCGATCACATTTACGCTAGACAGCCATCTCTTAGTAACAGACATCATTTAAAAATCTTTTCTAAATGAAAAGATTTTCGAAACTAATAATGAACCATGTCACAGTGTGACAGTCTAACAACAATACAAAATACTGAAGAAAGTAGTTAAAAGTGCGAGTGTAAATAATTAGTTAGTCTACTAATGAGATATACTGTGGCGAATTCATTTTGGTAAAAGTGAAACAGCTTTATAAATGGGTATTTTTTAAAGCGAGAGTTTGGTTGAGGAATACTTTCAATTAGTTCGTCTAGGCGTTAAAGTGATTGATTGTACCAGCTGGTATTCTTAACGAGGTGATTAAAATGAAGATTCTTTAACCACGGTAAGTGTTTAAACAGAAAAAAATAAAGTGAATTACGAACAGGTTATTTTTTTTGTCTTTCTAGGGTTCCGTACCTCAAATAGAAAAAAAAACAGAACCCTTATAGGATCACTCGTATGTCTGTCTGTCGGTACGTCCATTCCCACCCCCTTATCTCCGAAACTACTGAGCCTAAAATTTTGCGAAAAATATAGAAATTAGTTAAACACTTATAGATTACAGGAAATCCTATAAGAAGTCTATGGGGCTAAAATAACCTGAAAAATCTCTCAATATCTAATACAATGATACGGAACCCTTCATGTGCAAGACCGACTTGCACTTGGCCAGTTTTTTTTTAATAAAACCCATGAAGCAGGAGAATTTTATAATTTGGGGCAACCTAAATTAGAAATATCTCCTGTTTCGTGCGTGCATTTACAAACATAATATAATTAAACTGAATACACAAAAAGCTAGATCCGGAACCACCACTACCTGTAGGCGGCACAGCGCTAGTCGCGCCAGCTTCTAGTCTAACTGGATACAGCTGAATACCAGTGTTTTTCATGGAGCCACGGCCTATCTGACCTCGTACCGCGATAGTTCTATACTTAGGTGGATAACTGTGATGCCAACAAAATCAAAAGTATTTTATTTAATAACATATCACCATTCTCTTGCTCTTATCCCAGTTCATTTGGGGTCGGTGCAGCATGTGTTCTTCTTCTATACTTCTCTGTTTCTCGTCATGTCATGAGACACCTTTTTACCCAACTGCGGCTAAGCCTAAAAGGAGGGTTATGTGTTTGGCGTGTAGGTGTGTATGTATTTACTTTTCAGTTTTTTCAGTCGGGTTTGAATGTAGCCAGTGACACTCGCGCCATCAGGACGAATCTAACGTCGTATATTTTATTCAAATACCTTCATCCGTTTAGGAGTTATGAGGCAACAAAGAAACGGACATACATACATACCTACATACATACACGCCAAACACATAACCCTCCTTTTGGGCTTCGCCGCAGTCGGCTAAAAAATAGAAAAGACCCCGCCTGCTTCCAATTTTGTTTAATTTAAAATGTGCTTGTTTTTTGCTTTTCAGTTTTTACAGTCGGGTTTTTTAGCTTTTTAACAATTTTTTTTTTACCATATCATCATGATCTGATCCATCTATTATAATAACATCTAAGGTACCGAAATTCTGTTGAAAATCACTGTACAAATAAGATTATTTTAGTAATTTTAAAAACATTAAAAATCGTCGTATTTATAATTAACCGGTCTGGTATATCAAGGGATACAGTTAATATCTAATTAAAGCAAGAATGTTGTTTGGTGACCTAGTTATATCGTCCTTGCCCTAGTCGAATATTAATGTGTTAATTTATAATCGGCACATCCTGCCTATAAAATATAATTTATATGGGCTGGCTTAAAGCTTGGCTTTGATTAAAGTGTATGAAGGTTGATCGTGTTTATTTATATATTTACCAGCTGTTTCCTGCAATTTCTTCGCAATTTGGAATTGTCAGGTTGTTCAATATCACAACAATATTTTTGATTATGTGTACGTTTGTTCGACACACACACAGCTATATTCACGTCAATTAAATATATGCAAAAACATGTGTTAGGCTTAAACTCGTACATGAGATGCTTATTAAGCTGTTTTTATTAATTATTCTTACATACTAAATTACATTTTTAAATGTGAAATTCCTGATGGAAAAAACCCAATAACACTGCTCGACCCAGGAGTCGAACAACGTTCCTCATACTTCGCAGTCGCTCTTGCGACCACTAGGCAAACAAGAATGTTTTTTCGGCTACAACCTACATCAAAACATAGTCTGGTGTTCTGGTCTAGTTCTGATAAATCGATTAAAAATAGCTATAAATTGTTTGGGTAATAAATCGATACCCACACTAAATACTAGCTGTCTCAAACTCCTATTAAATCATTCGGAAACAACCGTAATATTTGAATAACCGGGTTTAACAAAACCGTGGAGAATGATCATTTAAAATTGCCTCCGTGTTCGAGTGGTTTAGACGTTTGCCTGTGACCCGGGTCGAGGGTTAGATTCAGTTTGTTTGTTCAGATTGTTATGAAGGACATTGCAGGCTTGAATAACTTGATTGTCTGATAACAAGATAATTCTGTGCTTCGGAAGGCACGTATAAGCCGGTGGTCCCGGCTCAAAATGGTGGTCGTCAAACCACGTCAGAGGCCCTTGAGGAGAGTCGGGGCTGCGGGTTGTACACTAGTCACCGCGGCCTCGACATGTAGGGCTAAGAAGGAACATGGGTGGTTTTTAGTCAGTAGAAGTCTGTCACTCCCTTTCGCTCTGCCCAAGAGCGGGAGGGGTTATTTGATGATTTCACACCCCCAAAAAAATAGGCCGTTGAGGAGGTTTAGATACTCTAACACTAGGGTGTGTGAGTTTGTTAGATCTTACTGCCCACATGATAATTATGAAGAAAAATGATTAAGAGATTACCCCGTGGCGGCGCACTAATAATAATAATAATATTTAAAAATGTAAATTTTATGTGAATAAATAAATAAAGGAAATAATAATAATATAAATAATATTCCACAACTATCACACAACGCCATCTAGTCCCAAGCTAAGCAGAGCTTGTGTTATGGGTACTAGACAACTGATAAACATACTTATATATTTCTAAATACATACATATTATAGATAAATTACACCCAGACACAGAACAAATGATCGTGCTCATCACACAAACATTTGTTCTGGGTGGGAATCGAACCCACGACCTCCGGCATAGCAGTCAGGGTCACTAACCACTAGACCAACAGGTCAGTCAACTACTCTTTTTCTTAAATATTTATCGAATAGTGTTCTCTCTATTTTTAAAACAATATCATCAGTAGATGATATTGTTTAGTAGGAAAGATACCAAAGAAAAAATATATGGACAGAGTTACTACTCTATCCATATATTTTATCTTTAGTTTGGAGAAACTAAAGAAAAAATTGTCCATATATTTTTTCTCCGGCCATCTTCAAACGATTGTCAGAAACAACGATTATTTAAATACCTTTAGCACTAGGACAACAACACCTCTGACTAATGAAGGGTTAGGCAGAGGTGTACCAAATAGCCAGCCATTGCATTGCCAGGTTCCATGTAATAAAGGGCGACCCTGTTGGCATCAACAGGTCCCAGATGCAGACTTTGTTTCTGCTGGTAAGAAATAATGAATAAGATATAGATCCTAAGATAGAGAAACACTTTGTCGATCGAAATCGAATCCAAGACCTCTTGCTCAGCAATAGCGATGTTTACTGAAATAAAAAAATATGATTCTAATTAGTCCGTCTGTTAGATTATCGAAAAATATTGGATTCGTACGTATTTTGTTTTATCAAATCAATAAAATTTGACGAAAATAAAACACGTCAAAGATTTGAGGGGGGGTCGTGATGTCACTAACCGCTAAGAAATGCCATTCTAATGTCTTAGAATATGACGTCACACGCGTTTTCAAAGCACTGTATCGCCTTCATTGTTCGTTTACGTGAAAAAAGAAAAAATACGTGTCAAATATTTTTTGGAAATCTATCTGACGGACTAATTAGATTTTTTTTGTAAACTACCCTATCTCGCGCGCACTAAACCTATGAGGCAGCCAAAGACTTTATCATAATCGAAAATTGCAAAGAAGCATTTACCTATCGCGATGATCAACACAAGCAAAGTCACATCACACGCAAAGCAAAGTGTAGGTATCTCAAAAACTCGAAAGAATCAGGGCCAATATCCTCATTTCGGCGGCAACGTAGGCGACCAATGGCCACACTTTCACTTCCTTGCTACCAGTGGCGCAGGAGCATCAACTAGGTCGATGACACACTGTCATCACGTAGCTGTAGGCTCGCTTTCCGAAATAATCGGTATTCGGAATAGATTATGAATGCCTATTTCGAATCGATTAGGAATGTCGATGTCAATTAACGAGTTAATTGGATTTGATGTTCTGTGAGATATTCACTTTTGTGGCTTAATAATTACTGGCGGTCGAATCGATTTTCAGATTTAACCGTCCTTGCCTACGTTATATATTTACCAACTGTTTACTGCAACCACCAATCAAATTGAGTTTCCTCCGAGCCTCGATCGAAAAGCACGTTCTGACTGGGCTGTGGACGTCAGATAGTCAGATGCTATACGTAAAATACAAACTGGTATTCAGCTGCATCTGGTTAAACTGGTGAGGAGCGGAAGGGAGTGTCAGACTTCTACTGACTAAAAACCACCCAAGTTCCTCCTGAGGCCTTTGTGTTTGAGGCCGTGGTATCTCATTTGAACAAGCCGCAGCACCGTTAAACTGCAAGCTGACCCCATCAAGTTGGGAAGGCTAGGCAGATAACGCTGGGAATGATTTGATTAATATTTTAGATACATATTAAATCAACAACAAAGGTATAATATTCAAACCTGTTTTAAACTTGTCCAAGGCAATTTGCTTTGTTTTCTTACATCTGTTTAAGAATACAATAGGCTTATTATTATTATTTTTTTGTGTTTCTTAAACAAAACCATACACGTATGAAAACTCTGACAATTTTACGTTTTAAGAATACTCAATTAAAATTATCTTTGTCTTAAAAAAAACACCCTAATCCCATAGTCCTCCCGAAAACACCTGAAAAATATCAAAGTATAAAGTCCGTGCCAAAAACAAGCTCACTCAGATCTGATCACTGACCAAAGACTGGTATGTCTGACAGACTGTCATCACTGACCAGTCATTTGATGCCCTAAGCTCTTAGCGCGATTTCGTTTAGTTACAAGTTATTTGGAAGCTAGTTTCAAAGGTAGGCCTGCAAGATGCTTTTTAACGCACTAGAAGCCATAAACAAGTAAATGGTATTTGTAAACAAAAATATAGTTAGACAAACACCTGTCTGGTTCGTTGTTAATTATTAAGAATGACGGTTATTGGACAACGACCCATCATTCCGTATGACAATCCGACAGATTCACTGTGTTTGTAAGTTATTATACCAAGTCAATCTTGAAGGTTAAGCAGCTCTTGCCTGGGTTGGTCGTTGATGGGTGACCATTACCATCCATTGCACAGAGAGTTTCCTCCGTGCCTCGGAAAGCATATTAAACCGTTGTTCGCGATTGTCATTATTTTGTAGATATTTGCCAGTCCGTGACCCTAAATTCAAGTGCCACGGTCTCCTTATTAGTTACTTTCAGGTAAAGTTAATAAAACAACTGCTTTAACAGAAGTTTCAGCATGTCATGTCAGAATGGTGATCAGATTATTCTCTGCTTCCCATGAAAATGAACACTAAGCGTTATGTAATTGAAACGCACTGATTGACAGTACTGCATTGAGACATTCTATAGTATAATTCTATAGTTGCCAAATAAAATTGCAATAGCGGTCATTGCCCTTTCCCTAATATCTCTTCGTACGAACCAAAACAAAACAACAAACAAACCATGTATCGTTTTCCATTAGAAAAAATGTTGTAGATCAGGATAGATGACGATTCAAGACATGAACACGCTTATTTTTGGATTTCAAAGTTAAGAACTTCAATAAATATAGGTGGGTCAATGACCGCTATTGCGATCTTAACTGGCGGCAACTATAGAAGAAGTACAGGCCTTGCCTAATGTTACAAACCCTTAACCTAGTATGTATGTAGGACCTAGCGGTACCTTTGTCTCTCGATCTTGCAGATAAGTACAGATTTGCGTTAAGAAACCAGACACGTTTGCAAGACACATAACAAGTTTCTGAAACCATTATATGGGAGTCTGGTTTTAAGTGGAGCGACTGGTCAGTCATAGTATAAAGATTACCAGTGGACTAGACCTATTTTGTGAAATCAATAGCGGGTATGGGGAAGCTGAGGAGCTCGTAGAAGGAAAGAAAGAAATAGTACATTGTTATCCAAGGGGTGAAAGTCACTTATTTAGTCCCGTCGTAGTTCGAAGGACTAAATAAGTGATTTATCCGAGGTAGACACTGTGTTTTTCAATACGAATAAAAGGAAAGTAAAAATAAGAACATAAGTTATTAGCTTAAGAAAAAAATAGTGTTGATCGAAGTGTCGCTTTCCCGCTTAGTTTGTTTTTTTTTCGTCCTCTGGTCGTCCAGCTATACAGCCAATATTTTTCATGTTCATCATTAAAAAAATGGCAAAGATTTTGCCAAACTTTAGAGAAATAGTTAAAACTAAATTATACGAATACTTATTAAAGTCATAAATAGTATCATTATATTCTTAAGTTAACTTTATGTTATTTTAATTTTAAAACGCGCTGTAATTGAGTGGCTGTATAAAAAGTTGGAACATGGTTCAATAAAAATGTGAAAATAGACCAAGCTTTTTTTAATAATTTGACAGCTGTCAGTTGAAAGCGATTCTCCCTAGGGCTAAAAAGTAGTACTTTCAACCCGCTCCGCAGACATGTTATGACCTACTTTCAGGCTATGAGTAATGTAAAAGTATTTATTGGCCTCACACAGGACAAACCAAATCGATATTTAATATTTAAAAAATTGATATTGTGAATATGAGGACCATGTGGGTCTTTCTTAAATTTTAATTGTTGTGATTGTCTGGCAGTTTGAGTACTTTGAGTGACCCACCCAAATGTCCTTTCTTTGGTATTGTTCGTCGTGACGTTGAGCTCCTTGAGTTATAAGTCGAGCTCCACGATAACTGACAAATGCTTGCACTGACTGGACGGGTCCACTTAAATCTGTGTGGTGCTTTCTTGAAAAGACCATCTCAGACATTAATCTGCATCGTCTTCATGTGTGTATTATACCTTATTGTTAATCCAAACGATTTTAAAAGATTAAAAGAGTAACCTTTGGAGTTTCTTGCCGGTTCTTCTCCTTAGGAATCGACCAATGCACCGAACCGTGCCCCTTTTTACCGACGTTTTATAAGTGCCCAAGTAGGCCTATGTGAAATAAAAATATTTTGATTTTGATAAAATACTTAAAAATAAGATACATAGCAACAATAACTTGGGTCGATTTTAAGGTTAAGCCGTCCTTGCCTAGATTGATTCGTGGATGGGTGACCACAAAATACATACCGAATATCCTCCGTGCCTCGAAAAGCACGTTATGCCGTTGGCCACGGCTGCCATCTTTGACAATAGGGCTGAAAGTCCAACTGCTAGTCTTACAAAGGCCTACCCCTTATCGTATTACCCAGTACTAACTGGGTTGTGGAAGTCAAAACAAGACTACTATACTCTCCACTCTACTCACTCCTCTCTACTGTACTTACTACTCTCAACAACTTCTTTACATCACCATGGAATAATCTATAATTTACTTGACAAAAATAAGCGTAAATGCGCTTTTCATTGGCGCGATAAGAAAATTCAACCTAATTTCATACTACAAATTAGTATTAATAAATTGATATGATAAACATAGTCAATAGCTCTTAACTCTAAGTAGTCGTGAATATGTATTGAATGTAGGCCAATGACCGGAGGACATCTGTGACTCAGATTTTTTCACCTACCTTACGTTATTTGGTTGTAAAGGCGTCTACACACTGAGAATTGTTTATAATTGATTAAGATTTTGTTATACATTATTCTGGTATTGGTCCAGTTCCTGTAAATGCTGAACGTAGGTTAAATCCTAAGGGTCAGCCGGGAAAATATTTTATATTTCAATTTCAATTAAAAAAATAAGTAATAAAAAAAAAATTTATATATATATAATTTTTTTGTATTTATTATTTGTGGTAAATAATCACGTCTCACGTTAAGGCTCAATGTAAAATACTCAAAACATTGAGGTATACAAGGAGGTATTTAATGTACAGTTATAACATTTCGATTCGTAATGGATATTTTTACACCCTTTATGTTGTACTAACTGTTGCCAGCGGCTTCACCCGCTACAACTCGAAAATTATCCCACGGGAAGATAAAATCGGGATAAAAACTATCCTATGTGTTAATCCAGGTTATAAACTATATGTGTGCCAAATTTTATCGAAATCCGTTTATTACCTTTTGCGTGAAGAAGTAACAAACATACACACTCACACACTCACAAACTTTCGGCTTTATAATATTAGTGTGTTAACGGGGAGAGCAAGTACCTTAAGGCGTCGTCAAGGGTGGTTTTACACGGTTTTAAGTCGATGTATTCCGAATTCCTTTGCAACTACTTCAAACGCAGTAGCGGAGATCTCATATTTCTTTGAGATAAAACATATCAGGTTCAAGTAACAGATAGATAGGAACCACACCTAGTTTTCCTAATGCCGGTAGCCATATGAGAGAACCCAGTCCCTACATCCGCGTACAACCTGTTCCTTTATTTATAGTTCGTACTGAGCCTACAATTATTACGTACTAGCTTTTACCCACGGCTTTGTCTGTGTTAATTTAGAAATTGACAATCAAGACGGGTTGTACTCTGCTTGTAATACACATCAAACCGACCAATCGACCGTAATACTAATATTAACATGCGTTAGGAAAACGATTTTATCATCCTGGGGTAGGTAATGTTATTGAGAACCAGTCAGTGTTATAGTTAGGAAGACAAAGAAATAAAAAAAAGTAGTTAAAGTTAAAAAACTAAAAAACCCGACTGAAAATACTGAAAAGCAAAGAACAAGCACATTTTAAATTAAACAAAACTTGAATGCAGGCGGGGTCCATTCTATTTTCATTTCATAATTTAATATTCAAATGAACCCCGGCTGGTTCCAAATTTTGTTCACTCGCGCCATCAAGACGAAGATAGCGACGTATATTTTATTCAAATCCCTTCATCCGTTTAGGAGTTATGAGGGAACAAAGAAACGGACATACATACACGCCAAACACATAACCCTTCTTTTGGGCTTCGCCGCAGTCGGGTAAAAAACCAGTCTATCGGCACTCTAGGATTGCAAAATGTATTAGGCACTTTAGTAAAACACCCTTTTCTAGCAGTCGGGTAAGAAATAACTCTATTATATTATATGGCGTTCACACAACTAGTTCAAAAGTCGTTCTGTTAGATCTGTCAGTTGATTTTGACAGTTCGACTGACTTCGCATCGTAGAGGTTTCCCTACAATACCTACTTGCATGGTTTTGAGGTTATTTTCGATTTTATAAAATTACTCCGAAACTTGGTTTTAGTTAACAAAAAGAACTTTTGTAGGAGTTAATATGATAAATGTAGACAATAAAAAACAAAGTTTGATGTTGACACAGTTTGGTACGGGATTCCATATATCCATGAACAAGATCTTTTCTTTAATTATTATTAAAGAAACTTTAGAGACTTTTTATTATTAATTAATTAAATTATATTATTATTTAATTAATTTATTTTTAATTATTATTATATCACAATACAAAAGACACGTGACGTCATCTATTATCATAAGAATGTTTTTGTTGTTTTCCTCGGGAACAGTGTTTTTTTCGGAATCAAAGGTGTATGTCCCGTTTCTGTATACTTGACAACGTACATGAAAAAAATCACGATGATGGATTCAGTGGTTTAGATGTGAAAGAATAACAAACAAACTTACTTTTCGCTTTTTATAATATGTACTTGTTTTTGCCCGCGGCTTTGCCCGCGTGGATGTCGAAAAATATCCCAACCTTCCCTGAGAACCACTCTATGCATTGATAAAAACAGCATGAAAGCCGGTGTAGAAGCTTTTGAGTTTATCGCGAACAGACAGACATACGCAGCGGAGGACTTTGTTTTTATAATAGTGAAGATATAGGATATGCCTATGTTTTTACTGTTATGCCTATCGTTTAGTAGGAAATCAAGCTTTCTAGAGAGCGATAAAGTATGTGATATTAATGAAAAACTTGTCTAGGTTAGCTTGCTGTGGTAGGCGTGGGTGATATGAGGACTAATTACTCAGGAAATGGGTGCAGGTTCATAGGAAGAAATTACGCTAGATGTGTAGAAGACATTATGGTGCAAAGATTTTTTCTTAAGGAGTTTATAGTTTCTAGTTTCAGATTCACTTCTCTGCCCAATTTGAAGGCTTAGTTTAGCCAGAAAACTATTATAAGATACAGAGGAAAATATTGAAAGTTACATAACAGACTACTTTATCTAACTTGTTCCTAATGTCAAGTTATTTAAATGACATTTTTTTTGCCGATTTTATTTAAAGGAGTAGTTTCAAGGATAAAGGGTGACGAAAGGATGTACATTCCGATTGGTCCCACAGGAATTTCATCAAAATAGGTTCAGTAAATAGCTAGATATGTTTTTTTTTGCGAAAAGTTTTATTACTTCAGCCTTAATGTAACTTAGCATAACTTTTAGAAACACGAATGTTAGTAGTTTAGTACTTTTACTAATCGAATTTAATTTGTATTTGTAAGTCCACCTGCCGACTTTATTTCCTTGACGCCTTCATCTGTTATCTTCACGGAACAGATACATTTTAATGTGGTTATCTTCATCACAAAATGACATCTTTTTATCACATACATCTTTTTACAACACGCTCTTCTCATTCAACGAAAAACAAACATAATTATATTAGTCCCAGAAAGTATGCTGTATGACCACACCTTTACTTAAATGTGTTTTTAATGACCGCATGTTCGTGTATCAACACCGTCCACTAACAAGGCTTGTCTGTCTGATTCACCACTTTCTTTTCGTTTTAATAACGGATGCTGAATGGGAAAACTCTTGACAATCTTGCCGGTTAAGACAACAAATTTGTTGTTTGCATAGAAACTTTTTGACGATGACGTTATAAATCACCTTCCATAATGCCCGTCCCATTATCGGCTTGCTTTCCTCCACTTCAACAAATCTATCAGCAATTATTACGTCTGAAAAAATCAAAATCAAAATATTTTTGTTATAACACATGGACCTGTTTTAATTTAAAAAATACGTAGGAAAGTGTCACACTGTGACCGAAGATATTCCCCATCGCCAAATGAATCAACTTAATAAGCCATTTTCTTTAACCCGTTTTGGGGATGAACTTACTCGTACAATAGAAGCTCTTGTGCAAAATTCTATCGATAGAGCCAAAGATGCTTAATAATGTAAGGCAGAGGAAGCAAATAAAATCAACGCAAAATAAGGAAATATGCAAGGAAGTCATTACAAATCTGTGTAATTTTGATTTCAACAATCAAAATAAATGCCAGATCATAATAAGATACTAAATACTAAGTACCTATTTAAGAGTGTTATAATTAATATGTTGAGTGTTGTATAACAAAACATTTATTAGCGATAATTATTCTTGAAATGCCTTTGTCCCTGAATTTGTTGCTAATATTTATAATTGATAACATACTTCTTTAATATTACAGTAATCCTATTATTTTGTTGTTTTTTTATTTCCCCCAATAGGTTAGGTTTTGGTAAAGGTTCCGTAAAATGGTAGGCTATTCAATACATTTATCAAAACTAACATAAATATCGTGTCAAAACCAGCATTGCTTTTTTTTTCCCGCTCTGGGCAGAGTGGGAGAAAGAGGAGTGTCAGACTTCTACTGACTAAAGTCCACCCATGTTCCATCTTAGCACTTTGTGTCGAGGCCGCGGTATCTCTTTCAAACAACCTACTGCCCGACGGGAAAACCAGCATGCCCGAGAGATATTATCTTATATATATTATCTATATATATAAAAGAAAGTCGTGTTAGTTACTTCACTTATAACTCAAGAACGGCTGAACCGATTTAGCTGAAAATTGGCAGGGAGGTAGTTTAGAGCCAGGAGAAGGACATAGGATAGTTCTTGTTCTTTTTTTTTTGGGTAAGTAGATAGTTAGGTTGTAGGTAGGTAGATAGGTAGGTAGGTAGTATTTAGGTAGGTAGTAGGTAGGTAGTAGGTAGGTAGTAGGTAGGTAGTAGGTAGGTAGTAGGTAGGTAGTAGGTAGGTAGTAGGTAGGTAGTAGGTAGGTAGTAGGTAGGTAGTAGGTAGGTGGTAGGTAGTAGGTAGGTAGTAGGTAGGTAGTAGGTAGGTAGTAGGTAGGTAGTAGGTAGGTAGTAGGTAGGTAGTAGGTAGGTAGTAGGTAGGTAGTAGGTAGGTAGTAGGTAGGTAGTAGGTAGGTAGTAGGTAGGTAGTAGGTAGGTAGTAGGTAGGTAGTAGGTAGGTAGTAGGTAGGTAGTAGGTAGGTAGTAGGTAGGTAGTAGGTAGGTAGTAGGTAGGTAGTAGGTAGGTAGTAGGTAGGTAGTAGGTAGGTAGTAGGTAGGTAGTAGGTAGGTAGATAGGTAGGTAGGTAGTATTTAGGTAGGTAGTAGGTAGGTAGTAGGTAGGTAGTAGGTAGGTAGTAGGTAGGTAGTAGGTAGGTAGTAGGTAGGTAGTAGGTAGGTAGTAGGTAGGTAGTAGGTAGGTAGTAGGTAGGTAGTAGGTAGGTAGTAGGTAGGTAGTAGGTAGGTAGTAGGTAGGTAGTAGGTAGGTAGTAGGTAGGTAGTAGGTAGGTAGTAGGTAGGTAGTAGGTAGGTAGTAGGTAGGTAGTAGGTAGGTAGTAGGTAGGTAGTAGGTAGGTAGTAGGTAGGTAGTAGGTAGGTAGTAGGTAGGTAGTAGGTAGGTAGTAGGTAGGTAGTAGGTAGGTAGTAGGTAGGTAGTAGGTAGGTAGTAGGTAGGTAGTAGGTAGGTAGTAGGTAGGTAGTAGGTAGGTAGTAGGTAGGTAGTAGGTAGGTAGTAGGTAGGTAGTAGGTAGGTAGTAGGTAGGTAGTAGGTAGGTAGTAGGTAGGTAGTAGGTAGGTAGTAGGTAGGTAGTAGGTAGGTAGTAGGTAGGTAGTAGGTAGGTAGTAGGTAGGTAGTAGGTAGGTAGTAGGTAGGTAGTAGGTAGGTAGTAGGTAGGTAGTAGGTAGGTAGTAGGTAGGTAGTAGGTAGGTAGTAGGTAGGTAGTAGGTAGGTAGTAGGTAGGTAGTAGGTAGGTAGTAGGTAGGTAGTAGGTAGGTAGGTAGGTATGTATTTAGTAGGTAGGTAGGTAAGTAGTAGGTAGGTAGTAGGCAGGTAGTAGGTAGGAAAAAGGGCATTGCAAGGCATGCGGGTTCAGCTAGTATAAAATAAAACTAATATTATAAATGTGAAAGTTTGTGAGAATGGATGTGTGGATGTTTGTTACTCTTTCACGCATAAACGGCTGGACCGATTTGGTTGAAATTTGGTATGTAGATAGGTTATACCCTGGATTAACACATAGGATAGTTTTTATCCGTGTGTATTGTCGTTGTCGGGTTTTAGTTTTTAACTTTTTTTATTTAAACAATTTTGGTGTTAAATGGGGGATGTTCACCGGACAATTAAGACAGTTCTAATGATACCTCATATGACGAGTTCTGATAAGTAGATTAGGAGCTAAGAGGGAACAGATGAACATACTCACTTAAATACACAGCCAGTCAAAATCATAACCCTCCTTTGGCTTTGCCGTAGTCGGGTAAAAAGGCGAAGATGATTTTTTTTTAAATATTTTCGCAGTACTTACTCCCCTTCGTTATGGAACTCTCGTCAGAAGGTTCATGCTTTAAGGTCTAGCAGTTTATATATTAATTCTATCCTAGACTGAATTACAGCTACCTATGTAGTTTTTTTGTCAGTTAGGCAATAGGAGATCGGACTGAGCCAAAAATATTTGATTCTAATTAGTCCGTCAGTTAGATTATCGAAAAATTTTGAGTACGTGTTGTTTTATCAAATTAATAAAAATTGACGAAGTTATGACGCGATGAAGAGTTCACGAGTTTTTGAAGCACTGTATCGTCTTAATTTTTTGTCTATGTGAAAAAGGAAAAAAAACGTGTCCAATATTTTTTGGAAATATCTGACGGACAAATTTTTGTTTGTCCGATCCCCTATTGCTCCATTTAAAATACTTGTATTCAGCTGCATCCGGTTAGATCCGAAGCCCACTATCATAACTGTGAAATGCCTACGCAGGTGACGATAATTTTATGACCGTAAACGTAACCAGTAACCTCTTCGATAAAACATATTTACGTCCAACACAGGTAAAAATAGTAATGTTATGTGATTTTAGTCATACTTAAATTAAGACAAACAGTAATGAATGTTTTATCATATTGTTACGAGCTGGGTATGGGATAAATAAAAGCACTACCAATTGAACACACGAAATAACTTTATTACTCGCAAAACACTTATAGACAATCGCAAAACACTACTGAACACTTTAGCGCACTTGAAATCTCTTCGAACCTTCCGTTGTCTCGCTTAAAAGTAGACTGTCTCGCTTCGTCCTCTCCCGGTCCTTTTATACCCCAAACACACAAAAGATATTCGAAAAAATTCGCTACTATTCCATAAAGCATCCAGAAAAAACATTAACAAAAAATAAACTTAAAGATAAATTATCCAACAAAGAAGAAGTTACTTTACGCTGTAGGCATACGGTCGAAATTAAAATGCAAGTACCGCGACGACGGGTGGCGGACTAACTACCTACAGAATGGAATTAGGTACCTACTAGAATTCACGCGTACTTCTCAGTTATTAGCGAGGTTTCTCGATGATTCTAGATGACCGACGTAACACTGCCCCCTCCTTAGACATACTCGTCCCGAGCATCATTAGTCCCGTGATATCGCGCCAATCGGTCTACATGCACAACCTTAGGCGCACCTCGCGGACCCTTCTGTATTCGGTAGGTGACATCGTTGATCCTGGTCACAACTCGGTATGGTCCATCCCATTTTGCTTGCAATTTCGGGGACTTTCCCTTGCTCCGCACTGGGTTATGCAACCACACCAGAGAACTTTCATCGAAACCCCTACTGTTTGCCTTCCGATCATAACGGGTCTTCATCTTCTCAGACATCTGTTGTCCGGATTGTCTGATATGCTCATACACATCATTTAACTTGTTACGCAGGTCATTTGCGTAATCCGTAACACTGCGTGGGACATCAGGTGGAGTTCCAGTGACTAAATCTGCAGGCAACCGTAGTTCCCTTCCAAAGTTCGCGAAGGCTGGAGTTACAGTCGTACTTTCATGAACTGCACTCCGTATGTGCTTGTCCCAATCCTTTTGCCTGCTTTCCACAACTTTTGCCAGATATCTTTCCAGCATCTGGTTGAATCGTTCCACCATTCCATCAGATTGTGGGTGGTAAGAAGTGGTTCTGGTTTTGTGTGTACCCATCAATCGACAAGTCTCCTGAAAAACTTGTGATTCAAAATTCCTCCCTTGATCGCTGTGAATTTCTAAGGGTACTCCAAAACGACAGAAGACTTCCTGAACCAATTTATCTGCGACTGTTGTAGCTTCTTGGTTGGGAATGGCGAAGACTTCTGGCCACTTTGTGAAGTAGTCCATGCCAACCATGAAGTACTTGTTTCCGCTGTCACTTTCTGGAAATGGTCCCGCAACGTCCAGTGCTATCCGCTCCCAGGGGGCTCCAACGTTTTACACTTTTAACGCACCTCTGCTTCGTGTGTGAGGTCCCTTCACAGCCGCACATCACAGCTGGTACATTTGCGACACCAGTCCTCCACATCATCTCGACAGTGGATTCAGTAAAAGCGCTCTCTGATCTTCAGTAGAGTCCTTTTTACCCCCATATGTCCTCCTGAGCATCCATCATGGTACAACCGTAAAACATCCGGTACCTTAGCTTTAGGCACAACCATTTGCAGATGACAGCTGTCTCCTCGAGCGTTTTCCCATTTACGGCACAAGACTCCATCCTGGATCTCCAAACTGTTCCATTGTGCCCAATAACTCTTTGTGATGGAACTCATCGCAGCCACATCACTCCACTTGGGCTTCGGAGCACCAGCTTTGATCCACTCGAAGATTGGCTTGATGTCAGAGTAATTTTGCTGAGCCTTCTGTATGGTTTCCTTCCATTCGTCGCTGAGATCGGTTCTTAGCCTTCTCACAGACTCAACTTCCTTAGTTACTTGCCTGGAACCCTGCCTACAGTCTTCACGCCAAGGTCTTGACAGTACGTCGTTACCGCGAGTTCTCCACTGGTGCTGGGCAGTCATTTCAGCCACCCTTCCCTGTTGGGGCTGATCTTCTCTTGCTGAGTTGCGCATAGGGCAGCTTGACCGAAGATGACCCTTTTCTCCACAAGTGAAGCACCTGGGGCTGTAACCTTGCGGGCGGTCGCGTACAGTTGACGCGACAACCTCCCTGACGCGGTGCGTACGGTGGTCCTGCCTCACTGCCTCCACTTCTAAAGCATGGGCCAAGGCGTCTTTCAGCGTCTCGTGGTGACCAAGTCTCACAGCAGCTCTAACTTCCAAGTCACGTATTCCATCTACAAACGCCTGAACCAGATTTCCATCAATAAGTGCAGGGGCGGACTGGTATGCTTTGCGAACCAGTTTTTCAACTTCCAGGGCCCACTGCTGTAGGTTCTCGGCACTACGTTGAACACGATCCTTTAATTTGGCACGAAAGACGTGCTCCAGGTGCGCGTCGCCGTATCTAGACTCTAACGCCTCCAGCAGCTGTTCGTAGGTCACATTGAATGGTAAGGGCCTGGTCTCGGAGACCCAAGGTGAGCGCTGTCATGGCTTGCGCTTTGGTCCACCCATTCGCCTTCATAACGGCCTCAAATTGGATTTTATAGGCCGACCACGAAGATGTTCCGTCAAATGGCGGCACTTTAAACCCGCGCACCGAAGTTGCAGCAATCACTGAAGCCACAGTCCCGTCTCCAACCTTAATTTCACTCAAGGCCTTCTTCACATCGGCGATCTGAATTTCGGCCTTTGCGATACGGTTGTCGTGCTGCTGTACCTGCTCCTTCATCACGCTCAGCTCTTTGCCCACTGATGCGTGAAGATCCTTTATCAGGAGCATCTGTTCTTCTTGACGGCGAGCCTGCTCGTCCTTATCACGTTGCAGCTGTTCCTGTAACTGGCGAGCCTGCTCCTCTTGACGACGAGCCTGCTCCTCTTGACGACGAGCCTGCTCCTCTTGACGACGAGCCTGCTCCTCTTGACGACGAGCCTGTTCCTCCTTGTCCCGTTGCATCTGTTCCTGCAACTGACGAGCCTGCTCCTCTTGACGACGAGCCTGTTCCTCCTTGTCCCGTTGCATCTGTTCCTGCAACTGACGAGCCTGCTCCTTTTGACGACGAGCCTGCTCCTCTTGACGACGAGCCTGCTCCTCTTGACGACGAGCCTGCTCCTCCTGACGGCGCGCCTGTTCCTCCTTGTCCCGTTGCATCTGTTCCTGCAACTGACGAGCCTGCTCCTCTTGACGACGAGCCTGGTCTTGCAGCAGAGCCATTAAGGCAGACAAGTCAGGCGCCGCTAGTGCTGAAGTAGATCCAGATGGGCCAGCGACTGGCTCTGACGTAGGCTGGACACCGCCCGGTGTCTGTGTCGGGGAGTCTCCAAATCGCCTTTGGTCCATACCTTGTTGTCGCTGACTCCTCGTACGGATACTATCCGTCCTTGGGTAGAATCGGCATTATTTATCCCTCACTTCTGACACCAAATTGTTACGAGCTGGGTATGGGATAAATAAAAGCACTACCAATTGAACACACGAAATAACTTTATTACTCGCAAAACACTTATAGACAATCGCAAAACACTACTGAACACTTTAGCGCACTTGAAATCTCTTCGAACCTTCCGTTGTCTCGCTTAAAAGTAGACTGTCTCGCTTCGTCCTCTCCCGGTCCTTTTATACCCCAAACACACAAAAGATATTCGAAAAAATTCGCTACTATTCCATAAAGCATCCAGAAAAAACATTAACAAAAAATAAACTTAAAGATAAATTATCCAACAAAGAAGAAGTTACTTTACGCTGTAGGCATACGGTCGAAATTAAAATGCAAGTACCGCGACGACGGGTGGCGGACTAACTACCTACAGAATGGAATTAGGTACCTACTAGAATTCACGCGTACTTCTCAGTTATTAGCGAGGTTTCTCGATGATTCTAGATGACCGACGTAACAATATCATTATTTTTGCAGAGGTCTTTCACCTTTATCAATTTAGTCAATGATATGCATTTCTTTCTTTAAAAAATAAAAGATGGCGATGACTCAGAAAGTCGTCAATGACGATACATTCCCGTCTGGAGGTAAGAAGTAACATTGAAATGAACCCTACTCCCTCTAATATTCGGATTCATGATTCCCGAAATGTTTACAACTGTCTTATCGTGTTGACATTATTTTTTAGTTCGGACACCAAACTAAATCTATGTTCGTAAGTAATACAGAAACGCCCGCACGTTCCCAACTATTTATAAACTTTTTTTGGTTTTGTTCTTTAAGTCCCTGCATAATCTACATCTACACTAATATTATAAAGAGGAAAGATTTGTTTGTTTGTAACGAATAGGCTCCGAAACTACTGGACCGATTTGAAAAAATCTTTCACCGATGGGAAGCTACACTATCCCCGGGTGACATAGGCTACTTTTTATCCCTGTATTCTCACGGGAACGGGGACTACGCGGGTGAAACCGCGTGACGTCCGCTAGTTTGTAGTTAACTCTGACAGTCGTAACAGGTAGTCTGAGAACCAGTCTTACCAAGGGGTATTCTGCTACCCTGTACTGACAGGGTTGTAGAGGTCAGATAGGCAGTCCCTCTATATAAAATATTGGTATTTACGAGTAGCTGCATCCGCTTAGACCGGATACCCAAATATGTGCTTGATGATGTCTTTTTCATATTTCATAAGGATGACTGTTCTCTACAATTCGTATTACTTAACATAACACAGTTCCGTTACAAGTATTCATCAGGAAATAAATTCAAGTGTTTGTTTTGTAATCAATTACTCTGCAGCCGCAGTACCGATTTCGGTGAAATGCATGATGAATCATAACTCAGACAGGATACATTATAATGTAATAGAATATTATTCAGACGATCGAATCTATAAATTAATCAATGCTGTCCATTTAAATGAGCTAGATCAATTTAGCTCACTGGTACGGAAATATTAATTTTATGACAATTTAGATAGATTTTATAACATGAATAGGGATGTTTACTGATTTAAAAACATAAGATTCTAATTAGTCCGTCTATTATATTTTCGAAAAATATTGCTTACGTGTTAATTAATAAAAATTTACGAAAATAAAACGTGTCGAAGATCATGAGTGGGGGGCTTTTGACTTCACTTTCTTTCTATTCTGGGTAAAAAAAGTACTAAACTTGTGACGTCACACGACTTGGCGCGACTTTTCAAAGCACTGTATCGTCTTCATCGATTGTTTATTTTTTGAAAATCTATCTGTCGGATTAATTAGATTTTTTTGGTGTAATACCCTATTGGCGAAATGTGAGTGTGCTAGTAGGTACACCTTTGCTTGACCCTTTGGGGATTACAGGCGTGATATTACACACATTGTATGAAAATTTCAAATGATTACCTATTACGGATCATGAGATACAGCCCGCTGACAGACATAAGGATGGACAGCCGAGGCTTGACCGATGGTTACCTTATGGGTTTGGAACTCTAAAAAACGATTTAATACAAAATTACAAAATGCACGCAGACGAAGTCACGGGCTACAGCTAATACCATACTGTCTTACACCAGGGACATTAAAACTAGAGAATCCAACAAAACGAGATATTTCATTCTTAATTGTTAAAGTATTAATTATAACTATGTCAGGAGTGCAAGCGCGACTGGTTTGTGAACGGTACTTTGTTCTGTGACGTGAATGTGAAGAGGCGAGTGCCGCAGTGGAGTGGAATTGCAGTAGTTCAACTGTACATTACTAAATTAAGTACAAACAGAAATCAAGTGTTTTTGAAAAGGTTTCTTTTTGCCACATCATCAGACTTCGTGAAGTACTTTTTGGCCTTCATAAAAGTTACGGAGATATTGGGGGTCAAAGAACCATTTTTTTAAAATATAGTTTAAATGTTTTAATTATACTTTAAATAAATACCTACCTCCTTGAACCCCGTATGTACCTACTATTCTATACATGGCATACGTCAGTACATTATTTGAGTGCGTTCCATTATATTTTTCTGTGCGTCATTTTACACCAAAATAAAAACATTTCCCAGTAATAATTTTACCGTAGAGTACTTACACAAAAAAAAAACTGCACTGCTTTAAACAGTAAAATATGAGCCTAACGTTCACAGCAGTAACCTTTAATGAGCTGTCGTTAAAAAACATAGTTTTTTTTACTTTTTTAAACATTAAAAAATATTGTTTAAAAAAGTAAAAAAAATGATGTTTTAAAGAGTTAAATGTTTTTTAACCACAGCTCATTAAAAGTTACTGCTTTGAACGTTAGGCTCATATTTTACTGTATATTTTTTTTAGTGTACCAATTACTACAGCTATCAGTCGACATGCGACATTGTTGCCATCGCGGGAATATCCTGGATGAGACTGATACAGTCATCATTGTGGGAGCTTGGCTCAAGCAAAGAGAAGCCTATATAAAGCAGTAGGTAAAGTCAGACTGTGAATGATAGTGGAATCCGTTTACACCTTTTATAATGAATAATAAATATACCTAATAATTACAAAGGCAGAAAATCCCTTGACCTTCTGAGGTCAAATATTGTTTAATTTATAGTCCTTCAACTTCATGAAAGTACAATGAAACGAAACAGTCACGGCGCCCAGTGCTAAGTTATTCCAAGTGTAAAGTAATTCCATTTAAATTAGGTGTCGACGGTTCCGATTTACGTGATCGGTGCGTTTAAATTCTGTGTCCACTTGGTAATTGTATGAAAAGTAGCTTAAATAGGTGCTTTGGATTTGACAAGTATTTTACTTGGCTTTAGATATTGACTTACCATACATAAATAAGTAGAGAAAGAGCTAAGGCCATTTGTAAGGTAGTTAACAAAAAAAAAATACTAATTAGTCCGTCTGATAGATTTCCAAAAAATTTCGGACATGTATTTTTTCTTTTTTCACGTAAACAAACAATGAAGACGATACAGTGCTTTGAAAACTCGTGTGACGTCATATTCTAAGACCTAAGTATGGCATTTTTTGCCAGTCAGTGACGTTACAAACCCCCATTCAAAACTTTGACGTGTTTTATCTTCGTAAATTTTTATTGATTTGATAAAACAAAAAATACATATCCAATATTTTTCGAAAATCTAACAGACGGACTAATTAGAATCACTTTTTTTTAGTCAGTAAATATCCCTGTTAGGTAGAAAGTTAACAGGGATATTTAATTTCAATGGTAGAACTTGTTCTACCATTGAAATTAAAATTAGAGTAACTTTCATGTATTTTTTTCTTTATACCTTCATCATCGCCTAGCCTTTTCCCAACTATATTGTAGTCGGCTTCCAGTCTATCCGGTAAGACTGACCAACAGCTGAATAGCAGTATTTTCTATGGAGCGACTGCTTATCTCAACTCCACAACCCAGTTAGTAGGCACTGGGTCATACGATAATGTAAATAAAAACGATTTTAAAGTTTCTTGCATTTTTTCAACCATCACGCCTGACAGGGTCAGTGAAAAATCACCTAAATTTTTAAACTTCGTGAAATGCAAAAACTATAAAAAAAGCAATCACCCAAATGCGAAAAGCAGCAGTACACTCATTACCCTCCATTTCATTAACAAAACAGACTTGCATTACTCCCATTCACCTTCACAATGCAGCCAGCAACAATATTAATAAACTCGTTTTCGGAGTTAAGTTGTCGGTCAAAGTTGTAGTTATCCGTAACCCGTTATGACACTCAATGGTCAGTACCGACTACCTTAGGGTTACCATAAATCGTAATGAATTTAGAAAAGTACTGGCAAGAAACTGAACATTTGTAGAAAATGAGGAATGCTCATTTAATATTTACCTCTATACAAGATGATTTTTTAAGTCACCGTCCAAATTTTTTCTAGGCATTAGGTATCGTTCACCAACACCATTTTTGAAAAAAAAACCTATACGTAAAATTTTCATATTAAATCATTTTCTCGAAAGAATTATCCGCTCTTCGTGAAACGTTAAAATGTGATGTAATACCTCAATATTTTTGTATTGATACTAAAAGATAAAACACGTTTTCAATGATTTTCGCCAAAGATTAATATAATCAGAATTTGGACGGTGACTAAAAAATAATCTTGTACATAAACTTCGCCCGCGTGGATGTCAAAGACTTGACAGATATCCTTAAACCTTCCTCGAGAACCGCTCTATCTATTAGTGAAAACAGCATGAAAATCGATGCAGTAGTTTTTGAGTTTATCGCGAACAGACAGACAGACAAACAGACGTGGCGCAGGACTTTATTTTATAATATGTAGTTGCAGTGATAGTTATATTGATGGATGTAGAGGAATAGGAAGATCAAAGAAACGATGGATTAAGAAAAGAATAAAGAAAAATATTTAACTCGTGGTGTCAAAAAAACGTGTTGCGACCCCAAGTAACAAGAGCAGGAAGATACAAATACAAATATTTTATTGGAACAATGGCTGGGGGCCTTAAACTCAAGGCATCCATAGGGATTTGTCCGGTTAAGCAGAAGCCAGTTTCATAGACTGAACTGCGAGATGCCATTCCCAAAAAAAAAAAGAAACGTAACAACAACAACAATAACAGTAACAATATATCAACAACAACAATAACAATTGTAAACAACAAAATTTATTCAATTGTGCAATTTTTGTGTTGTATTGTATATACCAATTGTTGTGTACGTTAATACTGCGTTAGTTTAGTAACTGTGTCGCAGTTATTAGCGCGCCCACCCCTGGAACGAATGGCCCCACCATGTTCCTTCCTAGCCCTATATGGCGAGACCGCGGTATCTCTTACAACATCCTGCGGCCCCGAAGTTAAAGGACCTTTTTTTTTTTTTTTTGGTGGGTGTAAAATCATCGAATAACCCCTCCCGCTCTTGGGCAGAGCGAAAGGGAGTGTCAGACTTCTACTGACTAAAAACCACCCATGTTCCTTCTTCGCCCTCTATGTCGAGGCTGCGATAACCGTTGGACTACCCGCGGCCCCGACAGGCGTCGGCCCTTTCGGGCCCCTCCCATGTTGCTGACATCTCTTTGAGGCGCGCGTGGAACACGAACGCGCCGTCGACACGGCCTGTTCGTTCGTGAGACGGACGGACGGCGAGTTAGCCCATCACTCACCATCCACAGGCCCGCGTCTACGGTGGCCGGAGGTCATCGCGGGACCCCCGACGCCCGGAGCGCCTCCCGCGGCGGCTGGGACGAGAGGTTCTCTCCCTCTCGCGTTCCGCCACCTCCTTCGCCAGCATCACTGCTTCGCAGAAGGAGGCGACGGCGTCCCATTCCTCCTCGCCCCGGACCATGGCTTGCACCAGGGCCGGGCGCGAGAGGTCGCCGCCGCCGATCGCCGCTACGAGAACACGGCGGGGCTCCGCCCAAGCGGGGCACACCTCCACTGTGTACTCCACCGTGTCCTCCGGCCGATCCTCACAATGGTGGCATCCGGGCGTTTCCTCCCGCCTGATTCGGTGCAGGTACCTCCCGAAACAACCGTGTCCGGTGAGGACCTGCGTCAGACGGAAGGTGAGGGCGCCGTGGCGCCTCTCAAGCCACTCCTCAAAGAGGGGACTTACCGCCACTATCGTGGCGTGCCCTCCACTATCGTGGCGTGCCCTAAGTTAAAGGACCTTAAGTCACGTTTGTAAATTATTTAATAGAGCTTATTAAAGATGTCTATAGCCGAAATTAGATGTTATTAGATTAGACTTAATGTTATTTATAATTTTTATATCAACGAAATTAGTGGCTGTAGGACTTAGTATCTTTTACCATTTGATCAATACGGGTAGGTATACTGAATAAAAATCATTGAAAATTAAAAAATGACAAAAAATGAACTTATTGTCCTGTAGCTTTCACCTTTAGTAAGTAAAACCTGCTTTATGAAGAAGTTTTTTTAACTGTTTGATTGTAACGTCAGTCTGTGTAGACCGTGTTTCCCGGGAATTAGCTGTTTTTGGAAATTAATTTAATGGTGTTTGGATGTCATAAAAGACGGCTAAAGATAGGAGATGCTGTGAGGCAACCTTTGTTGGATTGCTCATTATGAGCTAACACGGGTCCATTTTCAGGTTCGGTGTGGGCAGTATGGTCTAACGACCCCACACACTCTAGGTTTAGAAACTCTGACAGAGTTTGTAAATCGCCTCAAGGGCCTTGGGCAGGAGCACTTCCGACGTTTGGCTCCCAGACTGGAGCGGGCCGGGGCTGCCTTTAGGTGGCTCTTGCCCAATCTGGGGGGGCCAAACGCCTCCTGCCGGAGGCTCTACGCGGGGATCGTGCGGTCCATGGCCCTTTACGGGGCGCCGGTGTGGGCGCCTGCTTTGAGGAAGCGGGCCGCCCACTACCTGAACGTGCCCCAAAAGGTCATGGCCGTAAGGACGGTACGGGGGTACCGCACGATCTCCCGCGAAGCGGCGAACCTCCTTGCCGGATTGCCGCCGTGGGATCTGGAGGCGATAGTCCTCGCGCGCCTGCATCAATGGCGCGCGGAGGCGCTGCGCCGGGGGGTCACTCCGCTGCCGCGGCAAATTGCTGCGCGGCGGACAGACCTCCGGTGCGATCTCATGGCGACATGGAGACAGCGACTGTCGCAACCCCGTGCAGGGCACGCCACGATAGTGGCGGTAAGTCCCCTCTTTGAGGAGTGGCTTGAGAGGCGCCACGGCGCCCTCACCTTCCGTCTGACGCAGGTCCTCACCGGACACGGTTGTTTCGGGAGGTACCTGCACCGAATCAGGCGGGAGGAAACGCCCAGATGCCACCATTGTGAGGATCGGCCGGAGGACACGGTGGAGCACACAGTGGAGGTGTGCCCCGCTTGGGCGGAGCCCCGCCGTGTTCTCGTAGCGGCGATCGGCGGCGGCGACCTCTCGCGCCCGGCCCTGGTGCAAGCCATGGTCCGGGGCGAGGAGGAATGGGACGCCGTCGCCTCCTTCTGCGAAGCAGTGATGCTGGCGAAGGAGGTGGCGGAACGCGAGAGGGAGAGAACCTCTCGTCCCAGCCGCCGCGGGAGGCGCTCCGGGCGTCGGGGGTCCCGCGATGACCTCCGGCCACCGTAGACGCGGGCCTGTGGACGGTGAGTGATGGGCTAACTCGCCGTCCGTCCGTCTCACGACGAAAACAGGCCGTGTCGACGGCGCGTTCGTGTTCCACGCGCGCCTCAAAGAGATGTCAGCAACATGGGAGGGCCCCGAAAGGGCCGACGCCTGTCGGGGCTGCGGGTAGTCCTCTGGTTATCGCGGCCTCGACATAGAGGGCGAAGAAGGAACATGGGTGGTTTTTAGTCAGTAGAAGTCTGACACTCCCTTTCGCTCTGCCCAAGAGCGGGAGGGGTTATTCGATGATTTTACACCCACCAAAAAAAAAAAAAAAAAAAGGGCCTTGGGCAGAGTGAAAGGGAGTGTCAGACTTCTACTGTCTAAAAACCACCCATGTTCCTTCTTAGCCCTTTATGTCGAGGCCGCGGTATCTCTTGTGAACAATCCGCAGCCCAAGCAAGGCCGCCTCAAGGGCCTCTGACATGGTTTGACGACCATTTGGCCTGAAAGTCTGATAACTAGTCTTACAATACCAAGAGAGAAATCATATTACCCAGTACTGAGTTGTGGACAATGGATCGTCAGTCGCTCCATGTAAAATACTGGTATTCAGCTGCATCCAGTTAGGTTGGAAGCCGACCCCGACATAGTTCTGAAAGTGATGCAGCTGATGCAAGGACATGACGTGCATAAATAAATGACAGTGTGTTCCAGCCTTATTCCTTAGTCATCATTGACATCCTATTAATGTTCCCACTGCTGGGACACAGGCCTCCTCTCTCTTTGAGAGGGAATGGGCTATAATCTACCACGCGGGTCCAGTGCGGATTGGTAGATGTCACATGTCTTCGAATGTTTGGTTTTAAGCCATGCCGGTTTCCTCACGATGTTTTTCTTCACAGTTTTGAGAGCAGCGGTGATGAAATAAATTACACAAAGTAATGTGCCTGCCTGGGTTCGAACCCACGACCTACTGTTCGTATTTTTTAGTAGCAAGCCCGAAGTCTGATTTTATGCCCCGATTGATGGCTACAGGCTCGCACCCTATAACATGGAGCTTAAATATAACCACAGAATAAACATAACTGCCAAATATTGAGTACACGCGCCTCTGCCTAACCCTACGGGGTTTACATGCGTGATGTTTTGAATCAGTGTATTCTTCTATTTATTATGCCATCTATCGAATAACTTAGTTACTAGATAGATGGCTAGCTTCAGACTTCGATAGATGTTACCTGAAAATGAACATAGATGGCGCTCGTAGCATCGATCAGCTGAAATTGTCGAAGCATTTTAATTTATTTATTTCTGTTTCTATTAAAAATCATAACTATTGTTGTCCTGGGTTTGATTCCCGACTCGAGCATGATGTTTTCGGGATTTTGGATCAGGAATTGCTCAGTAGCAAGCACAGAGTCTAGATTTGTGCCCGATTGATGGAAATAGGCTTCTCCACTATTACATAGGACTTCAACTTAATAGATGTACTTGTACATACTATTAGGTCCACCTCTGCCTTCTCTTTCGGGGATTAACAGGCGTGATGTTATCTTATATATCATTCTACATAATTCATGATGGAATCACAGCTTTAATAAAATCATTGTTTACCTCACCACACTATAAAGATGACCTCTAAAATTATTATTAAAAATCATTATTAAAAACAAAGAACATCACATCAAGTTTTTATTACAATGTCATTGACAGCCTTATAAAATAATAGACACGTTACATGGCGCTTAGCATTTAATCAATATATTTCGTTTATCATTGCCCATCATTTTAATATTTTTGGCTTTTGAATAATCATTATTGTGTATGTGTGTGATAATATTATATTTTGAGTAAGTCTGGTTCAGCACTAACTCTCAATAAAACAGATACATTGATATCTAGATTTAATCCAGTTTATTGAAACCGGTTCAGTAGTTTAAGATGTACACTATAATTATTTAAAACAATCTCACATTCTCAGCCTGTGATTCATGTCATTATACAAACGTGTAAAAACTGTGTGAACTTGTTGAGAGCATTGCACGGGGAACCGGGAGCCTCGGTGTAAAACAAAGTAATAGAGAAACATAAAATTGTATCAGTTGGCGAAAATCCTTTGCTCAATAAAGGGGCCATTAAAGAATACATCTTTATCTAGGAATATTGTCTTCTAAAGTGATAGTTTTGGTTGAGAACGTGTATTGTAATGTACCTACCTACTTCATCTACTTTTTTTATAGTAATCGTACACTTATTACAAGGCAACAATTACATTCAAAAGCTACAACAAAATAAAACTAAATCAACAAACACCGATCAATGAACAACCACCGGCCGACCATCAACGTCTATAATTTTTCAGCATCCCAATTTCTACCTACATTGTCAATTTTCTAACCTATTTCTTTCTTTTTTTCCAGGTCCAGTGCCACTAGCTAGAAATATAAGACACTTGCCCTGCATATCAAGAAGAACAGCACAAGAAGGTCTGTGTATGTTCGCCATAGATTGCCTCAAAGCCAACGGTACCCATCTCGGGACCTGCATAGACAGATTCTACTTCGGATCTTGTTGCCAGATTCCAGACAAAACTATACTACCACAAATCATAGGCAACAATATAGAAGATAACTCAATCGACAGCGCTAATTTCGTACATCCACAGATTGAGGATAAAGTTCAAACGACTGTTAGCAAGATTCCAGATATATTCCCTACGAAAAAGACTACTACCACAGAGAAAGTAGAGACTACAGTTACACAGAAATCAGAGACGGTATTAGATAGAACTGAAGCTATGGATTTAGAAACGAAAACAGACGAACAATCGACGATAAACAATAAAATTGAGAACGACGAAGTCAAATTCACTACGTCAGCTGGAGTAGAAACTACTGTGAAGGCTGAAAGTAAAATCACTGAAACACCGATCACTGAGTTGCCAATGAAACTATCTACATTCCAAACAGTTTCTGGTGAGAATAGTATAGCTACTGAAAGACCTGAAAAGGAGGATATTACGAAATCCACAACCTTAAAGCCAAAACCCACTAGAAAGCCTTCAAGGCCAACCTTTAGGCCTTCATCAACAAAGCCTTATAACCACACAAGACCTCAGTACACCTTATCTACATACAAACCAAGACCTATAAAGCCAGTTTATAATACTACTAGAAAACCGCCGTACAGGCCACCTAATAAACGTCCATCAGCAACAAAAAAGCCTTTACCTATTCCTCCTAGATTAAACATAACTATACTACCTCAGTCAACAAGCTCAAAACCTATATTCACCCGCCCATCATCAGTTTCAATAACATACATCAACACTACAGTTGCGTCATCAACGACAGCTGAATCAACAACTACAACTTCTACGACAACAACAACGACTACAACAGAACAACCACCAACAACTATTTTAACAACTGTAACAGAAAAAATGATTGAATCAACCGACGCAGTAGCAGAAGTTGAGAAAACAACTGAAGTCTCCCCTGCTACTGAGACAGAGAAAGCAACTGATAAAACAACTATTTCCGAAGCAACTATTGAGACAACGGTTACAGAAGCAGTGAAAGAAACAACAGTCCCAGTTACTGAAGCAACTGAGGCTGTTTCAACGACGGAAACAGAGCATGTGATTACTGAAACCGATGCGCCTACATCTCCATTGGTTACTTCGACTTCTACTGAATCAACTAATGTTGAAGCGCCGACTACTGAAGAGGTTGCTACGAAAGAGCCGGAGAAGATCACGGAATCTGACGGTAAGTTTCACTTTAATATTTCTATTTACTAGCTGTTTTAGACCTCTTGCATATTCTTTCATCGGGCGAGATCGAAATTAAAAACTAATAAGGACATTAAAAAAATATCATGAGACCGACTGTGACGGTCTTGGGTAATTGTTATTTGTAAAATGAACCATTTTTTGGCGGGTGGAAAATCATCAAATAACCCCTCGCGCTCTTGGGCAGAGCGAAAGGGAGTGTCAGACTTCTACTGACTAAAAACCACCCATGTTCCTTCTTAGCTCTTAAGTCGAGGCCGCGGTAACTTGTAAACAACCCGCAGCCCCGACGGGCGTCGGCCCCTGCGGGCCCTTCCCATGTTGCTGACATCTCTTTGAGGCGCGCGTGGAACACGAACGCGCCGTCGACACGGCCTGTCGTCGTCGTAAGACGGACGGACGGCGAACTAGTCCATCACTCACCGTCCACAGGCCCGCGTTTTCGGTGGCCGGAAGCCGTCATGTGGCCCCCAACTCCCGGAGCGCCTCCCGCGGTGTAAAATGAACCATCAATTAGTTATCATCATCTACAAAGCAAGCCCGACTTCACCCACTGCTGGGTATGGGCATCTTTATGCTTGTACCAAGCTCCACGATATTGTGCCAGCCTCGTCCAGAATATTCCCGCAATAGCAAGAATTACCACCTCGCCACCAGACGGCCAAAATTTATTTTTCATTCTTTGGACACCACTCTATCTCACTTTTACTCGACCTTCCACCACCGTGCCTTGCTAGGTGTCCTGCATAATACCATAATGCGATTTCCAATTTCAAAACTTCGAATTAGTTATTAGCTTTGAAGGTAATATTGTCCTCTATTTGTTAGATCTGCTAACAGCTGGGTAAAGGTTTCTCTCCAATCTTACGACATCTTACGGCTGTCGCTAACGTGTTCCAGCCTTTCAAAAGCGGTCTCATTAATATTGCCATTTACATATTTTTTGTTGTTTTAATCTTTGCAACGATCAAGTAGGCAATCATTAAGTACATGTTTTCTTCTACAAGTAAATCATGAGTACAGCATATCAATGTTGTAGCAAAAAAAAAAACTTCAATGGCTTTCTCACAAAGTAGTTTGAACTCATTAATTAAATGCTCCTTACGCCTATAGCATATTTAACCAGTGATTGACACTATCTTCACATCGACCAATTATACGATCAGCTGATCTTAGATCTTAATCGCTTACTGATTGTCAGTTTGCTAGAAATTATTTACTTAGTATTTATAGCATGGTGTAATTATTGCTCTCATCTTGTCAAATATGAGTTTAAACTTTTTACATTTTTCGATAAGTCTCCTTGGCTTATTTCTGAGATCCGTTATGTAAACTAGAAGATTGCCGTCAAATAATTCTGTTATGTCCACACTCCACACGTAATTTATGTTCTGAGATGATGCTCTTGCATCCTCTCTTAGAGTGTGTACATTTTGTCCACTTAATTTCTCTAGGCTATAAGTCATGACAATTTTTCATTATTCAGATAAAGCATAGTGATTAATGTTCTTTCCTTTTCCGTCATAATTATTTTATCCTTGACCTGCAGTGGGTCAATAATAACTATCTACTCCATTATCAACGTCATAATTCTCCTGCCATTGTTTTTATTGGGAGGGTGGGTAATTATCAAATGACTCCTCCCGCTCTGGGAGGAGCGGAAGGGAGTGTCAGACCTCTACTGACTATAAACCACCCATGTTCCTTCTTAGCCTTTTGTGTCCGTAGCCGAGGTATCTTTTTCGGTCAACCCGCTGCCCCGTCTGGCGTCGGCCCTTTATTTTATGTATATCTTCAATTTTAGAAGAGTATCTTTTAATTTCGTCGATTTCTCTATTTTACACACTTAGCAGTTCATAATTTCCTTCCTAAAATTCTCAGAAACAGCTTAACACTGCGTTATCTATGTCATTACTCATGTATGTCGTCATCAGAATACCGCATTTCATTTGAAACACCTATGTTTTTGTCACTTGTCAGAATGTCACCTACCTACGCATTCTGGTAAATGAGTTCAACGACTCATTGGGCATTACACTTTAAAAATTGATGCGAATTTTGTTTGTTTGCGAGCTCATGCATTATTGTTTGATTTGAAGATTGTACTCGTATTTGTTGAACGGAATAGGTTACACTTAAAAGTATTTGAAAGTGAGTCTTTTCTTTACTTTCGCAAATAAAACAATAGTGGGGTCTAGTTGTCGCTAGGGTCATTGTTCAAGAAAAGTTCTTGAGTACGATTCCCGGGTCGGGCCAAGTGTTATTATTGGGTTTTTCGATCAAGAACTTCCCACAGAGTCTCGATTACATGGGACTTTGACATAGCTGGCCATTAGGTGAACGGTGAACAGGCGTAATGTTAGATGTTTGTCACTTTGTACGTTTATTTGTCATCATGAACAGTTTAAAACTTAAAGTCACCTTCACTTCTATTTGTATTCAATTTAACAAATATTTGTTCTGGTATATATTGACAGTAGTGTAGTGACCGTACTAAACCAGTAAGTGATTATAAGTGACTGGTTTATGTCAATGACAAATGCAAGAGTATCTTTTACAAGTATCTATTGACTACACCACATAATTTTAGAAGAAGATACCTAAGTAACTTTTTGTTCATGTTTTGATGGTACACTTGACGCAGTGGTCAAGCGATTGGCTGCTGGGTTGCGTGTCATTGGTTCGAATTCCATACGGCACCAATATTGGTATGACCAACAGGTCTGGCTGTTTGTTTAGGCGAGTTTGAATGTTTATAAACGCAACCACGGTACAGGAGAGATGGATAGATAGAGTTGGGAGTTTGGGTTTTTCATCATCATCATAAACAGCCTATTAATGTTCCCACTGCTGGGACACAGGCCTGCTCTCTTTTATGAGGGAATGGGCCATAATCTACTACTGGTGGATTGGTAGATGTCACATGTCTTTTTTGGTTCTAAGACATTTTCTTTCTTATTTGGGGGTGAAAAATCATCAAATAAAGGGGTTATTTGATGATTTTCCACCCCCAAAAAAGCACGCCCGCCCGCTCTTGGGAAGAGCGAAAGGGAGTGTCAGACTTCTACTGACTTAAAACCAACCATGTTTCTTCTTAGCCCTTTATGTCGAGGCCACGGTACCTCTTACAACATCCCGCAGCCCCGACGGGACAGGCCAAACCCTCAGGTCTAGAAACTTAAAATTTCCCACACGTATTCCTCTTATGACGTAGGCATCCACTAAGAAAGAATATTTCATGTTTCAACCCCCGAAGGGGTGAAACAGGTGATGAAAGTTTGTATAGAAAATCGTCATTTTTTATGTACTTATTTCCGACATTTACGCGGGCGAAGCCGCGGGCATCAGCTAGTGAACTATAAAGTTCTTATGATGTCCGGCATGTGTTTTTGAAATTAATTGTCCTAAATTATCTTCTTTATACATAAATCTACCATACGTGTGTATGTCACTGAACCCCTCCTCAACCGCTAGACCGATTTAGAAGAAATTTTGTGTGTTCCAGCGGATTCGAGAATGGTTTAGATTCACAATTGGAGCAGGTAGGTGGCGCTGCTGTCCGGGCAGGATGACGTCTGCCAAGTCAGCTAGTATTTAAAAAAATCTTTAGTAGTTTTGGAATAACTTTACACGAAAGAAGGTCGTGGGGATTAGCTATAAACAACAACAAAGACTCAATTGGCGCAGTATGTGTATAATTAACTTCTGAGGTACAGGTCAAAGATGGGCAATAAAAAACGGTAGAACCACAGGTTATATGAGAATGGTGTACTTACAGTTGTTCCGGGTCTGGGCTAAATTAGAGTTGTTAGGGAGAAATAGAGATGGTGTTTGTAAATCCAGTTATGACTTTACGATACAGAGGAAGTACGAAGTTAGTGTAAAGGCGTTTTGTCTGTGCGTTTATCCTCAGTCAGTTAGCTTTACCTTTTTAAAAATACAGAATATAATAAGATAGATTTTCTAGGGAACAGGTACTTTGTTTTGGGAAGAGAGGTATCCTATGTCCGTTTCTGTACACTTGACAACGTCTTTCAGAAAGATCAGCTCAGTGGTTTAGGCGTGGAAAGGTAGGCTGTGGGATGTTGTAAGAGATACTGCGGCCTCGACATAAACAAGGGGCTACAAGGGTGGTTTTTAGTCAGTAGAAGTCGGACACTCCCAAGAGCGGGAGGGGTTATTTCATGATTTTCCAGCCCCAAAAAAAGCCTGGCAAGGTATCAAACTATCTTACTTTCGCATGTATTACTTAGTTTGTGCTTTTTAACTGCCGCGTCAGTCTAATGATCGCAAACGCAAATGTTGAAAGTTTTGCTAGGTCGAGCAACGTGCATGCACTTATACCCATTTTCACTAAGATTAAACCAAACCGAAATCATCAAAATCTGCTTCTTGGTCGGCTTTCAGCCTTTTACATCGAGCGACTGCCTATCTGACCTCTAAAATCCAGTTAGTATTGGGTTGTATAACATCCCTTAGTAAGACGTTAAGCCATTGATCCCGGCTGTCATTTATAATTTTTGACAGTCTTTACAGGTAATCATTCATTCATAAACAGCCTATTAATGTTCCCACTGCTGGGACACAGGCCTCCTCTCTTTTTGAGAGGGAATGGGCTATAATCTACCCCGCGGGCCCAGTGCGGATTTGTAGATGTCACAAGTCTTCGAATTTTTGGTTCTAAGACATGCCGGTTTCCTCACGATGTTTTCCTTCACGGTTTTGAGAGCACTCACATACAGGCCCGAATTTCTGACTAGTTGTCTGTCACACGTATAGCAACATAAGTAAATACTTCGATTTTCAATGAAGAATTCTTGACATTTCTCACAAAGCATGCGAATCGTGTGATATAAAAGAAAAGAAAGTGAGCTTAGTATATAAAGTGAGACAATGGAATGGGTTTGACCCCTCGCTCGTGTACGGCCTAGATACGTGAGGTGACTCCTAAGTAGGCAGGCGATGGGTAGACGTAGGAATGAATTGAGGGGGCGACGACCTAGTCTTATAGACCATGGTTTCCCTAGAGTGCAGGAGCGTGGCAGATCACCGGGCACAAACTCTACGATCCCCATTAACTCTCCCGGAAGCCTGCAGTAGTCTGGGAAGGCTGCTACAATTCTGGGACGACCTATGTTGGTTGGAGTAGGTATTCTCTAAACATCACGCACAATGGCCCAATCGAGAGGCTAAGTGCGGATAAAAGCCCAGTTAAACTAAACTAAACTATAGACCATGGTAACATGGTTTGACTGCCTTGTTGGTTGCAAATTGACTTGAAGCAAAATTTATTGGATAAGGGTAGGATTAGGTTGATTTAAGTTTAGTCGTTCTAGCACTACTAGCACAAACACATGACGTAAAATCATTTTGTTGAGAAATGTCAAGAGTGTCCATGGAGTTTCTTGTCCATTCTTCTCCATCGAGATATTGAAATAGGCAACTACTTACAGTACTTACAAGTAATTATTCCTTGTGACTAAGACTGTAACTTCACTTTATTTGTTTTATGACATTTAATAGTACCTGTACCTAATAGTCTAATTGAAATAGATACTTTGATTTTGAGTTTGACATTAAAGTTTCTCCCGTAGAAATCAAACAAATCGTAAAACTTATAAAATATAATGAGCAAAACGATGACTGAATTTTGACATCTTTCGAATTTATGTCAGTTTCGTTTGTACTACGTTTGTTTATGTCTCATCCAAAACTTTTTTTCTTTTAAGTTCTATAAAATCCTTTCTCATCCTAGCTCTTCTTGTGTAGAGTCTAGGTCTGTGCATTTCTGTGACGGTTATCAGAAACCATTTTATCTTTCTTTTGTGATTCTATTTCAGAATAGACTGTGCGTGTCTGTCAGTCTGTCAATCAATCAGTTAGTCAAGGAGCTGAACCAGTAATTGTTCTACTCGTCACTCAGTAATCTATCCAGTCTGTGGCCTTAGCCCTGGTTTTGATGGATTTATTTGTCATGGTTTAATAAGTTTTAGCATTTTGAATAACTAGCTGGCTCCTTGACTATTCGAGTGCCGGAAATGGTTTAATTTATTTGTGTTACATTGTTTCGGTTATCTCAGTTGATTTTTGTCTTCTTTTATACTATACATCACGTCCAAAATCAAATCAAAATCAAAATATTTTTATTTTACATAGGCCTACATGGGCACTTATAAAACGTCGACAAAAAGGTGCACGGTTCGGTGCATTTTTCGATTCCTAAGGAGAAGAACCGGCAAGAAACTCAATAGGTTACTCTTTCAACCTTTTAAAATCATTTGGGTTAACAATAAGTTTAAGGTTCAGACATAATCTTGGTATATACACACATGAAGACTATGCAGTTTAATGTCTGAGATGGTCTTTTGAAGAAAGCACCACACACACCACACCACATTTGAGTGGACCCGTCCAGTCAGTGCAAGCATTTGTCAGTTATCGTGGAGCTCGACTTATATAACTCAAGGAGCTCAACGACACGACGAACAATACTAAAGAAAGGACATTTGGGTGGGTCGCTCTTAAGTCCCATGTAGGTCCCGGCTGCTATATTATATAGATCTTTGGCAGTCTTTAGAGGTAGTCACAGGTCTAAAAGTCCGACAACCAAACCAAAGGGTTTCTTACGAGTATTATCCAGTACTAACTGAGCTTCGCTAATATTCAGTTGCATCCGGTTAAACTGGAAGCCAACCCCAACATAGCCAAGAAAAGGCTAATCAGGTGATGATGATGAATACAAAGTAAATGTATCATGGTATCTTTACTTGTTAATCTTATCTGCTGAAATATGTTCACAGTCACAACGTCAGGAATCCTCTATTGTTGTCGTAACCGTTAATCCATTAGCACCTTAAATTCTTGTAAATGATTCGTCGTTCTTGTGACTCTTCATTGGTTCTAAGAAAATGTTGCAACTAGTAAACGTATTATTTCTTGTGAGATTATTTATGGCTTGACTCACTAACTAAGCCATTTCTTGGTTGTCTTTTAGATAAGATTGTCCCTCTTAATCATTTTGACACACGACTTTACTGACTGGGTCTAGACAAGTGACCATCGATTTCACAGTGTCTCTAACATACCTAATGAGTTTATGTACATTGCGTACAAAAACTCATTCCTTTTCCCCATGTGGGAGGGCAAAAACCACAGAACGCCACCTGCTACGATCTTTACACTATACTTTTTTAGCCTCCTCTAGCATTTTCTCACGTTTTTCTTTTTTAAATAAAGTTTTGTAGGTATGACACTTTACTTTAAATTGGCCACGGCCCCTGTTTTATCTAGTTAGGCACTCTTCTAATTACGGCCGTAAAAATGGGGCACTTTTTGTAATTTTTGTTTCATATTTTCTTTACTTATTTGTTGCTGATAAAAGGAAATGACAGGGATGTTAGTGCATCTTGATTTTTTAGAATAAAATTGAAATGAAAATCATTTTTATGAGGATCCCACCACCGTGCTCCCTCCAACCGAAAGTCTTTTTAAAAGCATTTGAAGTAACCGCTTAACACGATCACAAACCTAACCCTTTCTATCTCCTGGCTGCACGCCAACCATCACGGAACGGTACTCGATCAAGCATCGATCACGAACCCATTGCCGTGACTACGCTGTTCCACTTTATAACTAGTAGCTTCTCGAGTCACAAGCATCGTGAGAATTGTCCAAATGTCTCGTTTTTGGGACACGTCTTTAATGATTAGTGGAGTTTGGATTGTATTATTGTTAGGTATAGTAGGCCCATATTGTCCCAGTACTGGGCAAAGGTAGCTAGCTCCCTCATTTCCTTCCAACGGTCACGATTTTTAATTCAATTTTTACCATTAAATTTTTTTTTTTTATCATTTCTACTTTTGAATGTGTTTCTCGTTTCGGATCCCTCTGAAGCCCTGGGTTACTCAGTATCGTATATCCATATTTTGATCTGTTACCAAAGTTTTAACATGATTCTTTTACATAGGTTAAATAACATACGAAAATAGTTTTGTTTACCAAATTACAGCCCAAGTTTAAAAGATTATTTTTTAATAAACGTTTAGTGTCGATTTACCAGTAATTCTTATGTAAGATACTTTATCATTTACACAGAAAACAAAATGACATAATCTAGTTACATTATGTACATGTTTGTACATAAGTATGTTATGATAACAGGCATTACAATAATAAGCATAAAAACGCGGTTATAAAATTATAGTATAGTGACGAGAGTTATTTTCTTCTACAATTCAGGTTTTTAAGAAATAGGCCTTATCTTAAAGATGAAATGGTTTACTTTACAAAAATAACGATGTTGTATTTTCCTAAGTGTTACATAATTATGCTCGAGACTGTAAACACACTCATCATCAGATATACTAAGTATAACGCCTGTTTGAAGTACTAGTGTACCTCTGTTCAACCCTTGAATTTGCAATTTTAATTACAATGGTTTTTCATATTTCCAGAAAAATGGCCAACAGAAGGCTGGGTATTAATAACAAATCCACCGCAACCACAAACACCAGCAACAACGATTTCATCAACATCAACAACAGTAACAACGACTACAACAACAACAACAACAGCTGCACCTGTAACAACAACAACGACAACAACAGAACCACCAGCAACAGAAACAACACCACAACTAACAACTGTAGAACAAACAATAGAACAACAAACTGTTGTACCTACAACACCATCAACAACAACAACAACAACGGAAGTTCCATCATCATCAACAACAGTAACAACTCAACAATCGATCCTTGAGTTTACTGTCAACGTGACGTTGTCACCGACAGTACCGACTTCGACTTCAAGTGTTGGTTTGACGACTTTCAGTTCAGTTTCGTCAGAAAATGTTACTGAAAGTGTCAGTGAGAAGAATGATACTAGTTCTAGTACCACTGAAGCTGCGAATACTACTGGTAAGTTTTATTAATTTTACGAGTATTATCTGTTGCCCGCCGTTTTTCAAAGCTTTACTTCCCTATTTGAATGGAATTTTGTTAATAATTTCATGGATTTTTTACGAAAACCTATATTTTTTCTTCAGTAGCTAAGTTACTCCATAAGTCATTAGCTATGAGCTAGTAAAGTCCTGTCAAATTCTGTCCAGCCGTTACGAAGATTAGCCAGAACAAACAGACAGATAAACAGTAGTTATACAAAATTGTTTAATACAGTTTTTTCATCTATGTTTAGTTTTCACAGAAATATCTGCCACAAAAGCCAAAAGGGTAAATTGATATTTCATTTTGATAAAACCTGAAGGAATTGCACTGGCACAATACAAGAATTGAGTTATAAAATAAATACAACATTAATAATTATTTACAGAAGAAGCCGTTCAAACAACGACGCTGATTCCGGAAACCACGACGGAAGCTGTCAACATGTCTGATTATAAAAACGGTGAGAATTTTGTGTTTTTATCTTCAATTTATTTATACAATGCCTCTATTTGTGACACCACATGACCACACCACACCATAAACATTGTCAAATAAAAATACTTGAACGTGATCCAAAATCGTAATCGTGATCTTCTTTACAACTTACCAGGGCTGCCTCATTTTGTGCTGTCGTACCATTGAAAACAAACCTTAAAAAAAAAACAATATAATTATTATATTATCAATGGGGTAGACCGAGTTACCCCATTTTCGGCTAATACGATTTGCTTTAAAAACTCATTGCATATCCGTCACTTTTGCAAAAAAACGTTTAACAAAGAAGCGAATAGAAGCAAAATAACTAAAAAAAAACATACAATTAAACAATGGTTTTGATTTTTAATTTTAAATCGCCAATTTATTGATTAAAACACGATATTGTATTTCTATTCATCACTATCAGCCTATATATAATGTTCCCATTGCAGGGACTCAAGCCTCATCTCTAGGAGAGTGATGGGCTATAATCCGCCACACGGGCCCAGTGCGGGTTGGTAGATGTCACATGTCTTCGAATTGATTTCCTTCACCGTTTTGAGATTTCTATTACTTTAACCAAATTCAGAACAAAATCGAGATATTATATATATTAATCTTCTTAAAGACGGCCCATGAGCCCTATTTGTGACTTATGCACAAGACACTATTTTCTTAATAGCATCAGTGCATGCATTCATGTCTCGGAAAGAACGGCTAAAACGGCTTAACCTGCCACTTTTTATCCGGCTATCATTAACAATCGTTACAGCTAGTCAGTGTCCTGGAAGTCTGGCAACCAGCCTTACCAGTCGATACCATAATAACCAATATGGATTCTTTGCTAATATTGTCTTACGCAATATTGTAAAGAATCTGGTTCTTCTAACCTAACTTATAGATGTGGCGGGATAGTTGACCTGCCACTTCTTCCCAGCTAAAACACGCGCTTTGATGGACTGTCTCTTGTATTTGACGTTCAAAAAGTACGGATTGTCAGCGTAATTTAAATAGTACTCAGCTGCATCCGGTCGTATTGGATGTCACCCTCAATAAATTTGGATAAATGCTGGACAGATAATGATTAAAAAAATAATCACAATATTCTAAGAATGGCATAAAAAGTGTCACCATAAAACTGTCGCCTCACTCAATTTTCCTTACATTGTTAAAATCAATAAATCAACTTCAAACAAATTACTGATACTTTTCCAATTAATGTATTGCCCTTCAATTTCCTTTAATTGTCATTAGCGGTTTCCGTAATCTTAATAATCTTATAATTACTTAAACGTAATAGAACTTCACCCCTGCTGTCCCTAACGGGCTAGGTAGTGATGAGTATACTCACTTTTCACCAGATATATTTGAAATCCCATGCAACCTGGAAAAAACCAGGCTCTACGCAAAATAATATTATTAACTACTCAAAGCGTCCTCGATCTAATAATAGGGTATTTCACCGAAAAAATCTAATTAGTCCGTCTGTTATATTATAATAATCGAAAAATATTGGATATGTGTTGTAGTAGGAAGTCATTGACACGAAAGTCTGACAACCAGTCTTACCAAAATTTATGACATTACAAACTTTTTTTTTTGGGGGGATTGGGTAAATACAGGATGTAAATCAACTCTTCACACATACGTCAACCAAGCATACTGTACATCAAACTAAGTACCCCCACGTAAAATTTTTGCTGGGAAACAACTTTTTTTTTTGGGGTCAAAAATTTCATTTTGTGGTAAACCTCAATGTAGCACGCTTAAAACATTGTGCTAGTGGATGCTTTGAATAGTAAAAGGGTCATGGAGGTTATGTAAGTAAGAGAACAAGTGCCCTTTTTTTTTTTTTTTTTTTGGTGGGTGTAAAATCATCGAATAACCCCTCCCGCTCTTGGGCAGAGCGAAAGGGAGTGTCAGACTTCTACTGACTAAAAACCACCCATGTTCCTTCTTCGCCCTCTATGTCGAGGCCGCGATAACCGTTGGACTACCCGCGGCCCCGACAGGCGTCGGCCCTTTCGGGCCCCTCCCATGTTGCTGACATCTCTTTGAGGCGCGCGTGGAACACGAACGCGCCGTCGACACGGCCTGTTTTCGTCGTGAGACGGACGGACGGCGAGTTAGCCCATCACTCACCGTCCACAGGCCCGCGTCTACGGTGGCCGGAGGTCATCGCGGGACCCCCGACGCCCGGAGCGCCTCCCGCGGCGAGAACAAGTGCCCTTCGTTTGCGTTAAGGGTACTTTACCACCCTTTATAAATAATAATAAAAAAACCTAAAAATAAAATAAAATAAATCAAATGGGGTCCCGCTTTTGGGCAGAGCGAAAGGGAGTGTCTTACTTATACTGACTGAAAACCACCCATTTCCTTCTGATCCCTTTATGTCGAGGACGCGGTATCTCTTATAACATCCCGCAGCCCCGACGGGATGATATTACACACTGAGTTGTGGAGATCAGATAGGCAGTTGCTCCATATCAAATTCAGCTGCATCTGCTTAGTCTTTAAGCCAACCCCCACAGAATCAGGAAAAAAAGCTAAGCAGATGATTATGAGTCAATTCCATTTTATTAAATAGGTTAACAAAAAAAATCTAATTACTGCGTCAGATAGATTTCCAAAAAATATTGCACACGTATTTTTTCTTTTTGCACGTAAACAAACAACGAAGACGATACAGTGCTTTGAAAACTCGTGTGACGTCATTTTCTGAGACATTAGTATAACATTCTTTAGCGGTCAGTGACGTCACAACCCCTACTCAAATCTTTGACGCGTTTTATCTTCGTCAATTATTATTGGTTTGATAAAACAAAAAATACGTATCCAATATTTTTCGAAAATCTAACAGACGGTTTAATTAGAATCAATTTTTTTTAAGTCAGTAAACATCCCTATTCTCACTGCCTAGATACAGACCTTATCTACATTATATCACGTTACATAATAATCTTAACAAACTCATACAACATTTATTCACCACAAGTAACCACAGAATAAGGAAGTATATCGTAACATGCCATGACGCTAACTAATTGTTATATTATTAATTACAGCTTAATTATGCGCTGCCATTGTTGGCTAAACTGATTGTTTTGACTGTTAGGTTAAGTGCTCACTGTTGATAGACCCTCCCGCCCGTGATAGGAATAGGACGGTTACAAAAAAGAAATATTGTTTTTTGTCTCGCAAAGAATAAAACGTAGTGATTAAGTTAACAATAAAAGTATATTTTTGTTAACTCAATAGTGTAGTTAACAAAAAAAATGTAATTAGTCCGTCATATATTATAGATTAAACCAAACAAAATTAGACACGTATTTTTTCTTTTTTCACGTAAACAAACAATGAAGACGATACAGTGCTTTGAAAACTCGTGTGATTTCATACTCTAAGATGACATTTATTAGCGGTCAGTGACGTCACCAACCCCGACTCAAATCTTTGACGCGTTTTATCTTCGTCATTTTTTATTGATTTGATAAAACAAAAAATACGTATCCAATATTTTTTGATAATCTAACAGACGGTCTAATTAGAATCATATTTTTTTGAGTCAGTTAACATCCCTATTATGTTCGAACATTCTAAAGTCAATTAACATATAATTGACTTTACAATATTTGAGCACAAACTATTAAAAAACAGTTAGTTCGCTTAAATCTTATCGAAAACTATCAGCAAGTGAGCACCATACTTTACAATTGAGGTAATTAAATTAAATGTCCCCTCAGTCACGGACGGATGGATTAGGGTTTATAATTACAGATTAATTCAAATACATCACGTCCTACTGATCAGCTGTTTAATACGAGCTATGGTTAGTTAAAACTAAGATTATATGAAGCTGTATTGTATTAATAAGTAATGGGATAGTTGACAAAAAAATCGAATTAGTCCGTCAGATAGATTTCCAAAAAATATGAAATTCTTATTTTTTCTTTATTCACGTAAATAAGTAACCCTCCTTTTGGGCTTCGCCGCAGTCGGGTAATAATGAAGACGGTACAGTGCTTTGAAAACTCGTGTGATGTAGACTGGAAGCAGACACGAACCTAGTTTGGAAAGGGATAGGCAGACACCCAATTATTGCGTTATAGTTAGTTATGATATTACATTTTTTTAAAGATACTAATTTGTAAATAATATATACAAATCAAGTATTCTTTACTATAATTTGCGTCCTTTAGGAAAACTTGACACTTGACAACTTGAAACTTGACTTGACTTCTAATCAGAAAAATAAGTAATCAAAAGTTACCCAAATTCTAGTGACACTGGCCGAAAAACCCAACAATTACAAATGAACTTTTATTTTTATTTACCCAACCCAATATAAAAATAGCAACACTATACAGGTCTTTAACCTTTGGAGTCCCAACAAAATGTTCTACAGCCCGTGTATAAACAATAATAAAAAAATAAAAAACTGTTCGGTTTTCAAACAAAGAGTTGTGAGATCGCGCGGCGACCGCACGCCACGGCCAAGGCGTTTGCAAGGACGAATGTTGTGGCTTTTGAATTGACATTTTATAAAAAAGTGGGATTTTTGAACTGGTGTTTAAAAAAAAAGTGCTTGTGAAAGTGACGTTATTGGCATTATAACTTATAATTCCTTGGTCTTGGAAAAAGTAGAAGTGTTCCAAAAAGTGACGAGAAAAATACGAATTTTGTTTTTAAAACTGCAATTGTTTATAAAGTAATGTTAAAAAGTGGGCTAGGCAGAATGCCAAAGAGGTTGATAAAGAGTATGAATACTAAAATAAAGATGTCATGGGAGTACGAGGATGAAGTGCATTCGTAAACTGGATATAACATTCGTGTTTGGAATTTAATTACGATTTCCGAACGTGGGAGGTGTTTCAAGAACTTTTAAATATCGAATAGAGTTTTTGAAAAGTGATTTTAAAAAGTTCCTTTAAAACTGACTGATTAGTGATTACTTAAAATAAGAAAAAAAAACTGCTTTTCGTAAAATATTACATTTATAAAATATTCTTACGTCTTCATTGAATGATAATATCATTGCATTAACATAAAGTAAGAATTATTCGGCAGCAGTAGCGTTAAAGTTTTATAAATGGCATTTTATTGAGCAAAAACGTTAATAAGGTTCTAAAGTTTTATTGGACAAAAAACAAGACCAATCCAGTTTTGGTTAAAAAAGTGAACTCTTTTTGCCGTTAGTACCAAAGATTGCATTGCACAAAGATTTAAAATTTTTATATTACGAAGTTTAAAATCTAAATCGACTCTATAAGTAATAAACAAATATTTTTTTATTAAATTTTGTGGTGTTTTAACTTTTATTATTTTAAATAAAAAAGAGTTTTTACAGTGCAAATAGATAAGAATCAGATACATTAAGTCCATCGACCTTTTTGTTTTCGAAGTTTACGTCTCTTTTTGTTTTAAAATATGTCATTGGATAATTTAAAGATTACAAAATCATTTTTTAATAAAAATAATAACTAGTAAATTAAATTACTATAAAAGCGACAACCGTTAATCAAAGTCTTTATTAAATGATTTTAAATCAAAATACGGAATATGTCATATTTTCGAAAATAATATTTAAAAATAAGCGCCGACTTGGGAAGCCGCTTCTTTTAATCCTAAGTGATTATAATTACCTACATAAGTAATTCAAATTGTAATGAACACACAACACAGTACCAACTTAATAAATAAATCCCTCAAGACATAAACCCTATTAAACATTCTCCCTTTTTCCAATAAAAACACCCCACAATGATTCTAAACTCAACCCTATTGGTACTCGCAGTCTGCGGAAGAAGGCTGTGGCAGGCTCCTACTGGCAGGATCGTCGGTGGCACGAAGTCAGGCTTCGGGCAGTGGCCGTGGCAGATATCTCTGAGGCAGTACAGGACCTCGACGTATCTGCATAAATGTGGGGCTGCGCTGCTGAATGAAAACTGGGCGATTACTGCCGCGCATTGTGTGGAACAGTGAGTATAACTGATATTTTTTATTTACTTTACATCACGCGTGTTTTGTCCCCGAAAGCTCAGGCCGGGGCATAGCTAATAGTAATGTACTTTGAACCAGCTTTTACCAGTTAAGCCACATATAAAAGGAACACATAGCCGTCACGGACTCTGTTTTTGAATTTGTGCCATCAATCTGTCAAAAATTCAAAAACAGACTCCGTGACGGCTACTGAGATATTCCAGTTAGAAAAACCTTATAACATTGTATTTATTAACCGACTTCATGTTAGTTAAGGCGTGGATATACGTGAATTGGCCTTTTTAGGATATATTAGAACCTTTTTAGGATATATTAGAACCATTTTTTCCGCAATCATCAGCGGATTTTTTTTTTTCAAAACAATGTACAGGGTGAAATTTTGTAATGCCACCTGGAGGGAAAGTACTCTTAATACTGCGGATAGAAAATTTTACTCAAAGGTAACATTCCTTTATTTTTGAATAGAAAGCAAACTGCATTCAAAGATTTTCGAAAATTCTCTTCTTCCACACCCGGGAATCGAACCGGCTAAAATCTGAAAAAATTATACCCTGTACTTTTATTGCATCGATCGTTAGGGTCAATTATAAGGATGAAATCTCTCTAACAAACTAAATGAAAGGAAACTTACTTTCAGTGGCGTATACAGCTCTTAACTGACTGGCTCGTTCGTCCAGTGATCGCAATTTCGACTGCTGAGTAATAAGTCTCGGGTTTGATTTCCGGTTCAATCAAAATGTTATTGGGTATCTCCTTCAGGAATTACACAGTACGTATTAACGTTGCGTTTGCACCGCGTGCCTCTAGTCATTTCCATCTAAGTTTGAATAGACTGCTACCCACCGAGCTACCGTACGGAAAAAAGGCTTGACTTTAAGTTTGCTTACACAATAGGTTAGTTAACAAAAAAAATCTAATTTGTCCGTCATATTACCAAAAAATATTAGACACGTATTTTTTCTTTTTTCACGTAAACAAACAATGAAGACGATACTGTACTTTGAAAACTCGTGTGACGTCATACTCTAAGACATTAGTATGATATTTCTTAGCGGTCAATGACGTCACCAACTCCCACTCAAATATTTGACGCGGTTTATCTTCGTCAATTTTTATTGATTTGATAAAAACTAAAAATACGTATCCAATATTTTTCGATAATCTTACAGACGGACTAATTAGAATCTTTTTTTTTTTTTTTTTTTTTTTTTAAATAAAGTTTTTTCCTACTCCTCCGCTATTCTTTTCTGATTAATTTCGTTGCGGGATCCAAGACAGTTAAATCGTTTCTCTGGGACTTCGTCGAGCTTCATTGTCTCGGCGCTTTTCTTGTGGTCGCCACTGTTGATTCTGGTTTTCAGGAGTCACAGTGGTTTGGGAATAGTGTGGCGGGCTTGTCCCATTTTTTTTTTACACAATTACAAACAATTTTCATTCTCAATGGTAATCACAGATAGATGCTTCGATAGTAACCTCACGTCATATCACATCATCAGCCTATAATGTCTGCACTACAGGGACTCAGGCCTCCTCTCTAGGATAAAAAGAGGGGGGTACTAACCTCGTTAAGTGTAAAACACATAAGAGCTGGATATACGCCACTGACATTCCACCCTCCCGCACGGATTTATTGGGTGCCACAGGCGTAGTAGCTACGCGATTTGCTAGTCGGCATGATTTTATATAATAATAATAATTCAATGATGGCAATAAAAAATCCTACGATAGATAGTTTAGGAGAAAAATGGTAGTAGTTAAAAACAGAGGCTACTTTGCATATTTATTTATGATGTTTAAATGTAATTTTAATTCTTTTGAATTGAAGAGGACATACTCTAGATTTTGTAGATTAATATAAATTAAAAAAAAAAAAAAAACCGGTCGTGGTTGCGCAACAAAAAGGTTCTAATGTAACCTAAAAAAGGTTCTAATGTAACCCTAAAAAAGGCCAATTCATGCATATCCACGCCAAAAAGCGGGCACGCGTTGCGGCATGTGAATTAGGTGCTCTTTCGTTATCAAAGTACCTATATCTGTGATGGTAATACACAAGAAAACAATATTTTCCACATTCCCTCTCAAGCATGTACATGCACAATGATTACAAGACTAATAACTCAACTTAGATTCTTTTTTTTACATGGATTTAGAACTGCACCGCATCGTATGAGCATTTTCCTTAAGATGACCTACTGATTTAATATCAGTATGTAATCAGATGTTCAATGTCAATTTTATTGTAATTTGTACCTATGTTTTGTGAATTTCCTTATAAGATTGCATTTGTGTAGGGTCAGATTTTATTGCGATTTCGTGATGGGTTTAGGCTAACCCTAATAATGATATGATATGTTTCCTTATTGCACTTGTGTAGCTAGTTTGCTGAAATAAAAGTTCTGTCGACTGTGCGTCTCATATCAGTTAGTTGACATAACATAACATCAAGCTTGTAATCTCCGAAGGGTTAGGTAGAGGTGTAACTAATAGTACACTCACATTTCGCCACTGGTTATGTTTAAGTTTGTTTGTTTGATAAAAGAACCACACATTTAAACTCACATAAACAAACAATCAGACTCGGAATCTGTAGTTGGGGATCGAACCCGCGACACGCAGCGTAGCAGTCTAATCTTTCAGCCACTGCGCCAACCGTGCCCGTGTAATAAGTACATAGGTATAATAGAAACGATCTAAAATCCTCCTTGGCTGCTATTTTGTCATACCATTGTAAGCTTTAATCAAATAAAGGAATTTTTACGTTAGGAATTTCACAATGGCAGACCAGGCGCCGAATTCGTGCCCGGATGATGACAATTTATTAGGCTCGATCTAAACAAACATTATTGGTTTAAAGTGGTCCCGTCGGGGCTGCGGGTTGTTCGCAAGAGATACCGCGGCCTCGACATAAAGAGTTAAGAAGGAACATGGGTGGTTTTTGTTTTTAGTTAGTAGAGGTCTGACAGTCCCTTTCGCTCTGCTCAAGAGCGATTTGATGATTTTCGACCCGCCAATAAAAAAATAGTGGACTAAGTATATCAACTTTTAATAAGATTAGCTTTAGCATTTAGGCAGCTTACTAATCTTATACATTTTGACGTTTCCATCTTCAACATTTTGTCTTAAATTTCTTCACGATACTAAACTACAATTTTCTCCCCCAGCGTCCCCCCATCAGAACTGCTAGTAAGACTGGGAGAGCACGACCTGGCCCAGAGCGATGAGCCCTACGGCTTCGTGGAGCGAAGAGTTCAGATCGTGGCCAGTCATCCGCACTTCGATCCTGCTACCTTCGAGTATGATCTGGCGTTGCTGAGGTAAGTTAGGCATTTTTTATTGATAAATCGATGCGAAGAATAAATAGACATACATACTGGGACACAGGTTTCCTCTTTATCCCCCATAGAAAATGGAGGATCCTCCGACCAGACGGCTGTTGTGTCTGGTGAGCTAACTGCCCGACATATAATTTGTAAGTCGGGATTTTCTATAAAGCGTGTAAAAGTACCCTTAACGCAAACGAAAGGCACTTGTTCTCCCCACCACTGCGATCATTTTTATGTTCTAGCTAGACCATACCTGGCAACCCCTTAGTTACGGAGATATTGGGGGTCAAAGTTTCAAATTTTGCACAGTTGTTTTTGTAAATACTAGTTTTTTAGGTTATAACTTTACTTAAATGACCTCCATGATTCTTTTATTTTATTTTACTATTCAAATCATCCACTAGCACAATGTTTTAAGAGTGCTACATTGTGTTTTACCGTAAAATGAAGTTTTTGACCCCAAAAGAAAAGTAGTTTCCAGCAAAAAAATTTGCGTAGGGGTACTTAGTTTGATGTACAGAATCCTTGGTTGACATATGTGTGAAGGGTTAATTTACACCCTGTATACGTTAATATCGCGGACAACTTTCATAGCGCGATACAGGATTAGCCAATTAGTTCGCATGTGTTGCTATAGATGTCGCTGTCGCCACAGGGCTATAACCTATAATCCACCCGTGGGTCTAGTGCAGGTTGGTAGATGTCACATGTCACATTATGCATGTCTGTCAAGAAACTGAGAAGTATGGAAGGGAAGACAGGCTGGGTCGACCCCAAATGAATATAAGGACAATAAAATGACGATGATGATGATGACATGTCTACGAAATTTTGGTTCTAGGATTTGCTTTATTTATTTTTATTTTTAAAACCGTTGCCCCACGTGCGTTTACAAACATTTAAACTCGCAACACAAACACACCCAGACCCGAAACAATTACCTGTAAGCCATACAAATATTTGGTCTGTGCGGGGATCGAAACCGCGACACGCAGCGCAGCAGTCCAATCGCTCGGCCACTGCGCTAACCGTGCCGTCGAAATTCTCACGATGTTTTCTTTATAGTTTTGAGATTAAATAAATTACACAAAGTAGTACGCCTGCCTGGGTTTGATTTACTGATCGTAAGTCAGAGCCGCTGGGCCACCGCTGCTCCCTAACGAATTTATTAAGAAACCTTAATCATCTACGCTGTTCGTAAGTATATTGGGGTCAGTTTCCTGTCTAACCGGGTGCAGAATACTTACCTGCATTTAACTTGGAGTGTCTTTAGACCTATCTGACCTCAACAATGTAATAGGGGATCGGACTGGGTCAAAAAATATGATTCTAATTAGTCCGTCAGTTAGATTATCGAAAAATATTGGATACGTGTTTTTTTTTTATCAAATTAATAAAAATTGACGAAGATAAGACGCGTCAAAGATCATGAGTGGGGGGTTGTGACGTCATTTGTTGGTGCAAAATGTACTACCATGTGACGTTTTCGCGGAATTCACGAGTTTTCGAAGCACTGTATCGTCTTCATTTTTTGTTTATGTGAAAAAAAAAAAAAACGTGTCCAATATTTTTTGAAATTCTATCTGACGGACTGATTATTATTTTTTTGTCCGATCCCCTATTACAGGGAGATATAAATGCAGGTTTTCCTGCTTTCTGAATATTCGCAGATATTTTTATATAAAACTAGCTGAACCCGCATGCCTTGCAATGCCCTTTTTCCTACCTACTACCTACCTACTACCTACCTACTACCTACCTACTACCTACCTACTACCTACCTACTAAATACATACCTACCTACCTACCTACTACCTACCTACTACCTACCTACTACCTACCTACTACCTACCTACTACCTACCTACTACCTACCTACTACCTACCTACTACCTACCTACTACCTACCTACTACCTACCTACTACCTACCTACTACCTACCTACTACCTACCTACTACCTACCTACTACCTACCTACTACCTACCTACTACCTACCTACTACCTACCTACTACCTACCTACTACCTACCTACTACCTACCTACTACCTACCTACTACCTACCTACTACCTACCTACTACCTACCTACTACCTACCTACTACCTACCTACTACCTACCTACTACCTACCTACTACCTACCTACTACCTACCTACTACCTACCTACTACCTACCTACTACCTACCTACTACCTACCTACTACCTACCTACTACCTACCTACTACCTACCTACTACCTACCTACTACCTACCTACTACCTACCTACTACCTACCTACTACCTACCTACTACCTACCTACTACCTACCTACTACCTACCTACTACCTACCTACTACCTACCTACTACCTACCTACTACCTACCTACTACCTACCTACTACCTACCTACTACCTACCTACTACCTACCTACTACCTACCTACTACCTACCTACTACCTACCTACTACCTACCTACTACCTACCTACTACCTACCTACTACCTACCTACTACCTACCTACTACCTACCTACTACCTACCTACTACCTACCTACTACCTACCTACTACCTACCTACTACCTACCTACTACCTACCTACTACCTACCTACTACCTACCTACTACCTACCTACTACCTACCTACTACCTACCTACTACCTACCTACTACCTACCTACTACCTACCTACTACCTACCTACTACCTACCTACTACCTACCTACTACCTACCTACTACCTACCTACTACCTACCTACTACCTACCTACTACCTACCTACTACCTACCTACTACCTACCTACTACCTACCTACTACCTACCTACTACCTACCTACTACCTACCTACTACCTACCTACTACCTACCTACTACCTACCTACTACCTACCTACTACCTACCTACTACCTACCTACTACCTACCTACTACCTACCTACTACCTACCTACTACCTACCTACTACCTACCTACTACCTACCTACTACCTACCTACTACCTACCTACTACCTACCTACTACCTACCTACTACCTACCTACTACCTACCTACTACCTACCTACTACCTACCTACTACCTACCTACTACCTACCTACTACCTACCTACTACCTACCTACTACCTACCTACTACCTACCTACTACCTACCTACTACCTACCTACTACCTACCTACTACCTACCTACTACCTACCTACTACCTACCTACTACCTACCTACTACCTACCTACTACCTACCTACTACCTACCTACTACCTACCTACTACCTACCTACTACCTACCTACTACCTACCTACTACCTACCTACTACCTACCTACTACCTACCTACTACCTACCTACTACCTACCTACTACCTACCTACTACCTACCTACTACCTACCTACTACCTACCTACTACCTACCTACTACCTACCTACTACCTACCTACTACCTACCTACTACCTACCTACTACCTACCTACTACCTACCTACTACCTACCTACTACCTACCTACTACCTACCTACTACCTACCTACTACCTACCTACTACCTACCTACTACCTACCTACTACCTACCTACTACCTACCTACTACCTACCTACTACCTACCTACTACCTACCTACTACCTACCTACTACCTACCTACTACCTACCTACTACCTACCTACTACCTACCTACTACCTACCTACTACCTACCTACTACCTACCTACTACCTACCTACTACCTACCTACTACCTACCTACTACCTACCTACTACCTACCTACTACCTACCTACTACCTACCTACTACCTACCTACTACCTACCTACTACCTACCTACTACCTACCTACTACCTACCTACTACCTACCTACTACCTACCTACTACCTACCTACTACCTACCTACTACCTACCTACTACCTACCTACTACCTACCTACTACCTACCTACTACCTACCTACTACCTACCTACTACCTACCTACTACCTACCTACTACCTACCTACTACCTACCTACTACCTACCTACTACCTACCTACTACCTACCTACTACCTACCTACTACCTACCTACTACCTACCTACTACCTACCTACTACCTACCTACTACCTACCTACTACCTACCTACTACCTACCTACTACCTACCTACTACCTACCTACTACCTACCTACTACCTACCTACTACCTACCTACTACCTACCTACTACCTACCTACTACCTACCTACTACCTACCTACTACCTACCTACTACCTACCTACTACCTACCTACTACCTACCTACTACCTACCTACTACCTACCTACTACCTACCTACTACCTACCTACTACCTACCTACTACCTACCTACTACCTACCTACTACCTACCTACTACCTACCTACTACCTACCTACTACCTACCTACTACCTACCTACTACCTACCTACTACCTACCTACTACCTACCTACTACCTACCTACTACCTACCTACTACCTACCTACTACCTACCTACTACCTACCTACTACCTACCTACTACCTACCTACTACCTACCTACTACCTACCTACTACCTACCTACTACCTACCTACTACCTACCTACTACCTACCTACTACCTACCTACTACCTACCTACTACCTACCTACTACCTACCTACTACCTACCTACTACCTACCTACTACCTACCTACTACCTACCTACTACCTACCTACTACCTACCTACTACCTACCTACTACCTACCTACTACCTACCTACTACCTACCTACTACCTACCTACTACCTACCTACTACCTACCTACTACCTACCTACTACCTACCTACTACCTACCTACTACCTACCTACTACCTACCTACTACCTACCTACTACCTACCTACTACCTACCTACTACCTACCTACTACCTACCTACTACCTACCTACTACCTACCTACTACCTACCTACTACCTACCTACTACCTACCTACTACCTACCTACTACCTACCTACTACCTACCTACTACCTACCTACTACCTACCTACTACCTACCTACTACCTACCTACTACCTACCTACTACCTACCTACTACCTACCTACTACCTACCTACTACCTACCTACTACCTACCTACTACCTACCTACTACCTACCTACTACCTACCTACTACCTACCTACTACCTACCTACTACCTACCTACTACCTACCTACTACCTACCTACTACCTACCTACTACCTACCTACTACCTACCTACTACCTACCTACTACCTACCTACTACCTACCTACTACCTACCTACTACCTACCTACTACCTACCTACTACCTACCTACTACCTACCTACTACCTACCTACTACCTACCTACTACCTACCTACTACCTACCTACTACCTACCTACTACCTACCTACTACCTACCTACTACCTACCTACTACCTACCTACTACCTACCTACTACCTACCTACTACCTACCTACTACCTACCTACTACCTACCTACTACCTACCTACTACCTACCTACTACCTACCTACTACCTACCTACTACCTACCTACTACCTACCTACTACCTACCTACTACCTACCTACTACCTACCTACTACCTACCTACTACCTACCTACTACCTACCTACTACCTACCTACTACCTACCTACTACCTACCTACTACCTACCTACTACCTACCTACTACCTACCTACTACCTACCTACTACCTACCTACTACCTACCTACTACCTACCTACTACCTACCTACTACCTACCTACTACCTACCTACTACCTACCTACTACCTACCTACTACCTACCTACTACCTACCTACTACCTACCTACTACCTACCTACTACCTACCTACTACCTACCTACTACCTACCTACTACCTACCTACTACCTACCTACTACCTACCTACTACCTACCTACTACCTACCTACTACCTACCTACTACCTACCTACTACCTACCTACTACCTACCTACTACCTACCTACTACCTACCTACTACCTACCTACTACCTACCTACTACCTACCTACTACCTACCTACTACCTACCTACTACCTACCTACTACCTACCTACTACCTACCTACTACCTACCTACTACCTACCTACTACCTACCTACTACCTACCTACTACCTACCTACTACCTACCTACTACCTACCTACTACCTACCTACTACCTACCTACTACCTACCTACTACCTACCTACTACCTACCTACTACCTACCTACTACCTACCTACTACCTACCTACTACCTACCTACTACCTACCTACTACCTACCTACTACCTACCTACTACCTACCTACTACCTACCTACTACCTACCTACTACCTACCTACTACCTACCTACTACCTACCTACTACCTACCTACTACCTACCTACTACCTACCTACTACCTACCTACTACCTACCTACTACCTACCTACTACCTACCTACTACCTACCTACTACCTACCTACTACCTACCTAAATACTACCTACCTACCTATCTACCTACCTACAACCTAACTATCTACTTACCCAAAAAAAAAAGAACAAAAACTATCCTATGTCCTTCTCCTGGCTCTAAACTACCTCCCTGCCAATTTTCAGCTAAATCGGTTCAGCCGTTCTTGAGTTATAAGTGAAGTAACTAACACGACTTTCTTTTATATATATAGATAAAAAAAAAACATTTGAAATATGATTGAATATTTTTTTCCTCGCAAATTACTTACAGAACAATAAAATTGCAAGTGTCACACAATAAAATTTTTGTCTGACAACAGAAACAGCCGCATTTCAAGCATTCCATGCTTATCAAGTGCTAAATTAATGACATAATTAGCGGGCTGCCATAATATAATTAATGACCACTAATCTGCTGATCTCGGAACAGATTGGCGTCGTTATAAAAACAGTTAGCACATCAGTGAACGTCGCGCTGTACTGTGTTAGGGTTCCGTGATGGAAATAGGAAAGCCTTCTGTAGTTTTTGTTGCGATAATAAAGATGGTTTTGTCAAATGTTTTTGAAAAATGTTTGGTTCAAGAATCTGGCACTGAATATTACAAAAGTCAGCCTATTAAATAGCAGATCAAATAGATTTGATGATCAATGGTGCTCCAACAGCCCTGACATTTCCACGGTTTTGAAATCGCATTTATACATGCTCTATACTTATCTGTCACTCAGAACTAACATTTTTTTGCTAGAACGAGAAACAAATCGTGAATGCAATAATGGTCCGGCTTCCAGTTTAACTGGACGCAGCTGAATACTAAAAAAAATTACATGGAGCGACTGCCTATCTGACCTCCACAACCCAGTGGTACTGGGTAGTACGGTCCTCTTGGTAATCCTGGTTGTGAGACACAGAGTACCTGTAACGACTGTTAAAGATCTTCAAATGACAGACGGGTGCTTTCCGAGACACGGAGGAAACTCATTTGGTAATGGGTGGGCACTCATCCACGTGCCAACCCATGTCGATAAGAGCTCTATTTTCGAGCCGTTTGGGGTTGAAACTGGGGCCGTGGGTTCCGAGTGCTCTGAGCCTGTTTAAGGAAATTTCTAAACGCTTAGTTGACGCTTCTCGTGACCCAAGGGCTGGCTAATCTTGGCCAGTGGCTAAGCGTTGCCATACCACGCGGCAATGCCACCAGTCTCTTGGGCACATTACTGGCTGACAGCGTTGAGAAGCAGTATTTCGAGGCCCTTTTATAGTTTCTTGCTAGTTTATCTTATAGTTTTTAATTAATGTACATAGTTACTTTACTCTTATCTACACTAATATTGTAAAGAGGAAAGATTTGTTTGTTTGTAACGAATAGGCTCCGAAACTACTGGACCGATTTGAAAAATTCTTTCACCGTTGGGAAGCTACACTATCCCCGGGTGACACAGGCTACTTTTTATCCCTGTATTCCCACGGAAACGGGAACTACGCTGGTAAACCGCGTGACGTCCGCTAGTAAGTAATAAAAGAGCACTTTAGGTGAACCGTACCTTATCATTTGTGAAAAATACTTTCTCGGTCTGCTTATACAGAACCCAGTCTACGTAATACATTGTTTTAACACCACGTAGACTCCGGTCACTCGTCAATGCACCTGACCTTACGAGGTTCACTGCCACTCCACCGTGTTATTTTAAACTATATTATATTTGTGTGACTAATGCAATTTTATGCCTTGTAGAGTTTGGAAAAAAAAGGTTTTAAGGTGCTATGTTGTTTCAAGGGTATTTGATTGACGTTTGTTGCTTAAAGACAGTCCTATGAGTTCTTCGTAGTGACATACTCGTAGTTCATTTATAGAATGTATTGTACCTTTGGTCAATATAAAGGTTACTGCACAACTTCTAATGTCTAACAAATTACTTAAACTTCTTCTTCTTATTGTGTGAGCAGTAGGTATAAGGTATAACGACCCCAAACACCCTAGTGTCAGAGTTTCTATACCATACAAGGACCTCTGATAATTATGGTTTAACGACCGCCTTTTGGCGGCCGAAACCACCGCCTTATACGTGCCTTTCGAAGCACGGAATCATCTTTTTATCCGACAATCAGGTGATTCAAGCTTGCAATGTCCTAGCCAAACTGGAAACAATTTTATGAAGTATGCTTCCCGTGGGAATAGAACCCACGACTAACGGGTGACAAGGCAAATCCTAAACCACTCGACCACGGACGTAGTCAAATATTTGTGGAGTTTTGAAACACATGAAGTTAATGAAATTGTAGAACAAGCACAGAATAAATATCCTACAAGTAAACATTTTTCTTGGCAAACTGCCCTGAACTTTTCTAGAACTTGCAAACTTCATTAAATATTATAGTTAGTCCATGCTGTCATTTTGTAGATCGTAGAGTGTCAGCCAGTCTAACTAAGGATTATTGTATTACCCAGTAGGTACTAACTGGGGTTGTGGACAGATAACCAGTCACTTTGTCTAAAATACTTGTACAAATTCAGCTGCTTCCGGTTAGACTCGAAGACGACCTCAACATATTCGGAAAACATCTGCGTTTTCCGAATATGGTACAGTCTAAAAAGAATATAGAAAAATTAAAAACAAAATAAAATTAGGAATGCTAGATCTAAATTTAATAATAGCTGATAAGTCATTACTATTATGCCGAAATTAGTTTTTTACGATTTTGAGGTATTCGTTCCCGTTAACTATTGCATAAATTAATTGAATGTTTTGCCAAATATATTATTTGCCTAATGAGCTTAGATTTACAGCTACCGTTTATGAGCTAATGTTGTCGTTATACGCCGATTAGAATATGTCTAGACACAAAATAATTATATGTATAACACCTATTTATCTGTATGTATTTTATTGCTTAAAAGACTTTCTAGATACCACGGTATTAGTTACTAATGAAAATTATGCCAGGTTCATCAAACAAATAATAGTTTGTCAACCCCGGACACCCTTTTTGTCAGGTCCACCTATGTAAGCTGGCTTCTGCTTATATCCAGACTATCCTGTGGGTCACCCCGTTTTTTGGGGGGGTTGGGGTAATCCTCAAATAACTCCTCCTGCTCTTGGGCAGAGCGAAAGGGACTATCAGACTTCTACTGACTAAAAACCAGCCATGTTCCTTCTTAGCCCCATATGTCGAGGCCGCGGTGTCTCTTACAACAACCCCAACGGGCGTCGGCCCCTTCCTTGTTGCTGACATCTCTTTGAGGCGCGCGTGGAACACGAACGCGCCGTCGACACGGCCTGTTGTCGTCATAAGACGAACGGACGACGAGCTAGCCCATCACCGTCCACAGGCCCGCGTCTGCGGTGGCCGGAAGCCGTATCGTGGCCCCCGAAGCCCGGAGCGTCTCCCGCGGCGGCTGGGAGGAGAGGTACTCTCCCTCTCACGTTCCGCCACCGCCTTCGCTAGCATCACTGCTTCGCAGAAGGAGGCGACGGCGTCCCATTCCTCTTCGCCCCGGACCATGGCTTGCACCAGGGCCGGACGCGAGAGGCCGCTGCTGATCTGTGGTCTCTCCTTGCGGGTAGGACCCTCAGGTTAGGGCGTCACTACAAAAGGCAGCAAAGGGATATAAGTACCGGACCTAAGTGAGGTCATTATTAAGGGGATTGTCGAGGTATTGCGTTGGCAAAATAGTAGTAGATGAGAACGAAAATAAGAAGAATAGTCTTTGTGAAAGAACTAGCCCGTAAAGTCCTACCATCCACCATACATAAATATTCTTTGGGCATGGCAGCGTTACAGTCTGATTTTAAGGAAATTCCATTCTTATTCTTCAAACCAAAGCACTAGAACGATGCCGCGCTAATAATGCCACCAGCTATTACAGCTTCGTTTTGGAGGTGACCCAGGCGCAGAGACAATTGCCGACTCTGCATGGTCTTCATGTGTGTATTATACCCTATTGTTAACCCAAACGATTTTAAAAGATTAAAAGAGTAATCTTTCTTGCCGGTTCTTCTCCTTAGGAATCGACCAATGCACCGAACCGTGCCCCTTTTTACCGACGTTTTATAAGTGCATGTAGGCCTATGTGAAATAAAAATATTTTGATTTTGATTTTTGATTTTTGACTACCGCTATTCCTACACGATACCTGGGAAATACTTGCACTGACGAAACAAAACTAATGAATAAATGACCTAAGACTGAACTGGAATATCAGCATAAGCTGATAATATTCAAAATCAAAACTCATTTTTAAATCAGCACTTTTCGAACAACAAAGTTTACTTTACTTTACTTTACTTATTTACAAGAGACAGTCCCCCAAAACGGCCCCGCCTTCGATACTTCCTAGTGTTTTAGCTGGAAAGAAGAAGTGGCGGAACAAACTCCCCAGCAACACATCTGTCTGTTAGGTTGGTTAGAAGAACCAGACTCGATACAACAAATTTTAAGCAATCATAAAAAGTATGTAATAATAATAAAAAAACATAACATATCAGTAAACTAATCTTGGAGAAAGAACATAAATATCAAACATTGTCTTGTGTTCAACTCAGCGACCAACTATCATTTAATGGAATAGTAAGCGTTTAAACAAAGATTAGATTTTACTTTGGCTTTAAACGCATTAAATGGCAAGTCTAGAAAATATTTCTTTTGCTGTAACCGTCAGGTCCATGATTGTTACTTTAAAAAAAAATGTTTACCACCTAAGCCTACATTGTGGAATAAAATAAAGAATTGAGTATTAAGTATTGAGAATTCTATTCTAGTACGATTTTATCAACTCTATGCTAATCTCATACGAAATATTCAAAACACGTATTAATACTATTTTACATAAAGTTCCCACATTTTTTTTATAATGTGACGTTTTTGCATTTTATTGTATTTTTAGTTAAATCAGGTGTCAGCGGCTTTAATGTGTCAATCAGTCAAAAACACACGGAAAATATTAATTTTATTTACTTTTGTTTTATAGTAGGTAGTCGTAGGTACCACCCACGTTGTATCAGTTAAATGTTTGAGTCCCATATATGTAATAGGGCGACCCTATTGCCATCACCTGGGTACAAACCCAGCCTCCGTGGCTGCTACGTTGAAATTCCTGATGGAAAATCCCAATAACATTTTGCATTTTTGTTTGGCTTGTGGAAAATACATCGAATAACCCCTTCCGGTTTTGGGCAGAGCGAAAAGGAGTGTCAGACTTCTACTGACTAAAAACCACCTATGTTCCTTCTTAGCCCCTTAAGTCGAGGCCGCGGTATCTCTAACAACATCCCGCAGCCCAGACGGGCACGTTTGTGACACTCAACTTGCGATCAACGGGGAAGTCTCTATGATTCATTTGTTATATTTTTCTACCACATACGTGTAATATCGCCGCAGTCACTCAACAAATCAATTTAAACAACAACTAGAACTCCCCATATCATTTCTATGTCTATAAAATTCTATCCATTAGTCACGAGTAATTAACAAACCAATCTACAATTTCCAGATTCTACGAGCCCGTGACATTCCAGCCGAACATTCTACCGGTGTGCGTGCCTGATAACGACGAGGACTTCGTCGGCAAAACTGCCTACGTCACCGGATGGGGGAGATTGTTTGATGGTATGTTACTCTTCTTTTGTCTCTAGAAGCTTTACATCTATTGTCACAGCAATGTCTTATCCGCGTAGTTCAGAATTCTTTCTACGCAGACAAGCTTATTTACTTAACTTAGGTACCTATAGCTACCAGATGCTTGTTTGATTTTTTATCAAAGGTTTATTGACCATCCTTGCATCCTCAATGCAAGGCTTCTTTTGAGCGTGTCGATGGCAATCTAAATTGTACAGGCCCAGAACTGAGCTACTAGTTTGGTGTTTTCGGTAGCATCTATCAGTTCCTGTAGTGAAGGAACAACAGGACTTGCAGGACACAATATGTAGTGCGCCATCGTTTGTGGAATAGCTCCACATTTACACTCCAGCATAGCAATTCACCAACAATCGAATCGAATTCGTTCACTTTTGTAATGCCGAAAAAACATAGAGATACGATATATTCCATTCGATTACGATTGTGATCCATGCTGGACAGAGTTATTTATGAATTACCACCTCAGCAGGTTTTCCTTGCTGCGACTAACATGCAATGCTTTAAGATCAAGTCATTAACTTCCCCAATTCTCAACCCACAGAGGGTCCTCTGCCCAGCGTGCTCCAAGAAGTGAAGGTGCCCGTGATCAACAACACAGCGTGCGAGGCTATGTACCAAGCGGCTGGCTACAACGAGCACATACCTAACATATTCATATGCGCTGGTAGGAGCAGAGGTGGTGCTGACTCCTGTGAAGGTAAGAATACGCTATGGAGGAACAGACTTGGAGTTCCTCATCATCATTTTAGCTGAAGGACGTCCACTGCTAGACATACACTTCTTAGGCTACTCGTGTCGCCATGTAGACCGATTTCGTGCGTCTCGCATCCAGCGGATCCCCGAATTTTGGAAGTCTTGGAGCAGATCAAGCGGATCGCTGCAACTTTCACCAAGTTCCCTAACCGCCATAGAAAATGGTAGGGTCCTGCAACTAGACGAGTAGCAGGTCTGGTAAGCTTCTACCTAACAGTTATTATTCCTGCTGCTGTGAAGGATACCTTATTCCGCATCATCACTAAAATGTCTCAGCTATTTTCAAGAGACGATCCAATGGCAATTATGTTTTCTGGTACTTTTATAGCACGGTCATACACGGTATATGGGTCGGCGTAGTAGACAGAATCCGCAAGCCACTGGCTCTTGAGGTTTGACGAAGTCGGAGACAATTTGCTTCTCTTTTTTGTTGATTTGTCCTGGATCTGCGCCGGTAGTTTACCCGGGGCCCTTTTGTATCGCAGCTGATGTGTATTCTTTATTCACAATAACTGTCTCCATTCGTCAGGCGACAGCGGTGGGCCGATGGTAGTCCGTCGCGAGCGCGACGACCGCTTCGTGCTGGGCGGCATCATATCCTGGGGCATCGGGTGCGCTGAACCCAACCAGCCCGGAGTCTACACCAGGATCTCAGAGTTCCGGGACTGGATCAACCAGATACTGCTCTTCTAAGGATATGTGGTGCAAAACGATAAAAATAGAGTATATGACATCATTAACCAATCAATTTGAAGCAAATTCTCCAACACATATGCAACGTGTATCAGAAACTAAGAACGTGTGTATTTAGTGCAATTACGCACACTCTCACACACACACACTCACTCACTCTATGTAGTGATACCCTACTAGAGAGAAAACGTGTATTGTGAGCACACTTACACACACTCACACACACACACACGCACACTCACTCAGTCTATGCAGTGATACCCTAGTGGAGAGAAAACGTTTGTAGTTAGTTAGTACACTACCACACGCTCTTACATACACACACACACATTCACTCTCTCACTGCGGTGACAACCTAGATGTGACCGTCGGACTGCCAATTAATACTTAAGTTTCAAGTTCGATTTTAGATTCATGTGCGTATTGTCTATTGATTGATTGATTTTTCTACTACCCTGTTGCAATGATTTTATTTGGTTAGCAAATTGGCTACAAATTGCAAAGGGTTTTGAATAACTTCGCTTACACTGATGGTTCATTCTATAATAGCTTATATCATCTTAGAAATTTACTATAGCTATTGATAAATATCAGTACATAAGCGTGGCTGCTATATACATAAAATAAAATGACGGTAGTTTGGCAGTTAATAATATTCAAGACCCTTTGCTTTATTTAACATGGACATTAAAACTTGGATTGGAATGCTCAATAGTTCAATCTTGGACTATTTAATCGGGGTCCAACTACTAAAATGAATTGTTAGAATAATTTATTTATTGAATAAACCACAGATATAGATATATTTAGATAACGCAAGAGCACCTACTTCTTACTTCCTAGGTACTTTAAGTATTTTATACCGAGGTAACTGTCGCAGCAAGCTAATTTGTTTAAAACAACAACGTTACTACTCAAGAACTTAATTCTAGACATTTATAGAACAGAAATCTAGTCTGTTTTGTAACTTGTTTGTATATTAACTAAAAAGTGCTTATATCGTCATAGTACTGATTATGTAGTCATACATTGACACGCGTGGCTTTTATACGGATACCTTTTTTGCGTTATTTATGATATCTTTATCTGTGGCAAAAACAATTTGAAAGGGGAGCGTATTATGACAAAATGTTTTTGTCAACGAATTTCTTTGGATAGTAATTTACTTCCAAAGCTATAGGGTTTAAATATTAAAATAACAATAAGGATGAACATTAGCCTACCCCTTTTAATACATTGGTTTGAAGATATTTAAAAGAAATAGATTATTATTTTTAAATATTTTACAAAAAAAAACAGGGGCATTTTGGAAACTTAAATGATTCATCTTTATTGATAGAATTTGTATGTCAGTTATATTTAGATAAAGTTATACGAATTTATATTATAAGTAAGAAATAATATACTTTTGTAAAAATATTTTAGTAAATAAAACTGCCAAGGGCTTTTAAAAATAGTTTAGATAGGTTCCAATTCTTAACCTAAAATTATGAAAAAAATAAGTATTTTTTAGATAAAATTAATTTCTAGTTCTAAACAACGGATTCCGTCCTTAATTTATTTTTAGCAAATTATTTGTAAATATTTTTCGATTTAATATTTTTATTTGAAATGCATTTATTAATTTTATTTAATTAGCCATAATATTGTCTCAAATTAATTTTTGAGTTCTGATTTTATGAATTTATTAAATCATTTTTAAACGGTTATAATGTGTTTCATTCATTAATTCGCCATGTTAAATATTGCTGCTATACTTTTAAAGTGCTTTCAGATTAGCGTATTTTATAGTACGTTTATGCTCGTATTCTTTTATACGCTCACAAGCGCGTCACATTTTGCGTTTCAGAAAACCGAACGCTTTGCGCTCGTACGAGTTCCACGTGACGCAAAATACGCTAAGCTCATCGTCCGACACGCGTTCCTCAAAGAGATAGCCCGCAAGTGTTGAGGCCTGTCGGGGCTGCGGGTTGTTCAAAAGAGATACCGCAGCCCCGGACACAAAAGGACTAAGAAAATACATGGGTGGTTCTTAGTCAGTAGAAGCCTGACACTCCCTTCCGCTCCACCCAGAGCGGGGGATTTGCCACACTCCAATAAATAAAAGGCAAAATAACTTTGAAACTACCACCACAATTCATCAACTATTTAAAATTGGCTTTGTAATGTGTTTATAAAACTAAACTCAAATAGTGTCAAAGCAGGAAAGAAGCAATTATAATGCATACCTTGCATCCAAACATGCTACTAAGAACCTAAAACGCCTAAACACGGAGAGAACGCGAAGGTAACCTCCGTGAGTAAGAACGACACCGGGGCACAGGGCCGTCAGTGTCATGTTGGACCAAACGAGGGCTCAGTCGCTGAAGCTGATTTAAAAAAAAAGACATACCTGGTCTACATACGAATAAAGACCCTCCTCCTTTTTCGAAAATCGGATAATAACAAACTTTTATATAAACCTAACAAAAAAAAATTAAGTCCTAGAGCGACATTTTGCGAAAACGACATTAAGAGAAAGATACATTTTGCTACCAGTAGACATTTTGCGAAAGCGACATTTTGCGACTGAGCAGGTATATACCGTAAAACGAGGTACGGTACTCTTACATGTGACCCTGTGCACTGTTTATTACTATTTACCTATCATGAAATATTTGCTACCTCTACGTTGAACGCTGGATGCTGAACTCCGTATTTGTCTCCTCAACAATCAAGATGGATCATCATTTGCCCTTTCTCAACTAATGGCGCAATTTCATTAATCGATAGGACCCGCATGCGGGGTGCGAGAGATCTCTTGAATGCGTGCATACAGGGCCCGCATTCGGGGAACTGTTTATGACTATGTAAGCTATTAATTCCCCGTATGCTTTATACCGAACGAGTTAACGACTAATGAAATTGCGCCATAAGTTGGGGTCGGCTTGTAGTCTGCCTGTCTGACCTCCACAACCCAGTTAGTACTAGGTCATACGATACCCATTGGTAAGACTGGTTGTGTGACTTTCAGGCAACTGACTACGTTTAACGACTACCAAATATCAGTATATGACAGCCGGGACTAACGGTTTCCGAAGCATGTAGAGGAAAATCGGTATGTAATGGGTACCCATCCACGGGCCAATCTAGGCAAGCACGTCTTAACCTAAAGATTGACTCGAGTGGCAGTTATTATTAAGCCACGAGCTCCTCCTTATTCTATTCCTATTTCATGATATAAATATCAAAAAGTATTACCGTATTTATTCATTATTAAGATTTCATGGCCGTCATAATTTCAATGAAAGCTACTTTTCACGTCAATAAAACAAAAAGGGAGTGCTTCAAAAATTATTTATTTATTCGTATATATAATTTATATATCCATTTTATAATTAAAATCAACCGATGCACACAACATAAACATCATAATATCTTTCGTTCATTCATTCCGACCGGACGAAAGACGCGCCCTTTGACAAAACACGTTTTACACGAAAACCGACTTTATCTCCATGGCAGTAGGTCGAAATCACCAAAACGTGTTACCGCCAAAGATTAAGTATACATAGATTAAAAACTAGATACACAATAATTTATTTTAAAAGTCCTGTCTATGACGATCGCTTGTGTTAGGACAATCGAGTAAAAATTATAATTATAAAAAGCTGTAATAAGTATTATCTAAATTAATACTTTCGCTAAAATACTCTGTAGTTTATTAAATCAAGATTTTCGACATAATGTTGTGAGTGAAAAAAATAATAGTAAAAAAAGAACACGTCTAAAGGTGCTTAACACTGACCGAAAATGTGTTGAAAAAAAAAACATGTATGCATGTATAAAAATATGTCTAAGTTAGTCTATTGTCCCGTTAATCGTTTTAAAATTACCATTTATTGCTATTGTTACATTCAAAAGTTGGCCGCACAACAGTATGTCGAAATTAATAGGAAAAACGGACTTAATAGCCCAGCTATTATTGTAAGTACTATTCTGCAATCGCCAATCCATGATAATGTCATTTTGGCTTAAAAAGGAAATAAATAATGAAATAATAAATAAATAAAAAATGACAACTAAAACACTAACATGACTGACGTATTCGTTTTTTTTTTTTATATTAAACAGATAAAAAAATGAGATATTATTAAAAACTTGTATCACTGAAAAAAAACGAGTTTTTTATCAATATTTATACTTTTGACTACAAGGAATTGAATTTTTTGACACTAATTTTAATTAAATTTCGTTAAATTGTTTTATTTCAGTGATCAAGTTGAAAAAGAATTTAAATTCGAGTTTAAGGAAAAACGTGTTTCAATTTAGCTGTATTAAAAATTTTACGTAACGCCAAAAAAAACATAATTACATTATTGCTACTGATTTGTTTTTTGGCATATATTTTTAAAAAGATAATTATTACTTTGCAGATTATATTTTTATGTGCGTACAAAATTCTATTTTCGATTATTTCCCCTACATAAATGCTAAACCAATATAGCGACATTGAAACACGCTTTTAAAAACATACAGTCGAATTGAGAACCTCCTCCTTTTTTGAAGTCGGTTAATAATACACAGTAAATAATAAATCACATAGAGAACCTCCCTGCGTCATTCTCTTAACTAAATCCTTCCTCATATATTATTAATTTGTTACAATTAACTTTTGGGGGAACCTCACTTGAAAAACACACGATTACTTTCAATAAAATTTACTAAAAAAAATATTTTTATATATTACAAGTCAAGAAAGTAAAAACATACGGAACTCTAAAAATGACAATCAATGCCTTATATTTTTATTCTTAGAAAAGAAAATTTGTAGCAAAACAAATCTAAATATTAAAAGTGACTAAAATAAGTAACTAATCAGCAATTATTTTCAATAAAAAAACCCTTAAAAATCCAATTGTAATTATTCACAATCGTCAAACAATTAAAGGCAATTTTAATCATCACTCAACTAAGACAATCAGTTCTCACCAAGAATAATTCTTTCTAACTCGACCATAAAGGTCCTCTCCAACCAACCAACCAACCCATCTACGTGATCAAGTAAAGTCCCCTCATACACAACACAGTCACAGAGCGAACTGTCACAGTAATACATCGTCGTTCGCTACCGTTAGCCCTAAGCTACGCTCCTAACACTAAATTCCGCCTAATGCAAAAATTTAGACAGACAACTAGGATTTTTTTACACAAATGACATTGTACAATTGAATCGACTACGAAACTGGCCACCGAATTGAAATTATAAGAGTATTCAAACGAGCTGTGGGATGTCGCCTTTACTTTTGAATATTTAAAAAAAATTGTGATGCGTTTTTGCTGAAAAAAACATAGCTTTTAGACTGTTTTAAAGAATATAGAACATTAATGTAAAAGTTATGTTATTTTTGTGGTAGTAAATAAATATTTTTTGTGGATTCTTATAAATGAAAAGACCAGCTTAATCATACTTTTATTAGTAAAGGTAGATTTGTGATGCTCTTTCGTAAGTAATATTTATAGCGAAAAAATTTCAAATAGTCAAGATTTAGGCCCGTTAATGTAATATTCAAAAGTAAAAGCAAACACACTAGCTACTAAAACAAATAATTACACAAAATAAAATGCGGAAATCATTTAAAAATACTGCTTCGTTGCAAGCGCAAATTACAAAAATAATATTCGAAAAGTTCTAAACTATACCTTATAAATATATCTTGTCTAATACTTTTAGTTTAAATTATTAGTTATATACTACTATTTACAACTCCCCTAGGTACAAGAACAACGTTGCGAGTGCGTTGTTTTACGAACATTTTGTTTTTTCCCCTCCTCTTTTACGTCAAAAACGTTTTTTTTTAAACATGAGATTCTCATTATTTATTCGTCATATCCGTGGTCGAGTCATTGTTGGAATGTCTTTTTTTAGTTTCCGTTTTTTTTTATCTTCAGTCCTTTTTCAACATTTTTGAAAATGTTGTTTCTTGGAATTTTGTTTTACGGAATGGAAGTTACGCTAGTTTTGTTAAATCTAAACTCGATAGTTTATTTATCGATACTTTTACAGCTCTTTTTAATTCTTATCGATAATGGGAAATAAATTACTTTGTTTTTTAATTTCAATAGGATATAAAGTAAGATATTGTTAGTATCAGTGTCCTTACTAAATCCTTTATATTAAAATAATGGGGAAGGCCTGTCAAAGCTCCTTATAGCTCCCAATCTGACCACTGAGGTGAAGCAATTTTGACATAATAGATTTTTAATTACTAAACTAATATTAAGAACCCTAATGAAAAAAAGAAAGAATAGAACGAAAAACAAATTAATTTGTAGCTGTTATTTAACAGTTACCTTCCCCATTTAATAAAATTAGAAGCTTAGTACATTTTCCATAAACTTTTGATTGTCAAAGTGTGTATTGAAAATGACCTCAACAAACTATTCTAATAATATTGCGTCATACCAATGTAAAAGAAAGAGACCGTCCACTGTCTATCTCCCGGGATCATTCCTTTACCATCTTATAGATCAAATATTTATTTATAATTACAACCTTGAGTGTAGATCTTAACTACTGTTTAACGGAGTGAACAGAAACGCAGGGGTGAATTGAATCAGCACTTACACACAGGGATTTTAATGTTGAAATTATATGGTTTGGTTGCCAAAAACGTATCTAAATTGTAAAGTAAAAATTAATCAAATAAAATATACTACATTTTGGTAACCTATCAAATAGAGATGCTTCCTGACTAAAATCAAATAATTTAATTAATCCATCTGATAAATTATCGAAAAATATTGGATATATATTTTTGTTTTATCAAATCAATAAAAATGGACGAAGATTAAACGCGTCAAAGATTTGTGACTTGTGACATCTCACGACTTACAGGGGAGAATGGAAAAACGAAATCGTGTTGCGCCGACCCCAAATAGAATGGGATAAGGGAAGGGAGATTACATCGTGAGGAAACCGGCATTTCTTAGAAACAAAAAAGCCGAAGACATGTGACATCTACCAATCCGCACTGGGCCCGCGTGGTGTATTATAGCCCATCTCTCTCCTAGAGAGGAGGCCTGAGTCCCTGCAGTGGGAAAAATATAGGCTGTTGATGATGAGGGGCAGGAAGATGTCGATGATCTTTAAATCCCCTGCAAAATTTTGTCTCTGTTCACCCCTTTTTTTTGGCGGTTGGAAAAACATCAAAGAACCCCTCCCGCTCTTGGGCAGAGCGAAAGGGAGTGTCAGACTTCTGCTGACTAAAAACCACCCATGTTCCTTCTTAGCCCTATGTGTCGAGGCCGCGGTAACTTGTGAACAACCCGCAAGCCCGACCAGCTGGGCTATTGCGTATATTTTAAATGACAGTGGCTAACATATAGTGTCCATCAATCAACTGTCAAATGGTTCCATTTTGTACTAAACCATAACCAATTTGACAGTTAATCCATGGACAATATGATAGCTACTGACATTTTTAAGATACGTAATAGCCCTGCAGATCTTTAAATCCCTTTCAAGCTTTTGTCTCTATTAACCCTATTTTAATCAATGAAATTAAGATACAAATTCAAGCTTACTATTCCACAACATTCTGCCTGTTTTTATACTTACCCCGCTTTTGGAATTGATACCTCAGTTTCAAAAATGTAGTAGTTATATACATATGATACTAAGTAACATGTTATTTTAAACGTGCATGAATCAATACTCATTTTTCGTCAAAAAATCCTTCAAATCTTTAGTAGGTGACATTTCCAATTTCCTTAAAAAATCACTTTAAAACCTTTACAGTGGACGTTGCATCCTAATCTTCATCCCAAATACGCGCCTGGATACATAAATAACAAATTAACTAAGTAGCAAGTCATTTAAATACACAACCTCCTATTTTACAAGTCGGTTAAAAAGTCCACACACATTATAGACACAGTGTCTTCTGAATTCGTTGAAACCGTTTATAGTGGGCATGCGTTAGGCTCGTCATCCCACTGTTGGGCTTGATATCAGATCTGCGCCCAGCGGCTGTCAAAGAACTGCCTCATGTTGTGTCCAGCGCGGCCCACGGGACTGTCGTCTTCGTTGAAGACCTCGCAGTTTCCGAAGATGAGGCGGACGTCTGAGGCGAATTCTTCTTTGCATTTGTAGCTGTTGGGTGGAAGAGGTTTGGATTAGAAGTTGGGAGTGATTCGCTGGGTAGTTGATTGCCTCAGGAATTACAGAGAAAGCCTGCAGTCTGGAATTGAAACCTAACCTGGGACACATTTGGATAATCCTTTGTGTATACAAGAGTGATTTTAAGTTAAATCAATAGACAAACCCTGGTCTAAGGCCACATATTAAAACGTTTTAAGCTCAAACTCAAAGCATTTATTTCAATTTAACCATTACAGGCACTTTTTAATGTCAGAAGAACAATAAAAAAACAAAGCTACAGTCACAGACACAAGGCATAATAACTTGTGAAAGTACTGTAGTTGCCCATTCCCTAGCGGAGATCTCTATGGAGAAGAACGGACAAGAATCTCCATGGACACTGTTTTAAATCAGAATATTGTTACAAACTCTTGGAAAATCACGGATTAAAATTCGAAGACATGTGACATCTACCAATCCGCACTGGGCCCGCGTGGTAGGTTATAGCCCATTCCCTCTCAAAGAGTGGAGGCCTGTGTCCCAGCAGTGGGAACATTAATAGGCTGTTGATGATGATGATGATGATGATGAAAATCACGGTTTCACGGTAAAATCATTTGGGTCAATCTTTTCAAGTATCTTTGTAACGTAAAGGCGTTATGTGATTGAGCGACAAGACTTGTCGCAAGCGACCGCATTGATTCCATAGTAAGCACTTAATCATGCGATTTGAATTCTCACTTTATTGAGGTTCAATTCTAAGAGACAGAAAGCGAAAAAAGTGCAAGAAAATTGTGATCTTTGGATGTAACAGAGATTTCGGCTGAATTCCCCACTCTGATATCTTATATATTGCTCTCAAACCACTTAAAGATAAACCAAGAACACTTGAATGTTTCACAAGTTGCATGGCATCACACTAATATTATAAAGGCGAAAGTTTGTGAGTGTGTATGTTTGTTACTTCTTCACGTTAAAACTACTGAACGGATTTGAATAAAATTTAGGTACACAGGTAGTTTATAACCTGGACAAACACATAGGATAGTTTTTAACACGATTTTATCTTCCCGTGGGATAATTTTCGAGTTGCAGCGGGTGAAGCCGCTGGCAACAGCTAGTAACCTAATAAATCCTACTAATATTTTAAACGCGAAAGTTTGTAAGTATGTACGGATGGATGTTTGTTACTCTTTCACGCAAAAACTACTAAACAGATTTGGATAAAATTTGGTACACATATAGTTTATAACGTGGATTAAAATTAAAACAGCATCCATTTCACTACCCCAAAAACACTTAAACTTACATGTTATCCTGCAGCTTCCGTTTAATGGTGGAGAGGTCCATGGGACACTTGATGACCTTCTTGTACTGCGGGAACTGCTTGGTGTTCACTGGCAGTAAGAACGGCCATGCGTGCTCGTGGCATTCCATCTCGTTTAGGAGGTTCCTGGGAAAGAGGATTTTAATCTTTATTGCTTTAGTAAGGCGAGTTCGACCCCTGGCATCTACCAATCCACGTGGTGTATTATAGCCCATTCCCTCTCATAGAGAGCATTATAGGCTGATTATACGGATACCAACAAAGGTTCGCATTTCGTGCAATTGCATTATTTATTTATTTATTTATTTATTTCATTTTTGGGAAAACTTACAGCTAAACAGATAGTTAGTAGTAGTTTAGACAAAATATGGCCAATTACAAGTTTCCACATGTAGTAAGTATATAAATAATATGACATCACAAAAGATAAGACTGTAAATGTATATAACACCACAAAAAACAGTTACTAAATTCGCTCGAAGAAGCTTATTATGGTTTTCTATGACTGGTTGATTATATCCAGAACGAAGCTCTTTCATTGAAGGTGCTTGCGCACTTAATCGGGTTGGTACCGTAAACAAAGCAGTATTTATTTAAGAACAAAGTCGATCTAAAACAATTCGGCACAGGCTGAGAGGTAAAATTTAATGTTTGTTTTGCCGCCCGTTTATACCGAATCTTGCTGAATTAAACCCAACCCGAATATTGGTGTGTAACAGGTTTAAAGGCTGGATCCTTTATTCACGTGATATTTTAATACGGGTTCTTTAATTCCTGAATTTTACGCGTGTGAACTATTTTACCAATAAATTTTAAAAACTTTAGCCACGAATACCGCGACCTAGCGAACTTTTATCAAAACATCTAAGAGAAAATAATGTATAATAAAACAGATCCTTAAACTATCTGTTCTGATTAAGGATGCCCTGTAACATATCTCTGGCCACGGGGTGGCAACGTATCTGGGATACCTAAGGTAATCATTAGTAATATTTATTTTAAATTTTCAGCAAAGCATTCAGCTTCCTTACTGCTATCAAAAATACTATTTGGCTAAGGCGTCTCCAGAGAGCAGCGGTGGCCCAGTGGTGTCAGCCCCGACTTACGAAAAGTAGGTCGTGGGTTCGAATTCAGACAGGCGCAATGCTTTGTGTAATTTATTTCATCACCGCTGCTCTCAAAACGGCGAAGGAAAAGAGAGGAGGCCTGAGTCTCTGCAGTGGGAACATTGTAGGCTGATAATGAAGGCGTCTCCAAGTAAACCTGGGAACAAAACTCACTAGGAATAAAAACTTGTAACTTACTTGCAGAACTGTAGATCTTTCGTCAGTTTCTTGGCGATGTTCTTTTCTTTCTTGGCGCGAGACATCAACGGTGCGTTCTCGATGTCACGGGTATCTTCCACTGCTATAAACAATATTTGAGCTAATATGAGGATAAGCAGGTATGGCCGATGTATAGTAAGGTACCGTTAATCGTCATGATTTAATGAAATAGTCTTTCTTTAGTGTACTTACTTACAAACTTAAAAATTATCAATACAATAGGGTACTTGACAAAAAACTAAAGGTTTTTCAAAAGAAATTGACACATTTTATATTCACGTAAACAAAAAACTATACGATACAGTGCTTCGAAAAGTCATATGTCAGTACATTTAAAAAAAAACGCTTTTATTTTAAACAGGCTGAGTTATAGCAAAACGACATAAAGCAGAATTACGTACCGTCTATTTGCGAGTCACTATCGTCATGCTGTAGGGCTCCGTTGCCGCCCACGTATTGGAGCGCGCGACGCTTCTCTGGAGGGGGACCCTCTTCGGCAACTATTTCACCTGATAACACAAAAACATAACATCACGCCTGTAATAATGTACTACATTTAAACTTGTCCCTAGAATCACTGTATCAATTTAATTGCTAAAAACTACATTAAAATCCGTTGCATATTTTGTTTTATAATATGTAAAATATGTGTGAGACGACGGGATGCCTGGCAGATTTGGAACATCAAAATTGTTTTGTATAAGTTATATGCATAAAAGAACAGATTACGACAGGAATCAGATATAGTGAAAAGATTAAAGTGTTACAAAGATCCATAAAATAACGACTATTTATATTTTTTTTAATTTGGATTTTTTTTTGTTTCCAATATCCATAAACTAAAATTTACAGAACTAAAATTATAATAATAAATTATATACAAATATCAAAAAGAGAAGAAATACAGTGCGTCGATATTATTGCATTATTACATTTTTTTTTTAAACGTTGCCCCACACTAGGAACACACATTAATATTCTTTTTTTGTTATATGTTTTTATTAAATTTATTTTAATTTTTGTTATTTTTGTTTTTTTTTTAAATTTTATTTATGCGACCTCAGTGCGGCAAGAGAGATTGCGCACACCAAAATATGAACGTTTTGAGAGTGTTTTCCGTCCGGATGGGCTCCGAGAGAACCTGTGTCGGCCGACCGGACAGGCTTCCTATCCCGCACCTCCGCTCGCTTGCCGCGTACGTTCCGTTATTGACGTCTATTTGTGTGTCAGACATGGCGGCTCGTTGCAAAGCAGTCCAGCCGATGTAACAAACTCACCCGTATGATGGTTCAGTCCATTCTCGCTGTCAGCGAGTGTATCGTCTAGCTTGTCGTCATGTTTCTCTGGCGTGTGGAGCGCGGAGCCTGAGCACTCTTCAGCTGTTGTTGATGTGGACGCGTGTGATGCTGCTGGACTGGAATGTGGGATGAACATGTTTTTAGTATGTTGAGACTAATTTAATTAGCATGCGGATAATGTTTAACATAATTTTTCATTTCTTTACAGTGTGGTTAGTGCCTAACCTGTTGTCAGACTTTTTATACAGCCCATAGGCCTCTGACTTGGCTTGACACGCCGTCGAGAAATATCTCTCAAACATGCTTATTGGTATGCTTGATAATATCCTACTAATATTATAAATAGGAAAGTTTGTGAGGATGGATTGATGTTTGTTACTCTTTAAAGCAAAAACTACTGAACGGAATAGGGGATCGGACAAAAAAAATACTAAGTAGTCCGTCAGATAGATTTCCAAAAAATATTGGACACGTATTTTTTCTTTTTTCACATAAACAAAAAATGAAGACGATACAGTGCTTCGAAAACTCGTGAACTCCTCGAAAACGTCACATGTTAGTACATTTTTTACCTACAAATGACGTCACAACCCCCCACTCATGATCTTTGACGCGTCTTATCTTCGTAAATTTTTATTAATTTGATAAAACAAAAAATACGTGTCCAATATTTTTCGATAATCTAACTGACGGACTAATTAGAATCAAATTTTTTTGACTCAGTCCGATCCTCTATTGTGTGTTTTGCACACCGATAGTTTATAACCAAGATTAACACATAGGCTACTTTTTATCCCGGTAATATGGGGGCGAAGCCGCGGGCATAAGCTAGTAATTGGTATTTATAAAGATAACCCAAAACCACCCCATTATCCTACGTTTTATAAAATCTACTTCTTCACTTCATCCACGTGGAATAGTTACTTGCGTGATGTTTTACCTACGGCTTTTCTCGATAAATGGACAATCACACTTCACACTAATATCTTTTTTTTTTTTTTTTTTATTCTAGAAAAAAGGGCTTTGTCGCACATGCGATTATGCCGCCCTGGTTGGCTTTACAATTTTTAACAAATAGTACTAAAACTAATTAAAATCTATTATTTAACTAAATCTTAGCATAGCTAATCTGTAAAGTGCTCTGGCTGCGTCAGACAGTGGCGCAGCCAGAACACTGTTGCAATAACCTATTTCCCTAAGCCTATAACCTAATCTAATTCTAAATTCTTCGTTGCGGACACACTCAGTTAATATGTGATGAACATCATCAACGGAATTATTACAAGAATCACACTTATCTGTTGTTGATTTTGCCATAAGGTTTAAGAACTTATTACACGGAATGTGTCCAGAACGAAGTCTTAAGGCAATAACGGTGTCACGTCTATTCAACAACTGGTTATCTATCCACGGTGAGTTCAAGGGATGCGGCTGGATCGTTTTGTACCAGATTCCTTTATCTCGAGATCTTTGATTAAAATATTCCTTCCAAAGTAAATAACAATCCTTTTTAATTTTAGGTATAATGTTTGAAAAGTAAGGCGAAAAGCTAAAAGGAATTCCATCACATATGGCTTGCTTGGCTAGTAGATCAGCAGTTTCATTGCCTTTTATTCCGATATGTGATGGAATCCATTGAAGTACTACGTTTTTTCCGTCAGATTGTAACTTCAAAATAGTTTTCAGTATAGTGTAGGCTATCGGTGTTCCTCGAAAGGTCGAGGTACACCGAGCCAAATGTTGGAGCGAACTTCTGGAATCTGTGAGAATTACAATATCATTTTGTTGGATCGATTCTACATAAGACAGAGCTTCTGCGATAGCGATCAGTTCCGCTTCCATTATGCACACACTGGCATTTATTTGAAATTTCATTGAATTTTCTTCTGACTCGTAGAACGCAGCCCCTATATTGTCCCCCTCCTTAGATCCGTCTGTAAATATTTTAACATAAGTCGAGTATTCAGAAGTAAGGTAATCAACAAATAAGTTTCTTAAACTAACAGGATTGTAGTGCCTTTTTGGCCCAGACATGAAGTTTACATCGTGTTTTATTATTTTGTTACTATCAATACTACTAACCCAAATATTCAAGGAAAACATGTCTAGTTTCTGACTGCTGTGAATATTAAATGTGTGTAGTGAGTCATTAACCAAGATTAAGAGGGGGACACTTTTGTTTTGCCAATATGAGGAACTTTTACATAATGTAGATAGTTCGGATAGTAAATTAATACCTCCAGCATTTGTCTGCAAGGCTTTAGTTTTAAGCCAGAATTTACTAGCCAAGAAGCGACGACGTAGGTATAATGGTTGTAGGCATAATTCACTCTCCATTACGTGAATTGGTGTGGTTTTAATAAAACTACCCACTACTCTCATGGCCTGGTTCTGTAATCTATCTAATTTACCTAAGTGAAGTTTCGCACTGTTGTCATAAAAAAAACTTCCATAGTCTATACGGCTTCTGATTAAAGTTAGGTAAAGTCTTCTTAAATATTTTGGGTGCACCCCCCAACTCGAGCCAGCCAACACTTTAAAGATTCTAATGAATTTGAGAACTTTTTGGCAAATCTCATTTATATGCTTTCCCCACCTGAGAGAACGGTCCAGCCACATACCAAGATATCGTACCGTGTCAACGACCTCTAAACTGTTATCTCTGATTGACAAACTAACCGACCTTCTCTTATAGCCTCTGTCAAAAATACATATTTTACTTTTATTTGACGATATATCTAGATTAAGGGAATCAAATTGATCGCATAAGATATTTAGGGCTTCTTGCAACTCCACGGTTGCTTGCTCAATATTATGACAAGTTATATAAAGTACGTAGTCATCAGCATACTGGGAGATAGATACGGAGTTGGGTATTGCTTTACAGATGTGAATAGTGGCAATATTAAATAGTAATGGGGACAGGGGGTCCCCCTGTGCCAAGCCCCTTCTGGCAATTCTAGTTATAGTACTATCTATGCCACTAATTGATAAATACCTTTCTTTAAGAAATTCCCATAGATATCTACAGTATTGTGATCCCACACCAAGTTGGTCCAAGGTCAGCAGAAGAGTGGTGACGTCAACGTTATTGTATGCGTTTTCTATATCAAGGAAACATCCGATAGTCACGCGTTTTTTAGAAAAACCAATTTGTATCTTAGATGTTAGTAAATTTATGTTATCTAGACATGAACGAGCCTTCCTAAAACCTACAGTTTCTTCAGAAAAAAATCCTCCACTTTCTAAGTACCACTCAATTCTTTTATTAATAATGGAATGATAGATTTTACATAAACAGGACATTAACGAAATAGGTCTTATTGCAGAAGCGGAGGTTAAATCTCGACCTGGTTTGGGGATAGGAACTATGCGGATTTGCCGCCATTGTTTAGGAACAAAATTTAATGAAAAAAACAAATTATAAAGATGTAGCAACATATTTTTAGCAATTTCAGGGAGATTTTTAATCATCGAGAAGGATATATCATCGCAGCCAGGTGCCGTATCCTTAGATTTCACACATTTGTCAAACTCCTGTCTTGTTATATCTACTTCCATTTTATGATTTATAGAGCAAAAGGTAGGTAGTGGGGGGCATGTAAAATCCGGAGCTAAATTCAAAAGGACTTGTTCGGCTAACGTGTCGTCTACATGGAGTCTAGCTGAACGATATCCCTTCAACCAGCGCATGCGTCGCCACATGTCACTAGCTGATGTGACCTCGTCCACTGAAGAACAGAACTTACGAAATCCCTCCTTACTAGCACTTCGCGTCAGTCTTTGCGCCTCACAAGTTTTATCCCGTAGCACTTCTAAGTTATCTGGTGTTGGGTTTTTTCTAAAATACTTTAAAGCTAATCGTCTTTCCGCAACAGCTTTAGACAATATCGGAGACCAATAAGGCTTTGGTTTAAATTTATTGCAGGGGTTTTGACTGAATATAAAATAAGGAATGCTAACCTCCGCTGCACTGTTGATAGTATCTAAAAAAAAATTATAAGCTTCTTGGGGATTAACAGGCAATGTATATTCAACTAGTGCATCTTGAATAAAGTGACGATAAGCGGTCCAGTCGGCTTTTTTAAAATTTCTTTTCTTTACGTTGCGTGGAACATAACTATCTGACGTCTTCAATTTAATTATCATGTGGTCGCTGCCTAGGGATTCGTTCGTTACGCTCCAATCAAACATTAAACATATGTCTGAAGAAACTATGGACAAATCAGGTGCCGATTTCTGTAAAATACCATTAACTAACTTAACTCGTGTCGGCTTACCGTCATTCAAAGTTACAAAACTATGGTCAATTAAGGAGTCAAAGATGTGGGTACCTCTCTGATCTGTTTTCGTGGACCAACTTGAGTGATGACCATTGTAATCTCCCAAAATTAAGGTTTTGGAGTTAGATATGGAAAACAACGATTCCCAATCATTTTGTGTAGTGCGAACATTGGGTGGGCAATATATTGAAATAATATTTTCAATGGAACTACAATTAAAAATTTTAACATGAACTATCTCAATACCCGGATTTGTAATAGAACTGCGACGTTGTTGTGCCTTGATGGATTTATGAGTCAAAATTGCAACTCCCCCGTATGAGTCTAGTCTATCACAACGAAACACGTTGTATCTTTTATATTAAAGTTACAGTCGGAGTCCAGCCACGTTTCACATAGGGCGGCTATGTGAACTTTTTCTAAAAACAAGATTTGTTCTAATTCCATCCTTTTGGGTACTACACTTTGTGAGTTCCATTGCACAATGTTTATTTTGACCTTATTCATTATGGAAACATATTTTTAAAAGAAAAACATCTATTAGGTATTATCTTCTTTAGGAAATAAGATATTGCCCACTCCACGATTATTTGAACAACAGATATAATTTTTTCTTTCAAAGTGTCATTCCTCAAAAATAATATGTTTTTAATTTTATCTACCAGCCATCCAAATGAATTATCGACTTCCTCACTTGTGTCGTCCTCAGAAACGTCTGCCCTCCACGTATCCTCTTGAATGTCCATTTCACATTCCCGGTTATGGGGAATCTCAGATTGAGATGATTTTTTCTTATGTTTATTCTTTTTATTTATCTTAATTGTTTCTTCTTCTTCCTCCGTCTGTAGTTTATCTGTCTGTGGTATATTGTCTCCTTGGGTAATTATGGGTTCTTTAGTTGGTATAGGGCGAGCTGCTTTTTGGGCGTAGGTAGTTTTCGACTGTAGCACAGGTGACATAGGTGCTTGCGAAACTGTGTTAACATCTGCCTCATAGGGGGTCGTGGGAGGAGGTACATAAATATCCATGGCTTTTCTATAAGAAACATTAAACTCACTCATTATACTGCGATTTTTTTTTTCCTTTATGTATACCGGGCAAGTTTTATCTAACGCCATGTGATTCTTCGAGCAATTTATACACTTTAAAAAATCGGTTTTACAGTTATCAACATTGTGTTTACCTGCGCATTTCAGACATGTAACTTTAATTGTCGGACACATTCTTAGTGAGTGGCCATACCTCCAGCACCTGGTGCATTGCGTAACAGGAAAAACATAAGGTTCTACTGAAACTCTCATTTCGTATAGAAGTACATAAGGGGGCAACGATGGCCCTTCAAATCCTATTCTCCATGTCTCGCTATCGGTCCACGTGGCTGCTTCCTTGTCCCTTCGTTGTAGGCGTTTTACATTCACGACCTTACATGTACTTGATAAACATGTAAGTAATTCGTCCTCTAAAATATCTAAGTCGATATTTTTAATGACTCCATAAGATAGCCCAACTTCAAAAGGCCGCTGGAATCGCCATCCTAATCCATTAAAATGGTCTGAGTTGACTAATTTATCGGCGCTGTCGGCGTTACTAAGTTCAATAATAATTTTGTAAGGGTTAATATGTTTCACTTTAGTGATATTTATTATTCCTTGTTCCTTAAATAATTTTGCAAGGGCGAATTGTTTAGGAATTTTGTCTTTACAAGTAACACTTAATTCCGTAACTCCTCTTACTTCTCTCATCCTGTGTTTTCTACTTCTTACTTCAGTCCATTCATCATCTTCTCTCCCTCTTTTCGCAGGTCTCGATCCGTCTTTCGACGTCTCATTATCCTCCATCTCAAATAATTGTGTTAAGTATTCTGAATGTGTATTTTCTTCGTCGTCCATTATTACCGTGTTGATTATTTCTTCATTATGATTTTCGTCCGTATTCATAACGCATTAAGTGTAGATTCGCGTAAGCGATAACCGGTGAATCGGCCGAGCGGCCGACCCAGGTAGTTGCACAATAGATAACGATGTTATTAGCTAATGACCGCAAAAGCACGTCTAAGCAACACCGTCCGCGCTTCGACACTGACACTAATATTTTAAAGGTGAAAGTTTGTGAGTGTGTATGTTTGTTACTTCTTCACGCAAAAACTACTGAACGGATTTGGATCAACTTTGGTACACAGATAGTTTAAAACCTAGATTAACACATAGGATAGTTTTTATCCCGATTTTATCTTGTGTTCAACCAAACAAACAAACTCTTCATAATATTAGTATGGATAGGCTACATACCTAGGCACCATATTCTGGTCGATATCTAGACTGGCGTTGAGGTCGCGATGTTTGGCGTCCCGTTTCTTAGTGTTGCGCGGTTTCTTGGGCGGCGCGCGTGATATACACTGTGAGCAATACCATTTGCCGCGCGGGTTCTGTAGGGAAGGAATAGCTTACTTGTATTGAACACACACATATTAAAAGAAAAGACAAGAGCCAGTTTTCGAGGAAGCGCATTGAAAAACAACGTTCGATACACGTCGGCATTAGTTACTGCAATTGTCGGCTTTGTAACAACTTTGCCGGCGTGGCTCGGTTGTGAACTCCGCCTCGTATGCAATCATTTTCCCCACTTATATCGATATGTATTATTATGTATAGAATCATAAATAGTAGGTTATTTATACACACGATTACTCTTTCTAGAAAATCGTTGACCAGCTTGTGTTAATGGAGTTCATTACATAACATCACGAATGTAAGCCCCGAACGGTTAGGCATAATATGTACACCTGATAGGACACCCACATTTCACCTGTTTTGTTTAAGTCTGGAATTTAAACACAACTGGTAAAATGTTGGTAATAGGGGGCGAGACATTGTCTGAGAACAAAACCAGACTCCGTAGCAATTATTACAAATTAATGTGTGCTAATTTTGCGTCATGGTCAACATTCCCATGGGTTTTGGAGAGCATTATTGCTGGAAATGAGTTCTGATGTAAATGATTACCTTTAAAAGCGGTGGATAGTGACAATCCTGATGGTAAGCCCGTGAACACAGCGCGCAGGGTATGGTCCTAGTGTTAGCGTTGGCGCCGCCGCATACGATGCATACTCGCTCACCTCTGGCTTTGTTTACGCATTCCCAGCAGTACCTGTTGTAAAAGTAGTTCATATTAATTACATGTTGAAATTCCATACCCAAGTTGTTTCACCCTAAGGGCTCGTTTACGGAGACGCGGGGCGTCGCACGGCGCGTGCAGAAGGCTCGTCGCGTGCTATTTTAATTATTTACTGAGAGGCGGGTTCACCGCAACAAACGCTGCATTTTAAACTAACGAGCGAAAAATTGCTTCTCGTAATATCGTCGTTTAAAATCGTTAACGTTTTCATACATCGCCATGTGCTTGAATTAAAAACGTAAACGCGCCGCACGACGCCCCACGTCTCCGCAAATGAGGCCTTATGTCCTGAGTTATAAAGTTGAAAAGTGGTCGACCGTCAGTGAACTCGGAAGAACTTATCACCTTAAATACTAAAAAACTTTTTTAAACTTGGGTCAACTTTACTGTCGTTGACATGACAACAGAGAGACATTGCCCACAAAATCAATCCAAGAATTTCTTAGCCGCGATTGGCAGATCTTCGAATAAGGTACTTCCTCGGTATATGTACGTTGCCTCCTACACCAGCCATTCTTGCATACATATATATTCATACTCATAGTTGCATTCTGCTTTAATCAATGCTAAAGGTGTATAATATGTCATTATCAATGTTTAAGATGTATATAATGCCATTCTGTTCTGTATTGATAATTGGGCTTTATACCAAATTATCAACAAAACTATAACTTTCAATATTCTAATGGGGCGAAATGCAAGTCGAGGCGAGTCAAGTTCAGTCCACGACTAACGATACTAATGTATATCAGGTTAAAAGTTTACCCTGTTCTAAGCATAACATTGTTTTTATTTTCTTACCAGTCACCATCAGGAATCTTATCCATGCTCGGTTTGAAGCAATACGTGTGATAGCCCTTATCGCAGCCATCACACAGTAGCAGTTGATCTTCATTGTCGCCGCTCAGGCAAAACTGACAGTTCTATACACGAAGATAAGGTTCAATATTAGTTGGTGCGCTATGGGTAAGTTGGGAAGGAAAGAAGGATTATACATTTATACCCAGCAGGAAGTTTTTGCGAGAGGGGAATATTTCTTATTATTTTTAGTTACTTTGTTATTAATTTGTGTAAGGGAGCTACATCTGCCAACAGACTGTTTTACAGTTTGGCAGAAGTTAATATACTTTGTAACACGGATAAACGCTTTTTCGTTTTTTTTTTTTATTAAAGTGAAACTTTTATTACATCGCCTCAAACTTTTTCATCCATCTATTGCATGCTTCGTTTACGGTCGGCCGCGGAGTAGGGCTAAAGTGAAAAGGCTCGAGAGAGCAGCCGAGGCCAATATGGCGGCGCATATGGTTCGCATCAGCTGATCGTGTAGTGTATAGACTATTGCTCATTTGTGCCAGTGCTCCACGCTATTTGTTTGTTTTTATCAGTGTTTAATGTAAATGTTGCTATTTTTTTCATCATCATCAGCCTATAATGTTTCCACTGCAGGGACTCAGGCCTCCTCTCTATGAGAGGGAAGGGCTATAATCCGCTACACGTGCCCAGTGCGGATTGGTAGATGTCACATGTCTTCGAATTTTTGGTTCTAAGACTTGCCGGTTTCCTCACGATGTTTTCCTTCGCCGTTTTGAGAGCAGCGGTGATGAAATAAATTACAAAAAGTATTGTGCCTGCCTGGGTTCGAACCCACGACCTATTCTTCGTCAGTCGTGGCCGACACCACTGGGACACCGCTGCTCTCTACTATTTTTTTGCTTTAATTAAATGTGTACAATGCGATAAAAAGTTTCACTTATACCGTGGTTTCATAAAACCACACAATCATTTGTTTTGTTTATAGATTAAACTATAACAGATACCTATTTCTTCATTACGAAATGAAGATGTAAAAGCCGAAAATCATTAACAGACTTTTTAAAAATTAAATTAGGTTTACAAAAAAAAAAAACTTAAATGTTGCTTAAATGACTTGAATTTTGATGATGATTTATGTTTGAGTTTGAGTACTTGATGATTTTTGATGGAATAGCAATAATCTTGTTTATTGATATTATCAGGAATATGATTATCGTATTTACGTTGACCAATAAATTTGATGAGGCTATCGTAGAGAGTATCGTATTCTGTTGGGGTCACATTAGTCAAGTATAATTGGTACTACAACGCTTTTATTTTTGTTTTCTTAGGTATTTACGTTTTTTTTAAATATTGTGTCTACACTGTATCTTTATTTAAAGTAATATGTGGAAACGTCGTGGATTGTACACTAGCCTATTTCGAATACTCTGTATTATTAACTGTAACATATAGTGTACAACTGTTTGTTTTCACCAAATAAATAAATAAACAAATAAAGCAGACATTTTTTTCTAGCTACACATCCAATTTATATTAAATCCCTATGGTCAACCAGGCATTTTAAACAGATTTCATAAGCAAATAAAACTCTTTTGGGCAGTCAAGTCAAAATCACATAACCCCAAATCACTACCCACGGGTAAAAAGGAGTTTTTAGCTTTTGTTTTATGTTTGTTACCCGTACCTCATATCTCCGGCATTAATTAACTGAATCGGATAGACAGAGACAGACTTTTTCACTATCCTACTCGCACATTGTACGACTGTTTATTGACCGGGGCTTGGATTTTAGCATAATAAGTTATAATGACGTACGTTAAAAAGTAAAACTAACCATTTTCGACTACGCCGACGTTTTTGACCAGATTTGAATAAACAACAGACATAGAATACGTTTTTCTAACTACTACACAAACATTTAGGCGTGTGTTGTCCCGACCAGATGGGTATACGTACATGTCTCATACGTACCGCCTTCATGATGCTCTTGTCCCACGCTACGGCCGCTTCCAGCGCTTGCAGCAACATCGCGAGCTGCGCGGACGTGTTGCAGCGAGCTACGGCTTCGCGCCACGTTGCTAGGCCGCGGGCTATGCCTTTGTTGTCAGCTGGGGGATGGACTTGAGGGTTAGTCAATGATATTATCAGGGTCTCACTTAAACATAACTGGAGGGATGTGGGTGTACTATAAGCTGCACCTATTTTGTTACGGTTGAGGAGTTATACAATTTATGCCTTTTGCTCTGGGCGGAGCAGGAGGGCGTGAAAGACTCATTAAACAAAGTCAGACTTGTACTGACTAAAACCCACCCACGCTCCTTCTTAGTCATTTATGTTCCGGGGCCGCGGTATCTCTTTCGAACAAGTTCGTTTAACTCTTCCAATGATGCTGAAATCTCTTTAAGGTGCGCGTGGAACATGACTGTTATTGGCAGATTTTTTTAGTAAGTCCACTCTCCCATTCCTGTAAAAAAGGCCTCCCCCACTCCTTCCACAAACATCTATCTACCCATACATTCTCACAAACTTTCGCATTTATAATATTAGTAGGATTATCATCAACAGCCTATTAATGTTCCCACTGCTGGGACACAGGCCTCCTCTCTTTGAGAGGGAATGGGCTATATATACGCTTTGCTTATGCTTTGCTTGGTAGTATAGATGCAGGTCTGCCTTACTGCCTCCCTCAGAGGCGGTAAGGTGGCGGGGTCTTGAGGGAGAGCGCTACGGTCGTGTAGATCCTCAAGGCAAGTCTGGTGAGTTCGCCTTCACGCGGTTGCCACCCCGTTCTTGGTCTAATTCCATAAGAAATAGACGTAACAAAAACCACCAGGCGCGTTCCACCCTACCTCACCGCCACCATCCGTGACTGAATGGTGGTGGGCTTGGTTGCCGCTCAAAGCGGCATCGAGCAGGTACAAACAGTCACCTGCGCTAGGACCTGCGCAGTTGAGCGCCGTAAGCGGGGATGAAGGAGTCCTGGGGGGTTGAGCCGAGCGGCGCTGGCGGTAATGTGTCCGCAAGGCAACACGCCCTCTTTGGTCCGGATTTCAAGCGAAACGGTGGCCCTGCCCAATAGCCGGGGGCAGGGAAATGGCCATAGTGTCCCGTCAGAGGGTCACGGTGAGGAGTGGGAGGTCCGCGGAGGTTGTCTTAGGATGGCCAAAGCGGTGGTGAAGGTCATGCTGACGGTGTAAGTGAGGGTTGATCAGTTCAGAAGGGATTAGTCAGTCCCCTATGCCAACCCGATCAAGCACCCGATGTCGCACTGTGAACCAGCCTCACGCTCCTATATCTCGATGGTAATCCTAACGTTCGAGCTAGCTTGTAGCGAGACGTTCCCTGGTGCGGGCTCCAAGGAGGGTGGGAAGCCAAAGAGACGAATTACATCACACTATACTATGGACAACAAACAATCTGACGCCACTAACACACACACAAACACACCATCCACTCACACACATACAAAAACTACGGACACAAACACTCACAATGCACACACACACACCGGAGCGAAGGCGAAAGCCAAAACTCCGAAGAAGGGTGCTCCTAGCACCTCTTCGGCCCCCGGGAGTTCGGCTGCAAACGCGGCGGGCTCCAGTGCGGGCACTGGTCCGGCTACGGCGAATACCGCGGCCAAGACCAACAAGTCCCACAATAAGGGTAGGACATCGGAGCTGCATGGGACCAGTACCGATCCTTCCCCCCTTCAGGGTGCTCAGCCCCCCGCGACGGTTAACGCCGGTGGTCGGGCTCTGCTGCCAAATCCTCCCCCGCCCATTGCTCCTCTAGTCGCCCCTCCCCCGCCGGCCGACACTGGTCGTTCGGTGGAGCTCTGCACCCCTGACGACGTGTTCGCACGTAACTGGCAGGTGCAGAAGGGCAGGAACAAAGGTAAGAAGAAGGGTAATGCTCCGGCATCACGTCGCCAATGTGCGGACCCCGCAGTGCAAGCTGCTCAGGCCCCCTTGGCTAGTGGTGCTAAGAGAAGGAATAGGCCGAACAAAAAACAACGGCTAGCAGCTCAAGGGAAGGGTAAGTCCCGTCAACTAATGCTGGCGAATGCCGCAGGTCAGGCACAACCGACCGTAGCTAACGTCAACTTTTCCGCAGGCAAGCGGTTGCAGGCAGAGGACGGCAACAGCCAACCAGGACCTAGTCAACCACCAGCCGGCGCAGTGGAAGGACCAGCTAAGGCGGTTACGGAGCGACCTGTTCGGAATGATCAGGCCGCGGCTAAGCGAGCTCTCAACGAGACCTCGTCGCCTCGAGGGGAGCGCAAGCGGCCGCGGCTTGATAAGTCCAAGCGGGTCGCTAATCGGAGCTATGCCCAAGCTGCAGGATCTGACCTAGACGTCGCAGTCACATGCGGCCAGACAGGTCAGATCAACAAGGAGGTGGCGGACCAGATCCTCGAAGCTCTTCAGAGGAAGATGCTCGCCGAAGCTTGTTCTCCTAACGCGGAGGAATTGCCGGTGCCCGTCTTCAATGCGAGGCCAGCGTTTGCAGATGGGGCCCTCAGGCTGTGGTGTGATAGCGAGGTCACCCTAAACTGGCTGAGAACGCTCATCGCCGAGATGCCTCCTCCCACTGGTGCTTCACTCGTGATCAGGAGGCAGGCTGACATAAGGCGCCGCGTACGTTGCGGCATACTCATCCCGGACGACCAGGGTGTTTTTACGGACCCGCACAACATCCGGCGCCTCCTATGCCACCAGAATCGGTGGCTGGACATAAGGAGGTGGACTATGCTGCAAGCCAAGAAGCAGGAGAAGGCTTGCTTCATGGTAGTTGGGATCCCTGAAGACCAGATCCCAACATTAATGGACGCCGGACGACGACTCTCTTTCTGTGCCGGGAGGGTTTACGTCATGTTCCAGACGCCGAACGGCAAGTTTGTCCATGTCCCTCAGGGATATCCGGCTGCAGAAGCTACCACATCGGGGGTAACACGGGTGGAGGAGGCAGCTCCCTCCACGAGCACAACGGTGCTACCTACGGACGTGCCTGCGGGAGCAGCGCCAGTGGCCCCAACAGTTGCCGGTGTGGAGACCGTCCTTTCGTCGGGTGGGGAGCTCGATGACAATATATTGTCATCGGCTTCTGACCTGGAGGAGGGCGGCTTCGACCCCGACTTTCTGTTTGCTGGGCTGCGGCTCGAGGGAGACGAGGAAGGATCGACCAGTGATGGCGTCCCCTTCGCTAACCTGTAAAGTCCTGCAGGCAAACCTCCACCACAGTCAGACCGCAACGGCTCAGCTACGGAAGTGGCTGGAGGTTCAACACACGGCCATAGTCCTGATCCAGGAGCCGTGGATCAGGGCGGGACGAATACAAGGACTTTCCAATCTTGGGGGTAAGCTTCTATTTAGCTCAGAGCACGATAATCCAAGATCGTGCATCTATACGACGCGTAACATAAAAGCACAGCCACTTACGGAATTCTGTTGCAGGGATATCTCTGCAGCCAGGCTGCTATTACAGCGCGGGGACACGGAAGTAGAGGTGGCCTTCGTCTCGGCATATATGCCTGAGGCTGAGGAGCCACCCCCGCATGACCTCGCCCGCCTCGTAAGACACTGTGAGTGCACACGCTTGGAGGTGGTCATAGGGGCCGACGCAAACGCTCATCACCCTCTGTGGGGCATGAACACGCAGAACGAAAGAGGTAAGGCTTTAGTTGACTATATGTTTACGACAAACCTAACCCTACTAAATACAGGTTCCGAACCAACCTTCGTCACCAGACGCAGTCGAACGATTATTGATCTAACTCTGGCATCGGAAGGCGCAGCGGCCATCATAACCGGGTGGCAGGTCTCGAAAGAGGCCTCCTGCTCTGATCACAGGTGGATCCGCTTTGACATCCCAGTCTGTGTGACACCTGTACTGCCACGCCGCAACCCACGCAACACGGACCGAGCTGCCTACACTCGTATCCTTGAAACCAAGCTTGCGCCAACAAAGCACTGGTCGACCCTTGAGAACTCGAGCCAGATCGAAGAACAGGTAAGTTACCTGTCGAAATCACTGTTAGACAGTTATCATTCATCCTGCCCTGAAACCACTGCGCCCACAACACCAGGCAAGCAACCATGGTGGGGACCTGAGTTGGAACGCAAGCGCAGGAAGGTAAGGTCAGCCCTAAACAGAGCCATGAACACCTGTGCTGACGAGGATTGGGACGTCTACAGGGCGGCCAAATCCAGCTACAAAAAATGCATCCGGCAGAAAAAATCTACTGGCTGGAGGAAATTCTGCGGGAAAATAGAATCCTGCCAACAAGCAAACAGGGTAAGGAAAATACTAGCACAGCAGAACTCTGCTGGACCTGTAGTGCTCCGAAAACCTGACAACACGCTTACCACTACTCCAGAAGAGGCGATGCGCGTCCTCACTGAAACTCACTTCCCAGGTTGCGTCTTCACGCCCACAATTGACTGGACTGAGGTAAACCAAACTCCAACAGGAAACGACTGGAAATATGCTCACATGATGATCACGCTGGAGAAAATCCAGTGGGCGATCGGGTGCTTCCATCCTTTCAAGGCGTCCGGTCCGGACGGGGTGTTCCCTGCACTACTGCAATGGGGTGGACCCTCCATAGCTGAAAGACTGGTGCCCATATTACGGGCGTGCTTAGCCTTTCGGTACATCCCAAAAGGATGGAGGGAAGTGAAAGTCATATTTATCCCTAAGCCAGGTAAGAGTGACTATAGTAACGCCAAATCCTACCGGCCGATCAGCCTGACCTCCTTTCTCCTGAAAACCATGGAGAAGATATGCGAGAGAGAGCTGAGGGATGGCGTTCTAAAAGCAATACCTCTTCACGCAAATCAACACGCATACAGCGCGGGTAAGTCCACTGAATCCGCTCTGCATCTAGTGGTTGGCCGGATAGAGGAAGCGATCCATCAGAAGGGTATCTGCCTGGGTACTTTCATAGATATCGAAGGAGCCTTCGACAAAACAAACTTCTCCAGCATCAGCGCCGCTCTTTCCCGACACGGGGTGGAACAGGTACTGATAGACTGGATTACCAATATGCTTAGCAAACGAGTCGTCCGCCTTGGTGCAGAGCAGCAGTCAGCAGTGATAGCCAGGGGCTGTCCCCAAGGAGGAGTACTGTCGCCCCTCCTCTGGAATCTGGTGATTAATGACCTCATCGCGAAGCTCAATGCTAACCACTTTTACACTATTGGGTACGCAGACGATCTCGCCATCCTCATCTCGGGGAAGGTGACAGGGACAATCTGCAACCTCACTCAGCAGGCATTACGCATAGTTGAGCGATGGTGTGCTGAGTTCGACCTCTCAGTGAACCCCACAAAAACTGAACTTGTCATGTTTACCCAAAAACGAACGCTAGGCCCTCATCGCCTACCTAAGCTATTCGATACTGAGCTCCAGGTAACCAACGAGGTCAAATACCTGGGAGTTATCCTGGACAGTAAGTTAAATTGGAGCAGTCATCTTGACAACAAGCTTAACAGGGCCTGCATCACCTTTTGGCAATGCAGGAGGATGATAGGTAAGAAGTGGGGCCTATCCCCTAAAATTATACTTTGGCTTTACTGTGCGGTAATCCGACCCATGATCACCTACGGGGCAGTGGTCTGGTGGCCCCGAACCAAATTAATCACAGCGATAAGCAAGCTGCAACGTATGCAAAGGCTCGCCTGCATGGCGATCACAGGCTGCATGAGGACAACTCCGACCGCAGCTCTCGAAGCGATACTGGGGCTTCCGCCGCTCCACCTGTTCATTCAGCAGGAAGCAACGATGACGGCGTTGCGCCTCAATACGCTACAACTCTGGGGTAAGAAGTGCACGCAGCATACTGCGGCACTAGAGGGAATCCAAAGTGAGTTCCCCCTGGTGAAAGCTGTTAACGATCGAGTACCCAAACAGTACGTATTCGATAAGAAATACAAAATCCAACTCCATGAGGACCACCGCTGCGAGGGACTTAACCCTGCAGAATTAAGGATCTTCACGGACGGATCTAAAACAGGTACTGGTACTGGAGCCGGGGTCTTCTCGGAGGACCTCAACATCCACATAGCCGTACCTTTGGGGGCCCACAACACTGTCTTTCAGGCAGAATGCATGGGCATCTCCCTGGCGGCATCTGCCATCTTGGCTCGGGAGGTAAAGGAACACTCCATCCGCATACTCTCAGACAGCATGGCAGTGCTGCTGGCATTAAGGAGCCACACGGTGAATTCCGGGCTAATACACGAGTGCCACCAACGCCTGAACCAGGTTGGTAACCTCAATAATATAACCATTCAATGGATCAAAGGACATAGCGACTCCCAAGGCAACGATGCAGCGGACGAACTCGCTCGAAGGGGCTCGAGCATGGCGGCGGTGGGCCCAGAACCCATCGTGCCGCTACCTTTCGGCTATCTTCGCACGCTGGTAAGGAAACGTACCAAAGAACTTCACGCCAAGCTGTGGCTAGACCACGGCGAGTGTAGGCAGGCCAAGAAGGCGCTTCCCGCCATCGACGCTCGCCTCACCAAACAAGCGCTCCGGCTAACTAAACTGCAGCTACGCACAGTAACGGCTGCCATCACTGGACACGGTACTTTTAACAAGCACCTCTTTGTTATAGGAGTCACAGATAGTCCTCTGTGTCGAGCCTGCATGGAGGAAGAAGAAACAGCAGCCCACGTGCTCCTGCACTGTCCGGGGGTTGCCCCATACAGGGCCAAATACTTCGGTGACCCAGGTACTCTCCGCGAGATTGCCAGTAACACCAAGGGGTTGCTGGCTTTTCTCGGGGAGCTGGGGTGGATCGAGTGATATTCCCACCCGCACGTAAAATACGCGCATTGAGCGTGGAGTTGCGGACACCAGCCCGTTATACTTATACTTATACTTATGGGCTATATTCTACCACGCAGGACCAGTGCGGATTGGTAGATGTCACATGTCTTCGAATTTTTTGGTTTTTTGGTTACCTCACGATGTTTTCCTTCACCGTTTTGAGAGCAGCGGTGATGAAATAAATTACACAAAGTAATGTGCCTGCCTGGATTCGAACCCACGACCTACTGTTCGTAAGTCGGGGCTGCCACCACTGGGCCACCGCTGCTCTCAGTAGGATTATAAATAAATATAACTATATTATTATAAACTTACTAGCTGTTGCCAGCGGCTTCACCCGCTACAACTCGAAAATGATCCCACGGGAAGATAAAATCGGGATAAAAAGTAGCCTATATGTTAATCCAGGGTATAACCTATCTACATACCAAATTTCAACCAAATCGGTCCAGCCGTTTATGCGTGAAAGAGTAACAAACATCCACACATCCATTCTCACAAACTTTCACATTTATAATATTAGTAGGATAACACATACCTTTCCCCTCACTAGCGCTATCAGTGTTCTGCGGCGACGGCGCGGACGCATTGCCATGTTCAGCTTGTAGGACTGCACCTAGCGTCGCCTCTGTTGTGCTGTAGATTGCAACAATGGTAACTGTTAATTATACTGCCTTATGTGGAGATGGTAATGTTTGGAAGGTTTGTGGATAAAAGGATAAAGTAAGGAATGAATGTATTGGAGGAAGTTTGAAAGTGGATGAAATGAGAGAGGAATGATTTGAAAGATGAAGGAGTAAATTATGCCGTGATGTTTGACAGAGTAGAGGGGACTTGGACCTTGTTCTCGTGTCTACGGACAGTGCCCGTAACACCAGCTCTTAAAGCATTTTTATTTAAAGAGAGTGCATTTTCAAAGTTATCAATGTAAATATCTGTTGATATTTATAGAGGTTTTTTCTCGATTTTTAATGTACTTTTAATGAAAATTTTGCAGATGAAAATCATATGTTATTTAGAGATGAAATTGAACTTTTTTTGTATGCAAACACAAATAAAATAATCTAGAATAAAACAGTATTTCAACAATTTAGGTTTGATTCTTTTTAGACACAAAATTTTGAAAACCAAATAGACAATTGTACAAAATAAAAACAAATTTGAAAAACAAAACATAATATATAATTCATGCGTGCATTGATTAAAACCACCCCCATTTTCTAATCAGTAACGTTATATAAGTAATTAATTTAATTCTTTTCAAGTAATAATAAATAACAATAACGTGGCGACTCTAGGGGGAGGCCTATGTCTAGCAGTCTTCCAAATGGTGATGTTATTGATGAAAATAACCCGACTTGATCTAAAACCAACGGTTTTGTTTAGTTATTATTTACGATACGATATTTTGGTTACTTTAACTAATAATTGCTAACCCATAGTAAATTATTTTCATTTCTTTTATCCGGATTGTGTTCTTGAGCGATTTAGATATTTATTTTTTATTTTTTTCGTGTTCTTTTTTTCTGCTTCTTGGTGTAATTGCGACACAATATGATATTGAGAGCCAAAAACAAAACCTACCACTAATTATGAAAGCCGTGCTTCGATTTTCTACAAAAAAAAAGAAAATGGATTGTGTTAATAAATAGGTACCCATGATCATGGGTACGCAAAAACACTAAAATGACCGTGACGCCCATATAACGGATTACCAAAAATGATGAGAATGTAGTGATGTTATAAATGCGAATGTGAGAACTTTAAACGCATGAGGATCCATAACACTAACATCAAAACTACACCGGTAACGGTTTTTATCTACATCAAAATATGACTGAGCAGGCATCGATTTTACGTCTCTAACAGAACATTTGAAACGACGGATATTTTTTATTTTTTTATTTTGTATGAGAAATAACTCTAACATGGAGGAAGGCTAACAAAGATATTTGGACCTGGAAGTTATTTGAAAAGCCCATACCAATATTAAATCTAAAAAAAAACAAGTATCAGTAACATAAATATGATGATGATGATGATGATGACGACCATCTTACCAAATTAAAACTATCCACACAAAAACGTAGTATGACTGACATTTGATTCATTCAAAACTTATCTAAAGTCACCTTATCTAACTCTTATTTTTTTTTTTAAGACTAATATTATAAAGCTGATGAGTTTTTGTTTGAACGCGATAAACTCAGAAACTACAGGTTGGAATTGAAAAATTATTTCTGTGTTGAATAGTCCATTTATCGAGGAAGGTTATAAGCTGTATAACATCACGCTACGACCAATCTTAAATATAACTAAGAAAGCTAAGATGTTGTGAGAGAAAATATAACATTAAGAATGATTATTGTGTACGATGACACTAAGATGACAATACTTATAGATGCATATCATTGTGAAAAGCAAGATATTGACTTAAAAACAGGACAAATGCGAGTCGGACTCGCGGATGATGGGTTCCGTACCATCGTAGTAGAGGAAACGCCTTTTATTTTTATTATTTGCTGTGCATCAACAGAAATACACATTCGGGAAAATGCTTAACGGTCTAAATATTACGGATCATGAGATACAGCCCGGTGACAGACAGACAGACCGACAGCGGAGGCTTAGCAATAGAGTCCCGTACGTCACCCTTCGGGTACGGAAACCTTAAAACCACACAAAAGCTAAAGCGTTAAGCAAAAGCATTACTAACGCTAGATAGTCTCAAACTTGTCTAAAAAAGCATTGATTTCATAAATCTGTGAGGAAATGTGAAATAATGGAGGAACGTGCGTAAAATGATACTATGATGACAGCTACCGACCCCAAATCAATGAATAAAGCATGACGATGAACCCTTATCAAATTAAAACTACGAATATAATTGTCTCAAAAATGAGTAAGAAAGCAGATTTTGTGAGAAAATATGTAATTTTGGACGATTTATGTGATTGAGGAGGCTAAGATAACACCTGCAATAGATGTATGGCCCAAAAATCGATGTGAAAACACGATGCTGACTTAAAAACCACTCTAAAGCTAGCCACGAAAATTCATGCACATAATCGTCTTAAATATGTCTAAGAAAGCATTGATTTTTAAAATCTGTGAGGAAAAGTGACATCAGGAATGTATTGTGTGTAAAATGACACTATGATGACAGCTATACGAACCCCAAATCAATGAAGAAAGGCATGATGGTGGACCTTTTTTTTTCTTTTCGAGGTGTGGGAAATCATCAAATAAAGGGGTTATTTGCTCTTGGGCAATGGGAGTGTCCGACTTCTACAGACTAAAAACCACCCATGTTCCTTCTTAGCCCTTTATGTCGAGGCCGCGGTATCTCTTACAACATCCCGCAGCCCCGACGGGATGATGGTGCACCCTTCGCTAGTCACACAATAGGGTACTATTTAATCAAAACTTGTGTCAAAAATTACTAAGAAAGCATTGATTAATTAATAATCTGTGAAGAAACGTGAAATGAGGAATGAATTGTGTGAAGATGACGGCAATACGAACAACAAATCAATGAAAAAAGCATGACTTTGCCTCAAAGACTCCACAACCGCACTAAATCTACCCACAACCAAACAACAAACTAACGACACTCATAATAAAGTTGATTGTACATTACCTAGCGTACCTTTGCACGAGCGGCGGTTTGAGGTACCTCCGCTCTATGTGTGCCTCTAGAGCTTGCAGCTTGTGCCTCGCGCGGGCGACTGGCTCTGATGGAGACGAGTCGGCGCTGCCTCGCGCTGGACGCCAACCTTTGACTTGCATGGAGGCTGCCGCTACTCGCTCTTCTAGTTGTTCCACCTGGGGGATTTGGGATAGTTAAGTTGTTAATATAGCAGGTATGTGTGAAGAGGTAGGTCAAATTGTTTGTATGCTGTATTGGGTGACTTATTTTATAAATTCCAGTAAAACAATGGGTGGAAATCGCGTCCGAAATGAGGTGATCCGACAGACGATCAGAGTTGTTGACATAGCTCACAGAATAAGTAAGCTGAAGTGTCAGTGGGCTGGCCATGTTAGCCGCAGAACCGATGACCGTTGAAGTAGACGTGTTCTTGAGTGGAGACCGCGAATCGGCAAGCGTAAGGTGGGACGCCCTCAGGCTCGGTAGAGCGATGATCTTCGCAGAGTGGCTGGTAACAACTGGATGAGAGTTGCCGATAATCGAGTTGAGTGGCGCAAGATTAAAGAGGCCTATATCCAGCAGTGTAAAAATTTCTACGAACCCCCATATAATTTTTTCTGTGACCTGCCATATAATTTTTTCTTTGACCCCCCATATATTTTTTTCTGTGACCCCCGACATAATTTTGGCTGTGATTTTTTGTGACCCCCCATATATTTTTTTCTGCGACCCCCCCTTTTTTTTCTGTGAACCGCCATATATTTTTTTCTGTGAACCCCCACATATTTTTTTCTGTGACACCCCATATATTTTTTTCTGTGACCCCCTATATAATTTTTTCTGTGACCCCCTATATAATTTTTTATGACCCCCATATAATTTTTCCCCGTGCATCGGAAAGCACGTGAAGCCATTAGTCCCAGCCGTCATTTGTAGATCCTGACAGTCGTTACAGGTAGCCAGTGGCCCCAAAGTCTGACAACCAATCCTACCAAGGGGTATCGTATTATCTAGTAGAGTTTAGATGACCTCCACAACCCAGGTACTACAGGTAACTGTCTACCTGGTATTCACCTAAATCCGGTGCACTCGAAACACTCGAAACCGACCCCAACATAGTGATAACTTGTGCAGTATAAATGTTTTTTTGTCGGTGGCATACCTTCGCTGGCTGGCTATGGCCGAAATGCGGTAAACACAAACTAAATTAATTTCTTAACATTAAGTTACTTACCATATTAAGCAGCTGAATGTCAAGTCTACGCTGTGTGAGTGCAGAGTGTGATGTGTCCGGTGAAGGGAACCCTCCGTTCTGTGCGATGACTCGGTCTAGGTGAGACACGCATAGCTCTGTGCCCAGGATGTCGCCTTTCTCTATGTACACCTGTGAGAAAATAAGTATAATAATTTTGATATTAGTGGGAAAGTTTATTATTGTAGTCGAGGCGGAATTCACATCCGAGCCATAAGTAGGTCAGGTCATGGTCGTGTATCAAACGACTTTATTCAATACAGTTTTAAATAAATAATGGAACGAAAAGTATTTTTGTAATTTTTTGTAGGCAACTATGATTTAAATTACTTTGTCCACGCTAGATTGAGAAGCACAGCTATGAAGTCGCTAAACAGCCTAATATGATCAATAGAGACAATATTTTTTTAATTTAGAACACTGTTATTTTCACACCAGTTGTTTTTCTTTTCATCACTTTCAAGATTCAACGTAATATTTTTCAAGAACTTAACTCCCCTGTTTGTAAATCACGTGATTTAAGAACGACCCCTATTTTTGTGGGTGGTATATCATCAAGTGACTCCTCCTGCTCTGAGCGGAGCGGGAGGGAGTGTCAGACATCTACTTACTAAAACCACCAATGTTCCTTCTTATTCCTTTGTGTCCAGAGCCGCGGTATCTCTTTTGAACAACCCGCAGCCCAGACAAGAAAAAACGACCCCTGACATATGCAAAACTGACCTTATTGTTAACAGTAGGCAGATGGTTGTTGAGAGAGGTATGTAGTTCTCTCTCCCTCACTCCGCGCGGATGGAGACAGTCCATCAGATCGCGTAGCAGATCCGTCTCTGTGATACGCCACCAGCCGTGCCTAGGAAAATAAGCATGAGTATTAGTTCATTAGCGTTAAGCTTATTAATATCACGGTGAAAGGATATACTTCGGATTTATAAGAAGTAAGGATGGAAAGAAGTCACTGGCAGCAATTTCTATGTATTTTACACACATTTTATCAATATCAAGTAATATCGAATAGTCTAGTAATAACCTTCCTTTCGAGCTACACCTCAGTCGGGTAAAATGATGGTGGATAAATGAAAAAACATAACACTCTTTTTTTCGGGCAGGCGTTGAAAAAGTAAGAAACTTAATCATTGTCCCAAACCAAACTACAGTACACATACATTATGCCTTGTGACTGCAGCCGGTCACAAGTAACAAGCACAAACACAAACAAGCTGTTGACAAGTCGGTAGTTAACAAAAAAAAGTAATTAGTCGGTCGGATAGATCTCCGAATATTATTGGACACATATTTGTTCTTTATTATAGTGCTACGAAAACTCGTGTAACGTCACATTTTTGATTTTTTTTTACGAGAATGTGTCGCCACAAGCCCCCACTCATAATAAAACAAATTTATCTTTGATGCGTTTTACCTTCGTCAATTTTTATTAATTTGTTAAAACAAAAAACACGTATCCTATATTTTCGATAATCTAACTGAGGAACTAAACAGAATCATGTTTTTATTAGTCAGGAAAGTAGCTAATTATAAAAAGCCTGTAACTGATCTGTTACTGTTAGCCTGCGTTGCCACTTCGAAGTAAAAGGCTCCGAAATAAAAAAATCCGCAAAACTGGCAGCTTTCCCCATGACTTTTAGCTTTCCGGGTTCCGGTTTCGTTGCAGGGTTAATATAGACCATTGATCGTTTATTTTGTCTTTGTTAGATTGAAACTCACCTCAACTCCCTCGCCACAAAATTCCCCTCGACCTTCTTCGGTAGCCCATTGACCTTGCAATACTCCAGCTGATCCATCTCCTCCACAGTCATCTGTATGGGGGGAGGGCTGTCGCACGTGACGTACGTGGACAGAGCGTTGAAGTTTAGGAGGCCTAGACTCGTGAGGGAGTGGGCTTTGGCTTTTTGGGTAAGCAGGTCGTGCTTTAGTTGGTCGGCTTGGAGTTCTTTTTCTAGGTCGTTGTCCTGGGGGAAAGTTATAAAATGTTAGTGTTCAAAAATCGTTCGGTTGTTCAGTGGTGATATGATTCCGCTCTATGAAAAGTATTTCGTAAGAACCTGAAAAATATCACCAAAACTTTGACCTTAATTTGATCCTTTAAATGACAATTTTATTGTAAATTACCTATTACAATAAAATTGTCATTTAAAGGATCAAATTAAGGTCAAAGTTTTTGGTTATAGAAAACATGATCGCAGTAAAAATTGTAAATCTGACACCACACGATTTATATTTGATGTCGATTTATATAGATATCCATGTTGTCTAAAGCGATGAAAACTTGTCAAAAATTTGTCAATGGTCGTAAACCAGTTTTTGGTAAATATCATTCACATTAATATAAATCACCTACTTAAAAAAAAACCTATTAGGTAACAACAAAAAACCATACACACCTGTTCCTTACTATCTTCCTCAACCTCCATCTCCTGAACACTCCCATCTTTATTAAAGCTATTATCCAACATCTCCTGATCCAAGCCAGACATAGTCAGACTCGAATCCGCATACACATTATTCGACGGCACTTGAACACTAGTCACCATACTATTCAGGGTAAACAAACTAGGGTCATTTAACAAATGAAGGTTATTAGACACATCCCATTTATGACCTTGACACAAAATGACTTCGGAACAAGTATGTTCATTATCGCAAAAATCAGGCAGTTCCTGCTTCTCAATCTCGTTTATGTTATTCAAAAATGAGCTTTCATGTCTGAGGATAGAAAACCATTTGCCTTCTAACATTTTGGAGTAGAGTTGTACGTGTGCGTTCGCAGCGTCGATTGGCTCTTGCTTGATTTTTTCCTTCTCTTCTTTTATTTCTTGCTCTTTCTTTGCAGCGTCGAGTTGGATGGAGACGGCTTCGGCCATTTTACGCAATTCTTCTAAATTATTGACTAAGGTGTCTTTAGTTTCTTCGAGTTCTTCATGTTCCTGTTCGTTTTTGACTAAGTTTTCTACTTTGACGATTTCTTGAGGTTTATCCATAGGCTCGGCTTGGGCCGCGAACATGGGCTTGTGGGTGGGTTTCTGCACCAAGAAGGCGGTGGGTATGGAATCTTCTATATCGAGCATGTCTTGTTCTTCGTTGTTCTTCTGCTGAATGTATTTTTCTTCCATTTTTATTGAGGAACCTGGTGGGATGAGAGAGAATATTCAAAAATTAAGATAACCAAGTTTTTTTTAAGAACGTTGCGTAAATAACTGTAAATTACACGTAACTAATGAAAACCTTTTAAAAATACATTATTTTTAGATTACATTACTAGAATTCTCAAATTAAATATTTATTAATTGTGGAGGTCAGATAGGCTATCGCTCCATGTAAAAGACTAGTATTCATCTGTATCCTGGGAGATTGGAAGACGACATAATTTTTGCAAAAGTTAGGTAGATGATGTTTGTCAAAGTTAGAGGTCCAGAGCCTTGTCGAGTTGCTTAGTAGTAGAATAAATATGACAGCTATCTTCAAGTGAAGTGAAAATCATGTTTTTCCTACTCCTCCGCTACACTTATATGATCAATTTCGTTTCGGGATCAAAGACAGTTAAATTGTTTCTCAGGGACTTCATTGAGCTTCACTGTCTTGATGCCTATCTGGCTTTCAGGAGTTGCAGTGGTTTGAGAATGGTGTGGCAGGCTTGTCCTAACAAATAAAGACACTTACCCTCAACTTTGCAAGCGCCATGCTTCACATTAGGCTCATATTTAATTATTTGCGTGTGATCACTAAGGTTCAACTCCGATTTAATGCTCTTAAGCTCCATCTCACTCTTCAGAGCCTCCTCTTTCTTCTGGGCTTCCGTTTCCGGGTTGGGTAGCTCCGGTTCCGGTGGGGTGGGTTCTTTCTTTTCTCGCGGTGCTAGGGGGATCAAAAGATAGAGGTTAGTTTTGGAACCGAGTTTCTTATCGCACGTTATCGTTCTGATTTGTTTGCGGACTGAGGAGTTAGACTGAAAAATGTGTCACAATGAAAAAATAAGCAACAAAAGCAGACATCCGTTGGACGTCAGCTAGTGTGTGTCGTCACCATCTCATGTTTGTATGTTGTTGTAGCCGTAATTGATGTCGCGTAGTCTTCACACGTTAAAGGGTAGATGGGGCTAGTAGTCTGTTGATACTGTTCATGCCATCGTCTTATCGTTGATTGATCTTGCTGTGTTGCCATCTACTCGGGTGGTGGAAGGATGTGCATACGTTCCGGTAGATGGCGTAGGGCGTCGAGTTACACCCTTTTTTAATCATATAAATAATGATGATTGTTTGATCTCACACCCTGATACTTTTCCAGCGTAGACTTACGGAGGATGCGTTAAGGAAGACCACGATTTACGACGGTTAAGGAAGATCAAGATTCATATTTTTTAAACATTTTATATTATTCACGACCGTAACGAATATGGTTTTTCCGAGTTCAAATCATGAAAAAAGTGATTCTATGGGATAAATTAATGAACTCACAAAATACAAACGGTGTGAATCATGAAAAAAACATATTTTAATCAACATACAACCTGACCAGCAAATTAAAAAAATATTAGAAAACTTTAATTTCGCGGGCTACCCTAAGCAACGTGAAAAAAAAATGTGAAAAATTTTAGTTCTTTAGTGATTTAGGTGATTAAAATTAGACTAAGCCAGCTCACCTTTCCTCTTCTTCTTGCTAGTATCAGGCGGCGTATTGCCACTGAGAGCATTATTCTCCAACTGCTGGTGGTATGTCATGATCTCGGGCTGAGCTGACTCCATACCCTCGACGAATATGCCGCCGCACTTGCCTAGAGACCAGTAGCGGCGCCAGTATCTAGGGAGGAAGCAGAATTCTTGATGAGCTACTGAAAACGGTGTAGAAAAGCGGCATATCCTGGTACCTAAAATTCGAAGAGATGTGACATCTACCAACCCGCACTGGTCCTGCGTGGTCGATTACAGCCCATTCCCTCTCATATAGAGGACCAACAGTGGGAATATTATAAGCTCATTATGCTATACTATGGAGTGATACAAGATTGTATAAGGGCTTGTTTACGGAGACGCGGCGCGTGCAGAAGGCTAGTCGCGTACTTTTTTATACATTTACTAAGAGGCGGGTCCACTGCAACAAACGCTGCATTTTAAACCAACGAGCGAAAAATCGCTATTCGTAAAATCGTCGTTTGAAATCGTTACCGTTTTCATACATCGCCATGTGCTTGAATTAAAAACGCACAACGCGCCGCGCGACGCCCCGCGTCTCCGTAAATGAGGCCTAATTGTCACTCGCTTCTTTGAAAGAAATCAGCGTGCCTGAGAGATATTTCTCGAAAAACTGCGACACCAGGGTGTCTAAAATGGCCGCTTTAGCAGAATCGTAATATTAATCAAGTTAAAAATTTAAAATTATTAAAATGGACTTTATATTTATAGACATAAAGTTCATTTTAGAATTTGAAATTTTTAACGTGATTCATACGAAGATTCTGCGTGGATTCTGATAAAGCGGCCATTTTAGACCCGCAGGTTAGGTAACTAACCACAGTATTAAGAACAAAGTGACATGACATAGCGTCTTTAATCACAGAAGGGGACTGAAGGAAATGTGTTACAAAAATGAAATGATTTATTTCATTCGGCAATTCTTAAAAAACTTATCTCGGGATCTCAATAGGGTATTTCGCCAAAAAAATCTAATTAGTCCGTCAGTTTTCAAAAAATATTGGATACGTGTTATTTGTTTTATCAAATTAATAAAAAAAATACGAAAATAAAACCAAAGATCATGAGTGGGGGCTTTTGACGTCACTTTGTGGGTAAAAAAGTATTTGATTGTTAAAATTAGATTTAGGTACCTATCTTGTCCATAGCAGGTAGCTCTTAGCGCATGCGAGCCAGCTGTGAGCTGCAGCTGCTGTTGTTCTGACTGCTTCAGCAGCTTCTCCAGTTTGCGAGCTAGTTCCTCTGATGATAGGTTCTTATCTTCATCCTGTGGGTATGAAGGGGTGAGTTACAAGAAAACTATGAATAAAGTCACTCTACAGGCAATTAAAGAAACTATGATATGATCATCATCTACCAAGTATTGTCCCAACTATGTTGGGGTCGGCTTCCAGTCTAAGTGGATGCAGCTGAATACCAGTATTTTACATGGAGCGACTGCCTATCTGACATCCACTTGTTAGTTTTGGTTAATACGATACACCTTATTAAGACTGGTTGTCAGACTTTCAGGGCCCCGAGTTTGCTATTCAATAGTGTCAGAATGGTCTATCACTGATCTCATAATTGTTGATTTTGACAACACCAAACTTGTCAAAATCTCAAAATCAATGATAGACCATTCTGACACTATTGAATAGCCAACTCGGGGCCCTGACCACTGACTATCTGTGTCAAAGATGAAATGACACCCGGAACCAACGGATTCAAGTGGTCACCCATCCACAGACCAACCTCAGCAAGCACAAATCCAGACTACGTGGCTGCTACCGAGAAATTCCTGATTGTAAAACCCCATAAAAAACTGCCTGACCCTGGGAATCGAACTCAGGACCTCATGCTCAGCAGTGGCGCTTGCGACCACTAAACCTAGGTGGTAGTCAAGGTGGGTGAGTGGGTCAAGGTAGGCAATGGGTGGGAGGCTAGGCTTTTTCTCTATAAAAAAACAGGCCAAGTGCAAGTCGAACTTGCACATGTAGGGTTCCGAACCATTGTAGTAGATATTGAGAGCTTTCCCATGTTATTTTAGCACCAGTCTTCTATATTATAAAGGCGAAAGTTTGTGAGTGTGTATGTTTGTTACTTCTTCACGTCTAAACGGCTGGAGCGACTTTAATAAATTTTGTATGGAGTTAGCTGACAACCTGGATTAACACATAGGATAGTTTTTATCCCGATGTTATCTTCCCGTGGTATAATTTTCGTGTTGTAGCGGGTGAAGCCACTGGCAACAGCTAGTAGGTTTTAAATGTAATCTATAAGAACCCTTATAGAAACCTAATTTTTTTCAAAATTTTGGGCTTCTATAAGGGTTCCGTTTTTTCCTATTGAGGTACGGAACCCTAAAAATGGCCAATAAACTAAATATAAAACAGAAAACTTCAATCTCACCTCTTCCGGCTGCGTTCCTTCACTCTCCAAATCACTCAAATGATCCTCATCCCCCATAACACTATCCTTATCAATCTTCGAGTTATCAGCCGGGGAACACTCATCCTTATTATTATTCAACATCTCCTTATTCTTCATACTGTTGGAGAGGTCCTTTAAAGGCGATAGTTCCTTATCGCTCTCCTCGGCAGGTTGGCTCTCTTTATACGGGGATGGTTCGGATTGCTTGTCCGTTTCGCTTTCAGGGTGTGGTGATGATTCTTTGTCCTTTTTAGGGGTTTCTGGCTTTTCTGGGGTTTGTTGGTTTTCTGTACGGTTTAAAATTGTTTTGTTAATACAAAATCAAGGGATCTTGACTTGACATACAATACTGTAATCATGAATTTAAAATACTTTACATGATTAACACTTCTTTGAGTACATAAGAGGAAGTCTGACAGTGAAAAGTTGTGGGGTAATCGGTTGTCGTGGGGGCATGTGATGCGGAGGAATAAGGAGAATGTCGTGCGGAAAGTTTTAAATATGAATGTGGAAGGGTATAAGATTAGAGGAAGACCAAAGAAACGATGGACGAACTTAAGCACGATATGGCTAGAAGGAGGTGTCTGCTGAGATGACGAGAAACAGAGATGTATGGAAGAATAAGGTAGAGAAGAAGCCCCGTCGGGTCTGCAGGATGTAGTAAGAGACACGGTTGGTGCAATGGCTCAAGCAATGGACTGCTGCGCTGCGTGTCGCCGGTTCAATCCCCGCACGGAACAAATATTTGTATGACCTTCAGATAGTTGTTTTGGGTCTGGGTATGTGTGTGTGAGTTTAAATGTTTGTGAACGCACCCACGATACGGGAGAAATTTCTAGTGAGGGGCAACGTTTTTAAAGAAATATAAATATAAACCGCGGCCTTGACATAAAGGGCTAAGAAGGAACATGGGTGGTTTTTAGTCAGTAGAAGTCTGACACTCCCCTTCCCTCTGCTCAAGAGCGGGAGAGGTTATTTGATGATTTTCCAACCCCTCAAAAAAAAAGATGGACTAAGGCTGTCACCGAATAGCGTCCAAGAATGGGAAAAGGGAATGTAGGTCATCCGGCGCGAGATAAGGAGACGAAAGTTGCCATTGTGGGACAGGAACCTGGAGATTGGTAACCGAAAAGAGAGGCATACACCCGGCAGTGGGTGGGGTAAAGTCGGGTTGTGGATGACCATGATGAATTATTAATCTCATCAGAACGGAGTAGTAAAGCATTATGAGGAAGCCCGCATGTTCTAGAACCGAAAATTCGATTGTTTTTCCTACTCCTCCGCTATTCTTTTCTGATTAATTTCGTTGCGGGATCCAAGACAGTTAAATCGTTTCTCTGGGACTTCGTCGGGCTTCATTGTCTCGGCGCTTTTCTTGTGGTCACCACTGTTGATTCTGGCTTACAGGAGTTACAGTGGCTTGGAAAGAGTGAGGCGGGCTTGTACCAAATAAAAAAAATTAAAAAAAAACAAAATTCGAATGGGCCCACGTGGTGGAACAGGAGGTGTGCGTCCCAGCATTGGGAATAATGTAGGCTCAATATTCTATTCTTACCATCATCTGCAAGCTGTGGCGACGCTCTCAGGTTGGCAGCGCTTTCTTCCACTAGACGCTGCATTCGTTCAAGCGCTAAAGCTTGCTGCTTTTCCGTCTGTTCAGCTCGAACTTTGCGCTGGTGGAGGACTCTGACTCTGTTGAATAAAATATTGAACGTGAGAAATTGGCAGTGTTCAATTAAAAGCTCGCATTTTATAAGGAGCTTGTATCTAAATAATACTAGCCGATCGGGGGCGATCTTAAGGTTAAGCCACCATTTTCTAGGTTGATCCGTGGATGGGTGAGCGTCCACACACGTGTAGCCATGGGTCCCAGCTGCCATTTGTAAATCTTTGACAGTCGTTGTATTCAGTGGACCGAAAGTCTGACAACCAGCCTTACTTAGTAGTTTCAGGGTGGTGGAGGTCAGATAGGCAGTCGCTCCATATAAAATACTGGTATTCAGCTGCATCTGGTTAGACTGGAAGCCGACCTCAACATAGTTGGGAAAAGGCAGGCAGATGGCATCATCATAGGAACCTAAAAGCGTTTGGGAAATCATCAAATAACTCCTCCCGCTTTGGGCAGAGCCAAAAAGAGTGTCAGACTTCTACGGACTAAAACCCACCCATGTTCCTTCTTAGTCCTTTTTGTCGGGGACCGCAGTATCTCTTTCGAACAACCCGCAGCCCCGCCCCTTGCGGGCCCCTGCAATGTTGCTGATAACTCTTTGAGGCGTGCGTGACCCATTACTCACCGACCTCAGGTCCATCATCATGGCAACCTAAAAGCCTGGTTTATAGCCTAGCCTAGTCTACTTACTTCCTAATCTTCATATCCATAAGATATCTCTCCTTCTTCAGCTGGTTGAGATGTTCGAGGCTGGCGTCGACTTGCCTCAGAACTGCTTTGTTTTGTAGCAGTTCGTCGCAGATGAATGCCAGGATACGTGCTTTGTGGGTCGCGCTTAGAGCTAGGAAGGACTTGTCGCGGAGGGCCTCTGTAGGTAATGAGATGAGGTTTAATATAAACTGTTTAAAAACAAAAAAGGTTGGTTGCGAGTTCAAAACTCCACAATAGGGTACTTACCTGAAAAATATACAGTGTGATTCTTTATAATGTGCACATATCGAAATGAGGGAATCTATGCTTAATTTTATCGATGGAAAAAATATTTTAAAAAATCTAAATATTTTTTAATATTTTTTATGGAATTTTCAAAAATGTTGTCCGCTGTTGTGACCCCAATGTAAACAAAACGGTGTAAGTTTTAAACTAAATTATCTATCGCGATGAAACAATTTTATGTAAAAAGTTATGAAAAAAAAAAGTTTTTTTGATCAAAAAACGTGTTTATTTTCAATTGAGGGTAGTTTTTTTCCACAATTTTCATTTTACGAGAACGCCTAATTGCTTCCAATCATTATGGAGTTTGTTTCATCGCGATAGATAATTTAGTTTAAAAGTTACACCGTTTTGTTTACACTGGGGTCACAGTAGCAGACAAAATTTTTAAAAATTCCATATAAAATATTAAAAAATATTTAGATTTTTTTTTATTAATTTTTCCGTCGATAAAATTAAGCATAGATTCCCCCATTTCGATATGTGCACATTATAAAGAATCACACTGTATTTTTAGTCCGTCAGATAGATTTCCAAAAAATATTAGACACTCATTTTTTCTTTTTTTACGTAATCAAACAATGAAGACTATACAGTGCTTTGAAAACTCGTGTGACGTCCTTTTCTAAGACATTAGTATGGCATTTTTTACCTCCATAATCTAACAAACGGACTAAATAGAATCATATTTTTCAATCATAAGTCAGTAAACATCCCTTATGTGTTTTGAAGCGCAGTGTTGTGTTGCGTACACGGTCGGTTAGCTTAACGCCTAGAATCCTGCGCTCCATTGCACGTTGGCAGACCTTGAGTTTAGACATGTTTGACGATGAATTAAACTCAATCTGAAATGCTAGCAACGTCAATAAAAAGTACAATCAACTCGACATACCTGACAACTTATAAGTAGCGTTATTATGTAGACTCTCGTAGTAGACGTTATTCTTAGAGTTGGCACACGTGTGTTGCATCTCAGCCTCCGTCTGATGGTGGTCGGCCACGCGACGCTCGCGTTCACGCTCGGCTGTTAGTCCTAGGCGAAATATAATTATTATAGTTTTTTTAGACAAGATATCTTTCTATAATAATTATGTACAAAACGCCAAACTGACTGACTGAGGATTAGCGCACAGGCCAAACACTTAAAGCTGCAAAAAAAATCGCACATGTATTCCTCTTATGACGTAAGCATCCACTCAAGATGAAGATTTTTCAAAATTCAACCTTCAAAGGTGTGAAAAAGAGGAGCAAAGTGTGTATTAATAATCGACATTTTTACGCAAGATTATTAATTTATATCGAAAACATCGATGGAATAAGGTCTGTTGCAAAGTAGAAGAACATAGACGAAGTTCTATAAAAGCCTATAATTCTTTTTTTTTGGGGAGTTGGGAAATCATTAAATAACCCCTCCCGCTCTTGGGCAGAGCGAAAGGGAGTGTCAGACTTCTACTGACTAAAAACCGCCCATGTTCCTTATCAAGTCAAGTCAAGGTCGCGGTATATCTTACAACATCCCGCAGCCCCGACGGGGCAAACTTGGGCCTTACAACAAACAATCAATACATAGCCTTTTCTCAGGTAACTTGGAGTCAGCTTCCAATCTCACCAGATGTAGCTGAAAACGTATTTTACACGGAGCGACTGGTCATCTGACCCAGTTTAGCACTGGGTAATATATTATGATACCCGTTGGTAAGACTGGTTGTTGGACTTTCGGGCCACGAAAGCATATAACAAACAAGCGGACGTCACGCGTTTTCAACGGCGTAGTTCCCGTCCCCGTGGGAAAACAGGGATAAAAAGTAGCCTATGTCACCGGGGATAGTGTAGCTTCCCAACGGTAAAAGAATTTTTCAAATCGGTTCCGTAGTTTCGGAGCCAATTTGTTACAAACAAACAAATCTTTCCTCTTTATAATATTATATATAACAAATGACATCTGGGACCAACGGCTTATCATGCTTTCTCGGAAACTGAATACGTAATGGGTGGCCATTCATCCCCGAACCAACCTAGACAAGTCTCGCTTACAAACAATGACAACAAAATATTGTACATACCAGTAAGAGCCTTAACTTCACCCGTAGCGTTGGCATACAGGTATATTCTGAGCACCTCGCTCAGGTTGTGCGGCGTGATGTCGCCCATCCTGATGGCGTGTCCCAGCAGGGTTGTGTGCCGACCTGGGTGCGGGATACCCGGGTCCTCTGTGGAACATGGAACAGGGTATTACCTCATACAACGACGACACGTGAACAATTTTTCGAATCGTGGATTTTACTATGTCTTATAGAAGCTACAATCACGAAGAAAGTCTGTTTATTTAGTTAGTATCTATACAAGTAAATAAAATGGAAGTGTCTGTTTGTTATTTCAATATAACAGCGTCTTACTGAATGTATATGAAAGTAAATACAGTACTTATAACAAAACCACATTTTTTTTTAATTTATTTCGTTTTTCTGGCTAAAACGACTGGCCCAAATATGAAGGACCTATTAAAAAAAAAAAACCTTATCAATCCGGCCAATTCGATCAAATCCGATTCAAATAAGGAAGTTATATCTTTATATATATAATTGTACTGTACGTATGTTTGTCACTGAACTCCTCCTAAACGACTAGATCGATTGCGATGATTTTTTTTTGTGTGTGAATCCAGTGGATTCGAGAATGGTTTAGATTCACAATTGGAACCGGTAGTTGGCGCAGCTGTCCGGGCAGAACGACGTCTGCCAGGTCCGCTAGTTTTTATATAATAATTTCACGCGAACAAAAGTCGCTGGTCACAGTTAAAAAAAGGCCTATAAATCTTGTTAGTTTTAATTGTGTAAATAACTTACCAATGGCAGTGATAAGTAGTTGTGTGAGCACTTGTAGCAGTTCCTCTTCACCTTCCGCGCTGCAGTCAGGTAGGAGTCCCATCTGGAACGTGTTCAGCGTTGGGATTGCGTCCATGTCTGTAACAAGAATAACATGATTTTTTAAACTGACTTGTTCACTAAAATTGACACTGTTTATCAGATACTTGTAACAGCGCCCAAATAACGGGAGGTTGAAACAAAAAATTAAATATCACGTTTTCAGCGTTATTCATAAGAGTGAAATGGTCTTGAAGACACGGAGCAGTGAGTTTTTTTCTTCATCATCATCATCATCAGTCTATAATGTTCCAACTGCAGGGACTCAGGCCTCCTCTCTAAGAGGGATGTGCTATAATCCACCACGCGGGCCCAGTGCGGGTTGGTAGATGTCACATGTATTTTTTTGTTTCCTCACGATGTTTTCCTTCACCGTTTTGAGAGCAGCGATGATGTAATAAATCGGGCTGTTCGTAAGTCGGGCCGACACCACTGGACCACCGCTGCTCTGATTGAATAGGTGCCTGGTTGTTGGCATAGAAAAGTAACTGGCGAAATGTGACACTTACCAAATCCAAGTGTCTGTCCAAAGTTATGTATAAACTCGTATACTTGTAGTATGTCGGCCATGGCCTGACCTGGCAGCTTCAATGCGTGGATCCTGTTGAGGGTAGGCAGCGGCTTCTGGTCTGAGAGCGACGAGTCTTCTTGCGGTCGTCTTTGAGAAAAAAAAAGTTTATAATAAAATATTAATATCTTTTTTTCTCAAAAATAAGGATAATATTGATGTTTACTGACTTAAAACAATATGATTCTAATTATTCCGTCTTTTAGATTAGCGAAAAATATTGGATACGTACTTTTTGTTTTATCAAATCAATTAAAATTGACGAAGATACAACGCGTCAAAGATTTGAGTGGGAGGTTGTGACGTCACTCACGGGTGAAGAATGTCATACTAATGTCTTGGAAAATGACGTCACACGACTTTTCAAAGCACTGAATCGTCTTCATTGTTTGATTACGTGAAAAAAGAAAAAATATGTGTCCAATCTTTTTTGGAAATCTATCTGACGGATCAATTAGATTTTTTTTGTTAACTACCCTTTTGTATTTTAGATTAATGGTAGAGAACATTTACATTGAATATTTTGATGTTACAATAGATTCTACTAATATTATAAGCGCGAAAGTTTGTAAGTATGTATGTATGTATGTATGGATGTTTGTTACTCTTTCACGTAAAAACTACTGAACGGATTTGGATAAAATTTGGTACAAAGATAGTTTACAACCTGTATTACATAGGATAGCTTTTATCCCGATTTTATCTTCTCATGGGATAACTTTCGAGTTGTAGCGGGAGAAGCCGCTGGCAACACCTAGTATACAATAGATTAAACTTAACTCAAGAGACAGTGTTCCACAATGAGGTTCCAGTTGGTCTTCTAAAGGGAGCAATGACAAAAGGCACGCCCACTATTAAATGTGACTTTAAGATAACGAATAGGATCCGAAACTACTGGACCGAGTTGAAAAATTCTTTCACCGTTGGGAAGCTACACTATCCCCGGGTGACATAGGCTACTTTTTATCCCTGTATTCCCACGGGAATGGGAACTACGCGGGTGAAACCGCGTGACATCCGCTAGTGTTATATATCTCGGAAGCAAAGATCTTCTTTAAACATCTTACCTCAGTTCAGAAAGCAGTTCCATCTCCTTCCGTCTCTGCTGCAACTTCTTCTCTTTAACCAGCAGCCTATCCAGCAGGTTCTGATGCTTCCTCCTCTCTCTGTCCTCCCAACGTCTGCGGGAGTCTAGCTGACGGATGAACGTCGTGTGCTGGCGTCTTCGTTCTCTTTCCTGGGTAAGAGATGAGGAGAGATTTAGAATGTGGAGAGGGAATTTGGGTGTGGTGTAACTGGTGTATTTGTGATGTGGTAATCCGGACCTGTGGCATGCCTGTATGCTTAACAACGCGGCAATCTCATTAGGCAAGCAGGCTATTCAGAAACCCTAAAATCATGAACTATGTTACTCAGTTAAAAACCCAAGCAGGGCTAAGAGAGCATCGAACTCCGGTGTACAAGCAAGTCTTACATCTGATCTATAGTTGATAATCATTATCAGAAAATAGTCTTTTTACCCGACTTCAAGGAAAGGGTGTTTGCTAATAGAATTGTCCAATTTATCTCCCAGTTTGACTAGATGCAGAATAATTTTATAATTCTAGACTTTTAAAATCTAATTACTCAACTATTAGTGTGAATACTTTCTGAATAGAGAATCGGACAAAAAAAAAAAATTTGTCCGTCAGATAGATTTTCAAAAAATATTGGAGACGTATTTTTTCTTTTTTCACATAAACAAAAAATGAAGACGATACGATGCTTCGAAAACTCGTGAATTCCTCGCAAACTTCACATGGTAGTGCATTTTTCACCAACAAATGACGTCACAACCTCTCAACCCATGATCTTTGACGCGTCTTATCTCCGTCAATTTTATTAATTTGATAAAACAAAAAACACGTATCCAATATTTTTCGATAATCTAACTGACGGACTAATTAGAATCATATTTTTTTGACCCAGTCCGATCCCCTATTCTAATTAGGAATAATGTAATCCAGGAGCATGCATACTTGTTCTTGATTTATTTATTAGACATGCATTTTAGCCTGTTCCCAAATTTCTTGATGTCGGCTTCTAGTCTAATTGGATGTAACTGATTACCAGTGTTTTACATGATGAGCTGCGGGATGTTGTAAGAGATACCGCGGCCTTGACATATAGGGCTAAGAAGGAACATGGGTGGTTTTTAGTCAGTAGAAGTCTGACACTCCCTTTCGCTATGCCCAAGAGCGGGAGGGGTAATTTGATGATTTCCCACCCCAAAAAAAAAAAAAGTATTTTACATGATACGACTGCCTATCTAACCTGCACCATGTTAGTACTAGGTAATACGATACCCCTCTAGTCTAGTCTAGTCTAGTCTAGTCTTTCGGGCCACGGGATAAAACGGCAAAGATTTTATTAACTTCACCCATCCTTTTGAAACTATACTTCAAATAATATAAGAGTAAATAAAGTAAAAAAACAATCAAGGATCGGAAAGCACATGTAAGATAAGCGCCCACAGCAATTTAGGCAAGAAATCTACAAAACTACTGAAAGCAGAACGAACTGTGTAAACTACAATTATTTTCACTATTATCGAATATTTATGTGCATCATCATTATTCGGCCAAAGGCAGAATGACACGGCAACGCAAAATGAGTCCAGTGAAATTAAAAATAAAGTGTCTTTTTTGAACAGCAATAATTACTATGCTTTACGCTTATGAATGTTCCCTAACAACAACTCCATTAACCGCGACCGCGCCTGCGATCTTCGCAGGGTAGCCAGTAGCAACTGGAATAGAGCTGCCGAGAATCGAGACGTTTTTTGCAATTTACTGATCAGTGTCAGGTTGTATGTCAAATAAAATAGGATTCGCGACCGTCAAAAATGTGACTTTACTGAGTAATAATGATTAAAATCACCAATACAACCGTCTCAGTTCATAAAAGTCTCTTGGAGGCGCCTGGCATTCAAGAGACTTCTTTGAACTAAGATGACTGTGATTTACTTGTCGCATTCACCATAATTATTTATTTACTTTATTTTACAGAAAGCTTACAGACTAATTACAAAGTTGAATAATTTTTATGCTTGTGGACAATTGCTAATTATAATGCAGGATGTTTGAATCTTATTCCAGAGCGGAAAAGCGACAGAGCTATACAAGATGTCTAGCGCTATCCCTTTTTCAAACTTGAATAATATTTAAACAATCCTGCTAATAATGAAGGTGATGATGATGATATCCACAAATATTCGAAAATTCCACGCATTTGAGTTATGCTAACCACAAAAGCACTACTGTTAATCTACTGGGTATATTATTACCTCAGTTATATACTTTTGCTGTTCGCGTGTGCCCGCGGGGTCCAACGAGGATTGGAAATAAAAGAGAAACACAGTGTTACACACAGACACACACATAAAAATATAAGTAGTGGATGTTTGTTTGAACCCGAGAGAGAAGAATGAGCTTTAGTTGGGATGGAATAGAACATGTATTTGTTTCGTATTGATTCCCAAGATTGTAGCTACAGGATGACGTCTTGAAAACTTTGAGTTTTAAAAGCAACTTATTTAAAGTCTAAATGACTTGTCAGACAACTGCGGACAGCTCGAGCACAGGTGTGCGCTTTTACCCACATAGCTCATAGGCACGGGCTACTTCAGGCATCCTTTGTACAGTCTTCATGTCTATAAATTTGTCCTTCGAGCCGGATCAATGAATAGACTCGCTCGGGACTTTATAATCAAACAAGTTGACAATACACATATAGGTGTAATGCCGCAATGCCGGGTTCAGTACCTTAAGCCCCACGTCTTCCCCGCGGTTAATAAGGGCCAATAAAAAGCAATATTTTAGACATTTAAGAAAAGCTTGCTGCCTCCTTAGTTATATTTTAAAATTGTTTAGATTTTTTTAATTTTTTTTTTTATTGAGAGAAGTATCTCTCAATTTTTGTAACTATATTTTTATTGAATACAACTGTATTAAATACCGCTGACTTAATTTTGAACAAGATTGAACCCCGAAACTCCTAATCGTAAGATAATCAAACAGAATCCAGAAATTGTTTTTAACTAACTAAAACCTCATTCAATCTCCCTCAGACTACACTAAAGTTAATAACACACACATAGACATAAAAAACAAACAATATAATATTAACCTGTTCTTTTAGAAGTAAGGCTTGTTGCCGCTTTAACTCTCTTTCCTGTAACAACGAGTTCAATAGTATTACTTACTTGATGCGTTGTGTAAGCAGGATTGTTGGTTGGTTAGGCTCTAGAGATAAAAGAAAACCAAAAAACGTTGGATAAATATGACTGTGCTTAAAGGACGCTGGGTAAACTATTTAAATAAAAAAATAAATTATTTTAACTAAAAAACTTGACTTTTTAAAAAGCAAACGACCCTAAAAACAAGCGCATTTGAAAACATGGAAAATGGCGTCTAGTTGACACCATATTGTTTTTTTTTATAACTGCCATGAATTTAGTGACACTCACAAGATTAAGACGAAGCGATTTACGAAAGAATCATGAAAATCGGTCCACGCGTTTGATCTATAGAGCGCCAAAGAAACAAACTTCTAAAGGCTGATAAAACATCACAAAACACCAACCTTTTCAGTCGGGTAAATAATTACATCTCGTTCATAAGCCACGTCCATACATATTTGCCCAATGTCCTTCATGTTCAGTGCTTTTGAGTTCAAAAGTATCGGGTACGATAAAAAGTCGCGTCAACAATTCAAGTCCTATATGTTAGCACTATACTTGGCGTATCCGTCTGTTAGTATTTTTTTTTAAACTTTATCAGAAAATTATAATGTTTTTCAAAATATTTATTTTCAATAAATTAGTGCAACCTATTGAGAAGAACCAGCAATAAACTTCATGGTTATACCTCAATTAAAACGAATATTAGGAAAAAAACACCAAGTATAGTGCCAACATTATGTGTAAATATTGTTAATATTCAGACAAACCTGCATTCTCTTACGCTGTTCTTCGATCCTCTGCTTCTCAAGCTCCTCGTGCTTTTGTCTCTTAGCCTTGATAACGAACGTGCGAACAACATCGAAAGCGGTACAGCAAATTATAAGATTACAGCGTTACATGGAACAAAAAATAAAAAAATAATGGCTAACTTAGAAATTAACTGGTTGTGTTTGATTTCTTTGTCAATACATTTCGAAATAAGAATTGCTTTTTTTTGTTGCTCGCTGAATCAAAATTTCAATGAGAGATCAAACACATTTCAAAAGTAAAAAAAAACAATATAAAGCCCACTTGAACCACAATTAATCCTTAAACGTCTAAGCGTGTAACGAATTTAAAAATATCACCTTTTGAAGATATCAGAAATTAAATGATGTTTTAAATGTTGCTGAGTTTGTTCCGCCACTTCTTCTTTCCAGCAAAAACACTAGGAAGTGTCGAAGAGTGGGCGTTGTGGGGGACTGTCTCTTTGTCAAATTTTGACGATCGAAAAGTGCTGATTATCAGCCTAGTTTAAATAAATGAGTTTCGATTTTGATTTTGAATGCAATATTTTTGTGCAACACCTACACTTCGTAATGTAATTTATTGATATTGATTTATTTATCAAAGCGGTGATATTTGAAAGTTATTTATGACATTGCCAATTCTCTGAGTGCACTTTTTAACATATTTTGTTTGGCGCTAAAAGCATTGATGTACATTTTCAACTTTTAGTGCTGAGGTGCGTTATCATGACGTATTAAAGCAGTATGGCTTCTATCGATGAAAGAGATAGCGCTAGACGACCTCTGTAGCTCCATGTCTTTCCCACATTAAAACAATCCTGCTTTCAAGGTGTCATGGGACACAGGGGTGTCCTTTTATTAGTCTGCCATTTAGGTGTCGCGTAGAGTTAATAAAAACATTTTTTTTTTATTGTAGGTGCAAGTGGGCTATAAAAATAAATAAAGAAAATAAAATAAAAGGCAAACGAAGGTGAAGAGCGTGCAATAACTAAATAGGGTTAAAACTAAAAATATAAGTAGTTAAAAACAATATTTATAATACAAATATATTGTCCCACTTTGTCTGTGCTAAGTGAGATATTTTTGCGTTGAATTATCACGATTTCCGTTTGTCAAGTTTGTCTTTTTGTTTTTTACAACCTTTTATTTTACTTGAAATATTTGTATCTGTCGTCAAATCTTGAAACTAAATTTTTAAACTGTTATCCCCAACCGATTATGCTGAAATTTTGTATACACGTTGAGTTTGGATGACAATGCATTAAAATGCACCTATTTTTTTTTCTGTAATTTTATTTTAACCAAGAGCAGCTTTGGCCTTTAGAGCAAGAAATTGATAAGGTGTTGCGTAATTGCTAAGAAAGATCTATGTCGTCGAAGCCAGAGATTCATTGGAAAATCTTTTACAAAAGCCTTTGAACAAGTTTTCTTTTTCACCCAATAATACAATACTTGCAATTATTTTCTAGGTATTTATTTGTTTCTCAATTTTGTTTATAAATTAAGATATTGTTTGTTGGTAATATAAACAAGAACGTAAAGCCGAAGATCTAGCCAGAATGTTAACTCAACATAGGCCTCAGCATCTACCGTTCACCTATAACTGCTAAATCTTCTAATCCTTCACCATCAACTTCAACCGATCCTCAAAACTATATACAAGAAGTAAATACATCAATATACCTCAATAGATTAGGCGTGCAATGTTAGTGAGACCTCGAAAGTTAGTACATTTTAGTGTATATGTCACGTACCAATGACGTATCCTTGCCTAGGGGATGAACTGATATAGAAAGTGCCCCGTCTTTGCCCACATTAAACGTCCCTTTACTGATCTTCTTCGACATAATATCTGTCAAAATATCGTCATCCTCACTCAAGTCTATGACTTCCTTTAGAACAGATTTAGGACTGTCTTTTGGCATCAACATCAGATTTTGGGACATGAATTCGTTTTTTGCGTCTAAGTATTTTTGTTCTATCGATTTAGGGTCTTCGGTTTTCTTGTCCCCTTGCAGCTTCGACCAATCACAGCCGTTAATAAATTCTGTTATTCTTGAGTAGGATTCTATAAGTTTTTCTAGATTGTTCTCTTTTTCGGGCGGTTTCAAGCGCTTTTCTGCTTGTTTTATTAATGTGAAGTCGTAATTTTTATTGTCTTTCCGTTTTGGGAGATCAAAGGCAGCTTTTTCAGCGAAATCTTTCATTTTGTCTAAAGCGTTGTATTCCTCTATTTCTTCTTTCCACCCCGATTGGTCGAATTTAATAGTTTTAATTGGGGAATTCTGTGAGTCTTTGGGGCCGGAAACGGGTATTAAGGAGAGACTGATCGGAGGCATAACGCGTTCCTTATTCGTCTTAGTAGCTGGTCCCATCACTATTTCCGGTGTTTTCCATTCGTCGATACCGGTTTTCGGTACTGTAGGGAGGGGCTCGATCGTCAACTGCGTTCTATTCTTGTTGATATGCTGTGCAATATTGCTTCGTTATAATTTTTTAATGTTTTTGTCGCATTTTCTTGTCTTTATTATCAATTTGGATTATGACAACATTGTCAAGGTCCCTTTGGCGGTTCGATTTTGTGTTATTAATATACTCTTAACCCAAGTAGACAGATTTTTACATAAATATTATAGAGAAGTATATAAGTAAGTATATACCATATCTAATGCTAAACACACAGCTGAGCTACCAACTACAAAAGCTAAGAAAATCCAACGCTTTCTACTAAAAAGCAAAAAGAAACCAATTTTTTAACGTTGGCAACCCCAAAAGGCCCTTTTTGCTTTTGAATATAGAACAAAAATCTACAGAATACGATTGGTGAGCACAATGTTGCCAAGCATCAAATTGATAATAAAAAAATAAAAACAAACACAAGCACATGGTTTTAAAACATAGATACAAACTAGAGACAAGAATAGTTCCCATATTATTACAAGTTGGTAGTTTTAGTTTGTTTTATTTTTTACTTACATAGAAGTTATAATATCGATTAACATTACAACAAAGAAAAATATTAAATAAAAGCGTTTACCACTTAAGGGGCGTTATTAACGGTTAACGTATACATGTTTCATTTCCATAGTTAAAACAATCAGAAAACCAGCGGTTTTTTTTACAAATTATGAGCATCAACATTATTTATTTAGTTAGCATAGAAATCTATGAAAAATGAAAAAAATCTAGGTTTTGGAGTCACAATTTTATAAACTTTTGTCTTCATATCATCTCACTGGCATTGATTTATCATTGCCGGTCTTTCTTTTTATTGAACATGCTTTTTTTCACTTAATTTTTAGTCCTTTCAGTCTGCATTTCCATAAAAAAGAAAATAATACTCAACTTTTTTATCGCCCAAACGTGTAATAGTCGACGGAAATTTTTAATTCTTTACCATTTTTTATTTTTTTTTATTGACAATAATATGAGAACCATCAACAACACAGATAGGAACAAAATAATAAAAAAAAATCCCACAGAACTATAACATTGAAACTAACTCATATCCCATATCGATACTTTAAAAAACATTGATATTGCATTCAAGTTGATAAAAGGTGCAAAAATATTGCGGTCGATAGACGAAAATAATCGCTTCAACTACAATTCTTATCGCATTATTATAAAATTACGATGTCTACGATCGACATGAATATTTAACGCCTACAGAATAGTCTATATCAATCGATAGTTTATCGAGAAACAACCGAAAATCGATTCGATTTTGACCGAATATCGATTGACGAACAGCTCGAAATCGATAGACTAACTCTTATCGATTTTTTGACGATTGGCCGTTCGTTAATAGATTATCGGTCGTTCGTCAATCGATTTTCGATCAAAATCGAATGACCATAGAACGATAAATTGATTAGAATTGCTAGTCAACCCAACCCTCAATTAAAATCGACAACACAACCCATGTATCATGCACCCCACTACATCGATCGACCGCAATCTACTTGCCCTTTGAGTATCGTTTATGGTTTATGTAAGAATGTTACCTCTAGTAATTGTTGACTCCTGGCTTCCTTCTCGCGTTTTGCTAATTCCGCTTTCTCTGATCTTTCGAGACGGGCCTGTTGAAGAAAATTTAGTGTTATTCTACGAAAATTAGAAGTTAAAACAATGGAATTAATATTATGTACGTGTTTGGAAGTAATATTATGTGGGGCGATTTTGTTGAGATGTATTTTTATTGCATTTAAAATCATGCTTGTAATGCTTGAAAGGTTAGACTGATAGAGGTGTCTCATGCTAATGCGCCTGCGACCACCATACTAAGCAATATCGCCAGTAAAATTGAACTTTTAACAAACTCCTCTTTGCAGAGAAAAGAGAATCTGATGTTTACTGACTTAAAAAAAATAGATTCTAATTAGTCCATCTGTCAGATTATCGAAAAATATTGGACACGTATTTTTTGTTTTATCAAATCAATTCAAATTGACGAAAATAAAACGCGTCAAAGATTTGAGTGGAGGTTGGTAACGTCACTGACCGCTAAAAAATGTCATACTAATGTCTTAGAATATGAAGTCACACAAGTTTTCAAAACAATGTATCGTCTTCATTGTTTGTTTACGTGAAAAAAGAAAAAATACGTGTTCAATATTTTTTGGTAATCTATATGACATTTTTTTTTTGTTAACGACCCTATTCCCGTAGTAAAAGGTTTGTTTGTAATAGGTATTTTTCTTCTTTAGCCTACTCTGTCACACTGCTAGGCCAAGGCCTCCCCCATAACTTTCCAAGTTTTTTTTACAATTTGCTTCCTCCGTCCAATCTTTTAACAATGAGTCCAGCAGGGCTATTGCGTATGTTTTAAATGACAGTGGCTAACCTATAGTGCCTATATAATATAATATAATAATATAATAATATTCCACAACTATCACACAACGCCATCTAGTCCCAAGCTAAGCAGAGCTTGTGTTATGGGTACTAGACAACTGATAAACATACTTATATATTTCTAAATACATACATAATATAGATAAATTACACCCAGACACAGAACAAATGATCGTGCTCATCACACAAACATTTGTCCTGGGTGGGAATCGAACCCACGACCTCCGGCATAGCAGTCAGGGTCACTAACCACTAGACCAACAGGCCAGTCATCCTATCAATTACTGTCAAATGGTTCCATTTTGTACTAAACCATACCAATTTAACAACCAACCATTTTACCAATTTGACAGTTAATCCATAGACAATATGATAGCCACTGTCATTTAAAAGATACGCAATAGCCCTGCAGATCGTCGTTAGGAATAGCTGTGGTTTTAAATAGATTCGGCAATCCTTTCCATTCCTGATTCGAGTGTTAGACCGGTGTCGTCGCTCTAATCGATGGCATGATTTATACTTTGAATGTTCGTTTGTGTCAGTGTCACCTCGGCAACAGTAGAAAGGAGGCTTATAACTAAACTTTAGTGTAAACCGTTGGCAATACATACACCTACCTGGTCCCGGGACCGATGCGTGGCGTCTCGGCGTGCGTCTCTCGCCGCCTGCTGCAACCGCGCCAGCTCCATGCGACGGTCCAGTGGCGGCGGGGTTGGTCTACCGCCAGCGCTGGCTAGGATACGGGCTTCTTCTAGTCTGGGGAGGGAAAGAGGGGAGTTTTGAGAATAAATACTGGTAGGAAATTCCTCAGCCAAATGGGCACAAAGATCTCATGTTCGTGGTGACGCAGCAAGTCGAGGGAGCGACGCAGTGGAAGCGGGCAAACGCTCATAGCGCACCAAATTTAGTTATTTCGGTGTCTTAATGTTTTGATTTTGTGATTCGCTTATTAAAAAAAAAAAGTCCTATGTTGTTTTGTCAATTCTTTTTAAAAATGAGCTTCTGATCTACAAGAATACATACTTCGAGTTAATTCGAACAGAGTTAACTGAACAACTCCACAAACTCACCTTTTATTAATTTCGTTCTCGTTGTAAACCAGTGGCTCGCCCACATCGCTGGCTGGCTGGATGTACTCGCCCAGCACGGTGCGCGCTGAGAAACTGAAGTTGTCCGTTGATAGCGGCGGGCAGGGCGTCGAGTCTAAGAACTGTGGATTATATAAAGACAATGACCAAAACTCGTACCAAGAATTCTCATGTTTCAAGATCAAAATGTTATAGTAATTATTTTCATAATTTTTTACGACGTTATGCGGCTGCGATTTGATTTTTGAATGGGGAATTTAATTTAAAGTATAAACGTGTGAATATTGTTTTACTCCCTATACCATGTATGGTGACAGCTGAAAAACGTTAGTAACTATAGAATAGATTACGTTAGGTTTTTAACCTATCGTCATCTATAGTGCTCATGTTACGGATAGTAATTCTTTTCGTGACCGCTAGAGGCGCTGTACGATATTTCATACAAATAATTTACGTAGACGCTTGCGAGATTTGGCTGTGTAAACTCATGGTAGAGGTACTGGCGTTCACACAACCAGTTCGAATGTCGTTCTGTTAGATCTGTCAGTTGATTTTGACAGTTCGGCTGACTTCACATCGTAGACGTTTTCTGTAGGAAAACGTCTACGATGTATATAATATTTGATTGGTTTTGTGGTTATTTTTGGTTTTATAAAATTACTCTGAAACTTGGATTTAGTTTACAAAAAGAACTTTTGCAGGAAAAAACAAAATTTTATGTTGATGCAGTTTGGTACGGGATTCCATATATCCATGAACATAATCCTTTACTGAAAAAAATGGAGTAAAAAGTGTTATTTATAATCAAATGTAAACATTCGATTATAATGAAGAATGCAATACAGATAAATATTCATAATTCTGACCTGGTAGTTAGTGAGACTTTACTATAATTGTTTGTCATCTCCTACTTGTGTTGTCAATTTCCTACTACGTAATCTTCGAGTATAAACTCGCACAGTAACTTGAGGTTATTCGTGCCAATACGGAACTAGCAAATCCAAAGCGGGGTAAGTTGTAAATGTACGAGCTACGCCAAAACGTAGTACTAGTGAGAACAACACCCCCATTCGTTTGAAACTAAAATTGTGGAATAGATTTGATAAAACAAATGGGAATATTTGGCCCCACTACTTTCACGGTTTTGTAGGTCACCTTATATCGTCGGACTAGTGAGAAAAAAATCCCATTACTTGTTAAAAGTTGCATGGGATCCTAAGTTAAATTCCCAGTTTGGGTGATGTTTTTTTATCTGATGTCAAGAGGCCAGATGAGTATTTGGTAGGCACAGTCCATTTTACTCAACTTATCTGGCGAAATGTAAGTGTGCTTTCTGTATACCCCTCCAGAGAGTACATGCGTAATATGATGATATACTTACGTTCTGTATTTCATGTAAGGAGCGCATAGTGATGCCAGCATGAGGGTCTGGCGGCGAGTACGTCACATCGCCTTTGATGCTGCAGTTGCGGGAGAGACCCTTGATCACTGTCACGCGTTTCCAGCCTGTTGGCAAATAATATTGATTTAGTACCGTTTTGTTAAAATGATATTAAAAGGGCCGATTGACTGTTTTGAGGGATGAATCACATGTACTTAACTGAAAGAGTTATGAATTTACTAGGGGATCTTACAAAAAAAAACTAATTAGTCCGTCAGATAGATTTCCAAAAAATATTGGACACGTATTTTTTCTTTGTTCACATAAAAAAAAACTGAAGACGATACAGTGCTTCGAAAACTCGTGAACTCCTCGAAAACGTCACATGTTAGTACATTTTTTAACTACAAATGGTGTCACAACCCCCCCCACTCATGATCTTTGACGCGTCTTATCTTCGTAAATTTTTATTAATTTGATAAAACAAAAACCACGTATCCAGTATTTTTCGATAATCTAACTGACGGACTAATTAGAATCATATTTTTTTGATTCAGTCCGATCCTCTATTATGTTGATGGATGGAGAGGTAGAGGAACGCCAATATAACGATGAAAAGATTGTGTGAGGAATGATATAAAAGAAATAGTGATGCACCGACTCCAAGTGATATGGAACATACTTCTCTATTTCTCGTCATCTCATGAGTCACCTTTTTTCTGGCAATATCATCCTTTACACAATCTATACATCGCTTTTTAGGGTTCCGTAGCCAAATGGCAAAAAACGGAACCCTTATAGATTCGTCATGTCTGTCTGTCTGTCTGTCTGTTTGTCTGTCTGTCCGTCTGTCCGTCCGTATGTCACAGCCATTTTATTCCGAGACCATAAGGATTACACAGATGAAATTTGGCAGGTAGATGTATTCTGTAAACCGCTTTCTGATTTTTATATAAAAATAAAAAAATATAAGATTAAGAGATCTCTCTCCATACATGGAATTGAAACTAAAAAAACTTTTTTTCATCAAACCTACACATGAGGGGTATCTATGGATAGGTCTTCAAAAATGACATTGAGGTTCTTAAAATCCTTTTTTTCTCAAAGTCAATCGTTTCAAAGATAGACACATCCAAAGTAGTAAAATGTGTGTCCCCCCCCCCCTCTAACTTTTAAAGTAAGAGAGTGACAATTCTAAAAAAATATATATAATGTAGATCTCAACAAAAACTACCAACCAAAATTATTTAAAATAATTATAAAGTATTTAATATAATATATAAAATTATATATTATACCTATTAATTAATTATTAAATTATTTAATAATTATATATAATATAATATAATTATCGTTTAATATTAATTAAATTAATTAATTAATTATTTAATATTATAATTATAATTTAATCATCGTCAAAGTTACAACGAACTACAATAACTTTTATATTATGTTACTTGCTGCTACGGAACCCTTCATTGGCGAGTCCGACTCGCACTTGGCCGGTTTTTTTGTAGTCTGTCTTCTTCTACTCTTAAACCCATTTGTATGAGATCCAACAATAGTTGTGAAATAACTAAGACATTCACCCACGGCGACTTTTTGTAGAGATTCTGTCGCGCCTTTAATATACTTGCGACTTACGATTTGCGACACGACTTATGGCAGACTAAAATGATACTATCGACTCACCGAGCGCTAGCGGCAGTCTGAGCTGCGAGTCGGTGGGTCTGCGACTGGTGTCAGACGCGTCCGATTCAGACGGATAACTGTACGCCGGACACTACGGGTGTGTGCTCGCCGAGTCCCCATCCCTTCATAATAGTGAAGTCACTAAGGCTTTCACCCACAGCGACTTTTTGTGACGCTGTAGTGCGTTTTATAAACTTGCGATACGACTTGCAACACGATTTGCGACACGATTTATGACATCATTTTCTTACAGACTAAAATTTTACTGTCGGCTCACCGAGTGCTAGCGGCAGTCTAAGCTGCGCGTCGGTGGGTCTGCGACTGGTGTCGGATGCGTCCGAGTCAGACGGACAGCTGTCCGACGGACACTCCGAGTCTGTGCTCGCCGCCTCGCCGAGCAAGGCTTTTAGTTTTTCCTGGAATTATAAGGAACAAGGAGTTAGTCAGCCTAAGATTTTGTAACAATATGTTTGATTTAACAATTCCTAGAGTTTCTTGTCCGTTCTTCTCCATAGAGTTCAACGCTTTGGAATCGGCAACTATAGAACTTTCACAAGTTATTATATCTTGTGATTGTTCTTTTTTTGTTTTTTTTTTGTGCCTGTAAATAGTCTAATTTATATAAATGGTACGACTTCGGTGCAGATGAATCAATTTGATATTTTATAAAGTTTCTATCATGATTGATCCTACTAATATTATAAGCGCGAAAGTTTGTAAGTATGTATGTATGGATGGATGAAAGTTTGTTACTCTTTTACGCAAAAACTACCGAACGGATTTGGATAAAATTTGGTACACAGATAGTTTATAACCTGGATTAACACATAGGGTAGTTTATATCCCGACTTTATCTTCCCATGGGATAACTTTCGAGTAGTAGCGGGCGAAGCCGCTGGCAACACCTAGTAGGGGACCTTATACCAAATCACCCTCACTAAGTGTGGGGTCAGTGAATGCAGCTGGAATCCGCAGGATACGAGAATTCTAGTACTCCTCCAAATACACTAATACAAAAATAAACTCACCAAATCAGTCTCAGCCAATAACTGATGCGCCAGCGCCGGCCTCAGTCCAAGCGCGCGACTCTGCGCCAGTAACGAGGCCACCGTGTTCTTCTTAGGTTTGCTGACTCCTCGGCCCAAGTTGCGAGGTCTGCCTTCACGTCCTGCCCACCCCGCTACTGCTGTGGGCAGGATGGTGGTGTTAGAAACCTAGTGCTTAGGTAGGGAAATTAGGTGGATTAATCTTTTGAATGCCACTACTGTGGTCTGTAGCGTTCAAAAGTTTATTCAATTATTATAAGTTGTTAGACATTTTTTTTTTTAAAGTTACCTCACTCTAGGAATTTCTCCTGTATCGTGGGTGCGTTCACAAACATTTAAACTCACATACAGTTACAGTGGTTTGGGAATAGTGAGGCGGGCTTGTCCCATAAAAATAAAAAAAAACAAAAAAATAAAAAAAATACACGCGTCCATTGCTTGAACCACTGCGCCAACCGTGCCGTCAAACGTCGACTTGTATAAATTCATAATTTATCGCTTGTCGACTAACAGGTCGTCGGTGGCCTGATAGTCTGACGACCAGTACCCTTACTAAGGGGTGTCATTTTACCCATGTAAAATACTGATATTTAGAAGCATCGGGAACCCGACCCCAACATACACTACTGGAAAAAATTAAGGGATCAAATAAATCCAAATTTTTGGGCAATTTTCAACAGGCCGTAACTTCGAGAGAAATGGTCGTAGAAAAAATAAAAGAAATCGGAAATCGTAGCTTCAAGTGTATAGTTTTTGGATTCGAACTTTAAAATTTTGTAGCGTCAACGGTTTTTCGGTAAACAGAAAAACCAGCAACAACAAAATTTTCAAAGAAATATGTAACTTTTTTTTGGTCTACGGGCGTGGATTTTTTTAACCACTATAAGGATCGGATACTTTGTTCATTTAGCTTTAAGGTGGAAGCTCACATCTGGCCCGCGAAATTCTAATTTTCTTACGTTTTTGGCAATTTGCAGGCCAGTGCTTGGTTGTATGTTTATGAAAATTTGATTTGCGACTGTAAGACGTATGAAGTTACCGAATTATAACCATCAAAATTATCAATACAACCCTCCAAGTTCATTTTCATGTCAAGATTGATTTTTGCATGTAAAAGTCATTCTTTAGTAATTTAGTCGTCGTTCTTTAGTAGTTAGTAATTTTGATGGTTATAATTCGGTAACTTCATACGTCTTACAGTCGCAAATCAAATTTTCATAAACATACAACCAAGCACTGGCCTGCAAATTGCCAAAAACGTAAGAAAATTAGAATTTCGCGGGCCAGATGTGAGCTTCCACCTTAATTTCTTTTTTTATAGACCTTGATACGTCCACTTCTCGCCGAGATATCGGTCTTCAAATGGAAAAGGATCCTTTTGTCTTTGATATCGATGTTATTATTAAAAAAATAGAATTTGAAATATTTTATAAATAATTTGTTAGGCGTTGCTTGTTTACTGTCTTTTTTTATCTTTTATATGCACACGTCATGTATCTGCGACAAATAAATATTTTTTCTTTTTCTCCTATAGTAAGATGGAGAAATAAATAAAATTAAATATTCTTGCAAATAAATCACTCATTCATTCATCCATTCATTCATTCATTCATTCATCCATTCATTCATTCATCCATTCATTCATTCATTCTTCTTTTTTCTATCTACATTCATACGCTTCATACAAAAACCATCTAACCCTTAACTCTAAACCATATTACTAGAGGAAGTACAACGTACATTCACTATCCTCGCTGCCGCTGGACTTGGGTCTCGGCGCGTCGGGTACCGGGTTCATCTCCGGAGCCACGCGCCGGGGCTTCGCGCCTGGCTTGCGACGAGCTGGTGAGGGGAATAAAGGGTTAAAGTGTCTGACAATATGGAAGGGTTAAGTGATTGCTGTGTCGACGGCGCGTTCGTGTTCTACGCTCACCTCAAAGAGATGTCAGCAACATGGAAGGGGCCGTCGGGGCTGCGGGTTGTTGTAAGAGATACCGCGGCCTTGACATATAAGGCTAAGAAGGAACATGGGTGGTTTTTAGTCAGTAGAAGTCCGACACTCCCTTTTGCTCTGCCCAAGAGCGGGAGGGGTTATTTTTGACGATTTCCCGCAACACAAAAAAAAGGGTAAAGTGATTGGAGTATTATTTGAGATATATATGAATTTAACATAACATCACTCTTGTAATCCTTGAAGAGTTAGGCAAAAGTGTACACATTAGTACTGGCTGTACTAATGTGTACACACAGATCAGACAAACAGTCGCTCCATGTAAAATACTGGTAGTCAGCTGCATCCGGTTACACTGCAAGCCTACCCTTACATGGTTTAGTTACGGAAAAAGGTAAGACAGATGATTATTCAGCCAGTCATGTTTAAATCTAATGTTACACAGGGCGAGCCTATTGCTATCAAAGGAGCACAAATCCAGACTCCATGGCCGCTACTGAGAAATTCCTGATCTAAAAACCCAATAACACTTCCCGAATTTTGAATCGAACCCACGAACCCACGCTCATCAGTCGCGCTTGCAACCACGAGACTATGGGTAACCAGATAAGAATCACATTTTAGACTACGTAAATCCAGGCCGTGTCGACGGCGCGTTCGTGTTCCACGCGCGCCTCAAAGAGATGTTAGCAACATGGAGGGGCCCGAAAGGGCCGACGCCTGTCGGGGCTGCGGGTAGTCCTCTGGTTATCGCGGCCTCGACATAGAGGGCGAAGAAGGAACATGGGTGGTTTCTAGTCAGTAGAAGTCTGACACTCCCTTTCGCTCTGCCCAAGAGCGGGAGGGGTTATTCGATGATTTTACACCCACCAAAAAAAAAAAAAAAAAGACTACGTAAATCAGAAAAAAATAAAAGAAAAATAAATTCACGTCATTATGTTACAGTTATTCGTTACTTACTTGTTAGTTTTGTTATAAGGTTATCTGTGCACTAGATTACTTGTTATTATGTATGTCTAAAAACAATCGCTTCTTGCCCACAAACTGCTTAGATAAATAAAAAAAAATGAGGGTCTACCCTCTTTAGAATGACAGGAGGTAGATACTCACATATCCTATCATGGCTGGAGGACGCGTTGAGTGAACTGCTCAAAGACGTCAGTCGTGAGAGAGCGTCTGAAGCTTGCGAACTCACTGCAATACAAACAATATTATAACTAAGTCGTTTATATAATAATAATAATAAATCAATTTATTTATTTATTTATTTATTTATTTATTTATTTATTTATTTATTTATTTATTTATTTATTTATTTATTAGGCTTCACAACAATGAGTACACTGTTACAATTATAATTCGTACATTGCAAACTTAAGACTAAGCGCCTCATTACAGTACGATCAAATTATCTTGGCAGGTCTGAACATAGGCTCTGCGAACTTTGCGCATGTATACTCGCGAAGAAAACTGTTATTGCCAGATAAACACATACGATCAGAAAATACCTAATACAGTCAGAAAATACAAATGAAATAAATATCAAAACACTTTTAGATACCTAGTCTACATTTTTAACTCCATTTTCTTTTTCCCCTTTCATATACTGAGTTAAATCGTAAATATTTTTTCTCGCCTGGCGATTTAAAACACTACTATACTTTGGTGGCATATTTGACGAAATAAGTGCCCACTAACTTTTCTAACAAAAAATAAAAAATAACAGTAATATTAAAAACAACAAACAAAAACACAACGAAAACTTTTCTAATCGAATGTGCTCAAGACAGAGATAGCAACACAAACACTAAACAAATGCTGTCGTGTGACTGAGATATAATACCTCGTACCGAATATTGCCGAACTTGCACGAAGGTCACGAAGTTAACAAAAAGAGATGTGCATGTGCATGTGCAATGGGTGTCGTTTAATCGATTATTCTTAGAATCGATTGAAATTAAGTAATAAAAAGATGTTTCTATTCAATTTTATATTGAGGTTTGAAATATTCGTAAACATTCGTTATTCAAGAAGTCTATAATAGATTTCTAAAATATAAGTAAATCATGTCTTTTAACAGAGAAAACATAATGTTACTATACATTTTTTATGTAATAAAGACGAAAACTCAATTATTAATGATTAAATTCACTTTATTAGTTAATGTATTCACTTAAATATCTTCTAAACACTAATAATAACGTATTCCAAATAAAACTAATCGATTACGATATTTGATCGTATAAAGGATTGATTGTGTTTATGTAAGGTGCATCTCTAGCCTAGACTACCGCCCCCCGAACTTCACCTCATGTCACCATTTGGTTCCTAATAAATGTTACTGCGCAGCGTTCTGCACGAAGTTCGGACCTGCCAAGATAATTTGTTCGAACTGTACTTACAGAGAAGCACAGCATGCACTACCTTATGCGCATAGAATTACACAATTCAATATTAATATTATATTTAAAAAAAAAAATTGAATACATTGAATTTAATTGAATTAAATTACTATTTATTGACACACACCTGTTAGAACATACATAGAAGCAAAAACAAATACATTGAGCATTTATATGAAATAATAATAATAATAAAAAAAAAATTGAAAAGTAAAGAGATTGGTCTAGTTTACAGAGTGAAGGGCTGTCTTCACGACGAGTCGTCTTATTAGTGTTTCGATGGCAAACAGTTCGGTGTGTATACGCGAACCCGGCTCATTGATGCAGTGAATAAATAATCAACAAAATCGCAGATGTCAGGGCATGCAGCGCAAGATGGAAGGCGGGTCACTGAACACTCTCACTGAGCCGTCCATGACTGGCATTTGAAGAGATTGTCTTTACTACTGTCGACTCGGGTTCGGGGGGAAATCTCTAAGGCCTCGTTTACGGAGATGCGGCGCGTGCAGAATGCTCCTCGCGTGCTTTTTATTCATTTACTGAGAGGTCCACCGCAACCGAGCGAAAAATCGCTTCTCGTAAATTGGCGTTTGAAATCGTTAACGTTTTCATACATCGCTATGTGATTGAATTAAAAACGCACAACGGGCCACGCGACGCCCCACGTCTCCGTAAATGAGGCCTTAGAGATTTTCAAGTCGACCACAAGCAAAGCATGCCCAGGTAATACACCTGTTCTTTCGTGTCAATGGTTACCATAGGGTAGTTAACAAAAAAAATCTAATTAGTAAAAAAGATCATAGACATAGATTTAAAAAATATTGGACACGTATATTTTCTTTTTTCACGTAAACAAACAATGGAGACGATACAGTGCTTTGAAAACTCGTGTGACGTCATTTTCTAAGACATTAGTCTGACATTCTTTAGTGGTCAGTGACGTCACAACCCCCCACTCAAATCTTTGACGCGTTTTATCTTCGTTAAATTTTTATTGATTTGATAAAACAAATACTACGTATCCAATATTTTCGATAATCTAACAGACGGACTAATTAAAATCATTTATTTTAAGTCAGTAAACTATTGATTAGGTTAATTTTGTTTCTACCAGAACTTAGCCACTTTGATGGCGTTTGTAATAGTTTTTGTACCCCCACCGGAACAAGTTGTACAGTTTGCGCCACATAAAATTAAAAATGAGGGGAAAGGGGGGGGGGTGTTCGCGCATGGGTACATTCGCGCACGAAACTACTTAGCCTATTGTTTTATTTTTGAAGTAGCTTTCCTTTTGCGGCTTCGTAAGTAGCTTTGTTTCATGCATTGTTTTAAATTATCAATAATATTATTATCAGCCACTCTTCATAAAACAATTTATTTACGACATACATAATTTTTCTCAATTGTTATGTGTGTGGGACAAACGGTCCAGTTAGGTAGTTCCAACTTTGAGAAAGAGGTCAATCGTCGAATTCGACTCGGCTGGGCAGCGTTTGGGAAGCTGAGTAGTATCTTCTCGTCCAACTTACCACAGTGTCTCAAGACGAAAGTCTATGACCAGTGTGTGTTGCCAGTGATTACATACGGGACCGAAACGTGTTCGCTCACAATGGGCCTCATCAGAAAGCTCAAAGTCACCCAAAGGGCAATGGAGAGAGCTATGCTCGGAGTTACTTTGCGTGATAGAATCAAAAATGAGGACATCCGCATGAGAACCAAGGTTACCGACACAGCCCGAAGAATTGCCAAACTTAAGTGGCAGTGGGCAGGGCACATTGCTCGCAGAACGGATGGCCGATGGGGTCGAAAAGTTCTGGAGTGGCGACCGCGAACTGGAAGACGTTGCGTTGGAAGGCCTCCCACTAGGTGGACCGATGACCTGGTGAAGGTTGCGGGGATCCCCTGGATGCGAGACGCACGGGACCGGTCAATGTGGCGACACTTAGGGGAGGCCTATGTCCAGCAGTGGACGTCTTTCGGCTGAAATGATGATGATGATGATGATGATGAATTGTTATGTAAAACCATTTCGTAAAACTCTTGTGCACGATGGTATTTTGAGAACGACGGACCAATAGCGTGCCCCTACCTCATACCAGCAAGACCGATAAATCCCCATAGCGCACCCCCAGCGTCCATCTTACGCGGCGCGACCTGTACCTGCAGTGGCCCACCTGGCCCACTTAAAAAAGGCGATAGGGATCAAGATCATATTCTTAAACAAAATTAAGCTAAGGTTGTTGTCAACTTACCAGGAGTAGGTTTAAGTGATAGGTTAAGCGGTGCATCATCATCCATCACTGTAGACTTGACGCCCAGGTCCAGAGGAGACTCCTCGCCCATCTTAGTGCTGAGGTTCAGACCTGCATCTGTGGGGTGAGGCAAATATGTAGCCTTTTTTTTTTTAATTATGTAAAATATATAATTATGTTGTAAATCGCAATTAAAACTTTGAACCAAAATTAGTTTGAATGAGATATAATTATAGTAAGTGGTTTTTGAGATAAAGCACATTAAAAAAACGCAAATATAGCTTTGTCATTCATACAAACACTAATAAAACAAACTTATTTATTTATTTAAACTTTATGCACAATAGTGATACAAAGACGGACTTATCACAAAAAATGGGTATTTCTGTTGCCGTTATAACAACAAATAATACAAATTAAAGGGGGCTTCACAATTACGATGGTACGGACCCTCCACGTGCGAATCCGACTCGAACTTAGCCAGTTTATTCTGTTCAAAAACTGAGCCGATTCAATTATTTTTAACCTTATTTGTTTATGAAAGTGTTGATCTACTAAGTTCCTCTGTTGTTGTTAAAATGAAGCAGTTTATAATTTTTGAGGGTTTATTATTGGACCTTCATTTTATGAAAAAAACATAATGGCTTTAAAGGCCAGGACGGGCCTAACACCATTAGAATCCACGTCTCAAAAATCAACAAAATCTGTAATAAGTAACAGGCGCCATGAGACATACAATAGTCACCTGAGGAGCCGGCGAGTTGTCGCTCCAGTGCAGCGAGGCTCACGCCGCTCTGACTTGCTATCGTCTGTAGCAGTTCTCGGGATATGCCTAAGAACAAACAGATTTGCATGCAGGGATAAAAGGTGAGCAATACAAAGAGGTTGATGAAGATGGAAACTATTTGTACAGCTGACTGTAACCACTGCAATAGGCTACCCTATTGCAGTCACAAAAAAAAAAACTAATTAGTCCGTCAGATAGATTTCCAAAAAACATTGGAGACGTTTTTTTTTTCACGTAAACAAACAATGAAGACGAAACAGTACTTTGAAAAATCGCGTGACATCATATTCTAAGACATTAGTATGGCATTTTTTACCGATCAGTGACGTCACAAACCCCCACTCAAATCTTTGACGCGTTTTAACTTCGTAAATTTTTATTGATTGGATAAAACAAAAAATACGTATCCAATATTTTTCGATAATCTAACAGACGGACTAATTTTAATCATATTTTTCTTTGTCAGTAAACATTAGGGATGTTTACTGACAACTTCTTGAAAGCGATGCAATCAACAGTGGCAACCACAAGAAAACAGCCGAAGCAATGAAGCTCGACGAAGGAAGGTCTTGTCTCAAATTAATTAGTAAAGAATAGCAGAGAGGATTGGTGCCTTGCAATTTCTTTACTTGATTTTATGAATCAAAATAACAATATCAAATATTATAGGTGAAAATATTATAGGTTTCATACCTCTGGAATGGTAAAATAAGGGAACAGGTGTAGCCTGTCAGGGCTGCGGGATGTTGTAAGAGATACCGCGGCCTTGACATATAGGGCAAAGAAGGAACATGGGTGGATTTTAGTCAGTAGAAGTCTGACACTACCTTTCGCTCTGCCCAAGAGCGGGATCGGATTTCCCATCCCCCGAATAAAAAAATGGAATAGGTTGACACACGGCGACACATCAAGGTGTATTTGCATTATAATCTTGTGCGAAATTCCTGATGGAACAAGAAACAATAACTAATAGCGTAGCCTGGGAACCAAACTGAGGACCACATGGTCAGGCTAATTAAAATGATCTTGTATTTCTATGACAAATTATGGTACACGACGTTCGTACCCCTAAGCAGCACAATTTACTTCTATATCATATTCAAGAATGTAATACTGAAAGTATCGTGTCACATACCTGCATAATCGGACAGATTGGGTGGTGGGGTTCCGGACATGGAGTTGTGTCCGCCTCTGTCCGGTTTGTTAGGCAGCCGGATCACTTCCACTGACGACCGCGAGTTGCCGTACTCGTCCTGTTAACAAAACGGTAATAGTAGAGACAATCATTTTACAAGGTTCTAACTTTCTAAGCAATACTTAGAAAGGTAGAACCTTGTTTTGTGTCAATATAGAGCCGATTCTCACGTTTTACGGAGATGTACCGTCTGCTATTTGAGGAGCTCGTGGCTAAATAATAATATCCGCTCAGATCGATCTTAAGGTTAAGACGCGCTTGCCTAGGTTGGTCCGCGGATGGGTGAACACCCATTACATTACATACTGAGTGTCCTCCATTCGTCGTGAAGCGTGTGCACGGGACCAGTAGGGCTATTGCGTATCTTTTAAATGACAGTGGCTATCATATTGTCTATGGATTAACTGTCAAATTGGTTATGGTTTAGTACAAAATGGAACCATTCGACAGTAATTGATAGGCACTATAGGTTAGCCACTGTCATTTAAAAGATACGCAATAGCCCTGCAGGGCCCCGAGTCTGCTATTCAATAGTGTCAGAATGGTCTATCATTCATCTCATAATTGTTGATTTTGACAACACCAAACTTGTCAAAATCAACAATTATGAGATCAGTGATAGATCATTCTGACACTATTGAATAGCAGACTCGGGCCCCAGGTAATGTGGCGACACTTGAAGGAGGATATGTTCAGCAGTGGATGTTTTTCGGCTGAAATGATGATGATGATGATGACTTACAAGTTTAGGCCGTTTGCTGGGCATAGGCGCGTTCCTATCGGCGGGATGTACGCTCACGTGCGGTGGGTCGAGGGAGATCGTCTTCTTGCGGCCGCGGGTCGTCGTGCCTGAGCCCGCCTGGGAAATAAACAATCAAATATTAGTGAAGAAATTATAATACGTCGTATTAGTGTGTAGAACAGAATAAAATATAGAAGGACGTACTCAGTTCACAAGAGAACAACACACATAAGTACATGCATGTAGTCCGCGAGGGATTAGGTAGAAGTGTATAGTACACCCATATTTTGACAGTTATTTTTATTTTCAGGTAACAAAGACCCTTTTTTTTTGCGGGTGGAAAATCATCGAATAACCCCTCCCGCTCTTGAGCAGAGCGAAAGGGAGTGTCAGACTTCTACTGACTAAAAACCACCCTTAGCCCTATATGTCGAGGCCGCGGTAACTTGTGAACAACCCGCAGCCCTTCAATTAGACACATACAGGCTCATTTGAACGTAAAAAAAGCGAAGCTACATTCACAAGGCATAATAACTTGTGAAAGTACTTTCAAAGCGTAGATCTCTATAGAAAAGAATGGGCAAGAAACTCGGTCCTTCATTCATCAAATCATTTCACAACTAAAACTAAGTTCCATAAACTAGTTATTATTTAAAAAAAAGGGGTCAACATACGTGTGCTTTTACCTTGGGCCCAGCTAACGAGGAGGTATACTTGATGATTTCTGTATCCGGGGGCAATCTCACACCGCCCAGCACTGACGACGGATCACTGGAAGAGATGTATTGGTTAATATTGATGAAATGTGTTTAGATATTGTATTAAGAGCTTGTTTTACTACCGCGGGAAAAGTTGTTTGGCAGAGCATGATATGCTCTTTTTACCCGACTACGGCGAAGCCAAAAGGAAGGGTAATGATTTTGGCAGTCTACGTATGAGAGGTCAGTCGTAGTCGCATGCCACCTTGCTAACGACAACAGCAGCTGACTTCTGTATCAATGAAAACGCCATGAAGGAGCATCAGGTATCAGTGGCATGCGACTACGGCGGTCCTCCATTATAATTTTACTTATATTTAAATAGAAATATACAAATTCAATATACGAATATCAGACAAGAATTATTTTCTTGTTTTCTACTTTTGTAGTCGGGTTTTTAAACTTATATTTATAATTTGATTAACTTAACGTATTTGGCGAGAAATACATTTTTTGAGGTGAAATATTTCATTTTATGGTAGGACTCAATGTAACGCACTTAACACAAAATGCATTAAATTAATGGAGTACGGGGATCGTTGAGGTATTTAAATTAAAGATATAATAACATTAAAAACTTGTATTTAAATAAGTTTTAGAAAATTTAGAATTTGACCCTACTTTTTGGTAGGTCGGAAATCATCAAATGACACCTCCCACTCTGGGCGGAACTTCACCCCTTATATCTCTGTAACCCTAAGTTTATAAAAATAGTGGTTATCCAGAGGTAGTAAAACAAGCCCAATGAATGTTAGAAAAGTGATATCTTACCCGCCTTCTAAAGCAGCACTGATAGAACAGAAATAGTGAGTATTAGTTATGTACAATATTAGCTTTATTTATAAGAAGAAAATCAAAATCAATTGTATGAAATTTTGGTAGGCCCGTAAGGCTCAATATCCCAAAGCAAATCGACAAGTGAATTCTACAAAGAGTTATCATTGATGAAGGTTTATAATATTGACTATCTATCTCTTTATCAGGAGGTTTATTTCCATATGAAAGTTTTAAATACTTGAAACTTTTATTTCAGATATAATGACTTTTCTTACAGGCCACATTATCTCCAAAAGTTGAAATTAGTATTTTAAAAAAAACCTCAAACATGTGACAAGAGAAAGAAAAAACGGACTCTCATCGAAGTTTTGACTCCAAATGGGTTGCTTAGACATAGTATAAACAAAAAGTACTGTTACATAGACTAACAAATCAATATCAATTTAGTATTTTTATGTGACATTTTAACAAAGGTTTTCCCTTATGTTTAAAATAAGAGTTGAATAAAAGCAATATTTAAACTCAAGTCTTAATTAATTTGCCCCAGCAGCGGTGCATTCTAACAACTAGAAAACGCGTGAAATACATAACCCTTTACTGCCGCGCAGTCGGATAAGAAGCAAGTAAAGAAAAGCAGCTTAGCTTTAGTTTAAAGAAAGTCATGTCATAAATATACCTGAGTATGGTGTGCGGCAAGCCTGTGAGGGAGTCTATGCCACCATGCCGACCGTCCTTATCGGATCCTGGCATGCCGAACGGGTAGAGCGGTGACATGTTCTGAAATGAATAGACATACTTAATGACTAGGAGTGCAGGAATAATGGAAGATTTCGGTGTCACTCTTCATAGTTAGGAGTCAAACAGACAAGCAGCAATTTGCTGTCAACAGAGCCAAGTTTAGTTGTCGACAGAGTCAACCACAACTGTCGACACAGGCACCTCTGTTGGCCACATGTCGACAGCAGTCGGGGCCTTAGAATAATCAGGATTGTTGGCCTTAGCAAAATGAATACTCTTTTACAATATCAATAAAAAAAAACTTCATGAAAACCTACATTTTGGTTTCAACACTGCCTCGTAACTCGGAAACTCGACTCGTAAGTCGAGCGCTTAATTTTAATGGTGGTTTCATTACGAAGCACTACGAGGAATCCCATTGGACTATGAGAGTGAGGGAAGATGGAGTGCCCCTTATCTTCGCTGTTTATGACACAAACCGTTTGATGAGTCCTAGAGTAGAGAACGCGTTTTGGCAAGCATAGTGTGGTATCCCAGCTACATGTAAGATGGAGAAAATAAATAAATAAATGTAACAGCAGCAATGATATATTAAAACTATAAATACGTTGTCCGCCCTCAAAAATGACAACATGAAATGAAGCCAATTGGCCACATCGCGCTTAGTTACGCACCAACGTCTCGCGCGACGCTACGTTTGTTCTTAATTTAAATCGTGCGCGAAACATAAAGACAACAGGCATCCCGCTGTACGGTGTCATATTTTCATTCCCTTTCTTTACGCGTAAAAGTAGTTATTTAATATTTTCGTCGTTTTGAAGCGCCGCCATGTTAGTTCATGACGTGTCTATACATAATACGTCATTAAACGGCTGCCTTTAAAAATGTGAAAGGGTAAGGCTGGATGCGGAAGGAGTTTTGTATAGCTCTACAGGGCCGAGGCCTGAAAACAGTCTAGAAAAAGAATAAGAAAAGAATCTATTACCTTGCCCTTAGCGGCGGCGGCGACAGCAGCGTGGTAGGCCCCGTGTGCGGCCGCCTGTGCCAGCATGAGGTCCCCGCGCAGCAACGCCAGCTCACGCTCCTTGCCCTTGGAGCTCGATGATGACGATGATGACGGCTTTTCTGAAAAGAGAGATTATATGGTTAGACAATGTGGCAGATCATTGGAGTAGTATATGAGTGGAAAGTTCAATAGCGATGTTTACTGACTTAAAAAAATGTGATTCTAATTAGTCCGTCTGTTAGATTATCGAAATATATTGGATACGTATTTTTTCTTTTATCAAGACAATAAAAATTGACGAAGATAAAACACGACAAAAGTTTTTGAGTGGGGGCTGGTGACGTCACTAACCGATTAAAAATGTCATACTAATGTCTTAGAGTATGACGTCACACGAGTTTTTAAAGCACCGTATCGTCATCATTGTATGTTTACGTGAAAAAAGAAAAAATACGTGTCCAGAATTTTTCGATAATCTAACAGACGGACCAATTAGAATCACATTTTTTATAACATAACATCACGCCTGTAACCCTGGTTTAGGCAGAGGTGTATTAATAGCACTTCCAAATTTCGTCAGTTATGTTCCCGGGTTTATGTAAGGGCGAGTCTACTGTTTATAAACCGGACACAAATCCAAACCTCTTGGCCGCTATTGACAAATTTCTAATGAAAAAAAAACACTGCATTACCCGGGAATTGAACCCAAGACCTCATGCTGCATGCTTGGACTGCGAGATGTTGTAAGAGATACCGCGGCCTTGACATATAGGGCTGAGAAGGAACATGGGTGGTTTTTAGTCAGTAGTTGCCTAGGTTGGTCTGTGGATGGGTGACCAGCCGTTACATACCGGGTTTACTCCGTGCCTCGGAAAGCACGTCAAGCTGTTGCGGCTGCTATATTTACATCTTTGGCAGTTGTTACAGGTAATCAGTGACCTGATAGTCTGACAACCAGTCTTACCAAAGGGTATTGTATTAAGGTGAGGCGCATGTCTTTTTCATCAAATAGTCACTCTTGAGACTTATATGAACTGATATGGTTGTATTGGTGATTTGAATCATTACTCAGTATTTTATTTAACATACAACCTGACACTTGATTGGAAAATTGCAAAAAACGTAAGAAAATTCGAATTTCGTGTTCTACTTTGTCACATTAACCTTTTTTTTTTTTTGGCGGGTGGAAAATCATCGAATAACCCCTCCCGGTCTTGGGCAGAGCAAAAGGGAGTGTCAGACATCTACTGACTAAAAACCACCCATGTTCCTGCTTAGCCCTCTATGTCGAGGCCGCGAAAACTAGTGTACAACCCGCGGCCCTGTCACATTAACCTTAAATTGGTAGTGGAGGTCAGATAGGCATTCTCTCCATGTAAAATACTGGTATTCAGCTGCATAAGTGTAGCAAGTACCTGCTTAAATAAATAAATAAATAATAAATAAATAGACCGGAAGCCGACCCCAACTTAGTCGGGAAAAGGCTACACAGATGATACTCACTACTTGGCTGTGGAACCGCAGACGGCTTGCTACTAGGCTTGCTCTGATGAGGAGAGGACACCAGGCTGTTCAGGGAAGCCAGGCTCGACAGGGACTGTGAGTGATGCATCGAGGACGGAGATGATGTTTTTGGTAGACCGTAGGAGGATCCTGGAAAATGGAGAGATGTTAATATGTGGTGGATCATGGTGGTGTAACATTGAAAAGACTATTGAAAACGATTGTCACATGTCTAGATGCTCAGAAATTATTATCCGAGCACAAGAATGTTATATTTTGTTATTTCCCTGTGTTGTCTACTAGTGTACATAAATAGTAAAAGAAATAAATAAATAAATAAGAAAGACAAGTGACCATCGTTTTTCGAGACAGCAACAATAACTTTGAACAGCTGCAACAAAAATATTTTCGATAAGTTCTGTCAGTTTAATATAATTTTGATTTTTCCATCAACGTTTTCGTTGCTGAAATATTACTTTGTGTTAGCACTCTCAGGTCTCAGGCAAGCAAAAGAAACCTTTCTAACCTAACTTTCAAAATCATTTCAGATACGCATGTGAAATGATAATCCTACAAATATTATAAACGCGAAAGTTTGTAAGTATGTATGTATGTTTGTATGTATGGATGGACGTTTGTTACTCTTTCACGCAAAAGCTACTGAACGAACGGATTGGATAAAATTTGGTACACAGATAGTTTATAACCTGGATTAACACATAAGATAGTTTTTATCCCGATTGTATCTTCCAGTGGGATAATTTTCGAGTTGTAGCGGGCGAAGCCGCTGGCAACACCTAGTAATCTATATTATACACGTACATAAACTTACACCTTTTTCCCATCAGCCACAGAACGTCACCTGCTACGATCCTTACATACTCCTTTACCTCGTCCACTTTCATAATAACATATTCTATATCTACATGATTTTATATTATAAACCATCATATTTTATGAATAGTCTGCTGCTCAATATTTTTTTATTAAAACGTTTCCCCATACGAGGAATTTCTCCTGTATCGTGGGTGCGTTCACAAACATTTAAACTCACATACCCAGACCCGAAACAACTATCTGTAGGCCATACAAATATTTGTTCCGTGCGGGGATCGAACCCGCGACACGCAGTGCAGCAGTCCATTGCCTGAGCCACTGCGCCAACCATGTCGTCATAAATGAAGACAGATTGATATTATAGCATTAGGATTGTGTGTTACGAAATCATCCTGCTGGCTAATTAAAAATATCCTTTTGTTATCAATTTATTTATTATATCACCCCACAAATGACACAGATAAAGCCTGTATCCTAGCAGTGGGATCGTTATCAGCAACAATGATATACAACACAGACAGACACGCATATTCTGATAATAGATACGTGCCCCACTCACTCATGTTCTGCGAGTTGGCACTGCTGGTGGAAGGACTCTTGTCCTTGGTGGAAGCACTCGATGATGTACTGCTTCTGCCTGACCTGGAACATGATAAGAGGCGTTAAGGTACTGAAGAATGGAAGAAAACCGTACCTACAACAAGTCAGGGCTGTTGAAGATAGAAACATATTAGTCAGCCTAGCCTTTTTCCAACTTCTTGGGTTCGTCGACTTCCAGACAAGCTGTATGCAACTGAAGATCGGTACTTTATATGGAGCAGCTGCCTAACTGATCTCTTTAACCTTAGTACCGGGGCAACGCGATATCCCTTGATATTGGTAAGACGGTTTGTTCGACTTTCGAGCTTCTGATTGGTCTATAACTACTGATATATCGACAAAGACAGTCGGGAGAAACGGTTTAGCGTGCTTATCGATATAGCTGGAATCCCACGGTGCGTGATTCTGCAGATAAACACGCACAGCCGACGACCACGCACGGCAACGCACACACACAGAGCTCGTTTCCACGGTGCGTGATTCCGCGGATGTGAAACCGGCGCACCGCCACAGACGTCCAGTGCTACCACGGACGAAACACTTCCCACGGTGTGTCGTGCGAGCAGGTCCGCGTCCGTCCGCGATATCACGGACCGTGGGAAACTGGTGTAAGACTATCATTCATATCATATCCTTCGATAGATATACTTTGTTTTTTTTTTGGACTATACTATACTATTCACAAACCATTGCATTTCCTGTGCGCCAGAATCAACAGTAGCGATCACCAGAAAAGCGCAGAGTCCAAGGGAAACACTTTAACTGTCTTAGATTCCGCAACGAAATTAATCAGAAACTAATAACGGATGATAGGAGAAGTAGGAACTACGTAATTTCCACTTCATAATTACGAGTAGCCTCTGGACACACGCTACACGCAGAAAGCTATCAATGATCTGCGAGTCCAGTATTATAATGCATTCAGGATGCTGCTGGGGCTGCCACGCTACTAGACATGTGCAAAACAGTGCACCACGAAGTGATGTTAAATGTCATTACATTTTGTCCCGAGTAATATTACATTACACCATCACTTCAAACATCACGCGTTATGTTATGATGAAGCGCCATTCGATAGCACACCATCGCGTGTTCTAATGTAATGCAATGTTCTAGTCAATTCTAGTGTAATAGGACATGTTATTGAAATAGTATAGTAACAGTGTGATTTACTCACTATGATTTAAATATACAAATCAAAGTTGATTTTCCTTCATACTTTATACCCTAAATCAACAATTATAGCAATAAAGAGAGAGCCTACATATTATGCTACGAACATAGTTTTAAGTTTTAGGTTTACTAACAATCTATGGATATTATAAATCTAAAATAAACGATAATTTACGGTTCTTGTCTAATGTCTAGCCACCCACCCCAAACTAGAACAAGCTGCTACGCATCACTGGCTATGAATTCAGATCCTTACCTCTCATTCCGACTAGACAACTTCCCCGGTTTCTGCTGCGGCTGCTTCAACCCCTGCCCTCCGGATAAAGCAGACAACGCGGCGTAGGGGTCAGCCAGGGGTGGAAAGTTCAACCCTGACGCCTGCAGCCGCGCGAGGTAGTCTTGCGCCGCCAGGTGTGAGGCCATCGACCACCAAGCTGCACCTGGAGACAGAGGAAAAGAGTTAGTAAGAGTACTTGTGAGCTATAAGGGAGTTATAACAGTAATGGACGCACTGTCGACTTGAACCCCAAGCATTAAAGAGTGTCCTTGGGATTTCTTGCCCATTCTAGGAAATTGCAACTACAGTAGGTACTTTGACCGGTTATTATGCATTGTGACTGTAGCTTCGCTTTCTTCTTTCTGACATTCAAATGTGCCTGTAATGTTCTAATTGAAATAAATGCTTTGAGTTTGAGTTCAAGATAGCGGCTGGTCATGCGATAAACCTTTGAGTGCGCAGGTCTATCAAATAACATCACCCTATAATTTTTATGACATTTGTTAATTTGTTTGATGGAACGAACTTAAGACTATCCAGGAGTAAGAACCGCCCAACTAACAAATTGGTTATATAAAACATTTCTTATGCGACTATCGGTTATATAACTGTTGAATAGACGTTATTAGACAACTACGAGGTTGTGTAACCGTTATTCATACAACGTTTCAGTCCCTGTGACTAAAAGGTCCTATTAAATGGTTGAGTAAACGTTTTAACGACCACTTTATACAACGTCGTATAATGGTACGAAAAAATAGGTTAGGTAAACGTTCTTACAACTATATAATGCAACGTCGTATAGTGGTACAAGTGTATAGGTTAGGTAAACGTTTTTACAACTATATAATGCAACGTCGTATAGTGGTACAAGTGTATAAGTTAGGTAAACGTTTTTACAACTATATAATGCAACGTCGTATAGTGGTACAACTGTATAGGTTATATAAACGTTTTTACAACTATATAATGCAACGTCGTATAGTGGTACAAGTGTATAGGTTAGGTAAACGTTTTTACAACAATATAATGCAACGTCGTATAGTGGTACAACTGTATAGGTTATATAAACGTTTTTACAACAATATAATGCAACGTCGTATAGTGGTACAAGTGTATAGGTTAGGTAAACGTTTTTACAACTATTTAATGCAACGTCGTATAGTGTTACAAGTGTATAGGTTAGGTAAACGTTTTTACGACTGCTTTATACAACGTCGTATATTGTAGGTTGTGTAAACCTCGTTTACACAACTAAATAATACGATGATATATAACAGTTAGATAAAAGGGTTCGTTTAACCAGCGTTGGTGGTCGAAGTAACCTTAACACGACTTTTATGTAATCAAAACGTCGCAAAAAGTTTATTTTTAGACCTGTATATAACGAAGTATTTTAGTGGTGAACTACGAACCATTATACGACTTAAGCGTTATTTTGTAACCATTACAGAACTTTAAGCAGACCTAAAAATGATATAAAGGTCCAAAAGGGCCTTTTTAAAACTAACTTCCATTTTGTCAGCTAAACAAACGTTGTTACAATATTTACAATAATAATGGATCTAGATCAATGGAAAAAGCTTAAACAAAGTGGGGCTTTCAAGCGGAAAGTAAGAAAAACATTTGAATCACTGAAAACTGGCCCGCCATCTACTAATTCTGTACCTCAACAAAGCCTCAACAACAAAAATGGTTCCGTATAAATTTTATTTTTGTTTGAAGTATTTCTATTGCTTGTTTTTTTATTATTATAGTTCTCTTATAAATGTCATTTTTTAAATATTCCAGATGAAACTTATGAGCCAAGATTAAAAATTAAAAATTCATCTCATGGCATTCACATACAAAAAAAGAATATTGTACCAGAAATAAACAGTAAGTTTAAATTTAAAGAAAATCACCGTATAGTATTATAACTATTTACAATGTCTCAAGTTAATTTAATTATTTTAGGTGACTCCATTGATGATTATTTGGAGTATTTAGAGCCCTCTGAAGGACTATCTTCCGATACTTCAAGCTTATCTGCTGACAAAGATATCGAATTTCAGGAAGATACACAGAAATGGGCGGTTAATTTTAACATATCTCATGAAGCAATAAAATCTTTGAGCACACTCCTTAATAAAAGATTTCCTAATATAGTTCCGAAAGATCCTAGAACGCTTCTAAGGACAAATAGTGTCAATATAACACTACATACTGTTGACGCAGGCCAGTATTGGCACAATGGAGTAACAGTGACACTGAGAAGAATATTTGAGAATAGTTCTGATATACCAGATAATATCACATTAATATTCAATATAGATGGTCTCCCTCTTTATAATAGCTCGCGACAACAAGTATGGCCTATACTGTGTCATATTTTTGAAAAACCGAAACTTTCACCATTTGTTGTCGGTATTTATGCAGGAAAAGGCAAACCTACTGACCTTAAAGCTTATTTACAACATTTTGTGGCTGAAATGAAAAAACTTCTTCAAGATGGTATAAAAGTTACTACTAAAGATGCATTAGACAAGAAATGCGTTGTTAAAATTAGAGCTGTGAATGATTGTGATGAAAATATATTAATACTTGGCAAGTATTTAGATAATTGCATCGATGCATTTGAAAAGCCCATGAAATCTTCAGTACTGAACATAAATAAATGTAATATCAATAATGTAACCAAAAAAGAGATAACATGTACAGTTTTAGATATTAAATGCAAATTGGTGTGTACAGTGCTTAACGAGCACATGTATTTTGTACCTTTAGTGCATACGTTGTTGTAAGTGGTAACTGAAAAATAAAAATACTGAAAAAATTGTTTATATCTTTTTATTTACTAAGTTTTGGCATGCAAAACCACAGAAGTACAATTAAATTAAAAGTGGAACTTTTAATATTTTTAGTAGTTTTCCTTATAACCTACACAATCAATAAAAATAAATGTTTGCTCCGCAAAGTTGAAACATAGCTTAAGGTGGCAGCGCCGACCATGCTCGCGAATGTCAAATTTTCTTATGTTTTTTTCATTTTGTAGGTCAGTCTCAGATCTCATGTTAATGATTGATTGCTTTGCGGTCGTAAAAATAAATAAAAGAAAATTATGAAGAATGTTAATAATTAAAATCATAAATACAATTCTTTGTGATGGTGTATAATGTCATAAATTCACGAAATAGAAGATTTTTAATTTTGTTAGTATTGTTTTTTGAACCCCCAGCCCATGAGCATTGAGTCATGAACTGTCTAGTAAATATTATATCCGCCAATGTATATGCGTTGTTAATTCCTCGGCCTTTTCCTTTTCCACATACAGATTCCAAACGTAGTTTTATTCCTTGTCTAAACTCCGGTAATGCTAAATTTTCTTCAAAGGTCTGCAATTCTTCTTTATTGGATATACTTTGAAAGACAACGTTTTCTTCTCTGCCTTGATTTCTTGAATTTACAGTAGCAAAAGTATCAATTTGGGCACTTATGTATGACAACTATGTAATAAATTTATCGACATCCAGAAACACTACCATAATTTATTGATGTCCACTTTTACTTCACCTGAAAAATTATAAAAAATGTTAATTTTCTGTCATTTTATGGAACGTGGGTCCGAAGTAAGTAGGTACCTATGAAAATAAAAAAGTCACATTTCATTGATGACTTGTTTATTTTTCGACCCATGTTCTTTAGTGAACTTTATTTGATATATTGTTAACTATTCATTAAAGATGTAGGTATAATGATATGTTGGTATCATATTAGAACTACGAATTAATATGGCCGTGTGGGCCCGCGCGCCGTTCGTTTCCACGCTCGTCACGTGCAGCGCGTGGTGTTAAAAAATTGCGTGCCATATCTCAGCTGTGAATTTAGTATCAATAAAGGAACTCAAGAAATTAAACAAATAATCACAAGATGCACCTATTTGGTATGTTATGGTCGAACAGAAAAAGTACACTGCGCTCAATAATACGTAATGAATTAGATAACGCGTTTTTTTATAAAATATTACACCGTGTATAATGATTTTATTTTGCAAAGTAGGTAAATGCAACACAAACATAGTAGGTAACATAATTTTAATTAAGTTATTAAAATCAAGTACATTCAATAAAATTAATGTCATTTGAAATGTGATCGTCATTCTCTGTTCATAATGTTTATATATTATCTCACGGAACTCTAAAATCATTTATAATGGCCGGCTATCTTGGTCGCAAGAAACCGCATTATGGACCTTTTCATTGTATAATTGTTGTATAGAAGTCACTTCTTAACTTTGACAAGATGGCTGGTATTTAGTATTATAACAAATTTTAAATAATAATTAACAATAGTTAAATTTCAACGAATTCAAGGGGGGCGCAAAAAATTTCACAACAACACACCTATATTTAATCATAAAACTAAAGGTCCCATAGGAACTAGGTGCACTCTCTTCGCGTATATTATAAGCCTTGTAAAGTAATGTAAATTTAGTTAAGATAATTTATAACTTACCTCTTAAATTCAGTTTGAATAAAACATTACACGATGCACTATTCCAGCAATTAAATATCAGGAATGAATGAGTGAATGGATGGACTGAATGTATACTATAAACGTCGATGTTAAACACTTCTTGTGCGACATTTCAGTCATCTTCTAATGTCTATATAACTTATATGGGACTCCAGTGGTTCCATAACAGTCGAGATATAACCTTTATCTAACCAAAAAGTCGGTTGGAAACTTTTATTTAACATTTAAGCAACGTTAGAATAGTACTCGACTAACTTTTATGTAACTTTTAAATAACAATAATGTTGTATAATTTGGGCCTATTTCGCGTTGTATAAACGTTTACAACTATGTTTATACAACCCACCTTATAGAACCAACAGTAAATGAAAAACGTCTACTCAACTATTATACAACGTAAATTTGTTACTTGGGCGGTACCATATTTTTTTTTGCGGGTTGAAAATCATCAAATTACCCCTCCCGCTCTTGGGCAGAGCGAAAGGGAATGTCAGACTTCGACTGACTAAAAACCACCCATGTTCCTTCTTAGCCCTATATGTCGAGGCCGCGGTATCTTTTGTGAACAACCCGCAGCCCCGACGGGCGTCGGCTCTTGCGGGCCCCTCCATGTTGCTGACATCTCTTTGAAGCGCGTGTGGAACACGAACGCGCCGTCGACACGGCCTGTCGTCGCCATAAGACGGAAGGACGGCGAGCTAGCCCATTACTCACTGTCTACAGGCCCGCACCTGCGGTGGCCGGAAGCCACCTCGTGGCCCCCGACGCTTATTACATACCTTACAAACTAACTTAAAATCTAATAGCAAGAAAAATCGAAGCAACCATACCATTGTACTTACTGGCAGCAGGATGCAGCCCCAGTGAGGCTGCCTGGTTGGCTGCCACGCCGAGGGTGGTGGGGGGCGGGTAGCGACCTCCGAATCCGAAGAGTGCAGCCTGGGCCTGTGCTTGCGCTTGGGCGGCCGCCGCACCACCGGCACCGCTGCCATCGCGGCCCCAGTATGCTGGAAAAAGAAGGTGGTGATTAATATCATGGTCAGGATACAGAGCTGCGAGCTGAGCTGCTTTTGCGTTAGAATGACAATATTGACACTGGGAGCACTGCAGATAAACTTTTGTGAAATTTTTCATTTTGTGTATTGTAAAAATTGATTTCATTTCCGTCAACCGGGCAAAAATTCAGCCTCCGTTGCTGCTATTGAAAAATTCCTGATAGGAAATCCCAATAACCCTGTAATTAGTTAGTGTAAATGCGCCAATATACGTTCACCTCTATTCAAATCTTAAACTGGGTTCAAAACAACAATCAATCAAAAGAATACGGTTAACAAGAAGAAAGGTATGATAATTTGTTTACAGATAACGCGAAACAGCTGAAGAATACACGATAATTTGAACGAAACGAAGGTCAGAAGGTATATCAATGGGGTTTGGAATACTAAGGAATCATGAATACAAGAACGATAATATGTTCATTATGTAAATAGGAATATTGCTGTATAACGGAATTACGAAAAGGTGAAGAGTTCAATGAGGAACCAACAGAGTTTAGTTTAACTGGGCTTTTATCCGCACTATTGGGCCATTGTGCGTGATGTTTTGAGAATACCTACTCCAACCAACATAGGTCGTCCCAGAATTGTAGCAGCCTTCCCAGACTACTGCAGGCTTCCGGGAGAGTTAATGGGGATCGTAAAGTTTGTGCCCGGTGGTCTGCCACGCTCCTGCAGTACGTGCCGTGGCGTTTCTTCCGCCTCCATGCATCCTCTGCACAGTGGGCTATCTGTTACACCTATGTTATGTAGATGTTTGTTTAAGGAACAGTGACCCGTTAAAATTCCTATGATTTTACGGAGTTTCTCCCTTTTAAGTTTGATGAGATTGCAAGTAAACTTCATTGACACCTCCGGAACTGCATCTTTTGTTTGCCTGCATCCTTCAATGTTTACTCCATCCACCAACAGTGCATCATCAGCGCAACCAGTTTTTTTACTTGGGGTCGGCGCAACCAGTTTTTTTTTCTTGGGGTCGGCGCAACCAGTTTTTTTTTAATTGGGGTCGGTGCAAAAAGTTTTTTTTACTCCTTTTCAACCATCACGCTATCATTTACACATTTTCTTTAAATCCATTTATCGTTTTATTATTCATTCTTTTTTTTTTGGGGGGCGTAGGGAAATCATCAAATAACCTCTAAAGGGAGTGTCAGACTTCTATTGGCCGAGACCGCGATATCTCTTTCACAACAACCCGCAACCTGACTTCACATACTGCTTGCAATTTCTTGGCCAAATCCCCTTGTGCTTCTGTGCCAGCCTGATCCAAGTTTTACTCTCTTTGCGTAAATCCAAATTACCAGACGAGAAAAAAATACAGCGATATCAAATGTAAGTACAGACACTAGCTCATCGAGTTACCCGAAACTGTAAAATTTTCCATATCGACCTTAAACCCTAATGTTTTTAAAATAAAGTTGAAAATCTATTAAAGATATTTGACAGATTGTAAGCTTGATTTGGTGACATCTGTACATTCCTCATACTCTCACTATTACTTCTAGGTGATAATCGGTAAATCAAGTTAACGACGACCTACCTCAACCCAAAAAACGTAGTTCCAAACTAACCTCAGGAACACTTGACCTACTGCTCAAACGTCTACACTGTGGCGTGGCCAGACAGACAAGATTCTCATAAAACGATAAATCATTAAATTCACGGACGAACACCGAGTTGATTTATTTTTATATGAGTCACTGTGGAACACTTTTTGAGAATACTTTTGTTGAAAGGAAGTTATTATTTCTGAGTAGAGCAGAGATTTTCACAATTTTGCTATTGTTTTTATTTTTATTTATAGCCGCAATTAATTGAACTTGAAACTGTAAAGTTTTTCTCATACACACATGTAATTTAAACTGTACCTACCGTCCAATCGTAACGATTTATCGTAACGTGTGTAACAACAAACAAATAAATAACAACAACCTTAACTAATTGAACAGCGCGATGTTCCTTATGTAACATAGAGATCTCTATTCCATAATGAAACGGTTCGCCTCATTCTAAGTACATTCCCTCATATATTTATTTATTCAAGAAATACCTACATGCGCGCAAACATTACAAAGTGAACGGATATCGATTGATGTATGAGTCAGAGTGATCTTTTAAGATAATATTCACACAATTTATAATACCTACATATACCTCGCTAATGGCGGAGTAATGGTAAGAAGATTACTTATTAATAGACTTTTGATGTGTTAGTATAATTTTAGTATAATTCACGAATGCGAAGCGAGTATTTTTTTTTTGGTGTAGTTTTCACAGCTGAAGTATTGAACAGATTTTGATAAGGTCTGGTAGTTTTAGAGCTTGAAAAATACAGTTATAGTTTTTTTAAGTGACAGACTACATCTACAGTTATCGATATGTCAGAACATCGATAAATATTGTTAGATATCATCTTTTTCGAAGCGTGTAGATGGAAAGTTTTCGTTATAGGTCCCAGTGGCCTGGGAGTCTGACAACCAGTCTTACCAAGGCATATCGCATCATCAAGTTCTGACTGGGTTGTGGAGGTCAGATAGGAAATCGCACCGTATAAAATACTAGCGGACGTCACGCGGTTTCACCCGCGTAGTTCCCGTTCCCGTGGGAATACAGGGATAATAACCCTCCTTTTGGGTTTCGCCGCAGTTGGGTAAAAAGTAGCATAATTATGTTACTCAGCGCGAATGTAGCTTTCTAATGGTGAAAGAATTTTTAAAATCGGCGCAGTAGTTTTTGAGTTTATTCATTACAAGCATACGCATCACACACACAAAAATACAAATCTTTCGTCTTTATAATATTAAGGTGAAAGCGTCAGGATAGCCGCGAAATTCAAATTTTCTTACGTTTTTTGCAATTTGCAGCCCAGTGCTAGGTTGTATGTTGATTGAAATGTTGGACGCGAGTGTAAGACGTATGTAGTTACAGAATTTCGAGGTCAAAGTCATTCCTCGAATTATATGAACTTGGAGGGTTGTATTGATGATTTTGATGATTATAATTCTGTAACTACATACGTCTTACACTCGCGTCCAACATTTCAATCAACATACAACCTAGCACTGGCCTGCAAATTGCAAAAAACGTAAGAAAATTTGAATTTCGCGGCTATCCTGACGCTTTCACCTTAAGTAAGTATAGACTGGCATTCAACCAAACCAACGATGAAAACTGGAAGCCGACCCCAGCATAGTTTGGAAAAGGCTGAGCAGACGATGGTGCATCACTTAATTATTAAAACTTCACGTACAACAGTGGTATAGTCACCGGCATAATTACATAGATACCTTACTGCCACACTCAGAGAGCTTTAATGATTACTTAAGCCGCCACTTAGTAAAGGTTTGACATAATTTTGTATGACTGACTATACTGTCAAAACCATTACTAAGTGATGGCCTAAGTAATCATTAAAGCTCTCTGAGTGCGGCAGTTCGCTTATAGTCGATAACTAGTTTACGTTAGGTGGTGTCATTTCTCGCTTCACACGATTTTAGTTCATAATAGGGTATTTCACCAAAAAAATCTGATTAGCCCGTCTGTTAGATTATCGAAAATATTAGATACGTGTTTTTGTATTATCAAATTATGTTAAAACGTGTCAAAGATCATGATTCCCCTACTCATGATCTTTGACACGTTTTATTTTCGACGTCACTTTGTGGGTAATAAAGTACTAACCTTGTGACGTCACACGACTTGACGTGTTTATCTTTTGTTTAAGTGAAAAAAGAAAAAACACGTGTCCACAATGACGTATTATATATAGACACGTCAAGAACTAACATGGCGGCGCTTCAAAACGGCGAAAATATTAAATAACTACTTTTACGCGTAAAGACAGGGAAAGAAAATATGACACCGTACAGCGGGATGCCTGTTGTCTTTATGTTTCGCGCAGGTTTACACACACGATTTAAATTAAGAACAAACGTAGCGTCGCGCGAGAGGTTGGTGCGTAAATAAGCGTGATGTGGCCAATTGGCTTGATTTTATGTTGTCAGTTTTGAGGGCGGACAACGTATCTATAGTTTTTATAAATCATTGCGTGTCCATTCGTTTTTGAAAATCTATCTGACGGACTAATTAGATTTTTTTGGTGAAATACCCTATTGCCCATGCAATTTTGCAGGTGAACGTAAAAAGGGTGTAAAAGTACCCTTGACGCAAACAAAGGGCACTGGTTCTCCCCACCACTGCGATATTTTTTTTGTTCTAGACCATACCTGGGAACTAGTTACGGAGATATAGGGGGTCAAAATTTCAAATTTTGCACAGCTGTTTATGGAAAAGTGGAAATACTAGTTTTTCAGGTTAGAACTTTATTTAAATTAGCTCCATGACCCTTTTACTATTCAAAGCATCCACTTGCACAATGTTTTAAGAGTGCTATATTGAGTTTTATCGTAAAATGAGATTTTTGACCCCAAAAAAAAGTCGTTTTCCTGCAAAAATTTTTGCGTAGGGGTCCTTAGTTTGAAGTACAGAATGGTTGACGTATGTGTGAAGGGTTAATTTACACCCTGTATAGGCGGACTTAATGCCACAAGGCACCAAGGCTATAATTCGCTATAATTCCTTACCCAATCCATCCGTTTCTTTAGTCTTCCTCACCCTCTCCACTCACATTTATATTCATCACTCTTTTATGTCCCATGCTCTACGGCGGGCCAAACCCCGACACATAATTTCACGATTTCTTATTTTAACTTCCACTTATACCTAACATAAAACATTGATACTAGACTAGCCCTGTACAAATGTAAATATACCAATTATTACTTGTATCTCGTTTTTTTTCAGCTCTAAAACAAGCCATGTGTTTCAATTAGAACCATGTATAGAACACATAGTATTATTAACTCTTTTAGTTCTTTTTACTAGAAAATAGAGTTAAAAATTTAATATCAAAAGTATTGAAATGTAATAAACAACACTGTTTTCTTTATTTTGTATGCAATAGAGTTCAAAATTGAATATCAAATATACAGTCACCTGTCAACATAACTTTTATATCGGACAGTAATTGTCAGGCATTTGGTTTTCTTGTTTATAAAACTAGCATTGCGCTTTATGACCATTTTTGGGGGAGGTTCATTTCCAGCAATGGGCAATAACGATGGGGAGGAAGATTATCTTTCGATCGTTTTTTTTTGTTTAGCGATATTTACAGCTTTAACATAAATGTTTTAATCGATTTGGAATTAGTTTAAATAGTTATCTGTGGTTATTTTCTTTCCCGCCCTTGGTGGCGGAAAAATAAGATTACCTACCGCATACGTGCCAAATACGTTGCATGTCGAACCTTTGTAGTGCGATAAGAGCTAGTATTCGAGGAAATGTATTGAAAAAGAATATTCAATGTGTTTTTTTTTCTTTTAATTTTTCTCGTTACTTACGAAATTACTAGGATAGCATCGTTGTCTTATCAGCTATCTAAAAAGGTATAACCTTAATTTAGTAACCTTTGAGGTTTTATAAGTATTTTCGAGCCTTTGCTTTGGGGTTGAAACTGGGGCCGTTCCAGAGCTCATATCCTGTTCAAGGAAATCTCAAAACGTTTAGTTGTTGCTTCTCGAGTGACCCAAGGGCTGGTTTTTACCTGGCCTTGACATAAAACGTGGCAATGCCGCCAGTCTTTTGGGCACATTACCGGCTGACAGCGTTGAGGAGCAGTTTTTAGTAAGTGGGTCGTCTTAGTGGCGGATTTTGATGTCATCTTATAGTTTCTTGTTGGTATAGTTTTTATAAGTTTTAAATTAATGTATATAATTAATTTACTCTAATAAAATAATCTAAAAAGGTATAAATCTTTAAACAAAGTCATATTATGTATACTAAGTCCAGTAAACCAGAAACCCTGCAGATCTGTTGTATGACTCATCTAACCAACACTTTTCCTATGGCGTTTAACTCGCAACAGTGCATGCTACAAGACAGTTAACTTATCAACTCACAAACTCGTTGTATAGAACATTTTTACCACTAGCAACTATCATTTCTTTTGTTTTTAGCACTGGCAACTTGTTTTTTATTATTTCTCACATTCTCAGGTCCCTGATGTTGGCTTGATAGTGGTTTTGTAGTAGCTGTTTATGTTTTTCTAAGTGTTTAAGTATCTATTATGGAAATAGGTATGTGGCAACTTTGTGAAATGCTGTAGGGAAGATAACCCTTGCCAGCGACTTCCTTCCTACTATCACTTTAAATATCACTAGTTACATATTATAAAACTAAGCCCTCCGCAGCGTCTGTCTGTCTATTCGCGATTAACTCAAAAACTACTGCACCGATTTTCATGCTGTTATCACCAATGGATAGAGTGGATCTCGAGGAAGGTTTTAATTTATAATTTGTTCCTAAATTCAAACCCTAAGGGAGTTTAATAGGGGATGAAAGTTTGTTGGGATATTATTCCACATCCACGTCGGCAAGAACTAGTTTATTATAATAGGGGATCGGACAAAAAAACTAATTAGTCCGTCAGATAGAATTCCAAAAAATATTGATCACATATTTTTTCTTTTTTCACATAAACAATAAATGAAGGCGATACAGTGCTTCGAAAACTCGTGAACTCGTCGAAAACGTCACAATTGTCAGTACATTTTTTACCTACAAATGACGTCAGCAGAACCCCCCACTCATGATCTTTGAGGCGTTTCATCTCCGTCAATTTTTATTAATTTGTTATAACAAAAAACACGTATCCAATATTTTTCGATAATCTAACTGACGGACTAATTAGAATCATATTTTTTTGACCCAGTCCGATCCCCTATTGAGGAAAAGTCTCTGGCTCAGACCTTTTAACTTTTCGGGCCCTCAATGTCTAAATGAAACATAACATAACATCACGCCTGTAATCCGCAAAGACATAGGCAGAGGTGGTACCTGCTTGTGAACCTACATTTTAATACCTACCAATGCCATCACAACTGGCGAAATGTGTTTGTACTAATGACTACCCACCTCTGCTTAACCCTTCGAGGCTTAAAAGCGTGATGTCATGGTTCTTTCAGACTGTGCCATCTATGGGCAAAATCCAAAATAAGTTTAACCCAGTATTACTTTTCAAGTACCCTGTTAAACATCCCACGCAAACACAGTCCTTTTTTCAACCTCAGACCACACAGAAAACCCCAAAAAACAGTATAAAAAAACACATTTATGTCACCAAAACGTCAAATATTCCACGAAGCCATAATACTAACACGATACCGGTGTCTAAAATGGCCGCTTTAGCAGAATCGTAATATGAATCATGTAAAAAAATTAAAATTCTTAAAATGGTCTTTATAGTTTTATACATTAAGTCCATTTTAAGAATTTTAAATTTTAAAGTGATTCATATTAAGATTCTGCGTGGATTCTGTTAAGCCGGCCGTTTTAGACCCGCTGAGCATTCAACTAAAAATCGGTAACTCCAGTCCTATAAATGAAGGAAACCGATAAACCAAGAAAATCATCAATCAACACAAGCCAAATTGACCTTTATGGCTAAGGTTATAGGAGTTAGGTGAACGGTAGCGCTAAGTTGGTGCTCTGAGAAGCGCTGGGTGCAGGGTCAACGAACTCAGTCGGTTTGCTTATATGGTGTAATATCACGCGAATACAGGGTTGTCGCTCCTCGCTTAATAATAACTATCACTCAAGTCGATCTTTAGGTTAAGCTAAGCTTGCCTAGGTTGGTCTGTGGATGGGTGACCGCCCATTACATACCGCATTTCCTCCGTGCATCGGAAAGCACGTGAAGCTGTTGGTCCCGACTGCCAAATATAAATCTTTGACAGTCGTTACAGGAAGTCGGTGACTTAAACGTCTGACAACCAGTCGGGTATCGTATTTCCTAGTATTAACTGGGATATGAAGGTAGCTCCATGTAGAATACTGGTTTTGCTTGTGGTGCTCTACGTGAGGTTGGCGTAATTTACGATACGCAAATTGAGTCGCGCAAATTGCGTTGCTTTTACTGTGTTGGGTTTGCTCTCTCGTGTGTTACTATCTAAAATCCACATTTAAATAGGGATGTTTAATGTCTTAAAAAAATATGATTCTAATCAGTCGACTAGTAGATTATCGATAAATATTGGATGGGTATTTTTTGTTTTATAAAATCAATAAAAATTTACGAAGATACAACGCGTCAAAGATTTCAGACGTCACTCACCGGTAAAGAATGTCATACTAATGTCTTGGAAAATAACGTCACACGAGTTTTCAAAGCACTGTATCGTCTTCATTGTTTGTTCACGTGAAAAAAGAAAAAGAAAAAAATACGAGTCCAATATTTTTTGAAAATCTATCTGACGGACTAATTAGATTAATTTTGTTAACTACCCTATTACTGGTCAACAAACTACTCCTTCCATACACAACCCAGTTAGTAAAACCCCTTGGTAAGACTGCCAAAGAACTACATATTGGGGGACCAACAGCGTGACATGCTAATTACCATGCTTAATCATCACAATATCAATTAGCCTCCAGAACCACAGAATCACAGTCAGCCCTTACAAGTGATGGATCTCGTCGGTTAACGACAATGCATGCAGTTGGAGTCACGAACTAAAGACAAAGTTATTATTGACCGGAAAGTACTGGCCAATGATCGGATGCCATTTATTGCGGAGAAAAGTTGACTAGTTTACGTGGGAGTTTGCAGGAAAATCTGAAATTGCGTTCGGCTTCTAGTCTTAATGGATGCAGCTGAATACCAGTATTTTACATGAAGCGACTGCCTATCTGACCTCGACCCAGTTAATAATCGAAAATATCGTTAATATCGTTATCTGGTTGTCACACTTTCGGGCCACTGACGTAACGACTGTCAAAGATGTACTGTAATTGACAGCCGGACAGCTAGACGCTCCCATCAATTGACAATATAAAAAAATAACATTAATAGATGTCAAACGCTTAATAGAAGTTCATTACTACCGGAAACAATAAAGTCATTGTGGAGAATTGATGCCATTGGAAAACTAAACGTTAAAGATACAGACAGATGGATTTAATAAATCTTTGTTGAACACCGATACGCGCCGTAAACAGCATCTATTAAATTCTTTAATTTACTGCAGCTTAAAGCAAAAATACCTCTCTGCCGTTATTGCAAGACTTTCTTGGGTTTATTACAGGGGTTACGTCTGACTGTTCGAAAGAGATACCGCGGCCCTGGAATACAAAGGGATGAAGGCACATGGGTGGGTTTTAGTCAGTACAAGTCTGGACTCTCCCATTCGCCCAGAGCTAGCCAAAAAAGTGTGACGCTGCACCACTCCGAAATAAAATGGGATAACAGTATTAGATTAGGTTTGTCTTGTTATTTCTATAGTTGCGGGACCTGAGTGCTTACTCTGGAATATAATTCCATTCCAATAGCCATTGGTCAAACGTCAGTTGGTTGAGTTAAACGTCAGGAATTGGCTGGACTCACTGAGTCTAGCCAATCCCTGACGTTTGACTGACAATTCCTATGTCGATCTATCGGAATTATATTTGAGAGAGATGGACGCAACGGAAAGTACCATATTATGAGCCGATTTCACTTAGATTGTCATCGTTAACCTAAAAAGAAAGACAAGAGAATTGAATAATTGAATCTGGTTATTCGTTTATTTACCCGGCTACAGCGAAGCCCAAAAAGAGGGTCATGTGTTCGACCGGTATGTATGTTTTGTTATCAATTTTGACATCTCATAACAAAGAACCAGAAACAGCGCTCCGAAGCGTTGAAGTTAAACTACATTTTCGTGAAATCAATAAAACAATTTCCCCTTTAATAAAATACACACCAATTATATTCCCCTAACATAATAATACCATTGGCTTCCGATTCCACAAACCCCATCAATCGACAGAGCCTTTTCTTGGATTCCCAGATCAATATGGTAATCACCTGGAAATACCCGCGAGGTGATAATAAATTCTATGCGAGTAACCTATGAGAACAGATTCTTAGCCAACTGTCTCTAGGCGGAATTAGTGGGGTGTCCAATGTGGAACAATTCGTTGAATGCCAATGGGAGTGTGAGAATTTTGGTAGGAATAGGAGCAGGAGAAAATTGTCTTGAGTAGCGCAATCTACACTATCTAATCGTTAAGTCTGTATGCGGCACAGTGACCAAATGCATTGAAGAATTCACATAATATATGCATTGCTATCTCAGAAACTAATCTAGGGCTATCCCAGAATACTTCTGTTTAATGTCAAATGGGATGTTTCCTGACTAAACAAAATATGATTCTGTTTAGTCCGTCAGTTAGATTATCGAAAAATACTCGATACCTGTTTTCTGTTTTATCAAATTAATAAATATTTAATAAGATAAAACGCGTCAAAGATCATGAGTGGGGGGCTTTTGACGTCGCTACGTGGTAAAAATGCAGTGCGGAGTGAAGTCACCCGAGTTTTCGAAGCACTGTATCGTCTTCATTTTTTGTTTAGGTATGTGAAAAAAGAAAAAATATGTGTCCAATAAACTATGTGGACATCTTTTCGAGTCCAGATGACGAAATAATAAGTGATACTAACTGCCGTACTTAGAGATCCTTAATGATTACCTAGGCCATCACATAGTAAAGATTTTGACAGTTTTGTCATTCAAAAATATGTCAAATCTTTACTAAGTGACGGTTTAAGTAATCATTAAATCTCTCTGAGTACCGCAATAATTCTGAGTTTCACCAACTGGACACGCGTGTGTCCAGTTTCTTGTGTTGAGTTGGTGAAGAACCCAATATTTTTAGAAATCTATCTAATGCAGTAGTCAGAGGTCCGAAATTCGGACAACCAGTTTCACCAAGGGGTTACCCAGAACGAACTGGCTTCTGGAGGTCAGATAGGCAGACGCTCCATGTAAAAAACCTGGTATTCAGCTACCGGTAAAACTGGAAGCCGACCGTAACGTAGTTGGTAACAGCCTACGCAGGTCATAAGACACAACAATTTAGTGGATGTCCAGACTATCCTGCTTAAAAGCAACTACTCCGTTTAACGATAATGTAGTAACTAAGGTTAAAACAATGGTAAAGTAGTAACTTACCACCAAAGAGGTTAGCGGCATCGAGCAGACCGTCAGGGGGCTGCTTGCCCGCCTCGCCGCCATCCCCGTCCTTGTCCATAACACGCCTGAAACACCAGAGACACATACTTGAGGATATGATACTTCCGAACTAGCTGATAATATCATCATTAGATCTGACCGTGATTGATAAGCACGGGAAGAAAGGGAAAAAAATAATTTAGAAGGTAATTAATACGAACTCTTAATTAATTAACAATTAGTTAGTGAACTTGTTTATAATACAACTGTCTCTGTCACATAGCGGTACGGCGTCGAAATATCAAAATAATTGAAAGAAACGGAAGATATTCCGGTAACAGCGTAAGTTTAATTATAAACCTTAAAAGCTTCAACCATAAGTAAGATGCTAATAAGTAAACAGTTAAATTTTTTAAACCAAACATCTAGTTGTTTTTTACTTAAGTTATTATAAAATATCCCCCATTAATTGCGAAACATTACACAAAATCGGTGCTAGCACCAGCTTAATTATGATCTTATTAATTATAATAAGATAGATCATCATCATTCTCCTGCCCTTATCCCAATTTATTTGGGGTCGGCGCAACGTGTCTTTTTCTTCCATACTTCTCTATTTCTCGTCATGGCATTAGTCACCTCCTTCCTAGCCATATCATCCTTCACACAGTCCATCCATCGTTTCTTTGGTCTTCCTCTACTCTTGTACCCATCTACATTCATACTCAACATTTTTCTCACAATACTATCTTCATTCCTTCGCATCACATGTCCATACCACGCCAATCGGTTACCACACAACTTTTCATTCAACGGCGCCACTTTCAAACTTCCTCTTATGTACTCATTCCTTATTTTATAAGATAGCTAGATATATTAAATATCTAGCCACCAAAGCCACCTAACCCCAAAACCCCTCTAATTCGGTGGATAAAATTTTCGGCTTTCCCTAATTTACATGAAATACATGAAATCACGTCATCTCACGGTTGCTTAAGTTACCGAGTGAATAATATTTCTTCAAAAATAACGTAATTTCAATACAAAAACCGGTTATTGATTTTATAAAATAACTTTGGTACGGTTTCGATTTTTATCGAGGTCAAGGACAACTGCGTAATTTGTGATTATTTTGTTAGTTAGTACAGGACCTACTTTAGTATCCCAGCACTACTTGATTTTTTTAGGACATGACTGCTGATGATTGGGCTTTATTTGATATTTTATAATATGCTGATTTTTAAAGGTAGATTATAGATAACCCAAAGAAAGTTTGGTCTTGTAGGCTAAGAATAGAACAATGGCAAGGTTATGACCAGCAGTTTTCAATTTTAGGTTTCATACTTTTTGATATGTTACAGCAAAATCAAAAATCAAAAGTCATTTATTCAAATTAGGCACACAAAATTAGGCAATCAGCACTTTTCTAACGTCAAAATTTACTTTACCAAATGTTACGAGCTGGGTATGGGATAAATACGTGAACGGGCGCTGTCAGTAGAGACTGGTCATCTCTTAGTTGCCATGGATATATGTATATTTTTTTTTTAATTTGTTTATTGTATCGGTTACTGGACGCTCTTAACTTGCACGTATTTTTATTTATTTGTACTTTGTTCTCACATATGTGTAAGATCGCAGCATTTAGGCTAGCTAAAGTAGACTCCCCCACATTGTTCAACTGAATGAGACGCAATTAAAATCTTGTATAAACCACACACTGTGTAGGCAAACATATTATAAGTTAGGGGATTAAATTGATGATAAAAATGCTTGGCTTAATGCTGGGCCTGCTCCACAACCATTGATTACCTATCATGAGAAGTTATTGTAGAGGCTGCAGAAGATTGTAAGAATATCTTTGCATTGTATAGATTCAATATCTTAATATTATATAATTGCATGGCACATGTGTGAGTACTATGTACTATAAAGCCACTTTTTACATTTAGTTATTTTTTAGTGACGTTGCCCTGGTGTCTGAGAGTATGTCATGCTCACTTAAATGTCTCGCTGATGGTGGCGCATGTGTCGGATCATTAAATTCCCTTCAAAATGGTTGAGTTGAATGGTGCTGATCCAAGCGTCATGTTCGTGAACGGGCGCTGTCAGTGGAGACTGGTCATCTCTTAGTTGCCATGGTTTATTTATTTATTTTTATTTATTATATGTTTTCACTCTGGACGTTCTTAACTTGCACGTCTTGCTACATAGTTCTCACATAATATACCATCTCAACATGAATGATGTAATGTACCAAGATTTTGTAATAATATTCTGATTGAAAAGAGTGTCCATGGAGTTTCTTGCCCTTTCTTCTCCATAGAGATCTACGCTAGGGAATGGGCAACTACAGTACTTTCACAAGTTATTATGCCTTGTGTCTGTGACTGTAGCTTTAGAGTGCAATGCGTCGTTCCGGGGGTTACTGCGTCGAGTTGCGCGGCGCCGGATGTTTGCGGCGGCGAGTGCTGCGGGTGCGGGGGCGTGCGGCGGCGTGTGCCGTGGCGGCGCGCGGCGGGTGCGCGAGGCTCCGGGTTGCGGGGCGACGGTTGCGCATTGCATTCGTTGTTCCGTGATTCGGGGTCTCGTGCATTCGTTGTAGCGGTGTGCGTCGTTGCGTGCTTTCGTGCTCGCGGTGCTCGTTGTTGCTGGCATTCGGCGGCGTGTGATTCGGCGTGGTGGCTTTCGGAATGACGTATTGCACTCGTAGATTTGTTTTTATGAATTGTTCTTCTGACATTCAAAAGTGCCTATAAAGGTTTAATTGAAATAAATGCTTTGAGTTTGAGTTTGAAATAAAAGCACTACCAATTGAACACACGAAATAACTTTATTACTCGCAAAACACTAATACAGAATCGCAAAACACTATTGAACACTTTGTCGCACTAGATTTCTCTTAGAACCTTCCGTTGTCTCGCTTAAAAGTAGACTGACTCGCTGCGTCCTCTTTCGGTCCTTTTATACCACTAACAAAAGATATTCGAGAAAATTCGCTACTATTCCATGAAGTATCCAGAAAAAAACATTAACAAAAAAAAAAAAGATAAAAATTAACCCACAAAGAAGAAGTTACTTTACGTCGAAATTACAATGCAAGGCGCAGTAGTTACCTACAGAATGGAATTAGGTACCTACTAGAATTCACGCGTGCTTCTCAGTTATTAAGCGAGGTTTCTCGAAGATTCTAGATGACCGGCGCGCGGCGTAACATTATTTACAAGAGATTCACCCAAAACACCCTTCGATACTTCCTAGTGTTTTAGGTGGAAAGAAGAAGTGGCGGAACAAACTCCCCAGCAACACATCTGTCTGTTAGGATGGTTAGGCCAGTACAGGACCAATTTAGTTTAATGTGTGTCTTATAACGTTTTTTTAATTCGAATTGTTGTACTTTTATTTTGTCTTGTGCAACACAAGAATTTTCTTAGATATTTTTGTTACTTAGTGCGACTGACGTGTTTTTATTTATTTATACCTCCAACAAAGGATACACAATAAAACTCAAAATTATTCAAAAGGTACTTTACATAATTTACATTTAAACTCAAAAATCCATACATTTCTCATTATCAAACTAAAATAATCTTGCATAATCAATGAGGAGCATAATACAAAGCACGTAGTACCCCCACCCTCCCCGCTCCCCCCTTGTACAACGTAAAACATCAATGGGGAAGACAATGGGGTGGAATCACCCCCGCGTCTGAATGGAGTTTATTTTTTAATGAAACGGTGTTGGTGCGCTTACGAGGTCTAGTCAAATCACATTAATATTTTTAAGGCGTGAGTGTGCGAGTGTGTATGTTTGTTACTCTTTCACGCAAAAAACTACTGAACGGATTTGGATAAAATTTTGTAAACAGATTCTTTATAACCTGGATTAACACATAGGATAGTTTTTATACCGATTTTATCTTCCTGTGGGATAACGTTCGAGTTGCAGCGAATCCGCTGGCAACAGTTGTTAATAATTAATAAGGGAATCATGTTTTTGAGCTTATTCTAATAAAAAGTAAGAAAAACTGCCTCTAGTGATGCAAACGCTACTGCTGAGTTCGTGGTCCTGGGTTGGATTCCCGAGTCGGGCAGTGTTATTGGGTTTTTCCATTAGGAATTTTTGAGTTGCAGCTGCAGAGTCTGGATTTGTGCCCGGTCGATGGCAATAGGCCAGTTGTTTAAGTCCAATGTAATAGGGGTCGCCCCCTATTACATTGGACTTAAACATAACTGGCGAAATGTGGGTGTACCACGATAAACCTCTGTCGAATTCTTTTGAGTTTAGAGGCGTGATGTTATGTTATGTGGAATCATGTTTTAGAGCTTATTCGGACAAGAACTAAGAAAAACTGTCTCGTTGGTTTAGTGGTCGCAAGCACGACTGCTGTGCACAAGTTCCTGGGTTGGATTCCCAGGTCGGGCAGTGTTGTTGACACAACAACACGCGACAACTCACGATTTAAATAGATTGAGGGTCATAATTACCTATGAACTTAGGAGCACCGACGACGGGTCTAAAATGGCCACTTTAGGAAATCATAAAATGAATGCCCGTCGGGGCTGTGGAATGTTGTAAGAGATACCGCGGCCCCGACATAAAGGGCTAAAAAGGAACATGGGTGGTTTTTAGTCAGTAGAAGTCTGACACTCCCATTCGCTCTGCCCAAGAGCGGTAGGGGTTATTTGATGATTTTCCATTCGCAGAAAAAAAAAGGAAATCATAATATGAATTGCGTCAAAAGCGTAAAATGGACCTTTCATAAAAGTAACTGCGTCTGTGACCATTTAGGAAAATAGATCATTATAGCAAAATAATATGAAATTCGTAAAATGGTCACAGACGCAGTTATGATCTGCTAAAGTGGCCATTTAAGACCCCAGGGAATTCCTTACGAAAAGAAACTAATTACATTTTGCCATATCAGGGAATCGACCCCGGGACTCAATATTCAGCAGTCACACACACGGTCACTAGACCAATGAATCAGAATTCCATTTTAATAAGACTGGTTTATTTAAAAAAATCTACTCCAGTAAATCTAACTCTTTATGAATCCAAACATCTAAAAACCGTAATAACATGCTAAGAAAGCCGTAATAACATGCTAAGAAAACCGTAATCCCATCATGTTAAACACACACATAACCGTAAACGCATTCGCTATACTTGTCGCGCGTTAACCGCGCACCCATCGTTTTACAAGCCGTGACTTACAACGCTTAACCTTGTATTACAACTGTGCTTACTGTTTATTAACTCAGTATTGAGAATAGAGAAAGTCCATCAAATAGATTTCCAAAAAATATTAGTCATTTTTCTTTACGTAAACAAAAAAGGTAGACACATTGTGGGACAGTTTTTTATCAGAAAGTGACGTCACAAGCCCCCACTCATGATAGTTGACAACACAAAAGGTAGACAATATAGTGCTTCGAAAAGTCGTGTGACGTGACATTGTGGTACAGTTTTTACCGGAAAGATCATGAGGCCCGCCTCATGATGAAACAATAGATGGATGCTATGGATAAAAGTATACCCTTTCCAACAAAAAAATAAATTTTTCAAATCGGTTAGCAAGTTATGACGAGTTATGCCCTAACAAACATAAAAAAATATATAAATAAACATCCGAATTGAGATCCTTCTTTTCTTAGAAGTCGGTTAAATACTGTACAAACTGTACAAAACTTGGAAGCAGCCAGGGTTCATTTGAATATTAAATATTATGAAATGAAAATAGAATGGACCCCGCCTGCTTCCAAGTTTTGTTTAATTTAAAATTCAAATTTCAAATTCAAAACATTTATTTCAGACTTTTCAGCCCATAGAGTGTTAGTAGTACATAAAGGTGACTTATCGCTATGTTAGTAATTGACAAAATACACAAAAACAAAAAAAAGAGACGCCAGTCAGCCTACAGCATGTGCAGCCCAATCCAATGCCTCCAAATAGGACTATGGATGTAGTCTGCAATACCCCTCAGGTAACTAAAAATGTGCTTGTTTTTTACTTTTCAGTTTTTTCAGTTGGGTTTTTTAGTTTTTTAATTATGTTATTTGGGTGGCAGTTACATGGATCGATCTAGATTACATAGCGGTTTCTTAAGTCAGACTGCGGATGGGGGCCCATCCATTACCAACAGAGTTAGGTACCTGGTCTCCGTGTCTCGGACAGCTCATTATTTTGGTGTTAGCTCGTCGCGTGAAACAAACCTCTGCTGGCCCGTTACAATGAATCCATCGTGATATTACGCTACTGCTACAATCTTATTTAAATCGTTTTTAATGTTTTTATTTTTATCATAGTGTGCGTAAATAGGGAAGCACTTATTTTTATACATATAGTTTTTTTTTTTTTTTAAACATGAATTACTTACATATAAATTAGTTTGTATGTTGTACGTACAAAGATGTTATCTGAAAGTTTATCGTCCGTAAAATATCATAGAGAATACAATAGAGGAGGAGGTTCTCAGTTCATGAGTATTTAGTTAACATTTATGTGTGTGGTAATATAATCTACTTACAGTAATATCTAAATATCTATAAAATGCTAGCGGACCTGGCAGACGTTGTCATGCCCGGACAACAGCGGGTTTGATCCGCCATTTATTGAATTAATTTGTTACTAAAAATGTGAGAAATGAAGAACCGCTCGACCGATTTTGTGCAAACTCCACATAAACCATCTACTAAATAGTCCAAACAAAGCCTAAACATTTGGTTTAGAATTAGATAGGTGAGCCCGTTCTTGAGTTATAAAATTACAACGAAAAGTGGCATTGATTTTTTATACAAAAGGCAAAGCTGTGTGACTGAGGATCAACGCACACTACACACTTGCGGGCCTGGGGACGGTGAGAAATGGGCTAGCTCGCCGTCCGTCCGTCATATGACGACGACAGGCCGTGTCGACGGCGCGTTCGTGTTGCACGCGCGCCTCAAAAAGATGTCAGCAACATGCAAGGGCCGACGCCCGTCGGGGCTGCGGGTTGTTGTAAGAGATACCGCGGCCTCGACATAAAGGGCTATGAAGGAACATGGGTGGCTTTTAGTCAGTAGATGTCTGACACTCCCTTTCGCGCTGCCCAAGAGCGGGTGGGGTTATTTGATAATTTTCCACCCACCAAAAAAAAATCGCACACGTATTCCTCTTATGACGTAGACATCCACTAAGAAACTATTTTCAAAATTCAACCCCCCAGGGGGTAAAACAGTGGATGAAAGTGTGTTTAGAAAATCGTCATATTTGCCGCGGGCAAAAGCTAGTTCATAATATGGCCATATTCTAAGTTTTGCGGTCCTGCTTTTCAATGTTCCGTTCTCTCATTTGTAGATGTTTGACAGTCGTTACAGTGTGTATCGTATTACCCAATTGTGACTGGGTTATGGAGGTCAGATAGGCAGTCGTTCCATGTAAAATACTAATTAATACTCAAATGCACCCGGTGAGAGTGGAAGCCGAGCTCAACATATTGGTTAAAAGGCAGATGATGATGTTAGTCCTTGACACACACGCCTCTCTTACTAAATCTCCTACTTTTCCTTACTAAAGGTCCTCAAAGAAATTTATTACTGCACCTCTTATCGATTTTAGACTAGTATAACCTTGCTAGAATCCTGTCTACCCCTAAAATAGCGCGAAAAAGAAAAACCATAGTAAAAATCAGCTGACAGACAACGACCCCATTTTTTCAGCCAAAATTTTTCATTCATTGCACCCCCAAGGTTACATACAAGGATAATGCAATAAGGAAGACCCCCCACCCCTCTCCCTCACTGATTCATACCCCCCGAACAGCTGATAGGGGGCAACACTCCCCGTGGGGTGGTACACCTCGGTATAGCATTAATATATAAGTAGGTATGTATGTCAGTTGACCTAGGTCAGGTTTTTGACGTCATGACCTTACTGTTTATAATTTTATTTTATATTTTTCGTTGGGTTAATTTTTGGGGGGATTTTTTTTGTTAGGCTAATTCACCTTTATTCTTCGAGATATCCCTTCGGGGCAAAACACGGGTGAACAAAGACGTTTCTACCATAACAAAATTTTGTTGCTTCAATAATATTGCGCAAATTTTGTTTAACATAATTTCGGGACTTTCACGGGTACTGCAGGGTGGTTCAGCTGTAGCGGTAAGCGCTACGACTATAGGTCGTAGGTTCAAACCTAAGCAGGCATGTTACAATATTATTTCTTTCATATTTGAAGAAGAACTGAAGAAGGAGACTGTCGTCGTGAGTTAGAAGGCTTCTTCTTTTAGGTTAGCTTGTTCCATCGTCGACCTCACCTCTGTTCTCAGGATAAAATTAAGGTCAATCGTAAGCCCAGTCATGTAACAACCACCAGCTCGCACTGTGATAATTATACAATACGCAAATGAATCCGAAAGTCAGTGGTACGTGACTTGGGTTTTTTTTTTGAAGCTGCATCTCGCAGTTTATTCTAGGAGACTGGCTACTGCTTAGCCAGGCAAGCTAAGGCAGGGACAAATCGCTAAGAGCACCCGCTGAGGGGTACGGACCTCGGCTTAAGACGTCACGGGGGGGGGGGGGGGGCAGCAAAAGGACAGGCTGGATCTGAGCGAGATTATTTACGGGCTAGTTCCAAATCTACTGGCTCAGCTTCGTGGACTAGCTCTAGCAAGTATCGGGGGCGTGTGAAGCGAGATTTCGCGACATACCGCGGCGGTGTGGTCGGACGGAATGACGGATATCTGTGCTTGTGTTTACTTAAGGTAATGGTTGCCTAACTACTTTCCTGGAAGAGGGTGGTCATCGGAGGTGAGCGTGTCTAAGGGTTCGATCTCGAGACCTATGACTTTGCAGTTCGACGGTCACACCATTATTTTTTATTTATTTATTTATCATCTTTTTTCCAGAAGGGTAAGCAACTTATAAGCTAAGCCCCACAAAACCGTTGCAATGGTTTGACTGTGGGGTCGATGAGTCTCTTATCATGATGAGATACTTAAATGACTATTTAATTAGACTATCACTGTTATATACGCTGATTAACCTTGTACTATAATATCCTTTACATTACCCTGTCACTAGAAAACATAAAGATTTTTTTAATTTTCATTATAGGTACTTTTATCAACGAGTAAAGGGCTTTTCTACATCATAAACTAGGCAACACGCAACAAAGTAAACATCTATTTACTTAGGCTCTCCATTAATATTTATCAATTAAGTATGTATAGCTATCTCTTTTATCACTACAAGGATAAGTAGGACACAATGACTCTCCAAGAACTAGAATATCCACTCACATAATTACACACTTTCATCGTAATTAAAACGTTTTTGACACCTTTCTTGTATAAAATTATACATTATGACCTTTTATACGTATAAGGCAGGTGACACAATATAACTGTAGTTTAAAAGCTGTCATAATCGGTGACATTTTGTAATTAAAATACTAACTTTTGCATGCAACTTTGTTCGTGTCTAAGAAACATAGCCAACAAAGTTTCAATCTTCGGAATATTGAGTCTTTGTATTTGCGAAGGCCAGCCGTTTTGGGGACCGTTTCATAAAATTTGTATAATAAAAATAGTTCAAACAGTTTTTTTTTTTTTAATTTTGAAGTAATCTTATCAACTGTCAAATAGCTTCAAATAACAGCCGAGACCAACGGCAGATCTGGCTTTCCGAGGCACGGAGGAAACCCAGTATGTAATGATGGACACCCATCTAGACCGACTTAGGTCAGTGCGGCTTAACCTTGAAGACCGACACATGCAGCTGTTATTATTTAGCCACAAGCATAGGCATTTATCACACAATAATATAAAAATTCCATGTTTCGTCAATTCATTAAAACGGCGTGAATCAGGGGCGTGTCGCAAGTACATAAAAAAAACCGGTCAAGTGCGAGTTGAACTCGCGTGAAGAGGGTTCCGTACGATGAATATAATATATCTACCTTTTTAGACCATGGACTTCTTATAGGTTTTCCTGTAATCTACAGGTATAGAACTATTTTCTGTATTTTTTTCAAAATTTTAGGCTCAGTAGTTTCGGAGATAAGGGGGGGGAACGGTCAATTTTCGTCTATTTTCTTAAATAACTTTAAAACTTTTTATTTTAAAATTAATAAAAAAAATATATTTGAGACCCTCATAGTAAGCCCTTTCATTTGATGTTGTCACATGGTACAGTTTGCAAAACTTTTTTTTAAATTTTCTTATTTGCCCCGTAAAAGCGACCCCCATATTCAAAATTCATTTATTTACTTTAGCCGTACATGTTTGGGTCACAAAAATCCATATGTATACCAAATTCCAACTTAATCGGTCCATTAGATTCGGAGCAAATTGGCTGTGACAGACGGACAGACAGACAGACAGACACACGAGTGATCCTATAAGGGTTCCGTTTTTTCCTTTTGAGGTACGGAACCCTAAAAATCATCATGCATGAGCTATTTATAAACACACGTAATCATTTTATCAAGATACAATAGCAGAATAAATATAAAGCAATAAAAAAAGCTCTCTTCACCGTTTTTTTTAATGTTACTAAAATAAACCACTCAATAGAAAAAAGGTCGTGTAAAGTGTCAGTGCTATCACATTGGCTTTGAGCTGGCAAATGGCGTAGTACAGTACAGATTATAAGACGAATAAGAGGCCAACTTATACCAGTTTTTAACCGACTTCCAAAGTGAGGAGATGATCCGATTTAGGTGATTCTTTTATTATTTGGCATAAAACGAAATCAAACAAACAAAAGTGAATGACTTCTGAAGCGAAATTTATTTTTTAGTTTTCCTTGTTTTAGAAGTCAGTTTTGTTTTTGGTTACCACCGAAGTGCGGTACACATTAACGTCGTCGTGCTGGGAAAAACTCGTTAACAGAGAGGCTTTAAACGAAACTAGGTCAGATGCATCTACTTAAGACTGAACCCCGACCTCAGACAACATGTTTTTGTTGGGATAGACTTGAAGTAAGGAAAATGTTGAGTTTGAATGTAGGCTACAGTGAGCCTAGTACACGCACAGGCATCACCACAGTCTTGCCTGCGCGATTACACGATGCACACTCGCGCGTGTGGTTGGTTATGCAATTTTTTTGTCTTTGATTCGTAAGCGTGATGTTTCGAAAAAAATAATTATGTTTTAGTCTTTCCGTCTTTCTCACCCTGCGATTATAGTCCCTCCCTCCACGTAACCTAAGGGCATTCTACCTTACGCTTAGAGGTCTCCAGTCATGAAAACGTCTACCCCAGCGGTCAATGACTGAACGTCAAAAAGGAATAATGTTATAATTTATAACCACGGTTGGCAGACGACTTGTGGAACGCTCATGGCGCTATAAAGTGAATGGTTGCTCTGACGTAATACTGTGGTCTCATCTTTCGTTGTGGCTAAAGAAAGAGATAGCACATTATTTACGATTAGCATCTACTTAAGTTGAAGATGTGCTAAATAAAGGGACTACGCAGACAGAACTAGTGGAACTAGAATAATAATATACATAACATCACGCCAGTAATAGGGGATCGGACTGAGTCTAAAAACTATGATTCTAATTAGTCCGTCAGTTAGATTATCGAAAAATATTGGATACGTGTTTTTTGTTTTATCAAATTAATAAAAATTTACGAAGATAAGACGCATCAAAGATCATGAGTGGTTGTGACGTCATTTGTAGGTAAAAAAGGTACTAACATTTGTGACGTTTAGTCTTTTTAGTCGCCTTCTACGACACCTTTATGATAAAATGGTTTGGTGCTGTTCTAGCTCGGACACCCTACGGAACTACACTCTATACAAGTTCTTTGTTTTTTGGTGGGATGGTAATAATCAAATGACTTCTCCCGCTCTGCAGGGCTATTGCGTATCTTTTAAATGACAGTGGCTAACCTATAGTGCCTATCAATTAACTGTAAGTACAAAATGGAACCAATTATTTTGTACTAAACCATAACCAATTTGACAGTTAAGCCACTGTCATGTAAAAGATACGCAATACCAGCATACCAGCATCTGAGCATGTCAGACTTCCACTGACTAAAAACTGCCTATGTTCCTTCTTAGCCCTTTGTGTTTCGGGGCAGCGGTATCTCTTCCCAACAACTCGCAACAAACCCTGAGGTCTCAGGCCAAATGACACAAATTATAATACATGCCCATACAGTAACGGAGCCACGACGCCCACTCGCTTGAATTTCTCTATACCTCACGATAACCGAATTTGGTTACCATTAGTACAATACAGGAACCGTCTGTCTTGTTCGTGGCAAAGATTAAGTAACTCAACAGATGGGACTCACTTGCGAGATGCCAAAAGACGAAGTCAGGTGATTTGTGCATGGTTTTTTTTTGTTGTGATTATAAAAACATCACGCTTTTAATCCCTGAAAGATTAGGTAGAGGTATACCTATAGTACTACTGCATGTCGCCAATTAAAAAACCAGACCAGACCAGGCTTCTACTGAGAAATTCACTTACACAGAACATGTTGTAAAGCTGAGAGACTGAGACTGCTGACCATGAGGTCCTGAGTTCGATTCCCAAGTCAGGCAAAGTGCTACTCCGTCGGGGCTGCGGGTTGTTCACAAGTTACCGCGGGCTCGACATATAGGGCTAAGGAACAAGCAGCAGCAACAGCGGGAGGGGTTATTTGATGATTTTCCACCCGCCAAAAAAAAGGCAATGTGCTAGCCATGGATTCTGGATTCGTGCCCGGATGATCGCAATAAACTCGCTCACTATCCCATGGGACTTAAACATAATTAATTGGCGAAATATGGCTATGATACTAACAGGTACACTTCTGCCTAACCCTTAAGGGGTTACAGGCGTCATGTTATGTACCTGACTGATTTACAAGCTATTAACTGCCGAGCAGACACAAGAATTAATATTTCCTTTCATTTAATATCCAGTACCCAGTTTACCTACCACATACTCGTAGAATAATCTAAGTACTTAATCAAGCTAATTTATAGCTTAAGCCTAGCACACAATATAATCGCTCAGGATATGTTTAAGTGTTCGTGATGAATAAGTACTTGTAAATTACTATTGGCAATAATGAATTAGTCACCGATAGGGTTTAATTACAATTATTACTAACTACGTTTATTATTTATTTAATGTTCTTGTAAAATAGTTGTACAAAAGGCGGACTAAATACCACAAGGCATTCTGTATCAAAGGATAGGGTACAAAATAATAACCAAAAATAACTCCTAAATTTTGAAAAGTTAAGGGTAATTTTACACCCTTTATATTGATTGTACGTGTATTGTATTAATACTAATACACATTTACAAATAAACTGATAATTTGTTTTATTTAGGTACAATTTAAAAAAAACAACAACATATATTATCTGAGGGCACGGTAGTGCCCCCGCCAAGTCGAATCTGAGTAGAATCTACATTTGTGCCTGGTTGAATATTGCAGAACTGACGAAATAAAACTGCAATATCGCATTTAACTAATTACCTGTAGGTACAAGGTTTCACTTACTTTAGTGAAAATGGGTATTAGTTTTGCCAGTAAAATCTTAAAAAAGGCGCATCAGACATAATAATAATTGTTATTTATTTACGCACCATGCGTCTACCTAAGTCTTAGTCGCATATAAAAAAAATAACGACTGAAAAACAAATGGCTCCCAACTTCGTGAAATATCTTTTCAAACCCAAACGTTTTTTTCCGCGAATTTACTTGAGACTTGGTTCCAAAACTTACACATCAGACATGTATTTGGGATATTTTTATTTTACCGATTTACATAATTATTAAATTATACAATGTACTCTACATAACATAACGATTATAGGACATCAAACACGTCGATGCCAACATAGTGCCCAAAAGGAAGGTAGCAAAAACAATCTCAAAAAAAATAGCACAGTCCTCACAGAAGCAACACCCATATTCTACCTACCCACCGATCTGTCGCCACTGAATGATTACCGGTGGTCACGCCGGTCGGCAGGTCAGTGACCCCTCATTGTCTCAACTCTTACCCGCCTCGGATCAGTCGTGTTTAACAACTGGTTAGAATTAGAAAACGATTTAATACGCCGTGAGAAACTTGACGGAATAAGGATGTTACGGGCTGGTGTAATGGTTTGTTCCAAGATTGGGATAGAGAAGGAGGGTTGTAAGGATCGTGTAAGTTCCGCTATGGAAAAAGAACGCTGTCAGTTCAACTACACGTTAACATTTTATTTTTATTGCTACCTATAGTTATGTTAGGTTATTTACTTGTGTTCTTTTGCTAGTTATGAGTTTATGACATAAATGAGTTAAGAGTCCTATAATAAGCAATGTGGGCGAGAATATTTCTATCAACTGGGTACAAATCCGTGCTCCGTGTCTGTCACTGACAATTTCCTGATGGAAAAAACCCAACAAAACTGCCAGGCTTGGCAATCGCACACTGGACAGTCGTGCTTGCGGCCACTACACCAACGAGGCATTTTCAAGTAGCAAGTCAGTAGATTAAAAAAGGATTTTCGAAACTTCGAACCCGACCTCAGCCGAAAGGCAGTTAAAGTTTATTTGCAAACAATATAGGAGGCAGGTTTCAACCAGGATGAAAAACATTTGTGTATTTCTGTACAACAAGAACAACTCGTTGCTTCCATCAACATGTATCAGCGGTAATATTACGTAAAACTTGTAACTTTGGCAGTCAGTGTCCAGTATTACCTCATATTTTATACACGAGGGGTCTCGTCAAGTCGGGGCTGCGGGTTGTACACTAGTCACCGCGGCCTCGACAAATAGGGCTAAGAAGGAACACGTTTAAATGTGTGTTTTGTTTTTCCTTGTTAATTAGTGTAAACAATTGTTGATAGACCTAATAAATAAATAAACATGGGTGGTTTTTAGTCAGTAGAAGTCTGACACTCCCTTTCGCTTATTTGATGATTTCCCACCGGGGGGTGAAAAAAAATCCCCCAAAAAAAAAGTGGTCTCGTAAAAAAAAGATGAGGACAAGTGGTGTGAGATCCCGTCGTCGGGTCTGCGGCTTGTTCGCAAGAGATACCGCGGCATAGATCTGATTTTTTATATTTCTTTGTACCGCGGCCTCGACATAAAAGGCTAAGAAGGAACATGGGTGGTTTTTAGTCGGTAGAAGTCTGACACTCCCTTTCGTTCTGCCCAAGAGCGGGATTACGGCATATTTGATGACTTCCCACAATTGGCAATTTTAGCCCACAGCTCATTCACACTTCGGCACAGCGGCACAATGGTAGACCATGAGTTTGAACTTTTGAATCTTTGTAGACCATGTCTGGGATCAACGTTATTTAGTGAAAACTCTAATGGGTTAAAGGTTTTTTTGCCCAAAAACAATGATTTCTAAATAACTTAAGTACGGTCAAATTGCCAAAATACAACGGGACAAATTTGAGTTAAGTGGATAAAGATGTTTTACCGGTATACCGCGGCAAACTGGTAATTTTGCACGACCTACAAATAATTACACAAATTACTGTCGATTCGTTGTTTTATTGTCACGTTGGATGCCGAAAGAAAGTGGCTAAAATAAGAGGCATATTTTATACTACAAATTAACTTACTGTCTAGACAGAGAGAGAGGAAAAAGTGGGAAAGAGAAAGACAGAACTCATTCAATGGAAATTCTCTGAAGAGGAAATAAATCATAAATCTTCCATTGTCACGTAATCACGCCTATAAAACCTGAAGGGTTTGGCAAAGGTGTACTCATTAGTACACTCACAAAAGGAATGTTTACAGACTTTAAAAAATATGATTCTAATTAGTCCGTCTTTTAGATTATCGAAAAATATTGGATAAGTATTTTTTGTTTTATCAAATCAATAAAAAAATGACTAAGATAAAACGCGTCAAAGATTTGAGAGGTTGTGACGTCACTCACCGGTAAAGAATGTCATACTAATGTCCTAGAAAATGACGTCTCACGAGTTTTCAAAGCACTGTATCGTCTTCATTGTTTGTTTACGTGTTAAAGGAAGAAATACGTGTCTAATATTTTTGGAAATCTATCTGACGGACTAATTCGTTTTTTTTTGTCCTGTTTTGTTTTAAGTCCCGAGTAACAGGGGGTCAGTCTATTGCGGTATATTGCTATCAACCAAGCACAGATCCAGATTCCATAGCTGTTGCAAGAAAAATACCAATATTGTCTCATCATAACATACCATAAAGTTGCTCCTATTTACCATGGAGGGACAGTGGTGGCCCAGTGGTTTCGGCCCCGACTTACGAACAGTTGGTCGTGGGTTCGAACCCAGGCATTACTTTGTGTAATTTTTTTCTCACCACTGCTCTCAAAACGGTGAAGGAAAACATCGTGCGGAAACATATAATAATATAACATATCTTAGAACCAAAAATTCGAAGTTTTGTGACATCTACCAATCCGCACTGGGCCCGCGAGGTGGATTATAGCCCATCCCTCTCATAGAGAGGAGGCCTGAGTCCCTGCAGTGGGAACAATATAAGGCTGATGATGATGATGATGACCATGAAGGGATACGCACTTTAGTTAGTCTAGCTAGTGATTAAGACGTGATGTGGTGAACGAGATAGTCCGATATCCGGAGTACGATTCCCGGGTCTGGCAAATTATAGTTGGGTTTTTCTCCAGGAAAATCTCAGTAGCAGCCACGGAGTCTCGATCGGTGTCCGGACCACCCATCCACGGACCAACCTAGACAACCGCGGCTTAAACTCGAAGACATAGCTACGAGCTCCTATCCAAATGCTTATAACCACTCAAAATCCAGGTTACATCGATATAAAAAACAAGACTATCGTATTCAATAAAGCCTGTTCGGATTATTATCTTTTAATTGGCTTTCAACGAAACCTTACAACGACACAAACCATTACAATCTCTAACACAAAAGACTAAGGTATGTATTTCTATTGTGTTGTTCACTGAACACTTGCTCAATATGATTTCTTTACTATTTCTAGGTAAAACGTTGTTGGATTGTTATTAGGTATGTAATATTCATTGCAGGGTATTGATTTTATACTGGACTGCCTATGGTCTAGCGACTCAAAACGCGACTGCTGAGCATGAGGTCTTGTGTTCGATTCCCGGGTAGGGCAAAGTGTTATTGGGTTTTTCCATCAGGAATTTCTTAGTAAAAGCCAAGGAGTCAGGATATGTGCCAGATTGATGGCAATAGGCTCGCCCCCTATTACATGAGACTAATTTATTTATTAATTGTTCACAAAATCCACAGCTCTTTGAAATTTGATTATAATGCACCTGACACACGCTCATGGTTTACCACATTCTTGCCTGCGCGATTAGACGGTGCACACAGTACATCGCGCGTGTGTTTGTTTATGGTAGTACAGTTTTATCAACCACACGCGCGATGTACCGCGTGTGTGGCGAAATGTGAAAAGCGAATGTTGTTTTTTTAATAATAAATTCTTTCTTTTGCTAAACATTTTTATACAATACTTAGCTGTTGCCAGCGGCTTCACACGCTACAACTCGAAAATTATCCCACGGGAAGATAAAAGCGGGATAAAAACTATCCTATTTGTTAATCCAGGTTATAAACTATCTGTGTACCAAATTTCATACAAATCCGTGCAGTAGTTTTTACGTGAAGAAGTAACAAACATACACACTCACACACTCACAAACTTTCGCCTTTATAATATTAGTGTGATAAGTGTGATGAGATTTGTGAGGCCCTTACTCCAGAGCTAGATATTAAATATCTGTATTTCAGGAGTCAGTTTCTTCTTCCTAATAAATGTGAAGACGAAAAATGCCGAAATGTGGTTGTACTATTAGGTAGACCTCTGCCTACCCATTCGGGGGTTGCAGGCGTGATGTTATTTGATGTTCTAGCTAAGTAAATGTTATTTGTTAGGGAGTTATTTGGTATGTAATATTCATTGTAGTAGTATTGATTTTTTACAGTGAGGCGAGGAAATCAGTTGTTAGTCTTAACTTTTGCTTTCGGTATGATAAGTAGCGATTTGTCATAGCAACAGCAGTATATGACTGTGAGGAGCTGCGGGATTTTGTAAGAGATACCGCGGCCTCGACATAAAGGGCTAAGATGGAACATGGATGGTTTTTACTCAGTAGAAGTCTGACGGCAGTGTCAGACTTCTACTGCTTCATGAATTGGAATATAGGTTTTTTTTTGGCGGGTGGAAAATCATCAAATAACCCCGGGGTCCCGCTCTTGGGCAGAGCGAAAGGTCAGACTAAAAACCATCCAACATTTGAGGCGCGAAAATTGAGTTTATTTTGTCACGCGGTTTCACCCGCATAGTTCCCATTCCCGTGGGAATACAGGATAAAAAGTAGCCTATGTTACTCAGGGTGAATGTAGCTTGGTGAACGAATTTTTGTAATCGGCGCAATAGTTTTTGAGTTTATTCATTACAAACATACACACACACACACACACACACACACACAAATATAAATCTTTCCTTTTTATAATATTAGTGCAGATGTAGATTAAATACAGAAACACGAGCCAAAACTTCAAATAGAATCTATTAAGCCTACGTTTTGAATCCTAAGTCCATACTCCCTTACTTCAGGTGGCATAAAATCGATAACCGCATCGAATATGAATGTTACTTACTGATGTACTTGACGGCGAATGCTTTGCGGCGGCTGGCTTCGGCTATATGGATTCAATCAAGGGTTAACGGCTGAATAGATTTACGTGGAAATTATAAAGATAGATTTTGTCTATAAACGAGGCAGTGATTAGTTGATTACTTAGCAAAAGTAATAACTAAGATAAGATTTGGGTTTCTTGCCGATTCTTCTGCAAAGGAAAAGACCAAACCGAACCGTGCACCTTTTGTCGACGTTTTAGAAGTTCCCACAGTACGGTACATTAGATTTAATAAAAAAACGAAAATGCCTATGTGTGGTTGCATACGTAATTTAATTACCTTAACTACACCTAAGTCCTAAATACAACTGTTACTGCCGCACTTACTGCCGCACCCAGAGAGCTTTAATGTTTACTTAGGCCCTCACTTAGTAAAGGTATTACATATCTTTGTATGAGAAAACTGTCAAAACCATTACTAAGTGATGGCCTAAGAACTTCCGCACCCAGAGAGCTTTAATGATTTAAAGCTCTCTGGGTGCGGAAGTTAGAGAGCTTTATTGATTACTTCGCCAAAAAAAAAAAGACTTATCTTCATTAGTACAGGCACCAACGATACTCTATTATCTATAATGTTCACTTTCATTTGGAAAATTGTTTTTGTGAACCTAAAATGTTTTTCTTTATGAATAATAAAAAATATTATTATTATTATATTAAAGGTTTTGACAGTTTTGCCATACTAAAGTCGGATGTCAAATCTTTACTAAGTGAAGGCTTAAGTAATCATTAAATATATCTGCGTCCCGCAGTTAGTGTGGCTATCGGATACAAAATACAGTGTTTATTTACGGGGCAGTAAGAGCAGATTCCTGATCCGTCGTAGTTCGGGAAAACCCCCTACCAGTCTTACTCCTTGGTAAGAATGGTTGTCAGTCAGGTCACTGTTTACCTGCAACAACTGTAAAAGTTCTACAAATGAGGACTGCCGGGTTGTACACTAGTCACCGCGGCCTCGACATATAGGGCAAGAAGGAACATGAGTGGTTTTTAGCCAGTAGAAGTCTGACACTCCCTTTCGCTCTGCCCAAGAGCGGGAGGGGTTATTTGACGATTTCCCATCCCCTAAAAAAAAAATAAAGGACTGCCGGGTCCAACTGCATTAATACGCTTGCCGATGAATGGAAACTCGGTATCTATGGGACCACAAGATCAACATAATATATGCTAGCGCTGCCTAACCAGAACATGACAACAATTTTGTTAGTAATAAATTCAACACATTTATCTACATCTATAGGTACTAATATTATAAAGAGGAAAGATTTGTTTGTTTGTTTGTAACGAATAGGCTCCGAAACTAATGGACCGATTTGAAAAATTCTTTCACCGTTGGGAAGCTACACTATTCCCAGGTGACATAGGTTACTTTTTATCCCTGTATTCGCACGGGAACGGGAACGGGTGAAACCGCGTGACGTCCGCTAGTCGCACTATCACACTTCACACTAATATTATAAAGGCGAAATCTTGTGAGTGTGTATGTTTGTTACTTCTTCACGCCTAACTGGCTGGAGCGATTTTAATAAAATTTGGTATGGAGTTAACTGACACCTTGGATTAACACATAGGATAATTTTTATTCCGATTTTATCTTCCCGTGGGATAATTTTCGAGTTGTAGCGGGTAAAGCAGCTGGCAATCGCTAGTACCTAATTAATAAACTCAAAAACTACTGCGCGGATTTCTAAAATTCTCTCACCATTGGAAAGGCTACTTTTTATCCCCGTATTCCCACGGGAACGGGAACTACGCGGGTGAAACCGCGTGACGTCCGCTAGTAACTAATAAAATTAACGTGGAGGACGCAAAGGAGTACGGGATCGGGGCAGGTAATGTTCTGTACTTTCTGCCTACCCAAATGGAGAAAAGTCGTGAGTTTTTGTAACAAGTATGTATGTCAACACCAAACTCGGATATTTAAATAACTATTACGAGACAGCGACCTCCGCCTACACTTAAAAGAGTCTGTGACGTTTTCTAATTGACCCACTGATGTCATTAAGATCATTCGCTTTTCCTACTTTTGGTCAACCATAAACCGTGGGAGTTTTATAAACAAGCAATAAAACAACCATGGAAACCTTTGCTTGGCCTCTCGGTGTAATAAAAAAAGAAAAAAAAAACGACTTCTTGACTTATTATGAAGTATATATTTTTGGATGACTTGCATTGAACTTTTGATATCGTAATAAAGAGTTTCTTTGATATATACCTAATACAGGGCATTATAGAAATTTTTTTTTTTTTTTTTAGAATGGTGCCCCGCTCTAGGAATTTCTCTTGTATCGTAGGTGCGTTCACAAACATATAAATTCTCACATACACAAATACCCAGACCCGAAACAACTATCTGCAGGCCATACTTAAAATAGTTGTTCCGTGCGGGGATCCAACCCGCGACACGCAGCGCAGTAGTCCAATCGCTTAGCCACTGCGCCAACCGTGCCGTCAATAATAATATTATTTCGCCTGTAATTCCCCAAGGGATAGGCAGAAGAGTGTTTACTAAACCAACATTTCATTTGATATTAGAAAGGCACATAGATTTAACTTTAAGATTCCAATTTCCAGTACCTCCTAATGTTTCTGTTCTCCTGGTAGTTTATGGAACTTTACTAAAATTGTCGATTACTTTTATTATACACCCCATCACTAGCAGCTACCAAATCGTAGGTGCTCAGATAGGAATAGCTTTGGTGCTCTAAGCGTAGGTGCTCTAAAAATCGGTGCTCAGAAGGGAATACCTCCTTTAAGATCGTACGTGATCGCCGTCATCGTCATAATCATTTTGAATTTGTTTTGTTCATTTGTAAGGTATTTTCGCCAAATAAACTCAATTTTATTTCTTTTGTTCTTTCTTTCCTTGGCGATTCCACCGTAAGATTGTGAGCCTTTTGCCGTCAACCGGACACAAATCCAGTCTCCGAAGAGATCGTTTCTTAATTTGCATACATCGATGCTGCATAATACTACCTTCTCAACGTGAGTATAAAACCCTATCAACCAGATCATACGAGACATAAAAACGGACAAAACCAGTACTAATTGTGCTAACTTCCTGAGGTCCGAAGTATAGTAGTAATACGTAATAGTCACTTTATACTCGGAATAAGAAAGGAACGAGATCTAACTGACGCATATCCTGCATTTTGCTATTTAGTTTCCAAAGACGTAAACGTTCCCGTCGGGGCTGCGGGTTGGCCGAATACCGGCCTCGGCACAAGGGCTAAGAAGTAACATGGGTGGTTTTTAGTCAGTAGAAGTCTGACACTCCCTACCGCTCTGTCCAGAGCAGGAGTCATTTGATGATTCCCCAACCTACAAAAACAATAAAAAAGACGTAAATGTTTATGGAAAAAGATCTTTGCGCGACTGCTGAGCACGGGTTCTCAGTAGCAGACACTTAGTCTGGATTGGTACTCGGTTAATGGCAATAGGCACATCCCGTACTACATGGGTATTAAGGCGACAATAAATGCCAGCGACCTTGAGCGAGTGGGTGTAGCTTGCGTCGCTCCCCGCGACCGCGAAACGCATCCCCGCAATGCACCCTCGTAATTTCAAATAGTAAGGACTGTCCAGCCCGATTTTTATCACAATACAAAATTTGGTTCGGGAATAAGAATATGCGATTTACAAAAGAAACGATTGATAGAACTAAAAAAAAAACACTATGACCTTAGTATGTTGCTTGTAGAATTATTTGCCAAAAAGAAATTTTTAGAGGTATCTTCGCGATTTTTTTCTATGGAGTAAAATTAGTTGTGTTATGTTTTCAACACACTATGTCACTAGCGTATAAGAATATCATACACATTTTTTTGTTTTTTTTTTTACTGCAGTGAACCATAAAAGTACTCATTTTAAAACTCGCGTTTAGCTTTTGTTGTCTCCCGCGAAATGTGGTTACTATTAGGCACACTTTCAAAATCAAATTGCTCTCTATTCTAATAATAATAAGCTTGTTTTTGCGTTGCTAAGTACTACAAAAGGAGAAAAATTAATGTGAAGGTCTTATTAATAGTTTCACTGTATAGTATTCGCTAGATTTTCGTTTTACCGGCAACTTAGCAACAAGCAACACACGAAACTGTCGTTAAATCAATATCTTGATAAGAATTGTGTAAATTAAGTGTATTTACTTACTTACGTACCTACATGTTTACATAAGGATAAGAAACGTCGAATATAGTATTTTAAATAGCTAATCTTTACGAAAGTAACTGTAAAGAATATGTGTCTGTCGCGCTTTCGCGTCAAAACTACTGAACCGATTTAAATGAAATTTGGTACATAGATAGCAGGCATCCATAGCGCGCATCCATAGCACATATCCATAGCATGCATCCTTACATAAAAAAAAAACATATCTTAGTTGAATCCACCACTGAATATGATTGGTGGATATCAAACTCATCCATAGCAACGTAGCATAGCACATCTCTGGTGGACAAGCACCCTTAGACACGCACCTTCCCCCTTAATTTGTATTATTCCCTAAGAATTTACCAGTTGCTTCGGTGAAGGACAAAATCGTAAGGAAACCAAACCAGCATTTCTGAGCGATATTTCTCGACGGCATGTAAAGTCAAGTCAGAGACCTACGAGCGTCATAAAAACTCGGACACCACGTTACGCACAATCATACGAAAAAGAAAGATCGCAATTTTTACTTTTTTAGCGTCGTTACCGCTTTCCTGAATAGTTACTTGTTTTAACTGATTTTGAAGTTTATTTGTGTGGATCTCTAGATCACTAGGGATCAAAATCTCAGTAGCCCACTAATAAACGAACGGGACAGTCTTATCACACTAATAGAGAAGGTACCAGCAAAACCTCAAGACAAAGTAAATAATCAAGTTAAAATGAAGGCAACAATAACATTGGCATTTAGTATATGAAGTCATATCCTCCTGGTTCTACGAATACATAAAAAACTGTACCGGCTACATCCTAAGTACAATCAAAGACCCCATAAAGAAACACTTACACTACTTAAACCGCAATTAATGTGAAGAAATCAGAGACTTGCCGAAGTCAAATTGTTAGTTCGACGTGCGGTTGACTGTAGAATAGGGATATGAGTCATTTACTGCCTTTCAACAACCGGTAGGAAACGTTCTTCGAATCCATGTTATTGTAAACTTCTAATTAGCTCCAATTAAGTCGTCTGCACTAATTAAATGGTAATTTTTGCAGATTTTACAAACAGATTTCTTATTCTTCCATTTTTCAAGGATTTATGTTTTCCCACTGATCGAATAGTTGTCTTTTGAGGTCGTAGGTTCAAAGTGTTTATATCCAGGTGCCACCTAGCCGGTGCTATCTTTTTCCGAGTGTTCGAATGAAACGAAACGTGGATGAAACAGCACTGGATGCTTCAAACTAGCCCTGGGATAATAGATTTATCCACTGGCAGGAATTGCACCACAAGAAGTTCACAGACCGATGCCAAGCTCAAGGCTAAGAAGCCGTAACAGTTTTCGAAGTTCTAAGGAAAGACTTAAGCCACAGCTTGAGTCACATTGAGAGAGTGTTTGCCTTCACAAAACCTTAGTGTCACTTGCCAAAAATCTGCCACCTAGACCTGAGTTGTCATGGCTGGATTTTCTTTAATGAATAGACTGGGCTGAAACCATTCATAAACCAGTCACTACATTTCAGGCTGAATCGATTCAGATTGCCATCGACACGCAAATGCGAGAGACATGGTAAGGGGTCGCAAAAACAAACGAAAACTTATTTATTATCATTAAACGGGCCTTCTCTTGACTTCAATCTCCTCTGAACCTTGTCCTGAGGACAGAGAAAATAGGTCGACGATGGAACGAGCTATCCCAAAAGAAGCCAATTAACTCGCGACTTATAGAAGTTACGGTCAAATTGGACCACTAGTAGAACAAGCGCATCTCACCTGTACCGGCAGCTATCATTCAGAGCCGCGGCCCCGCCTGCGCGCTCACTGCACCACACATATTGTCGCTAAGACATGTCACTTCACTGCACTACACTTCACTGACACTGGCACTTAGCACATGATGGGGCATCCAAGGTTTTTGATGTATCTGTAACAAAGGAAAATAATTATAAGTCTTTGAGTACATGGAGAAAAAAATGTTGAATATGAATGTCTATAAGAGTAGAGGAAGACTAAAGAAACGAAGAATGGACTGTGTGAAGGATGATATGGCTAGAAAGGAGGTGACAACTGAGATGACGTGTAATACAGAAAGTATGGAAGAAGAAGAGACGCTGCACCGAATCCAAATGCGTTGGGATAAGGGCAAAAGAATCAGGATGTGTACTAAGAAGCTAATATTCCAAATACCGCCGCAAAACATGCAGCCAAAGAGACCTCTGCGCTGCCACTGGCCAAAGCTATGTAGGCGACGAGATTTTGGGACAACAAAAATAACATATCGAGCCATTGATGCGAAGAAGCTAAGAATAATATCATATATTAAGAATGGGACTATAGATCAACACTCATCAATATAAACGTTAAGCCAGCTATTTGAAAACCAGGAAATATGGTAGGATGTGAACGGCAGGACTTATAACCGATAATCAGGCATCATCTTGTAATAACGATTAAACCCGAAAGTAAACCATACATTGATACACACTAACTAAGACTATTCTCGAAAATATTTGTTTTATTGTACAAGTTCTAAGCTTTGTGTTTTTAGTGAGCGATTGTGAATAATGCTCCGATTTTATCTGTGGCAAAACGTGTCGATATAGCGAATAAATCGCTTTAATTTATAGTTCTGACTTCGTACGCTTGTTATTTGATTTGGAAGTAGTAAACGACGTTTAGTTACTATAGTACACGAATATTAAACACTGGTCTTAATAAGTCTTCATTTCAAGCAAAATTAATAATGATCATCAACGACACGCCCGTAATCCCCGAGGAGTTGGTGTCCCCGAGGAGAGAGGCAAAAGGTGTACCTGGCTACAAAGGCACACCCACATTCGCCAATTATGTTAACTGTTATGTAAGAGGACCAGCTTATTGCCATCAATCTGTCACAAATCTAGACTCCGGGCTGGTACTGAGAAATACCTAATGAAAAAATCTCATAGCTAAAGCAGAAATGATAATAAATTTCAATAAGATAATCCACAAAAACCAAGCCAAAACACAGCCCTCAAATACCACAAAAAACACGAAATTAAAACAATAATTCATAACAAAAAACACGGGTTCGCCATCACATACAGAAATTAAACGCACACAGAATCACCCTAATAAAATTACCTTCGCTACTATTCAGCGAAATTATCGTTCACAATGCCAACCACCCTTATTGGGGTTTTCCTCCCCTTTATTTACCCTCTCCCTCACTCCCACTTCGTGGAATACTTTTATCTCTTTCTAGCTGACTCTTGGATTTGGTTGGAAGTACAACACGTCAATTTTATGTTTAAATGGCAGGATGAGTGGAGCTGTTTTAAATGTTGCTTTAGCTCTCGAAATAACCAATTCAGATTGCGAAACTCTTCTGTTTATTAGGTATTTAGCTGTTACTAAGGAATTTAATTTGGATCATCTTTTATACTACGTATATCTACAACAATAATAAAGCTTTTGTCTTTTTGTCAGAAACGAGTAACCTGCGGGCTCAATAGCTTTCAAAATATGTCGTATTTTTACACCGATTTTCAAGCTTCAAACTTTTTGGTAGCTACGTTATTTATTATTTAATCCGATACCAACAAATCAATCCAACACATTCATAACGTTACCATCTTAGTTATCGCTGATGGCTAATCTCTGTCCGTTCCCTTAGTACGAGAGTACGTGTATTCGAGAGAAACATTTTGAATGTGTATCGAATGACCGAATCGACTATAAGCCACTACCGCTTCTGAGGTCCCGGTATCGGTATTGATCCTTTAGCCATGTCAAGTGTAATTAAAGGACTTCGGTCAGAAACTCAATAGGTGAGGGTAGAAGGTGGTTGAAATAGTGCCATACATTGTGCAAGCATACGAGAGTATCGCTAGCTCTTTTTATTCATATTGGATGAAGCTAGGCGGTTAGTGGGACCAGGGACAGTAATATTATCGGCTGAGTTTTTGAGTCTATAATGTTATATCTAACACTAAATCAATGCTCTATTGTAATTTATACTGAACTGAGAGTGTAAAATCCAACAGTGCATTTTAATTTAGGAGACTTGCAAGTTCTAGTGATAGATAACGGAAGTAACATAATTAACACCACTAACCTATAATTTTGTTCATCTTCATTAAAACACATCAACAAAATTCTTAGAACATCATTATAAGTACTCTATCTTATGTTAGGAAATGACTTGCAGTATTTATAAGAAGTTAAACGCACTTTAGCAAATACACATCAAGTAACGTTGTATTTTTTTAATTGACAGGTTGCCAATTGTTTTCTCGTCACTTGATGATTCTGTGTCAATAGATCAGAAACTAAGCGGTGATTCCTTGAATAAAACTTGGTTCTATACGAATGAAGAAAAAAACAATAGCGTTAGGGTTAAGACGAAAATCAGTTTTAAATCAACGTAGAAAGAAATACTCCATTAAATTCTGTTGTCTGTGAAGAAGAGTAAATTGCGGGTCTAAATGCAAAGTTCGTAAGAAACATATTTATGGGAACATAATGGGAGACTTTTCATGATATTCCCATGCAGTTTCATAACCTTTGAATGCACAACGATCAATCTCGACTCCACCCTTCAGATGCAAGCGTCGTCATATTATTGCGGAGCTAGAAGTGCTAAGTCGTTAAAACCTTACCGAGCAACATGGGTTTATGTCTATCGGCTTTCGAGTACAAAGTAAGTCTGCGTTGACTTCGGTTTTATGACTTGCGCGAATGTTAGGTAAAGGCTAAAAGGTTTATTGTTATCTGTAGTCCCTGATCAAGGTGAAACTATTTGCTAAAACTAGATAAAAGTTGCAATTTTGAAAAAGCACCGGGCCTATTAACGATCCTTGTGGTGCACCCTTTCGGTTCACGTAGTATTTAGAGTCTGTGCATTTTTATAAGTCACTAGTTGCGCATGTAATTCTACTGGAAAATTATCTTTTAACTGTTCGGGCAAAGTTAGACTAAAAATACGTATTTTCTTTACAATTCCTAGTTTCAGTAAATCAAAAGCGCCCAGAAAGTCTTCTTATATGTCATAATGGTTTCTTTAGTATAAAATAACTGACTCATGTCCCGGGGCTACAATCCCCGTAAAACCCTATTGTCCCCAAGCAAGTGTCCTAGATAATAACAGGCTAACATTTACATGCAATGTTGCTTCCGGGAATATTCACACCTTAGGGAAATACCCGGGAACGGGTAGTTATAGCTACAAATAAGTTCAGAGTTTGAAAGGCTTTTGACTACGTCGACTGCATATTCATCTTATTTATCTTAGCTTGTGTCCAAGCAACTTTGAATAATTCGGTGAAAGTGATTTCCAGTTAATCACAAGATTCAACTGGTAAATTGTGGTTAGATAGTACACCTCTGTTCATCCCAGCTACGTGTAAGTACAGACTTATACAAGGTTTTTACACAGATAAAAACATTTGGTGGGTTTTATGAGTTAGTCATTGAGTGAAAAGTCCACTTATTTGTTTTTTTATCATAAAGTTCATGAGACTTAATAAAACAAAATTCAAAAGAACGTGTCTTTTGTTCTGTGTGAGTAAAATAAATACATTTTCTTTCTTTCCAAATAAGGTGGGTAAGAAATTAAACTCCAATCTCCAAGTGATGTTCTTAGACAAGCGGTTCAGAACAATTTCTGTTATTAGGTCAAAAGTCTGAATTCAACCGATATTGTTGACACCAAGTATGAACGTAACCGGACAATAGCGCTGTTTATAAACGTTGCCCATAAAATCACTTCACGCGAGGGGGAGCTACCCCTATATTCTAGTGGTGCCAAATTATACCAAATGCTGTGATTCGTAATAATATACCATTTTATTTGCAGCTGAATTTATAATTTGCATGTTTCTTTTGGGGGTTCGTTTTTTTGTTGCAGAAACGTTCTTTGATTGATAGTTTTGGTGTTGTCATAATTCTTTCAAATCTATGCTATATTGGCGTTGTATAAAATCTCTTTGGTCATTTTCGTGTTTCTTGCATTTTTATTTAAATTGATAATATTGGCTGCATAAAAAAATTGGAAACAAGAATCAGAAACAGAAAACTGGCCAAAGATGAGATGGGTAAAAACAAAGAATGGTGCGTAATGTTATGAGTAATATCGGATAAACGAAAACAATAAAGTCATCAATATACAAAAGAATGCGTATCTTTACTCTGCCCCGATCACACAAACAGTAAAACTGACCCTTTTAATATATAACTTCACTCAACAAACTACTTAACCCGAACAATGCCTCGTGAAATTTGTTTAACTTAAAACCTTGTACTGTAGTTATATTTTAAGTTAACGCAAAATTTCGATTTGCTAAAACCCTTTCCCCGTATCCACCGCTAGCGCTATCCCAAAACGTAGAATTAACATCTGAAAAGCCAGCATTAGGCGCCTACCTAGATACAGCACGGTCCAGCCACTCACACAAGCAAACTACTGTAGCTACACACGCAAAGATGTCTCCAACAAAATAAAACACCGGCCCCTGTCATATGGTATTGATTCCGACCCTTCGATTGCCGTCCCTCTCGCACACCGGTCAGCAACGAAAGTGCGAAAAGGACAGGTGTAGATACTTTCTTCTTGGCGACTCGGTTTGAGATGTAATGTTTACTTGTGTGCAGAATTAATGCTCGGGTAACGCCCTGCCTGGGATGATTCTGTATAGCTTTTAGTGTCTCTGAGTCGGGTTTTGATCGGTTCGAGGAAAAGTGATGTTCGTTTACTACTACTAACACTACCAACTATAATGCTTCTTATATTACTGACCCTTGAAGTGGACGTTTTAAGTGTTTTGTATGCTTTCCTGTTCTTGGTTGCATGTGTGCGAGGAAGGTGCAAAGAACTCTTTGTCTAGGATGACGCCATGTCTTTTAGCATTCTTTATTGGATAATAATGCTGATATAAATATTGTAGATATTATGAAGGCAGTTTTGAACAACGACATTGAATAGAGATTATTTGAACTCATCATTTGATTAGAACTATAGATTATTGTGAATAATTAAAACTCGTCTTGAATCGATTGTTTAGCGATTCGATGGCAATTGTTTGATGAAGACAAAACCACCATTCCAAATTGACCGTTACGTTCATACAGATATGATGCTTTTTACAAAAACCAGTATCAACAAACGAGACGGGATCACCTTTGTACTTACGTAGCAATTGTATTTATGGCGAACGCGTTTCAGCTTCGGAGATCGAATTGTCCGGGATCCTTTAAACCGGCCCAGCCTACACTTTTGAACGTACAACCAGTATAATAAGACCCATTATATACCTACATTATTTTGATGGATAGACCAGTACGCTGGGGTGACAACTTCGCCCCTAATTTAAGTATATAGTTAGGGGTGGTTAGGGGTACAATAAAGGGTAGAATTAATCCGTGCTTGTTTTAGGGCGCACAACAGATGTATTGAAAACTGGACATTATGCAGTTCTAAATTGTAATTGTATAGTGGTTTTGGTTTGGGACTTACTAGCAAATTGAAGTATTAAGTTTCATATTTTTACAGGCATTACCATTTACATACGTAACTATGTATGATTCATGCTTTATCACACTATTAGACACTCATATCTCTTTCACATGGTTTATAGTACCTTGCTTGCGTCCTAGTTTTTTGATGCGTCCTGTAATAAATTCTCTAAAATGATGATAAAAATTACATTAAAGTAGAATATACAACGTGGGCACACCCGCAGGCAAACATAAAGCGTTGCTCAAAACTCAAAGGTATTTATTTCAATTAGACCATTACAGGCACTTTTGTGAATGTCAGAAAAGCAACGAATGCGAAGCTACAAGTTACAACCACAGTCACAAAGTATAATAACTTGTGAAAGTACTGTAACTGTCTATTCCAAAGCGTAGATCTCAATGGAGAAAAATGGGCAAGAAACTCCATGGAAACTCGTTTAAACTATAAAAGTAATGTATGTACAACATTATCTATGTAAAAACGATACACAAGCTAGTGACTGTAAGACAACACTGTACACCCAAGACAGTACAAAACTCCAGTAATAAATAAAATAGTACGTCTAAGGACAAAACTCCCCAACCGTCGAGGATTTGCGCGCGCCTAGACAACACAGCCATAAAAATAGAATGTAGGTCTTGGCTTTCTTACACAGATATACTTAACTAAATGTTATACATTGTTCTACATGTAATTGAGAATTGATTGGATTCAATCTCTCCCTCTTAACATCATCAGTATCATTCTCTAGCCCTTATCCCAATTTATTTGGGGGCGGCGCAGCGTGTCTTCTTTCATATTCTCTATTACTCGTCATATCATCAGCCATCTCCTTTCTTGCCATATCATGCTTTCCACAGTCTATCTATCGAAGTCTCTTTCATGTTTTCTCGCTCTTGACATACAGTATAAAATAATTGCCCAAACAACTCGCGCGAATGAAACATCGCATTCAAAATCAATACAGTCTGTTCCGGTCACATCTGTGCATTTTTAATCACTTTATACAAAACTAAAGCACGACAGCAGAAATAACCTAATTCGAAACCCAACGACACTGAAAATCCGTCTCTAACAGTGTCAAATTGGGTTGCATTCAGAAAAACCGGTTTGGGAGTTACGTCAGTTTGTTGTTTTGTGAGTTAAAGCAGATTGATTGACGCAGCTTTCGTCATTATTACTTTATGTATGGACCCTTATTATAAGGGTGCCTGCATGGGAACCGGTTTTGGTCCAATAATTGTTTTAAAAGTAGCAGTATTGTGAACTACTATTACAGCGCCATCTAGCAGACTACATCACAGCGGTGACACATGAGCGTTTATTGATTGACTAGCTACAGACCGTGGGTACGCTTCATTCAGTAGTGGACTACGTAATCAGTTTATTTGTGTTAGTACTTGAGACAGGGATTCGTGCAAGAGTTTCTGAAGTACTAACAAACAGTAGAGAAGGTCAGAGAGGTGGAGGGCTTTAAAAACAATGTACTTTGTTTTTGTTTTATTATAAAATAAAACCAATTACAAATCATACTGAATAAAATTACTTATAACATATATGTAGATCCTTTTCTAAATAGAAAACAATGCAGATAAAAACAGAACCCCGTCTAGTTAAAAGTTACCATTAATTACCATAAGTAGTTTGTCTAAGAAAGTCACACAGACCGAAACAAAAGAGTCATCATTTAACATTGATGACACAATAAATCCTTTCCACAATTCAAAATTCAAAGAAAACACTCAGACTAAATCACCGGAAAATGTAGCAAAAACAGTCGAACACTCTCTTGCTATAAATTCTTCCGTACATGTACACGGACAAAAGAAAGTAGCGGTGAATAAAATCGCCTATCAACTCCAACTCACACACAATCTGCATGTTCACACAGTATATTACAGTTCAGTGGCACGACTAGGGTTAACGGAGCACTAAATTAAACTAGAACTAGTGATTTAACCTTTAGATCTTATTATCATTAGAATTGAGAACGTATATTTACTGTGTCTGTACGAAATTTTAGAATAAACACTACCAGCATTGAATGATTTTATGTGCAGGATGATATAGCCAGAAATAGAGATCCATGGGATGACGACAAATAGAGAAGTGTGGAAGAAGACCAAATAAATTGGCATAAAGACGGAGTATGATAATTATGAAATGGGCGGTCTTCGTCCAGGAGTAACACAATAAAAGAAAACCAAATAACCAGTAACAATGGCCTTTCTACTTACGCCAAGTGTGTTAGAGTAGACAATTCAAGACAAACACTTTTGTGAGAGATATTATAATTTTTTACCAATCGCTCCATATGAAATACTAGTATTTAGCCGACCCTAATATAGTTGAGGAAAGGCAGACGATAATGAAATTTTCCAAAATACAACCTTTTACATACCTAAATTTATTGCGTAGAAACAGTAGCGGAAGAGGGGCCAGATTATACAACACTGACAAAACTTGAAACAATCAACTATTAAGGTAATATCACACATTACTCTATACCAGAAAAAGATAACCTAACCTGACCTTTAAAGTGGGACAACCCTGCGCAAGAGCATGTTACCACCGGCAAACGGAATCGAATTATACTGCAGTGTTGGTCACTTTCTACTTGTTGCCTAACCTATATGGTCCTTCTTAGAATGGGCAACTAGGACAGTGCCGAAGTTGAGGACTAAAATAGGATTGGCTAGCAACACTGTATAAGTAGTATATACCAATATATTTGAACAAATCTTTGGATGGGTTCCTTTCTAGACATTATAGGCAGATACAGGTAATCTTCTGTATAATGCAGAACTAGTATCTAGCAAAATACACAAAACCGATAAAAGTGGAGAGTTTTGGAAGAGACCTACAATCAGATTGGATGGTCACGGGCTGCAGAAGAGAGTATCCAGCGATATTCTTGAAGAATTATGCTTTTAAGCCAAAAACATCAAGACTATAACCTAAACAGTTATGCAAGAGCTTCTTGAGTCAAAAACAAAAAAAAAGCTTTCGTTTTTCAAGCTTAGTATTAAAAAACGCAAGTTTGTTCGCAAGTTACAAGTTTACAAGTATCCCCCTTCTTGGCAGGAAAAGTTTCCATGCTTAACATTTAGAAACTGCGTTTTAAGTCCATTTTGGTAACATTTATCTTGTTCTTATCACCGTTAACTTCGTGGTTTTGTACCCTGAGATTATTTATTTTTGTTTTCTTGAGAGATTTTTCTTTGCCTATTTTGGGGAGTCTGTCTGTCTCGTCTATTACATTATGTACTATATTAACTGTATGTTCATTGCCTTCAAACTATACTGATTATTTCTTCAAATCCTTATTTTTACCTAGTTTCGGTATTTCTTTATTCTTTTCGCAAACAAAATGGTACAAAATCGATCTTAATTAATACCTTACTACCTTAGGCATTCTCTTAGCAGCGAACGAATAGTAGCATGTATAGATAACATGGCAGGTGTTAATTTATCAGAATGCAAATAAAAAAACTGTAAGTGCAGCAAGTATCTGTTTAAATAAATTATATAAAACTTAGTTAATGATCTTGAACAAGCGTCTGACTAATATGATGATAAACCTAATAATTTTACCAACATATTTACGGGGCTAACATGGCCAGAGATCACACAGGATAGAAAGGTATGGAAGGAGAAAGGGGAGGTCTTTGGCCAGCAGTGGGACACCATGTAGGCTAGTAAAACGCTTTTCAAGACGAGAAAAGGCACAATAATTGTTCACTACTCAAAATTCGAAGACATGTGACATATACCAACCCGCACTGGGCTCGCGTGGTGGATTATAGCCCATCCATCTCCTTGAGAGGAATCCTGAGTACCTGCAGTGGGAACATTATAGGCTGATGATGATAATGACTCAAAATTTATTCCAACGCCTGCTAGTCTCGCAGACGAGACGTCATCTCAGTGATCTTAGCCACAAAATATCCAAGACAAGATCGATCTTATTCTAGCCTAGTGACTAATGCAGACATTATGTCATTACAGTTCTACATGATTCGTATTGAAGTCAGTATGTCATTGAATGACTTTCATGTGAGCTATTGTCTGTTCATTGAGCATTTTTTTGGAGATCACGTGAACAGCATATCACGCCTGTAATTCAAGACGGGTCGGACAGAGGTGTACCACCCACATTTGGCCGGTTATGTTCAAGTCCTACATAATAGGAGGCGAATCTATTGCCATCAAACGGGCACAATAAGGGATCGGACCGAGTTAAAACAATATGATTCTAATGAGTCCGTCAGTTAGATTATCGAAAAATTTAGATACGTGTTTTTTGTTTTATGAAATTATTCAAAATTGACAAAAATCAAACGTGTCAAACATCATGAGTGGGGGCTTTTGTCGTCACTTTGTGGGTAAAAAAGTACTAACATTGTGCCGTCACACGATTTGACGCGCCTTTTCGAAGCACTGTATCGTCTTCATCTTTTGTTTAAGTAAAAAAAGAAAAAATACGTGTCCATTATTTTTTGAAAATCTATTTGATGGGCTAATTAGATTGTTTTAGTGAAATACCCTATTCTTCGATTGCCAGCGCTATGTCTATCAGATGAATGGTTAGAAATTCTGTCCCGGTTTGTTTATTGTCTCTGAGGCTAACGACCTCCATGGTTGTTTTATTTTCTATCTTCGAGCGGAGGTAGGAAACGAGAGACCACTTTCTTTCCTACTCTCGTTTTTCATGTGATTATGATGTTGCTTTTAAAACTGTAAAATTCTTTCTTTATTGTATGGTTAGGTGTTTAACCTGGTGTCAAAGTTTTTAGGCCGCCCATGGGCCTCTGACTTTAAATCTCTTAAACCGAAAGGCATTACGTAGCCATAATCTCCTTTTTAAATTAAACCGGAAAATAATCAAAGCACAGACATTCATCGCAAAATGTAACCCACAAAATTCATGCAAAAATGCACCCTATGCAAAGTTATTCGCAATCGGATCCGACATTCACAATCAATCTGTTTATTGTGTATCCCGAACGAGTGTCGCCTAAAATAACAATGGAAGCACACCCGCATAGCCCAGGTGTAAGGAACAGGCCCTTTAGAAGAAAAAAAACTTCATCTGCATATCCGAGACTACTGCTCCCCTATTAACAACCTTACCTCCCGTTAATAAGGTCTTTAACACTTCAGTCGTGAAAAAAACATACAGTCAATGTCCTTAGTCGCATTCGTGTGCTATCTCTTTTGTTGGCATTGAATTGGAGAGGGATGGAAAAAGGGATTGTGACAAAAAATTATCGCTTGCGCAGTGTGGGGACTTCGAATAGTATTTGCATTTTTTTGACGGTGACGTAAGGCTGACTGCAGAAGTATTATTAATATCGTTTACTATGCTTCTTTCAGCTAGTGCCTTATTATTAACTAGCTGTTGCCAGCGGCTTCGCGGAGTTTCCTCCGTGCCACGGAAATCACGTTAACCCTTTGGACCTGGCAGTCGTTATTAAGAGTCAGTGGCCCGAAGTGGCCCCAGGTGGTCAAGAGAACCCGGCTGGTACCGGCTGCTATAAAAAAATCTTTGGCAGTCGTTACAAGTTGTCAGTGGTCTGAAAGTCTGACAAGCAGTCCTACCAAAAATCCTACCAAAGGATGTCGTGTTACCCAGTACTAATTTGGCTGTGGAAGTCAGATAGGCAGTCGCTCCATGTACAATACTGGTATTTAGCTGCATTCAGTCAAAATCAAAATTCATTTATTCAAACTAGGCTGATAATCAGCATTTTTCGAACGTCAAAATTTACTTTAGGTATTTTACTTATTTACAAGAGACAGTCCCCCAAAACGCCCACCCTCTGACACTTCCTAGTGTTAGAGACTGGAAGGCCGACCCCAACATAGTTAGGAAAAGGCTAGACAGATAATGATATGCTCCTCGTATATCAAAATGAGAAGAATAAACACAGGACTGATAAACTGTACTGCTAAGTACACTTCCACCGCTAAACCGTGAAAGTTAACTGAGAGAAAGGCTCAGTAAGTACTTCGAGATAAATTGACGGTCACAGCTCAGTGTACCTTGTAAACCATATTCTGCAAATCCGGTTTCAAGGTCAGAAGAGGGGTTACCAATCATACTTTAAAAAGATTTTGTGGTTATTGTCTGTGGAGAGTTGTACTTATATTCGGTTTGATTTTTCCTTGAATCTCTTTATTTTGACTCAATCAATCCGTGGCGACGCTTCTTTTTTATAAGTGTCTTGATGATTTTTAGTGTACAATGGAGTTGTTTATTTATTTTTATAAATTTCAAGTTCTTTACACTTAAACAAAGCACACAATAAGACCTCCTGGGGTCTATCATAGCATGCTATGTGCCGAGATTTGATCAACTACAGTTAAGTTGTAATTGAGTTGATTTTCTTTCAGCTTGCGCTTTATGTTTTTACTTACTATTCATTGAGTCTCTAATGTCTACAGGAACTTAGTTTGTTAGTTGGTTCAAGTGTTTTCTTGTGGCTTCTTATCCCAATATCTAGCTTAAGACTGTCAAGAAAAAATCCTAAAATAGTAACTGTAGTTAGAATATTACAATTTATTGCTAAACTACCTCCGTTTGTCGGCCAGTCTATCTGTTAAATTGTCTCTTTGTAACGATTGAATGGATTTGGATTAAATTTATGATTTGATGTCTGAGGAGATGACGAGCAATAGAGAAGCATGGATAAAGAAGACATGCTGTGAAGGTCTAGAGAGAGAATGACAGACTATGATCTGAGTTAGGAGATAGTATATTATGTCGTTACTCGACAAAGAGAAGTGTGAAAGAAGAAGGGATGTTGTTCCAAGACAATGACCGAAACTCGTACCAAGAATTCTCATGTTCCAAGATCAAAATGTTATATAGTAATCATTTTCATATTTTTTTTATGACATTATGCGGCTGGGATTTGTTTTTTGAACAAGGAATTTAATTTAGAGTATAGAAGTATGAATATTTTTTTACTCCCTATACTTATAATTATGGTGTCCACACAACCAGTTCAAGTCGTTCTGTGAGATCTGTCAGTTGATTTTGACAGTTCGGCTGACTTCACATCGTAGAGGTTGCCTTACAATACCTACTTGCCTGGTTTTGAGGTTATATTCGATTTTATAAAATTACTCCGAAACTCGGAAAACTTTTGTAGGAGTTAAAACGATAAATGTAGACAATAAAAAACAAATTTTGATGTTGACACAGTTTGGTATGGGATTCCATATATCCATGAACATGATCCTTTGAACTACGGGCAGGTTTGATGATGGTGACGGTGATGATAGACTATACATGCATACTACACCCTGACCATGCATGATCCATCCACCAACCACCAAGCCATCCATGTTTTACCTTCCTGACATCGTTTTTTAAATAAAATTCGTAATATTTGAGCTAGATGATACACACCATATTTGTACGCCTCCTGGTATAAAATAGCGTTCTGTACACCAAACTTAATGTCTGTATTACTTTACCTGTGTTGACAAATAAAAGTGATTTGATTTGACTATGATCTAACTAAGTTACGAGAAAGTAACTTTAATTACAGTAGGAACCTTAAGCAGAAGCCTTGCACAAAAACTAGAGTCTCGAAGTGTCTTCTAAGACATTACTACCAACTATAACATTATTTCTATAATAGCATTATATTGTACAGTTTCCACCGTATATCTTATTGTTCGTGATTGTATTCAAATTATGCTTATAGAGCAGGTAGGAAATAGTAATTATCTTCGTGTTCTGCGCAAGGTCGAATCAATCTTAGGTCTTGTAAGAATAACGTATGATTTATAATTTAACATTACAGAGCCGTACAATGCTCTTAATCTAATACATTGTCTGTACTGAATAAATGCTTTGTCATCTTTGTAATTTGATTCGGTCAGGTGATGTCGACGTTTTTGGCACAAAAAACAGACGCTTCCACAATCTTTGTCTTGTTGAATCCTATTTACACTTCTAAAGAGTTGAAAATGTGTAATTTCCGTGTCATATTGCATTTCCAAATGAATATAAATGTTGACGAATTGAGAGGAACCGGAAGACCAAGAAAACGATGGATGGGTTGTTTGAAGAATGATATGAAAGAAAAAGAAGTAAATGTGACGAATTGACGATTGACAGAAGAAAATGTTATCACACTAATATTATAAAGGCGAAAGTTAGTGAGTGTGTGTATGTTTGTTACTTCTTCACGTCTAAACGGCTGAAGAGATTTGAATAAAATTTGGTATGAAGTTAGCTGTCACCCTGGATAAACACATAGGATAGATTTTATCCCGATTATATCTTCCCGTGGGATAGTTTTCGAATAAAAGGCAAAGCTGATTGAGTCTTATTGAGAATCAATATTCTCAATAAGACTCAATCAGCGAAATTTTAAGTTTCTAGACTCAGGCTCAATAGCCTGAGTCTAGAAACTTAAAATTTCGCATACGTATTCCTCTTATGACGTAGGCATCCACTAGAAAGATGCTTCAAAATTCAACCCCTAAAGGGGTGAATAAGGGGGTAAAGCTTGTATGGAAAATCTGTCATTTTTGAAATTTCCGAGATCCACGCGGGCGGAACCGCGGGCAAAAGCTAGTGATTGTTATAAATGCAAAAGTAACAGATGACCTGATCTAACCTGGATATTTAGTCCCCATCGTATATTGGTATTACTTGGTGCGGCAAAAAAATCTTTTTAGACGATCAGTCTTCTACTGCCTCGTTGGTCAAGTATTCGTAACGCGCTACTACTGAGCATAGAGTCCTGGGTCCGATTCCCAAGTCATGCAAAGTGCAATTGGGTTTCCATCAGGAATTTTTCAGCAGCTTCCGGAGGCTGGATTTTTGCCCAGTGGAAGGCGATAGAAATCTTGCGAAATGTGGATGTGCTATTAGGTACTATCAGGTGTTATGTCTTAACAGTAAGTACCTATTTAGATTTCCCAGTCAGCAAATGGGCGTATCTCATGCATAGTTAAACAGCAATGCGGATGGGAAGTGAAATGTCACAGTTATGCTTACGTACATGCATGCTTGCATACGATTATAGGTCTAGTTGCTTGCTTTACTTTCGTATCTTGTACAAAAATTGCGGATTTTTTATGAAAGAGCATTGCAGCCGAGGGGACGCAAAAGGGCAATAGAAAAAACCTAAAGCTTTTTTATCAGTAAGTCTTTTTTTATTTTTTTGGCGTTCGGAAAATCGTCAAATAACCCCTACCGCTCTTGGGCAGAGCGAAAGGGAGTGTCAGACTTCTACTGACTAAAAACCACCCATGTTCCTTCTTTGCCCTGTATGCCGAGGCCGCGGTATCTTTGTGAACAACCCGCAGCCCCGTTCAGTAAGAGTCTGACATTCCTTTCTGCTGCGCCCAGAGCGGGAGGAGTCATGTGATGATTTGCAATCCATAAAAAAATACTTTTAATAAAAGGAGGTGCTTGTTGAGGCAAAGGTTTTTAGCCACTACACTACGTACATATTAATTAACTCTTTCATGATATTTTGGTAAAGCTATTAATGGATGAGCAGCGGGTCTAAAATGGCCGCTTTATCAGAATCCACGCAGAATCTTACTATGAATCACGTTCAAATTTCAAATTCTTAAAATGGACTTTATGTCTATAACTATAAAGTCCATTTTAAGAATTTTAAATTTTTAACATGATTCATGTTACGATTCTGTTAAAGCGGCCATTTTAGACACCCTGGACTCTTCCTCAAATGATTGGCCTACAATCGCAATAGATCGCGAAAAGTGGAAGGACGGAAGAGAGGGGCCTTTGTCCTGCTGTGCTACTATTAAAACATCACTGGCTAACCCTTTGTGGATTACAGGCGTGATGTTATAAGCCACGAGCCTGACTGACGGATGTAGATGACTCGTGGTAACACTTAGCAATTTGTTACAATTAATCTGTTGATGTTCAATAATAAAATAATTACCTACCTATGAGAACCATTTTGTTCTTTGTCATTTCATATTAAATTACTTTGTTTTGTCTAGGAGTTTTTATTCACTTTCATTTGTGTATTCTTTCGAGAAAAAAAGACTAAATAAACGATGGATGGACTTTTAAGGTAAGTACTTGTTCTGAAAAATGTGATAGCGACTGCGGAGTCTCTTCAGAAACCATGGACCACCTCCTGACCTGCTCTTTGTGAAACTCCATCTGCTCTTTACGGGAACTTTGGAAAATGCATAGTCTTTATTTGTGTATACCACGATTATGTCTGGACCTTATTGTTAAACTTATTGTTAACCCAAACGATTTTAAAAGATTAAAAGAGTAACCTTTGGAGTTTCTTGCCGGTTCTTCTCCTTAGGAATCGACCAATGCACCGAACCGTGCACCTTTTTGTTGACGTTTTAAATATAAGTGCCCATGTAGGCCTATGTGAAATAAAAAAAAAAAAAATTTGATTTTGAACCATTGACACGAAGAAGATCTAGCCACGAACACCTCCATACTTCTATGGAGGCGCCATATTTTACCTTCATAGTGACAAAATATGATAAGTAATACATGCTCTTACTTAGCATCAGTATGTAGAACACCGGGTCAAGAAATAGAGCGCATTCAATTGAAAAATGGCCACTACAAGCAATTTGCCCGTCTTCATCTCTTCGGAGAATCCATGCATATTTTAGTCTTCAGCATGTCAGTCACAATCAGGCTTAATTGTAGATAAAAGGAGGAAAGATACCGAGGTAGACGAAATAAATGGATACAATAGTTTGACGTGAGTTCTAGTTCAAACATTTATACGAAAATGATCACTCCTGTAATCCCGAAGGGTTTGGCAGAGGTGTACTAATAGTATACCAATATTTTGCCAGTTATGCTAAAGTCCTATATTATTATACTAATAGAGGGAAGAACTATTTGTCTGATGGACAATATTTTACCGACGTTCCAAAACGACTAGAAATTTTGGTTTGTTCTTAGTGTTGGTTTTATTACTATTTTTGAACTAATCACAAAAAACACATGCCTAGTTTGAATTACTTACTTTAAACAGTTTTCCAAATAAAAGTAATAAAAAACGTAACCACATGACGAAAAAACAAGTCTAATGGAGATAATTTCCAGGCATTCGACTTCCTTGTTATATATCAGTGTATTGTTCAACCATTTCCGATGAGACCGACCAATACGCAGAAACAGGCCAGTGATCAGAAGGCATTGCAACAATTTTACGCGGTCACAGTTCAGCGAGAAGATTCAAGAATTTTTAACGTTTATTCCTCAAAGTAACAGTTCTGAATGAGTGGAGTCAGTGTTATCTATCCTCTTCAAAGATCGTCATCATCTGTCTAGCCTTTTACCAACTATGTTGAGTTCGGCTTCCAGTCTAACCGAATGCAGCTGAATACCAGTATTTTGCATTGAGCGATTGCCTTTTCTTACCTCCACAACCCAGTTCAGTACGTTCAGGCCACTGATTAGTAGAAGCGACTCTGAAAGAACAAATGACCGTCGGGACCTTAAGGCGGGGCACTAAATTCTAGCGACCTTGAGCGAGTGGGTGGAACTTACGTCACTCCCCGCGACCGCAAAACGCATCTTCGCAATGCATGCTCGTAATTTCGTAGGGTAACGATATGTTTCAAATAGTAAGGACTGTGCATCCCCATTTTTTATCACCATACAAAATTATGTTCAGAAATAAGAATATGCGATTTACAAAAAAGCTATTGATTGGACTAAAAAAATAAAACACTATGACTTTATTATGTAGCTAGTAGAATTATTTGCCAAAAAATCAAAACGAGTACATGTTTGGTATTTACTCGTTACAAGAATTTTTTAGAGGTATCTTCGCGATTTTTTTCTATAGAGTTAAATTAGTAAGGTATGAAGAAGTCCAGACATACAGACATTGGTCTTTTGGGGTTAAAATCACACATATTCGAGGGCACCTATCCAGTCAGTCGAAGAATGGATCTAATCGACTGTATTGAGAGGAAAGTCCTAACAAAGTTGTGTCGTATCCAAAAGCCTCGTTTTCCACATCAAACCCTTGACCTAACTGGGGAAGGCTGTTAAGGGGTCGAGAGGGTCTTGGCTTAAAACCGATGTTGGCAGAATTGTTGATATTTTTAGTCTTTGTCTCGGGTATTACATAGTATATCTATATTTTGCTTATATTTAAACATATCATAACATCACGTCTGTAATCCCCGTAGGCGGAGGTGTACTTAATTATACCCGTATTTCGCTAGTTTGGTTTTGCTATTAACCGGGCACGGATAGAGCCCAGCTGCTACTGCGAAATTTCTAATAGAAAAATAATAAAAATTCGGCCTGCCAGGGAATCTAAACAGAGACCACATGCACAGAAGCCGCGATTGTGAATACTAGACCAACGGTTCAGTCAGGGAACAAGTGGCAGCAATCCCTCGAAGTATTAGGCTAGCAAATAACCTTTCAGCAACTACAGTTTTACTGCGATTTTGAACCATATACATAGGTACGTATTGACAGGCGAGCTAACTGCCCGGATCGACAACACGAGGTTATGTCAAAGGCGCGACTGCGGACCGCTAATAGTAGACATAGAGACAGGGTGCGTCAGTGACGCACACAATAAATTGTGTGATGAAGCACCAACGACTGTTTAAATTCTACTTACTTTCCCAAAATGACTTGTATTGATGTACAGATGCTAGCACATCAAGCTACTGTCTAATTTTTTTTTTTACATAACATCAGGCCTGTAATCCCCGAACCGTTAGGCAGAGGTGTCCCAAATAGTACACCCACATTTTATCAGTTATGTTTAAGTCTCATATAATAGAGGGTGAGCCTAATGCCATCAAAAAATCCAGACACCTTTTTTTTTGATGTTGGGAAAGCATCAAATAACCCCTTCCGCTCTTGGGCATAGCGGAAGGTAGTGTCAGACTTCTAATGAGTAAAAATCGGCCATGTTCCTTCTTAGCCCTTGTGCCGAGGTCGCGGTTACTCTTTTGAACAACCCGCAGCCCCGACGGGAAATCCAGACACCTAGAGCCTATTCGGTACACCTCTATCTAACAAAATATTTGGATTGCAGGCGTGATGTTATATTTATTCCTCCCACCTTTCAAAGACCTCCGAGAACCTACTTATAACACATCAATAGCACAACAAAAGGGTAGTTAGCAAAAAAAAATTAGTTGGTTTGTCAGATAGATTTCCAAAAAATATTGGACACGTATTTTTTCTTTTTTCACGTAAACAAACAATAAGGACGATACAGTGCTTCGAAAACTCGTGTGATGTCATTTTCTGAGACATTAGTATGGCATTCTTTAGCGGTCAGTGACGTAACAACCCACTCAACTCTTTGATGCGTTTTATCTTCGTCAATTTTTATTGATTTGATAAAACAAAAAATACGTATCCAATATTTTTCGATAATCTAACAGACGGACTAATTAGAATCATATATTTTTTTAAGTCAGTAAACATCCCTATTCACATTGGCCGAGGTTAGCCTAAACCTAACTAGTAAGTACACCTCTGCCTTACCCTCCAGGGGTTACAGGTGCGATGTTATATGCTTTCGAAGACCTCAAAGAACCTACTTATGACACATCCATGTCAGCGCATATACCTACGACTATACATATAGCACAACACTTCACTTTTGGCGAGGTTTCCGACAAACGTGGCTGGAGAACTGCCAATCCGTCGGAGAATTGATTTAATAATCTTTCATTTCTCTGCGACAATTCATGTTCACATCGTTTTTGTTTTGTTAGTTGATTTTCTTGATTTTTTTGTGATTTTTGGGTAGGGCTCTTTAGTCAATTGATCCCACTAAGACGGGACTCGCGGGACCAGTCGCCCTAATGCATTTATGAATTGGTCAATTGGAACAGTTGTTATGTGATTTGTATCACCATCATCATCAGCCTATAATTCCCCAGCGGGGACTCGGGCCTCCTCTCTAGGAGAGGGATGGGCGAAAGATGATCCACCAAGCGGGCCCCGATGTCACATGTCTTCGAATTTTTTGGTTCTAACCACCAACGACCATGTCGTTTTCCTCACGATGTTTTCCTTCACAGTTTTGAGAGCAGTGGTATCGAAATAAATTGCACAAAGTATTGCACCTGACTGGGTTTGAACCCACGACGTTCGGAAGTCGGGGCCGCCACCACTGCTCCGAGTGATCTCTGATCTAGTGGATAGAAAAACAAAAACATATCACAATAAACACTAGGAAGTGCCGAAGGGTGGGCGTTTTGGGGGACTGTCTCTTGTAAATAAGTAGAGTAAAGTAAATTTTGACGTTCGAAAAGTGCTGATTATCAGCCCATAAATGACTTTTGATTTTGATTTTGAATAATTATGCAGAATTGCAGACCACTTACAAAGTAGGTACTCACATAGTTGCATTACCTTATTACCCTTATTGATAATAACCTTCTTATAAATTAGTCTCAAACATTACAATATTCCAAGTTTTCCTCAATAATTCTTTGTATCGCGGAGTGATAAACATCTGTTTTTCTTTCGTTCGCAGAATATTGCATCGGACACGTAAATGATTTAGATTCGTCATAATCTATTTTTGATTCGACGTATCTTTGTTCGATGGAGGAATTGCGTATTGAGCTTTTAAACGTAGTAGAATGCACTAACACTTAAATCAAATCAAATCAAAAGTCATTCGAATCTGCCAGGGTCGCGGTTTGTTCGAAAGAGAGGCCGCGGTACTTGACACAAAGGGTTCAGAAGGCACATGGGTGGTTTTTAGTCGGTAGAAGTCTGACTTCCTTTCACTTCGCCCAGAGCGGGACGAATCATTTGATGATTTTCCAGAAAAAGGTTGATAACTGAATTATTTTTTCAGATAAAAAAAGTAGTTAAACAGTTTGTTCCATCGTCAACATTGATAAGCCTTTAATCGTTCCTCGGAGACGTCAAAGTTAGGTGCTGAAAGAATTCGCTTTCAGCCAGTGATGTAATGCAAATGCAAATGTACATTTTAAATTAAACAAAACTTTGAAGCAGGCGGGGTCAAGAAAATAGAATGTTGTCTGCTTCCAAGTTTTGTTTAATTTAAAATGTGCTTGTTTTTTGCTTTTCAGTTTTTTCAATCGGGTTTTTAGTTTTTAACTACTTTTTTTTATTTCCAACTTTTTAGTTATTTTGTGTTTGTTTTTTCGTTGGTCGCGTAAAATTCTTCGGCAGAGAGCCTTTTTTAATTCTCGATATAGCCGTATAGATGTTTTTTTTTTAATTTTAATGTAGCCAGTGACACTTGCGCCATCAAGACGAATCTAAAGACGTATATTTTATTCAAATCCCTTCATCCGTTTAGTAGTTATGAGGGAACAAAGAAAAGGACATACATACATACACACGCCAAACACATAACCCTCTTTTTGGGCTTTGCCGCAGTCGGGTAAAAATAGACAAAACTAATATTCCATAGTAAAAAACTTCTCAACATAATAATCAACCGTAAAATCTTCAAGTCTTGTAGTTACAGTGATTAGATCTATAGGCAATGATCATTGGCCTTCTAGCCTTTTCATAAACTATGTATGAGACTACATTATGTATTGTACTGCACAAAAATGCAGTACATCATATGCCTAGTCTTTTCTCAAGTACTTATATACCAAGTTGGGGTCGGCTTCCAGTCCAACCGAATGCAGCTGAATACCAGTATTTTACATGGAGCGACTGCCTAATCTGACCTCCACAACCTAATTAATACTGGGTGATACGATACCCTTTGGTAAGACTTGTTCTCAGACTTTCAGGTCACTACCTGTAACGACTGCCAAAGATCTATATATGGCAGCCGGGACCAAAAGCTTAACGTGCTTTCCGAGGCACGGAGGAAACTCGGTATACGTAATGTTCGACCATCCGCAGACCAACCTATGCAAGCGCGGCTTAACTTAAAGATCGACCCGAATAAGCCACGAGGTCTTCCGTACACAAATATACATAAATGCAGTACAATGTAGCAAAATACTGCATTGCAATGGCGCATGGTATACATTGACAGGTTGTCGATTCAGCTTCGCATATATATTTCAGTGGCCATTTAGTTGTAAATCCTTTAAAAAGTTACATACAATGCATTGGAGCTCTCCATATAAATATTAAAAAGTAGCGTTGCAAGAATCTTTGGCTACGAATATGATTTATTGTAGCACTTTGCTGAAGTATGCATACATTATCATAGTTTTTAGATTTGAGCGTCTTAAATGGCAGAATCAATTTGGCAGATCATAATATGAATTGCGTTAAATACGTAAAATTGACTTTGTATTGTAGTAACTGCCATTTAAGAAAGTAGATCATAATAGGAAAATAATATGAATTGGGTATAATTGATAAAATGTTCACAGAGGCTGTTACTATTAGGACAGGTCCATTTTACGGTTTTTTACGCAATTTATATTATGATCTGCTAAAGTGGCCATTTTAGACCCCCTGTTGTGTTGTAAATAGGTTTTTTTAAAGATATTTGCAAAAGGACAAACACTTGACTGCCTCTTTGGTCTAGTGGTCACAAGCGCAACTGCTGAGCTTGAGGCCCTAGGTTCGATTGCCGGGTAGGCTCAAGTGTTACAAGGTTTTTCCACATCGGGAGAATTTTACAGTACATATAGCAGCCAGGGATCGGTCCGGATTGTCTCGATGGCATTATGTTCGCAACCAAATACGTGAGACTAAAAAATAATTGGCGTTTGTGTGTGTTTAAAGGTCCACCTCTGCCAAACCCTTCAGGGGTTCCAGGCGTCATTTTATTATTTTCAGAGAGAACATAAAATAATAAAATGAACCGGAAAATAACTAGAAAACCGGCAGTCATAGGTAAAAGCGAATATCAAGTTTCAAGATAATCCAACAAGGCTTACTATTTAAAGACACAATTTTTGAAAAATACTTCCATCAAAGATAAATCTGAGATTTATATGGCAACATAGAAATAGGTACAAACAACATCCTGTTCCAACAGCGTAAAAATATTCTTAGCGGAACCTCCTTCTCCAAAACCTGGTACAAGCGGTGCCCTATAAAAGACAGCGCGCCGCTAGCAACGGGTTCACTCGATTATCGGTCGGCAACGGTTGAACATCGCTACCCTCGTTTGTATTTTTATATTCAGTCGCTATATTGTTATTTTGCTAATCAATTTATATCATTTGCAGTAATTAGAGTTAGGATGTCTTATTTTTAAAATTACTTTGTTGTGATTTCGGTTTTTAAACTTTGATTGTTTATTAAATAATTTAGGAAGTAATTGTGCGTTATTTTTTTTAAAAAAACTGTCCTCACTTCTGGTTTCTAAGATCAGAAGTGGGATCCGAACACGTGCTTAGTCCTGTTTGTGCCATCTGCTTTAAGTTAAAGTAAATAACCGATAGTGTTTGAATTTAACCTAATTACTGCAAGTTTTATTTTTGTGGGTACGCGAGTATCGGTGAGTTTTTTTTTTTTTTTTTATTTTTTTTTTCTGATATGCCGAACGTAGACAAGGGAACAAGGACAAGGGACGTTCGACAAGTGTTGAAAAACAAAACGATTCCCGTCGATTGCATCGTAATCGTTCTCGAACGTTGAGAAGTAGATCGCGTAATCGTAGCCATGGTTCCGGAAGGAGCAATCACACTCCTTCACCGCGTAGATACCGTGAGCGTTCTCATAGTCGCGAGCGTACCTCTTCTAGACATCGTCATGTGTCCCGTAGTCCACGAAACGGTCATAGACGTCGTGACACCTCATATAGCCGCCGTGATTCTCCGCGTGATCAGGCCTTAGGTCAAATATTAGCTCGCTTGAATTCTATTGAGAGCCGTTTGCCGACTTCGCCAACGTGTCGCGTGTCTACGCCTGTTGCGGAGCATGGCTCACGGGGGCAGGAAACTTTCACTAGGCAGAAGTCGCGAACGCTTGACCAGGATAAGGACGTGACAGATAAGCTCGTTGGCGCATTGTCTTGTTTAGTTCAAGAGAGATCGCATAATTTTTATATTTCTCCCTTCGATCCTAACCTACACGACTTTGACGTTTGGTGTTCAGAGGTAGACCGCGCTCGTAATTTAAATAAATGGGACGATCGCGAGTGTCTAGGGCGCATAGGAAGTTGTTTGCGTGGTGACGCGAAGTCATGGCTTAACGATTGGGTAACAAGTGATCGTTCGTGGAGCAACTTCAAATTAGAGTTTCGTTCACTATGCCCACGTAATGTAGACGTTGCTACAATTTTGTTTGAGGTTATGTGTAACAATTCAAATAAATTCCCGACATACGCCGAATATGCTCGCAAGTCTCTTTTGCGTCTTAACATTGTAAAGGGGTTGTCTGATGAGCTGAAAGTTGCAATAATTGTCAGAGGTATTACTGATGCTCAAGTAAAGGCTGCTGCAACGAATGCGAAACTTAAAATAACAGATCTAGTTGAGTTTTTGTCGGTATATGTCAAACCAAAAACCGAGACGCGCAGTTCAAACAACCCTCCCCATTCAAACAATGTAGGACCATCATCATCGCGTAAACGCGAAGCAACTAAATCGGGAGATAGTAAAATAGTGTGTCACTATTGTCATCAAACTGGTCACACGAAATATAACTGCAGGAAAAGACCTAAAGTCGACACTAACACGCCATCATCAGCAGATACCGCGACGTCAACGCCTTCAACATCGGGTGATAAATCTGTCAAGTTTTGCACGCATTGTAAACGTAACGGTCACGTAATTGATACATGCTTTTCGAAAAAAAGGTCTGAAACTGATCGTAATGAACAGAAATCGGCTAAGATAAATTTTTGCTCAAGTGTCAATCGAAACGAGACAACATAATGTCTGCTGTTATTCAAAAGGTGCCTATAGATACTTTGATTGATAGTGGGTCTGATATCTCGTTGTTTTTAGAATCGGTTCTTAAATGTTTTAATTTCAATCGAATCCCAACGTATCGTTTGTTGAGAGGTATAGGCAGCCAGGAGATTGAATCGACGTCATATGTTGTGACGACGATTGAATTTCCTGAAGTGTCTTTGGAAGTTGACTTGTATGTGGTCCCAGTTGGGTGCATTACGGCGCCTATTTTGATTGGCACAGATGTATTAGATAGAGAGGGAATTACCTACACGCGTAGTAATAGCTTACACCGGCTCACGAGATTAGACAGTGTGCCCTCTGTACTGCACGTATCTACCGTTGACTATGAAAACATTAAAACGCCGTTAATTGGCAATGACAGAAATCTCCTGCTTAATATCATCCGCGAGTTTTCGAGTTCTTTCATTACGGGTACTGCTACATCAACGGTGAATACGGGCAGTATGGAGATAAGATTAACATCGAGTGCCCCGGTAGTTCATAGGCCTTATAAGCTTTCTTGTGACGAAAAAAATAGAGTTCGGGATATAATTAATGACCTACTCTCAAAGGGAATTATTCGTGAGTCACAGTCCGACTACGCCAGTCCTATCATTCTCGTCAAGAAGAAGGACGGGAGTGATAGGATGTGCGTCGATTATCGGGCACTTAATGCTATAACGGTCAAGGAACGATTTCCCTTGCTTTTGATCGATGACCACATCGATAGGCTTGGTTGCTTTAAGTTCTTCACCAGTTTAAACATGGCAACTGGATTTCATCAGGTGCCATTAAAGGATGATGATTCGATTTCCAAAACCGCCTTTGTAACGCCCGAAGGGCATTTCGAATACTTGAAAATGCCCTATGGGTTAGCTAACGCCCCTATAGTTTATCAAAGAATCATTTCAAAAACCTTAAAACCCTATATTGAAAGTGGGCGAGTTTTGACGTATATCGACGATGTACTCCTTATGTCAAACGGAATTCCTGAAGGACTCGACTTGCTGCGTCAAGTTTTGAGTACTCTCACGAATGCCGGTTTTTCGGTTGGTTTGAAAAAATGTACCTTCTTGGACACCGAAATGGAGTACTTAGGACGGGTAGTTGGTAATGGTCAGGTGCGGCCGAGCCCAAGAAAAATTGGGGCACTGGTAAATTCTCCAAAGCCCACTAATGTTAAGGGGGTTCGCCAATTTTTGGGCCTGGCTGGTTCGTACGGCAAAAAAACCCAGGCAGCTGCCGAGCATATGGTGCTCTGGCGCGGCGAGTGGACGCCTGACGCATGCTCCGCTTTCTTCGAGGCTGGTAAGCAACCGGAAAACTTCTGTTTGGCCTGGACCCCTGGTTCATGGCTTCTGTTTGGTCTGAGCCTCTGGCTTATGACTTCTGTTAGGCCTGGACCCCTGGTTCATGGCTTCTGTTTGGTCTGAGCCTCTGGCTTATGACTTCTGTTTGGTCTGAGCCTCTGGCTTATGACTTCTGTTTGGCCTGGACCCCTGGTTCATGGCTTCTGTTTGGTCTGAGCCTCTGGCTTATGACTTCTGTTTGGCCTGGACCCCTGGTTCATGGCTTCTGTTTGGTCTGAGCCTCTGGCTTATGACTTCTGTTAGGCCTGGACCCCTGGTTCATGGCTTCTGTTTGGTCTGAGCCTCTGGCTTATGACTTCTGTTTGGTCTGAGCCTCTGGCTTATGACTTCTGTTTGGCCTGGACCCCTGGTTCATGGCTTCTGTTTGGTCTGAGCCTCTGGCTTATGACTCCTGTATGGCCTGGAACCTATGGTTCATGGCTTCTGTTCTGGTTAAGTATATTAGCTTCACTACTATCTATTTATCTTGGCTAGTATTCTAATCAATGGGAGTCCGGAATTCCATTGCTTGGAATGCTATTTAGTTCCATTTACGTTTTAATGCTTATAATCACTGATTTTGCTTTGTAATTTTTTTTAGTCTGAAGCTCTTAGATTTACATTTCAATTACCTAAGAAACCTTCCTGTTAGTTGGTTGGGTACCTGATGGTGGGAGTGCACGCTCACTATCGCGTACTTAACAAAATCAGTTCAAGCGCTTTCTATTCTCTGGCTTCAGACACATAAGGGTCGCAAGTAAACAAATGTACAGTATGTGTTGTTGTTACTTTGCAGATGATTATGGCCAGTCTGAGGATGACGGCCAGTCTGGTGATGGTGGACCTAGTGATGACACAAGGCAAGATGCGGTCGAGGACGCCCCGCTGTCAGGAACGGCCGTCTTAGCGGAACCTCCTTCTCCAAAACCTGGTACAAGCGGTGCCCTATAAAAGACAGCGCGCCGCTAGCAACGGGTTCACTCGATTATCGGTCGGCAACGGTTGAACATCGCTACCCTCGTTTGTATTTTTATATTCAGTCGCTATATTGTTATTTTGCTAATCAATTTATATCATTTGCAGTAATTAGAGTTAGGATGTCTTATTTTTAAAATTACTTTGTTGTGATTTCGGTTTTTAAACTTTGATTGTTTATTAAATAATTTAGGAAGTAATTGTGCGTTATTTTTTTTAAAAAAACTGTCCTCACTTCTGGTTTCTAAGAATATTGTATAACTGCAAGACAAGATGAATTCTGTAGCTGTCCTGAATATGCAAAAATGTCGCAGCGAGATATTGAAGAAATATTCTGCGGGGGCTGCAGTTTACGATATATCTGGCTTATGTATTTTATAAACAAAAAACATAACATCACGACGTGTTATCCCCGAATGGTTAGGCAGAGGTGTAGGGTAATAGTACATTTACATTTCGCCAGTTATGTTTAAGTCCTAAGTACCTAATAAAGGGCGTGCCGACTCCGTGACTGTTACTGAACACATTTCTAAAAGAGTGAAAGACAGAAGCCCAAATAAATTACTTGCACCTAGCCAGAGATTACATTTATATAGCAGGAATTCCAATTGTATGGCAATAAAAATATTTAATAATTTACCCCCACGCATCAGAGTGTTACCTACTAACAAATTTAGAAAAACAATATTTGCTTGGCTTTTGGACAACTGCTTCTACACAGTTAATGAATTTTTAAATTATAAATTCTGACATTCTATTTTCATATATACCTATTGACTTGTATTAATAATAATAATAATAATTTATTTATTTTCGGATAACAAAGATCCATATATTGTGTTCTTTTTATTATTATTATTTTTTTTAATTTGAAATCTGGCATTATTGTATGTAGTAAATTTTGACATTAATTCATGAATGAATAACAATTGAGCATAAAAAAAAAACTTGGCATTGTATAAAAAATTCCCTATTTTTATATCAACTAATTTATTGAGGTTTTTTATTATTAGTGATTAGATGACAAACGTATGCTTTCAATATAATATTGTCACTGTTTAGAAGTTGGCCACTTTCGTAAATGATTTTAATATTTCTACACCGGCAACGGTAGTGTATGTGATACTGTTTTATATTAAGATCTTGTACCTACCATATACTCAGAAATAAATACTATTCTATTCTATTCTTACTGAGTAATCTCTGATGGATAACCCAATAAAACTTTACCTTAACCGGTAATCGAAACTACGACATCATACTCAGTAGCCGCGACCTACGAGGTACTCTATCTATCCTGTTTTTCAATAACTGTAAAAATAATGTATGACTGCAATACTAGATGAATTCTGTACTGTGTTGCCCTGAATATCAGTTTGCAAAAATGTCGCAGCAAGATATTGAAGAAATTTTCTGCAGAGGCTACAGTTTACGATATAACATAGTTATGTTTATAGAAAGAAACAAATCACACTGATATTATAAAGGCGAAAGTTTGTGAGTGTGTATGTTTGTAACTTCTTCACGTAAAAACTACTGAACGGATTTGGATAAAATTTGGTATATAAATCGTTTATAACCTGGATTAACACATAGGATAGTTTTTATCCCGATTTTATCTTCTAGTGGGATAATTTACGAGTTATAGCGGGTGAAGCCGCTGGCAACAGCTAGTAAAGAATAATTTGCAGCAACAATCAGTAGAAGAAGTTGGTAGTGTGAAGCCCTCGTATCATTATCAGCCTAGCAGCCTTTCCTTTGCTTAGGCTTCCAGTCTTACCCGAGGAAGAGGCAAAATTTCAGTATTAAACAGTATTATAACAAAACAAAAAAACCATTTTTGAGAAAATTTTGCTCATACTTAGAACCAAATATAGCTTTCCAAGAAACATCAATAGGATAGGGTAATAATAATAATATAATAATAATATTCCACAACTATCACACAACGCCATCTAGTCCCAAGCTAAGCAGAGCTTGTGTTATGGGTACTAGACAACTGATAAACATACTTATATATTTCTAAATACATACATATTGTAGATAAATTACACCCAGACACAGAACAAATGATCAATGATAATAGGGTATCTACGATCCCCCTCTGTTAGAAACTCGTTAAAGGATGTATGTACCTAGCAACCGCCTACGCTCTCAAGTGTCTTTGAGTAAAAACTTCAAGTTACAAAAGCACCAATATACGGTAATCACTGGACAATGAAAATTAACAAACCACATAAACATCCACCTAACCTTTGCTACTTGGCATTGGGCAATCCCTAAATTAAAACCCTAAATAAAACCACACCGTTGAATTTTCATGAGTTGAAACTTCAAAAATGCGAATTTATATTGACGCATAATATAAAAAAAAAATTGCCAAATAAACACAATTTTCTTTCTTTCATTATTTTGGGTCGCGTCGGGGCTGTGGGTTGTTCGAAACAAATACCGCGGCCTCGGTACAAAGGGCTTAGAAGGAACATAGGTGGTTTTTAGTCTGTATTGTCTGACACTCCCTACCGCTCTGCTCAGAGCGGGACGGGTCATATGATGATTTCCCAATCTACAAAAAAAAGCCTGTTGCAAAAGTGAAAAACATGGATGAATTGACTCATAAATGACATGAAGAAAACCTGGCCAAATGCAAGACGGATTTGCATAATTATGGAACCCTTACCGTACCATTGTAGTAGATATTGAGAGAGAGAGAGTTAAATAATTTCTGTATGTGTGTGTTTTGTTTTTTCAAAATGTTAGGCTCATTAGTATCAGAGATAAGAAAGAGACACACGAGTGATTCTATAAGGGTTTCGTTTTTTCCTTTTATGGTGAAATCCTAAAACATACATGAGTAAAAAAAACTTACGACGAATTGAGAACCTCCTCGTTTTGGAAGTCGGTTAAAAAGGAGTAAATGATAGCATGACGATTGACAGGGCAGAATATAAAAAAAAACTCTTGAACGCACGGAAATTTGTACATGTACATTTCATTTTGCTTACATCTGTCCCCATTCTCCATACTTCCGAAGCATAGCTTCAAATACTTGTATCGATCGTGATAGGTTAGAACTGCCTTTCCTCTTTGTTCTTTTCAATTTTGCATTTGGTTGCCACATCCTACACTTGTGCATGTGGAACTTGTATCCAAAAGGTATTGTGTGTGTAGGGTTGCCATCCGTCCGGGTTTCCCCGGATTTGTTCTAGTTTAGAGGGCGTCCGGACGGGGTTTCATTATAATCCGGATTAAAAAAAATAAAGTCTTAAGCCACCCGCGACACACGAACCGACTCGCTAAAAAATGTTGACTGATGAAGTGATGACATGTCCGGGTTTAGGTCTCCAGATTCCAGGGTTTTCACGCGTCTTGTCCTGGTTGCCAAATTTTTGAGATGGCAACCCTATTATGTGGAATGCATTTGACACGCCTGTTTTACGAAGGGGTTGGCATGTTATTGCGATGTATCTTTCGGAGCAGAACTTTATTCAATTCAATATAGTGCTACAGTAGTTTATTAAACTGTTTACTTTTACAGTTGTTAGTTTCAGTTATCATTGGAGAAGAAGGTCAAGAAAAGATCCCGTCGGGGCTGCGGGTTGTTGTAAGAGATACCGCGGCCTCGACATAAAGGGTTAACAAGGAACATGGGTGGTTTTTATTCAGTAGAAGTGTGACACTAGCTTTCGCTCTGCCCAAGAGTGGGAAGGGTTATTTGATGATTTCCGAACCCCAAAAAAAAGGGCAAAGAAGATGGATTATGACTTCAGGAATGATACGAAAGAGAGAGTAAAATGGGATAAGGGCAGGAAGAGCATGATGATTTTTAGTCATCATCTGCCTAGTCTTTTTAACCGACTTCCAAAAGGAGGAGGTTCTCAATTCGTTGGATCTTTTTTTATGTATGTTCCCCGATTATTCAAAGTTGGCTGAACTGATTTGAATTCTTTTTGGCTTGTTTGAAAGGGTATACTGCTCAGGTGGTCCCATGATCATTCAGTCAGGATCTGATGATGGGATCCTGGAGAAATAGAAAGAACTCTTCAAATTTTATAGGCACACTTGCAAGTTATTTGAGTAGTTTTTAGAAGAAAACCTTCTCGGGGTGATCCCATGAAGAATGGTGAAGATCTCATGAAGAACTTCATAGATAGGCAACGGAACTCCTCAATAAATGATAGCAAATGGACTGGGATTGCTGAAATCTCATGCCTGTCTATTGTTTACACCAGTTCATAATATAACATCACGCTGGTACGCTTTGAAGGGGTAAGCACATGTGAACCACTAAAAAGTGAAAAATAAAAACTTTTTAACAAAAAATAAAACCGACTTTAACGAAAAATATAACACAAAAAATAAACTTAAAAACGAAAATCTGTTTCTGAAGTCGGTGGCAAATAATTAAATCAAACAAACAAAAGTCACCGACTTCAGAAGCTGATTTTGTTCTTTTTTGCTTTTTAGTGTTTTATGTTTTGTTGAAGTCGGTTTTATTTTTTTCATGTAAGTTGGCTTCCAGTATTAGGTGAATAACAGTGTTTTACTTGAAGCAACTGCTAATCTGACCTCCACAACACATATTTGTATGACCTACAGATAGTTGTTCCGGGTCTGGGTATTTGTGTATGTGAGTTTAAATGTTTGTGAACGCACCCACGATACAGGAGAAATAACTAGTGTGGGGCAAAGTTACACAAAAAAAAAAAAAAAACAACCTAGACTGTGCTAGGTAATCCGAAACAATTAAACATTACTTTCTACGTAACATCATACTGTTTACCCGAAAAGTTAAGCAGAGGCATGTATTTTTCACCAGCTAAGTGTAAAATTACTATTGACAGCTCGAAATTATGATCAACTTCAACCCAGCCATCACATTTAGCTCGTTTCAAAGTTACAATAAATAATTCGACTGGACTCATGACCTCCTGACCTTTCCCAAGTACTTTGTGGTCTAGTCTAAATATAACTAGACTGATTCGCCCACGGTGTACTACTTGTACATATTTAGGTATAAGATATTTCGCTGAGGCTCGTTGGTCGTTGGACTGCTGAGATTGAGGTGCTAGGTCCGATTCCCGGATCGGGCAGTTTTATTGGGTTATTCCATCAGAAATTTCTCAGTATTACCCTGAATCTCTCTAATCCCTGGATTTGTTCCCGATTAATAGCAATAGGCTTGCCCCATAGAAAAGGGAGGATCCTCCGACCAGACGGGTGTTGTGTCTGGTGGGCTGATATGATAATTCTGTCCTCTGATAGCGCGATGCAGGATTTGTCATTAGTTCGCATGTGTTGCGATAGATGTCGCTGTCGCCACACCTTTATCCAGCACATGCCACAAGCAATAAAATAAAAAGGAAAAAAAAGAGTGTGTGCATCTCACGGCTGAGCCAAATACACCAACCGTACACCTCTGCCTAATCCTTCGGGAATTACAGGTGTGACGTTTTGTTATGATATTCAGGTAACGACAGTGCTTCGACAGACATACTGAACCGTTTCATATAACACCTAAATGAATGCCACAATTGTATTTTGCATTATTGGAGTTTCAACTCACGGAGCTTAAGTGAGAGTTGAAAATTCACCAGTGTGGTTTTATTTAGGGATTGCCCAATGTCAGGTAGCAAAAGGTTAGCTGGATGTTTGTGGTTTGTTAATTTTCATTGTCTAGTGGTTGGCAATTTCAAGTTATATTTGAAGTTTTTGCTTGGTCACACTTGATCAGAGAGGAGACTGGTGGCTTTATCCCGAGACCAAGATCTAGACGACGCCGGTGCACATCGGAGAGGGATGACCGTTTTATCGTGTCAACCTCTCTCCGAAATCGACATATGACTGGTGTCGACGTCCAACAGGAGCTCTGAAATGTTTGTGGGGTAGCTGCCAGCGAGTGGACAGTTCGTCGAAGCTTGATAAAACTTAAGCAAGCTAATTTGACTCCAAAAAGGCCTGCCACAGGCCCGAAACTGACGGCAGGTCACCGACAAGCACGCCTTCAATTTGCTCGCTTCCATCTTGATTGGGAGGTTGAGCAATGGAGGCGAGTTCTGTTCTCCGACGAGTGCAGAATGTGTTTGCACGGCAGCGATCGAAGGGGTCGGGTCTACAGGCGGACTGGGGAGCGATTTGCGCAGTGCTGTTTCGCTGAGACAGTGGCTTATGGGGGCGGTTCTTGTATGATTGTGATTTCCTTCGACGGTAAAACGGAGCTTGTTTTCGTGCCTGGCGGGGGACGAGGAGGCAGTCTAACTTCTGACCGCTACATTTCCGATATTCTGCTGGAACATGTCGTTCCTTATGCGGGATATATCGGTGATGACTTCCTCCTTATGCACGATAACGCTCGTTGTCACACTTCCCGTGCCACAACTGAATACCTCGGAGAAGCCGGTATCGCCACATTGGACTAGCCAGCGCTCAGCTCGGAATCCCATTGAGCACGTGTGGGATGAACTGAAGAGGAGGGTTCGTTCCAGAGATCCTGCTCCTTCAAGTGTAAATGAGCTGAAATTGGCTTTGATAGAAGAGTGGGAAGGTATCCCGCAAGAATCGGTTTAGAAGCAGATTAGGTCAATGAAGAACCGTCTTCAAGCAGTAATTAGGGCGAGGGGAGGGAACACAAAATATTTAAAATTAATTTTAAGGCCAATTACATTTTTTATCACTTAATTTTTGTTGTTTTCTTCATTTATTATTTTTCCATTATCCTTATGTTTTCCTAACTTCTTCGCTCTAACCGGGATAGCTCTTTAAATCCTGGCGTGCTTTAAATAAATTTGGTATCAATTTAAAGTTAACAATTTAACCTTTAAAATGGTACCATTTTTGTTATTCTTAACTAGTTATTAAGTACTCAAGACTGCGCGGAATCAATTCCGAATAAGTGATTCCATACTTTTGCTCGCGAGTGTAGTTTGTATGATGATCGCGTGACCACTGTTGCAATTTAAATACTAATTAGTTCACCTGGACCTCCCCACATGTCCTAAAGGGATGGAATGCGAAATAGGTAAAAGTATCGCAATTAGCCGTAATACGGACAATTAAAATGTCTAACATTATTTATCTGTCTGCGGTTCCAACATACAGGTAAAGTGAAGAAGGTCTATCACAAATAAAAACTGCTGTCTATACAAGTAAATAAAATTGGACTGTCTGTTTATTATTTTAAAATAGTAGCGTTTCACGGTACTTCCGTATAAACTTTCAGTTGAAAAGAAAATATTTAAAAAAATATTTGTCTGTCTGTTTATTTATTCCGAAACGGCTAGACCGATTTTGCCAAGACTTTGAGTAGCAGATAGATTTTTTGTACTTTCATTTTTAGAAAAGCATAAAAGCATATTGTTATGTATGTGATGCGGAAGAATGACAAAAATGTACTTTCCTCACGACATTTTCCTCATTCCTCAACTACATTCGTAGATGGGTATAAGAGTCGAGGAAGACCAAAGAAACCATAGATGGACTGTGTAAAGGATGATTTGGCAAGAAAGAAGGTGTCAGACGAGAGAGAAGTATGGCAGAAGAGTGTCTTCGCCTACCCAAAATTAATTGTGATAAGGGGGAAAAAATTATGAAAGTGTGGTCCCCTTTTTTTATGCGTAATTCATCAAATGACTTCTCCCGCTCTGGGAGGAACATGAGCGAATGTCAGACTTCTACTGACTAACTTCTTAGCCCTTTGTCTTCTAGGGCCGCGGTATTTTCGAACAACCCGCAGCCTTGGATAGTGTTGCCCTTAGCTATTGCGTAGAGTTAAACTTCTGTTCTCTTTCTATGTTCAATGGCATGAATGGCAGAAGTTTAACATGTATGTTATATTTATGGTATCATTTATCATTGCATGACCTTTTTCATTGCGAGTCGTACAAGGAAATTATGTTCATGACCAAGTTATTACTCGTTAGATTTATAGCGAGGATTATAAGAGGAAATTGATTAGCGCTGTGTTAAAACACTAAAGTCTACGTGTATTTTATAGGCGTTTAAAAATGGGTGGTATGTAATCTTTGTTAAAATTACATTGCTTAGATATTTATTCTTATGATTCTTACAGGTTCTATACACAGTTCTATTATAAACTAGCTGTTGCTCGCGACCTTTCTTTCCGTGAAATTATTATAAAAAAATATATTAGTTCCGTATTTGAATAGGATTTTGTTATTAATTTCAATGGTTTTGATTTTTGTGCAATGAACTCTAATTTTTATTCTAAAATAGAAGTACCTAATTTAGTTACTTTTGTTAATTTAGTCCTTAGAACATCAGCTATCTGCCAGTTAAATTCCTGTCAAAATTAATTCTGCCGTTTTGGAGATGGCTGTTTTAATCGCATTTTGTTAATCATTTCAAGGTTTTGCACGGAACCCCAATTATTTTTAACACTGTCCCTGTTCCCTGTATTGTCACTGTTAGCTGTCTGCGTAATAACATTTTCTTTGTCCGTTTTAATTCGACCACCACTCAAAAACTCACATCAGCGTCTCACCAAAATGTCTTTATTGCCGTATCAATATAGGTTCCGAGTTATATTTTTATCTGGGCAGGTAGTCCGACCTTGGGAGCTCCGCCGCGAACGCCTGTACTGTCCATACGGCTCCTTTTATTAACAACATCACTCGTGACAAGGTTTATAATAACTTGTCTTGGTTTGCAAGCCATATTGGTGTGTCAAGAGTTGTGAGAGCTCCAAATATTTTGAAGTAAAGCTTTTGGTAATTGATTGAATCCTGAGGTTAATATACCTCTAATATTTATGGAGGCTACAAATGATCTAAAGAGGTTGTAAAAGCGTTTTTTTGAAATGAGGTATTTATTAAAGTATATCTTCCTATAGTGAAAATACATATAATATCTCAAGCAAAGCGAATGATGAACTGAGTAGATGATAACCGTGTTTGCGTCGGTGACCCTTCTACAGTACCTTCCCAGTTACTTACCCTTCTACCATATGTATCGTAAAAGTACTAACCCTTTTTTTTTCTTTACCTTTAGTTGTATACGTCCCTCCCTGTGTGCCTATTGGCCTTGTTCTGTTCTGTTCCCTGCTGATATGGATAGAAGTGGACATTATGTTTTTCCTACTCCTCCGCTATTCTTTTTTGATTAATTTCGTTGCGGAATCCAAGACAGTTAAAATCGTTTCTCTGGGACTTCGTCGAGCTCCATTGTTTCGGCGCTTTTCTTGTGGTCGCCACTGTTGATTCTGGCTTACAGGAGTTACAGTGGTTTGGGAATAGTGTGGCGGGTTTGTCCCAATTTAGAAACAAATTACAGACTCTTTTGAACTGTCCAAAAGTTTGCTAGTCAAAAACTTAAAGCCAGTTGCCCTAAAGAGTAAATCTCTATGGAGAAGAACGGGCATCTCCATGGCCACTCTTTAACCCAACAGATGAACCATACAAATAAGACAAGACTAGATCAATCTATAAAGCCAGAAATATTCAGAGAGGTTAACCCAGAGGTCGTTCAGTTCTATTTCGTGAATACTTACTAATGCAAAGAGCTCGCTCCAATGACTGATATTTTTGTGTCTCACTTATATTATGACTCACACAATAGAATAAAACTGAATCTTTCCTTTTCTATAAACATTTTTTTTTAAACATTTTTAACAAGCGTGAAAGAGATAGCAAGTTATCTATGTCTGTTGCTTAATTAAGATAGACGGACTAACGGAAACTGATGATTAGTGTTGGTGTTATTATTCTGAGAAGAAGTAGTAGTTTTTCCTAGTCTGGACGAAGAACCTAAGAGATGTATTTAAGACATGGTCCCGTCTCTGTTTTGAATTTTTAGCTTGGGTGTTGCTTTTTGCATAGCAAAAATAAACAGACTTTCAAAAAATACCCGAAAATTTGTGAATGTTAATAAAATAGCAAATTGGACCATTGCGCAAAAAAAGGGGGCTTCCCCTTTACCACATAAAAGAATAACAACACCAACATTTCAGTCGAAAGACATCCACAGCTGTACATAGGCGGAAACCTACTAACTGCTGAAAAAAGTGCGTTTGTTTAGACATATGTTGACGTAAGCGTCGATTATTATATCATTAGACACTCACGTATCAGCAAACAATACAAAATCATCAAATACAAATATTATTTCATGACCTAAGCACAAATGTCATTAAAACTGTTTACTGTACTTCTTATAAACGATTGTTTCTCTTATTATTCAGTCATACACAGATAATGCCAATTCTTCAAACATAAAGTTCTTACAAATGATGACTCAGACTGGTGTCATTGCCATATTACTGTCAAATAAGCAAATTATTGTACCGTTTCCGCATTATTGCGAAATTGTGTTTGTTGTATGGTATAGGAAAGTAAGAAACTGTCTTGTTTATAAAGACTTATTAATTAGCATCTGGAGGCGCTCATGGCAGGTTGACCCATAGAAGGGTGGGCACCTATAAGATACAGTTTCCTCCGTGCCTCGGCCGAGCACGTTAACCCCGCCCGTTTGTCAATAGGGTAAATCACGAAAAAAATATAATTAGTCCGTCTGTTAGATTATCGAAAAATATTGGATACGTGTTTTTTGTTTTACCAATAAATAAAAATTTAAGAAAATAAAACGTGTATGGTGTGTGGGGGCTTTTGACGTGGGTAAAAAAGTACTATCCTTGTGACGTCACACGACTTGACGCGACTTTTCGAAGCACTGTATCGTCTTCATCTTTTGTTTAAGTGAAAAAAGAAAAAATACGTGTCCACTAATTTTTGAAAATCTATCTGACGGACAAATTAGTTTTTTTTACTGAAATTCTCTATTGAAGATCTTTGACAATGATCGTTACAAGTGGGGGCTTTTGACGTGGGTAAAAAAGTACTATCCTTGTGACGTCACACGACTTGACGCGACTTTTCGAAGCACTGTATCGTCTTCATCTTTTGTTTAAGTGAAAAAAGAAAAAATACGTGTCCACTAATTTTTGAAAATCTATCTGACGGACAAATTAGTTTTTTTTACTGAAATTCTCTATTGAAGATCTTTGACAATGATCGTTACAAGCAGTCACTGGCCCGAAAATCTGACGACTAGTCTACAAAGGGTTACCTATTACCCGTTTTGATACGAATGTGGGTGAGTATAAGAGTAGAGGAAGACCCAAAGTAACGATGGATGGACTGTGAAGGATGATATGGCAAGAAAGTAGGTCTCATAAGAGATGATAAGTACTCGAGCATTATGAAAGAAGAAGACATGCTGCTTCAACCCCAAAGAAATTGGCATAAGAGCAGGACTAAGATGATGTATAAAGGTATAGAATACTAGCGGACGTCACGCAGTTCCACACGCGTAGTTCCCGTTCCTGTGGGAATACAGGGATATAATATAACCTATGTCACTCGGGGATAGTATAGCTTCCCAACACTGAAAGAATTTTTCAAATCGGTTCAGTAGTTTTTCAGTTTATTCATTATAAACACACACACAAAAATACAAATCTTTCCTCTTTATAATATTAGTGTAGATAACACCTAAATTCGTTCATACACCATATAAAATGGACCTCGGAATAAAGTAGCCAATACCATGAATGTGAATGTCAATGACTCCATAATTGGTGAGGAAACGAATTGGTGACCGAACAATATTCTTAATAGCACAAAGGTCATTCAATAGGGGATCGGACAAAAAAATCTAATTAGTCCGTCAGATAGATTTCCAAAAAATATTGGACACGTATTTTTTCTTTTTTCACATAAACAAAAAATGAAGTCAATACAGTGCTTCGAAAACTCGTGAACTCTTCGAAAACGTCATATGATAGTACATTTTTTACCTTCAAATGACGTCACAACCACATCTTATCTTCGTCAATTTTGATTAATTTGATAAAACAAAAAACACGTTTCCAATATTTTTCGATAATCTAACTGACGGACTAATTAGAATCATTGTTTTTTGACTCAGTCCGATCCCCTATTGAAGGTTTAAGAAACAAGAAAATGTTTGGCTTTAGCTCTTTCTGCGCATGCGGCTTCCCTAGTAACTCTTAGACGGCACAAATTGATGTCTCTAACTATTCTCAATTTTATTTTTTTCCCTTCCTTTAACGCTCTTTTACAGTGGTTTTTAATCATCCATACGTACGCCCTTTGGTACGAATAGTTACAGCACTGATACAGTGCCTTACATTACTTATTTTCACATTGTTCATTATTACATTTTTTTTTTAATATTGATTTGTGTCTGTAGTAAATCTAAATTTAACATTCGCCTTACTATTGTATCGAGTCTGGTTCTTCTAACCAACCGCCACTTCTTCTTTCCAGTTAAAACACTAGGAAGTGCCGAAGGGTGGGCGTTTTGGGGGACTGTCTCATGTAAATAAGTAAAGTAAGGTAAATTTTGTAGTTCGAAAAGTGCTAATTATCAGCCTAATTTGAATAAATGACTTTTGATTTGATTGATTTTTGATAAAGAATAATAAAATCCTGTTGTAGGAACCCGATAACATTTTGCCCGATCTGACAATTAATAAAATAATAAATAATAATAAAAACGTTTATTCATCCAACCATCATACACATTGAACCATTGGTCATTGGTTGATTTGGTTTTTCGTTGGTTCATTGAACCTAAGATACATCGACGAGGCAGTTATGGAAATGAACTGCCTCGTCCTGTGCTGCATTCGGTTAGACTAGCAGCCGACCCCAACATAGGAAAAGGCTAGCTTCATTTATCGATATCTACGTAAATCCAGTTGCAGTGATCTCTGACAGTGCTTCACATAGCTAAGTTGGTTTTGCAATAAGTGGCTAATCTGTTTAGCAGTCGCTCCATTGCGCTCATTGAAACAGCTGTGGTTGCTATGGCTTCATAAGTTGACTATTGGATGTTTGATTTCCTAGGTATAGCTGTTAGTTGTAGCCGATAGGGATGTTTACTCACTCAAAAAAATATGATTCTAATTAGTCCATCTGTTAGATTATTGAAAAATATTGGATACGTTTTTTTGTTTTATCAAATCAATAAAATTGACGAAGATAAAACGCGTTAAAGATTTGAGTTGGGGTATGTGACGTCACCAACCGCTAGAAATATCATACTAATGTCTTAGAATATGACGTCACACGAGTTTTCAAAGCACTGTATCGTCTTCATTGTTTGCTTACGTGAAAAAAGAAAAAATACGTGTCCAATATTTTTTGGAAATCTATCTGACGGACTTTTTAGATTTTTTTAGTTAACTACCCTATTGATGAGTTATTTCAGATATCTATGATATTTATGACTTTATGAGTCATCACCTGCCTAGTATTGTTCTCAACTGTATTGGGGTCGGCTTCCAGACTAACTGGGTGCGGCTTAATGACCTTTACAACACAGTAACTAACGTGTCTTGTGTGTATGCCAGGATAAAGAGAGAAAGAAAAAGTATTTAATAGTCTTGAACAGAACAAAAACAGAAATAATACAAAATAAACGATCATAGCGTTCCGTGGTTTCTGTCTACCCCCATGGGTAAATGACATTGGTTTATGTAAATACTAGCTGTTGCCAGCGGCTTCACCCGCTACAACTCGAAAATTATCCCGGGGGAAGATAAAATCGGGATAAAAACTGGACGTAGTTACACGATAAGGATCCAATCCACAATAAGCTAGTTTTGAGATATTGAATTTTAAAGTTTGCATCGGAATTCTTCTATGATGCAGTGCTGTAAATTTGTTGGTTTTATTGAAATTATAAGGAAAACTATTTATATTTTAACTTTAAATCAAATTTACTAAGTTTAATTTGATATTTCAAATATTATTCAAGAAAATATGGGTTTGGATCCTTTTTGATAAATTGTATTCTCAATAAAACCAGCATAAAATGATGTTTCGCAATTAGGAACCACGTCACGAACTGTTAACTAAATCTTGAAAAATAAATAAAACTACTAATAATTTACTAAAAAAGCTTTATTCATATAACCGCACACATCTTTTCTTATCAATAATAAAAAAAGATAAAAAATTAGGTTCATTGCTTAATCATTATTCTAATATGCTTATTCTTCCTGACTTTCATATTCAATATGAAAATCAGGCTGACCACTGAATCCTTCGAGGTCATCCTCTATATTTTCATCCCCCTGTAGAGACTTGTAGAAGTCTAAACAATCTTTTGGAATTAAATGGAACATTGACCTCAGATCGTCTAGTTTAGGTTGAGCAATTTTTTTGCCTATAGGCCACAAAATGGTAAAGCCCCTTTCAGAAAAATCACAAGATGTTCCTTTCATTTTTTTTGTATATTAAGTTCACAATACTTTCAAAATCAAAAATCAAAATATTTTTATTTCACATAGGCCTACATGGGCACTTTTAAAACGTCGGTAAAAAGGGGCACGGTTCGGTGCATTGGTCGATTCCTAAGGAGAAGAACCGGCAAGAAACTCCAAAGGTTACTCTTTTAATCTTTTAAAATCGTTTGGGTTAACAATAAGGTATAATACACACATGAAGACCATGCAGATTAATGTCTGAGATGGTCTTTTGAAGAAAGCACCACACAGATTTGAGTGGACCCGTCCAGTCAGTGCAAGCATTTGTCAGTTATCGTGGAGCTCGACGTCACGACGAACAATACCAAAGAAAGGCGTTTGGGTGGGTCACTTAAAGCACTCAAACTGCCAGAGAATCGTTAAAATTTAAGAAAGACCCACATGGTCCTTACATTCACAATCAATTTTTAAAATATTTATCATATTAATTAATCATTTTACATTATTAAATGTCAAAAAAAAACACACACACAAAATATATATACAGGGTGTCCCAGAACTCAACGTCAAGCCGAAACGGGGTGACAGGATTGATCATAACCATCACGAGAAAAATCTGAAAGAAAATCTATCCCATGCAGTTTGAAAATTATAGGCATTTTAAGAAAAACCTAGAAATTTGATCAAACTGTACCATTTTTCGGTTATTGTGGTTATTCTTTTTTATTTTTGTTCATTTGAACTTTGGAAGCGTAATCCTAAATAACATTTCTAGAATCTCAATAAAAAATAATTACACAATTGCCTCGAGTTTCCGAGAATTGAGACTATTTGTTAAACTACGAATTTAAAATTTTGAAGATTCGTCGACTTTGACAGGCCCTCCTTTAAAAAAAATGTACTAAAGTGCCTTGGCAAGATAGATCAAGATTTTTCAATATTTTACTAATTTTACTAACTTTTTTTTCACTTTGGTAAAAGTGGCGTCACTATCTGTCTCGCTCACTCATGGCAAACATACCCACTATCCCTCTCTCTCATCATTTTGCCTTAAAATTAAGAACCTACCTAGAGCTTGTGCGAATCAAAAATATTTTAACTGAGATAGCAAAAATCGGGTTACTTGAGGTTTTAATTTTTTTACTCTTTTTTATTGTATGGAACTAACAAGTATTGTACCATTTTAGAATTCTGATTAAATGCGCCAACTTTTAATGCCACTTGCCAAGGGCACTTTAGTACATTTTTGTCAAAGTCGACGAATCTTCAAAATTTTAAATTCGTAGTTTAACAAATAGTCTCAATTCTCGGAAACTTGAGGCAATTGTGTCATTATTTTTTATTGGGATTCTAGAAATGTTATTTAGTATTACGCTTCCAAAGTTCAAATGAACAAAAATAAAAAAGAATAACCACAATAACCGAAAAATGGTACAGTTTGATCAAATTTCTAGGTTTTTCTTAAAATGCCTAAAATTTTCAAACTGCATGGGATAGATTTTTTTTCAGATTTTTCTCGTGATGGTTATGATCAATCCTGTCACCCCGTTTCGGCTTGACGTTGAGTTCTGGGACACCCTGTATATATATAAAATAAAATATTTAACAAGTAAATATTGATAAAAAAAAAAGATCTTTTGGATCGTTTACGTGATTTACTATGTATCGGTTTTTGAAGTAACAATAATTATCAGAAAGGATCCAAGTGAATTGGATCTCTTTTAAGATTACTTATTTTATACTATTACCAATAGATATTGTTTCTCACTAATGATCCATGAGGATTGGATTTTTTCAGTAGATTCATAATAAACGCCCGCCATACATGTGGACTGTTTCTCACTAATGATCCATGAGGATTGGATTTTTTCAGTAGATTCATAATAAACACCCGCCATACATGTGGACTGGTACCTCGTGTTTATGACAATGTCATGTGTTCGTATTTCACTGGGATCTTTTTGCTGACCGAAAATATCTACCTTTACGGTCTCTTTGGTATAGTTAACTCAATTTTGGTAGTTTTGTGGATTGGATCCTTATCGTGTAACTACGTCCAACTATCCTATTTGATAATCCAGGTTATAAACTATCTGTGTACCAAATTTTATACAAATCAGTCCAGCCGTTTAGACGTGAAGAAGTAACAAACACACACTCACACACTCACAAACTTTCTTTTATAATATTAGTGTGATGAAGTGTGATGTAAAGGAGCTCCCTAAATAAGAAACGTAATTTTTGGCAATTTTTGATGACCACTTTGACAAGCGAGTCCGACTCGCTCTTGGCTCGTAGTTTATAACATCATCGATGACTAACAAATCTGTATTACACACGGCCGAATAATAACGTAAACAATTAAACATCTAACACCAAAATAAATGTATGTTTTCTTTATACTTTTTCTCTTCTTTCCGAGTGTATCTTTGTGATTTTAGTCTCATTGTAATAATAAGAGAGCAGTGGTGGCCCAGTGGTGGCGGCACTGACTTAGCCAAGATAGACGCGTAACTTTGTGTAATTTATTTAATCACTACTGCTATCAAAACGGTAAAGGAAAACATCGTGAGGAAGCGATGTCCTGGGATAAAAAAAATCGAAATCATGTGACGTCTATCAACGTGCACAGGGCCCGCGTGGTAGACTATGCTCATTCCCTCTCATAGAAAACCCGAGCAATGGGCAAATTATAGGGTATTCATAAGACATTAAGCCATAACCTACAAATCGACGTCCCTTCCCGCACGCCATATTTAACATTTGAAAAAGAAGCCATATTTTTGCTAAACCGTCTTTATTTGCAATACTAACATGAAACCAGGATGTACTTTCTACTTAGCTTTGATGCGATTTCCTGCATCAGACATACATATACTCGTAATAAGTATTTGATCATACGAAACCGTCTGTTCCCTTTTGATGGCTGAAATACATGTGATGAATGAATGTGTCATCTTGGCTTTATTACGACCAAATGGTTGTTCTATTTATAGATGGCGAAGCATATTGGATTCTATCAGGTGGTCTTGCCTGTCGCCGATGTTATTATTCTATTCTATGATGTAGTATTTGGTCTTACATTATTTGGAGTGTATTTAAATAAGAGTCACTTTGTCTTTGAATAGTTTGTAATTTTTTATGATTGCTAAATGGGCCTGTTCTTAGACCTCGATCACGCCTGATGGAAAGCGGTGAATGAGGTCTATGGTGGAACGAGCGTGCCCAGATGCATTCACTCTTGCTTTGAAGACAGACTTATTCCGACTTCCTTAATATAATGGATCTGTCCGGTGAAGCCATTATTCTCCGGCGTTTACAGCAATTTATTTGGTTACCCCTATTTGGATGCTGTAAAAACGCCGGAAAATAACGCAGCATGTGTTCCTATTCCACGTACTTTACTACTCATCACTCTTATCATCCTCAACGCAGTCCATCTGTCTTTATGTCCACGAACGCAACCAGAATTAGAGCAGCTATGAATTTGGCTGACATTCTTGGTTCAAGATTCTTTCCGAATTCCCCAAAAAAATTTACCGAAAAAATCCCTTGATTCTGCGAAAAACTGCACCAACAGAGCATTAAATCTTTGATATTAAAATGGGATTTCTAAAAAGTGAAACGAACGTACACTGGCATGCAAATGTAGGTCGCAGTTGAATGTAGCTTGCGTTGCGTCTCATTGCATTGTGGTGCATAGCTATTAACAATACTAACAGCTATTTCATTATTACTGCAGTATGGATTTTTAATGCGGTCTATACTTGAAGTATGTATACTTGTTTAGTTTTGGTTGAGCTGGTCTTGGACAATGTCGTGGGGAAAGTTATGAGTACGAATCAAATCAAAAGCCAAAATTTCTTATACCTCGGCTATTAAGAAATATAATTTATAACGTAACATTTAAATTATATTATATATTAACATTTTTTAACATTTAGCAAACAACTTCACTGGATAGAGATAAGTGGAAGGAGGGAAGGGAGGCCTTTGCCCTGCAGTGGGACACAAATGGCTAATAATAACGTAACATTTATTCATTTTCAAGCTACTTTTGCCCATACATAATTTATAGCCTAATTTATCATTAATCAATGGCAGGAATACCCTGGATGAGGCTGGCACAAGAGCGTGGAGTTTGGCACAAGAGAGGCGTATACCAAGCAGTGGGTGAAGTCAGACTGTGGACGTTGAAAATGATGATCATTATTTCCGGAGGTTATCACCTCTTTATATAATAAGTGCTAGGACAGTTTATTAAGTTCTAAAGTAACCGTCTCATCTATTTGCATTGCGCAGTCTCGTTCACAAAATAATGGGCATGTTACTGCATTGTGTTCTTTGCAACTACTACGTATTACAAGCCGCTGGTACAACCAGATACAATGCAAGCTGAATTTAGATACAAAAATCCTCTTTATCTGAAACTCGACGAAGAAATGATGTCACTGACATGATTGACATCATACAATCTATCATTAACCCAATTCATTTGGAGTTGGCGCGGCATGTCTTCTTCTTCTTTACTTCTCTGTTTCTCGTCATCTCATGAGACACCTCCTTTTTCACCCGACTGCGGCGAAGCCCAAAAGGAGGGTTATGTGTTTGGCGTGAATGTATGTCTGTCTCGTTTTACCATATCCAATCTTTCATATTGTTGTGATTTTAATAATCATCGGCCTAGCCTTTTCCCAACTGTGTTGGGGTCGGCTCCCAGTCTAACCAGATGTAGCTGAATTCCTGTATTTTACATTGAGCGACTGGCTATCTTGGTACGAGTAAGACTGGTTTTCAGGCTTTTTTTTTTGGCGGGTGTAAAATCATCGAATAACCCCTCCCGCTCTTGGGCAGAACGAAAGGGAGTGTCAGACTTCTACTGACTAAAAACCACCCATGTTCCTTCTTCGCCCTCTATGTCGAGGCCGCGTTAACTAGTGTACAACCCGCGGCCCCGACGGGTGGTTTTCAGGCCTTCGGTCTACTAATTACCTGTTACGACTGTCAGAGACGACTACAAATGACAACCAGGACCAAAGAAAATTTCTTGAAAGATCCAATCGGTACACTCATGACGTCAGTCACCACTTGTTTCAGATGTTTGACGAATAATTTCTTCGAAATAATGGGACTTCCTTTGTGTATAGGTTAGTTTAAAATTAGAAACGTCATAATCGGTGCTATTTAAATTAATAACACCTTGACATATTATAACATTTTTAACCGACTTCCAAAAAGGAGAAGGTGGTCTCATTGTCACCAAGTCAGGATCTAATGAAGGGAAATCGAGGGCAACTCTCTTTTATAGGCACTTATAACGTTTTTCAAAAAAAAAATTGTAAAAAAAACAGCATTGAATTCTGGCTGCCTCGTTGATCTACGAGGTTCTACTGGGTTCGATTACATGTTGAGGAACTTCTCAGTTATAGCCAAGGGGTCGGTCGATGGCAATAGGCTCGACCCCCATTACATGGGACTTACATACATGTGGGTGTACTATAAATTAGATACACCTCTGCCTAACCAAGGCTGCATTATCGTTTCTTTGTGTAAAGGTTTGATTAAAATAGAAACGGCTGAATTTATGCTATTTCCGGAAAAGGGGAAAATATATACCCTTAGATATTCGGAGACTGTTTTTGTGTCTCATTTTATCCTTCCAGTCTTCGTATGTTAGTGTGGGATTAAGCATTAATAGGTCTAAATTCTTCTATATATCTGTATCATGCCTTTCTTGTAATAAATTCCTGTAATTATCATTTAAATTCTTGGCCGGTATAAATCAAGTGTCAATTTGGATATGGTGGTGAAAAATGCGACCGAACCAATTTAAGAGATGGAGCGAACAGTTTCAATTCCACAAGTTCTAATTTTAAGTATAATGCTTCCCAGAATTATGTATACCAGTTTGTTTAGTGGGAAAATTTGAAGGTTTTTGGAGTAAGTGGAAAAAACCTTCTTCTATTTTTGAGAACTCTGACAGCAGGTTAGGCAATAAAAAAAAACCAAATAAAATTGAAGTGTCTGTTTATAATTTAAAAATAGCAGGTTTCGGGTGCATAATTATTTTATGGCAGTAATTATAATACGATTATTTTTGGCAGTCTGCCTGTCTTCTTTTTCCGGATAATATCCGTAACGGCTAGACCGATTTTGACAATTCCAGTTTACATATGGAAGCAATATTACTTTACCAAACTCACGTGGACGGAATCCGCGCGGAATGGCTATAATCAACTAAATCTTGATTTGACATAGACCGAACTGACCTGTTTCTCAGAGAACGGTACGAAATGAGTCATTTGCATGGTAAGCGCGAACGCTCTGGGAACAACCTAACCTGTGCAAGTTCCCAGAAATACTTATATTGCGCTTAATCACTCTAATATTATAAAGGCGAAACTTTGTGAGTGTGTATGTATGTTACTTCTGCACGTAAAAACTACGTATTGGATAAAACTTGGTACACAGATAGTTCCTGACCTGGATTAACACATAGGATATTATCCCGATTTTATCTTCCCGTGGGATAATTTTCAAGTTGTAGCGGGTGAAGCCGCTGGCAACAGCTAGTAGCACCATATTGCTGGGGAGAAAATATTAAGTGTGCATGATGGAAGGAAATCGTATGAATTTAAATGTTTAAATGTACTTATCGCGTGTGCAAAAGGTGAATCTTTTTTCTCGGTTGTTTGAACCCTACGAGCACACGGCGACAAGGCATTTTGAGAACGTGTCATTTTGCGAATGTGGCATTGTGCGCCTAATCCAAATCAAGCAGCTTTTTCCAGTATGACATGGCTTGTATAGCTGATGTTCCTTACGGTAAGAGATCCACATAACCTTAAAAACAACGCAAAAAAACAGCGTAAAAGAAAAAAAAATGCCGTTTTCCGAGTCGATCGATGACTTTTGTTTGTTGCATTGACTTTTTGCTGTCGACTTCCGAAAGTGAAGTTATTTCCACTTTTTTGCTTTTTCTTAAGTCTGTTATATAAACAAGATGCTGTCGGAATACAATCAAATAAAATAAATACTACTTCTATAGAAAGTCGGTTTAAAAAATAGAAAACTTTGCAATAAGATGAAGCTTTCAAATCATCCAAAACTTATAATAGCCCAGCCCAGTACAAATTCGACAAAGCCGAAAAATCGTCGAACCGCTAACAATACAGTCTGGCAATACTTTTTGCCGAGTGCATTCCAAGTCTGGTGAAATGTCCACATTCCACCATCTTCTGTGGAACTAAGGATTTTAAATTCAATTGATTTATACCCTTATATGAGAGAAGAGAGCGTTTATTCGGTTAACGTTTTGGTTGTCAAACGAGTTTTTGATACATTTTTCAATTATGTTTTTTTTTGGGATGCAGATGCCACCCGGGTAGATGGTCCCTTGTGGAAAACTTTATGTTTAAGTTGCCATAATGAACGCTACCTCTAAAAGTTGATATTAAAATACATCCTGACCAGCCAAAATCTTTGTTGGCTGGGTTAGACTGGATGCTTAAGATAGGGTGTGGTGATGAAAAAAATTAATGTTTGGGTAGTTGGATTGGCCGGCAAATGGCCTATCGTTTTATTTCACCGTTGTTAGAGCCAGCTATTCTCAACTCAACCATTTCGCTAAGTAAATTCTGCTCGATATTTGTTCCCGGTTGATAGCAATAGAATCCGAGTTGTCGATAGTTATGTCTACCTTGGACAAACTGTTAAACTAGGTAGATCTAACTTCGACAAAGAGGTCGCCTGAAGAATCCCACTCGGATGGGCAGCGTTCGGGAAACTACGCGACATCGTTCCGTCCAAAATTCCGCAGTGTCTTATGACGAGGGTCTATAACCAGTGTGTGCTGCCAGTGATGACTTATGGCTCAGAGACATGGTCATTAGGTAACTGCTGGCCTCTTAGGCCTCTCAGAGTCACGCAACGAGCCATGGAGAGAGCTATGCTCGAAGTCTTTTTGTGCGATATGATCCGAAATGAGGAAATACCAGCCGAAGAACCAGGGTCGCCGACATTGCTCTCAGAATATGCGACCACGAACCAGAAGACGCAGCGTTGGTAGGCCTCCCACCAGGTGGACTGACGACATCGTGAGAGTCGCGGGCAACCGGTGGGTGCAAACGGCAGGCTGCCGTTCTTTATGGCGTTCTTATGGGGGAGGCCTTTGTCCGGCAGTGGACATCTTATGGCTAATGATGATAGCAATAGGCTCGCCCCCTGTTACATGGGACTTACACATAACTGGCTAAATGTGGGTGTAGTTTTTTATCGTGTGGTTAGTGTCTAACCTTGTGTTGGTTAAGTTAGACAGTGCCGTATGCCGTCCATGGGCCAATGGGTTATACCTTTGCCTAACCATTCGAAATTACAGGTGTAATGTTATTTTCACTAAATAATTAAATTCCCAAAAACATGTGACAGAATAATTTTCAAAACTGCCATTTGTCTCTAAAAGCAAAACAATAATTTAATGTTAAGGCCTTAACGTTTCAAAAGGATCTGTCTAACTTGTTCGTTTGATCGACAGTCCGATGATATGCCTAAGCCCTTAATGTGTAACAAAAACCGTTTATTGGAATGACTCAACAAATACCGCTTTTGAAGTCACAAACAGTGTTCATCTGAATAAATAATATTGTGTAAACACTTGCTGGCTTTGTTTAAAAATTGTGTTTAAGACACAAAATCTTGGCTAAATTAGTACCTTTTTGCTGAAAATCATTTAAAACTAACTGTAACCACCAGAGTTGTGTGTCTTCGATTTCATCATCGTGTTCCTGGGCCTTTTTTGGCTGGTGGAATCATCGAATAACCCCTCCCGCACTTGGGCAGAGCTAAAGGGAGTATCAGACTTCTACTGACTAAAAACCACCCAAGTTCCTTCTTAGCCCTCTATGTCGAGGCCGCGATAACTAGTGTACAACCCGCGGCCCGTGTTCCTGGCCTTGTTCCATGTTATTTGGGGTCGGTGAGACAAGTTTTTTTTGTTATATTCTCCCCAGTCAGTCGTCACGCTATCATTTACTTTTTTCTTCCATCTCATAACCGAATTAAGGAGTGAAATTAACCTCTCGCAGTCTTTAATTCTGGATAGGATAACGCAGTAGCCTCAGTTCCCATGGGGGAACAGCTATAGGTGCGAGCAGGACACCTTAAACACCTGCCACAGCTGTCAGCGTTGATTTCATTGACAGTTTTTTGAAAGAGGTTCTGCAGGGCTATTGCGTATCTTTTAAATGTCAGTGGCTATCAGATAGTGTCCATCAATTACTGTCAAATGGTTCCATTTTGTACTAAACCATAACCAATTTGACAGTTAATCCATAGACAATATGATAGCCACTTACATTTAAAAGATACGCAATAGCCCTGCTGATCAAGTTCTGCTTCATTGGCTAATTTTTTTGAGGGTTTTTGGTCTTCTTTCTTTACCGTGTAGTTAGTGCCTAACCTGGTGCCAGTTTTACCTTCGTTCACGGGTTCTGACTTGGCTTTACATGCCGTCGAGATTTCGGTATCTCTTAGGTAAGCTAGTAAATAAGTGCAAGTAATAATTATACAATACGTACACACACATAAGTACTCGTAAATCCGAAAATGAGATATATTTTTGGTACTAGTTTTTAAACTGGTTTTGATACCCTACTCGATGACAACGGATTTTTTTTTCAAATCCGCGGTGTTGCCCCCAAAATCCACGATTTCTGTTTGTTTTTTAATTTTAATGTAGCCAGTGCCACTCGCGCCATCAACACGAATCTAACGTCGTATATTTTATTGAAATCCCTTTATCCATTTAGGAGTTATGGGGGAACCAAGATACAGACATACATACATACACGCCAAACACATAACCCTCCTTTTGGGCTTCGCCGCAGTCGGGTAAAAAATAATGCCTCTGCCAAAAGACATCGAAAATTCTAAATCTAGTTTATCCAAGACTGCAAGGTTTTCTTACGCCACAGTTCGTGGGGATAAGCGGCTTAGACAACAGGCGCTATCGTCCATCAGATTGAAGGACCGATGGCCGCTGGGACAAACCTGTATTTAAGTGAGGACTGCGAATCGGGTAAGGCAGTGAGAGGTATAGACCCTATACATATACATGAAATAAGCGACAAGTCGCGAGGGAAATTGAAAAATATGTAGCTATTATATTAAGGATGGTAAGAGGATAAATACTGAGATATGACTGACTGGTTTATCCGTGATCATACTCTTTGTGCTTGCAGCAGCGCCGAAATATCGGGAATTCAAAATAAATAGTAAAAATGTTTTTTTTAATATTATTTTTCCGATTTTGTCTAGCTTATAGCATTGTTAAGGTTGGTTCAGAGCGAGGACCTTGCCACAATTTCGGGACCAGAAATTCCAATACTAGGATTTCCTGGGACGGAAACTCCTTTTGTTTTCTGGCTGAAATCTACAGTTACGCACAATTCATCCGTCCAAGGTATCCAAGAATCAACCGTTCGTTTTATGATTAATCGCGAAGTGTTCAATATGATCAAACGCGTATATGAGTTAATCATAGATCGCATCGATCTTTACATGTCTTATAGACTAAGTAGTAGTAACAGTATCGCAATCGGGGACAAGGCCTTTCGTCACCCGATTTCCAACTAGCTACACTGTGTTTCGTTTTTTTATTATTGTGTGTCTCGTTTCAACTTGTGTGTTCGGACACAGTTTTGTAGCTGTGTTCAGTTGGAGTGCAAGGCATCAGTTTGTTAACAATATTTGTGTGTTATTAACATGTTGTTTTATGTTTGTCACATTTTATTTATGTTTAGTAGGTAAATAGATACTATTGCGTTAAGTTTGTTTGTTTCCTTAGACTATTTATACTTACAAATAACATAAAATAACGTCACACCTATTCTCCCCAAAGAGTTAGGCAGAGATTTGCCTAACAGACCCTCGTTTCGCCAGTTATGTTATCTACACAAAATAAGAGTTAAAATGCAATGAGCATTATTTAATATTGTTTATGGTACTTTTTAGGATGCATTACGGGTTTAATCAGAATTTTAATCAATGCAATGGAGCTTCATACTTTATATCATTCATCTCTCAGTAGTTCTAATTAATAAAAAATATTTAGTATGCGAATTGTATAAACCCTGTCTACTTTTTCAACGCGTACAACAAACAAACGATCATTTATTGTCGAAAAACGTCGACCACTGACCAGACCGAAGCGATAAAAATCTCGCGAACCATAACGACTGATGAATCAGCGTTTAAATGGTAACCCTGACAATTTATGAACGACATAGGTAATTATATTTACACAAGTTGGTAACTGACGCGTTCCGTCGGTCGCATAATAAGCGGTTGAGAGCACCTCGAACGAATGTTCGTAAAAAAAAACAACGATGACCCGTCTTGTCTGAAGAGAGGAATGGAATGCAATGCGACAAAGTCGAGATGAGCGCAGCGCACCGCTCACTCGGTGATCGCGTTCACACAATTTCACGTATTCGGGTAATAACGAACGATAGGCAGTAACTCTAAAGTACATGGGTATGTCTAGCTAATATGCCGGAGAGGCCGTTCACAAGGCGCGGTCGTGAACGAATGCAATTATTTCATGCTCGATGTGCTTGTATTAGCGATGGGCGATTAATACTAAAAGTAATCGAATCAGTCGATTGTTCTATGCAGTCGATAAAAGTCGATAAACATCGACGTCAGTCGATAACACTAACGGCTGCGCGTAGTGCGCGTGCGGCGGGCGACAACGACTGCGGTCACTAACTACAAATTTTTAGCGCAGCGTATGGATTAGTACTAATAATTAAGTAATAGTAGAACAAAAGATGGAGCGGACGTGCGCTGCGCTACTGCTTTCAATAAAAGGAAGGAACCTACAATCGTTCGTTGACGTCGTAGTATAAATTGATATTTTACTTATTTACATTTAAATTATAGGCCAAAATTATAAAGTAAAAATGTTATAATTATTTTAATCATATTTTTCACAAAATCTTAATATTAATCTTATGTAGGTAAGAGATCAATCAGTAACTACGACACCGACAGTAGGAACAGTAGGTTTTGCGAACAACTTTATAATTATAAAACATAATTTAAATGCTTTTCTTAAATCATCCAATTGCTATTTTTGCGATAATCAATCACCGTAAACTATTTGTCAACCAATCAGAATAAAATACACCTATTTCCGGTCAATTAAAAAAACCGCAACCGGAACGCATTTAGTAGTTAGTAGTTCAACAATTATTATTCGAATAATGATTGTGAGGAACTACTAAATTGACAATCGAATACGCAAAGTCGCGATTGTCGATTCAGTCGATTGTGTATTTTGCAACAATCGCCCATCGCTAGCTTGTATCCGCCATTACGGTGGACGCGTTCGAATTTTGAATATGCTCGAGCTTCAAACTTTTTTTTTCTATTTGGCTGCGTACGTATTCGCATGAAACTTGTACCTATGTTATTGTTTTAATTTACATTTTGTTGTTATCTGTATGATTGAATGAGTTTATCTGTTAAATTACGTGTTTTAGACCGTACAAGATAGGTATATTTATAAATTTAATCTTTCGTAAAACTACGCTATTATGAAATGAATGAATGGCGATGTTATTGACCTTGTTTCACTATTATCAGTCAGTATTCATTAAATTTTTCGTGTAGACCTCTTTTGTGGATAATATTTTTAATTCTGATGCTGATTAATTCATGTACCTATGTAGGTAGCTAATTATTTTGTAAATAAATAATCCGAGATTATGTAATATTATTTGTTTGTTTTTTGTTTTTGTATGATGCAGATGACATGGTATTATTTTGATTTAGTAACGTTTGTTTTTAATTAGTACAGTTTAGTTAATCGAAGCGAGTTTCTGAAAGGAAGTATAAACTAACTAGTTAGGAACACATAGTAGGTCCTACCAAGGTAAAAACAAACATTAAACTTTAGGTCAGATGATTACCAGTACCTACGATTAGAATAACAAGCTATGATGCTTGATAAGATAAATAGTTATGAAGCAAGTGAAATAAAACATTGGCAAACAAGTAATCAATAGTTTAGTAGTTACCTACCTAATTATTAAACAATTAAAATCTATCAAACTGTTGCTGTTCGAAAATCAAATAATTAGAATAGCAAGCCGGTTTATGGAACGTATCAAAAATATATCCAAACTCTTTGGTTCTTCACCTTCGAGTGACTTACTGGCCGTATATAAACACGAAATAATATATATAACTAACAAGTACAAAACGATGACCTAATACCTACGGAGCTAAACGTTATCTAAAGGGCACTTGAAAATATCCAAGCGTTGTCAAGCAACACACGTTTTTATAAACTAATACTTATTGCTAACTGTTTGCCCAAGAAACAAAAACTGGTCGAATATTGCAATGGTTGTCCGTGATTTACCAACCATTACTATTATGTAGCACACCTGGCAACAGTATTCATAGAAAAAAGGTAAAGGGAAGTATTTTGACTAACTAACATATATAAAAACAATTAAAAGTTATCGTAAGTATAGTATACCTGATATTAATATGATGGTCACTGTTTAACACTACTGTTTTTAGTAATAGAGAACCAACTTTCGCACCGCTCTTTTGAATCGATGCACGTTAAAAGAAACACGGTTTTATTAAATAACTGTTGCAGAAAAGAACTCGCGGAGTGTTTCACCTCGGCGTTACACGAATATTGTGTTAAGAACGCAAGGGACACGGCTAGCCGCCACTAAAATTATTGATTTACAAAACAACAAAAGATATAAAACGGGCCCAGTGCACACCCCCGCGCCGCGGAATCGATCAGCATGATAATTGTCGCGCACAAAGAGACTACTGACTACTCACCTAGACAGTTGGAATGCACACACACAGTTAAAACAACAACACACAATTTATGTCAACAATGTTTCCGATCACAACGTTCAATACACTAATTAGATGTGTTAGGACACTTGATTATATTGTTTTTATTGTGTTTTACTTGTAATTAGTGCGAATTAAAGCCGATTTGTGTGTCGGAGACGCGAGCAATTCGACGATCGCTAGCAAGATGGCCCCGCGTATGCCCGTGCCGCGCGGCGCCCGCCCCCCCCCGCGCGTCGCGCGTACGTGCAATGAAAGATAGGTGGCCGATACACACGGCGCGAGCAGAACGGACGCCTGTCCCGAGATAGGTGCGTCGTGACGTGACAGAAGTAACAGTCAACCTGCACTGCAATACAATACAATACGATAAAGCGTCCATTTGGCACGCTAGGTTTGATTATGTTGGCATATTCTCGGTTTTGCATAACGAATCTGTACAGTGCTAATTATTTATGGTGAATTTGAACTAGATAAAGTTAAACTTTACAACTTCAGTTTGGATTAATTCATTATCATCGTTTCAGCCGAAAGACGTCCACTGCTGGACAAAGGCCTCTCCAAAGTCCAAAGTGTCGCCACGTTGACCGGTCCCGTGCGTCTCGCATCCTTCGTCGATCCTTCGTGCGTTTTGGATCCCCGCAACCTTCACTAGGTAAATATTAATCATCATCTTCCTGCCTTTGGGGTCGGCGCAACATTTTTTTTTATTCCATTCTGCCCTGCCAGTCGTCACGTTATCATTTCATACTTTTCCTTCATTTCACTCCTCACACACTCCATCAATCTTTTCTTTGGTCTTCCTCTCCCGCTCCATCCATCCACATTTATAATCATCGCTTTTTTTAGTCCCATGCAATTCATCCCCCCTTATCACATGCCCATACCACGACAGTCGATTCCCTTTTAACTTTCTGTAATTGGCGCAATTTTTAAACTACCTCTAATTTACTCGATTCTTACTTTATCCATTCTGGTCACACCACACATCCATCTCTACATTCTCATCTCCAGGTAAAAATGAATAAATAAGTACTTAATAATTTTACTAATAACGCCAAAATTATTATAAATTCACGACATCATTTATTTAAACTAGTACCTCTTAGATAACAGATAGAAATCTCCATAGGTACTGACAATGCCATTCATTTTATTGCATGTCATTTTACAAAACCCTAGCAAATGTCTGAAGAATTCGTATTTAACAACATAACACATAAATTCATACCATTAAACTCCGGATTTGCATCGAACAACCCACGCGACATTGATTTACGAGCAATCTATCTCGAGACCTATCGCGGGACATTTCCCCTCACGCGGTCCGACCGCAGTTCTTTCCCTTCACACCGCTTTGCCCGTGCCGAGACTCCCCCCGCCACCCGCCCTGTCCTCTGCCTACCGACCTCTTATATACTGCTCTCTTTACAACAGAAAAAAACACCAATTTCCCAAATTCCCGAAGCGGACCGCTCTCTCGCTCGCGGCAAACCTAAGATGGCCGACGGCTTCCATTTTGATCGCAGATTATAAGCGTCGCGTCCCCGTGCGTTCAAAGCCTAACCGATGTAGCGTCCTGTAGTTAAAACACACTTTATACACTTATCGCACATGTTTTTAGGCTATTTTTTCGCGTCTAAAACGACGGTGGCGTCGTATTTGGGCGTTTGTATGCGTATTTGTTTGATTGTTATTGTATTGATTGGTTGTCCGTTGTGAAAGAAAGTCCGTCTGTCTAAACGGTCGCGTTAAAATGTAGCGGCGGCCAATAGCTATGGTTTTGTCTCTTTTCACCCGTGCGGCTGTCTACCTGACTATAGTCAACATAGAATGGCGTATAGTCCCCTTTTGCGCTCGCATGGAACAATGAAAAGGAGTTATGAACGATTAAGTATTCTAAACTCGCGTGTTACTAATAATACTAACGTGAAATGGACAGAAATACTTCGACAGTTCCTATTATGTCACTTGCAATGTTACGTAGAACTATAAGTTAGTAATACATGGTTAACCTAGGTTCAATCTCCTGTATAGTCGATGCTTGTTTGGTTACCTTTTGGTTCGCGGAATTTAGGGATTGCAATCAGTTCGTTGAGTATGGATTTTATGTCAAAAACATCGTGAGTAAGTTTAGTTGGTTAATTAAACTGTAGCCAATCAAAAAGGTATATGTACATATAAGTAAGGTCAGCGAAGAAAGTTAATCCTATAGGTACTATATCTGTATCTCGTGTTTATCTAGATATCTATAAACCTCAATACTTTGACAACTATGGCAAAAACAAAAGAAATAACTCTACAAAACCATTGACAGCATAGGTACAAAGGTATCTAGGCACTGAATAAATCCTTACCGAACTCTTTTATTAATAAAAAATTCCCTCCCTTGTCTCTGCTACGCAAGACCAGCAGGATTCAAAATAAGAACGTCAGTATAAAGTAAAAAGTAAACCATAGATAAAACAGAACACAAGAAACAAACTCTGTTGACATACGGGCCTTCCTGTTTACCCAGCGAGGAAGCTAGCGTTATGTTTGTCTTTATAACTTCACCTACGAAAGGGGACGGGGGTGGCCGACATTTAATTTCGAAACAGTTATTATTACGGTAGAGATTCAGCAAAATTCTGAAACAATTACTTAAATCATTTCTGTGTTAATAAAGCACGAAAAATGGTTCACGTTAAAATGAATTAACTAACCTATATTATGGTTTTCATAAATAAATACATACCCTTTTAGATCATCATCATCAGCCTATATTGCTCCCATTGCAGGGATTAAGGCCTCCTCTCTAGGAGAAGGATGGGCTATGCTATAATCCACCACGCAAACCCAGTGTGGGTTTGGTAGATGTCACATGTCTTCGAATTTTTTGGTTCTAAAATCCGGTCGGTATCTTCACGATGTTTTCCTTCAACGTTTTGAGAGCAGCGGTGATGATATAAATGACACAAAGTAACGTGCCTGGTAGGGTTCGAACCACGACTTACTGTTCGTAAATCGGGACCGCCACCACTGCCGGGTACAGAATGCTACTCCTATCTTTCAGTGATACAAGTACTCATATTAAAGGAAACCGTGGAGGACAGTATATTTTCTTAGATGGTAGGTACCACTTAATCATCATCTGTCTAGCCTTTTCCCAACTATGTTGGGGTCGGCTTCCAGTCTAACTGAATGCAGCTGAATACCAGTATTTTACATGGAGCAACTGCTTACCTGACAACAAATCTTATCTTATCAACAACCCAGTGAGTAATGATGTGATGTGTGTGAGGTCTTTGGTAGGACTGGTTGCCAGACTTGCAGGCCACTGACTACTCTGTATTTAAACGACTGTCAAAGATCTAAAGGGTGTAAAAGTACCCTTAACGCAAACGAAGGGTACTTGTTCTCCCCAACATTGCGATCATTTTTTGGTTCTAGACCATACCTGGGAACCCCCTAGTTACGGAGATATTGGGGGTCAAAGTTCCAAATTTTGCACAGCTGTTTTTGTAAATACTAGTTTTTCAGGTTATAACTTTACTTAAATTACTTCCATGACCCTTTTACTGTTCAAAGCATCCACTAGCACAATGTTTTAGAAGTGCTACATTGACCATTACCGCAAAATGTGATTTTTGACCACAGAAAGTCGTTTCCCAGCAATTTTTTTTTGCGTAGGGGTACCTACTTAGTTTGATGTACAGAATGCTTGGTTGACGGTTGTGTGATGGCTTGATTTACACCCTGTATAGACATGCCAGTCGGGACCATCGGCGTGCTATTCGAGGCACGGGGGAGACTCGTTATGTAATGAGCATCCGGCGAATAAAGACTACAGGCAGATAATTAAAAATAATTAGTTAGTAGGTGCATCCAAAGGTAAGCAATCAACATTTAACATTCCCACTACTGGGACTTAGCCTGTATCCTAAACACAACCCCCTTCTCTGTGAGAAGCAATGGAAACAAAACTGGTGAAAATTGTAATACTTACTCCTCCGCCTAGCACTTTGAGAATACAGGCGAAATATTATGTATCCAAAGGCATGCAGCTGCATATATTGCCGTATCAGACAGATACAGAATTACCTACAGATAATCTAGATCCCAGTACAGGTACCACAGATTATAAAGTATCGATAATACCAATGGTGGATTGATTCGCCGACTTGACAGCAAGCGGTCACCACACATGTAAGGTCATTGCTCCCGTGGAGGTAACGCCAGCCAGCTTACGAGACCTATCACACTTCTTGTTATCCTTTTGAATCTAGGTCTGGTACAAATGGACATATTTGACGGAAGTTGACAAAGATGCTAGTACATTACACATTGGTATTAACAAGTTTAAAGTTTTTTTTTTGTTTTAAGGATCTTGAGAGAAATTTTTAAACCTGTTTTTATGGTTTCTTTTTTCATTTTTCTGTTGTGATGTCGTTTCTATATCGTAATTAAATCTCATTAGGGGACCAACTGGTTTGACTATCGTATTATTAACATAACATAACGCCTGTTTTCATCGAAGGGTAAGGCAGAGGCTTAGGTTCGTAATAGTACACCCATATTTCATGTTTAAGCTAAATGTAATAGACGGCTAGTCTTTTGCCATGAACCGGGTACTTACATATTCTTAGCTGCTATTGATGAATTCTTGATGGAAAAACCCAATAACTCCTTACCCAAGCTGGGAATCGATTCCAGGACCTCACATGCACAGCAGTCGCGCTTACGGTCACTAGACCAACGAGGTCGTTTTATATTTATTTATTTATTTAAACTTCATGCACAAACGTGGTAGGTAGGTACCTACATAGGCGGACAGCGGGACTTTTTGATAGGTATTTTAAGAGGGTGCCATACCGGGACCATACCATAGCGGGACTAACCGACTTAATGCTACAAGGCATTATATTAGTTGGTTTGTCTATCTACTAAGGCAGTTTTGTCATACAAAAGTATGTCAAATCTTTACTAAGTGACGGTTTAAGTAATCATTAAATATCTCTGAGTACCGCAGTTTGTAAGGATTTTGACAACTTATTGAAGGTGTGTAGGTATGTCAAGTCTATAGGCGTCTCTTAGTCTCTCTGTAGTACAGCAGTTGTGCTAAGTACCTAATTAGAATACGAGTCCCTATAATGCACGTCACTGTAATGCACATACCAGCAATGCGCGACACTGGATTGCACAACACGGGTGTGTACGCCCTTGTGAAAGGAACCATCACAATGTCTCCAAATACTCGGCTGTACCTTGCTTGTCCGACCCAAGAATGTACGGCACTTTAAATGGCGACATCGCGTGATTGGCCGATTGGTTGGCCAATCAGGTGACTCGGAATTTTGGGACTTTGATATGTTTTGAATTGCAATGACGTACATTCCAATGTCGCGCATTCTCGGCCTGGACCAAGATTGTCCGGCTTGTTAATGTACAGCATGACAAATGAAACCAAAACAAACATACTTAGAAGAATTTCGCGACCAATTTCGAGGTACCGCTCGCCGGCCGCTGCCGCGGCACCGCTCGCTTCGCTCGCTCGGCTCGCGCGTAGTTGGTCACAGTTCTAACCTAACCTAACCTATGGATCCCTTCGACATCGTTTTTACAATCGTCTTTCGGAACAGCACTACCTAGTATCCAAGTCCCAAAATTCCGAGTCACCTGATTGGCCAACCAATCGGCCAATCACGCGATGTCGCCATTTATCGTGCCGTACATTCTTGGATCGGGCAAGCAAGGTACAGGCGGTACAGCCGAGTATTTGGAGACATTGTGATGGTTCCTTTTCCAAGGGCGTACACACCCGTGTTGTGCAATCCAGTGTCGCGCATTGCTGGTATGTGCATTGTCGTGCTGTACAATATCAAGCCGGACAATCTTGGTTCAGGCCGAGAATGCGCGACATCGGAATGTACGTGTTTTGAATTCCAATGACGTACATTCCTATGTCGCGCATTCTCGTGCCGTGCATTGTTGATGTTGAGCATTGCTGGCTCCCATTAGAATACGATCTGATTCAAAAGAGGTAGGTACCTACTTTTCGAAAGATTAAATGATACAGGCCAGTTTTTTTGTTAATCAGAAGTCGTATGGTAATCACATATTTTATTGGATGGTTTTATGGTTGTGGACTGTCGTTTTACGGTTGTACACTTTGAAAGTCTGCCCAAAGCTTAGAATTAATAAAAATAAGACCAAAAAAGTCAATTCAAACATTACAAACAGGTTTTTGGACTACTTAATTTTTATTACTGGCATTGTGCAGAGTATAGATGATTTTCTAGGGTTAAAAGTACACTGTGGAGCTAATCTAATAGGGTATTACACCAAAAAAAATCGAATTAGTCCGTCTGTTAGATTATCAAAAAATATGGGATACGTGATTTTTGTTATATCAAATTATTAAATTAAGTACGAAAATAAAACCTGTCAAATCAAAGATCATGAGTGGGGTCTTTTGACGTCACTTTGTGGGTAAATAAGTACTAACCATGTGACGTCACACGGCTTGACACGGCTTTTCGAAGCACTATAGTCTTCATCTTACGTGAAAAAGCAAAAAAATATGATTCGTGTCCATTATTTTTTGAAATTTTTTTTGATGGACTAGTAAGATTTTTTTGGTGTAATACCTTATTGTTTACTTATCAGTGATAACACTGACAATAAAAATAGGCTTGCCCCGTTACATGGGACTTCAGTCTTACCGGCTGCAAATGAAATACCAGTAATTTACAAGGAGAGTCTGCCTATCTGCTCCACAGCCCAGTTTCTTGGTACTTACAGTGTAAAATAATGGGGATCCTTAATTATATAATTTTACACTGCGTCTTGGATCTAAGTAACTGCAATCGACGTAAAAGTAACAATTAATCCACATCTAGTGTAAACTAATAACTTCTAAGTAGGGTATATTTTTTTGCATGTAATAGGATATTCTGACGCAGCTGTCACTGACTGTACCGGTGGGGTGACCATGTTGGTGACAATAGTTGGGATATTTCTTGATACAGACATTTCTTTGCTATGTTTTTACAATTAATTCCTAGAAAGAAGTAAGAAGAAGAAAGAAGAGAAAAAGAAGAAGAAGTAATATAGAAGTATGGAAGAAGACGTGCTGCGCCGATCCCAAATAAATTGAGTTAAGGGCAGGAGAATGATGATGATTTTACACTTGGTTAAAATTGGGAAGGTCATGGTTTGTCGTTATTTAATCAGCTGGACATTCTAGTCCACAAATTATTTTTAAGTAACAATTCGCGTGTAGAACTGAAGTCTTAGAGACAAAAACACCTGTGAAAACACAATGGTGATCACAATAATATGGGGTTTGTTGAGAGAATAAAGTAAGAGAGGAAGAGTAAAATAATATGAATTGCTTTAAAATTCGTAAAATTTTCACAGACGCAGTTACTATTATGAAAGGTCCATTTTACGCTTTTTAGTGGAAAATTGAGACTTGAAACAACATCAAAGAGGACTTCCGTTCTTTTTTTTTGTTGGATATTTTTTACTGGTGGTGAAAGGTGTGTAGTTGTAATTGAAATCATAATTCATATTCATCATCAACAGCCTATTAATGTTCCCACTGCTGGGACACAGTCCTCCTCTCTCTTTGAGCGGGAATGGGCTATAAGTAATCTACCACGCGCGCCCCGTACGGATAATTCGGATTGGTAGATGTCACATGTCTTTGAATGTTTGGTTCTAAGACATGCCGGTTTCCTCACGATGTTTTCCTTCACCGTTTTAAGAGCATCGGTGATGAAATAAATTACACAAAGTAATGTGCCTGCCTGGGTTCAAACCCACGACCTACTGTTCGTAAGTCGGGGCCGCCACCACTGGGCCACCGCTGCTCTCCATATAATTCATATTACGATCTGCTAAAGTGGCCATTTTAGACCAGCAGTTTCTTGGATGGTTTGAAACTTGAACGCCGTAATGTAAACTACAACCGTTAATTTACCTAAGTTTATCTATAAGTAAACAGTAAGTAATTTGTTCTTTGAGAAATAATTGTATGATAAATAGGGGAAATATTCATTATTGTACACCAAAACTAGTTTTAGAGATGCGAGATCAGACCTGCGAGACGAATTTCATACGTAAGTATAGTTGTATGTAGTAAGACGCGGGCCTGTGGACGGTGAGTGATGGGCTAACTCGCCGTCCGTCCGTCTCACGACGAAAACAGGCCGTGTCGACGGCGCGTTCGTGTTCCACGCGCGCCTCAAAGAGATGTCAGCAACATGGGAGGGGCCCGAAAGGGCCGACGCCTGTCGGGGCCGCGGGTAGTCCTCTGGTTATCGCGGCCTCGACATAGAGGGCGAAGAAGGAACATGGGTGGTTTTTAGTCAGTAGAAGTCTGACACTCCCTTTCGCTCTGCCCAAGAGCGGGAGGGGTTATTCGATGATTTTACACCCACCAAAAAAAAAAAAAAAAAAAAGTATAGTTGTATGTAAAAGAAGAAAAGTCTTGTAATATTTTTGATAGTTATATTTTTTCATTATCGAGTGGCGATGGTGAGTCCATAACCTGGTGTTAGCGAGCGTTTTAGGAGCGGTGCCGTAAGGTCATCCTACATACAAACTCGGCCTCAGTCTTAGGCCCGGGTTCAACCAAAGCGGAGAGGAGCGGAGACGTGCGGAAATCGGCAAATCACATTAGTAAAAATTTACATCTGGTCTTTCGCCCTTCCTGTGATTGGTTGAATTTGGCGAACCTCCTCTCCGCTCTGTTCGTCTCCGCTTTGCTGGATATCGGACCTAACTCCTGAATACTGTTTATTGATTGAGTAAGTTCATTTTACTTAATAGTATGAAACAAATCTACGTCCAGACTTTTTTTTAATTTAATTTTTATATAATTTCATTTTTCATGTCCATGATAAAAACTATACACGTACAGATAGGCTTTGGCCTAAGCTAGGGCATAGGGTACTTTGTATTCCAATTAAACATTAACACGGCACGAAAGCTTATATTTTACTAGCTGTTGCCCCCGCTACAACTCGAAAATTATCCCACGGACAAAATCGGGATAAAAACTATCCTATTTGTTAATCCAGGTTATAAACTATCTGTGTCCCAAATTTTATCCAAATCCCTTCAGAAGTTTTTACGTGAAGAAGTAACAAACATACACACTCACAAACTTTCGCCTTTATAATATTAGTGTGATAACTTAAATAATCAGGACCGTCCCATGATACAAAATGCCTTGTCCCCCCCTCCTCACAAACTCACAATGTCTAAGAATTTTGAATACCGTTGAACGTGAAAATAACTTCACTTTGAATTCCTTAAAACTGGAATCTTTTGAAGTCACACTTAATATCATATCGTGTTTATTTTTTTATTCATTTTATTCTTACATTGGATGGATTATTGTGTCTGATTATAAATTCTTGTGGGTTATAAATAAAGTTGGGCGTGAGTAAGTTCTAGCAAAGATAGAAGTAAGAATGGGCCGGAATTAGGTCAATATTATATACAGAGTGTAAATTAACCCTTCACACATACGTCAACCAAGCATTCTGTACATAAAATTATGTACCCTTACGCAAAAATTTTTGCTGCGAAATGACTTTTTTTTGGGGTCAAAAATCACATTTTACGGTAAAATTCAATGTAGCACTCTTAAAACACTGTGCTAGTGGATACTTTGAATAGTAAACGGGTCATCGTGGTAATGTAAGTTAAGTTATAACCTGAAAAACCAGTATTTACAAAAACAGCTGTGAAAAATTTGGAACTATGACCCCCAATATCTCCGTAACTAGGGGGTTCCCAGGTATGGTCTAGAACCAAAAAAATATCGCAGTGGTGGGGTGAACAAGTGCCTTTCGTTTGCGTTAAGGGTACTTTTACACCCTTTATATTTTCTGGAAACAAAATATGCATAAATATGCTAACATAGAACACGCCTTGTAATCTCCGAAGGGTTATGCAGAGGTGTAACTAACTAGCAGGGGCGAGCCTTTTGCTTTAAACTCGGCGCAAATCCAGAATCCGTGTCTGACTGAGAAATTCCTGATAAAAAATCACTAACACTTTCCACTACAATGTTTTGATTGCGTTTAATAGGGTATTTTACCAAAAAATCTAATTATTCCGTCAGTTACATTATCGAAAAATATTGGATACGTCTTTTTTGTTTTGTCAAATTAATAAGAATTGGCGAAAATAAAACAAGCTTTTGACGTCATTTTGTGGGTAAAAAAGTAGCAACGTTGTGACGTCACACGACTTAACATTATTTTTTGAAAGTCTATACGACGGACTTATTAGATTTTTTTGTGAGACTATTGTGAGTTTTACCATAAAACGTGATTTTTCACACCAAAAAAAAGCCGTCTCACAGCAATCATTTTTACGCTACTTAGTTTGATGTACAAAATGGTTGGTTGACGAATTCGTGAAGGATCCTTATACACCTCCTCTATTCACCAGTGCACTGCGACTGCTATTTCCGAACATCTTCATCATCTGCCCAGCTTGAATGCCAGTATTTTACATGGAGCGACTGCGTACCTGACCTGCACAACCCAGACAACCATTGAATTCTAGTTAATACGATACCCTTTTGTAAGACTGGTTGTCAGACTTTTAGGTCACTGACTACCTGTGCCAAAGATGGTTCTTTTCGAAGCGCGGAGTAAACTCGGTTCGTAATGGGCGGTCAACCATCCACCGACCTTAACCTTAACCTAAAGATCGACCATAGTGGCAGTTATTATTAAGCCACGAGCTCTACTAGACTAGAATAATACTGAAATTATTGCCTCGTTGGCCTTGTGATTGCAAACGCAACTGTGAAGCATGAGGTCCTAAGTTCGATTACAAAGTTGGCCAATGTTAAGTATTAGGTTTTTCCGTCGCAAATTTTTCAGTAGCAGACTCGGAGTACATTCGTGCCTTGCTGATGGTAATAAGCTCGCAAAACATCTATAAAGGGTGTAAAAGTACCCTTAACGCAAACGAAGGGCACTTGTTCACCCCACCACTGCGATCATTTTTGGTTCTAGACCATACCTGGGAACCTCCTAGTTACGAAGATATTGGGGGTCAAAGTCCAAAATTTTGCACAGCTGTTTTTGTAAATACTAGTTTTTAACTTTACTTAAATTACCTCCATGACCCCTTTACTATTCAAAGCATCCACTAGCACAATGTTTTAAGAGTGCTACATTGAGTTTTACCGTAAAATGAAATTTTTGACCCCAAAAAAAAGTCGTTTCCCAGCAAAAATTTTTGAGTAGGGGTACTTAGTTTGATGTACAGAATGCTTGGTTGACGTATGTGTGAAGGGTTGATTTACACCCTGTATATAACAGACGGGGCCAACAGCTTAACATGCTATACATCAACAAATCGATATGCAGTAGTAAACGTTGATAAAGTGAGAGACATGGCACATCTAGAGGTGAAGCGACCTCCATTAATATCGATTTTATGCGAGAGGGCGGCGGCCAACAGGGTTGTGTCTGTTGTTGTTTATTTTACACTTTATTTATTACATTTCGGTAGGGATGATGAGGCAGGGATATTGACAAATTAGACTGTTGCCTTACATATTGGTTGAGAACAGCATTGAACAGGGATTTGTTGAAAGAGGTAAGGAAGGCGTTTATGGCCAGCTATGAAGCATACATGAAAAAATAAATATTTATGTAAGGCATGTTATGTTTGATAGAAGCTTTAGCAACAGCCGCTCGGATCGACCCTCACGTTAAGCCGCGTTTGCCTAGGTTGCTCTGTTGATGAATGACCAACCATTACATACCCAGTTTTCTCCGTGCCTTGGAAAGCACGTTAAGTCGTTGGTCCCGGCCGATATCTCTAGACCTTTGACAGTCGTAACACGCGCTCTGCACTAACCCGAAAGTCTGACAACTAGTTTTACCAAGTTGTACCAACTAGGTCGTGGAGGTCAGATAGGCAGTCGCTCCATGTACAATACTGGTATTCAGCTGCATACGGTTAGACTGGAAGCTGACCTCAACATAGTTGGATAAAGTCTAGGTGTTTTATTCGACAGGATATGCTACGCCCTCTCCTGCCCGTTATGCACAACAACGACCCTCCAGGATTTAACTGAGATAAGACAGAATTGTCTAGGTCGCCAGAAAAGAAGCTGAAAGGCTGAGATAGTCGAAGTCGGAGGACAGGATATTGCGGCGCAGCTTGAAAGAGACTTGTGAACAGCAGTGTAATGCCGAGAAGACGGTGAAAGATCAAGGCTAATCTGTGAAGGTGTTGCTAGGGAAATTCTTCCAACACAGCAACCAATCAAACAATAACTGGAGAACATTTGGAACTGCACTGATCTTGTGTCGTATACATTTTAAGTTAAGAAAAAATTTGAACCATGCACGTATGTGTGTCCTTCGCGCTGGGCTATGTTGGCATGTGTGATAGATTGGCAGAGGACTCCAACGCTGTGGTAAAACCCTGGTGTGGATTTCAAACAATCCGATTGGTCGAATCTTGCAAGTCTCCTCTCCGCTCCGCTAGGGTGGAAACTAACCCTGGGAGTTATACAGAGACCCATGTAACGTTGCAGTTGCATGCTTGGCATAAAGCTTGGAACTTGGTGTTTACATAGAGTTTTAGCCGTTGACGTTCAAAAACATATGGTATTTGACAGAATGTAAGAAGACACCTAGTAAGACAAGGTGATGATAGAGGCTAGTCGCCTTATTGACCAGCATCAAAGACTCGAAACGAAACCGTCGGTCTTCGGTTGCAACTTGCGAAACTATAAACAAACTAAGTAATAAGGAAACCAACTAATTCAAAAATCATGCGGAAAAAACAAATTATGTGACCGGAACCAATGAGGAAAACCGCAAAAGTAGGTAAATATTCACGCAACCGTTATAATAATGTACGACGGTACTACAATGGCAAATTATGCCGTTCATTCAACTTCTGTAGGCACTGGCTGTATAAGGATAGGTCACGTGCTCCAGAAGTGATGAAACCGGTAGGAAATTTCACACTACCGTATCTTCCAACGATCAGCCGGCATGGTGGATTGTAGACCACTCTAGACCAGTATTCCTCTCGAAGGTGTCTACCAGCATTAGGAACACTATGGGATGGATACGCTGGCAATGAGGATAAACTCAGCCAGCCAACTCTTTTCAGAGAGCTTCAAGAATGGCCCAGGACCGACATATTATTGGGGCCACAGCGGACAAAAACACCACAAGATTATACACGATCCTCAGCTCTGAAAAACCTCGTTTAATAAAGAGTCAACAAGGTATTACAGTCGAATGCCCGTGGGGCGTGGATGTTCAGTATAGCCATTTGTGATATAATGCTTTCTGTCATGGCCGTCATTACACGGATTACACCATGTACACTTTTATGTAAACACAATTAAATTTTGTCCTTCCCAGGCTCTCCAGAACCACCAGAACTTGACCTCGTGACGTTTGTGGGGATCCATTGGATGAGAGACGCACGATACCAGTCAATGCATCGTCCAGCAGTGGACGTTTTTCAACTGAAATTATGATATGACAAGACTCCCCAGAAACTGCTGCTCTAATCTAACCAGGTAGTATACGATTTTTAAGTAAACAGGGTTAATTAACGAAAAGGGAAAGTAGGTCGATAATACTTGGGTATTTTTTCGAAGATCAAAGGATTGATCGAGAGCAGCCCTCAAAAAAAGAACTAAGCAATTCGATACAACAACCCTTTAGAACCACAATAAAATATTATTCTTTTAATCGCTAAAGCACAACCCTAGACTACATTCAAAGCCCACGGGATGTCACACGTCTGAACCGAGCGAGAAGTGAGAAAAGGACAACAACATTTTCCCAGTACGAGTGAAAGTAACAACCATAGTTCTCCCGCTTTCCCCTCGCAACACGTACTTGGTAATTCTTTTTACTCAAATAGGTAAGCCAGGTTATGATGTAGTCTTTGGTGTTATAGGTTTTTGGCGGGATTTCATTGTCTGTGGTCCGTTGTTAATTGATTTTGAATTCGGAATTGAGTTTTGCTTAATGCGACTTTGTTATATTTACGAATTTGAGATTTTATGTCCGAATTCATTTAAAACATACATAACATCACGATTTGTAATCCTCGAAGGGTCTAGGTAGAGGTGTACCTAATAGCAGACCCACATTTCGCCTGTTATGTTTAAGTCCAATTTAATAGGGGGCGAGCCTAATGCCATCTACCGGCACAAAGTACTGGGCTGGTACGGGGCTGCTACTGAGAAATCTCCAATAACACTCTGACAAAGTGTTATTGGGTTTTTCCTGGGAACCGAATCCAGGACCCCATGCTCAGCAGTCGCGTTTGCGATCACTAGACCGACTAGGCATAAATATGGAAGGTTTATTTCGTTTACTGCCTAGTGAATTAACATGTAGATTCCACATAGGTCCACCGAGATTCCACACAGTAAAGGTACCAGCACAGGTATTTTGCATTTCCGCCAGGTATTCGGCGTTGCATTCATCTATTTGAGTTAGCCAGACAGAAGGTGGAATTAATGAATTAGATGCGGCACTTATTTATAACTAGCGGACGTCACCCGCGTAGTTCTCGTTTCCGTTGGGAATACAGGGATAAAAAGTAGCCTAAGTATGAGGATAGTGTAGCTTGCCATCGGTGAAATAATTTTTCAAATCGGTCCAGTAGTTTTGGAGCCGATTCGTTACAAACAAACAAATCTTTCCTCTTAGTCTTATATTAGTGTAGATATTATTATAGTACAGTAAGTAAAGAAGATAATATTTTTTCTAAGTTCTCAGTTTTGCTGTCATCTGGCTTGCTATACCCAACTATGTTGGGGTCGCCTCACTGTCTAACCGGATGCATAGTCCGGTCAATTTAGACATCCAAGGTTACACTAATTCCCACCCGGCTGAAAATTGGTAGGATGTTTCAAAACACCATTATAAATGAAATGTAAAATTGGTAGGATGTTTCAAAACACCATTATAAACGAAATGTAAAATTGGTAGGATGTTTCAAAACAACATTTCCAGGTGTCGGATCGGTGAGGTCTTTTTATGAAATGTAAAAAGACCTCACCGATCCGACACCTGGAAAAAATGTTATTCCATGTCGAAGGTCACAAAAACGGGTTTTTCGCGATTTTCAGCAAAACGTGAAGATTTATTATAACATTTGTAGAGACAAAATTATAGATCAGATAATAATCTCTAAAAATGTCTAAACACTTTCATGACGACACGGTTGGCGCAGTGGCTGAGCGATTGGACTGCTGCGTTGCGTGTCACGGGTTCGATGTTCGATCCCCGGCTCCCCGCACGGAACAAATATTTGTATGGCCTACGGATAGTTGTTTCGGGTCTGGGTGTCTGTGTATGTGAGTTTAAATGTTTGTAAACGCACTCACGATACAGGAGAAATTACTAGGATGGGGCAGTGTTTAAAAAAAAATCTTATGTGATTATAATTTTACATTAAGCGAGTGCCTATCTGACCTCAACAACCCAGTTAATACTTGGTAATACCGTAATACGATACCCTTTAAGGTGGAAGCTCACATCTGGCCCGCGAAATTCTAATTTTCTTACGTTTTTGGCAATTTGCAGGCCAGTCAGTGCTTGGTTGTATGTTTATGAAAATTTGATTTGCGACTGTAAGACGTATGAAGTTACCGAATTATAACCATCAAAATTACTAACTACTAAAGAACGACGACTAAATTACTAAAGAATGACTTTTACATGCAAAAATCAATCTTGACATGAAAATGAACTTGGAGGGTTGTATTGATAATTTTGATGGTTATAATTCGGTAACTTCATACGTCTTACAGTCGCAAATCAAATTTTCATAAACATACAACCAAGCACTGGCCTGCAAATTGCCAAAAACGTAAGAAAATTAGAATTTCGCGGGCCAGATGTGAGCTTCCACCTTAATGAAACTGGTTGTCAGACTTTCTGGCAACTGACTACTTCCTCTACTTTTCCTCTTTTTCTGTATAGGTATGAATTGATAAGTAGCTAGACGAGATTTATTTTTCTTACGACATGATAGACATTCAATTGCGTCTTTAATACGCCCGGTAGAGGTCGCTTTTCAAGGATTTAGAGATCTGTTTATTGAGCTGCCGGTATTTCCACGCCTCGTCTAAAGACTGCATGTGGGATCATCTCACGCCGCTCCGTCATGAGCTTGAGTGTGATCTTACAGTTTAAGGTTCCGTACCCAAACGGTAAAAACGGGACCCTAGTTATAAGACTTCGCTGTCTGTCTGTCCGTCTGTATCTCAAGAACCGCGATAGTTACACAGTTGAAATTATGTATTTCTGTTGCCGCTATAAGAATAAATACTAAAAACAAAATAAAATAAATATTTAAGGGCGCTCCATACAATAAACGCGATTTTTATAGATAATGGTTCAGACCTTTCGTGCGCGAGTCCGACTCGCACTTGGTCGGTTTTTAATCATGATAAAAATTACTTACACCATTAATATCGCACATAGCACAGAGTCTATCTAAACAACACGGAAATGTCCGAAAAATCCGGACCGATGGTCACCTTTGTTTAGTAGCTTTTTTAATATAAGTAGGTACATTATTATTATAGCATTTGAGAATACCTCTGTTACTAGACAAAACAAGCCCTCAATGGCGTTTATTTCAAAACATCATCTCCAAGTGATTTGAAATTATTTTAGATCCAATGTTTTTTCCTAGAAAGTTAGATAACTTGATTAATCGAAGCTTCGGCGCCGATGAGTGGGTAGTGCAGTTCCCGGTTATAAATAGGACCACCTACTTGTTTAGCGTGGGTGTTATTATATGGCTTACGGAGACAGAACATGTGTGATTTTGTTAGATATTTTTTTAGCTGCTAAGTAAGTACCTAGGCTGTACTTCTTTACGACGCTGAGGGTATATCAAAGTGTTATGCGGCCGCCACACACTCGACGAGTGACATGGGAAGTAGCGAGGAAAGGAGGCAGAGACATAGTGTGGCCACTTTACTCGTCATGCTGCACGTCATGCTCCTCGTCCTGCCCATCGCTCCCTATGTTTGTGTTTTGTAGGAACGTCGCGATTAATAGCGAGAGTAGAGCAGTGTGGACAGAGCGGGTAACATTGCGGCAAATAGCGGCCGCGCGACTAGCAAAGCGATGAGCAGCGCGAGGAGCATAGCCATGAGCAGCGCGAGGAGCATAGCCATGAGCAGCGCGAGGAGCAGAGGGTGGCGGCCGCATTAGGACTCGAGCATTTCTGACTTCTGCAACGCAGTTGGAATTGGCTACTTTCCTGACTAAAAACACCGAAGGCAAAACCGGCCGTTCGAAAACTAGATGGACCGACCAAATAAAAGCAACAACGTCGTCCAAATTCCGTGAGATTTTGAGAGACACTCTGACGCTCCATACATTATGCTGACCACGATCCTCAGACATGAGGGACCGACTAGAGAGAGATTTTTGGGAAATCAATCTGACTGACTTATTAATTTTTTGTACTTTTTTTGACATCGGGGATCGGACTGAGACAAAAAATATGATTCTACGCGTTTTATCTTCGTAAATTTTTACTGATTTGATAAAACAAAAAACACGTATCCAATATTTTTCGATAATCCATCTGACGGACAAATTAGGTCTTTTTTGTCCGATTCCTTTTTAAGACGGTGTGCCTACCCTTAACATAATAAAACTATGTGTTTCCTTACCTTTGTAATAATTTAATAATGCAATATTATGATGTAAACAGCTGTGTTCACGAGAATACTGCCGACAAACTGCCCTGCAGTTTGGCAGAGGATTTGTTTCAACAAAAGGTCATGTAGGTACCTACTGCACCTTTTTGTTATTTTTTTTAATGAATAAATAAATAAACAAAACAAACAAATAATTTAGAACTCTATATTTTCCGTCTTCGTGCCGTCTAAAAAGACTGGTTGTCAGACTGTTGGTCCAATGACTGTAATAACTGTCAAAGATCAACAAATGACCGTTTGAATGAATGTTTTTCGAGGTACGAAGGAAACTCGCCATGTAATGTGTGGTCACCCATCTACAGCCCAACCTATGCAAGCGCGGCTTAACCTGAAGATTGATCCGAGCGGCTACGATTATCTAGCCACGCGTCTTTCTACCCGACTACGGCGAAGGCTAAAGGAAGGGTAATGATTTTTTAAAGTACAGCCCATCCCAAATAAAAGCTCTGAGAGACTCGCAACTAAACCCCGCATTGCGTATCAAACGAGAGTTGGCTAACGGCTAAAGTCCTACACTACACAGAGGACATCAGACGGTTTAGGCGCTCCTTTCGGCCGTTTTGAGGTCAGAGCTAATCTTGCTTATCGATCAACGAGGTGTTTTGATGTAGAGCTTAAAAAACTTCATTCGGCACAATTTCAAGGAGAAATGTGTCACTTTTGGGGCCGTTGGGAGAACTTTAATAGAATAAAGCTTAGGTATTTATTCGACGGTAGTCGCTTTACTGGTATACAGGTGCATTCGGTCTAGAAGTCGAGCCCAGCAAACTTAGGAAAAGGCTAGGCAAATGATTTACTCTAAAAAGCAAGCGACGACGAAAGGAAAAGAACGTTTTACGATCGATTTTTGTCAAAATCGACTTTGCTGCTCACTTGTTGTTTCAAGTTGTTTACGTGTGATACAGTAGACCGTAACGTACGTCTGACATCACAAAATTAGTATCAATTAATCACGTATCCTATAAATACCGTGAAACCGGCCATCATTGCCCGCATTTCCACGTATTTTTGAGATTTTGCAAAAAATATTCACCAGAACTCGTAATAAAGTCGACCATGGTAGCAATTACGGTTAAAGGCCTAAAATCACAAAATAAAGTGTGTCTAACTTTAACAGAATCCAAGAAAAAGGCGCCTAAATAGCCGGGCAAAATTATACGCACAACCGTCCAACATTGCTCAACCTTAATTTCTCTAAAATTATCAGTTCTAAAGCTTGGGTAATAGGGTATGTTTTAGTGAATTATGCAAAGTTGCCATCCTTCGTGTTCAATATGTCAAAAACATATTACTTTTTATTTTACTGAGGTGGGCAATGTTACACTACACACCAGGGACTTTTTCATACATAGTAAAACAGTGGATTAGGGTTGATACATATTAATGTGATAAATAATAATCTGTTCAAATATAAACTCTTTTATTATCAATAATCAGTCAAGTACAATCGTTGTAAATTGCAGGTATAAAACTATGAGTAGGTACCTATTATGAGCTTTATGCCCTAAAGGGTTTTAAATCAAATCTTACAAAAAAAACTTACAAAAATGGTAAAACAATCCTTAAAAAGAAAAATAAACATTGCAACCATTTTACATTTTCAACCGCGAGCTGTAACATCTCTTCTGAATAATTTTTATAGGGCCGAGACCCGAAGACTCTGCGATTTCATTTCGTAGGCTTTCCCATACTGCAACCAAACAAACTAAATGTAGGTACCTAGTTTATATTTGTCAACTGAGTGCTGATGGGTGCCAACCCTAACATTATTTTTGTAGTGGGCAATGTTGTCACTCTTATGTTCGCGCAAATTCGGGAATCATTGCCCACTCCATTATCTTCAAGATTTTATGTTGTAAAGGTCTCAAAGTAGCATTAAAATGAAGCGCGATATTTATAATTACTCTGATATTAAAATAACTTACCTGAGAGATGTAGTACGCTGACAGTAAGTAAAAACATAACACAAGATTTTGGCACCACCTCACACTAGTCCTCCTTTCAACATGTCTCGCTGACAACTGAGTGAAGTTAGCACCGTTGCTAATATTTAATTTTGCCAGAAAAATGTTTAAATTTACCCTAAAAATTAGATAATGTTGTCAGCTAAATACAATTATTTACAAATCATTATTTTAGTTATTTTTCGTGTTCGGGCAAACATATCCGCTAAGGGCAATGATGGCCGGTTTTACGGTATGTATCTAGGTACACGCAGCATCTTTTATAAGAGATTTTCTCCCACTGCATTGATTGTTATTTCGATTTCATGTTAAGTAGGTACCTACCTACCTATTTAGAAATAGGCTCTGTTGATTCGCGACAAAATCGGGTTGAAATATTGCTGCATGTTTACATTTTAGTGCTTGTGACAATAATTAAAAGCTACCATTTTACCTACTTCTCTTGTCGATTGGACCTCCAGCCACCTTGAAAGTAGTTTTTGTTGCGGTTTGCTTTGCGTAGGTAGGTACCTACTCCAGCCAGGCCTTTGTCACCAGGGCCCATCGTTGGCTTTGATTTGATATTGTGGCTACCTTAGGATATGGTAGTATGCCTACCTGCCGGCTGTCGCTACAGATAGACCGCTACACAAAAGAGTTGACTAATCTATTCAGGGATTATTACGAAATCGAATCTTATCCCAAAATCAAGTAGGTAGGTAGGTACCTAATATCCATCGTGATCATGGTGTGCTAGCACAAGCGCCGAAATATAGAGAACACCAAAAATTTCGTAAACGTGGTAAACTAGTCCGTTTTTAGTGATAGGTGTTAGGTAATAAACTAATAACTAAAAGTAGAAAATGTTATAGACTTGGGTCTCTTTTGTTTGGTGCCAAAAAAATATGGTTTACCTATAAAACACAATTAGTGAAATAATTATGATTATGGCGATTATATTCATCAATGAAATAAATATTCATGTAGGTACCTATGTCAGTAGGTACTTATGCAAATAAATAGGTAAAAACAAAGTAGGTATCTATTGTAGATTTAAAATTTTATTAGGTAGCTAAGCTAGAATCCTAAATTGTCTAGAACAACGGAGCCTATAACTGTCTACCTAAAGATAAACGCCCTTCCGATAGGTCTGTACGACCGATTCACTATTGAATCATCAGTAATTGCAGACAGCATTTTCTTGAATGTACCTACATAGTCTACATTCAATTTCTTGTAGTAGGTAGGTACCTATTATTGGACTACATTATATCTAGATTTAATGCTAGCAATCTTACATCCAATTTGATGGCAAAACAATGAAAATTACTGCAAAACGGTTACCGTATTGGTTGGTAGGTATTCAATCATGTCCATTATTAGGTACAAAAACATACAATTTATATGATTTGTGAATGTACTACATAATTTTAGTGATGAATTACTCACCAATACAGTACTGAAGTCACACTAAACACTCCACATTCACTTTGCCACAGTTTCAGAGTAAATTAATAGAAATGAATGACCGATACGGATTCATAACAGCAATACAAAGTGACCGATTGTATTGTGACAACAGATTTAAAGTAGTGGTGACATGTCGCGGATACATTTGGCAACAGTTGAGAAGGTCTACTTCCAAAAAGTTCTAAAAACAGATAAGAGATGGCAGTGTTTTGTTTGCTAAGTTTGGAACTAGATGTCGTTAAAAGTTACAGCTAACACATGAAAATGGTTAGTTTTACTACTTGATAACAGATGGCGTTAACACAGTGTACCGTGTTCTGTCTGTATCTTTTTTATCTTAAAGAAATCATCACATTTATTATTTCGGTGTCTGCCTGCTGTCCGATTAAAAATAATGATTATGCGCCTACAAGGTGCTCCAAACACTGTAATTATGAATAACATAAAGTAAACATCTGTTCGAAAGGTGGGCCACCTGTAGCAAACGCACCTGGTGTTACATCAAATCAAGTTGTCCTTAATTAATTCTTTGAGCAAGCTGTTTTATAAGTTTTGTAAAATACTTCAAACTTGATTTGGTTTTTTGATTAATATTTTTTTTGTAATAATTTAAAATATTGAGTCACATAATGCCAAAAAAAGTTGTTTAGAGACAGTTCGCGATTTTGACGGTTCTTCAGTCACTTGACCGATTGCGAATAAATTGACCATACGCGGCGAAACGAGAACTTAAGCATGCACTCTTAACTAAAGACGAGTCTGTTTCGCGTCATTTTAAATGTAATGCTAGTGAATATTATGTCAAAAGTGCATGACATCTGCAAGACTTCCGGGAATACTTCAATTTAGTAATTATAGCGACCGCCATCTGTGATCAAGTAGTGGAACTAAAAATGACGTCACAGCAACGTCGACCAACCGGTTCGGACAAGTTGCACGGTACCGTTGGGTTCAACGACCTGCAAGAGATTTGTTTACGCGCGGGAAGTAGAAACAACTGACTATCGGAAAGATTGTGAATTTTTGGTGGGATTTTTAAAATTCACACGTAGTTAAAAGAGCTTGTAAAAATAAAAAATTAAGTTTGTAACGTTAGTTTTTGAGTTTTTGAGCGGTTTGAGTTCAAAAAACTTTGGGTAACGGACTCACTGCCGTCCTTGTGTTATGTGCAAGCACGTAATTGAAATGATGTTAGATTTTGCGAATTGACTTGCAAAATTCTTGATTATCGGTACCTATGCTTTTGATTTTGGTCATAATTTTAAAAAGTTGCTATTTTGGCTTGTTGCAGTTGCAGCAGATAGCAGCAATTTAATTTATTTATTATTTTCAGCAATTTTTGGTAAGTACGTATAATAATTAGCGGGGACCTGAGAGTTTTTTGTAAGTGCTTACGCAGTGCATCTCTAGAAAGGATGGTTTACTGCTGAACCGGATAAGGGTCCAGGGTGCATTGGCAAAGTATAAAATTGTTCTTTAGAATCAAAACAATCGAAGAAGTCATTGAACCATAATACTTTTACTCTAATAGTAATTTTAGCGACACACAGGAGGATCTATTATGAAAGATTTGTACCTATTCATTACCGCGGCTGCACTCCTGTTAAAAATTGTCCCACGGAAACTTCATGTCACTCGAGGACAATGTAACTTCACGTTACTGAAATAATTTTCAGTATCAGATCAGTAGTTTCGAAATTTACATCCCACAACCAATCTTTCCTTTTTGTAATTTTAGTGTAGATAACTGGCTCAGGCATGCAAATCTCCCGTCGGGGCTGCGGGTTGTTCGAAAGAGATACCGCGGCCTCGACATAAAGGGCTAAGAAGGAACATGGGTGGTTTTTTGTCAGTAGAAGTCTGTCACTCTCTACTGCTCTGCCCAGAGCGGTAGGAGTCATTATTTTGATAATTTCCCACCCCTCCAAAAAAAAAGGCATGCAAATCTGGAGAATTTCTAACGGGTCCGGTGTCTAAAAGAGGGAAGAGTTTTCAAAACATTGACGCCGCAAGATGGAGGTCGTCCAACGCCAGTTCTAACTCGGAGTGTAGTCCCGTATGGCCTACAGATTGGCATTTGTTCCGGGTCTGGGCGTCTGAAGTCTGACTGCCGCACTCAGAGAGCTTTAATCATTATTTAGGCTATCACTTAGTAATGGTTTTTTTGTAAGCTATGTCTTAAAACTAAAAAGGTCTTTTATCGTGTGGTAAGTGCATAACCTGGTGTCAGACTTTCTATGACGCCAATGGACCTCTAACATGGCTATGTTAAGCAGTCAAAAATATCTCTCTTTCATGTTGTTTTTCTCGCGACGTTTTCCATAACCGAAGCATGTGATAATTAAACAATACGCACATGACTCAGAAAAATCAAAGGACTTAGGTTCGAACTTCAGACTCAGTCTGACGGTCACGCCATTAGACTATCACTGCGCCTGTAGAGGCGTTACAAACAAGCGTTAATGAATTAACTGTAATAATAAACAAGAAAATTAAATTATAAAATAATGTAAATGATTGAATGTAAGAAATTTGTTTGAATGTGACTGACATTTTTAATATATAGTGTAAAATTAAAATTCATTAATTTTGTAATAATATTTGTATATTTAATAAATTAATATGTAATGTTCTATGTGTAAAATTATAAATCATTAATGCTATTAAATTGTAATAAAAATATTTGCACGCCATGAGAAATGGCAGACATGTCGTGAGCCACTCCTATTTAAGATCTTGCATGCATGTTTTATTTTTAATTCTGTATGTAAACACATGTTTGAGCTAATAAATCTCTCTTATCTTATCTCTCTTATCAAACCTACTGCACTTACATACTTTTAAAATCTAATATTTGCAAGTCCCCTTTCATAAAAATAGGTTAAATCGATGCATCCGTTTTGAAGCGACTTTGTCACTCACACAGACATTGATCCACCGATACATAAGGGCCTACCACACGCTCAAACTTCACCACACTTTTGCCTGCGCGATAACACGATGCACGCAGTACATCGCGCGTGTGGTTGTTAAAACTGTATTACCATTACCAACTACACGCGCGATGTACCGGCGTGTGCGCGATTGCGCAGGCAAGACTGTGGTGAAGCCTGTGCGTGCAGTAGGCCTATTTGACTAATAAAGTCATAACACCTGTCTTATTTGGTTGGGGGTTTATACGGGTTGTTCCATTGCATGCCGATTTTCCCTTTTTTCGTACCTCGTGAAATGCACGTTAAAAGATTTGTAGATTTTTGACAGTCTTTATAGGTAAGTAGTCAGTGGCCAGAAAGTATGACAACCAGGGCCTGCAGTCTGTACAAAGATAGCGATCACTTTACGACAAAATTCGGTCGCAAAGCTATAACGATGCGGATTTAAGTTGGTAGCTAATACCGGCGGGTCGCGTCCGGCTCACGTCCACCTTAAATCCGCATCGTTATAGCTTTGCGACCGAATTTTGTCGTAAAGCGATCGCTATCTTTGTAGAGACTGCAGGCCCAGACTGGGATGGGATGTATCGTATTATTCGTAGTACCCGTACTACTACTTTTTCTGCTCCTCCGCTATTCTTTTCTGATTAATGTTGTAGGGGGATCCAAGGCAGTTAAATGATTTCACGTGGACTTCGTCGAGGTTCATTGTCTCGGTGCTTTCATAGTGGTCGCCACTGACGATTCTGGTTTTCTGTAGTTGCAGTGGTTTGGGAATAGTGTGATGGACTTTTAACCAGTATGAACTGGGTTGTGGAGGACATATAGGCTCGCTTAATGTAAAATACTGGTATTCAGCTGCATCCGGTTAAACTGGAAGTTCAACCCAACGTAGAATTTGGGAATAGGTAAGACAGATGTTGATGTATGGGTATGTATAAATGTTTCCCTTAGGCTTCTAGAACTGTAAAAATGTTTAGTTCATCTGGATCATAAATAGTTGATTAGTTTCAAATTACACTGTAATTTACTACTTTCTTCCGGTGATTTTAGATTTTGCGATAAATCTCCAATTTCCCGTTGTATTTTGGCTTTTGTAATATTGTAAATGTACTACTGCAGTTGTTTTTCAATATTAAATTCTGGAAAACGAAGCCCTGGGCACAGTGTGTTTGGATCTTACCATTAAGAATTCCCAATAACAGCACGAAGTTCGGATTCCATTAGCCCTCATTAAACTAAGGTCGTAAATTCGGAGACGCGTTTCTCACAGCGTGCAATAGGGCGTTGAATGGAAGTCCCATTTAACGCGAAAGAGATACTGCGGCCTCGCCACAAATTGGTGGTTCTCAGTCAGTAGAAGTTCTGACACCCCCTACCGCTCTGCCCAGAGCGGTAGGAGTCATTTGATGATTCCCACCCCTCAAAAACAAGGTACACTTTTGTTGTCCTTATTACGTTATGTATAAATAAATAAAATTGAAGTGTATTTGCAATTTTGAATTAAAAGCTTTTTACTTAATGCTTAGGACAGTACGCATACGGTACCTATATCAAAGATACTGTATTTTTGTCTGTCTGCCTGTTTGTTCCGGCTAACCTCCGATTGACGGGACTTACTGGCGGATACCTGACATAAGAATGAGTAGCTTAAGCTACTTTCATTTTAGAAAAGACTTTAGAAACTGATTTTTCTTCTTAAGTCTATTTTTAACTGTAACTTGTGTTATATTTTTTGTAAAAGTCGGTTTTATTTTTTGTTAAATAGTTTTTATTTTTCACGTTTTTGTGGTTGTGCCTGTGTGCTACCCTTTACAGCGTCCCGCGCGGCGTATGTTAACTTATGAACTGGTGTAAGCAATAGACAGACATGGAATTTCAGCAAACCTAATCCATTTACTATCATTTATTGAGGAGTTCCGTTGCCTATCTACGAAGTTCTTCGTCAGACCAAATTGAAATGGGACCACTCCGAGAAAGTACTCTTCCAAAAACTACTCAAATAACTTCAAGTGTGCCTATAAAATTTGAAGAGTTCTCTCTATGTTCCAGGAGTCCATCATCAGATCCTGACTTGATGATCATGGGACCATCTGGAAAGTATATCCTTCAAAACAAAATAAAAAAAGGAAATCGGTCTAGCTATCTTCGAGTAATCGGGAAACATAAGTACGAACTGAGAACCTCCTCCTTTTTGAAGTCGGTTAAAAAAGGTGAGAAGTATTTTTTTTCTTATGGGACAAGACCGCCACACTATTCCCAAACCACTGTAACTCCTGTAAGTCAGAATCAACAGTGGCGACCACAAGAAAAGCGCCGAGACAATGAAGCTCGACTGCTTCGATGCTTGAACGCACGACGTGGAATGATTGGCGCCAAAACCAAAACAAAATGCAATCGGCCAGGGGTGCCCCTGGCTTACTGGCGCCCCGGGCCGTGGCCTGGATGGCCCTAGGGTAAATAAATTTATACCTACAAAACACTATTAGTAGGTAACATTTTTTTTTATGATTTTGACATCACTGGCCAATAACTAATGAAGTTACATTATTACAACCAATATGAACATACAGTAAAATAATGTTAAAAGCTTCAATAAAAAGTTTACGAGCTTGGCGCGCGAAGTTTTAAGTCGGCCTGTCGTCGTCATAAGACGGGCGGAGCTTGCATAATAGCCTTTTTTTTTTTTTTTGGTGTGTGTAAAATCATCGAATAACCCCTCCTGCTCCTGGGCAGAGCGAAAGGGAGTGTCAGACTTCTACTGACTAAAAACCACCCATGTTCCTTCTTCGCCCTCTATGTCGAGGCCGCGATAACCGTTGGACTACCCGCGGCCCCGACAGGCGTCGGCCCTTTCGGGCCCCTCCCATGTTGCTGACATCTCTTTGAGGCGCGCGTGGAACACGAACGCGCCGTCGACACGGCCTGTTTTCGTCGTGAGACGGACGGACGGCGAGTTAGCCCATCACTCACCGTCCACAGGCCCGCGTCTACGGTGGCCGGAGGTCATCGCGGGACCCCCGACGCCCGGAGCGCCTCCCGCGGCGGCTGGGACGAGAGGTTCTCTCGCTCTCGCGTTCCGCCACCTCCTTCGCTAGCATCACTGCTTCGCAGAAGGAGGCGACGGCGTCCCATTCCTCCTCGCCCCGGACCATGGCTTGCACCAGGGCCAGGAGAACACGGCGGGGCTCCGCCCAAGCGGGGCACACCTCCACTGTGTGCTCCACCGTGTCCTCCGGCCGATCCTCACAATGGTGGCATCCGGGCGTTTCCTCCCGCCTGATTCAGTGCAGGTACCTCCCGAAACAACCGTGTCCGGTGAGGACCTGCGTCAGACGGAAGGTGAGAGCGCCGTGGCGCCTATCAAGCCACTCCTCAAAGAGGGGACAGTCGCTGTCTCCATGTCGCCATGAGATCGCACCGGAGATCTGTCCGCCGCGCAGCAATTTGCCGCGGCAGCGGAGTGACCCCCCGGCGCAGCGCCTCTGCGCGCCATTGATGCAGGCGCGCGAGGACTATCGCCTCCAGATCCCACGGCGTTGCATAATAGCCTATAATGATTCCAATGCTGGGACACAGACCTCCTCTATAAGAGGGAATAATCTATCTGAGGCACCACCACCATCCACCTCGCGAGCCCAGTGCGGATTTGCAGATGTCACATGTATTAGATTTTTTTGGTTTTAGGACATGCCGGTTTCAGCATGTTATCCTCATGAAATGAATTACACAAAGTAAATGCGCCTGCCTGGGTTCGATCCTAGAACTTACTCCTCGTAAGTCGGGGTCGCCACCACTGGGCCATCACTGTCAATTTGTATGTAGTAATATTCATTTCCAGACTTTTCAAATGGGCTCACAATTCACATACATATTAAGTTGGCAGAGTCGTCCCACAATTAATTTGTTGTTTATCCGCATCTATGTAATTTGTATCAGCATCTTAAGTTTTTGTTCGCATTCTTTAAACTTGTAGTAAATATAGCAGAAGTTACTCAGGGATATCGTAGCATTCAAAGTAAAAGTAACACTTTACAAAGCGTATTGTCAGAGTTTTTTATACCGATAATCTGTTGGTCAGCTTTTCGAAAAGATCGCTGAATGTCCTGCGCGTCCAACACAATTGCAGTGCCTCTGGAATGTTCGCGGTAAACCATACCGATGGGTTTCATGTCATCGTCCGCAAGAAAACGGCATCACTCCTGAGCAGAATTAGAGGCAGTCACAATAGCATCCTGAAGGCGGTAGCGTCTTATTCTTCCTCTACCATAATACTAATAAATCTACTGTGGGTGGTCCTCTCATTTGCTCGTCTTAAGTTAAGTTACTAACAATAGTGTTAAATTGCAAACCTGTTACTAACAATTTATGGATTTCTTAGTTGTCTGAAATAATAGTACCTACATTATACAACGTGTTACGTTGGTGATTTCCGCTGAGGCGCCATTGAGACCCGAGCCGTCAGGTGAGGGTCTTAAGATAGCCGAGGAGGGTAATCAATACACACTACGTGTTTCATACGACGCTTTAACACACTTGTAAAGAAAATAATAGTAAAAAAACATTTTGAACAGTGAAAACGAGTTGTGAAACAGCTTTCGAAATGGCGGAAAAAAATATTCAGTTGTCCTATGCGCGCGCATTCACAGATTACATCTAAAAATGGCGATTGCGTCTTGCGTTTATTTTTTTTTGGCTTTTCGCGGATAGCATTTTAGACACATACAAAATGGGCAATGCAAAGTTTTCTTTATTACTGAGAAAACAAAAGTTATATTTGAGTGAAAGTTTTATTTATTTAAACGTACAAGTTGAAATTATCTATTTAAATACGAAGTTGCATGAAATGAGTAAATAATAGGTACATTAATTTATTTGTACTATTTAACACGATGTTTTTGTATCGAATCTTTTTTAAGAACAAAGTAGGTTACTCAATCAATAAAAAAAAACCTATAAAGCACTCGTGAGTAATAGCAATGAAAAAGCCACAAGTGCATTATGTGCCTAATTGAGGTGAAATTACAGCCATTTTATGAGCAAGTGTGTTGAAAATTAAATGATTTATTATTACTATTATTCTAATAATGGTGAAAGAATGTTTGAAAGCGGTTCAGTAGTTTTTGAGTTTATTCGATACAAATCGATACACACTAGTGAATTGTGAGTATATTAGGTACACTTCTGCGTGGTACATTTCTCCAGACCACGTGGCTAATACTAAGAAATTCCTGATTGAAAACCCAATAACACTTGCCGACCGGAGATTCGAACCCAGACTCATGCTCAGTAGTCGCACTTGATACCACTAAACCAACGAGGCATTCAGATGCGATTATTCAACACAGATAAAAATAACTTACAAATTCAATCAACAAAATCCTGTAGTAATTCTTTTAATGATTCTCTGTCAATAGCTCCATAACTGTATAAACATAAAATGACAGCAGTTTCTTTTAATATCCGACGTGTATAATCGATATTTTGATATTCTCGATATATCAAAATAACGATTATGAGTATTTCGACTTCCGAATTAACGTTGTATTATACTTTATTACAGCTTCGAAACATTATACTTAATTCACACGGAACTTTAGGAACAGTGTGATGGGAATTTGAAAAAAAAAAAAAAAAAATACGTACTTACATCTTTTTCCCATGGGGGTGTTGGCCCTTGTCAGAAACTGAGGAACATCGATAAACCACATGTTTTTCTTGTGGTCGCCACTGTTGATTCTGGCTTTGAGGAGTTACAGTGGTTTGGGAATAGTGTGGCGGGCTTGTCCCAAACAAAAAAAAATATACCACACGCAAAATTGTTTCTCTCTCGCACACTTGTTGTGTTTTTTGTTTTTTCTTTGAATTTCTGGGTTTTGCACGGGCCGACTGCGTCCCTAAAAGGCAGTAGAGCAGCGGTGTCCCAGTGGCCGCGGCCCCGACTTACGAACAGTAAGTCGTGGGTTCGAATCTAGGCAGGCGCATTACTTTTTGTAATTTATTATTTTATTCATCGCAGCTCTCACAATGGAGAAAAAAGGAAACGATGACTTAGAACAAAAAATCTAAGACAGTTGTGAACTTGTGACATCTACCAACCCGCACTGGGCCCGCGTGGTGGATTATAGCCCATCCCTCTCCTAGAGAGGAGGCCTGAGTCCCTGCAGTGGGAACAATATAGACTGATTATAAATAGGCACACACAGCGTATGGCCTAAACTCGCCTGATTTTAGGAACCTGGTGACCTGCAACGGTGGTTTTTCCCAAAAGCCTGCATCAGTCACTAGTCTACCACAAAGTTGGAATACCACTGAGACCTTTTTTATACGTATGAACTGTAAGTCGGCTTTGTGAAGAGGGAATAAATGAAAAATAATAAAATTGTAGATGCGGCCTAGGGTGGATCAAGCTTGCTTTAATCGAAAAAACCGATTCATTTGAACTTTTATGAGATCCAGATTATAATGATTAGGTAACAGAGATCGACCTTCAGTGAATTTTACCGACTAACGTTTCGCACACTAAATGCCGGGAGCATAGCTCATTTCGCAGGTTTGGGTTTTTTTTTATGAGACAAGCCCGTCATAATACAGGCTAGTTGACTGAATAAAAAAAATATGATTCTAATTAGTCATGAGAAAACTGACATAATTATTAAAACCAGAATTCTAGAATTGTACAGTCGAACAAGCTAATAACAGTATACAGGCAGCTAACTTATATTTACTTTTATGATTATTATACAGATAAATCTAGAGACTGATGTCAAACGACAGCATCAGTTGCATAGTGCGAAACGCTTTATAAAACAAAATTTCAACCAATATTTGCACCTGTGTACTTATTAGTTTGTTCAACTGTACAGAAAATGTATTGTGCATTTCGTCAGGGGTTAAGTTTTAGTCCCATGTTATAAGGACCGCCGTCAAATGAAAATCCAGATCTAGTGGCTGGTATCGAGACATAACTAATCGAACAACGTAATAACAATTGGCCCTATCTAGGAATTGAACTCAAGACTTCATCCACCTATAATTAAGGGATCCCGCAGCCCTTACAAAATCCCGCAGCCAAGTCTTGGGTGCGGGATGTTGTAAGACATACCACAGCCTTGACATAAAGGGCTAAGAAGGAACATGGGTGGTTTTTAGTCAGTAGAAGTCTGACACTACCTTTCGCTCTACCCAAGAGCAGGAGGGGTTATTTGATGATTTTCCATAAAAAAAAAAGGGATGGGGCCATTTTAGACCCCCAGATTATAATCCATCAGGGGGTCTAAAATGGGCACATTAATTTTTTAATATGGAAATTGTTCAACTTTGCATAATTCAATTTCCAAGCAATGTGTGAGTTAAGGCTTTAAGGCCAATAAACAAATAATTATTCGATGATTTTACACCCACCAAAAAAAAAAAAAAAAAGGCCAATAAACTCAGAGAGATGCCATAAAATCCACCTTTTCCAATTCAATGGCAATTTTTCAATCATAGCCCATTAGAAATTTTATTCTTTCTCCCCATGCAAAATAACTGCATGCTATCACAGATTTTACGATGCCAACAACCTATGCGCAAAAAATCTCTAAAAACCGGATACCTACCTCCGATCATTGGCAGCAATCAAAATTGACCGTAAATCGAATTAGCCACGCGTCCAAAACCATCGTCGTTCCATGGCTGAAGAAGATGTGAGTGGAAGAACCGGCCTTAACACCGTTACTGTTCACATCACGAAAAAAAATACAGTTAGCCCGAGTCTCGAGCGCGCGCCGCAACGAAAAAAGCACAACCCACCGCTACACCACTACTCTAGGACGTACCGACGGGTGAAACGCGCGGGAATTTTGACATTGACAGCTCCATTGGCGCCAAACTAAACCTTTTTCAAATTGTGAATCATCTCGTGCCGTGAACTCGTGCAAACTGTGTTTATTATTATATTATTGAAGTGAAAATGTCTGAAAACGGATAATTGAATTATTTTTTTAATTGTGGCAACTGTGTTTTCTGAATTGTTTGACAGTGGTAACGAGCAAAGGATTTTTGACAAAATGCCGAGCACAATCAGAGGTGAGTTTTAAAAAAATACTTTTGCAACAGATTAAAAAGCGTCGAAATTCTAAAGAGTTTTCCGAACTCTTTGGTTTGAAAATGTGCGTTCTAATTTTTAATCGAGCATTATTTAAGAGGAATTTTAATGGACGCATAATTTTGCTAATAGACTATTTTAATTCAAGTGGATTTTTAAATAGCTATTATATATTGTTCAATGTTGTATGTTTACGTTAAAACGGTATAAATGTTGTGTTCGCTGAGGTTAACAGAGGTGAATGCACTTTTCCGTTGTGTTGACGGAAACAGAAGTGAGTAACAAAGGTAAAATTTAAATTTCATGCGATAAGCTTCAGTTTAGAAATTCAAATTTTGGGTATCTGTCACTTTCTATTAAGTTTGCATGTCTTAAGTAACTGAAAACTGTTCTATTAAAAAAAAAACAATATTTATGACTTTATTTTTATGTCAGTTTCTAATTAAAATTATGATATAATCATTGAATTTCTCACTTTTTTACTGATTGACCGACCGACTCTGATTAGATTATAAAAAAAAATCGTTTGGGCTGAATTTTGACAATCGTTGGAGTTTTGATGAAAAATGTCAATGAATTACCTTTGCTCATTAGTATGAATTCAAAACGTAAACAATATTTGATTCGTAAGTTATCACGTACCTCTTTCATAATTTCCGGTCACAGGTATTTAAAATGTAGATTTTCTTTTTCATTATTGCTAAGATATTTTTATTAATGTAATAATTACCTTCTCAATCACTATACATTCAATCGAACTTCACGTCCGACCCTTTTTCGTTACGTTCCTCCCTATTTTATTATTCCATTTGTAATAAAAATTGAAAATATCAAAAATAAAAAATATCTCCCCCTATTCCTAAGCAAAAACTACAAAAATATACAAAGCCACGTTACTGTTCATAATTTAGGTTTCGAGAATGATGGCAGTACCTAGTACCTCCAATAATGGCAGTCTAGAACTTTCGTCTATGGTCACCCTACGCCTACGCCATCGAAATAGCAAATAACGTTCCTATATGAATTTTAATATCGTGAGCTTGGACGGTATACCCTTCTGGGTTACTTACCTACTCATTGATCTCTTGTATACAAAATACGCAATGGTTACCAAATCATCGGTATCGTAGGTCACTGAGTCCCGTAGCCTATTTTTATGGCATATGCCATGATTACCAAAACTTGCATAATTCAATTAGCCATGTTGATAGTTAGGATCGCTCCTAAGATGGTTTTAATTGTATTCATGCGTATTCTGTGGTCATTGCCATGATTAAGGAGGTCGATATCCTGAAATCTCCTAACTTTTTCTTATGCTGGAGTAGCATGGTTCAAATAAAATAAATTCAGGCTTAAGTCTAAGCTAAGCTCCCCAGGATTTGCCAGATCTACTTCAGGATCCCTAGACCCCTTGTATTTCTCTCCTTTTCGTTTACTTGGTGTTGGACCTCCAGCACCGAAGTCCTGCCTGCTTGCTTAGGCTTCTACAATGTTTTATGACATGCCAAGTTTGACCACTCATCCAACAGTTAGCCCATCTCCACCAACACCCTTTCTTCCAACCTTCTAGTCTAAACAGTTATATGCCGCCATCTTCTAGTTACTCAGACATTCCCTTGCCTGAATCTTAAGACAGTCACGTCGTATGCTAATCAGCTCGTCTATTCGTGTCCTAGACTGCACGGCGACAATGCACCTGGTTTATATTGGTGATGTCATCATCTGGATGGGGTTCCAGAACTTGAACAGCGGCATGAACTTTTAGAATAACTTCACTTTTGGAAGTCGGTGGCACAAAGTCACCGACTTTTTTCTTTATAAGTATGTACTGTGGTAGGAACTCTATAACCTTATGGCGGGGGCACGCGTCCCCCCTGGATCCGCACTTGGGGTCATCTACTAGCGACTAAATGAGGACTTCTTTTGGCTGTATTTGAACTGATATTCTAAGCTACCTTTGTCACTCATAAAGCTGTTTTTCTGTGCCTTCTTAACTTATATTTTGCGGTATGTGGCTACTTTAATCTGTCACTATTGGAGCTATTTTCTCTCTGGAACTTTATCGAGCTTCATTGTCCCGGGGTTTATCTGGTGGTCCCCACTGTTCATTGAGAATGGTGTGGTGGGCTTGTACCTTCTGAAGGAGTAGTAATTGTGTAAGGGAATTATTATCAACTGAATAGGGACGCCTTTCCCTGTGTTACTATTTCTGATACTAAGAGATGACAATTGTGATGAAGACTTTTGAAGAAATAGGGCGAAAAAGGACGTGCTGCGTTGGTTCCAAATACATTGTGACCAGGGGAGGAATAATTATGACTGTGTCTTTGATTCTTGATACAGTTTTATTCTACTCTGGTGTGTGTGGTGCTGGACTCTGGAGACGGCCTTTTTGTCTACTTTTAAGTCTGACTGCGTTGACAAATGACATTCAATAAACTACTGGTGTAGCAGCATTAGAAGTTGTTTGTTCTGATGTAGGAGCATAAGAAGTTTTTTACTTGAAACCAATGTCACTTCTCATTTAGCTTTTATATTAAAACAAATGTGTATTTTTCCAGTGGCAAAGTTAGCAATATTACTTTTAAAATCTTTTACACAAGACTCATAAGAATTTCTTGCTCTGAAGTGGTTTTTTTTATCGAAAATCGCAATAATGCCATCTGCGAGGCCAGTTCCGAAAAGTGACAGTTGGGGACATTGACCTTGTGTTCGGGACTTTAAAATTAAGCTTCTCTCTGATCTTAAAGCTTTCGTATTTTTTTTTTAATTTTGCTATTTCTTTTTAAAACTCAAGCTCTTCTACTATATTGTCAGTTTTCCCAGCATAGGAAGAAAATTTACTAAAACCTTTTTCCCGATACTAAGAATTAAACCTACATGAAAACTTCATCAAGTACAAAAAAGACCTTTGAAAAAAAAACAAAAATTTAAAATTTGACAGCCAGCATCCATAAATATTGCGCGCCATTTTCCATAGCAGCGCATTCTGTGCGGCCCGCGCCCGCCACCGTCCACCATTGCCTGCCATTGCCGGCCAGTGTCAGAAAAGCGACAGTAGGGCGGTGCTCGGCCCTGTGTACCGTAAGCCGCAATCCCTTTCTTTGTGACGTAGCTTACGGTACTCTGCGCTAGTGATGTGAAAAGCCGTGTTTGTATCGGTAAGGCTTTTGGGGTCGATAGTTTATGTTGGAGCTTTTAACTGTTTATGTTGGATTAGGTTAGTTCCTTGTTTGGATGGATAGAAATGACTGCAGTAGTGTAGTAGTGTGAGTGTATTTAACACTCTAACTGCTGAGACATATTCTCACTGTGTGAGGGATTTATGATTGGCGCTGTCTTAAGCCTTCAAGTTTTACGAATAATCATTGTATCACTGAATAATTTATAAAAACACCAAAGTTAGTGCTTATTTCATAAAATAATTATGATACAACAGATTCAATCGTTCATCTTCCCACACATTCTCACAATGTAGGTCACAGACAATGTCTCCAAGACTCAGACACTAACCATTACACAAGTACCTACATATCTAATAAAAAAAAGAACCTCTACCACAGACAAACCATCGACAAGGTCCCCCTCTAGCAGTGACGTAGCCTAACGGTGATCGCAGTTAGGCTCACCCACATACTGTGTAACTGTGTGCATGCGTCCGTTATATGGACGCGTTCCGTGCATGCGACGCCGTGGGACCGGCTGTATGGCTGTATACGCCTTTGCTTGAAAAAAAAATGACGTAAATTGACAATATTGCGTGTCGCGCGCGCTTAGTTGATTTTTATTTATGCTCTGTGGTTTGCTGTTATGTCATGTTATAGCGGGAAGGGATGGTAAATGTGATTCGATTGATATGTAGCATGAAAGTAGATATGGGGGTTTCTGCCAGATTTACTTTTGTTAAGGGATGATTTGTCAATCTTTACTGAAGCTGGAATGGACTGTGATAATTAAAAATATGAAGTATAATAAAAGAAAAACTTTGCAAAAAACTCTTATCAATAATCTAACCAAATGGATCTATTGAGAATTATCCATTTTTACAGACTTTTGATGGCTTATGATGAGAGAAATCCAAGTCGTAGTTATTTATAAGCCAAATACCAAGACTTTGATGCTGTTAGATTCTAAACTTCTCAGTGACTATGGCCACATCAAAAAACCCCGAAAAGCAATCCTAATTATGGTTACCAACGTGTATTATCTAAACGTTACATCAGAACTAGAAAAAATAACTTATTAAAAATGCATTAAGTATGTGCTTTTCAGAGCCTTTTAAACCACCTTCCCATTATCTTAGCGATCAAACCTCCTTTCAACTCAGTTTCACCAACGGCCAAAAAAAAGAACAAGTTTTTGAAACTTCAAGAGTTCAATGACTTTTAACGAATATGCATCGGTCAGTCCAGTTCGAATTTCGAAAGGTAGATGTAAAGATATACCCCAGTCTTAAAGTCTAGACTTTTGGGACTTTATGGCTAGAAATAAACTAGGACATTGCTTTGTTAACTTTTTTGTAGCTTCATCAAGATTGGCTGTTAAAAAAAGTATTCGTGGATAAAAAGTTAGTTTTTGTGTTTTGTTTTATTCTGGCAAGATTAGCATTTCATTACTTTTGTACAAAAATAATGTTTTGTTTTTTTATTTAGAGCAAGATTATTTTAAAACTTTAAAGTTACATTAACAGTTTAATCCAAACTTGAAGAACACTGTCGTAACTGAAATAACCAATAGACCAACATCTTTTTCAGTGCAATCATCCTATTTCAGGCACGCGAAGACAAGGAAAGTGGTATCTTTAACTTCATATTTCACTGATTAAATCATCAACTAATAAAAAGATTACAAAACTTAAAAGTACAAGCGCTTACCTTTGCGTATTTTTATTAAGGACTTTACTATTGAAAAATAAACGGCTCTACGGTCAACACGTAATTTAACACTATTGAAATGTCAATCAGGATGTTCTCTATTCAAAATCTGAACAACAAAAGTATCGAAGTTATGTATTCCGTTAGTTAACCACTGTATCAAGAAAAGCTCATTCATAAAAAGAAGAACTATTGTTAGAAAGATAGGTTATTTAATACAGTAAATAAATATTAATAAGCATGTAATTAATTGGCAGCAGAATCATATATTATGAATTGCGTTAAAATGAGTAAAATGGTCGCAAAGTCATACTACATAAAAGTAACTGAGTCTGTGACTATTTAACGAACTTTATATCATTATCCTATTATGATTCTGCTAAGCGGCCATTTTAAGCACCCATTACCTGGGAAAAGTACATTGTAGTGGTTTAAGAGTTCAGATCCTGAATCGCTGAACGCGGTTCAGCAAAGTTTAAAACAAAAACTTTTTTATTTTAACTGGTTACGTAGGTACACACCAATATAATTGAAGAAAGGAACAAGGCAAGGAGCCAGTTATGTTGTGGTCAGAAACTGGAAAGCACAATTTTGATATATTTTTTGATAAAAAAGAGTAATCTTGCATTAACACTATTATTAATACTGAAAACGGGATATTAACCATGTTTACTTTTGTTGATTATTTTTGTATACCTACTCTTGCATTTGACTATTAGGTACCACCTCGATGATATTATAGTAATCACCGAAAACGCACACAACTTTACACTTTTGCACGCAAAGCAAGAATATTTAAAAACACAACATTTTTTTGTCCATAAGACGAAGACTTTTTCTAATTTCCCTATGCTACCTTTAATAGTAAATAATCAAAATCCACTACAACTCAATCATCCATGTCCGATCATTGAGAATTGGTGCCGAATGCGGTCGTCGACCCCGACCGGTCTTCGGCCAACGCTTAATAAAAAGTATTTACTACAAGCCCGTTATATTTGCCGTGTCATAATATTCTATTGAAGAATAAAAAAAAACAGGTTCTAAATTTAAAAAGTTTGAGGAGAAGAAAAATGGCTAGTGGCTGATGGCTCCTAGACTATGAGGTCATTGGAATGGAATTTGAATGTAAAATGCAGTTTTGACGAATTAAAAAAAAAACTATTAATTCTCAGTAGCAGTCATCGAGCCTGGATTCAAGACCGTTTAATGGCAATAATAGGCTTCCCCCTTACAACATAGAATTTAAATGCACCCTTCAAGAATTACAGACGTGATGTTATGTATCTTAAAACATATTCGTTACACCTGTGCAGTAAAATTACTATTACAAGTTATGTAAAGCAGGTGACAGACCTCTAAAATGCAGGACAACACGAAAGAATGCGTTGAGGCCAACAACATTTTATTGTAAGTAACTGTTACGTCAACGCATTAATGACCTTGCTCCCCAAAATACTTAACTAACCAAAAAAGTAACAACCGAACGAAAAATCCCGTTAAAACCAAAGAGATCCATACAAATACAAATGGCGACCTATATTTGAACGAGAAATTTTAAAATTCGCGCCACGATTCGAAATACGAACTTCGAATTCGTGAGTCGAAAGTTGCGCAACGAATGCCTGAAGTGGGTTCAATGAACGCAGTTCGGCTATTTCCCGTTAGGAGTCGCACGTGAGGTTTTACTTTTAAATTTGCAATATAGTACCGCTATCGGACACCAGAGTGCGCTATCTCGCTTTTACTGTTTTTGGAGCTTTTTTTGTCTATGAGCAAAAGTGGTGTTACTTTTATTTTATGGCTTAGAATTAGTAGCAATTCTTGTTTATGACATTAGAATGGATTTGGGGAATTTGATTATTAATTTTCGCGAGTTTTGAATAACTCTTACTTACTTATTGCTTTTCGTTTTTTTATTCTATCAATATGCAACTCGGTTCTGTTTGAAATAGGACTCCCAAAATATCTTTGACTGTAGAAGATTCCATCCTAGTAAATCCCAATTCGTGAAAATATTTCTCTTGACTATGTTCAAGATGGAATGTTGGCAACATGTTCAACAAATCGTGGAATGCCGGACACTTGACGTTATTGACATAATATAACATCACGCTTTGTAATCCCGGAAGGGTCAGGCAGAGGTTAACCAAATAGTACAATCACATTTGGGCAGTTACGTTTAAGTCCCAAGTAATAGGGGCGAGCCAATCAAAAATCCAGATTCCGTGCCTGCTAGTAAGAAATTCCTGATGTTAAAAACTCAATAACACTTTGCCCATCCCGGAAAACAAACTCAGGACCAATGATGATAATTGTAAGTTGCACAATATTGGGATCCACGACACGATATGCATTTCAAGAATCTGCAAAACTCACAAATGCTTACAAATCATTATATTGCTACGATTTTGAACATGTATTCTTTATTTGAGCATGTAATGTTTTCAGTTCAGTTCTTAGTAAATGAAAATGTCAAAAGATAATTGTTCAAACAAGGCTAAAGATCTGCACTTTTTGATCTAGTTATTTTTTATACTCCCGTATAAAATGGGTATCAATTAAAAGGGTACGTAAACAGCTTTAACTGAAAAATAACACACTTAACTTGCACGTGTTTCTTTCTACATCGTGCATCGTTCTCACGTCATATACAAATGTATGATCTCAACATAATATGACATGTTATCAAGATTTTGTAACAATATTTTGATCCAATAGAGTGTCCATGGAGTTTCTTGCCCGTTCTATTCCATAGAGATCTACGCTAGGGAATGGGCAACTACAGTACTTTCACAAGTTATTATGTTTCTATGTTTTTCTGGCATTCAAAAGTGCCTGTAAAGCCGGCTTTTGACTATGGGATGTATAATACAGCTTGGGATATAATATTTTATCGCTCGTCCTACTTTTGTACGTGTCCGTTCACACTGTGCTATAATATATATTACATCTCAAAGGCGGGATGTAATATACAGCTCAAGATGTAATATATATTACATCCCATAGTCAAAACCCGGCTTAACGGTCTAATTGAAATAAATTCTATGAGTTTGAATGAAATTTATATTTAAAAAATATATATTTTGATCCCCCCTATTAACCAAAACCTTTTGTTTACCATGCAAAAACATAAAACCGTATATTTACTACTAAAAATACCGTAGCTAATTTATATGCAAAGCTTAACTTTACTGTTTATTTAAAGTTCCGTCACGTGAAAATAACATGAGAACATGACGACGTTTTTAAAAATGTCTAAACAAGCCTCTTTGGGTGTGGGCATGCATTCTTGTCGAAACGGAGAGAATTTTATAGAAGCTGCCTTTTTTAAGGAAGGGAAGTCATCAAATGGCTCGTCAGGGCTCTGGGTGGAGCAGAAGGAGGTGTCAGACTCTTGCTGAATAAAACCCATCCATACAATGTAGGTACTAGCGGACGTCACGTGGTTTTACTTGCGTAGTTCCCATTCCCGTGGGAATACAGGGATAAAAAGTAGCCTATATCACCCGGAGATTGTGTAGCTTTCCAACGGTAAAAGAATTTTTCAAATCGGTTCAGTCGTTTTGAAGCCTGTTCGTTACAAACAAACTAACAAACAAATCTTTCCTCTTTTTAATATTAGTGTAGATATTATATCAACAACAATAGCTAGCAATGTTTAAAGCCCTTTGCCTTTCAAAGACGTGGTGACTCTTACAAATTCCGCAACCCTGGTAGATGATTGAAGCTGCCTAACATGACATAACATCTCGCTTGTCATAGAGCAGCGGTAGCCCAGTGGTATCGGCCCCCACTTACGAGCAGTAGGTCTTAGGTTCGAAACCACGCAGGCGCATTACTTTGTGTAAATTATTTTATTACCGCTGCTCTCAAAACGGTGAAGGAAAACATCGTGAGGAAACCGGCATGTCTTAGCTCATCACCTACCAACCCGCACTGGGCCCGCGTGGTGGATTATAGCCCATCTCTCTCCTAGAGACGAGGCTTGAGTCCCTGCAGTGGGAACATTATAGGCTTATGATGATGTCATAGACGCTACTGAAAGCGCCAAATCCGCAACAGTTCTCCGAAGCCCGATTCGCCACTGGACTGTTCGTCGACAGGATGATGCATTTATTTCAGTTTCTCCAGCAAAGTCTTTCATTTACAGACATTTCACCAACAGAACCTTTCATATGCGTCATTATCGACGACGATGTTTCACCGACACGACGATAAACCTAAAACTCTTTTAAGTAGATGGTTAAGTAGCCGGCGCCAATCTCTTAGAAAAGAGATCTGCGGGTTGTTTGAAAGAGATACCGCGATCTCGACACAAATGGTCTAAGAAGGAACAACATGGGTGGTTTTTAGACAATAGAAGTCTGACACTCCCTTTCGCTCTGCCTAAGAGCGAGAGGGGTTCATTGATGATTATCAAACGTCCAAAAAAAAATGCTGTTATGTGTGTAGATAGATAAATAGTGTGAGGAGCTCGTGGCTTTATAAGAACTGCCACTCGGGTCGATCTTTAGGTTAAGCTGAGCTTGCCTAGGTCGATCTGTGGATGGGTGACCGCCCATTACATACCGAGTTTCCTCCGTGCCTCGGAAAGCACGTTAAGCTGTTGGTCCCGGGTGCCATATACATATAGATCTTTGGCAGTCGTTACGGGTAGTCAGTGACCTGAAAGTCTGACATCCAGTCTTACCAAAGGGTATCGTATTACCTAGTATTAACTGGGTTGTGGAGGTCAGATAGGCAGTCGCTCTATGTAAAATACTGGTATTCAGCTGCATCCGGTTAGACTGGAAGCCGACCCCAATATAGTTGGGAAAAGGCTAGGCAGATGATGAGATAGATAAATAGTGTATTTTTTATAATGTCTTAAGATTTACGGTGAATTCTCCGTCGTAGATAAAAGGTTTGTATCTAGTTGAAAGCGTTATTTAAATGAATTTAATTAATTGTATCCTTAGGAAGGATAAATGCTGTACATTTTAGTTCTCACACATAAGCACAGATCAAAATATCGACGCGAACGAAGTCGCGGACAATAGCTAGAACATAATAAAACACTGAATATTTTGTATTACAGCAAAAAAGACACGCCTCCCCAAAAATGTCACCACACCACGACAAAATAACCCACTAACTTGACATTAATGTCCATTACTAGCCCCGAAAGAAACCTCCACATCACCCCCTGAAAAAACTCTTCAATGTACAAAAAAATCGCGAAAAAAAATTGGTCGATCGTCCGCAGTCTGGGTTCAACTTACGGCCTTGAAACCATAGCCGCATTACGTACAACACACACATGCATATATATACACGCACACTATGCCGATCTAGCGTACCTAGGTCACAGGCCGAACCTTAATAAATAGGCTGCATATAGAACTCCTTTCTAGGAACTCGTCGATAACTTTTATAGAAGCTGCTTTTTTGAGGAAAAAGTAATTTTACAAAATATGTTGAATAAAGTAGGGTGCTGAATTACATTTTACCCTAGGATTTTAAACGCGTTTATTTTTTTTTAAATAAGCTTTAATTTTAAAAGAAATAAACCACAAGCCAATTCAGTTTTTTTTTATATTCTCTAAGCTTGAGACGTTACCTAGAACAAAAGTTTTGCCTGCAGAAAGGAACGAGCATTGAAAAGCAGGGTCCTGCATTTTAGACAGTTCAAACTGTATTTGTAAACCGTGTGTTTTAATTGTGTTAACAATTATTACGTGTTTAATAGTGAAGGTAAATATCGCGAGGAAAACTTAACTTAATTGTCTAAAAAATCGCCATCACCGTATAGAGGAAACCGCAGCGTTTCCTCTATACGGTGATGGATATCAACGCTTTTTGTGTTAAAAAAAGCTCTTTCTCCGCAATATGATTGATATATATTTCCTAAGTAAGCTTTTCCAGGAAACCGTATTTGAACAAGTGAAATATAATGTATCCTGCTCTCATCATCTACCTAGCCTCTTCACAACTAAGGTTGGATCGGCTTAAAGTCTAATCGCATTCAGCTAAATACGAGTATTTGATCCTGTACATGATTATAATAGTATTCCGAATTCATTCAAGGAACTATATATAATATTATTAATATATAATATAATAATAATAATAAATAATATTCCACAACTATCACACAACGCCATCTAGTCCCAAGCTAAGCAGAGCTTGTGTTATGGGTACTAGACAACTGATAAACATACTTATATATTTCTAAATACATACATATTATAAATAAATTACACCCAGACACAGAACAAATGATCGTGCTCATCACACAAACATTTGTCCTGGGTGGGAATCGAACCCACGACCTCCGGCATAGCAGTTAGGGTCACTAACCACTAGACCAACAGGCCAATCAAACAAATATTATTGTGTTTGTATGCTATTTTCTCATCAAACTGCCAAACACAGCATCTTGCAAGAGATACATGTCGTTTATTTTCATGTTATCAGGGACGGTAGAAATTGTGTGTGATTATTTCCTGTAGGAAAAATCCTTTTTTTAGCAGTTTCATGTGCGTATTGTACTCGTATAATTATCATTTGTTTTGGTGAATGAAAACATCGTGAGGAAATCAGCATGACAGAGTCTCTTGACGGTATTTTAAGCCAAGGCAGAGGACGAAGTGGTCGTAGATTATTATTTTTTCGGGACAAACCAACTACCTTTTTTCCAAACCACTACAACTTTTGTAAGCCAGAAACAATAGTGGCTATTACTAGAAAAGCGCCCGGACAATAAAGCTCGACGAAGTCCCAGAGAAACAATTTCACTATCTTGGATCCCGCAACGACATTAATCAGAAATGATTATTTGACGAGTAGGAAAAACATAATTTCCACTTCCCTCCATATCAGCAGGAGACAGAACAGAACAAGGCCAATAGGCACACAGGGATGTATACAACTGGGATAACCTGCTAGTAGTATATTTCAAAAGGGGATCGGACTCGGTCAAAAAAATATGATTCTAAGTAGTCCGTCAGTTAGATTATCGAAAAATATTGGATACGTGTTTTTTGTTTAAACAAATTAATAAAAAATTACGGATATAAAACGCCTCAAAGTTCATGAGTGGGGGTTGTGACATCATTTGTAGGTTAAAAATGTACTGACATGTGAAATTTTCGAGGAGTTCACGAGTTTTCGAAGCACTGTATCGCCTTCATTTTTTGTTTATGTGAAAAAAGAAAAAAAACGTGTTCAATATATTTTGGAAATCTATCTGACGGATTCCTTTTTGTTTGTCCGATCCCCTATTCTATTGGATCTCTTGTAGGAACAAGACACTTTAAAACCGATTGTTATTTTATCTCCTATTCATAGCAACAAAATAATTCAATTCAAAACAGCATTAAAATAAACAAAATCAATTCATAAAACAATCAGAAACCTCGAAAGTCTACTCAATCAACCTTTCTTACATCGGCCGAACCACGTAATACAATTTAATACGGATATTACGGGTAAAGACACGAAATTATTGATTTCTTATGTCCTTCGTTTCAGGATCGCAGTTTCGACAATACGTTACGGTTGTCTGGGTAACCGGGTACCGGTAACCGAGGATTATATTTTAAGGGAGAGTGAAGCGAAATATGAAGTATTTTTGGATTCGACGGAGTCACGTTCACGAGCCTCAATATTAGCTAGTACTAGGTTAAATTATTGGGTAAATTATTACTAGAGGAAAATATGAATTAATAGGGGATCGGACTGGATCAAAAAAATATGATTCTAATAAGTCCGTCAGTTAGATTATCGAAAAATATTAGATACGTGTTTTTTGTCTTATTAAATTAATAAAAATTGACGAAGATAAGACGCGTCAAAGATCATGAGTGGGGGGTTGTGACGTCATTTGTTGGTGAAAAATGTACTACCATGTGACGTCTTTTAGGAATTCACGAGTTTTCGAAGCATTGTATCGTCTTCATTTTTGTTTATGTGAAAAAAGAAAAGAATACGTGTCGAATATTTTTTGAAAATCTATCTGACGGACAATTTTTTATTTTGTCCGATCCCCTATTGTGTGATTGAAGAATGGTATAAAGGGAAAGGAGTACATGATGCCGTGACGTTTGACAGTGAAGGCTGGAAGGAGAAAACATGTTGCAAAGAACCCAAGTACAATGGAAACAGTGCAGGAAGATGATGAGGTTACGATGATGCTGCAGATTTACCTATTTCTGGCCAACAGTTCCTTCTTCTCGGGTTAGGTATCAGAAAGAACATCCTAAGAATGTTCAGGTCAACCCGTATAATATACTACCTTTAGCCCGTGGCTTCGCCCGCCTGGATATACTAAACCCTTCCTCGAGAACCACTCTATCCATTGGTGACAAAAGCATGAAAATCGGTGCAGAGTTTTTGAGTTTATCGTGAACAGACAACAAGTTAGACGCGATGGAGGACTTTGTTTTATAATACGAGTATGTAGTGATAAGCCAAGCAATCAGCTAAGTACTGGTAGTTTTATCCAGGGTTTGTCTAAGGCTAATTTATTGCACGTTATTACAGCTTGTATTTTATCTGTAAACCAGTCTTACCAAGTGGTGTCGTATTACAAAGTAACAGGGTTACGGAAGACAGGAGACTGGCATGGAGGCTCCCTGGAGTGGCAATAGACCAGCAATTACCGTATAACCGATGGCCAATGGGATAGATCTCGTTTGAGTGAAAACCACGAATTTTTAAACGTAAAATTGTTCGCTCTGAATCCTCAGGCAGGTTGAGCGATCTCCGTAGAGTGGCTGGTAATAGTTGTACTCAAGAATCAAGCTCGATTGTAGAGATTTAAGTCCAGCAGTAGGAAACTTGTAAGTAGATGGTGCTCTGACAATCGTCGATGACAATTTAAACTGGGTCAGTCCATAATTTGGCGCTGAGTATGTGACGTTCAGAAGCGTCCATCAGCTTCTGTGATGTGCAAACAACAGGATAGGCAGGACAATGTTATCAAGTGTTCCATCGTTGATAGGCCACCACAGCTAAAGATGATGAAATAATTTAGCGCTAGAAGCAAAAAGGGCAGGGCACATTGCTCGCTGAACGACTGGCCGATGGGGCCGAAAAGTTCTGGAGTTGCGACCGCGAACCGGAAGACGTTGCGTTGGAAGGTCTCCCAATAGGTGGACCGATGATCTGGTGAAGGTTGAGATGCACGGCACCGGTTAATGTGGCGATCCCTGGGGGAGGCCTATGTTCAGTATTGGACTTCTTTCGGCCGAAGTGATGATGATGAGATGTAATTATTTAAGTCTTCCTATCAAAATGGAGTCTTCGAAGTTTTGTTTAAAAATAAAAATGTAGTAACGTTTCTTTCTTATGTTTACTTCGACTTTCCTTGTTTGGCTGTCATCAGCCGACGTTATGTAATGAAGCTTTCGTAGTAGCAGCAAAAACAACGCTGACATAAACGTTTGCGTGACAGTTTTTTTTTGGTAGAAATGATCTGCCGGGAAAAAAAATAAGGACAATGTTTGTTGTTTTAAGACATATATATACTTCGTACTGCGGCATAGTACGGCACTGCATCTCAGGAACTAAAGGAGTTACTCTTGTTGCTATTGAACCAGAGAGTAACAGAATGAACGAATGAACGTATTTGACGCCTGTAATATCCAGTCATTTTACATGTAGAAAAAACAAATAATTAGCATCCTTATTTTAACGAAAATAAAGGTCAATGTGATTTTAATGGACTTGTTACCATCAGTGGGATCTACTCAAGTAGGATCCTTTCTGTAAAGAAAAAAAAATATTGGCCACACCAAGGACAAAACATAGTCATTAACAAAAAAACAATATAAAAATAAGAAAAAAAATGTAAATACACTAAACTAATAATGGTAAATAACTGTTAACGGCATTCCGTTTAAAGTTATTAATGAACGTTTTAGAATAAATAATTCAATCAAGTAATGGCTTACTTTTTTTTTATAAATATTTATTTGATGTCCTATAAAACTTTTTTGTCCACCCTACTTCTTTCAACCTTTTCAGAAATACCTCATTTTCTTTAATAAGCACGAAATAAAATTGTTTTTCGCAAGCAAACCCTGAAAAAATCACTCGTAAACCCTTCAAGGCCACAACAAAACGTTATCCCTATTTTTTTACCGACCGTACTACCAACATAAATTCGATTATATGCTTTTTCACCATTCTGAACGATCGAAACGCGTCGAGAGGGACAAATGTATGCCGTTAGAGGGAGAGGGGAAATTTAGGTGTACCGCGCATGCGTCCGCACGTGCCGGCAATGGAGGACGGAACACACGGGGTGAGAGTTTGAGGATATATCTTGAGATATTTTGGTTGGAAGGATGGTCGGGAATAAATAGTTAGGTGTTATGATCTTTGTGTCATCAGAAGAAGGCTAAGTTAAAGTGAAAGCTAGTGAGAAGGCTAAGTTTTGGAGTACTGACTTTTCATAATAATAACGGAATCCGTTTGATTTTCTAAATTATGGCAATAACTTATAATAAATTGAAATGTTAACCAAACTGTGTGTATTTAAGTGAGAACAAAAGTTCAATTTTATTATTAGCCAAAAAACATTATAATAAAATGTGGCCAAATGTTTTCGTTAACCAATTGATTTAACCGACAACAAAATCACAATCAACATCCAAAAACAAGCACCAACCAACCACCCAAAAAAAATCTCAAGTCCTATCCCGCGACCAATTCACGGAAGTGTGTTGTGTAGCCGGCGCCCTGCCTACGCCGCCGCGTAGCGCTACGCTTTCGTAGGCCTGGCAGTGGCTACGGCGGCCAACTCGGGTCTACGTCGTCGTGTAAATTAGGACAATGTGTCACTGTGTCTGACAAACAAAACAAACCTAAATATGTGAGCAACCACACAGTGCCTAAATACTTAAACACTGCCAGTAATTTAAATCTAATTCTAACGCACAATTAATTCTTAAATCTAAATCCGTTTTTCGGGAGGACGTTCACCCCTGACCTAGTTTGTATGCATCTGCGCGCAGTACTGCAGTCTACCAAACAACCTCACATCATCAGTGTTCAAGGACGGTGCCAGGAGTGATACAAGTGTTCATTAGTTTATAATCCTTCTATAGATTAGCTTCGTGCAATAATTTTACAATCATTTTCTCGACTGACTCTGATAAGTCTGAACTCTGTTAATGTGTGGATATCGATGCGAGGTATCGAGATTTTAAGGCTGTTTTTGCGATAAGGAAGGACAAGATGGCGGGACGGGATACTTCTCTGGAAGGTCAGCTGACTCACGTCATCCAGCATCATATATCTCAACCGGGGACTGAGGCGCAAGTGAGCGTACACCAAGTGCAGAGTCCAGCGGGAAGTGGGACAAAGAGGCATCAGATCATCATTGATATTAAACAAGACATCGATATAGATGAGCTATCGACCAGGTCGTTAGCTGAAAGTGTAATGGAGACGTTAGGAGCTCGATCAGCTTCTGTATACATCGATAACTCTCATGTAGCTGGTGAGAATTCAGGAGACCTCGAATCTCTGACAACTGTTAATGTTATTGTGGCGAATGACCTAAGCCAGGCTTCTGCTAGTCCTCAAATCGTTGATGAACCTGATGCTGTACAGGACCCGCCAGAAAGTTCAGGGATATTGCCAGGGAATCGTATAGCTGTTGACAGAATAGTGGAGATGACTAGTACTACAGGAGAATCCACGTCCACAACGAATACTGCTGTTACCACAGTTGCGACAACGACTGCGTCAGGTATATGCGCCATTTTTCTTTTATGCAGTGATTTTTGTATACATAGATAAACTGTCATTGATTTTTGTGTGTGTTGTCGTAGAAAAATATTCTGCTTTCTATATTTTGAGCTCCTTTTTGTGTGCTTGTCAAAATTATAGATTGATTAGGGTAAAATGCAAAATATTTGGGTTATTAAATTGCCTTATATTGTTACGAGATATCCACCTGCATTTGCTTTGTTTGTAGGGTGATCTTTTGAGCTATTTTATCAGCCTGAAATTTAACCTACTGCAATGTACCACTCTATTCTCAAACTGGGCGGGAACAAGCATTGATCACTCCGCTGACCGCTTGAGAGTTGTTTTCTTACGATGTTTTCCTTTACTGTTACTATGGGCATAGACAAGACAGTAATGGTCCCTTTTTGAATCGTTTTGTTTTATATTTAAAAGATTTTCGGCATTATAAACAAAAGATTTTTGGTAGTTTATAAATTCTCAATCCAATATTTTTATTATGCAGCTTTTCTGTATGTTTTTAGCTTAAATCTTACAACTGAATTTCTAAATAGTTTCACCAACCGATAAAGCTGAAATTATGCACCTCTGGTTCAGTTCACTATATATTTTTATGGCAGAAATTTGACACAGATCCTGTTACGTTACCTTACGTCAACGGTTAATAGCACGGAGGCGAAACTTTGTATAGTATTTCAAACTTTTCATTTTAATAATAGCTTGCATAAACGTTAACTTAATGACTTTTCAATTTTATTACGTTTTCAAAATTTTGTAAGTTCTTCTTTATCATGAGTTTTTAACCAACTGCGGCGAAGCCCAAAAGGAGGTTTATTAATGTCGCTCATAGGCCTCTGACTTGGCTTTGATTTGCAAGAGTTACTTAAGAGTTGTCGTATTTTCATTCTATTTTTGGCACTATCATTTTGTTTTATTCATCATTTTTTATTCCATATTCCTATACTAGACTGCGACCATTTAATTTACGTGACAAGCTATTTCTATCCCTTTCCATTGATACTGACATGACAAAGACAGAAGATTTATAAAGTTGTCGCTAAGGGAGAGGTAGATACATGATACTTATTTAAAGCGATTTGCACCTTTTTGTTAGAGTTTTACAAGTGCCCCTATGTGAAATAAACTATTTTGATTTGAAGAAGGATGTTTTCAAAATTTTAGAAAGTATCTAATCTAGGTCCTGTATAGACACTTGTCTGGAGTTTACCATTTTAATGTGTTAACCACCACCAAAAACTATAAATAAATACTATATTCATGTTTTCTGCAAGATATTTTTACTTGTTTCGTTAAAAAAGAAATTGTAAAGACCTGTCCTTTACAATAAGGTAGTTAAAAAAAAAAATCTAATTAGTCCGTCGCATAGATTTACAAAAAATATTGGACACGTGTTTTTTCTTTTTTCACGTAAACAAACAATAAAGACGATACAGTGTTTTGAAAACTCGTGTGACGTTATATTCTAAGACATTAGTTTGACTTTTTTACCAGAGAGTGAGAGACATCACAAACCCCTACTCAAATCTTTGACGCGATTTATCTTCGTAAATTTTTACTGATTTGATAAAACAAAAAATACGTATCCAATATTTTTCGTTGATCTAACAGACGGACTAATTAGAATCATATATTTTTTAGTCAGTAAACATCCCTATTACAAGAATAACATTTAATAAAGGTGAAGAAACAAAGTATAAGTAGGGTTTAAAATAACCAAGCCAAAGTCAGGCTTTGTGCTGTTCATTTAACTTGTTTTGGTATAAAAAGGTTTAATTTACTTACATTCTTGATTTCGACTTAGAAGTTTTGTCGAATGCATTTGTTACATCAGGTTTACACGCGCTGAAAGAAATATATCAAAAAATCAATATAGGAAGCAAGAAGTTACAGCTGTGCACAGCAAAATGGCGGATCGCTTTCTTGTGTATATCTCGGAGGACCATAAGGCACCATCGTTCTTAATAATGGACCCAGTTTGTCAGACTAAAGACTCACAGATTCAAAAACGCGAATAGAATTGAGTACCTATGAGGAAGTCTGAAAGTAGCGCCGGTGAATGAAAAGTTTTGTGGTAATTGGTTGTTGTGGAGCAAGAGCAGTGGTAGCCCAGTGGTGTCGGCCCCGACTTACGAACAGTAGGTCGTGGGTTCGAACCCAGACAGGCGCTTTACTTTTTGTTTCTGCTGCGTCGAGTTGCGCGGCGCCGGATGTTTGCGGCGGAGAGTGCTACGGGTGCGGGGGCGTGCGGTGGCGCGTGCCGTGGCGGCGGGTGCGCGTGGCTCCGGGTTGCGGGGCGGCGGTTGCGCGTTGCGGCGTGCATTCGTTGTTCCGTGATTCGGAGTCTCGTGCATTCGTTGTAGCGGTGTGCGTCGCTGCGTGCTTTCGTGCTTGCGGTGCTCGTTGTTGCTGGCATTCGGCGTGGTGGCTTTCGGAGTGACGTATTGCACTCGTAGTTTTGTTTTTATGAATTGTTCTTCTGACATTCAAAAGTGCCTATAAAGTTTTAATTGAAATAAATGCTTTGAGTTTGAGTTTGTAATTTATTTCATCACCACTGCTCTCAAAACGGTGAAATAAAACATCATGAGGAAACCGAGAATCACAAAATTCGAAGACATATGACATCTACCAACCCGCACTGGGCCCGCGTGGTGCATTATAGCATATCCCTCTCCTAGAGAGTAAGCCCCCACCACCACGACAACCGTCGTTGTCGTAGTATGGGTATTTGATAGAGATGAATAAGGAAAAATATATCGGGAGATATGTTTTAAGAGTGTCGTTCCGTGTTGGAGTTGAGGAAGTCTAAAGAAACGAAGTATTGGGTGCGTGAAGGATGCCATGGCTAGATAGAACACTGGTTTTCAGCTGCAATCGGTAAGGTTAGGTTAGACTGGCGGCCGATCCCAACATACTTAGGAAAAGGTTAGGTAAAAGATGAAATCTTCATAAAAAAGCAACATTGTTCGCAAAACCCAGGACTATTTTTCAGTCAACAGGAAAGTTCCCGTTTTTTGCGGTTGGAAAATCATCAAATAACCCCTCCCACTCTTGGGTAGAGCTAAAGGGAGTGTCAGACTTCTACTGACTAAAAAACACCCATGTTCCTTCTTAGCCCTGTATGTCGAGGCCGCGGTAACTTGTGAACAACCCGCAGCCCACAGGAAAATTGCCCGACAGCTGCTTTGCAATTTAAATATAAATGTTATTAATTTCTATCTTAGAAGGCTTCTCAAAAGGCAATTAATAGTCCTTTTTATAGCATCACGTTTTACGATTTGATCGAAGTGTTTGCAACTGGCAAGGCATTTGCGGTTAGCAAAGACTGCTTGAGTTAGGTGTGTACCTAAAAAAGGCTACTGTGTAGTGTCTTTTGTGTTGCTAGGCCACGCAACTAATATGTTTCAGACGGTATCGCAGCCTCGGCTGTTTAAGTACCTCATTTTAAGGTTCTGTCTGTTAAGAAATATTACTACTGCTGCTTCTGGCCAGATTGGAAGCCGACCCCAACGTGGTTGGGAAAAAGTTAGGCTGATGACGAACATGGGCCTTATCACAATAGCATAAAGCCTACTTAATTTCCTAGATACACCAAGATTTGCTCTAAAAGCGACTGGTAGGGAGAGGACCTCTAGTCAGGGCTGCGGGTTGCACGAAAGAGACATCGCAGCCCCGGACACAAAGGGCTAAGAAAGAACATAAGTAGGTGGTTTTTAGTCAGTAGAAGTCTGACACTCCCTTCGGCTCCGCCCAGAGCGGGAGGAGTTATTTCGAGATTTTCCACACTTCAAAAAATAAATAAAAGGAAAGCTTTTTTCTTTTTCTTTACAGAAATGGCAAGAATAACAACGGGGCACACCTAATCTTAAATACTCGCGATGCTAATTTTGTTATTACATAGAAAACAATTTCTCTAAAGCTTGGATTTTCAAGGAGCCTCCGGGAAAAGTTTAATTTTCTCGCGAATTAGAAAAACACTTGCCATATTTTGTTCTCTAGTTTTTCCATACGCTCTGTTGTTTGTCGTTTCTAGGAATTCTTCTCTTTTTGATTCTTGTATCCAATGGCCCTTGGGAGGGGCCCCTCCCATGTTGCTGACATCTCTTTGAGGCGCGCGTGGAACACGAACGCGCTGTCGACACGGCCTGTCGTCGTCATAAGACGCATGGACGGCGAGCTATCCCGTCACTCTCCGTCCACAGGCCCGCGTCTACGGTTGCCGGAAGCCATCACGTGGCCCCCAACGCCCGGAGCGTACCCCGCGGCGGCTGGGACGAGAGGTTCTCTCCCTGTCCGCCACCTCCTTTGCTAGCAGCAAAAACCAACTAAAGTCACTTATGGGCAAAAATTAGTTAAAGATACCGTTAGAATCTCCTTTTCACGATCTACATACAGGTAAAAACCATTTTCCAAAATGACGCTCCGTTCTGGATTTGGCTTTCCGCTAAAGTAAGTTAACAGGAGATTTTTAAAATAAAGAACAGACAAAACCCAATAAGTGTCGGTTAAAGCAATGTTTTTGCTTAATCACCGTTTAACTGGTTTGTCATGATTCAAGTTAGATGAACAAGAACAATTTGATAACTGGGTAAATAGACTAAACATTTTTACTTAGTTTTAGCAATTACCAATTAGGTGGACATACAAATTTTGTTTGATTAAATTTGTAAAAAATTGTAGAAACTCTTTTCTTTAAAAGAAAAGAAAACATTGCGACTACAGGGAAAACCATTTATCTGCATCACTTATCAATTGTGTCTTGGGTTCGATCTTGACACCTATGACTTGGCAGTCTTACGTTCACATCACTAGACTATCACTGCTTTTCTTTACTGTTTTTGTTACGATTGTTGATCTCTAAAATGTAGGTCATCGTCTGGCCAGAAGCACACCTTCACCGAGTGATAGTACGTACGTTCCTCGTATACAATGTGGATCTGGAACTACGACATTAAATTAAAACTAGCACTGTACTAGTCCATCGAAACATTTTAAAACACGAAGATTAGTAGTTAGTGGAAAATTTAAAAATTGCAATTTTCAAACAAAATAAATAGCAGAATCAACTGCATAAAAAGTAAACACGCTTTAACTACGAAAAGTCACTGACCTAGTGCGCGGGGTGCAGCGAGCGGCGGCGATGTTGGGCGTAGGTACTTTTTATCGGAGAACAACAAATCAGCGGCATAAACTCACTAAGTTGCGAGTTGTTAATTAATAAAAGATCACTGATTGAATAATTAATCACTTAAAACCTTATTTGAGGCATAATTAAACTAAAAAACTTACTAACTTAACCTAAATCACAAAACTAGCTACCTAATAAATGCCTAAATAACTAATATTACACTAACACCAATAAGTCACAGTAACCTATGCACTAATCCAAATATCATAAATCGTCTTTAATCACAATAACAACAAACTTTTCATAAAATCACGACAATGCGCGCGCGGCTTGTCTTGTGATAAAAAAAGTAGGCGTGTGCTCTCCTCAAAGGGCGCCGCTATGCACTGACTGACATAGTTACCGAGTCAAGGACTTTTTGCCGAAAAAAATTCCGCTCACACACACACTCGCAATTTTCTATGCACCACTAATGCATTATTTGCGTAAGTAATATTACTTTTTCTTTATAATTGTAGTATTTTGTGGGAGTGTGCGGGGCGCGTCAGAGTGGGATCGTATGACACCTTTCTCTGTCTTTCAAGCGTATTGAGACGTTGAGAATAGAATCGTAGGTTTTTGCACAGGTTCCTGACCTTACAATGTTTACCTATTATTACGGACTCCGATCTACATCATGTTGAAAAATAAGAAAATGAAAAATAATTTCCTGTGGCTAAAGTAGTCATTGGATTTGATTGATTTTTTGTATACGGGTCAAGAGCATGCCTTTCTTTACGTGGTTTAGAGGAATGTCAATCGTCCTGCTCCACATTGTATACAGCGGCGTATTTCAGTGCGTTACCACCCGTAGTGTATTAAATTGTTTCTAGGTATCCAGACCGTAGTTACGCCTGGACCCCGTCAATGGAGGCTGCGAACAATAAAGGGTCGCAGTCTATGAATGGCATAGTTTTTTGTGCTCTCAAGGTTGAAAACTTTATAATTACTTTAAAAAAGGCATGTACTCGTATTTTAATCGATATCGGAATATTCAGATACGTTTTTCGAACAAAATACACACATCAAAAGTGTCTAGGGATCAAGCATTTTTATGCGGATTTCTTGAGATTGAGATGTGGCTTTGTAATAAATTTATGATTTTATAAATTTATATGGATCCTTTTTGGTGCATTTCATAATTTGAATCAGGAACTGTGAATCAAATTCGAGTAAAAGATGAAAATCAGCTGTCAATATTTTCCCTATAAAAACATACAACGCATTGAAGACATTATTAGTGCTACTGTTTCCCTACTACTGATTAAAACCAACGTTATTATGGAGCGGCGACGTCATTTAAGCAGGGAAGAAATGCTCAGAGCCGTGGGAATGATAGAAGCTGGTTCCCGGCAACGTACTGTGGCTTTAGCTCTGAATACAAGTCAGAGTGTTATCAGTCGACTTTGGACACGTTACCGAAGCACTGGTACCGTGGCTGAGCGCCATGGAGGACGGTATCGCTGCACCACACGGAGACAAGACCGATACATTCAAATCTTAACTCGAAGAGCTCCAACAATAACCGCCATGATGTTAGCCGTGAGGCTTCATCACTCTTCAGGGAACTTAATTAGCGACCAAACAGTCAGAAACCGCTTGCATGAAGTGAACCTTCATTCCCGAAGACCGCTACGGGTACCACCTATAGCAATGCACAATCGTAGGATTCGATATCAATGGGCTCTTGAACACAGAAATTGGGCAGAAGAACAATGGCGTTTCGTGTGCTTTTCTGATGAGTCTCGTTTTGGTATGAGACCGGATACAAGACGTATACGACACTGGAGAACCCCTGGACGCCAACAGCGATTAAAATCCTGCCAGGAAGTCCATCCTTATAGTGGTGGAACCATCATGGTATGGGCGGGTATTTGGATCGGCGGAAGAACTGAGTTGATTTGGATCAGAGGCAACCTCAACGCTCAAATTTATGCTGAGACGATTGTATCAGACGTCATCGTTCCTCTACAAGTGCAAATCGGTCCCTTATTTCAGTTAATGCATGATAATGCACGACCGCACACCGCAAGAGTTGTAAGACAGACTCTCGCCGCAGCTAACATCAATGTCCTGCCCTGGCCTGCTCAGTCGCCAGACTTGAACCCGATTGAGGATATGCTACAGAGAAGAGCTCTGCCGAATATGGAGGGTATCCAGTCGCAAGAAGACCTTTTTTTGTTGTTGCAACGAACATGGGCGGCCATTCCACAGCGTGATTTGGATGAACTCATTTTGAGTATGCCAAACCGATGTTCTTGTGTTGTTAGTGTTCGCGGTAGAAACACGGATTATTAATTGTTTAAGTTACCCAATAAAATTTTAAAGAAAACTGTTATTTCAGTCTTTTTTTCGAACTTTAATGTTAGTGGTTCAAATGTCAAAAATCCCTTTATTAGGAAAATGGCAAATTTCTTTATTAATGCAAAGGTGACTTGGTTTATCGTTACTGTGACAAACGAAAACACTTTATTTGATGAATCCTTAAAGAAAATTTTAATTAATATCAATCAGGAGAAAAGTTATTGCAAAAATATATATTGATCCCTAGACACTTTTGATGTGTGTATTACAAAGTTAAACCAAAACTACTGACTTGCACACTAAATAAATCAAATTCAGTATACTATTTAATGGTATTTGCAAAACTGTTTGACTAAACTAAAAAAAAATCTAACATAACCTAACCTAACCTTAACGATTTAGAATGCAAGTTAGTATTTTTGATAAACAATTCGTATTTTTCCGATGTACGAACCACATTTTTGGTGTGAATTCGATAAAATACGTCATCTCATTTTGTGTCATGGGCATGTTTAGTTAATCAATGGGTTTTTTTGCACAGCATTAATTTTTCTGGTATGCATATACTTAGTTAATTAGTAGAGTTACCTAGAGCAGCGGTGGCCCAGTGGTGGCGGCCCCGACCTACGAACAGTAGGTCGTGGGTTCGAAACCAGCCAGGCACATAACTTAGTGTAATTTATTTCATCACCGCAGCTCTCAAAACGGTGAAGGAAAACATCGTCTTAGAACCAAAAATTCGAAGACATGTGACATCTACCAATCCGCACTAGTCCCGCGTGGTAGATTATAGCCCATTCCCTCTCAAAGAGAGGAGGCCTGTGTCCCAGCAGTGGGAACATTAATAGGCTGTTGATGATGATGATGATGACCTAGTGTACTGTAAAATTATACAGATGCGCATTTAAAGAAATCCCCTTAAAAAATGGGTTTTAAGAAACGTCTATTTTCTATAGGAATATCTTTTAAGTGTTCAAGGTACGAGTGAATATGTTTCATGAAAATCTGCCATCATATCACCATTCCCTTGCTCTTATCACAATTCATTTGGGGTCGGTGCAGCATGTCTTCTTCTTCCTTACTTCTGTGTTTCTCGTCATCTCCGACACCTCCTTTCTTGTCATACAATCCCTTTTTTTATCCAGCAGTGGTAAGACACAAGCTAACAGTAACACTTACATTTTTTGCAAATACAGCATAGTAATCTATCAGTAAATAATGCTGATAATATGCTCTATGCTTGTCACCAGAAAAAAAAACAAACCGCAATCGGAACTGAGTCATACTATTGTAAAGTTCAAACGAACGCCGCGTGTCGATCGATCCACAAATTTTATTAGGTTACTGGCACGGATTACTTAATGGCTTCAGTTTCAAGCTGTTGTTTCGTTTGTATGTAACGCGTAGCTTATCTAATCGTATGAAATCTAGCTGGAGTTGGTAGTATCGGACGTTGAACCTGGATATTAAGGGTGAGTTCCTTGAATGGGTAAACAGAAACGGTGAGGGTTATCAGAACTATTTCTTTTTAAATAGAAAAACCGCGGACTTTTTTCTTTTATTTACTCAATTTATTAAAAAAAAAACTTTTGCATCAGCTGTTTGTTATTTTCTCATTCTTGCAAAATTCTGGACGTTAGAATATTACTCCGTATTCTAGACATTGAGTCCGGAAAAATCCGAACGTATGACGAGCCTACTGTAGATGTTCATTACTGGCCAGTGAACAAAACCAAACTTTGGCTCTTAGTGAAATATTAAAAGAAAGTTCAATTTAAAATTTGCTCAAAACGGGAATCGAATTCAGCATGCTACCCTCAGCAGTCATGCTGACAATTAAGTACTAGCGTGTTAAAAAAACTAGCCAAGTACAAGTCGGACTTGCACATGAAGGGTTCCGTACCATTTTAGTAGATATTGAGAGGTTTTCCATGTTTTTTTAGTGCCATAGACTTCTTATAGGTTTTCCTGTAATCTATAAGTGTTGAACCATTTTTTGTATTTTTTACAAAAAAAATAAAAAAATTTTTAGGCTCAGTAGTTTCGACGATAAGGGGGGGGGGGGGGGGGGTAGTCGGACAGACAGACACATCATCCTATAAAAGGGTCCCGTTTTTCCTTTTGAGTTACGGAATCCTAAAACCAATAGCTCAATGGCTAAAAGTACGGTCTGGCGAGTGGAGTCGTAGGGTCGAACTCTATACGTAGCACTATTAACGTAATAAGATTTTTCGCGATCGCCTAGGTGAGGCGTCTTCAGATTTTATAGGTTCCTATCTATAGAAAATTATGATTTATTACAATACTTGGGTAGTAAGTTCTGCGTCTTACTAACAAATAACACGGCAGCTAACGGTAATAAATAACTATGGTTATCATTATACAGTTATGTTTAATAATACTATAAATAATATGAAAAGAGTCCACTACTGAGAATCTTAAGCTTAATATTATTTATACGTACAAACTAGAGACATCTCTTGATGAAAAGCGGTACTAGTTTGATCAGAACCAGGTGCAACGGTAGTTTTATGTAAGCCCTTTCTCAGGCAATGATCATAGTAACGTTATAGGATACCCGGAGTTGTTCAATTATATCAATTAGGCTCATTCATTTTATAATTGTTCTTACAGCTGGTAGGTCGTTAACGTGTAACGACATCTAGCGGTAAAGTTGAGTAACTGTTATATTTTTTTAATTTCTGCCATGAAGTATTCTTTTACAAAGCCGTCATAATTGCACGTCTAAGTGCAAAGACAAATATAAATCATTGATTCAGTAAATTACGTCTAGAACGGAGTGTTTTTATCAGTCTGACCCAAATATCATAATGAGTAATCAAAATCACTAGAGCGCACACAAACCCACATTGAAACACTAATACAAATTGACTTTAACCCATCAATAATCGAAATAACAGCAAAAGAACGTAGGTATACCACGAAAGTTACGGTAGTACAGCGCCATCTCTTATCGAGTAGCGACATCACTTTTTTGCCGAGTACCGTTTGTCGGGACCGCTAGCTACTGACACACTTTTGACTCAGCTGATGTCGCATTAGTGTGAGTCGTACGTGGGAAATATGTCGTAGTGTGCGTAGAATCCGGGATGCACCGATCCGTTAGCTTTAGGTTCTTTATAGAAACCAGTCGGAGTGCCATAGCTTGTTTGTTTTGTGTTAAAACCTCTTTTGTGTAAGGTCTTTGACTGTCGTTAATTGTTTTCCAACAATGAGAAACTTGTTGGGGTTCGAATTATGAATTTGACTTTTCGGTTTTGGTTTTGGAGTGCAATAAATGACGTTAGAGTATCTACATAGGAGTGTTGCTATCGACAAATAAATAATGGAGTAATTTTTATGATTGCTCGAATTTAACGACTGTTATTATTGAAGGGTTAGGCTGATGTGTACCTTACAGTGTACCAACATTTATGTTTAAGGACCTACGCTTGATAGCAATACGCGATAGGGGATGACTTAATACATGGGATTGGGGGGTGGGCGTTTTGCCATCAACCGGGTACAAATACAGACTCCGTGGCTGGTACTGGTACTGAGACATTCCTGACAGAAAAACCAAAAACACTGCCTGCCCTGGGTATCTAAAATCAGAACCTTACGCTCAGTAGTCCACGAGGCAGTGTAATAGAAAATAATTATGAGGAAGATCAATCTAACACACCAAATATAACGTCACGACTAAAGAGCTGCGAAGGGTCAGACAGATGTATATCTGTTAGTATAGCGACATTATGTCAACTAAGTTCTGTTTCAGTAATATTGTCTTGAATTAAAACTAAAGCAAAAATAATAAAAATCAATAACCTAAATCATAAAACAACAATAATGTCATCACAATTTAAAACTACATGTAAATGTATTTATGATTATGATCATAAATATTTTAAACCGTAAAGTGCAAACTAATGTCACATTGTTTAAAGTGTCACACCATTTTAGGGTTGTCACATGCAAAAATATTTAAAGCCCTTTTAATAAAGCAGCTGTCACAAATATTTATTATAATTTTGGCCAGCGGTCATCAGCAACCGTGCAGAAATAGAGTAGTTGGCAAAAAAAATCGAATTAGTCCGTCATATACATTTCCAAAAAATATTGGACACAATTTTTTTACTTTGTCCGTGTACACAAAAAAAATAAGACGATGCAGTCTTTCGAAAACTTATGTGATGGCACATTGCAGAACATTTTTATCGGCCCGTGACGTCCATGAAAGCCCCCCACTCATGATCTCTGACGAGTTATTTATTCGTCATTTTTTATTAATTTGATAAAACAAAAGCGGAGCAGCGGTGGCCCCGTGGTGGCGGCCCAGACTTACGAACAGTAGGTCGTGGATTCGAACCCAGGCAGGCACATTACTTTGTGTAATTTATTCCATCACCGCTGTTCTCAAAACGGTGAAGGAAAACATCGTGAGGAAACCAGCATAATCTTAGAACCAAAAACTCGAAGACACGTGACATCTACCAATCCGCACTGGGTCCGCGTGGTAGATTATAGCCCATTCCCTCTCAAAGAGAGGAGGCCTGTGTCCCAGCAGTGGGAACATTAATAGGCTGTTGATGATGATGATAAAACAAAAAAACATATATCCAATATTTTTTTGTCATTAAACATCCCTATTTATACTTCGGGCAACTAAAGTCAATTAGAACAATAACGACAGAAGCATTCGTAATTTTATAATTTTTCCAATAAATATTGACGTCACATACAATCGGAATTCCAATATTAATCGCAGCTTATCAATCCGGGGGATAATTAAGACTAGGAGCCTACCCCAACGGCTCCCAATCGGTTTCTTTAGAAGACAAAAAAAATGCAAAACAAATGACATTTCGTTATCTAGATAACGTGTTGTCTAGACTTCAGGCCTTTCAGCTATCAGTCAATGTGCTACATAATTTTTATTAGCACCGACATTCTGAATTTATTAGAATTGAAATGAAAGAAGCACGTCATTGATATGAAGAGCTTATTTGCTATACAAAATAAAATTAAAAAAACATTTAGCTTGTAATGTGCCCACGGCTGGGACACCGGCCTTCTCTCTATGAGATAGAGTGGGTTGCTGTCATCCCAGTGCGGGTTGGTAGAAGTCACATGACTTAGGGTTTTGTCAATTGAAAAGACTGAGGCCTCGTAAATGGTCTTAAGCACGACATTTGAGCAGGTCCGAAAGTTGTGGATGTCTTTAACTATTCTCAATTTTATTATTTATTTTTTCTCTTCTTTTAATAACTCTCTTTTACAGTGGATTTTAATCATCCATACGCCCTTTGGTACGAATAGTTACAGCACTGATATCAACATTTGTGCCTTACCTACATTACAAAAATTAGTTAGCTGATATGTTATGTACTTTTTTATTTTCATATTGATTATAATTACATGCTTTTTTATTATTTATTTATCTCTGTAGTAAATCTAAATTGAACTTTCGCCTTACTATTGTATCGAGTCTGGTTCTTCTAGCCAACATAACAGACAGATGTGTTGCTGGGGAGTTTGTTCCGTTTGGGGGACTGTCTCTTGTAAATAAGTAGAGTAAAGTAAATTTTGATGTTCTAAAAGTGCTGATTATCAGCCTAATTTGAATAAATGACTTTTGATTGATTTTGATTTTGGTCCTTTTTTTTGTGAGGTGGGAAATCATCAAATAACTCCTCCCGCTCTTGGGCAGAGCGAAAGGAAGTGTCAGACTTCTACCGACTAAAAATCACCCTTGTACCTTCTTAGCCCTATATGTGAAGGCCACGGTATCTCTTACAACATCCCACAGATCCGATGGGCCGCAGCCCCGAACCCGTATTGGGGTTTTTGCGTCAGGAATTTCTTGGAAGGAACCACGGAGTCTGAATGTATACCCATGGTAATAGATTGGCCCCTATTACGAGTACATTGGAGGCAAAAACATAGCTGGCGAAATATGGACGAACTATTAGGTACACCTCTACCTAACCCTTAGGGGATTACCGGCGTGATGTTATGTTATGTGGTTACGAAGTACTTTAGTGCTTAACATTCATGACATGATTATTAACATGATGACATTAGCATTCAAGTAGATACCACGTGTGGTACCTTCTTGACACACTGATAAAATAACTTGGCCCAGATAATTGGGTAAAAAAAAAATTTAAAAGAAAATCCACTATTTACGAAAGTGTTCTTGGCCTTGAAATGGAGTCTCCACTAACGATGCTTGCTACAACTTTGAAAAATGGTGATAAAGTTATTAACCTAATCAATTAATTTAATCTATAACACTAGATATTTAATGCATTTATGAATTAAAATAACCTAAAATTAAATTAAAAAATTGCGTCAAAAAACTCCTCCTCAACGTTGTCAACTGTTAATGTCCCCAAGAGAGCCTGGCGGCATTGCCACGGTTGTGTGGCAAAGCTAAGCCTTTGGCCAAGGTTAAAGCCAGCCTTTGGGTCACAGGAAGCTTCACCTAAGCATTTTTAAAATTCCTTGAAAAGGCAGTGAGCATTCGGACCCCACAGCCCTAGAGGTTTCTTTTTTAGCCTATTTTGTTCCACTCTCAAAACGGTGAAGGAAAACATCGTGAAGAAACTGTCTTAGAACCAAAAAATCGAAGACTTGTGACATCTATCAACCTGCAATGGGTCCTTGTGGTGGATAGCCCATCCTGCTCCTAGAGAGGAGGCTTGAGTCCCTGCAGTGGGAACATTATAGGCTGATGATGATGATGTTCCACTGCCATGCAAAGGCCTCCCTCCTTCCTTACCAACTCTGTAGGTGTTTTGCTTTCTCTGGCCAATCAGTCAGGTACGTTGTCACGCCAGCGTTTCTTGGGCCTGACTCGACGACGACGTCCATTATAGGCATCCAGTGTGTGACGATTCTGTCCTAGACCATCCTGGAAATGCGACCAGCCTAGTCCCATTTTAACCTTGTAGACTTATCTTCTTTTTTGCTTATTATGTATAACATGTAGTCGTGCCCGCTGTTTGAACGCTTAGATCTTTTTTTACTACGCAAAGGATTTTGATTCAGTTTTCAGCCATGGACGGAGTGATTCAAGAGGTAAGTTTCTAGATAAGATAAGAAAATCAGTATCTCCTTTCCTTTCCTTTTTTAAAAAACGTTGCCCCACACTAGGAATTTCTCCTGTATCGTGGGTGCGTTCACAAACATTTAAACTCACATACACAAATACCCAGACCCGGAACAACTATCTGTAGGTCATACAAATATTTGTTCCGTGCGGGAATCGAACCCGCGACACGCAGCGCAGCAGACTATTGCTTGAGCTCCATTGTAACCGTGCGAACCCGAGGCGGGTCGCTAGCTAGTCTACAAGACATTTTGTGCATTAAAATTGATTTAAGAATTAACATAATTTCTGTCTTTTTCAGGTAAGCCGAGACTCTTGGAGCTGTCGAAATTGGTATCAAGTATCGGCAGTCCACACAATATTTTTTCAAGAATCAAGAAGCAAGTTTCACTTTTCTGAGGCTCGAATAAACAAAACATTCTTCCTATAGTTTCCAGCATGCCTGAGAGATATTTCTGAACGGCATGTATAAGGAAAAAAGAAGTTTCGATAATAGGATAGTTAACAAAAAAAAAAACTAATTAGTCTGTCAGAAAGATTTCCAAAAAATATTGGACACATATTTTTTCATTTTGCACGTAAACAAACAATGAAGACGATACAGTGCTTTGAAAACTTGTGTGACGTCATATTCTAAGACATTAGTATGACATTTTTTACCGGCGAGTGACGTCACAAGCCCCCAATCAAATCTTTGACGCGTTTTATCTTCGTCAACTTTTATTGATTTGTTAAAACAAAAAAATAATACGTATCCAATAGTTTTCCATAATGTAACAGACGCGTAGACGTACTTATTAGAATCATATTTTTTTTGTTAGGATACATCCCTATTCTTGAAATTAATTTTTTTCAATATATTTTTTTTATTAAATTCTAGTATTTTTGGTGACTATTATGAAGATATGGATTTCTTTATTCGAGTCTAAGTTTTCCATTTTATCTGTAAGCGGATCTACCACAAGAGAAAAGGTAAGTATTTATTAATGTTTTAAGAAAGTTTTGTGTCCCGTCGGGGCCGCGGGTTGTACACTAGTTATCGCGGCCTCGACATAGAGAGCGAAGAAGGAACATGGGTGGTTTTTAGTCAGTAGAAGTCTGACACTCCCTTTCGCTCTGCCCAAGAGCGGGACTTATTCGATAATTTTCCACCCGCCAAAAAAAAAAAACTGAAGTTTTTTGTTTTGAGATATTTCTGGCCTTCTTTTATATGAGCCAAAATAAAACCAAGGGTTAAATAACTACAGACCAATAGAAGAAAATGTAAAGCAGACAATAGGGTATTTTACCAAAAAAAAACTAATTAATCCGTCTGTTCGTCGAAAAATATTGGATACGTGTTTTTTTGTTTTACCAAATTAATAAAAAATTACGAAAATAACACGTGTCAAAGATCATGAGGCTTTTGACGTCACTTTGTTAGTAAAAAAGTACTAACCTTGTAACGTCACACAACTTGACGCGACTTTTTGAAGCCCTGTATCGTCTTCATCTTTTGTTTAAGTGAAAAATGAAAACATACGTGCCCATTATTTTTTGAAAATCTATCTAACGGCGGACTCATTAGATTTTTTTTGGTGAAATACCCTAATATAAGCTAATGTTAAAAAACTCACATGTGTGTACACGTTAATTGCTGAAACCAAACAACCGATATCGATGGATTTTTATGATTTCAAGACAAAAGATATTTGGACCCGATAGGTGGCGCCCTCGAAGGAGGCGAATACTGCGAGCTCTTATTCGGCTTTGAAATCAAAACCAAGTTTACCCAAAAAAATTTTTTTTTTATCTAATTAGGCTGATAATCAACACTTTTCGAACGTCAAAATTTACTTTACTCTACTTATTTACAAGAGACAGTCCCCCAAAACGCCCACCCTTCGGCACTTCCTAGTTTTTTAGCTGGAAAGAAGAAGTGGCGGAACAAACTCCCCAGCAACACATCTGTCTGTTATATGATGTGGCAATCAAGAAACAATCTCAAAATGAATCATATTTACATTATAATTCCTAACTTAAGTGCTATAAAATCTTAGTGACCTAGTAACTATCCTTGTAAAAGACATGAACTCACAAATTTCGTTTCAATTATTTAAAAAAGTATACTTTGCGTAATTTGATACTCCACACGTGTTTTGAAAACTGTATCATATTAAAATTATTGTACATAGGTATTTTATATCGATATTTTAATTGAAATTATTTTATATTTGATTGGCCCGTCAATTATCGCGCGATTTGTAGGTGTCGCGACTGCTATTATTCGCTGAGTCGCAGCTTCACGTAGAGGCGCCAGTCATTACGTTAGCAGTTGAAAGTGGCGGTAAGTCCCCTCTTTGAGGAGTGGCTAGAGAGGCGCCACGGCGCCCTCACCTTCCGTCCGACGCAGGTGCTCACCGGACACGGTTGTTTCGGGAGGTACCTGCACCGAATCAGGCAGGAGGAAACGCCCGGATGCCACCATTGTCAGGATCGGCCGGAGGACACGGTGGAGCACACAGTGGAGGTGTGCCCCGCTTGGGCGGAGCCCCGCCGTGTTCTAGTAGCGGCGATCGGCGACGGCGACCTCTCGCGCCCGGCCCTGGTGCAAGCCATGGTCCGGGGCGAGGAGGAATGGGACGCCGTCGCCTCCTTCTGCGCCTCCTTCTGCGAAGCAGTGATGCTAGCGAAGGAGGTGGCGGAACGCGAGAGGGAGAGAACCTCTCGTCCCAGCCGCCGCGGGAGGCGCTCCGGGCGTCGGGGGTCTCGCGATGACCTCCGGCCACCGTAGACGCGGGCCTGTGGACGGTGAGTGATGGGCTAACTCGCCGTCCGTACGTCTTACGACGAAAACAGGCCGTGTCGACGGCGCGTTCGTGTTCCACGCGCGCCTCAAAGAGATGTCAGCAACATGGGAGGGGCCCGAAAGGGCCGACGCCCGTCGGGGCCGCGGGTTGTCCACAGGTTATCGCGGCCTCGACATAGAGGGCGAAGAAGGAACATGGGTGGTTTTTAGTCAGTAGAAGTCTGACACTCCCTTTCGCTCTGCCCAAGAGCGGGAGGGGTTATTCGATGATTTTAAACCCGCCAAAAAAAAAGAAAAAGCTGTTGAAAATGCGCAGATTTAAAATATTTTTAAAGCATTTTTAGTGATATCATACATAAATTTCAATACTAACTTATGACAGCGGGCTCGACCGCGTGAAAAAATATCCCATTAGTTAATCTAGGTTTTAATTTTATAAACTATATTACCATATTACCAGTTATGTTTTATTTTGGTATTTGTTGCAATATTTATTAGTTTATGTTATTTTTATATGTGTATTAGTATTAATATAAGTATATATATATTTTAATTGATATTGTTTTTTTTTTTTCTAGTTAGTTTGTAGCCTACCACAATATTGTCTTGTTTGACCCTAAGGTTGACTGGTAGAGAATGCCTTGTGGCATTAAGTCCGCCCATGTATCACTATTGTGCATAAAGTTTAAATAAATAAATAAATAAATATATTTGTACAAAATTTCATCTAAATCCGTTCAGTAGTTTTAGCGTTAGTAAGAAACATCCATTCATCCATCCTCACAAACTTTCGCATTTATAATAGGTATGAGTATTTCGCGTGACGTTAAGGCTCAAAATTGAAATCAGTGTTTCCCGCGTCCACTTGGGAGACGCTAAATGTGATACTTTTTCTGCAAAAAAACGAGCCTATCTCTTTTCATGATTGACCCTCTTGTACTACCCATGCATTCGTTTACCTAAAAATCGTTTTCCCTCTTCAAATTATGCGGGGCATCGATGAAATTCACTTCAAAATCGGGGACTTTTCTGTACTTAAGTGAGGATAAATTTTGCACTGCAGAAATGATATTTATCTATACTAATATTATAAAGAGGTAGAGTTGGTGAGTTTGTGAGGTTGTAGGCTGTAATTTCTGGACCTACTGAACCGATTTTTAACTAATGGGAACCTAAGAGCAGCGGTGGCCCAGTGGTGGCTGCCCCGACTTACGAACAGTAAGTCGTGGGTTTGAACCTAGGCAGGCGCATTACTTTGTGTTATTTATATCATCACCACTGCTCTCAAAACGGTGAAGGAAAACATCGTAAGGAAACCGACATGTCTAAGAACGAATAAATTTGAAGACATGTGACATCTATCAATCCGCACTGGGCCCGCGTGGTGGATTATAGACCATCCTTCTCATAGAAAGGAGGCCTGAGTCCCTGCAGTGGGACCATTAAAGGCTGATGATGATGAATGGGAAGCTTTGTTATCCTTGAGTGGCATAGGCTATATTTAAAACGTTCCTGTGGGATAATTTCCGACCAAAACGCGAGCGAAGCCGCTGGGGAAAAGCTAGTCTGTTATATTAAAGCTGATGTGATATGGTCTATGGAGTGTCCAGCTAGTATTTCAGGATATCACCAAGCAGTTGGTCGACTCTTCTGTTGACTAGAGGGCTGGTCTATTCCTTGGCCAAAGAATCAGCATTGCCATCCAACGTGCGGGTAATGCTGCACACGTTCCTCGTCAACAGCGATGTTGACCATATGTTTTGACGCCCTTCAATTCCTTACTGCTTTTGATACACGTACCTACATGTTTATTATTTTAGCAGATCAAGTTAAATGGTTGGCTTACTAAAATAAGCCAACCATTTAACTTGATTATCACGGCTGTCATACGCAGCTCTTTGCCAGCCGTTACGAGTAACCAGGAGGAAAGATTAGCAAATTATATAAGACTGAAGTTTTGTGGTAATTAGTAACTGTATCAAGGAGGGTAGATAGGCAGTCGCTTCATGAAGAATTCTGGTATTCAGCTCCATCCGGTTAGACTAGATTCAGACCCTTAGCATACTTGGGAAAAGACTAGGTTTCATTTTGAATGGGAAATCATCAAAATATGATTCCTCCCGCTCTGGGCGGAGCAGAAGACAGTTCCCTTCTATTTGCTATTTGAGTTCCCGGTTAACCCTTTTTTTTTAAGTGTGGTAAATTATCGAATGTGACCGAGCTCTTGGGCAGAGCGAAAGGGAGTGTCAGACTTCTACTGGCTAAAAACCAGCCATGTTCCTTCTTAGCCCTATATGTCGAGGCCGCGGTAACTTGTGAACAACCCGCAGCCAAGACGGGACGGGAAAAACCCTGGGAGGAAGTCTAGGCTGCCAATGTTTCTGCCGGATAGAAAAACCCTGAAAGCAACGTCGTAATTCACGCGTAATAACAATTTTCAAAAAGTACCTAAGTCTTAACCAAAACATAATGTTAGTTATCTATTTATATCGTACATTGACCAAGTTACGATGATAACCGTTATCAGTGAGATATGGACGAAAATTAGGTTACTGTATCTTTTAGTAGTACCTATTGTTGGTACTAACTTACGTGGGTTGTCGGTTGAGGTGCGGGCGGTACTTATGAATGGACCATCGAACCTGGGAGTAGGTAGGCACATGGAGATCCTAGCTCATTCTTCTTCATAGAGATCTACGCTAGGGAATGGGTAACTACAGTACTTTCACAAGTTATTATGTGTCCCTGTGTGCCTATTGGCCTTGTTCTGTTCTGTCTCCAGCTAATATGGAGGGAAGTGAAAATATTGATCTACCTACTCCTCCGCTATTCTTTTCTGATTAATTTCGTTGCGGGATCCAAGACGGTTAAATCATTTCTCTGGGACTTCTTCGAGCTTCATTGTCTCGGCGCTTTTCTTGTGGTTTCCACTGTTGATTCTGGCTTATAGGAGTTAGTGGTTTGGGAATAGTGAGGCGGGTTTGTCCCAAAAAAAAAAAAAAAAAAAAAAAGTTATTATGCCTTGTGACTGTGACTGTAGCTTCGTTTTATTTGATTGCTGACATTCAGACGTGCCATGGTCTAATTGAAATAAATGCTTTGAGTTTGAGTCATTGGAACCGATTGTTGCTTTGAGTTTGAGTCATTGTAACAGATTGTCATATAACCTTTTTGGTAGTCCTTTATTTGTTTCGTTTGGTTACATTCTATTTTAGGGTTCTGTAACTCAATAGTAAAAACGAACCCCTTATAGGATCACTCGTGTGTCTGTCTGTATGTCCGTCTGTCACAGCCAATTTGTTCCGAATCGAATGAACCGATTAAGTTGGAATTTGCCACCTACATATATGTATTTCTATGACCCAAACACGGAAGTATAACGTAAATAAATGAAATTTGAATATGCTTTTTTTAAATCTCTTATTAGCTACTACAATGGTACGGAACCCTTCATGTGCAAGTCCGACTTGCACTTGAACAGTTTTTTTAGAGTTTTCTATCATTGTTATTGCTGTTAGAATGAAGCTTTATAGATAGGGCAAAACAAAATACTGGGAAACTACTTTTTTCGGGGTGGTGTCAGTAGAAGCCTGACACTCCCTTTCGCTCTGCCCAAGAGCGGGAGGGGTTATTTGATGATTTCCCACCCCACAAAAAAAGGGTATAACTTAATGTTATGCACTCAAAACATTGTGCTGATGGATGCATTGAATAGAACGGGGGTCGTAAAGGTATTTAAAGTAAGTTACTAGGTAATAAGTACATTAAAAACTTGTGAAATAGTCGGAATATTGGTACCCATATCTCCGTAACTAGATGGTTCCCGATATGGCCTGGAACAAAAAACGACGAGGAGAACAAGTTTAGTGCGTTTCGGCTTCGTTAAGTGTACTTCTACAACCATTATGTGTAACAAATTAATATAAACCTGAAAAAGGAATTTTTGTGGCCTTGCTGTAATCAAAGCTGACACAACCATCTTGTTTTTTTTTTTAATTAAATTACCTACTCCGAACAATTTCATGAATAAACGGCCCCCTAAACGTCATTCAAGCATCAACAGTGTCCTGTTTGTAGTTCTTTAATCAAATCGTGTGAAAGTGTCACTATGTCACAGCACAGGAAATTCAAAATGGCAGACACTAGACGTCACATTTAAATTAAGTATTATTTTTTGGAGCCAGCTTTTATTCCTTTTCACCAATATGCGAACTCTTTTCAGTGTCTCTATGGTAGACTGATTTTAGTTTTTTTTTTATTTCTAATGTAATTTTTATCCCAGACCTTTCTTAAGACAGTAAGGGTCAGCTTCTAGTTTGACCAGATGATTCTGAATATCGGTATTACTTTGATGAACTTGTCTTTTACAAAAGAACAGACGCTATTTAATATTATGGTAATTTGCCAATTGTGCTATTCTTTTCATGAGGTAGACATGGTTTTCAAGTTACCCCTCCTTTTGACAACATTGTGAACGTGTTTTTCAAAATGGCGTGTGAGTGAGATTAGCGAAGAGGGTTCTGCGGGCGATTTTTTTTATGAATTGAACGTAATTGCATTTTTTTTGTTTCCATTTCGGGTTATGTGGCAGCGTCGTTCTCTATGGCATTGCTTCATAGTGTTTTTTCTCACAGTAATGTTTCCTTCTTTTTTGCAATGGCTGCGAAATTGTCTTAAATATTTTACTTGGCAATGTACTATGCATAAATTTCAAAAATGGTTTCGCGTGACTCAAAGTAACTTGTTTTTTTTATTTTTTCCTTATAAAAGTAGCTTGATGTTACTCGTTTAGTAAATATAATTATAATATTAATGTTATTGCAAGTACAAATTTACCTGCTTTGATGGCCCGTTTAAGGTGCAAGTAACAATTAATGAACCTTTTGAAAAAAAGGAATGATAGGCAAGATATGCTTAATGTCATCATCATCATCATCATCAACAGCCTATTCATGTTCTCACTGCTGGAACACACGCCTCTCTTTGAGAGGGAATGGGTTATAATCTACCACGCGGGCCCAGTGCGGATTGGTAGATGTCACATATGTCTTCGATTTTTTTGGTTCTAAGACATGCCGGTTCCCTCACGATGTTTTCCTTCACCGTTTTGATAGCAGCGGTGATGAAATAAATTACGCAAATTAATGTGCCTGCCTGGGTTCGATCCCACGACCTACTGTTCGTAAAGTCGGGGCCGCCACCACTGGGCCACCGCTGCTTCAGCTCTGCTTTATGTCACGAGTATAAAAATATATCAAGTTCATGAAACGAATGTTTGAATTGGTTTTTTTTCAACGACGACGTATCCGAAGATTATTTTCAACGTAAGATTGTCTATAAATCGTTTTTACTGGTATAGAAAATGGTAGCTATGGGGAGGAAAAACTGAACCTAAAAAAAGGGCAGCTTTCAGACAAGCTAAATTTTTTCTCCTTTTTAGCTGTACCTCGTTCCAACAAGAACCTTCCAATTTTTTAATTCGCACACAGAACCCTAAAAACTTGTGTAACCCCTGCCCTGTCCGGTTTTTCTGTTCAATGGACTTTACATGTCCTGTCATTCTAGGGGTCCAACAAGCAACAAAAGGGTTAAAATTGCGAGTAAAAATCCTCAGTGAAGGGTTGATTGTCATTTTAGATTTTAGAATGACCTACTTTTTATATTGATTTGAAGATGATACTTTTCTGTGGACGTTTTTATGGGCGTGAAACAAGTGGCCATATTGGATTTTTGTTTGACATTTTTTTTTACATATTTTTTTGTGGGCGTAATTCTGTGAAGATTTTGTTTTTTTTTTATAGAAAATGTTATGGAAAAGCTTGATGGCAGTTTTACCGGTAGAAAGATGTAAAACTGGTTTAAGTCTAAACTATTTAGTGAGTATATTAATCACAGTACAGAGCATGGTTTGTCCCCTTGGCTACTGCCAAATAAATTCCTGAGCTTAACCTATGTCTTTGACAATGATTAATAATATTTTTTTCAGAATGATTTCAACCTGTTTGTATTTTTTCTTAAACTTTTATTTGACACAAACATGACGTGTGTTGACATTTTTTTTAGAAATATAGACTAGTTTCCCATTTTATACTTTGTTGACAGTCGTTCTTAATGCATCATAATGGGCGTAAGACAGACAGAAATAGAAAGAAATACTGGGCTTCGAAGTCTATCTCTTATATTTTCACTGGTAATTTAATGACATTTCTGTAAAAAATTGGAAAGTTTTTTTTCAGATCGGTCGTTATATTTCGCTTAACGAAATGAAAATTCAAATAGAACTTTCTAGATTTTGCCAATGATCAAATATTTTTTTTGTTAGTACTTACTTGAATGAAACCTAACAGGCACAGGTTAGTATCAACAGCCTCTATTTATACCGGCAAGACAGGCCGATGGTTAAATGTCTTCAAATTAAATGCTGGGGCCGACACCTTCACAGTCCTGTACCGCGCGCCATTCGCTTGCGCTTACAAAATTCAGTTTGACTTGCAAACCGCGCGCGCACGGCCGCTCTACGCTCAAACTTTTTGGCACCGCGTACTTACATTTTGGAAAAAAAACCAAACGTCAAAATTGCCGCGCTTTTCACGCGTCGCCTTCTGTGTTCCATTTTTAAACAAATTTTTTATAAACCAGTGCTTATTGCATTTTGGACTCGTGTTGTGAACTTTTTGGATTGTTTGACAAATGCATTACGTTGGATGTGAGTAGTTATTTTTATAATTATATCTCCATAGAAAATTGTTCGTCCGTCGATACGAAATAGGTTTTTCTTTTGATATTTTGAATTTAACCAGTTATAATTGTGACATAATATTTTTTATTCAATCCTGGTTATGAGGATTGCAAAAATTACTTTTAATTAAAAAGTAATCCCCGAAAAAGAAACTACAAAACCAAGGCAACAGTCACTGATTTTGAAATACGAACACGCAAAAACAGTTAATCCACAGACTAAACATGAGTTAGTTTTTTTTTTTTAATGACTTTTTTAAACGGCAAAGGCCCGCATAATAATCACCCGTATAACAATTATTATCTACCACGAAACTTGCAATTTATCAAGGTCTCTTGTTGCATGAGATCTTGTATTGCATACTGTGCGAGCGGGAGGCAAAGAATTCGACCTTGCGTTAGAAAGAGACAACAGATGTTAGGAAACTCTTGGGAAATATCATTTTTCTCTTTCGGGGGCTGAAGGGCACTTTTTATGAATATTTGTTTTTTTGAGATAATTGTTGTTTTATCTTAGATTGTCTAGTTATTTTTGTTTGCATTTTATTTGGGTCGATGTTAAATGGATTGCGAGTTATTTGATTAAATTAAGTGTATGATGGATTTAGCTTTATTTATTTATCTGTGTGACTTAATAGGTCACGCTCTTAGTTTTGTTGATAAACTAATTTATCAATTTTAGTTTTAGTATGAGTTTTTTGATTGACATGCGAGTTAAAAGCTTTTTTGATATATATTATGCTTTTTTATATATTATTAATGTTTTGAGAATTGATTTTGTGTTTAACTTGACATTGTAAAATTGGTTCTTGACCATTTTTAACCGACTTTTCAAAAAGAAGGAGGTTTCTCAAATCGACCGTATATATATATATTTTTTTATTGCTTTAGATTTTTTTTAATGCGCAACATTTTTTTTGTTTTCCTTGAGTAGTCTTTTTTCGCCCTTTCATTATCTTAGTCTGTGGGTTGCTTACCCATAGACCCAATTGTTGCTTACAGTTGGGTCATTTAATTTAATTATTAAAACCTTAGCCATTGAAATAAGACGTAACCTTAGCTAGATACAATGTACCATGTATTACTGTCAAGCCTTTTACAGATATATTGTAAATGAGACTAGGGGCGTTTTACTAACTTATGGATGTAATTATGTCATACAAATAATTGTAAGTAAGACCAGCTATTGGGAAATACAGGCTTTTCACGTCGGGGTCATTTTTGACCCTGTATTTTTGCCTGTATGTATGGAAAGCCTATTTGACCACGTGCATCGAAATTAATCTAGAAAACGTATGAGTCTTAAAAACATTACCAAAAAGTGAGTCAAAAGTAATTAAAATTACAAAAACAACTAATATTATAACAAAAACTTTACCCTCTAAAATTGAATCTTAAAACACTGTTCTAAATCCTCTAAACTTCTTACCATAGAGTTTAGTTAGTTTAATAGTCTATGCCATAGTAGTTTTAGGCGTACCCTACAATACTAATAATAAATAGACTCTATGACTCTAAAACTAGTGAAAAATCTTGCATAAATCCTCTATCCTTGTCGCAGGTCGTTGCTACGTATCTGTTTCTGTAAAACACAAGAATACAAGTAGCTGGTTTTGTGGCTTGCGTGAGCCGAGGCCGCTCAGATCTCCGTACCTATAATTGTTCATTAATATTGATAGATAAATACTTTTTGTTCTCATCCCAGCCAGTACTTGTCGGGCAAAATATTTTTTAAATTTAGAATTTTATGTTCTAGTGATGTTGGCGCCTTTTTGGGGCTTGTTGCTTTCTCTTGTCAAAGTTAATGCTTGCGATTCGAATTTCGAATGAGAACCTTTTTGTAATAGTTATAGTGTTTTTTTTTGTTTTTCACAGAAATCATAGACTAGCTTACCTCAAGGTTTTTAAAACACATCCTTTGAAACCCTACTTTTTATTTGATTTTAGTTGATGTTATGTTTTAGCCATTTGCCAAAAATTTTTTGTCTCCATGTGGAATGAAAAATTTGCAAATTTTGGGCCATAGATGCTTGAATAATTGTTCCTAAATTAAAAACACTTAAAATTCACTAAAGAGCTTTCTAATAAACAATTTTAAGGCTTTAGAAATAAAATAGAAACTCGCCTATTGTAAGTCTCATGCAGTCTCAAGTCCCAATGAGCTATTGCTACATCTAGCCTTGAATGCAAGTACTAAACACAGATAGAACATATGCTGCACACAACTGTGGCTTAACTTAGGTATAACTTAGGTTGAACTTAGTTCTAGAAGTAGTAATATTCGTTAATGAAACATTGATAAGCCTTCCAAGTTAGTTTTAAGTAAGTTTCTGTTTGGGAAAAGTTTTGTTGAGTAAGTTGAGGCTATTTATAGACTTGGAGGTAAGTTTAGCCTTGTGGTGTTGTATAAGTAAAATGCTAGACGAATAGACTCACGCATATTTCCTTAGAGGGTTAGGCAGAGGGGTACCGACAGTTTACTGACATTTCACGAATTATGACCTATGTAACAGGTAGCGAACCTATCATTTTTTTTTTTATTAAAAATTAAGAAGTAAGTACATATGTTTAGACTTTATATAAATGTATATTTTTATAAACTTATTAGCCTCTAAACTTTAGAGACTCAAAACTTATAATGACCTTAGATGAAATGGCTGCAAAATCTTCAGTAGGTATTACGTATACACATAGTACCTACATTTTGTAATACATAGGTACGTAAATAAAAGAGGACGACCCTATTCCTTTAAACCGGGTACAAATCCAGGTTACGTAATAAACAAATACATTTCCAAATTATTTTTGCTTCACACCAAAGAGTCTGTCCACATTAAAAACTTTTTTAGTCATTGTAAACAAAAAGTTCAAATGTGTACAAGAACTCTTTGCTGTCAAAGAGTCGAGAAAATGAGAAAGGAGACAAACAGTTACTTAGTGCTAACAAAAATAGCCAAAAAATTACGTGTATTTCCTAACGTTAGTGTTGTTGTATTTCTTAAAAGGCTTGGCTTTCTTACTCATGCACTTTCTAATGTCACTTGAGTTTTCAACGAAAATATTTCGCCATTTATCACTTGAAGGCTCCGGACGTTGATAACCGGCAGGATGTTTTCCTTTAAGGATTCTATTTTTTAAACGAGTGTGTGTTTGGTATGGCCTGGACTTTTTGGTGGGAATTTTTTGAATATTGAACAAGTAGAGAAATCCTTTTTTGAACGATCTTTTTACCTTTTTTAATTGAAGTAACTTTGAAATTTTGTAAGTATACATTTTTGTTATGATTTTCGAATAGATAGATTCATTATTTTAAGTTATAATTTTACTTTGTGCGTCTCTATTGTTGTTTTTGTCAATAAACTGAAATTTTGCGAAAAAAAAAGCCGTAAAATGACAAATAAAATAAACTCTAAAACACATGACCAACTTTCATAATCAAAAAAAGTCCTCCCACTCAATGTTTTGATCGATTCTCAACTCGATGTCTAGATTTTTTTATCGATACTCAATTCCTACATCCGGCTTGCTTTTAGCATATCTCTTATAATGGTAATAATAATTATGGCATCGATCAACTCTCGACTTTCACGAGAGAATTTGGCAGTTCTTACTTTCACTTAAAAGTTGTGTGGTACAAGTGAAAAGCGATAGTGCAAAGCGATTTGACGGTAATTTTTTGGAAGAGATGGAGTAGGTACTAAAATGAGTTGAAAAAGAAATATTATAATGAACAGTGTTCTCGAGTTTTAGAGAATACTACTTATATTTTTTTTACGGCAGGCTCTGTTTATCTTTTACTTTGTTTGTTTAATTAAAGTGCAGATTAAAGTAATTTATATTATTTTGCAATTGAAACTTACGCTATTGTATTTTATATTTTGATAAACAAAACGCCACAGTTTATAATTTACGAAGTTTTTTTTTAATTAATAATAAATAATTAATAATTAATATACGGAAACAGCTTGTTAAAATTTTGCATAATGATTCGCAAATTATATCCGAAATAAAGTAATAAAAATATTTTAACTTAAATTGCGTAACTCGACAACTTATTAATTTAGAGATGTATTTAATTATTTAATGGTCACGTAAGAATTAAAATAACTTTTTCTAAAATACACTAAACAGTTAAGTTAGCTGAAAATTACTATTTAGTTTTGGGTATGAATATTTTTTAGCGAAACAGTTAATTTCACACATAAATTATTCATTATTTAACATTCAAAGCACCATTTGCCTGCTGAACAATAACAAGTTTTCATTGATGTAACAAAATTAACATATAAAGTTCATAGCACATTTAGGAGTATAAGCACTTGCCAGAACCAGCATCACATCAATCTTCACCATACGGGATTTTTTTCTCTAAACAGTTTTAAAAGAGGTGAGATGATCTTAGTCTGGTGTAGTACTTATAACTGTGCGTTGACCTTTAATTGCCTTTCATTCATTCATCCGTTCGTTTGCATTCACCAGCGAATTGCAATTAAACAATTAGGTAAGTAATTAATAGGTTGCAAAACAATGTTATCTTCAAGATCTACGCAAATAAAATCACATTCACTAACATTATACACAGTTATCGACTAATTTCATGTTTTCATTCATAATTGTAAATGTAACTGTTAGTTCAGTAATGTTTTTGGTAACTTTTTGTTCAATTTTCGTTCGGAGTTTCACTAATCCTGCATAAATTAATTGCCTTTTACACCTATCTATTTCTTCAAAGGCAGGTTTGATTTAATTTTCAACATTTTGACCGAACTCCATCGTTATCACATACATAAAGTCACTGTCTTCATGTCTTATATCAGTATTAATTTCAACTGACTTCAGTGTGAGATATAGGTGGATATTGCGTTCAACACTCATAAACGAAAATCGGTCATTTCACTCCACAAACATTACCATCACATTCATTTCAACCACAGTGCACAAAATAATTCTTTCCTAAACACTCAAAAACTTCCCCTTATCACAATCAAATCGCCCATTTCACTCCAACCGCGCCACTAATTCACTATCACATTCTCTTCCCATCCGCTACCGCTACAGCTCATGCCTCAGACCGCCACCTCCAAAACCGGTGACTTTCATCGCTGCATACGTAACGTAACGTATTGCGTAACGTTTATGTTGTGTCGTGCACGCATCGGCCATGATTAACGTTTTCGGAGAATTTCGCGCGTTTTTTTTTAATTTCGAATTTTCGAACGTCCTTTTATGCTTTCTTTTTGGTGGGCAATGCTGAAACAGACGTTTTTATAGCATCAGTTCATTCATGGCTGCTTTTTACCCACGACTTCTCTCCCTTTATAGTCGGAATTATCCCAAGGGAAATCCTATGACGATCGGGGATAATGTTAGCGAAATAATTTTCGGATTCGGATCAGTAGTTCCGAAGATTATTCCCTGCATCCAAACCTAATTAACTATACTTCATTATAATATTTGTATAGATTCTGGAGACAGATCGTCTCCCGCCAAAAGAAGTAGGTACGTTGTCGGCCGTCTTCTTAAATGGTAAAAAAGCAATAATCATCCATGGGGCTTGTTGAGTATCATGCCTAAACTGATAGCCATTAAATATTTCAAAAAGTATCAGCTTCAAACATCAGGCTGCAAACATTATCTGTCTAGCTAGCTAGGATATTCAAATCGATTCTAGTAACTTTAAATAGCATCATGAAATACTCTGCTTTTCGAGGATTCCACGTAATTTCCAGAGACTGATACTACAGCGTTTACGCTTACTACGAAAGTTCGCGAGTTCCTCATACCCAATCCACTTAGCTGCTCTCAAAATGGTGAAAGAAAACATCGTGAGGAAACCGCCATGTCTTAGAACCAAAAAAATCGAAGACATGTGACATCTACCAACCCGTGTGTTGCAGTTGCAGCCCATCCCTCTCCTAGAGAGTAGGTCTGAGTCCCTGCAGTGGGAACATTATAGGCTGATGATGATGATGATCCACTCAGTACTCCTAAGATCCTAGTATCCTAGTGGTCTTGGTCTAGTGGTCTTGGCAACTTGCTGTCTAACCTCCACAACCCAGTTAGTAGTCTAACTGGGTTGTGGAGGTTAGACAGCAAGTTGCTCCAAGTAAAATCCTGGTATTCAACTGAGTCCGGTTAGACTAGAAACTGACCCACTTATCCCAATTTATTTAGGGTCAGCGCCACCTGTCTTCTTCTTCCATACTTCTCTATTTATCGTCATGTCAGCAGTCACCTCCTTTTTAGCCATATCATCCTTCAGACAGTCCATCCATCGTAACTTTTGTCTTCCTCTTATAGTCTTCCTCAGGAAGCCAATCCCAACATAGCTATCAAAAAGCTAGGCAGATGATGATGACTTACGAATGTCCATCTCTTTGTATGTTTGTCACATCATTACTACGAAACTCCTTAACCGATTTTATAAACTCTACTAAAATGTAGTTTAATTGCTTCAGAATACAGACTACTTTTTATCCTTAAATACTCAATACTTACCCGTTTTCAAGTAGGCGAAGCCAGAAACCTATTCTAGTATTGCATAATAAATTAATTGCTTAGTATTTTAATTGATATTGCAAAGAGATGTAAACACTCCACCACTCTGTGGGACTATCTTTAAATAGTACTGCAGCTTTAAATGTTACGCAATTCTAAGTTACCCGTGGAACTTGAATAACTAGCTACAAACATCACGCCTGTTATCGCCGCCGGGTTAGGCAGAGGTGTAGGTATATAAAAAGTACACCCATGTTTCGTCACCCCACCCATATAAATATTACATGTATATAATATGTTGAAACGTTATGTACATATTATATTATGTACAATTGTACATGCCGCAGGGAAAGACGAAGTCGTTGACAATGAACAGGCTCAGTCTACTGAATACATCGATTTTAATGGTCTAGTTATCCAGTTAGATAAAAGTTAGATTTTGTTCATCTGTTGCGAGAATTTTTCACAGTATGATAAAAACTATAGGTCTTTGAATAAAACAACGAGTCTTTATTTCACAATAATAGATTTGTAAATCCAACGACACTAAAAAACCGCTCTACAATATTAACAAACAAAAAAAGATTGCTATGTATCGTAAATTAAATTAAACCGTTGCGCCATCTTTGCACATTCACGTAAATTCTATTCCAAATACAAAACCAGTTGAATAAAAACTCATTAGAACACTAACAAGTTTAAAATAAATACCAGCCAGTACGCACACTCCACCAGTGTTGCAACACTCAATAAAGAAACGGTCAACAATAGGCAAACACCTACAGCTATACAGCCTAGTAACCAGACATCAAAGTGAATGACATAATAGACTGTACATATCTATTCATGCAAGCCATATAGCGAGTAAGAAAAGTAGTGTTTTAGTCGGTATACCTCAGTGGCCACGCGGGATCGATTCCGGGCATGCGCAGAGAGGGCGAGTACTTCCGACGCCCCCGCACCCCTCGTAACTGTCGCTGAAACAGCCCCATGCTGCAACTGCATTTCAGTGCAAGCGAGAACGCGACCAAAGAAAAGCTTGGGAAAAAATAAAACGTTCTATCCATTTTTATTCAAAAGAAGAACCAATATTAAAACGAAAATAAAAACCGCGTTAGGTTCATGTGTCCGTGTTCTTCAATAGTTAAAATGTTATCTGCGAAGTGTCGACTCGGAAAACCATAGACCGGTTACCAGTGGAAGCGAACACACACATCAGCTATTAACAAACTATGAAGAAGAAAAAACGAATGCACGGTACACAAAATAAAAGCATTCAATGCCATATATTAAACACAAACCATTTCGTATGAGCACTTCGACAATATTAAACATTTCCGAAAGCATTTAACTCACAAGTTTATTAAAATTTATACGCAATATTTAATCACAAAACCGTTAGTTTTTAAATAAAAATCAATAATTAAACACAAATTAGTGATACACTATAATTATAACCTCCCGAGCAAATAAAACCCAACCTTAAAATCGAAATTTTAGACTGATATATAAAATTCCGTAAGTAGATTTAAATATAACAAAAATATAGTATTTACATTAGTTGAGCATTTGAGAAAGTTTATATGTAGAAAATAAAAAGTTTAAAAAGGTATTTATTAAATTAAATATTTAAAAAAAGACGCAATATAATACAAATTTTAATCAGGGATCAGTGCCGTAGCCTTAGAATTTTGTACGACGGTCGAACAATTTTGACACTTGCTATAATATTTCAGTGTACAAAAATGGATGATCGAGTGTTTATGTGTGAAAGTTAAGTGTTATGGTACAATTGTGCTAGTGTTGGGCCTTGGGCCAATATGTTGAACATGTTCGATATGTGGAACTCTGTTAGCACGAAGCTGGAGCAGACCAACGTCCAACAAAGTCAGCAACCGCACACTTCAGGTGGGAGCATTAAAGGTAATTTCAACTTAATAAAACAGGGCCGGTTGTTTGGGGCAAACTTTGGGCCAGAAGTTAGTTTGTAATTACTAGAATTGGTGGCGTAGTTAGAAACTGTTCAGTAGAATTTCAGGAAAGTATCGTTTAGTTGGCTTATAATAGTTTTGTTTATTGGAAAATTAAAGGCATTTTCGTTTAAACAAAACGGTTTTTCAATTCGTTCCCCCATTAGATAGTGATTTTATGTTTATTAGTTAAAAATGTGAGTGAATCAAGTTTGCCCCAAGCAAAATTCACAATTAAAAATAACTTTGACGGGTAACATTTGCAAAACTAATAAAAATCAATTACTTTTAAGTTTGAGAAAATGATATATGGACGGTATTAAAACGTTAAATACGAATTGCATGCGGTATATTCTAAAATAGTATTCCTTAGATATCGAAGATCACTATTAGGTACTTCTGAGAGAAAAACCCAAAAGTTTTCTTAACAAATCCTTGTTCCTCATAAAAATATAGCATGTTATTACCCAGTTGTATGTCCCAATCCCATTCAAAATCCGACTTTAATATCCATGCAAAATTCTGCATGGAAACAGCTATCTCATCACGTTTCGCACTTTTAAATTAGCGAAAGAGTTGCAAATTAAAAAAAAAGACCGTTGCGTGAAACAAAACTATAATAAAAAGAAAAAAATATAGAAAGTGAGGTCCGAAAACTTCTTTTTCCGGTATATTTATATCCACATAATTGTTTCTCATATAGTGGTTCTTGCGTAAGGCATAAGAAAGCGACCAATTAAAATTCGGTTGTTGTCGTTGCTCTGTCGTGATATTTCGTAATTATTTTATAGTCTTTTGTGAAAAAATATCCATTTTATGCATGTTTTTTTTCTCTTAACGCTTGTAACTGTTTGTAGGATGAGCAGATTTACAGAATGTTGCAGCTTTTTTGTCACTTTAGCATTTTTTCCGACATTTTATCGATCGCTTATCGTGCTTTTTTATACGCCTTTTCGAGGATATCTAGCTTTTCGGTTCCATAAACTATAACAAAATAACTGCTGTAATTCCTCGTTAGTTCTTTTTAGACATGCTCGCTTCCCACAGAGTGGGTGAAATAGGTTATCCTATTCACGGCATCAAATGTCCTATCCGCCATTACTACATATACGTAGGGGGCATATCGAGAGGTTGTTACCCCAGCGCTTACGGTCGCCACAGTGACCCAGTTACGAGCCACAGTCTCTTATAACTGGCACGGGATGACAACCACCAGATGCACTATATTTTTTAAATGAAATCTTTTTTTACTGTATTTTAGATTTTTTTCTCTTTACTTTTATGTTGCGGTAGGTCGAGGAAGTTGCTAAACTTAATGAATATGGTTAATGGTTAATTTTAGATCATTTCAGCATGTGTCTTTCACTATTTACCGATGTGTATTCATAGATTCCAAGGTTCAGAGTGTTATCACTATGGTGATTACTGTTTTAATACTGGTTTCAAAAAAACACTTAATAATTTGGAAAACCGTCACTCATCACTGATCTAATTTTTAAATACAATACTAATATTGTGTCAACTGCATCTCTTCCCACGCAAAATGTATTTGTGCAATCTTTAACATTTGCATTATTCTGCTAAACCCGTCTCTGAGACCCGGCATGAAATGCGAATTTTACATCTTATGACTAACACTATTGAGTACAAAACATCCCAAGTATACATGCTAAACACAAATGAAAAGCCATAGATTTTAGGGGGATAAACCATCATGATTTCAAAAGACACTTCAGAAACCATTCCCACTCATAGCCCCTTACATCTCTGCGTCCACCCAGATCACATTACAAGTATCAAAACTTGGTGGAACTCAATATTCTCAACAATATAGGTGGGCATTCATTTGTCTTAATGTAGAAACCCTAAGGACAGACGCCGGATATCTTAGCGCTTCGTCATTTAGGCCATCAAAAATATCATTAGCTTTAATTCTCGTTGACTAACTTCTGGGAATGTACCACTTGAAGGTTGACACATTTAACGTCAGATTGATCCAATGCTAAACGTCATAGGTAGCGTTTATAAAAGTTGGTTCAAAGTTAAGTAATTTGCGGTTTTCCTTATATTTCTGTTTTCAATTCATGCGGCTCATTGAGTTTGAAAGCTGTTTATAAATTGTGTGTGGCTTAGAATTCGAGGTAGTATATTCTGGCACACCTATGGTGTTGTGTAATGTTTATTTGATCGAGCATAAAAGGAGTTGCCATGAGGTTTTCTTACCTGCCTTTATCAATGCGCAAAGACTATTCATGAAGTAGATATAAACGCTAGTACTTGCATAAGATATTAAAATCCTGGTACTCACAAGCACATGGTTATCATTCTTCCACGTCCATTTCTTCATTGGCACACAAAACGTCAATCATGATAATCTATCAATATGTCAAAACGCCATTGTAATACCGTACTGCCATTAAATTCTCTTTTTAATGACATTGATCGCCGTGATATTCGGCCAGTGATAAAAAGTTGTTCTTTTTTCAATTTCAATTGACATTTCGGTAATACTTTCACGCGTGACGCGTTCGGTTTATTGCACAGAAATTTATTATAAAGGACATGTTGGGTGTTTCACACACCGCTGTTAAGAAAGCTTTGTAGGGTTGCAAGTGTAAAAAAAACTTTTTGTTTTAGGAAAAGAAGCGACATATTCAGTGCTGAATATATTTTTGTTTTGATCAACTGTTTAAGTTGTCTATTTTAATAGGTTTCTTTAAGAAAAAAAAAATAAGCAAGTAACCTAAGTACCTAGTACTTTTGTAAAGGAATTTATAAATAACTAGCGGACGTCACGCGGTTTCACCCACGTAGTTCCCGTTCCCGTGGGAATACAGGGACAAAAAGAAAAGCTTAATAATATGTTACTCAGGGTGAATGTAGCTTTCTAATGGTGAAAGAATTTTTTAAATCGGCGCAGTAGTTTTTGAGTTTATTCATTACAAACATACACACAAAAATACAAATCTTTCCTCTTTATAATATAAGTGTAGATTAAGAATTTATTTCTGATAGAGTAAGCCATAAAAAAATGTTAGTAATGACTTAAAACTATGTTACTAAAACTTACCTAAAATTAAAAACATAATTAAGCACCCAGTTTTAATTTCATAACAATATTTAAAATAATACTCACGGCTTTAAATTGCCTAACAGACTTTTATATCAAGAGAAAGTCGATTAAGATCAGCATCTGCATTGTCCTGTCCGGTGTAAATAAAAATGGCTCTGACTAAACAAAGAGGTATAATTCTCAAAATTCTGCTTGAGATTTCAACGATTTACGAAATTGTGAACTTGGAAAGTTACCACACAATTATTTCATCTGCCTTTGGCATAGAGAACCGAAAAAAAAATTGACCTGGAAATTCAGTACAAAAAAAAACTTAGGTACCTACTAACAAGGATAACTGGGATTGGAAGAGTTTTTTACCCAGTAGTAGGACAGTATATATACTCAATATAATATACCCAACTATGCAGTTTATGGCACATCTAATTGCTGTTTAGGTGTACAATAAAGTCTACTTTACGTATACCTATCTATTTGTTATAAACCATCACGTTTCGTAATGTAATTTACATTACAAAAGTTGTATTTCCAAATATAAAAAAAACAACATTGGTCCATCCCATGCCATTTAGCAGTAGGTAATCCACCCATATCTAAAAACTATCACTTTCATCTCATTCATCAGTCATTTGACACTCCTTACATTACACAACTTTCTTTTTTACACCGATAAATTACTCAAAGATTTTTAATCTTTAATTGCATTCGCATTCTTACACACTCGAAATTTAAACACAATTTAAATCAAGTGAAAACCCTAAAGTGTACAAGTCTGGTTTCTTTTTTTAAACGCGGTTGCGTAACAAGGCATTGCTAACCAGTTCCATTTAGCATAAGTTATGATTGGCATACGAGTTCCAAACATGAATGCGCCCCTCCGATTTAGAACATAAAAGAGAAACTGGCGCAATTTTTAAAGATGGAAAGTCCTTTGCGAAATTTATAATGAAAAATCGCAAGGAGATAAAATTACAATCCTTAAGCGTTAGCGTTAAGAATAACCGATTTTATAAGAAAATAAGTGCCCATCTTTTGCGACTGAGCCCTACTTAATGGCTTATAAGTTTATTTTACGTATCAATATAGAAAATAAAACATTACCAAAATCACCAATCATGCATAGTAAGCTCTTGGAACATTTTTCAATCTTCGCAAAATATTATGTCAGACTACGAAAAAATTTTAAACCAAATTCGTGTGCACGTTTACAAGAAGTATACTAAATTCGTTTACATAAGGGTAATAGTACAATAAAAAACTTGATTCACTAGCACAATAGCCACATTTGCTAACAAGCAATACTAGTTTATTGCTGACACAGCAAACGGCTCGAATTACCACCGGACGCCATAATTATTGGTATCAAAACTATTTTATATTTTTGTAGTCAGCAACATTTTGAGCTGGGCATGTAGGTACATATTTTATTCGCCTAATAATTTCGACGAAATTAATCCTTAGTCATCATCCATTGTTGAAAGACCTAGCTGGAAATTTTAAAGACTGCAATTCAAATAATTACTACTTAATATATTTTTTTTAGAGCAGCGGTGGCCCAGTGGTGTCGGCCCCGACTTATGAACAGTAGGTCGTGGGTTCGAATCCTGGCAGGCGCATTACTTTGTCTTATTTATATCTTCACCGCTGCTTTTAAAACGGTTAAGGAAAACATCGTGAGGAAACTGGCATGTCTTAGAATCAAAAAATCTGAAGACGTGACATTACCTACCCGCACTGGGCCCGCGTGGTGGATTGTACTGAGACCCTGCAGTGGGAACATGGCTGATGATATTTTTTTTAATTATAGAACTACTTATTTTCAAGTAGGTAGCTTTTGTTTTTTGACTTTTTGACCTTAACGTGAACATGCATGACCTAATATGGTCGCACTATTGAATGAATTAAATCATTTCTGTAACAGCATTTAAGTTAAGCATTTGAATTTAAGTAATCAGTTAGTAACTTCAAAATATCTTCATAATCCGCATGAAAACGGAAAATCTTTGCTAGCAAACTGGGTTACACTTTTCTTATGTCTATTTAGGTGGTATGATTTTGTTAAATAAACCTAAAGTTTCATTGAAATGGTGTTGAATACCCTGTTAGAGATGTAACAGACAGTATGAATGGAAGTATATGAGTATGTCAGTAGTGTCTCTAGTGCAATTCGCAATATAATTGGAGGAAATGGATTGTTTGGCCCGTAGTAGTCAGTAGTGAAGTGACGCTAGTCTACGGACAACATGGCCATGTTTTATTATTAGTATTTGTCGCTTAGCAACAATGTTTTATATTTTTGTAAAGATGAAGCTAGGTCTATGGTTTTACATGTTTCTAACAAGCCACAAGTTGTTCTAAAAGTTAGACAACTTCTTGTTAATTATTACGATACACCTATCATAGTTGTAGAAGTTGTAGGCATGTTTAAAACGTTACTAAATTAAACAATTAGTAACTAAAATTATATTTTTGGTCGTTTAAAATAAATATAAGAACACAGTGTATTCAGAAAATGGCCATGCAAGCTTAATTCTCAAATTGCTTTATCAAATTACCTAAATCTTACTGAAAATATTCATACATACACATATGAAAAGTACGCAGGATAGTTTAAACATGTGACAGGTCGCCAGTCGGTTTAGTACTAAAGTGCGCAAGAAAAAGTTGCCTGGCCAAGACCCATATAGCGCGTTCGGTGTACTCTGACCAACAAGTTTTGATACTTACGCGTGAGTTGTCATGTGACGCCATTTTAGATTTTTTATTGAAAATAATTACATACTTGGTTCGGTTTGCGCTTGTCAGAAATAGAAGTAGAGCCTTGTAATTACTGTAATAAATAAAGTTGAAAATGGCCAGATTTTTTCTTTGAAAAAAATATATTTAGGCACTGATGCTCTGTTTTTGTAGCTATCGTTAACATCCATCAAAAATCGTAATTGTAGTTATTTAACAGATGTTATGACTATTGCCTAAGGCATTTAAAAACTTAAGCCATAAAATATTCACAGTAAAAAATTGACTACTTTCACGTGGTTTAATTCTGAGTTATGTCTTAAATAGCTGTTTTTATTAACTTTATTTTTATACTTATGTTTTATTTATTTGTTAAAAAATACGCTAGAATTTATTGTCAAAGATATGCACATGCCTAATACATGGATATTAATAATAAAAACAACTTTTATTTAAAAAGGCGGAAACCACTGTTACTTTGGTTTTAACAGAAATATAAAATACAATCTTGGAAAGCCACTGTAGGCATAACAATAGAAAGTTATAAAAGTTTGTCAAAGTTTTATAATCTTAGAAATATTTTTGACGGTGACATTTTAAATAGTAATATGCTATTAATTCTTTATTATTACGAAAGTTTTTAAAAACTGCTTACTAATAAAAAATATTTTAGTTCAATATTAAAATCAACTTCTGAATGTTAACATGTACTTGTACAATCAATAAAACTGGTTGATTCTAAATTTTGTACGCGAAAGTTATCAAAACGTTTTTTTTTTGGGGGTTGGGAAATCTACAAATGACTTCTTCTGCTCTGGGCAGAGCGGTTGGGAATGTTAGACTTCTACTGACTAAAAACCACCCATGTTTTTTTTAGCCCTTTGTGCCGCGGCCACGATATCACTTTCGAACAACCCGCAGCCCCAACGAGAAATTGTAAAAACCTAAGTTTTAATACTTTTTTTTATTCATTAACGCAACTAACCATTCCAAGATAAATATTTGAAATGGGTATCATCATTGATTGACAGAACAACAATTCATTATAGCCAAAGAAGATAAAAATATTTATATTGCTCTCAATACGCAGATCTTCTAAATTCTTTTAATTGGCATATTACAATATGCCAATTAACTATCGAAAAGTACTGAAAATTCGTGTAAAATATCAACATTTACCAGTCGCAGTACACACATTTAAGTATGCGCATGCGTGGAGCGTGCACTCAGGTACTCGCCACTGATATGATAATATTAGCTGGCTGTATGTTGTACTGTGCTGCGTTTAGACCGACTAGTCTAGCCGGCGGCTAGTGTAGTCGGCTGTAAGCATAATATAATCAGCCTATATTATTACCACTATTGGAATAGAGGACTCGGAGCTCTATGAAAGGAGTAGGGGTTAGGATCCGTTTTGGTAGATTAGATAGATTAGATTTTAGTTTATTTAATTTTTCTAATAAACATCATAAGTCATTACAGTTGTGAGTAATATTAATGAGAAAGCTATTGGAATTTGGAATAGACCTTTACTAGAGTCTTACACCTAAATTAAAATAAAACTCTAAATAAACAAACCCGCAAATCTTTGCTAGTCATATCAGCCTGATGTTATGTCATATCATGTGACATCGCCTAATGCATGCTCCGTTCAGACTGCTTTATCTAGCTAGTTTAGAATCCAGTAGTTAAGTAAATAGCTCACTACACCACAAATGACTGGCTGAGTGGGTTAGGCTGGCGAGTGACATAATTATATTAGTTAGCCGTGTGTGCATACACTGTGCTGTGTTTAGAGAAGTAAAAGTCTTAGTTTTTCTTTGTATATCTATGGTAAATTAACAGTAACATAATGAAGGAGGTAGGCAGGTGGAAGGGTAGGGCTTAGGCATTTATGTTTTTAAGCCTCCTTTTTAGAAGACAGCTTAGAAAAAAATAAAACTAAAAAATATCTACTAGTTTGACGACAAAATTAGAAGTTTGTAAGAAGAAGACATGCTGGCCCACCCCAAATAAATTTCATTGGGGCAGGAAAATGCAGATGAGGATGTTATAGGATGCGGGCGAGTTTAATTCCATTGACCGGATAGAGCTCACCTCACATGGGACTAAATTATAATTGACAAAATATGTACTATAGAGACACATTGTTTCGGTTTTGGAGGTTACTTAGGCTGTCGTTCCATGTAAAATACTCGCATTCAGCTGCATCCTCTTACACTGGGATGGCAGATGATGATGACGTACTGATACAAATTAATCTGCCTAACTCTTCGGGGATTAGAGTCGTTAATAACTTGTTAGCCGTTAACTACAACTTTCAAAATTCGTCTTTCTACACAATATCTATAATAATACTTAGTTTGCTAGTTAAAACTAACCTCGACGCTTGCGCTTTGCTGGGGAAACTTACATGCAGCTGATAAAATAATTATATGTGTGTGTGAACATGCAGTGTGCTGCGTTCAGTATATTTGTTTTATCTAGGATTTGGTAGCTACCAGTATGTCGAGTATGTAGGACATTCATAGGTACTTGGTTGTTATCAATGTTTAATATCTGCCTTTCCAAAATAGCTTGGTATGAAAGTGGCGATATTGGAGAAGCAGTACTTAGTTTACAAAACTATTTTGTAAGTTACTTGATAAGTTGATACTGAAGAACTAAACTTGGTTATTTTAAAATCCTTGAGGTCGATAGTCAAATAAAAGATACCTTTCTTGAAATTTAAAGAATCATAATAGATTTAGTTTACAAACTAGTGCAGTCGTCTCTTGAGCTTTCAATTCTTTTTATTTTCAGGCTTTGAGCGCAAGCCTACATCTTCACATTTAGAAAATAAACAGAGATATATTAATAACAAAAAACACTGCCTTAAAATAACACCCATTATTATTTTAAAATATTCATTCACACAAACGATTTATCTCCTGATCTTTTCATCACACAGAGCAAAGCTCAAAATTAACCAACATCAATTTAAATGCAATCGTGCGACAATTTTGCGAACCACAAGCCTTAACACTTATGACGTCATTAAAACGAATAATAGTTCGATTTTCAAACAATAACGGACAAAAGACCGCAGACTACACGTAACAGTTGCGTTATTTCACACTTTGCTATCTCAATATTTGATCTTACACCGTATTGGTTGTTTTATTTTATTGCTGACTGTGAAATACAGTGTTATTGGCTATAACTGCTGCTGTTTGCATGGGGTTTGAAACACTTACTTTAAGATGTAATGAGCCATTGTAGTTATTGGCTTTTGTTTGTATGAAGAAAATAGGGAACGCACAAATTATAGTGACTTTTCTTGACTTAAGAAGACATGCAAAAATAGATATGGGCAATTTACAGTGCTAAAACATCGAAAACAGTCACTCTACTGACGTTTGCTAAGAAGTAGTGCAAAAGACTTATCTATCGTGTTTAAATATCTAATTTATTTTGGCAATCTGTCTTTCTTTGGTGGATTTTCAACTTTATCGCAAAAGCATTTGGTTCAAGGTTGATTACCTAATTGGAATTTGTTTATTTATTTACAGAAATACATTTAAGCTCACAGTTTTTCACCAAAGCGCTTAAGAGCTAACAATAATTATATAACAATGTCAAATTATATCTTAAAATCACACAGTAAAATCAAAATTAAATGTCAAATGGTGTCTTATATAAAACAAATGAATTAAAATAAAATGGAATTCCTAATAATATGTCAAGAAATAAAACAATCCAATGAAATGAAGCTAAGTTTATTGAAAACTAATTTAAAACCGTCATAGTACTTATAGCCTCAACCATCGATAAACGAAAAATCCACTAGCCATTCTAGCCAGCACTACAGTCAAGTACTAACCCTTTTTAAACACTCCTTCAGAACAACTATTTAAACGGCCGACCGCATGTGTGCGTGAACGCATGTTCACACATTGCGTTTGATGCTGATGACGTCATTCGACTATGTTCTATGCAACGGCACCACGAGAGGGAGGGGGGGGGGTGAGTTGTCGCACAAAACTTTAATTACTTTAAGAATAAATTATAGGAAATTGGGATTGACTGGTAGTTTGTTAAGGTAGGTTTATTGGAGTAAAATGCGTCTACTAATCAAATTAATAAATGTGAAACATACTATAAAAAAATACTCGTACTTCAGACTCGTCCTCTGTCATTTGGAAACTGTATGATTTAATTCAATTAAACTATTGTCAGACACTTCTAAATTGTCAAGTAGTTGGAAGTTAGTTTAAAAATTAGAACTAAAGTTTCGAATACATGAAAGATATTTTTCTTATCAAGGGTCCGTGCGTAAAAAGGTAAAAAAAGGAACCCTTATAAGATGTCTTGCCCGTCTGCCTGTCCGTGTATCACCACCGTTTCTATTTGGGACAAGCTCACCACACTATTCTCAGATGACTGTAACTCCTAAAAGCCTGAATACAAATACAATGAAGCTTGAAGAAGTACTTCATCGTCACATGTGACTTCTACTAACCGCCACACTTGTCCTGACAGCGAGGGGAATAAGAACTGACTCCCACAGATTAATGTCAAAGCATCATCATCATCATTTCAGCCGAAAGAAGTCCACTGCTGAACATAGGCATGGCATATATCCCCCAAGTATCACCACAATGACCGGTCCCGTGAGATTCGCATCCAGCGGACCCCGCAACCTTCACTAGGTCATCGGTCCACCTTATAGTGCGAGGGCTTCCAACGCAGAGTTTTCCGGTACGCGCTTGCCACTCCAGAACTTTTCGGCCCCATCGGCCATGTGTGAGCAATGTGCCCTGCCTATGGCAATTCTTTGGGCTATCTCAGTAACCTTGATTCTCTTGTCTCTTGTCTTCATTTTTGATGCGATCACGCAAGGAAACTCCGAGCATAGCCCTCTCCATTGCCCTTTAGGTGACTTTGAGCTTTCTGATGACCACGTTTCGGTCTCGTATGTAATCACTGGCAACACACACTGGTCATAGACTTTAATTTGGGCGAGAAGATACCGCACAATTTCTAGTACCCAGTGGGAAAATCATACCCTAATAATTATGCAGATACAATCTTTAACAACGTTTCTTTGCTCCATCTTATAGAACCTTTTCCAAGTTTTCAAACTCAATTAAAGGACATTAGGCCAGCCCACAAATATTGGCAATTTTCATCAGTTTTTCTTTGGCACGCCTCAAGGACGGACGTCTGACCCCGTTTCGGTTATCAGCACAACAAAAAACCATTATCACCTTGATGGGATATTGCAAAATGTAAAAGCGTTCTGATTCTAAGTGTTGAAATACGACGGAAGGTTGTTTTCTCTTGGGTTGACAATTGTTGGTATTGTGGCAATTAATTTTGGGTCTGAAAAGTTAATTTAAGCTTAGAAATATAACTGGCTGTTTATTATCATGGACGAAAGGGCTTTTGCCTTGCAAAATATAAGGTGTGAACGGGCCCTTGAGGAAACCAAGCATTCTGTACTTCAAACCAAGTAACACCACACAAAACTGTTTGCTAGGAAACGACTTTTGTTCTCGACGAACATGGTTATTCCTGCATCTTCTGACAAATATCATCGACATCATCCACAGTTGGATTTCACCCAATGCTGGGTCTGACCTCTTTTTGTTTGTGCTAAGCTACACGCTCATGTTCCAGAGATATCCATTTTTTTTTAATACAACAGACTTGCCTATGGCCGCATCTTGCCTGTTGTAAAGCACGGCCTTGAACGCGAACTTCGAATAGATCCATATATAAGACTAGTGTACGTCACGCTGTTTCACCCGCGTAGTTCCCGTTCCCGTGGGGATACAGGGATAAAAAGTAAAGCCTATGTCACCCGGGGATGGTGTAGCTTCCCAATGGTGAAAGAATCTTTCAAATTGGTCCAGTAGTTTCGGAGCCTATTCGTTACAAACAAACCAACAAACAAATCTTTCCTTCCTATTTATAATTTTAGTGTAGATTCGTGTAGATAGATTAAAATGATCAGGGAACAGATAATTCGGCAGATTTTGCCCAAAATAGCAACAATGTCGCCTGCCCATTATGCTGCAAACTAAAATACCCATTCTAAAACAATAATAGTACAGCTCAAAGCTCAACTGACGCCATTTTAGATAAAAAGCTTGAAACAATGCCACAATCAGTGGCTCTAGGTCGCAACGGACCGATAAATGATAATTTAGTGCCTAAACATGGACTTTGATAGAACGTTCTAGTACTTCTAGTCTAGGGCCTTAACACGTGATAGATTTTTAATTAACTGACTTTGGATAAGACAAGTTAGTATTTTTTTTGCCATGGCTGTTGGCTTACGTTTGACTTAAAGTCAAAAAGCTGTCAGTGTCAATTGATGACGTTTTATACGACGAAATGAAACGGAAGACGTCCGAAAATCGCCACGCATTTATTTTTTCCATCCCCTATGGCTATCGTGGTTTCTGAAAATACAATCAAGTCTATGATGATTAGTTAATCTGTTGTCAAATCTAGGGATTTGTTTGTTTGTTTGTAACGAATATGCTCCGAAACTACTGGACCGATTTGAAAAATTCTTTCACCGTTGGGAAGCTACATATCCCCGGGTGACATAGGCTATTTCTTATCCCAGTATTCCCACGGGAACGGGAACTACGCGGGTAAAAACGCGTGACGTCCGCTAGTTATCAATAACATTAAGTCGATAGTTCGTCCACGCCCTAATGCTATTGTAATGCAATTGAGATAAAATGATTTAATTAGTTACAATTGTTATGCAATAATATCTTTGAAATTGCATGTTAATAATTTTATGGTAAGATCAGCAGGGCTATTGCGTATCTTTTAAATCACAGTGGCTATCATATTGTCTATGGATTAACTGTCAAATTGGTTATGGTTTAGTACAAAATGGAACCATTTGACAGTAATTGAAAGGCACTATAGGTTAGCCACTGTCATTTAAAAGATACGCAATAGCCCTGCAGAAGTTAGATCAACAAGAAAAGGAATTCCTTTCAGATTAGCACCCTTGCTAAAGTTACATAGAAATATAATAATAATAATAATAAATTTATTTCAGAAAACAATGTTCCATTATGGTTAGTAACAATTGAAAACTTATAAACTATGTTAGTAGGCACAAACAACACAAAATCAAGATTACAAAATTAAATTAAATTTGAAAATTAACATTAAATTAAATGATCTTTTCTATAAAATTGGATTTAAGAATTAAAATAATATTGTAATATTAGTCTGTAGGTGAACCATACAGCAGTGGTTCACGTACAGACAGTCGAAACGTTCTGAAATCTCTTTTAGGATCCTATTGCGGCTGCCCCGCATCCTACGAATATGAAAAACAAAAAATGAATATGAAATTAAGTAAAAATCCTTTGGACTGGAATTTTTCCGAATTCCTCCATTATGAAATAGCAACAGCATCTTCTGATTCTGGCAACAAAGCCTTCAGTAACTACCGAACAGAAAGATTCCTTAGCCTATCAATTAATGCGTAAACATAAAACGCAACATAGCTGTCACATTCGTATTTTTAAACGCGCATTCCATCGGCCTTGAGAATTTTCTTTTCAGTACTACCAACCTAACTTTTGAGCAGCCTGATTATTGTTTTATATTTGTCAATGGGTAATAACAATGATGATTTTGAGCTGTGATAGTACTTGATAGTAGCCACATCCGTGGTTTTGAGCGCGCATTCATAGATAGCTCGGCCTTGCGAGTGCTATTCAACTCGGTGACATACTTTTCAGTTGGCTACAAGCCGTGTGACTGTACAAAGAATAATCAACTTTATTCCACATACAGTTACAGTTTATATTCCAATAGTTAAAGTTAACGTAAAGTTTTAATTGAGACAACGCACCGTCCTATCGCGAATTTCGAAATTTGAATTTCGAATTTGGCGTTTTTTTTTTATAAACTCTCGCTAGATTTTTTTGTATATTATGTTCAATGGTAAATTGAAATAGTATTTTTTTAAATTCAATTTTAATGGTCTCCAAGGATTTTTAATTAAATTAATTAAACTGGTTTTTAATAGAACATGTTTTATGTTTTGCATTAAAGCTCTGGCCACATGTTAAGTTTAATTTATATTCATAAGGCCCATCAAAGTCCTTAAATACCTACTTGGCAGCCATTTTACCTACTAGTAATTACTGGCCACTTTGAAGGGCCGTTCTAGAATGACGTTTAACCATTTGAATGTCGAATTCCTCGATTCAAATACAGAATGGCAATAAAATTCATTTGAAACTTTATTCGATACTGGTTTTAAATCGAGATGCAATCGAGAAAAGTTCTAGAACATGGGACTTTATAATTTGAATCCTACATAGTTTAGGTTTTTAATTGTTGAAATTAATTAGTACTTGATTGCCATGTATAATGGAAAATTAATGGCTGTAATGAGCAATTGAAGGTTTTATTAAATTATTTATTTATTCTGTTGAATTATCCTGTGTCTTGAGAACTGAGAATAAAATAAATAAATATCCTTGGACATTTCACACAACGCCATCTAGTCCCAAGCTAAGCAACCTAATGCTTGTGTTATGGTAACGAGATGGCTGATAAACTACTTATATACATTTTTTTTTGTAAATACATACATATTATAGATAGAAAAACACCCAGACTCGGAACAAATACTTGTAGGTCGTACAAATATTTGTTCCGTGCGGGAATCGAACCCGCGACATGCTGCGCAGCAGTCAATCGCTCAACCACTGCGCCAACCAAAATACCAGTCCACCTGCGCCAGAATATCAGTCAATATGAGATAACATCACGCCTATAATCCCCGATGGTTCAGGCAGAGGTGTGCCGAACATTTCGCCAGTTATGTTTAAGCTCATGTATTAGAGAATGCCCGGTTGATGGGAATAGGGTCGCTATTCCCATCAACCGGGCACAAAGCAAGACTTCGTGGCTTCTACTCAGAAGTTTTTGATGTGAAAACCTTATAACACTTTGTCCGACCCAGGAATCGAACCATCATGCACCGCATCGCACTTGCAACCACTAGACCAACGAAAAAAAAGTCTAGTCGTCAGTTAAACAAGTTTTTATCACATTTATCATTTTCCTCCAAAACTGATAACATAGACGCTGACGTTACGCGCATGTGTCAAAGACAAACAAACGCGAACGCGTGCGTTAGCGTTTGCGTAACCAAGGGCTCGGCACGCGATGAATTTTACCTCAGAGACTGAGAAAATGTGTTTTTAAACACACATACATACATATCACTACTTTATTTTATTGAGATAAGTGTTTGAAGAGTTTGCGTCTATTAAATAACATCTGCACAGGTTAAGCAGCGGTTGCCTAGGTCGATCCGTGGATGGGTGACCATCTATGAAACCCCTCCATACGGCGTAAAGCAAATGGGAGTCCTTTGCCCAGCTGTGGGATGACACAGACTACCATTAAGAGCAACTTATTTCCTGTTAGCTGGGAAGATAACATGGCGGAGCAAACTCCCCTGCAACACACCTGTTTCTAAACTCAGAAGAGTTCCTACTTCAGTTCCTTATTCGTATATTTGAACCACATAACAATATTAAAGTTGTTTACTATTGATATAAAGATTAGTCACCGCTTTCCCTTCAATATGTTGTTAAGTGTTGCAACAAGGAAAATACGTACGGAGTCGTAGCAACTGCGTAATGGCGTGAAGGTTGTAGAAAGTGATAATATTTGTAATGGCAACATTGTTTGGTATGGAAAAGCAAAAAATAATATTTGAAAATAGAACGATGACCATGGAATACCTATTGTTTTCTTTATGAAGAACAAACTTGGACGTTTTAAATCGTCAACACGCATTGAGTAAGCTTATAGATCGTAGCTCAGATCAATCATCAGGTTAAGCCGCGGTTGCCTAGTTTGGTGACCCATAGAATACCGAATTTCCGCTGTGTATTGAAAAGCACTGAAAGCCGTTCGTCCCGTCATTTGTAGATCTTTGAGAGCCATTACCGGAAGAGTGACAAACAGTCTCACCAAGCCCGTTGGGGCTGCGTGTTATTCGAAAGAGATACTGCGGCCTCGACACAAAGAGCTAAGAAGGACCATGGGTGGTTTTCAGTCAGTAGAAGTCTTACACTCCCTACCGCTCTGTCCAGAGCAGGAGGAGTCATTTGATGGTGGCACACACTCCAAATAAATAAAAAAAGGTTCTCACTAAGGTATATTACCCAGTACTAACTTGGTTCTGGACACTTGTGGAGGTCAGATTGGCATATTTTCCAAGTCTGGAACGGCTCTTGCAAGTTACACAAAACTGGCGAAATATACTTGGACGTTCTGCTTAATTTTCTTGATATACAGGCATAATGCACACAAATCAACATCAACAAAATCAACAACCAAAGAATTAACGTTTTTCCCAACACAGTGTACCTATTCATAAAGTCGCTCCAATGTCATAAAACGCTGATCATTTTATACTCTTCATTCACTCACACAGACCACTAAAATAATTACTATCGGAACCAAGCGCACAAACAAGTGATAACCGTAACAATAATTATGCAACAGTGTTGCCAGCCAAATAATTAAGCCCTTTCTCACTACGCGAGCCCTACGCGTTAGTTACGCAAACGCATTGTGTGTACTTCATGTTGGCACTACTCATTTCTGTTGTTACATCACATCTAGCGCTTACTATGATGGTATGGCTTTTATTGGGAGGGGGCCGACACACGTGGCTATAATTATTAATTTTAATATTATACACAAAAACAGCTACACGGGTCACTTTTCGAAAAAAAAACAAACGGACTTCCAAAAAAAACATTAAAAAAGGCTAAAATAACTTTACTTTCGGGAACAGGTGACTTAATTTATTTCATTGATTTTTTACTACCAACTTCCGAGAGTAAAGTGTTTTTTTGGAGGTGGGTTCTTTTTTTACGAATTTTTTTTTATTGTTACACTTGTGACATGCAAGTGTAACACAAAAATTAAAAGTAAAAAACGAAAAAAAAACATATTTTATTATGTTTCTATTTTTCTTTGATATCCTGTCGGTTTCGGAGTTCTACCTCCACCAGTTTTAAGGATATGAATGATGCTTATGAAGATACGTGACAATAAGAAAGTAGGTACAGCGAATCATCAATATGTTTGCCATTTAGTGCTGTCTTGCTAATCAGAAGTCCAAGTGCAATATAACGTGCGAAGTTTTCACTTTTACTGACCTTTCAGAGATATTCTGTTTTTATTTGGTTTAAACATAAAAAGAATATATTATACATATTTATTAAACACACACAGGAGTCAGGACATACATACCGTAAAATTGAAATTTTCTCCTTATCGTGAAGGAAGTAAGATCTAACGACCACACACCTTAGTGTCGGAGTTTCTAAATCGCCTCAAGGGCCAGAGACATGGTTTGACGACCACCATTTAGCGGCAAAAAATAAACTAAAATTAATTGGTTCTGTACGAGGCTAAAATACCTTTATCTCATCATATTCATCATCGTCACCCATAGTCCGAACCCACCAACTGCTGCGTATAGGCCTCTCTGTTCTGGTGCCAATCTCAACGTTTATGTGCCAGTTTGTTTTTGGGATGGGAAATCATTAAATGCCTCCTCCCGATCTGGGCAGAGCGGTAGGGAGTGTCACACTTCTACTGACAAAAAACTACCCATGTTCCTTCTTAGCCCTTTGTGCCGAGGCCGCGGTATCTCTTTCGAACAACCCACAGCCCCGATGGGGTCTGTGCCAGCCTCATCCAGGTTCTTCGCTCGATGGCAACTATATCGTCTGCTCGTCTCGCAGCCGGACGCCCTACATTTCTTTACCGCGTTCTTGGACGCCATTCGGTCTGAGCATGGTACCATTCATCTACTTATTGATTGTTCAGGGGATAGCACATCAACCTAGTACCACTCTGTCAAATTTCTTTAATATATTGCCAACTTTACCACTTTCTGGAGCTCTGACATAATCAGAAGGCCCACGAGTTTTCCTGAAAGAGTTCCATTTTTTCCTTTTGAGGTACGGAGCCCTAAATATTGTCAGTTTCGTGTAACTTGTTACTGGCATCTGTATTTTGAAAATGGGATGTGTCGTTTACCATCCTGCACTGCACCTGGGTGGTGGATCACAGTCCGTACCCTCTCTCTTTGAGAGGGGACTAGGACTCCGAGCTGTGTGAACATTTAAATTCAGATTAACACGTTATTGTATTTATAGACTTACCTTACCCAACGCTGGGTATCACATACATACATAGGTACATAAACTCACCTTTTTACTGTGGAGGTGGGCAGAACGCCACGTGCTACGATCCTTACATGCTTCTTTTGCCTTGCCAAACGTCTTGGTGAATTTTTGAACCTTCACAAACCAAACTACGCCAGTAAACAAACCCAAATTAATTACTAAAACATCACCCAATTAACCAGCGCCATCTTTAAATCGATTCTAAAAAGTATCGATTAGTAAAAGGAGTTTCGTATCGATACCGATAAAGGCATGTCGGTTTGGTACAGCCAGGGCCCAGCATTACTTGACCTCTCGTATAGAAAATAAGGGGGCAAGTGATTTTAGAGGAGGGGTCAGATAATGCTGGTCATAGACTGTACAGCCTTATTACGATTGCGCCAAGGCTGCGTGGACGCATGCTACGTGATGACGTCATTTGTACGATTCTTTATTTGAGTTGTTTGTGTTTTTCATTATTTATTTATAACTAGGTATTGCCAGTGGCTTCGCCCGCTACAACTCGAAAATTATCCCACGGGAAGATAAAATCGGGATAAAAACTATCATTATGTTATCATCCAGGTTATAAACTATCTGTGTACCAAATTTAATCCAAATCCTTTCAGTAGTTTTTGCATGAAAGAGTAACAAACATCCATTCATACATTCATACATACAAACCTTCGCGTTTATAATATTAGTAGGATTTGTTAGATAACTTAGATAACTGATCTACATAACATCACACCTGTAATCTCCTAAAGGTTATGGAGAGGTGTACCTAATATTGCACCCACATTACGCCAGTTATGTATGTTTTAATCCCGTGTAATAGGAGCGAGCCTAATTGCTATCAATCGGTCAAAAATCCAGACTCCATGGTTGGAGAAATTCCTGATGAAAAAACATAATAACACTTTCACCGACCCGGGAATCTAACCCAGAATATGCGACCACTAGACCAAAGTTAGCCTCATCCGGGAAATACAATGTCGAAATATTTCAATTGCTTTTTTTAATATACTTATTGCCAATAAAAAAGTAAAAGTTCCTTTCATGCAAACTGTTTTTAGTGCATTTAGTCCTTAAAACTTTTACGATTATTTCGTTATGGACATAGGTACATAAGCAAACTAGCGATTATCATCTTTAATAGCTTTCTTTATTTCATTCATTCATACAACTTTCTACTCTCTCAAGCCTACTACATTCCATTTTTTTATTCGCGAAATTTTATATTAGTGAGTGCGAAATTTTTGTATACATTTACGAAATAGTTAGTTACCCTTGAAGTTTTTGGTTGTTTTGCAAATATTTATATTAGTAAAGTTAGATAGGCCTATGTCTAATAAATAAGTGTAGCAACGGTAGCGGTTAATATTACAACAACATAAAAATTAAACCACTACCCAAAGACAAGAGGGCTCAAACAACTGACAGTTTCTGTCAAAGCGTTTTTTTTTATTTTTTAGACATACGCTTTTCGATAGCTGTATCCTGACATATGCTATCGAAAACTGTATGTTCTTTTTTAGACACGAGATTGCAAGGCCAATACCGAGAAGCTCGTGGCTTAATAATAACAGCTTCTCGGGTCTATTTTGTTGGTCTTTGAATGGTTGTGGGACCAAATAGATACCGAGTTTCCTCTCGAAAAGCACGTTAAGCCGTTGGTCTCGGATGTCATTTGTAGATCTTAGACAGTTTATACACCTGTATAGACAGTCAAAGATCTCAGAGAAGACAGACTTAGACTCGGCAGACTGACGGCCAGTCTTAACAGGGGGTATTATATTACCCAGTACTAACTGGCTTTTGAAGGTCAGATAGGCAGTCACATTAGACTGGAAGCCGATCCCAACTTAGTTGGGAAAAGACTAGACAGATGATGTGCTTCGTTTTCTGATAGAACGTCATATTGTCTAGACCCTCAGGTTGCGAAAATGAGTCGTAAACACATTTATCTATTTGCAACCGATTCTACTGAAACTTTGAGTACCAACAACAATTCGATGGTTATCAAAGAGCAACCTTGATGTAAAGTAACCAGATAATTCAGGTTGCTTCATAATTTACGGCAACCAATATTAACCATTGCAGTTATTGACCTTGGGGTCAAATTGAAGGCTTTCATGGATATTTTGTGGGTGAAGAATTTTGTCTATATCTTGTCATTGAAGACATCAGTGTTTAGTAAAGAGTTTTTTGAAAAGTAAGAACCTTAAACCTGTTATTAAAAGAAAACCTAGTTACAAAGGTATAAGAAGTTAATGTTCTAGATTATTAAAACTCACTTCCGCCTAACATTCTAGACTCTAAATCTTTGTATATTTTCAAAAACAAGTTAGAGAACATTACCTCTCCTCTATACTGTAATATTCTGTATATATGTATGTTTATACATTTTAATAATATGTATATATTCATATTATTAGTGTCCTTTTTTATATGTGTTTATATTTGTATGTATGTTTATTTTATATCGATACAATTTTTTTTCTCTCTTAATTCTAGTTTATGTTTGTCTTTTTTACACACTGTGTCTATATTTCTAATCCAACTCTCCTCTCGCAGGTCTGCTGGAAGAAATTTCTTTAGAAATAAGCAGTACCTTTGTGCTCTTCTATTTTTTATATATTTTCCTTTTTTTTGTATTTTGTGTGTACATAAATAAATAAATAAATAAACACAAAAAAATAACGCAATGAATACCTTTTGTTTTGCTAAGGGTAGTTTAAGACCCTTTATGAACTAGACTCGGGCCTATGGACGGTGAGCAATGGGTTGGCTCACCGTCTACCCGCGACGTCATATGACGACAGGCGGTGTCACGCGCGCCTCAAAGAGATGTCAACTACATTGCAGGGCAAGGGACCACGGCTGTCGGGACTGCGGGTTGTTTGAAAGAGATACCGCGGCCCCGGAACCCAAAGGGCTAAGAAGGAACCGGATGGTTTCTAGTCAGTAGAAATCTGACACTCCCATCCGCTCCGCCCAAAGCGCGATGATTCATTTAATGATTACATATTCAACAAAAAAAAAGGATCTTCTGCTTTAAATGCAATGATTGATATGTTGTATATTTTACGTACATTGTACAATGCAATCGCTTGTCACGCTGTTATCATACTTATATATTAGAACCTGTAGGATAACGTGACTAACTGCATACACGTTCTACGTAGGCTGGAAATAGATCTTTCTCCTTTTTTCTTTAGGCGATAGCATAAGCGGAATTAGCCTATTTTGCCGACCCTCATGGCACACTTTGAAATTTCTAAACAGACTTCGTTCCCAAGTCGGTTTGAGCAAAGACAATTTCTGCAGATGGGCTTCCATAGACCTCAAGTGCGTATGCGTCGTCTCCCCACAGACAATGGCCCACCTTTCATCTCACACCGCATGCCTCATCACCAGCGCACTGCAAAATAGGGATGTTTCCTGACTTTAAAAAAAAATGATTCTAATTAGACCGTCTGTTAGATTAACTAAAAATATTGGATACGTATTTTTTGTTTTATCAAATCAATAAATAAATGACGAAGATAAAACCGATAAAAAATGCCACACTGTCTTAGAATATGACGTCACACGAATGTTCAAAGCACTGTATCGTCTTCATTGTTTGCTTACAAGAAAAAATACGTGTCCAATATTTTTTGGAAATCTATCTGAAGGACTAATTAGATTTTTTTAGTTAACTTCCCTATTAAAGTTGTCGTTAAAGCACGATAAGCTGTTCCGGCTGTCTTCTGAGTATCATTGACAGTCAGTGGCCCAATAGCCTGATAACTATAGTCATTATGGTATTATTCAGTACTAACTGAGTTGTGGAGGTCAGATAGGCAGTCGGTCCTGGTAAAATAATGGTAAAATACTGGTATTTAGCTGCATCTGGTTAGACTGGAAGCTTACCCTAACATGTCGGAAAAGGGCTAGGCAGATTATGACATAGCCAGGAGGTCCTCACTTCTCCAGAGGAACTTCTAAAAATCAAAATCAAAATATTTTAATTTCACATATGGGCACTTATAAAACGTTGGTAAAAAGGGGCACAGTTCGGTGCATTGGTCGATTCCTAAGGAGAAGAACCGGCAAGGAACTCCAAAGGTTACTCTTTTAATCTTTTAAAATCGTTTGGGTTAACAATAAGGTATAATACATACATGAAAACCATGCAGATTAATGTCTGAGATGGTCTTTTGAAGAAAGCACCACACAGATTTGAGTGGACCCGTCCAGTCAGTGCAAGCATTTGTCAGTTATCGTGGAGCTCGACTTATAACTCAAGGAGCTCAACTACACTAGCACAACTCCAGATAAATAGAGTTCTAATTAATTACTTATTATCATAATTTCAGTCGCCCACTGCTGGACATAGGCCACAGAACAGATATAAGAGGTAGAAGAGGACTTCTTTTATCTATTCTGTGACATAAGCCTCCTCAAGTGTCGCCACATTGACTGGTCCCGTGAGTCTCGCATCCAGCGGATCCCAGCAATCTTCACCAGGTCATCGGTCTACCTAGTGTGAGGCCTTCCAACACAACGTCTACCGGTTTGCGGTCGACATTCTTTAAATTTAATAATTAAATAAAAACACCAAATAAATTCATAAAATTGATTGTAGAGAAATCGTCAAGTAAACGCAAGTACTAGCATTTATTTCGAGCGTCAGGAGCCAAATATACTTTCACCCGTTGCTGGTTAGATAATGTACCGGTTTGCATATAAATACTGCTGACGAAATATATAGAAAGGGGTGCTATGGTCATTTGTGCTTCAACACTTGGAAATATATGAAAATTATCCATCAGGCGGTGAAAGAATTAAAGTTAGGCTTCAGGGGGTGACATTATAAATTACTAGCTGTTGCCAGCGGTTTCACGAAAATTATCCCACGGGAAGATAAAATCGGGATAAAAAGTACCCTATGTGTTAATCCAAGATGTCAGCTAACTCCATACCAAATTTTATTAAAATCGCTCCCGCCGTTTAGACGTGAAGAAGTAACAAACATACACACTCACAAACCTTCGACTTTGTAATATTAGTGTGAATGTGAATTACTGTGATTATTACATGAAACCAAAGCCATTAAAAATCAATGTTTGGGATACTCATATTTCGCCAATTATGGTGTAAAAAGATGGAAAAATCTGGAAAAAGCATTTCAATTTGCACAAACAGGGAGTCGAACTCAGGAACTCATACTGAGCAATAGCAAACTAGAAAAAGGTTGGCTTTACTAACTAGCATCAGCATACTCGTAGTTATGGTAACCATGTCAGAGGAACCTTTTTTTGGAGGGAAATCATCAAATAACCCCTCCCGCTTTGGGCAGAACGGTAAGGAGTGTCAGACTTCTACTGACTAAAAACCACCCATGTTCCTTCTTAGCCCTATATGTCGAGGCCGCGGTAACGTCTGAACAACCCGCAGCCCCGACGGGAATGTCAAAGGCCCTATTTTTTTTTTTTTTTTGGCGGTTGGAAAATCATCGAGTAACTCCTCCCGCTCTTGGGCAGAGCGAAAGGGAGTGTCAGACTTCTACTGACTATTATAAAAACCACCCATACTCCTTCTTAGCCCTCTATGTCGAGACCGCGATAACTAGTGTACAACCCGCGGCCCATGTCAAAGGCCCTTGAGGCGGTTTAGAAATTCTGACACTAGAGTGTGTGGGGTCGTTAAGAGAAGAAGAAATACACAGGGCGATGCAAAAAGTCATACTTAACCAGTATAACCTGACCACGCTTTACGTGAGTTTCTCGTACGATGAGACGTCAGCTTGATTTGGTTTATCAAAGCTTGTTTAGTCGTCCAGCGTACATATTGGTCACTTTGCATAATTATACGGCAATATCATAGCTATTCCAATATTAAAATCCTTGTCTCTGCCTATACGGTCATCTAAACAGGCGTGAGTATAAGCAATTATAAAGATCATTATCTGGCACATAATTATTTTGTACAATAATCAATTTGATGTAGGTATTTAGGTGTTAAAGTACACATACAGGTATATAACAAAGGTCTTAGGCCTTCACCGTGTTTTGTTCGTTTGCACGCAAACCGCAATGTTTTATACAGGAATCACGAATATATTACTCATATAAGATACTAACTTTTTCCCGCGATTTCGCCCGTGTGGATGTCGGAAAATATCCCAATTAACTTTCATCCCCTATTTAACTCCATTCGGGATGCAATTTCGAAAATCCTTCCCTGTTCTTGGTCTACATTATAAAGGGAATCTCTGTGCAAAAACTTCAGCTTCCTAGGTCCAAAGGTTTGGGCAGGGCGTTGATGAGTCAGTCAGTCAGGACTTTTCTTTCCATTCATAATTATGTAGATAGATGAATCTAATCTTTAATATCCTAGCATTAAATTAAACTACAGTTGTCTACGGATTTAGGCCTGTCATCATCAGGCTTCAAAATCAGAATCAAAATCAAAATATTTTTATTTCACATAGGCCTACATGGGCACTTATAAAACGTCGGTAAAAAGGTGCACGGTTCGGTGCATTGGTCGATTCCTAAGAAGAAGAACCGGCAAGAAACTCCAAACTTTAATCTTTTAAAATCGTTTGGGTTAACAATAAGGTATAATACACACATGAAGACCATGCAGATTAGTGTCTGATATGGTCTTTTGAAGAAAGCACTACACAGATTTGAGTGGACCCGTCCCAGACAATCGTTAAAATTTAAGAACCCATATGGTTTCCAGTCAAATGGTTAATTTACACCCTGTATAAAGTACATTTGTATTACATAAACCAACAACAAATTTTCACCAAAGCCCTACACTACACGCCCCCTCGCCGTCTCCTCGTCACAGATTAAAAAGATAACAAACAAAACAGTTGTTATACTGTAATTAAACTAAGATGAATGTACAAGATGTTGTTACACTGTGTGAGTGGGTGATAGTGGTCAGACTGAGAGTGTGACGACCTCTGATGTAATTGTTGTTTTGAACAGTTTCTAATTTATCTACGTAGCAGCCCGTTAAGGTTGATGCTACAAGGTAGCCCGCGAAGTTTGAATTATCTTACTTTTTTGCAATTTGCCGTCAGTGTCTTAGAATTCACGGCAGTAGCAAATGTCTATTAACTAAGTAATCATGATTAAAATCGCCAATACAACCGCCTTCATGATATAAGTCTCTTGAGATTTTTGATGAAAAAAGCCGGCAAATTGCAAAACCGTAAGAAAATTCAAATTCAAATCCAAAAAAAAAATCAAATTCTGTCAAGTTTCTTTAATATATTTTCAAAATCGCTATTGGGATAATTGAAAACTCAAACTCAAACTCAAACTCAAAGCATTTATTTCAATTAAACCTTTATAGGCATTTTTGAATGTCAGAAGAACAATTCATAAAAACAAATCTACGAGTGCAATACGTCATTCCGAAAGCCACCACGCCGAATCACACGCCGCCGAATGCCAGCAACAACGAGCACCGCGAGCACGAAAGCACGCAACGACGCACACCGCTACAACGAATGCACGAGACCCCGAATCACGGAACAACGAATGCAACGCGCAACCGTCGCCCCGCAACCCGGAGCCCCGCGCACCCGCCGCCACGGCACACGCCGCCGCACGCCCCCGCACCCGCAGCACTCGCCGCCGCAAACATCCGGCGCCGCGCAACTCGACGCAGTAACCCCCGGAACGACGCATTGCACTCTAAAGCTACAGTCACAGACACAAGGCATAATAACTTGTGAAAGTACTGTAGTTGCCCATTCCCTAGCGTAGATCTCTATGGAGAAGAAAGGGCAAGAAACTCCATGGACACTCTTTTCAATCAGAATATTATTACAAAATCTTGGTACATTACATCATTCATGTTGAGATGGTATATTATGTGAGAACTATGTAGCAAGACGTGCAAGTTAAGAGCGTCCAGAGTAAAAACATATAATAAATAAAAATAAATAAATAAACCATGGCAACTAAGAGATGACCAGTCTCCACTGACAGCGCCCGTTCACGAACATGACGCCTGGATCAGCACCATTCAACTCAACCATTTTGAAGGGAATTTAATGATCCGACACATGCGCCACCATCAGCGAGACATTTAAGTGAGCATGTCATACTCTCAGACACCAGGGCAACGTCACTAAAAAATAACTAAATGTAAAAAGTGGCTTTATAGTACATAGTACTCACACATGTGCCATGCAATTATATAATATTAAGATATTGAATCTATACAATGCAAAGATATTCTTACAATCTTCTGCAGCCTCTACAATAACTTCTCATTATAGGTAATCAATGGTTGTGGAGCAGGCCCAGCATTAAGCCAAGCATTTTTATCATCAATTTAATCCCCTAACTTATAATATGCTTGCCTACACAGTGTTTGGTTTATACAAGATTTTAATTGCGTCTCATTCAGTTGATCAATGTGGGGGAGTCTACTTTAGCTAGCCTAAATGCTGAGATCTTACACATATGTGAGAACAAAGTACAAAAAAAAGTACAAAAAGGAAAAGAAAAACGCAATGGTGGTGATTATGGGATCCCCCAACTGTTCCCCATTAACACTGCAAATGTGATATTTACCATATTATCTCCGCTATTCTTTTCTGATATTTATTTCGTTGCGGGATCCAAGACAGTTAAATTGTTTTCCTGCACTTCGTCGAGCTTCATCGTCGTCTTGTGGCTTTCTGGTGGTCACCACTGTTGATCCTGGCTTTCAGGAGTTACAGTGGTTTGGGAATAGTGTGGCGGACTTATGTACCAGATAATAAATATCCAGTTTTCAGTGTTAACGATAATGTATAAAAACTTATATTATTATGATCCCCAAGCGTTTAGGCAGTAGCAACGTCGTGTCACCTAACCTCTTAATAACAACTAACAATTCATCGTTTAGAAAATGTACCTGAATTTTCCTCAATTTTCCTCCTTAAAATGCTAGAAAAAGCTTCGAACAGAAGTAAATAAATAGTACATAGTTTAAAATATTATTAATATGTTGTAACTACCTCGTTGGACCAAGAGATACCGCGGCCCCTCACACAAAGGGCTAAGAAGGAACATGGGTGGTTTTAGACAGTAGAAGTCTGACACTCCCTACCGCGCTCCACCCAGAGCGGGTGGAAATATTTTGATGGTATCCCACACTGTGATATATTAAAAAAAAACTGCTCCTTATGGCTAGTGGTCCTTAGTACGACTGCTATTCTCAGGTAGGGCAAAGTGTTATTGGATTTTCCATCAGGATTTTTTTTTGTAACAGCAGCATCCCGGATTTGTGACCGGTTGATGACCTATTACATGGTACTTAAATAAACTTAACGGCGAAATATCGGTGTACTATTAGGTACACCGTACACCCCTTCGGGGATAACAGGCGTGATGTTATGGGTAGTTTCATAATAAATAAAAAAAAACAAACTTCACTGTGAAACCAGCAATTTATATTAAAAAAAAAAGGAATCACAAGATGACTTCAGTAAGCTCGATTCAACGAGCCCTAAGCTTTAATCGGACTAAAATAAACAACAATGAAAAAAAAACAGTTATAAGTAACAGTTATTTTTAAAAGCTTTCTTTGGAACGCATATCCGAAACGAAAATAGCGACGCACACACGTCACCATTCCACTTTCGAATAGGTGAAAGTTGTACCTATGTGTGAGTGGGGAAAAAATCAAATTTCGAACGCGGAAGTTACGTTCGGATATGCACACGCGAGCTTTCTGTTATGTGGTATTACGATACCGATTGATAATCATTTAATTAAATAACTTTTTTTATCGGTTTTTGACGTTGCGTAAGTTGTTTTTTTATTGAAATTTTCGCGCATAAAATTTGCTATAGCGTTTTGCATATTGGAATTAAGTATCGTATATTTAACAGCGGTATTGCCGCTAGATATGAGTAAATACGAGACAAAGCAAAGTTGTAATAAAAGAATACTAACACAATGCAACATAGTTTTATTATTACGTCTAAACTCTAACAGAATTGGCTAGGTCATGTCTGCACGACCTAACTAAACGCGACACGCAGTGAGTAAGTACTAACTAAGTCTCGAACCCACCATAACGTTAGGAAGTAAATCAGTTTTATCTTTACGATGACAAAACATTACGATAACAGCCGCGAAAACAACCGCCGAGTAAACATTCAGTTAGTTTTTTTACGTAACACGCGTCGCACACAACTGTCCAAATTCCAATGACCCGTTGACGTAAGAAAATTCTTAAAAAACACCGGTCGAGATAGGTCAGCTTGAATTGGTCGGGTGCAGTCAATAAGTAAAGATGGCGGTCGGACATATGTTCGGGCGACGGAAACGGCCGAAGTGCGCCGAACGCGTTCGTAAGTGGGTCACACGGATGCACTCACACATAGAGAGGGCGCGAGCCGTGAGTCGCACTACTCATCGTCTCGTGATTACACTGTGGGCAAAAAAACTGTTTTGTGTTGACACACTATGCGAATTTTCGCGTTAGCTTGTTTTGTAACCTTTTTATTGTTTTTTTTTTCTGTTTAGTTCTTATAAGGTGTTTTGTTACAAAATTTGGTTTTCGTTATTTTGAAACTTGGTCTTTTATCTTTCATAGAAACAAAATAGACTTATTTTTTTTAAATTTTTATCCGTTTAAGATACTGTAATGTAAAGCATTATTTAAAAACAAAACGTAATCATTTTCAGAGTTAATTGCAAAAATTAAAATGGTCATAAAATTAAAATAACCAACTAACTAATAACAATTATTTATTTACCGATAAAGTACTAGAACATACGGCATTGACCAATTTTAGTTAATAAGCCTTCGCAGTACTTAAATTATGCAGCTAGCTAGTCAGACTGCCTAGAGTGCCTGCCTAGATGTCAGTGTTGTCAGGCACCCGAATGGAATAGGTAATCATCTGAGTAAACTGACTTTAGTTTGGGTTAAGTTAACTTAGGGTTATCATACGGCCAGAATTTGAACTTAGTTTCAGAATTACGGAGGAATTCTTAAACGTATTATGAAGCATACCAAAAGGTTGATAATAAAATAAAATAGTTTTTAATTACAATAAAATTAATGGTAAGTAATTAATCAGTCAAGATTTACAGCAGAATTAAAAAGAAAAATCTCTGGAATTTTCTTAAAATATTCGGAGTTTTCTCCGGAAAAACAAAACTTGGATCTGGAAACCCTAAGTAAAGTTAAGTTGAGACGTAACTTGGGAACTCAAGGTCTATTACATGACTCGTTATGTGCTGGTCGAGGTAAAAGCGCTGTTTTGTATATAACGTGTCGTTTTATACCTATTTAAAATTGTAGAGAATATGTTTAAGTTATTAGGATTTGTTTATGTATCGTAGCTTTAAGAAACAAGAGCAGTAAGTTGGTCTTGTTTTCGCTGATGATTGCAGAAAAAAAAGTTTTTGTTTACTCCGTTATGGAATTAAAAAGAAGTTTCTAGCCTTTGCCATAAAAATCAAAACATTTATTTCAAGTAAGCCAGTTACAGGCACTTTTGAATAGTCGAACAAATACTAAATAAACTAATCGAAATGAATTAATATAAATGAATTGCTAAGGTAGGATTTAGTCAGATTTTACAAGATACTCATTTTAAAAGAAACAAATAAAATGGTGAATGCTGATCAAAACTTGGTAATCAGTTGCATCTTTAGTTTTAGTTTTTGTGCACTAATATACCAAATAAAAATGTTTTCTTTCTTTGCCATCATAATTATGATATGAACTTTATAAGGAAAAACTCAATCATGACTAAATAATAGACAGTAAGCTGCAAAAAAGTATTTATTAAATACCCTAAAACGTACGAAAACACCACTATCTCCCTGTAAGGACACCAAAACAAATCTTCTCTACTTACACGTCTTAGCAACAAACACACTCGCAATGCGTTGTCTTAATTTACATTATTACCATACACATGACCTCACGCAATACGCACCTCGTGTCCACTACTGTTTCTGCTTACTTTGTCAAGGAAAAGAAGCGTGATGCATAATCTGTATGGGTTTCTCCGAATAGACAGTCACCTGTGCTTACCTTGGTTTGATATATACTAGATGCGTAGTTGCAACAAAATTGTGAGGAAAAAAACAAAAAACAATGTTGGTAGTAAATAAATAAACACCTTTTATCTTCTGCTGTTTTTTCTAGGTCATAGGATAGTATGCTGTTTGGTAGTTGACTATAAAGGGTATAAAAGTACCCTTAACGCAAACGATGGGCACTTGTTCTCCCCATTGCGATCATTTTTTTGTTCTAGACCTTACCTGGGAACCCCCATAGTTACGGAAATATTGGGGGTCAAAGTTATAAATATTTCACAGCTGTTTTTGTAAATACTAGTTTTTCAGGTTATTACTTTACTTAAATGACCTCCATGACCCGTTTACTATTCAAAGCATCCACTAGCACAATGTTTTAGAAGTGCTACATTGAATTTTACCCCAAAAAAAAGTAGTTTCCCAGCCAAAATTTTTGCGTAGGGGTACTTAGTTTGATGAACAGAATGCTGCTGAATGGTTGACGGTTGTGTGATGGGTTGATTTACACCCTGTAATAATTCTGAATGAGAATACTTTAGTGTTCAAAGTAAACAAAAAAAAATTAAAACGTGCAGTCATTATATATTATATATAAATTATATATATCCCATTCTATTTGGGGTCAGCGCAACACGTTTTCTTCATCCATACTCCCAGACGTCGCTACTGACAGACGTCACTGCGTCATTTACTTCTACTGACAGACGTCACAGCGTCATTTACTTCTGTCTCATCCAAATCATTCCTCACACAATGCATCCAACTCTTCTAAAACAACAGTTTGTTAAAAAGCCTTGCCAACCAGTCTGAACTGATCATATTTGCTCAGCAGTGGGACACCATTTGTAGTCTAGCAAAAAAAAAAACCTTCCTCTCTCTTTTCGCCCACACGTTCAGCTATTCGTTCAGAAACTTAAAATAATTTTAAAACAACAAATTGCAAATCAAGAGCATAATGCCGGTTCCAGAGAATTACCTAGTATTATATTTCACCTGTAATATGTAATAGGGTCGAGTTTATTGCCATCAACCGGGCGCCAATCAAGACTTCCAATTGCAATTGATAAAATCTTAAAGAACTGTCCAATAATGATAATATTTATTCACCAACCAAAGTTACAGATCATCATCACAAAAACAATTAACAAATGCTGCAAATTCTGTACAATCACACTATATATATAATCACATCACACTAATATTATAAAGGCGAAAGTTTGTGAGTGTGTATGTTTGCTACTTCTTCACGTAAAAACTGCTGAACGGATTTGGACAAAATTTAGTACACAAATAGTTTATAACCTGGATTAACATATAGAATAGTTTTTATCCCGATTTTATCTTTCCGTGGGATAATTTTCGAGGTGTAGCAGGTGAAGCCGCTGGCAACAACTAGTAATTTATGTAACCCTGCCTCTTAAACTAGGGTAACCTGTATTTTAAGAGTTAACATTACTTTTTAGAGCCCAATCACACTTTATCGACCTAGGAGTCAAAACAAGACCGCTAGGTGAACAAAGTAGACCAAGAATTAGGTCACAATAAAAATACTTCATTATTAATAATACTCACTATTATTTCTGAACGAAGTTAACGAGATGTCAACGTTTTTATTTAACCACACAAAAAGAAGTAATTGTCGTTTACATTTTAATAAATTAAAGTTAACAATAAAAGTTATGTTGTACAGAATTGATTTATTGATTTAAATGTCTTTTAATTATATTATTATGAATTATTGGCATCTTGAAATTGATACTCGGTAGATACTAATTGCGGAGTTTTCAACTTTCTTGTCTAAATTAACATAACATGACGCCTGTATTTCATTAAAGGGTAAACACGCGAGTTCGTAAGTCTCTTAAAGACTTACTAACTCAAGTGACTCTCAAACCGCCGCACTCAGAGAGCTTTAATGATTACTTAGGCCATCACTTAGTAAAGGTTTTGACAGTTTTGTCATACAAATAATGTCAAAACCTTTACTAAGTGATGGCCTAAGTAATCATTAAAGCTTTCTGAGTGCGGCAGTAAGTGACAAACACACGTACAGAAGAAATATAAAAGATGATTTAATAGTCACCGTTAAAAAAAAATCTAGGCATTATTTATTTAAACTTCATTTACAAGAGTGGTACATAGGCGTATACTATACATTATGTTTCATTCACTAACACCGTTTTTGAAAAACAATAGATACGTAAAAATTTCATATTAAATCATTTTCTCGAAAGAATTATCCCCTCTCCGTGAACCGTTAAAACTTTGTGATGTGATATCTCAATATTTTTGTATTGACTTAGTAATACTAAAAGAAAAAACACGTTTTCAATGATTTTCGCCAAAGATTAATATATCAGAATTTGGACGGTGGCTAAAAAATCATCTTGTACTCGTATCACACTAATATTATAAAGCCGAAAGTTTGTGAGTGTGTGAGTGTGTATGTTTGTTATTTCTTCACAAAAACTACTGCACGGATTTGGATGAAATTTGGTACACAGATAGTTTATAACCTGGATTAACAAATAGGATAGTTTTTATCCCGATTTTATATTCCCGTGGGTTGGAGCGGGTGAAGCCGCTGGCAACAGCGAGTAATTTATGAAGATAAGTGGTGCTATATACTTTTACGTCCACAAAAGCGCACAACAAATTATTTAGGTTGAATAAATAAAGAGGAATCAGTTAGTTATTATGAATGCAGATATTTTATGCAATCGCATTAAATTGGTTTCAATTTTAAAAGTTTTCAATAAGACTTGATTGCAAAATTTTTAAGTATCAGTATCTTAATTGGATTTATTAAAATATGTAGCTTATCCTTATGGTCGTAATCGGGAATTCAGTAAGAGTAAAATTAAAAAAATATTTTTCTAAAATAAAAGAATGCTTGATTACTTCATAAAACAGCTATCTGTCAGTAAAACTCCCGTTAGCCATTTCGGAAATTAGCCGTAACGCACAGACAGGCATTTTTTTACTTTCATAATTATGCAATTTGAGATCAAGACAAGATACTATGCAGAATTCATTCTGATAAAGCCTTCTGTCAAAAAAAATCCTTCTATTTTCCCAGCAGTGCGACCACAAAATCTCAATTTATCAAAAATATGTCTAAGATTGTGCCGAAAGTAGATACAAAGTCGTCCACAAGGAAACTAAGCCTATCTATTAATGCTAGCCCCACCATAGAATTTATATCTAGGTATAATTCTGACTAAGCCCTCTGTGATCTCGGATGCGGGATGTATCTCTATCTATAGTACGAGAAGCTATTGTCTCGCTGTTCACAATCTTCGTTTCATCTTAGGGAGAGGCTGAACTTTCTGATCATAGACTATGTTTTCAAACTTTGGCTTGTTTCTTACAAAATCTGTCATTTTGACACTTCATGTTACGAATTTTGTTTATTTTTAAAAATGGTGTAGTGGTTTGGACTCCAATAACGTGTTATAGGTTTTTTTTTCTGGCGACTTTACCCCACAGATACCTATATGATATATGTACCTTACAGACTAACATCCTTATGATATAATACAGTTACGTGTATTAGCGTGATGTTATGTTATAATTTTTTGTTTTTTTTTTTTTATGTTTGTTATAGGATGCAAAACTCAAACACTATACTCAATATAAATCAAAAAGCCAGAAGCTTCACTAAAATCAATAGCTCCAAGCTACAACTCATAAAATACATGATTAAACTCGAAACTATAGCAATCGCAGCTCTTTAATATTTTAAATAGTCGTCGATAATTTGCTACAGAATAATTCACTATGACCAGCCAGGCCGGTTATTAGAATACAGTTTTGAGTTTGACTTAAACTGGCACAACAAGGAATTCCTTGGCTTTGATTTGTTTGTTGTAGGCTTGAATTGTGGCGTTTGGTTTTGAGAACAAAATCATATCATTCCCATTCATTTGATTCATACAATCATTTCATCATTCATTCTCTCATGTATTTTAATGAAACTGCAGGGCTATTAATGTCATCAGTGTCTTCCTCTTATCCCAATTAATTTGGTATGGCCTAGTAAATTTTCTCAGTGTCTTTTAACTGACATCCTCATCTTTAACGCAAAAAAGAAAATATTTAAGAAAACAATAAATTGGTAAAGAAACATTGCATTATTGAGTTAGTAAGATGTCTTGTTTTTTTACACATTTTAGTAACCTCTGTCCTCTCAATAATATTTCTAAAATTACAATATTTTACAAAATCAATGGTTATGTTAATGCCCTTAGACGCTGGTAATTCTAAACTTAAACCTTAGACCATTTTCACATAGATCTACACTAATAAATTATAAAGAGGAAAGATTTGTTTGTTTGTTTGTAACGAATAGGCTCCGAAACTACTGGACCGATTTAAAAAATTCTTTCACCGTTGGGAAGCTACACTATCCCCGGGTGACATAGGCTACTTTTTATTCCTGTATACCCACGGGTACGGGAACTACGCGGGTGAAACCTCGTGACGTCCGCTAGTCAGAAATAATATTTGCCTCATTTGTGACAGCTTACGTCAGTTTTGCCGCATTTTGCAAGCACACTTCAACCAACTTATCTATGCACGCGGAAAAAAACAGAACTAAAGTAAAAGTACCAAGTTTCACATATCAAAGCAAATTTTCTTGACAAGCAGCGCCACCTTAAACTGTAAACTTAAAGTGGTCATACCTATCATAACTACTGACTTTTCGAGATTTATGTGATTGTTTATTCTCGTGACATATCCTCAAAATCTACAATTAACTATCTTGCCCATAATTGGACACTAAACATGGACGTGTCACGGTCATCTTAGGCATTGTTTCCCTTATTCACAAAAACATATTTTTTTCCTCCATCATACATAATGTGCATTTTAGTCACGAAATGGTAGACTAATCATGATATTATTACACTATTTCAAGCGATACTGAGTCATTACAGCTAGACTGTGATATAATATAGCTTTACATGACGTACTATACGTGTTTGCAATAAATATATCTATTAGGATTTTTACACGCGAACAATTTTGGCTTCAAAAGTAATTCAGGAATTACATAATTTGTGTAATCTCTGTCAGGATGAGACTGCCATATATTAGTATGATGAAGGGATAAAATTACAATGATTTATTATTGACTAGCTTTTGCCTGAGGTTTCGCTCTCGTTATAGTTAGAAATCATCTCACGGGAACGTTCTAAATAAAGCTTATGACATTCGTGGGCAAAGCAGAATTTTTGGAATCAGTTCAGTTTATCCCCTACATCCAAACTTACAAAAGTTACCTCTTTATAATATTAAATATTCATGAAGGAACTAGTCGTCAAGCCCCTTGCGAGCGCAAAACAGAAAAGGGCATGCATAGCTGGAATGTCAAGTCAACACATTCCTATCTATAGTCCTTTATAAAGTGCGTTCAATGATTAATTCTATAATCCAAACTAGGTCTCATCTTAGCGTAGCGAAAACTTTGGCACTTTCAGTGGCGTCCATGAGCTATGAAAAAATCAGGCAAAATGTTAAGTAACTCCGTGTACCTTCTACCTGTGTGTAACCTTGCATATCAACACGGCAATCACGCCTCTAATCCTCTAAGGGTTGGGTAGAGAAAATCTGGTTGTACTCGTCAGTACACCCACATATCCCCAATTATATATATGTATAATAGGGGCGAGCTTATTGGCATCAACAGGGCACAATAGAGTATTTTAACAAAAAAATCTAATTAGTCCGTCAGTTAGATTAACAAAAAATATTGGATACGTGTTTTTTGTTTTAACAAATTAATAAAAAATGACGAAAATAAAACACAAACTGACGCGACTTTTCGAAGCACTGTATCGTCTTCATCTTTTGTTTCAGTAAAAATACGTGTTACTTAAGAATCCAACCCAGAAACCACCTTTCATAACCGTGGTAAATCATTATTAGGCTCACAGGTAGACCATAGCATTACTTCCGCGAGAGAAACACAAATTTAATCATTACCATTCATAGATATAATAAATAAGTTTCCATTACTACAATTTCCACATTACACCAGAATGCAAGTACCCGTTAATCACCCAGCTTTGTATTATTCCCGTTTATCAATCGTCGAGCGCAAAATCCCCCGTTTGCAAATACCCTAAATCATTATTATCATCGGAGCAAGTTCCCACGTAACACCGTATAATGTACGTGTTTACGTTGTATGTGTGAGTGTATTGTAATAGGTCAGGTTTTCGCAACGGGTTCCTGACGTTTTTGTGAAACTAGCGGTGCTTGTGGTTTTCGATGTTATGTTATTTTTTTTTTTGTGTTGTTATTGCGTGTGTTTGTGATTTTTGATGGAATTCGTTGACAATTATGTAGTAATTATTGTTTTGATTTCGTTTACAGGACAGACTGCCTTGCTATTTATTAGTAAGACTCAATTTTAGTCTGCAATTTCTGAATGGGTGTTCCTTCTTGACCCAGTTCTGCGATGAGTTCCTTTTGCTTCATAAAAAGAGTTCTTGTTGTAAACCACCTCCTGATGACTGTACCATTCAGTTCTGAAGCTAATCAATATTTACTTTCTATCATCAGTTCATATTATGACCAGTTATTCATCACCATTATTTTGCTTTTATCCTATTTCATCTGGGATATCATAAGGGCAAGAGCCTCCTTTCCTGCCATATAAACCTTTAGACAGCATATTATCCCATAAAAAATATCTTCACTTATATCTTCCCTTGCTAACTGACTTAATCCACCATGTCCTAGCACTAAAAATAACAAAGAAAGACATGTGGGACACCCACCAACCCACAATGGGTCCTCGAAGTGGTTTATGACATGGCCCACTCCCCCTGATAGTGGGGAATGCCCTCACTGGGAGGAAGCCCCAGCGTTGAGGTCATAAGCATAAGCCTATAATGCCCCCACTGCTGGAACACAAGCCTCCTCTCTATGATAGGGATGGGCTATAATTCACCACGGAGACCCCGTGTGGGTTGGTAGATGTCACACGTCTTCGAATGTTTGGTTCTAGAGCATGCCGCGGCCGGTTGCCTCACGATGTTTTCCTTCACCGTTTTGAGAGTAGTGGTGATGCAATAAATAACACAATTCTGGGATCTAACCCACGAGATAAGGCTCGTAAGTCGGGTAAATACACTATGAGTTAATTTTTCTTATATTTCCGCTACAAAATAAAAGTACTAGATCTATTTTCTATCCAACAGAGTATTTCAAGGTCGGTCAATGCATCCATTACCTTCGCTGCACTGAGATGCATTTTCCGGTACAACCTACTTCTATATTTTCCTGTCTTGAATACCAAATAGTTTTGCTATGAATATATTCATATATTTCGCTACATGTATGTACTTTAGGGTACCATACTGTTTTGGCATGGCGCAGAGTTAGGATAACTGATTGGCTTAGAAGCAGAGAATTTAAAATAGGTGTAGCGGTTCATAGATCTTGTATGGGGAGCTCGTTGCTGAATCATACCAGCCGCTCAGATCAATCTTCAGGTTAAGCCTCACTTGACTAGCTTGATTGAGTGACAGTGACAGCCTATTACATACCGAGTTTCCTCCGTTGTTCGGAAACCATGAAGCCGTGGGTTCCCGCTGTCATTTGTAGTTAGTCAGTTAGCCACTAGTCTGACAGCCAGTCTTACCAAAGGGATTCGTATTACTCAGTACTAACTGTGTTGTGGATGTCAGATAAGCAGTCGCTCCATGTAAAATATGCCAGTATTTTACATGGAGCGACTGCCTATCAGCTGCATGCGATTAGACTGGCACCCCAAAATAGTTAAAAAAGCAAGCAAAAGATGATCTTTATGGTGATTTATAGATGGGTCTTACTTCGTCCCTAAAAACAGCAGCGGGAACAAGGTCAGTATTCTTACCAACCCTTTTCTACCTAAAAGCCTTGATAGCACAAACCAGACCGTCCCTTCAGATAAAAACTCACCGATTTCCAAGTCAGAAGTTCAAGAATTTGGGCTTGGCATCCATGAGTCATTGGTTAGTGGTTACATAAGTTGAACCATCGGTTAGTTAACTCCTAGGCGTAACGAAGACAAACGCGTTCTATTTGAATCATAGACTACCGGCAGGAATTGTAGAAGGGAGTTATTTCCTTGGCAACCCTGACTCAAATGTCAATTCGTTGAACTTTTGACTTTAACTGTCATATTTCTTGTGAATTAGCGCAAATTGCAGTGTTTGTGACGTTCAATAATCCACTCTGTACCATCGTGGTAGATTATGGCCCATCCCATCGGGAGAGAGCAGCCAGCAGTGGGAATAATGTAGGCTGAATATGCTTATAATAAGCAACTGTCAGCTATTAAGATTTTGAGCCATCTGATACGAAACACATACTTATTTAGATTAAAAATCAACTCTAAATTACAGGATGTTTCATCAAACTACCACACTAATTAAACCGTTACGAAACTCTAATTAAAAAAGTAAACTAAAAAGTTCTCAAAGCAAAATCTGCATCAATCCATTTCATTTGCCTGAAAAAAAACTTTAAAAAGTAAAAACATAAAGGGTGGGCGAGTCAAAGAATTTCCCTTTTCAGCTTTTTAAAAAAAGTACTTGTATGAAACCCGCATTCCTCTAAAGATTAGGCCTCACACACACTACGGGAAACCACGTGAAGAGACGTCGAATAGACGTATAATACACACGGTTATACAGCTACGTAACGTGTGTGTACGTATGACGCACACATGCGCGTCTCAGTGATGTAATGCTAGCGTTGACGCCCGGCAGACATTTTTTATAGGCTCTGACGCAACTTTTTTTTATAAGCGTACTTGTTAGGCCGTTTGCAGGTTTTCCTCGGCTTGTTTGTAGTGGGTGGTTCCGTATTTGTTTTTTTGTTGAGTAAATGGTTGCGGATTTTTTTAAATTTTGTTTTTGGATAAAGTGGTTTTGAGAGACTGAAAATTTTCAATAGTGTTGTGAAAAGGTGTTAATACCTAAGTACTCACATAAAACCAATTTACCTATACATATTTATCCTAAATAAGATAAATCTAAACAATTGTTTAAAACGCCCTAAAAACATGCAAAAAATGTATTGCGTAATTTTATCATACCTACTACATAATTTTACTGTGTGATTCTAATTCACTGTATAACTAACTAACCAAACCATTTGTTTTCGTTCCAGGTAAGTTGTCCATCACCCAAGAAAAAATGGAAACATTCACCAACAACTACCGGGGTTTGTACACACATTCACCTAAAAGTTTAACCATAAGTTAATTCATAAAATATTTATTTTTATTTTTTAGACTTCGTTGTCCCACTGCTGGGCAAAAACCTCCCCCGTAGCCGTCCACTCTTTCCTCTGTGCGGTTTTGTCCACCAAATTTGTCACAAACGCTTTTTTTTAAATCTTACTTTACAATAATTCACGACATTAAAATATCACGCAGTGTGTAACGTCCCTTACGATGCACGTACAACACATAGAAACAGAGTATAACTGTAAAGCAAGGCTGCACACATAGACAACAAGGACAGGTCAATACCCTCCGTTGCCTTGCACGAACATAGCCGACATATACCACATCGCTGTAGTACGAGCGAGACGGCAACACTCCTCTCAGTTCTATATTTCAAACGAGGAACTCTCTGCGTGCGACAAAGATGACGCCATATTGCCGGAAAGGGATAGCTGTATAAATATTATGACTGTTATTTCACTTCCTCCGCTGTGATGCAATAGCAATTTTACTGTAAAGCATCTATTTTGAGACAAAGATTCATTTATTTTTAGGATTTCAATTATTTATTGGTTTATTTTAATTATTGATGGTAAAGGTGTGTTCGAACCGGTTTTTAAGCAATTTTTTTTCAGTTTATTTTTAACTTACAACATTGTATTGCATGCACATTTGCCCGCTATAAATGATTTTGTAACAATTTTGCAACGACTGTGGGATATTTTGGCGCGAAACAATGGATATAGAAGTTCTTAAATGAATACGGTTTCAACAAAATTAGTTAATTATTTTTAGGTATAAAACTAAAGTTACAACAAAATTAGGGTCGTTATCAGATTAATTTTCCCACCCGTTATAAAATTTATTACAACGCCATCTAGCATCGGGTAGCAACATTTTATTATTGCTGATTTATTACCTATTACGCATCATTTCACGCCCTCATTTTCGGTCAATTCTCGCAACAAGCGAATCATACCATGGAATATTAGGATGCGAGAAAATTCCACTTGTTTAAATTCTAAAGTTTATCTTCTTGTTTCGAGGCAAATCGATTAAAAAAGCCATAACAGCAACTACGCATGCCCTAGTTTCAGTTCTGTGGAAATATCACGTCTTTTGTGGCGTTTTCAACCTACTCCACAGTACATTTGAAAAAATCGGTGGACCTAAGGAACGTGCCAAACCGTGTGTCATTGAACCCCTTCAAAAAGCTGCCGTGCACTCCCTGACCACTTCAAAATTCGACCTTAAAACCTCCTCGCTCAACGCTCAATATTGCACTCCATATTTCTAAAGGAAGAGTCTATTTTGAAAAATCCATCCCGACACTTACGCTCTTTCGTTTGAAATTCAAAAATGTAAAGACGTGCACACGCTTGCAGACGTATATACTAGCCACGCACAAGTGTTTGTCATGTATAAAGAAAGTACGTGTGAGCTTTCCCTGTGTTGAGTTACACAACCACGATGTTCTGTCTTTTTTTAGCACGTACAAAAACTGCTCCCATCTCCCTCTAGCCGACTGTTATGTAATAACGGTTGTTGTGATTTAGCCGCGTAACTTTTTTCTCTCAAACCGCTATGTCTCAGATTTTTAATCTGTCATTTTAGATCTGTAGTTTTGATTAAAATATTTTAATTGCAAAACTGATTTAATCTTTTTTGAAGTCTTATTAGAGTCTAATTGGACACTTGGAAATATGTCTGTATGATACTGTAATTACATGAGCTTTTTGTTAGTTAGAATTAGATTTTATTTTCAAAATATAAGTATGTGATGCGATAGGCCTATAAATAAACACCACATGCTGTCAAAACGTATGCACTTCACACACACACAAGTGCGTGTAAAGAGGTTATGTGTGGCAGGCGCGGCTCGGTGTGCCGTCGCTTGTATTCATTTCCTAGTTGCTCCCCCGATGGCCCGCTTGCAACATCTCGGTGTGAGCGGGTCTTTACGAATTCGGCGCGTACACGAAATTATTCTAAACGCGGGAATTCTAACTTTTTTAAATTGTGTCCTAGTGCTTGTGTCATTATCTGTGGTGTGTTGTGTGACAGTGATTTAAAATAGGAATAATGGAATGATGTCAGAGGTTTGACGTTTTTCTCAACGCGTTCACAACTCGGTTTTGGCGGCAATTTTACGGCAACCATTTTTTTTCTATTCGAAAGTTTTTTACGTAACTATTTTTTGTTTTATAATTAATAATTAAGTTATGATTACGTAATTACAGGTGCGAAGTGAGTTTTGCATGTGAATTTTTAACAATCATTAACTGTTTAGCTAACTGTGTTGTCTGCCCATAAAGTTTAAATTGGTCACGGTAACTTTAATAATGGTTTAATAAGCTCAGTTATGCGATGTTGCTGTTTGAAATTAGACAGTTTAGTAACTTCCTAATTGCAGATTGTTGTTAATTATTTTTTATGAAGACGGAAAAAGTTATTATGCAATTAATTTATTATTGCGGTTATTTCACACAGTTATAAAGAAATTAAGCAGATATAACATTGAATTGATTGTTATTATGTTTGATAGTTATTGTTATATTATCCAATAGGTACAAACAAGTTAATATTGAAAGCTTCTCTTCAAAACTTATAAAAGTTTTTTGTTTTCCTTCCTCGTTTTTATCTTTAGGCCATAAACAGAGAGGACCGAACGTGACTGCCTTTTACGATTTTTATAATCGCTTGGTAATAATTTAATTTACGTCCTGTTACTTCAAAAAGTTATAATATCTGAAACATAAACAATCGTCCTATTTTTAGTATTTAGATAACTGGGTTACAACTGTAGGCATTTTATAAATAGTTTGTTGCACCTAAATAGCAACGTCTGTTGTTTATTTATAGAAAAAACTAAAAAGTGCCCTATTCAATATTAAATACAGTCATTGGTGATAAAAAAATCTCCACATTGGATCTGTCAATTCAATAATCTAATTTGTATTGTGTCCCTTATATTTAAAAATCTGATCCAGATAAAACAAAACCCTTTGAAAATATGTGATAACATTATTCAAAAGTTCCCCAAAATGTTTGATTCCATTTTAATCGACGTAAATATCATAGTTTTACTAAAGACTAGAAACAAACCGTACTACCTAAGTACCCAGTAAAGTTTTGTTACAAAAATAAATATAAATTTTCCAAATCATACCTAGAATCCGTGTAAAAATCCTATTTGTTTTTAGTGTTAGTGACCATGTTAGTTTATAAATTTGTATTAATACAAATTTATAAACTAACATGGTCACTAAAATTATCATTAACACTGAAAACCGAATATTTACAATGCACAAACTCAAAACAAACAGTAAACATGGCAATTATCCCATTTTTAGTGTATTTGTTAAAAAGTTTTTTTTTAATACAAAAGAAAAAAAATACAAAGAATTATTACATAACTAAATAAAATATTGTAGGAACCAATTCCAACAATTGTGCCAATCATAGAACTTAAACCGCAACCGATTGTTTACATACACATTGATAAGCTCTATCTTGGTTTCGAGGTATTTTATAAGATAAGTGGTACCTAAGTTTCATGTTAAAGTAATTTCCGCTACTGAGCTGTTCAAACACATGAATTACAGGAATCACTGAAACTTTTGATTATGAAAAAAGGCGATCTTGGAAAACAAAGTACTCGAAAATGTGTATAGAATGACATAACTTTGACCAAAAGAACAGGAATTGAAGTATTAAGTACCTATAAAATAAGCCACCAACGCTGGTTATTTACTAGTCGCTATGTGTGCAATTAAAAAGCTGGTTAGAGTAAACATTCAAATATGAAATAAAAACAAACATATTATACTCATTGGTTTTAACCACAGATACAGAAACATACAAACATACCTATTTATGTAATAAACAATAAGTCTCGATTGAATGACTTACGCATGATTAATACATCAAAATCAGACAAAACTATGAAACGAAATGCTGTTCTGTCTTCCTATCATGACATGCAACTTCCTGATGTCACCACAAAAAGCATGACAAGCCAGGATACATCTTGACACTCTAACCCTAAGTAACAAAAGTCAACTAGCCAACTGTTACCACACTATCAAGTTTCGGAGGGAGCACTTTAAATACAGCCTTCTCTTTCGCACCCATTGTGCTACAACAAAAAGAGAGGGACGAGGATAGTTAAATTGACGAAAGATAAAGGATGACCTATTTTCTGGCCACGTGGTGTATAGGAAAGCAGTCTTGCAATTTCCTTGTTACGAGTAGTTACCAGCGATACTTAAGGGGCCTGTAATAAAAGAGGTTGATTTTAAAAGGGGCTGGATTTAAATGAATGGTCATTATTTTGCAAATGTACGTAATATTACGTCGGGCTTCGTTGAAACGGGAAAAGATGTGAACAGCTCAGTTGTAACAATATGACGTCGTGAGAAACGTTTAAAGTCACGCACAGCGATAATTTATTATAGTTTGAGACTAACAGGGCTTGTAACTGTGCTAGCTTTAAGAGAAATGGGTTAATTGTACGTTGTTGGTATTGTGTTAACAACAAAACTGTAGTTTTAGCACTTTTAGAAGAGTAAGACACCTTTCTAGTAGTTACAGAAAATGCACCATTGCGATCTGAAGAACGAGACAACTAAGTCCAATCTGAAAACGAATAATTACGATGTTTTCAGCAGCTCTAACAATAAAAAGCTTTCTTTTTTATATGTCATCGTGCTGGGTCAAAAACGCCCCCAAATATATTCATTTTCTTTGTTTATCAAACAAAATCGATCATCAATACCCAAAACGAGTAAACAGTGCAATTCGACCTCAAACTTGTAACATATGTAGGTCAACCGCAGGTCACAGCCTGACACGTTTTAGGCTAGCTCTCGAACGGCCCTAATCTGACCTCTGTGACCTTGGATCTCAGGTTCAATAGGATTCGAGGTCAAAGTTGAACTCCTGCCCCAGTTGTCTACGGAAACTGAATAACTGAATTATCTGAAGGACGCTGGGTTGCAGGACGGAGAGATTATTGCCAAATGATTTTGTCTGTCTTTGGGAGATATGTTTTATTCGGTTTTGTTTATTTTTGGATTGCACTTTTGATGAATACGTTGACTCGCAAAAGAACTAAACTTTATAATAAATAATGAACATATTTCATATTGGAACTTTTGTGTAATTTATATTATAAAGACAATTTATGAAAACCCATGGAGCCATTATATCTTTATTTACTAAATTAACTACATATATATTATTTGATGTATACTCATGTTTTTACAATAAAATAATATTCTATTCTATTCTATTCTATTCTACAGTTTTCACAAAACAACAACCAACTATCCCGCAACACATAAATACAAAAAAAATACTAATAGTACTTACAAAGGATTTCACTAGAATTTTCGCACATACAACATTATCGATTCAAACCCTCTACGCGTACGCCGCATACAAAACATACAATTACCAGCTAGCTAGACATTTCTAGATTAGTCTGGTTGTGTAATACTGACTACCACGCCGTCAAAATGTTATGTATGCTGCTTTCATGAATTAAATTATGTTTCAATTAAGTATTTTCTCGTGGACACTTCTTTGTGGGAAAAGCTGTCATTTTCCATATTCGCATCTTTTCAAAACATTACCAGATTCTGCGGCCCTTATGTCAATTTATTCGGAATCGGCAACATGTCTTTACCGACGTGTTCTTAAGTTAGTAAAACAATATGCTTTACTGAACTCTATTTCGTCTCTTACAAGGAGATAGTCAGATAGGCAGTCGCTCCATGTAAAATACTGGTATTCAGCTGCATTTTTATTGATTTGTGTCTGTATTGTAATTACTAACACTCCACTATAAGGATGTTCACAAAAAAAATCTCATTAGTCCGTCATATAGATAACCAGAAAATATTGGACACGTATTTTTTCTTTTCTCACGTAAACAAACAATGAAGACGATACAGTGCTTTGAAAACTCGTGTGAAGTCATACTCTAAGACATTAGTATGTCATTTTTTGCGGTCAGTGACGTCACCAACCCCCACTCAAATCTTTGACGCGTTTTATCTCCGTCAATTTTTATTGATTTGATGAATCAAAAAATTCTTCGATAATCTAATAGACGGACTAATTAGAATCACATGTTTTAAAGCCCGTAAACATCTCTATTGTATTGAATATGGTTTTTCTAATCTAACAGACAATTGTGTTGCTGAGGAGTTTGTTGCGCCACTTCTTCTTACCAGCTAAAACAACTAGGAAGTGTCGAAGGGGGTTTGTTTTGGGGGACTGTCTCTTGTTAATAAATTTATTATATTATGTTCGAAAAGTGCTGATTATCAGCCTAGTTTGAATAAATGGGTTTTTTTTTTGCATCTGGGTATACTGGAAGCCGACCCCGACAAACTTAGGAAAAGGCTAGGCAGATGATGATGTCTTCATATCTTACAAGCTGGATATAGGAATGTACCCTCGAAAACAGTTCCTCAGATTTTAACTGCCTTTCAAATAGTGGAAATTATGTTTATCCTACTCCTCCGCTATTCTTTTCTGATTAATTTCGTTGTGGGATCCGAGACAGTTAAATCGTTTCTCCGGGACTTCGTGGAGCTTCACTGTCTCGGCGCTTTTTTTGTGGTCGCCACTGTTGATTCTGGCTTACAGGAGTTACAGCGGTGTGGGAATAGTGTGGCGGGCTTGTCCCAAATTTTCTTTAAAATGTAGTCTATTCAGTTACTTTTCATCACCCTTTTTAGGTTGAATGATGTTTACGTAAAATTATTAAAAAAACTGAAAGAACAATAAAAATTCAACCTTCACAGAGGGCGCTAAATTTGATAAAAGTTCTGTAGATATAGTAAAAGGGTTTGTTCATTTGTTATAAATTATCTAATATTATCCCCCTGTTTATTTTAGTTATTTCTAGTTGATAGTATTTACGATAAAAAGTTTTATTGCTGTAGGTACCTAGTATTATTTTTTCATATCTATTTTTCCCTACATAATTTTGTTCGACACAATTTTGCAATAAAAATGTGTCGTAGTGTGAACGTGGCTTTATATTTTTAATTGCACAAAAATAAATCTTTTATATTATAAATTTATTAATGTTCCACTCAAAACATGAAATATTACTTTGAAACCAAACTTTTTGAACCAGTCTTTTTGCTTGACAAAAGAACTAAGGGCTTTAAAACCTTTTGAACGCGTCTGTCACATGACGTCACATTTATAAAAGCTCTCAAAAGAATTTTTATCTCAAAGGAACCCTTTTTGTATTCAAGACTGCGAGCCTAACCTTGGAATTCGCTAAGATTTCGAAGTGGGGATCGATTACGATAGGTACCAACTTCATACAGCTAGTATTACCTAACTAACTTGATTACGGTTTCATAATGCGTAATAGCAAACGCATAACGCCTAAACAACTTGTTTTATCCAGTATTTATTCATATTTAAGTATTATTCAGTTCAATTAAAGCAATTAAGTCAGTTAGGTGCGGTTTTGGCGGTATGGACGAAAAAGTTTGGTTTTAAGGGTGCAGCGGTAACGCCATCTAGCGTTGAGTAGCTGAACTTTTATAAATTTAGTAGCAGTAACTACTGAACTTTTATAAATTTAGTAGCAGTAACTACGTAAATTGTTGACAAAAATAAATAAACTTAACTTATTACGAGTCAAAAATTTGCTAATCAAATTTTCAAAGCACTTCAAGTGTGAAAATAATTTCCTCATAAGCGTTTAGTTAAGAAATTCACTACTAGATGGCGCTGGGTATCCTGCGTAACACTTAGGTCACCGACCGGCTACACACTATGTCATAATATTTTTTTTATAGCAAACTGCATAGTTACGATAATCGTTCATTGACCGATTGGCATTTATTGTTTTGTTTTAAATTACTTTTACTCGCAACAATAATGGCGTCGCTAATGGGGTATGAACTGCACTGCAGTTGTTTATTTGTTAGAATATATTACGCTACGGTAATTTCTCACGCTTTATTTAGGTAGTTTACGTGGTTTTGTATCGATACAGTACCTATTTATATTTATTTTTGGCAAGCCTGGCAGCTTATTTTTATTTAGGTACTTGAGTCTCGCCATATCGACGCCCAAATAGTACCTAAAAGTTCACACTAGTAGGCATAAAGTTACCCTAGTAGTGGGTAACCGTGGTTGGTCAAATTAAGAACACGCTGCTGAAAACTCAGTCCTGCTTGCCAATCTTGGGGTCCAACTAGATTTTAAGCAAACAAAAGAAAAAAAGAAGTTGTTAAAATGGTCAGAATAGTAGTACCACCAGTCACCCCCCTGTAGTAGTTAAATATCTCTGAGTACTGCAGTTAGTCTACTTAATGATTGATAAACAAGTACCTGAAACTTAATTAATAATTACAGAGTAAATTAAAGAGAATAATGAATGATAGGAGAATAATAATATGGGATAATCAAATATAGTATATTAGAGTGTAGTTTTAAGTATAATATTAAATGAATAGGTCTTTTATTATATTCACGTACAAAATCAGCAGTTAACGTAAACCCCAGTTCGGCGGCATAGCAACAATATCGTTTTAAATTCTAGCGGCACAAGTATGAGATGCCAACGGTATCAGCAGCTGTTAACCGCACCTGTAACGTACATGGCTTCGTGGTAGGTGCTTAGCGGTATCACCAGGGGTACGGTATAGCTACCAGCATTTAGTTGAACGAGGTAATCTAGCTAGTGGGGACAACTTGTGGGGTAATCTATTGGCTAGTTAGTTCAGAATGAGTTTTAAACTGACATGGTCAATAACATTATCATTAGCACTGTACATTGTTACTGTAACTGGAAACATGGTAAATATCATATTGTCAGTATAACTGCCGCACTCAGAGAGCTGTAATGATTACTTAGGCCATCACATAGTAAAGGTTTTGACAGTTTTGTCATACAAAAGTATGTCAAATCGTTACTAAGTGACGGCTTAAGTAATCATTAAATACTTCTGAGTACCGCAGTTAATGAAAAATTCAGAATGGAAGACCTTGAGGAACAACGTAGTTACAAAAATCTCAAGATTTCATTCTCAATTTAAATTCATTATCACCATTTCACCCGAAAGACTTCCAATGAAAATAAACATTTTTATTTTTATTATTATTATTATAATGCTGGGCAAAGGCCTCTCCCAAATGTCGTCACATTGATAAGTCCAATGCTACACGTATCCAGCAGATCCTCGCAACCAATTGAAATGACTTTTTTCCGGTTAAGTTTGAATGCAAGTAAGGTTTCTGCATGCAAACGCACTCACAATTCCGAAGAACCCCGTTCTGAATGAGCATTTATTTTTAACTCATCAAACCATTCAAGTTGTACTTCTCTATATTTGGAAGGCTACTCAGAGAACATACGTTTACGCCTACATAATTGGACAAGAGTATAGTTTTTGCTTTAAAAAAATAATAAATGACACATCAATAATCTAATGAGTAATAGGCCTACATCAGAAGTAGGAAACCTTTGTGTTTTTGCTAAGTCACGTATTATTAACTTGCCTTTTAACCGAGTTTCGGCTAAGTTTGTGCAAATCAATGTAAAAACGACGACTATAACCTGATAAGGCATGCTATAACATCTTTCAGAGTATTTAAGTTTAATTGGACAATCTAGAGAGTACTGTGGCTACCAAAAGATAAGTATTAACGTAACTCTTCGAAAAAAACTTAACCTATAAGCCAGTGATTTTGCAAATGCAGAAACTTCTAATACATACCTAACTTTAACTTTTATTATTGCTAGTCATAAAACCAACCAAAGGTTCGCAACGCCCGTCACAGATAGTTTAGAATACAACAGCGAATGATTAATTACTATCCTATGTATAATTGATGATTTTTTAAATGCTATGCCTTCTGGTACCAATACATTACTTTTTTATTGCAATGTGTTACAATAGCAATTTTTCTTTCAATTATGTTTTTTGTTTCTTAGCATTATTATAGTAATTTCATTGTATCTGTGGTACAGGTTATTTGGTATCAATGAAGATGTTTTTTGTTTAAATTCTAACAAGATTCCTAATGATACGTAGACAAGAATATCTATTCATTCGACTTCTTTTTAACATGGAAATACCTCCCCCGCCAATAAATATCGACGTGATTTTATGTTATCTCGAAGATAACGATATTTTGTGAAGGCAACCATCTTGAAATTGCACAAGGGAATCCTACGCAGCAGCGTTCTGAACTAAACTTCGAACGACTCATTCGTATATGAATAAATGCTTACAAAACTTTGCGCAAAACAAACAATATAACGATGATTGCAATAAAAATACAAATTTTTCCTTGACGAGGTACGTATTGCATGGAAAAATAAATCAAGCATGCGTCATAAGAGGTACATAATACGAAGATAAGCCCGCGTAAGGGGTCGTTCACCTCAGTTTGGCAGTTTGAACTTTGGTACTGCCGCTCGACGATAGATGGCAGTTTTCTTAAAATTGAACCGTTTTTATTTCCGACATAGTAAAAATGTTTTATAGGAATTCTAGATCGTTTGGAGTTCAGTGATTCGTTGTTTTAACGTGTTAGTGTGTTACTGAGTTTTTATGTCTAATTGTGTATGAACTGACTTGACTTGATAGGTAGATTTTAAGTGTTGAAGAGCTCTTCCTAGTATGAATAAAACTCTTCATTGTTTGACTTTACATTTTATTGATTGACTACAGTATTGGGATATTTTCTGTATGTATACTTGTACATGTTAATAGTTGTTTTCTTCATTGGTACTGATTCATACCACTAAATTAATAGTCATCAAATTTGCAACTGCTGTATTAATTGTCGTAAGAATGTAGGTAACAATGAATTAGGTATCATAATATCGTTGATAATGTTGATAGGACATAATTTTGACTCTGATTTATCGTTAAGCCATGACAGATTCTCACACAATCGCTTGCAATACTCTAACACACCTCGCAAGATTAAAATAATCGACACATTTCATCCTGGTTATTAATACACCATCTCATTATTTCAACACCCACAATAAAATTTAATACACTTGAAACCATTACAAACATTACCAAAAATAGTAGCACAATCATTTCTGATAGGGTGTAATTCAAACTCGGTTCATTAACCCTCAAGTTTGACCTTTAGTGCGTCTACTCGATAAGAGATGGCGCTGTTCAAAGGTATTTCCCTGGTACGTCTGGTATAGAGTGCGTTGCTCTTTGCCTCAGGTTGTTGGACCCAACGAAAATGTTTTGGTAAAAAGCTGAATAAGTAGTATTGTTAATTTATTTGTTTATCAAATGGCTTATCTTTCTTGTTTGTCTTGTATTGTTTGAATGTGCGTTAGTCATTGGTATCATGATTTAAAGAAAAGTCATTTTTTTCAGTGTTTTTGATCCCGGAAGGGCCCGAAATGTGTTGATGTGAATCGGAATTTTTATGAATGTTTACCTTACACACACATACGTACATTCATTTTAGCTCGAAGCTTGCTAAACGTGTTTCTTCTTTCATAAAGGCCCTTACAGAGATATTACTAATAAAATCAAGGAAAAAATATGTACTAGAGGGAGTGAGGAAACTATTGTGATTTATAGAAGCAAATGAAGCATTTTATCTTAATTAAAGTATAATGAATATGGGTTTTACAAAGATCTGATTATTGGTAAACTCCATTTCTATCGATGACTTCAGTGTTCCTATCCAGATAGGACTATTCATTCATATTAGTTTTATTAGCTTGTTCTAATCAATAGCAGCGACGGAGGAATTTGTGCTTGGTTGTTTGCAATAGGCTAAAACATAACTGGCAAAATGTGGGTGTATTAGGTACACGTCTGACTAACCCTTCGGGGATTCAAAGCGTGATGTTATATTTTGTATGCTTATCAAATTATTTACATGTATACCAAAGACTATGTTTAAATTAAGAACTAGGTAATTATTTAAATATGAGAACCACGTTCTATTTTTAAAAGTTCTTCTATAACTAATAATAATAATAATAATATTCCACAACTATCACACAACGCCATCTAGTCCCAAGCTAAGCAGAGCTTGTGTTATGGGTAATAGACAACTGATAAACATACTTATATATTTCTAAATACATACATATTATAGATAAATTACACCCAGACACAGAACAAATGATCGTGCTCATCACACAAACATTTGTCCTGGGTGGGAATCGAACCCACGACCTCCGGCATAGCAGTTAGGGTCACTAACCACTAGACCAACAGGCCAGTCAGATAACTTTTCTTTGAATATAAATTAACAGACTTTCTTTAATCGATAAGTTCCGAATTTGAAATTCCTTGAGTTTAAATTATGGACACGTGCAAATAAACCGGGTCTATAAAGATAAGTTCCATATTTAAATTCGATGTTGTATTATTTCACTTGAAAATGGCGCGAATAAAATTCCTCCGATATAATTTGAGCAATATGAAATTAGAATGTGCATTTACATAGCCATTTCGCAACTATGTAGGGGTCAGTTTCTTCCAAATGGATGCAGCAGAACACCAGTATTTTACATGGAGCGACTGCCTATCCGACCTCCACAACTCATTTAGTACTGGGTAATACAATACCCCTTGGTAGTAGTTGTCAGGACCAACGGCTGGATATACACCACTGACATTTCACCCTCCCGCAACCGATTTATTGGGCGCCAGAGGGGTAGTAGCTACGCGATTTGCGAGTAGCGATTACGTAAAAAAGCACCATTTAAATAATTAAGAAAGTTATTGGCAAAAATACTTTGATACATGACTTTATATAATATATTGATGGCAATGAAAAGGCCCTATGATTGATAGTTTAAGAGAAAAACGGTAGTTGGTTACAAAAACAGAGGCTACTTTGCAGTTTTATTTATGACGTTTAATTTTTTTTTTTAAGTGAAGAGGACATGCTCTAGATTGTGTAGATCAACATTAATGTTTTGAAAAAAAAATCCGTTTATGGTTGCGGAAAAAGAAAAGTTCTAATGTAACCTAAAAAATGCCAATTCACGTATATCTACGCCTTAACGTGCTTTCCAAGGCGCAGGCCATATTACCTAAAAACGCCAAAGGGAAAATTGGTATTATTGGATTTTTGCGAGTATTTTTGCATAGTTACAGGTAATATTATGTGTTTCAAAATATGTGTTTTATGTTTCCTACAAGGATTGACGCCTATTGTGTCGGTAAATAAGGCAAAAGTCTCAATATATGTAATGCTTATTAACAACAAATTACTCAGAATAGCCGAAAGTATGTCAATGACCTAGAAAAATAAACTCCATGGCGATTCTGATTATTTTAATTGAATAATAATTATATACTTGGAATTGACACTGTATTGTCAAATGGTACAGGAAAAATGGTCTTCTTCCTCGTTGCTTCCTTTCAAATTTAATATCTCGCTTGTATACCTCGACGGAGCAGCGGTGGCCCAGTGGTGTCGGCCCCGACTTACGAACAGTAGGTCGTGGGTTCGAACCCACGCAGGCGCATTACTTTGTGTAATTTATTTCATTACCGTTGCTCTCAAAACGGTGAAGGAAAACATCGTGAGGAAACCAGCATGTCGTAGAACCAAAAATATCGAAGACTTGTGACATTTACCAACCCGCACTGGGCCCGAATGATGGATTATAGTCTATCCCTGTCATAGAGAGGAGGCCTGAGGCCTGAGTCCCTGCAGTGGGAACATTATAGGCTGATGATGAAGTGTTAGGCAGAGATATTATAAAACACAGGAACACTATGTACCTCACCTTGGAATCTAAATCAGAAACTCGTGCTCAGCAATCGGACCTGCGACAACTACACCAAAGGCGCAGTTTACAGTCTCCAAAACCCTTTTTTATTATGAACTATTCGTCCTTAACGACTAGTACAAAAATATTTGTCATTTAATTGAGTTCATCGACCCCACGAGTTTGATTAGCTAGACGGTTCCTAGATAAACACTCGTATTTAATTTACTCATATACTCGCCTTGTCAATGGTTTTACCTATATTTTGCCTTGGGCAGAGCGAAAGGGAGTGTCAGACTTCTACTGACTAAAAACTACCCATGTTCCTTCTTAGCCCTTTATGTCGAGGCCGCGGTATCTCTCTATTGCGAACAACCCGCAGCCCCAACTATGTTGTTGCCTCGTTGGTCGAATGATCGCAAGTACGGTTCCTAAGTATGACGTCCTGGGTTCGATTCTAGAGCCAGGCAAAGTGTGATGGCCGCGGGTTGTAGGTACACTAGTTATCGCGGCCTCGACATAGAGGGCGAAGAAGGAACATGGGTGGTTTTTAGTAAGTAGAAGTCTGACACTCACTTTCGCTCTGTCCAAGAGCGGGAGGGGTTATTCGATGATTTTCCACCCGCCAAAAAAAAAAGGCAAAGTGTGATTGAGTTTTTCCATCAAGAAGTTCTTAGCAACAGCTACATATGGAGACTGGATTTGAGCCCGATTGATGACAATAGCTTGGTCCCCTATTACATGAACATGACTGCCGCGAAATCTGGGTGTACTAAATCTTAGGTACTCGTCTGAAAGAACGAAAGAAAAAATATTTATGTGTCGCAGAAACATACATAAAAAAAAACAATACACGAACAACGGTTTACAGATATTAAAAAAATAAAGACAACAAGCAGGGTAATCAAAAAAAAAAAGAAAATGTTGTTCGTCGTGACTGCGACAAGTAGGTTGCCACTCAGCATGGTGCTGTGCTATGGTCACCCACAGCACAGCGCTGGTTTTCACTGGTCACCCGTGAAAAACGTACGAAAGCCAAGAGCTTCAATATTAGGTAAATAAAATAAGCAGAGCTTGAAATATTAATTGACATGACTTAAAAGTAAGACTACAATCCGCTACAATCTGCTTAACCCTTCGGTCGTTACAGGCGTGATGTTGTGTTGTAGTGGGGTCTGCCAAAGTTACTAGACATAGATGCTTTTAGGTATAAATGCTGTGTTTCGGATTCACCCGCTTACCCAGCTCCTAATGGTCGTAGCGTGATTATTATTAGCATGTAACCTTCCTGAAGAACTATAATGTCCCACAGCTGGGACCTCTCTCTATGTCGGGAAATGGCCACACAATTGGACACACCAATTATTATTTAAATATTGGTCTCTGCTCTATATTTACAAATTATTATGACATTTTATCTTCGATATGAGGAAATATAGTAAATATGATTTGTTTTATTTGTTATTCGACTTCTATAACGCTAGCATATTTTAAAGGAAGGAAGGGAACAAATATTAATAATAAATTCTTGATGGGAATTTTCCTGTTTTAATTTGATAATTACGTGAGCAGCGGTGGCCCAGTGGTGGCGGCCCGACTTACGAACCCGGTCGTGGGTTCGAATCCAGGCAGGCACATTACTTTGTGTAATTTATTTCATAACCGCTGCTCTCAAAACGTGAACGAAAACATCGTGAGGAAACACATGTCTTAGAACCAAAAAATTCGAAGTGACATCAACCAAACCGCAATGGGCCCGCGTGGTAGATTATAGCCCATTCCCTCTCAAAGAGAGGCCTGTGACCCAGCAGTGGGAACATTAATAGGCTGTTGATGATGATGATGATGATGATTACTTTTACCAATAGGCTCGTCCTTATTTCATGAGACTAGCATGACTTGTGAATTGTGGGTGTGCTAATAGGTGTACCTCTGCCTTATACTTCGGGGATTACAGGCGTGATGTTATTGTCTTTTACCACTATTTTAGTATACCTATAACTAGCGGACGTCATGCGGTTTCACTCGCGTATTTCCCGTTCCCGTGGGAATACAGGGATAAAAAGTAGCCTATGTCACCCGGGGATAGTGTAGCTTCTCAACGGTGAAAGAATTTTTCAAATCGGGTCAGTAGTTTCCTTATAATATTGGTGTAGACTTAGACTAATAATTGTGTTTTTATAAACTCACTTTTAATCTGCATTATTTTTCTATATAAGAATTAAACTCGTTGAGGTATTAATTTTAAGTTTTTTTTTTAAAACGTATCGTTTCGCAACAAAACCAAGATATTTCGCAACATCATTTTCCAAAAACCAACAACTTCCGCATTAAACCATAACCAAACAAGGCAACCTAACCTTCACCACAGATAAACGTTTCGAAATTCAAAACAAACTTCCAAATTCAAATGCAGTCGCCCGATGACGTCACTCGATGATTAGCAATACTATCAGCTGACGTAAGCTGTCAAAGTATCGGTGTCTCGCTCTAACATTATTTATAAGCGGCCAGCGACCGGGTCAATGAACTGCCAAAATTCTTGGGTTCATTGTACGACCGGGAGTTGAACGCTCGACTTCATCGAGTACATACTTTGCTATTTTTTTTCTGTATGTAAGGTTTGTACCGTTTTTTCAATACCCTGGGTGGTATTTTCAAGGTTTTTTTTGAAGGAGGGTATTATAGGATGTTTGTTTGGGCTAAAACTGGGCAAAATTCTAATTGAAAAAGTTTTTTTTGTATGTTTTCGTTATTTTTTGTTGGAGATCTGTTTTGTCGTTTTACGGGTAAATAGCCTCAATGTTTTATAAAAAATACGTGTCTGTTCATTTTTGCGTTAAAAATATGAACAGAAAAAAAAAGAGTTTTTATAGAATTTATTCACGTAAACATCATATTTTTGGCACATGTCTTTAAAAATAACAGTAAGAAACTTTTCGAATATTTCATATATTTTTCTTAATGTTCTGTTTCCTCTAATAACAAAATCAAAGAAAGTATTTAACATTTTAAGTATAAAATTAACTTTTTTAATGACGCTAATAAATTCAGAAAAAAGTTCCTATGTTTTGCAACTCCAAAAAAAAAAACTCTATTTTATTAACAATTTGTAATTTTTTATACTAGTAATAAACAAACAGAATAAAACACAACACAGCTTGAAACTCTACAAAGAATTTGTTTGGGGGTCAACGACACTTTGTTTGGGTAAAATGGGGACTTAGAAACAGAGTACTGAGGACATAAAACGAATCCTGATGATAAATAAAGACATGACATAACATCACGCCTATAATCCCCGTAGGATTAGGTAGAGGTGTACCTAATAGTACCCCCACATTTCGCCTGTTATGTTTTGAGTCCCAAAAAGTAGGGGGAGAGCCTTTTGCCATTAATCGGGCACAAATCCATGGCTTCTACTGAGAGATTCTTGATGAAAAAAATCAAATACAAAATTCAAAAACATTTTGCTCGTCCTGGGAATCGACCGGGACCGAATTAGGATGCACAATAGTCGAGCTCGCGACCAGTAGATAGGCTACTAGACTAGTCTAGACTGACATAAAACTCGTCGAAAAATAGGTGGAATATAAAAAATTAAACACAAATCATCATTAAAAATCATGAAAAAAGGATTACACTTAACATTTAAAAACATTTTGAAAAACCCATATTTTTTTCAAAAAGAACAAATTGATGTTGCTTTCACATACCTAATCTCCTAAACTACTGAACCGATTTCCGTAGAACTTTCGCTGTTTTCTAGAGCAATTTATCATCACGCTGAGTTACTAGGGAATCAGGCTACGTTGTGTATTAAAATGACAAGGTCGTTGTTACACAATATAGTTTAATTAATGAGTGTTTATGAGTCAGAAGCCCTCTGGGTCAGTCAAACAGGTTATGTCAGCAAAAATGTGCGAATGGAATGTCTTAGCTCTTCGTCATAAATATTTGGAGCCATTAATAATATCAACCTGTATTTCACTGACCCTAATCAGCTTATAACTATGCTACTGTGGGTTATTGCAAATAAATTATTATTATTATTATTATTTCCTTTATTTATTTATTCACATAAAATTTTCATTTTTAAATATTTCATATAAAACTCATAAAAAAACATTTAAAAATATAAAAAATTGTCGTCCACCGGTGACGGGAGCAGGGTCCAAGCTACCGGTGGTTAGGGCTCCAGAGACAGGAACCTCCTCACAATGCGAGCCGTATCGAGGAGTACTGCCTTCTGAATCAGGCTCTTATTATTATTATTATTATACTAAACTAATCCAACTTGGCGGCCTAGTGCCTTTGCTAGATATCACATATCTTGGCTTTTTTTGCTCAAGGGCATGCAACTTTCGTTATAGTTCTTGTATTATGAGAATCTAAATTGATTCATAGTCCGGTCAAATTAGACCAGAAAATATGGGTAAGGTTACACTTATTCCCATCCGGCTGAAAATTGGTAGGATTGTTCAAAACACCATTATAAATTAAATGTAAAAAGACGTCATCGATCCTGAAAAAAAAATGATTCGAGGTCAAAGGTCACTAAAACGGGTTTTCCATGATTTTCAGCAAAACGATAAGTTTTATCACAAAGTTGGCAGAGACAAAATTATAGATCAGACAAAAATCTATAAAATGGTCCCAACACTTTAATTTCTAAAAGCCACTGTTTTTGAGATATATCGATTCAAAAAATTGAAAGAGTTGTAATCGTCATAAATGTACGTATCAACACATTTCCAATATAAGCTGGTCTCGCATTGTAAAGGATTTTCGTGCAGTGCGAGATCAGCGTAAACTGGAAATGTATAGCTTAATGTGTAGCCGTGTGTATACCACGTATATAAACTACTTATACAATACAATTCTTAAAAAGAACATGAAAAACTCATCTTTCGTGCATCCTCTCACAGAAAATCAAACATTGTCGACACACGTCTACCCATGTAAATATGCTGAGGTGGTACATAGGCTGACTGACCAAGGTATGACCGACATACCTAATATCTTTCACTATACTCGTATAGGCTTAGTACCTTACAGTAACACACAGTAAGTACCTATGATATCACGTTTAGGTTCCAAAGGTCAAAGATCATTGTTAGGTCGATCGCGCATAGACAATGTAGCTCAGAGGCGGACAGACATGTGCTGACGTCACGATTTCATTATGTCCGTAATCTGGCTATCTAGATGGGATTAATGACAGTCAGGGGCCGCCATTTTGGAGTTACTAATGTATCAGATAGATCGTGTAGAGGGATGCCTTTTTTTTTTGGTGGGTGTAAAATCATCGAATAACCCCTCCCGCTCTTGGGCAGAGCGAAAGGGAGTGTCAGACTTCTACTGACTAAAAACCACCCATGTTCCTTCTTCGCCCTCTATGTCGAGGCCGCGATAACTAGAGGACTACCCGCAGCCCCGACAGGTAGAGGGATGCCTTACTTCTAAAAAGTCACTAAATCCATATTCCTTGTTTTGAAATAATTATGATCATTTGAAGTGTAAAAAAGAGTTAAAAGAAAATGGTTGTATAAATAAATTTGGAAAAAAATGTTACAATAGTTTATCGAGTAAGCTTTAATTTGACATTCTGCAAAAAAAAAAAATTCTTATCATAATGATTAGTATTAAATACGTAGGCATCGGTCAAAATTGGTGAAATTAGAGACTTACGAAAATTCTTTGGAATTGAAGTTAAATATTATTATCAACAAACAATAGCAAAAGTATTAACTCCTTTTTATCATTATGTGGTCAATCACGTTCTAAAATAATTATGGATAAACTCTAACGTATTTCCTGTATAAAAATGCATGGATTTAGTGACTTAACACTTAAAAATAATATGTAAATATATTTTTCTTAGGCCTTGGGTATTTTTTGCTTCAATTTGTGACATCGTGACTTTTAGAATTCACTTCAAAGGATTTAGTGATTTTAGGAATTGCTAAAGAACCACTTTAATTTAGAAAAGGATAGACAAAAATAAGTTATTTTTTAACTGTAAACTCAATATCGGTAAAATTGACTTTAGTGACTTTTGGAACTCAGGCATCCAAATGCTGTTTTTAAAGGATGAAATAGCAAGAAAGGATGTGTCAAAATAATTTGGGATTAGGACAGGCGAATGATGATGATGATATTATAGCATGGGAAACATAACTTTACCATAGATAGAACTCAGTGACATACAAAGCGACGCATTATGAAGGCTTCGGTGTATAGTTTTCAGTGAAACAATTTTCACAGAATAGTGTTTCGAAGTAACGTAGGGAACCCGACTGTCCACCCCTTTGAAAATAACAGGCGTGATATTAGAATAGTTTATAAACTAACATAGTATATGGCCGAACAGAGTGATTCGTCAGTTTTCAGCAAGTCGACGGCCAAGCCCCGGGGGTGAATAACCTATGTTTTGGTATAGTCGGACCAAAATATTTTGCTTTGAAAACACTATTATATCACTTCATATGCTTTACGAGAAATATAACTCTTTTCACCGTAATAGAAAGCTGTTATTTGCAGAGGTCATGAGTTCGATTGACAGTTTTGGCAAAAAAACATGCGAATTTTGTCATTTTTGAATGACGAAACCCCATTTTTGGATGATAAAATCCAATTTCACATATTTGATGACTATCAAAAGTTACTAGTCAATTTATTCTAAGTATTTTTTTTATCGCAAATATTAAATTACCAATCAAAACACCAACACCATCGTTGCAAACATTCGAAGACATGTGACATCTATCAATCCGCACTGGGTCCGCGTGGTAGATTATAGTCCATTCCTTCTCGAAAAGAAAGGAGGCCTGTGTCCCAGCAGTGGGAGCATTAATAGGCTGTTGATGATTAAAACTGTCCCCCAGGTAGTTCAGTGACCTGAAAGTTTGACCATCAGTCTAACCGAAGGATATCGTATTACTGAGTACTAACTGGGTTGTGGAGATCAGATAGGCGGTTGCTCCATGTAAAATACTGGTATTCAGCTGCATCCAGTTAGACTGGAAGCCGACCCCAACATAGTTGGGAAAAGGCTAGGCAGATGATGATTATATCAGCCCCGTCAAGTTGGGAAGAAGGAGTAGAGGAACAAAGTCCCCAGCAACACAGTTATCCACATTCAAAAACAATGAATTTATATATCAGTGACAGTTGAATGGTGTGACCGTTAGACTGCCAAGTCATAGGTTTCGAGTTCAAACTCAAGACTTGCACTTCTGGTTTTTTGGATTCATTTGCGTATTGTGTCATTATCAGTAGCTTTGGTGTAGGGAAACATCGTGAGGAAATCATGGCTGAGAGATATTTATAATTATATATTAATTTTATATTTTTTTTTTTAAGTCAATTCAGAGGCCCATGGGCCGTATAAAAACTCTGACACTAGGTTAGGCATTATCCACGAAAAATAGAATCAATCCAGCAGTTTTGTAGCTACAACGTCACATACTGACTCACTGATTTAGAAACACATTCCTATAGTTTCACACCTCGTTGCTAGGTCATAATATCTCCATTTTGCCCTAGTAAACTTGGCGTTGGCCCTGTGACCGTGAAGCGCGACTGCTGGGCATGAGATCCTGAGTTTGACCCCAGGTTGGGCAAAGTGTTGTTGAGTTTTTTTTCTCCGTGTCTTGTTGATGGTAATAAGCTCGACCCCTATTGCATAGAACGCGAGTGTAGTTGTACAATTAGGTATACCTCAGTCTAACCCTTTAGAGATTACAGGCGTGATGATTTGCACGTGTATAACTTCCATAAAGTTTCTACAAGCTATGTCAATATTAAATTATTGAATCTGACGGCTCTGTTTACATTGGTCGGTAATTTCGCACGTTTGACTATACCGGGGTACGTTGACCTCTGGGTAGAGTTGATAACTGGTCAATGGTTTGAGGAAGTCGTCAGTTGTAATATATTTTAAAGGGCGTGGTGGAATGAGGATAATTGAATACAGAAAGAATAAGAGAGAAATACGTGGTAATAAACTGTACGTTTTGAAATTTTAGAATAGTTCTTGAAACAACTATACACTTAGTCCGCAAAAATTGTGATAGTCTGGTTACTACACATTTAAAATAAATATAATTCATAGTTCCGTAATTCGTCTGTGCTGTGACTCACGAATTACGGAACTTTCCGCCATTGAAGGAAAATTTAGAATTGGATCATTGCTTTGGAGAAGCTTGACTTTTTAATTGAAGATTAAAAAGTAAACTATTCCGAGTTTTAAAAGTCTTATAAAAACGATACTATTTGTAGTGTTGCCAAACCAATATTTGGACATCCAAAATCAATATCAACTTGCAATTTATCAGAGACTCGAAAGAAATGCCAAATAATCGAACAAACAATTTCTTATCGAATTGTGATAGTCGAAAAAATCAAAGTAAAAGGTTACTAAAGTACATACAGGTAGGTAGATAGAAAGAGATAGATAACACTTTTTTAATAAGATAAGTATGAGTTAGCGTTATGGCACAACATGGCGAAATCGTCATGCCATAATATGTCAATGAACTTAGAAAACTATATTTTCTATGACACACCATAAATATGACATAGCAGAAACTAGGGGTAAAACTATTTTCCAAAGTTGAACACGGATCTTATGAATTTGACAAGAAAGGTTTTGTTTGGACAAAGACATTCAAATCTCTATAAAATCTAGTTACTATTAAGTCTCTTTGGTTTTGGAAAACATTTTAGAAATGCCTACGGAAATTACATTAAAAAAAGATTATTTTCAAAATTCGAACGCGTTGCTTCTTTAAGTTAATCCAAAAAGATTTACTTTTAAAACAAATGAGTTCGCTGTCGAATTCCTTGCGGTCGACTTGTCTTGTCCTTGACTTGTTGGTTTCTGAAGGTCTGAAAACCAGTCTTACCTACTAAACGCTACATGACGTATCATCCTAGTATTCAGCTGCATCCGGCTAGACAAGAAGAAGACCCCAACATAGTTGAGAAAACGAAAGGCAGATGATGCTTAGCTTCACCGAAGTGAGGTATGAACGTGACAAGTAATGTAACCGAAGATTTTCCATGACATTTCATAAAACTCTTGCTTCATAAATACTATTTTGTTTTCTCCATCTTAGTTTTCATAAAGCAATGATCTGTGTAAAGCAATAATGACTCAATACTAAGCCTTACGCATCATATTAAATGCGTACCATCTTTTCAACATGCGGCAAAATTTGGTACTAATTTCAAACCCAAACAATTTGACAGCACCCTGTCAAATATCCTTGACAAGCAGCGCCACCCCGAAACGTAAAGTTTAATTTGTATTACAGTGACGTGTTGTTTTACACGTTTTCCTTGAACACGAAGTTCCCAATACAAATTGTATTGCGCAAGATGAGTTGTATTAGCTGAACAGTCATTCAACGCGAATTCTAGACGTTTAACGTTTAGTTTATTGAACTTCTTGAAGGCGGATAAATGCTACTCAAATTGTAAGTCGCCGTTGAGGTGAAAGCGCTAGGGAAGCCCGCGAGACATTGAGTGATTTTTTCATGAAATACTCATTAAATTTAGCAATAAGTTTGCCCCGTATTACATAGGACTTCAACATAACTGGCGAAACCTGGGTACACTTATGGGTACACGTCTACCTAACCCTTCGGGAATAGGGTAGTTAACTAAAAAAATCGAATTAGTCCGTCAGATAGATTTCCAAAAAATATTGGACACGTATTTTTTATTTTTTCACGTAAACAAACAATGAAGAGGATACAGTGCAATGAAAACTCGTGTGACGTCATTTTCTAAGACATTTGTATGACATTTTTTAGCGGTTAGTGGCGTCACAAACCCCAACTCAAATCTTTGATGCGTTGTATCTTCGTCAATTTTTATTGATTTGATAAAACAAAAAATACGTATACAATATTTTTCGATAATCTAACAGACGGACTAATTAGAAACATATTTTTTTTTTGGTCAGTAAACATCCCCATTACAGTCGTGATGGTATGATGATCAATAATGGTCATACTCTTGATAGGGATTAAATGATCTTCGAAGGTGGTATTGATGTTTTCTGTAAAATATTCGAATCGAAGTCACAAATAATGTTCAACCGAAAATTTGATTTTTTTTGGGTTATCCTGGCGCGTGTCCTCTTTAAGTCCTATTGAAAACTTGGATTTGAGAGTTTATCGAATATTCAGTCAGTACATTGAACAGGTACCGAACAATTTAAAAGAGAAAACCTAATAATTCACTTCAAGCCAGAACACCACAATGATTGCCTTGTCTCTTAAGGTGGAAGCTCACATCTGGCCCGCGAAATTCTAATTTTCTTACGTTTTTGGCAATTTGCAGGCCAGTGCTTGGTTGTATGTTTATGAAAATTTGATTTGCGACTGTAAGACGTATGAAGTTACCGAATTATAACCATCAAAATTACTAACTACTAAAGAACGACGACTAAATTACTAAAGAATGACTTTTACATGCAAAAATCAATCTTGACATGAAAATGAACTTGGAGGGTTGTATTGATAATTTTGATGGTTATAATTCGGTAACTTCATACGTCTTACAGTCGCAAATCAAATTTTCATAAACATACAACCAAGCACTGGCCTGCAAATTGCCAAAAACGTAAGAAAATTAGAATTTCGCGGGCCAGATGTGAGCTTCCACCTTAACATTATCAGATATATAGCCTTTACTGTCAATATTAGTATCGGCTTCCTGTCTAACGGGTTGCAGCTGAATACCAGTATTTTCTGCCTATCTGACCCCAAAAACCCAGTAATAGGGGATCGGACAAAAAAAACTAATTAGTCCGTCAGATAGATTTCCAAAAAAATTTGGGCACGTATTTTTTCTTTTTTCACATAAATAAAAAAATAAGACGATGCAGTGCTTCGAAAACTCGTGAACTCTTCGAAAACGTCACATGATAGTACATTTTTTACTTACAAATGACGTCACATCCCCCATGATCCCCCCATGATCTTTGACGCGTCTTATCTTCGTCAATTTTTATTAATTTGATAAAACAAAAAACACGTATCCAATATTTTTCAATAATCTAACTGACGGACTAATTAGAATCATATTTTTTTGATTCAGTCCGATCCCCTATTGAGTAACATGAACATTCTATATCTATATCCTTGTTTATACCCCATTCCAGTGCATACTATGACCTTAAGTTCCCTCACCCAGACTATTTTAACCCCATAGACAAATATGTATAAAAACCTCTTTACCCCCGCGTAGTAATGAACTCTAAAAAATTTGAACCATCCGGGTTTAACCTCATACAATCACCCCTTGTGACGACACAGGGATTCGAACCCGCACCAAGGCCAGACTATGAAGGTCGTACATTGACACCGTACGTTAACCTAACGGTCATTGGTTCACAGTTTCACACGATTTTGTACTAAAATTGGATGTTAGACATAGAATGTAGAATTGTAGAGTACTGTTTATGGAACGGAGGCAAAATGTTTTGTTAGGTTGGTAAAGTAGTACAAAGATTTTCTGCTTGTAGGTTGGTAGTTCTGTCACTTATAAAGTTCGCTTAGAATTTCGAACAATTTTAAAAACGAAATCATTCGTATTTTTTTCAATCATTTTGTGCTTCCATACTTCGAAATTCAAACCGATTTCAAAATGCTAAAGTAAGAGGTAATGATGCTGATGTTGTTCGAAAGAGATACCGCTGCCTCGACACAAAGGGCTAGGAAGGGACATGGGTGGTTTTTAGTCAGTAGAAGTCTGACACTCCCTACCGCTTTGCCTAGAGCGGGAGGAGTCATTTGAAGATTTCCCACCCCACAAAAAAATAAAAAAGGGGTCTAGTGATACCCAGTAAATCAATTAATATAGGTATGAAGGTCAGATAGGCAGTCGTCCAATTTCAAATAAAATACTGCTAATAAATTGCATTCGGTCAGATTGGAAGCGGATCCCAGCGTAGTTGTAAAAAGGCTAGATAGCTGATGATGTTAACCTGCCAGGGCAATATGAAGAGAATAGTTAAAAATACAGCAATAGAAACGACACAGGCATATAATGAGAATGATTTCTATAGGATAAACTCTACAGACGGAACAAATTTCTAGGTAAGTATAGGTCAGTACTACCAGAACAGTTCATTGCTCGGCCGACGACCGCCGAAAAAAGCCGAGCTTAGCCGAATCTATGTCAATTTTAAATAGTACGTTCTATTATAATTTTGTTTCGTTTAAAAATAAGTATGGGAGACGCCATTTTTGTTTTTTCGGAGAGTTTATTAGAATTTTATAGTTGTTTTTCTTTGATTATAATAATTATGTAGTTTTGGGTAATAGATTGTAAATCTGAAGTATGTAGGATAGACTGATAAAACGTTTAGGAAATAAATAGGAGATTATATTTATACTTAAATTATATAACTTTTCTGTACAAATTATGAATTAAATGTATTTACTGTATTTTTTATCAAGAAAACGTCACAATCAATCATTTTAAACACTGGCAGACCAAATTTGCAATGCTTGTTGGTTTTTGGTAGATATGCAGACATCTCTAAAATATTTCATTCCTGTATTATAATATTATGTCCCTTTACATTTAATTTCTATTTCTTACAAAAAAAATACCTCAATAAATTATACCAGATCTCAGTATCCAACCCGCATCCCTCCCACCATATCCAAACTAAGGGTAGTTCGACCAAAAAACAGGTAAAACAGAAAAAGGCGTTCCCTATCTATCATTTCCTCCGTCCTCAGTTCAATACTCCCTCGTCATGTTTTTGTTAGAGGCCTACCACCCTTGGAGGGCATTCCCTCTGAGGGTAAATGACCTCCGATAGGTAACAGACCCCTATAAACTTAATGCAGGCACCTAATGTGTTAGTGGTGGTCGTTAAAAGGGGTAAATTGAGCAAAATTGACGGAATTAGGGGTCTTTTTTTTGTGTAAGGAATAAGTTTAGGGGAGGCCAGAGGTTTGGAAAAATTAGATTAAATATATGGTTCTTATTATACTGTCTTTATCAATTATTTTTGTTCAGCTTTGTCAAACAAAAAAATCACGCCTGTAAATGACTTCATTTACAGGCGTGGGGTGGGGTGGGCAGTATTAGACCCTAATTTCGCCTGTTTTAACTTTTTAAGCTAAGTGTATTCATTTGTATTTAAAGTACAATTAAGGATGTTTACTGACTTAAAAAAATATGATTTTAATTAGTCCGCGTCGGTTAGATTATCGAAAAATGTTGGATACGTATTTTTTTATTTATCAAATCAATAAAAATTTACGAAGATAAAACGCGACAAAGATTTGAGGGGGGGTTGTGTGACGTCACTGACCGCTAAAGAATGTCATACTTATGTCTCAGAAAATGATGTCACACGAGTTTTCAAAGCACTATCTGTATCGACTTCTTTCGTTATTTTTCGTGAAAAATGAAAAAATACGTGTCCAATATTTTTTAGAAATCTATCTGACGGACTAATTAGATTCTTTTTGTCAACTACCCTATTTGCAATGCTCCCAAAATTTACGTGAAAAAGTTATTTTTGTTAATGATTAATTCCTGAGTTTATGATAAGGAGTCCATGGCTATTTAATAACAGTCACAGTAGAATCAGTGAAATTGATACAGCTGCTGTAGAAAGAACCCATCGGGGCTGCGAGTTGTTCGAAAGAGATACCGTGGCCTCGGCACAAGGGCTAAGAAGGAACATGGGTGGTTATTAGTCAGTAGAAGTCAGATACACCCGCGGGAGGAGTCATTTGATGATTTTCAAACCCCCTCCCCAAAAGGCTGTAGGAAGAAGGTTAATGACCTGTCACCTGTTTTAATATAACAACATCCTTACGAAAGTTGAATCGTTAGTTGAAACAGCCTATTGGAAAGACCCATAATAGCATTAAGAATTTCCGATCTAAATTATGTGTGAATCATAAAGTCAGGTAATCATCATCTGTCTATCCTTTTCCCAACTATGTTTGGGTCAGCTTCTAGTCTAACCTGGTGCAGCTGAATATCGGTATGTATTATACATGCAGCGGCTGACTATCTGACCTCCATCAGGCGTTTAAGAAATCGGGGAAATAAGAGGAGAAAGGAGGTCACCCTGAGGGACAACTTCAGAAAGATTGCCCCAATCAGCGCCAGCTTTATTCAAGTTTACCGACTGCGACATGAAGTGACTGCATGTCTGACCTCCACAACCCAGTGAGTACTGGCTCCTATGATACCCTCTTGGTAAGACTGGTTGTCATGCAGACTTTCGGGCCACTGACATTATTGACAGTCGTCACAGACTGTCAATGATCTTCAAATGACAGCCGGGACCAGCGACTCTCATTCTCTTTTACTGTATGTAGTGTGTGAGCAGTGGTGGTCCAGTGGCGGCGGCTCCGACTTACGAACAGTAAGTCGTGGGTTCGAACACAGGCAGTCGCATTTGTTTGTGTAATTTATTTCTCTTTACAACGTGAGGAAACCGGCATGTCTTAGAACCAAAATATTCGAAGACATGTGCCAACCCGCACTGGGCCCGTGGTGGATTATTGCCCAACCCTCTCATAGAGAGGAGGCCTGAGTCCCTGCAGTGGGAACATTATAGGCTGATGATGATGAACTGTATGTGGGAAAGGAACCTAGTCTAAAAACTTCTAACCAATAAGTTCATGTTAATTTCTGTCGATCGATCGATCAACTATCTGATCCTAATCGATCACACAATTATATTCAAATGATCTCATAGGAAATAACTTTAGGAGATGAGTCAGACATTTTTTTTATTGTCCTAGTACTTTGACTTCCTCACTGGTCTAGTGGTCGCAAGGGCGACAGCCGAGCTTGAGGCCCTGGGTTGGATTTTCGGGTCGGATATAATAGTGTAATTGGGTTTTATTATCAGGAATTTCTCAGAGGCAGACAAGGAGCCAGGATTAGTGGTCTTAAGCATAACTGTTGTAATGTTGCCTAATCTTTCGGAGATATTTGGATTTCTATACAAATGCTTGTCAAGATAATTTCTGATCTCTTTTCGGTTCAGCAAGCTGCAGACAGGTTCTTCTTTTGGCTGCCTTCTTTGGCATTTCTGTAAGCTTCCATTTCATCACAGTCTTGCTGTTTCTTTGGTCTTTTATTTTAACTATACATTACCAAAGAGGCCATTCGTTCCGACCTTCAATGGAAAACACCTATTTTCTGTTAGGCCGTTTTGATGACGCGTTTTTAAATTTAGAATGCGTGATGTCATTAGTTGAAGGACATATTGCGCGCCAAAATAATGTCTGTCTGAGGTGTTCCACCTTAAAATAAGGTTGCTATATAATTTAGCTAGCTGCGAAAATTATTTGTCTTTGGATTTTTTTTCTTTTTTTGGTTTCATTATCTATGAAACCTTTCATTTCTGATGTTTCTCAATGCGTCAATATTCGTTGAAAGGTTCTTGTTAGAGAGAGCGGATAATTTTGTTTCTCTGTGAAAAAATGCAGTGCCAATTTTTTTTGCAAAATCCTGGAAATTTGCCCGCAGTTTGTCAATGATCCACGTTGATCTTCCTAAACAATCACCAACCTTACTCTACCGTAAAAAAAGGCTTTGAAGAAACAAGGTACATACAATTAGTCACCTGTCCGTTGACGCCCATACTCTGAATGTGCGCGTGAGTTTACACGCATATACGTTCATAACTAAAGACTTTCTGTGTGTGAGTGAGAACATGCCTGGAGGATCCCGTGTGTGCTCGCGATGAGTATGAAAATATTGTGTGTGTGTGTGTGTGCGTGCCGCGTTCGGTTCAGCGACCCGCCTGCGCAGTGGGGCAGACGTTGACCCACCACGTGGGCTGCGCAAGGAACCGGCCGGTCTTATCGCCCTGCGCTGACTTCCCGGTCGCATTTTTGTGATTTTTTTTCGAGTGTTTGTTGCTAAGGGCTTGCTTGCTGTTTTTGTCATTAATAATCTAAAGCAGCTTGCAAAATTTACCCAAATATGTATGTAAACTTTTTGCAGAGGAGCGATTTTTGCGCTGCCACTGGCCGGTCATTCTTTTCGCAGAAAAAAAACTTTACCTACGTGAAAACTAGTAACGTTTCAATTCCTTATTCAAAAAGCCCGCCCAAATTTTATTCTATTTTTCACATTCAATACTTTGCGTTTTTTAAATAAACTGCCAGTATTTTTATCTTAAGGAATGGCGCGTAACAACTTTACAGGTTTTACTTAGAGGCTGACCTCCGCAGGCCAGGAGGAAACCTGATTTCCACAATTTAATGCTAAGCTGTTCAGATATGACTGTAACTGGGTAGTAGTCTTGATAAAATATAATCCCCATATCATATACTTAGGACCTTTAATAATGATGTGTGGTATGTGCGGATAACTAGGAAAATTATTTATTACTGATTTTTGCAAACATTTGGTGATGTTTTTTGACCATTGTAAGAAGTATAGAATTGTTTATGACCCATAAACAGTTGGTATTGGAATGACACCGACGATTACGGCGACTGAAAGACAGCCTTTCCTTATTTTCGGTCTTTTTGCAGGATATTTTTTTTTCCACGACCTATTAATTTCACTTGCACATTTTTAGCACATTGTCGTGATGTTATCGACCGAAGTATAAGTTGGGCCTTACGAGGTTATATCTATGATCTTTAACTATAATTATTCTAAAGTTTGGAGCCTCCAAAAAGCGATCTCATCAAAATCTTGCTTGTTCTCCATATTTCAATTTTCGTCACATAGGCATGCGAAAAAGCCCATCATCAATTTAAAAAATAAATGGTATATCAAGGTAGTTTAAACACACACACAGAAATCCTTAAATTGTATGACCAAATAACTGACAAACTTAAAACTGCAATAATCTAGTAAATCTTAAAACTCAGCAGCGTATGCGATGTTTACACTAGACCATTTATTTATGAGACATGGAGTAAACACACGATATGTCTACAAACTGGAAGACTACGGAAGTTTGTTACATAAACCTAGTTTTGCAAACTGTATGTTTTGAGGAAAGTTTTGCTTTGCACAATTTTATTGTTAAATTAATCAATCGACTCAGCCATTCCGTTTTTTTTTTTATTTGGTTAAGCCCGCCACACTATTCCCAAGCCACTGTAACTCTTGTAACCCAGAATCAACAGTGGCGACCGCAAGAAAAGCGCCGAGACAATGAAGCTCGACGAAGTCGCAGAGAATCTACTTATCTGTCTTGGATCCTGCAACGAAATTAATCAGAAAATAATTGCAGCGGACTGGTTGATTTTCTCAATAGTCTATGATAAAAGCATTTTTTTGATAGAGATGTAAGGAATAGAGAATACAAATGTTGCGCCAACCCCAAGTGAATTGGGATAAGGGCAGGAGAAATATGATGATAATATTAAGCTATGTTTTTGTATCAATTGCTCTCGATTTTTACTGGATTCAAAGGTGTATTTGGGCTTTAAATGTCAAAAGAAAATGTTTACCATATAAATGAATAAAAAAAACAACAAACAAGTCATCATCTTTAATTTTCCAATGACATTTTGAAATAAATTCAAAACGTTTTACAAAAAAACCATTTATTTTCAAAAAGGAATGTGAAAAATGACGTCCATATTTATTTTGTAGATGCCATATTGACTATCACATGACGTTCGAATTACGAAAAACCGGGTTAAAATTGTTTGTATTTTCAATGTTTGCAAGTTGAGCGTCATTTTCGTTTCTTTTCTTTGTTAGGCATTTTGGTATCTTATGTCTGCAACAGTAGATTAAAACATTATTTTCCTGTCTACGGCCTCAATTTATTTATTGTTGTTATGGCAATTTTTGATAAAGAAAGTCTGAAGATGTATTGATAATAAGTTTACGTGATTACAATGCATGTCTGGTGGACTAGAATTCAAAATGCCTACCATTTTTATCTGAAAACGTCTGGTAAATTAATGGGCGTATGTTACTGACAAAGATATGTTTTCATTCTCAAACGTTTTTGTAAAATGAATGGATCTCATTTTATTTGGAACGTACTTTAACCTTTTTGAGATATTTTATTTTAATAATATTGAGCTTTCGTACAACATTAAATGCATTAATTTATTTAAAGTTAGAAAAATAGAGTTCAGATTTTGATGGAGATTTTGATAGAAAAAAAAAATCGCTTACTTTTGTGCTCTCCCAATCCGGGTCTGGATTCCCCTGATACGCAAGGTCACTTCAGGGCATTAAGTGGTCAATATTTTTAACCCCGTCAGGACGCTCGCTGAAATAGGAGACACCCGGACAGATGGCAACTCTAACCGAACCTAAAGAATAATCAAAAAGTACAGTACATCCATAAAACTTGCATGAAATAAAGAATTAAAACAAAATTCAAGAGTAAACCGTTAAAAAACGTTCCAAACCCAAACTTGAAATCCGAATTCGAAACGGGCGAACGCTATTTTCAAATTCCGACCAATAGAATTGGCGAATGTGCATCGCGATTCTAAACGAAACGTTAGGCCGAACCTAGACGAGGCATTGAACCCGCCATTTTCGGGGTTCGTTGGCCGAGCGTCGAACCGCAGAACGTAGCGATAACGACACGATATCGATTGGTATCGTTAAATATACTGATGTTCCTGAGACCCAGGATGTCCGCTTTCCTATTTTACATCACGCCTGTAATCCCTGTGAGGTTAGGCAGACCAATACTAGCAACCACACACTCACATTTCTTCAATTATGTTTGTTCTACGTAATAGAGGGGAGACCTTATAGCCAACCGGGCAAAAACCCAATAACACACTGCCAGACCTGAGAATCCAGGCACAGATACTCAGAAACAATAATAATAATTAGACAGCTGTCAAAAAAAGTTACAGTCACAATTTTTACATTACTACACAGACACACACACACACTACACTTTCTACTATATTTTTTTTTTGTATTTATTGATAGTTGGCTCAAATGTTTTGTTCAAATATTGGAATAATTCCCACTTCTGTTGCTAAGGACTGATTAAATATTATGAGCGTATCAATTTTATAATCTAAAGTTTTTTTTTATTGCAATTTGTCGCGTGAGAGATAAAGCTTAGCATAGCAACATCCGATTTTTACGTCATCAATTTACAGCAAAATTATTATCTAAATAAAACCCAACCTTGCAATAATATTTATATTAATAATTATTAATATAAATATTAATATTTATTTACTTCTTTATGTATAATATTATAAAAAGGTAATATACATATATTTGTATGTACCCCTACATACAAATATCTGTTATATGAATGTATAGCCTTCGGAACAACTGGCTGCCACTCGGGTCGATCTTTAAGTAAAGCTGTGCTTGTCTAACGGCCGTTCCCAATATCCTAAAAATAAACAATGCTTATCCCTGCAATTCGACGGATTGACAAATTTGGTTAACTTTAGTATTGTCATTACTGACAGATAGCTGTCAAAAGGATATTGGGATGCATAATGTTTCAATTTCATAGAAATATCTACCAGTAGTAAGAGATAGCCCCTCCCATCGATAGATGGCGAAGGGCGGTTGGTTGTCATAACCATCAGTACGTTATTGGGACATCAAAACCGATGATAGATAGATTTATCTATCTTAAGTATGCCAAAACTGGGGATAGATAGGTAATTGGGAACGGCCGTAAGCTGGTCCGTGAATGGGTGACCGCCCAGTAGGTACATACCGAGATTATTCCGTGAATTGGAAAGCACGATAGGCCTTGGTCCCGGCTGCCATATTAGTCTTTAGCAGTCGTTACAGTCAGTAGCTTGAAAGTCTGACTGCTAATCTTAACAAGGGATATCGTTTTACCCAGAACTTACTAGGTTCTGAAGGTCAGACAGTCAGTCAGCTGCATCCAGTTAGACTGTAACTAGACCCCAACATATTTGGAAAAAGGGTCGGCCGATATTAATGCATACATAAAGGGTTTATTTTCATATCGGTTTCCTTAAATATTTTCCTATCTATTGAGATAAAGAAAGTATTCTTATCGGTCAATTAATAACGGAACTGCTTGATTACTATGTCATTAATCAGTAATATTAGATTAAAATGCCACACAAGATGGCAAGAATGTCCCGTCGGGGCTGCGGGTTGTTCACAAGTTACCGCGGCCTCGACATACAGGGCTAAGAAGGAACATGGGTGGTTTTTAGTTAGTAGAAGTCTGACACTCCCTTTCGCGCTGCCCAAGGGAGGGGTTATTTGTCCAGTGGTCCGCCTTCAAGACCGCTTAGCGATCTTGGGTTCGACAATCTGATTGAGAGAACTGTTAATGGGTTTTGCGTTAGGATATTTTCAATAGCAGCATAGAGCATTGAAAAACGTCTAGTGGTTACAGGCGCCACTGTTGAGCTTGAGATCCTGGGTTTGATTTACGGGTGTAAAAAAGTGTTATTGGGTTATTCTATCAGGAATTAGTCAGTAGCAGCCAAGGAGTCTGGTTTTGTGCCCGGTCGATGGCAATAGGGAGCCTATTACATGGGACTTTAATATAACAGGTGAATTGTGGCTGTTAATTGGTACACCTCTGTCTAAGCCTTCGGGGATTACGGGGGTGATGTTACGTGGTTGCAAAAGGCACATCTCTTTTAAGTAAGACATTGGTTAACTGACGAAATCTGGGTGTACTTCCGGCTACCATACACATCTGTCGACCCCATCGCGAAAAACAAGCATAAAACAAAGGAACGCACCCTTCAATTTGCAAATTTAAAAAAAGAATTCGCTATTCAGAAATCTTTGGGATAAAAAAACACGACAAAATTCGAACACAAGAATTTGAAATTGTGTGTCACTTACATAGGTCGTTTATTGACCTGCGAACTGTGTGAACTTATTGACCCCAATGACCCCAGCGGTGACGTTGAACCCCGGATAAGTCGGTAGGGGGTGAATTAGTCTAGGGTCACGACGATTTAAATTTCGAATTGGGAACTGTGCTTTTTTTTACCTTGATTTTAGGACGCTCTGAGTTTAATTGACTTTCCAAAAAAGAGGAGGTTCTCAATTCGATTGGTATGTTTTTCGTTGTGAAGGTTGCGTTTTTAGACACTTTTGCTAAAAAGTCATGGTGGAGAAGTGATGGCCTAAGTAATAATTAAAGCTCTCTGAGAGCGGAAGTACGTGTGGTACGGGTAGAATTCCTTTGATTTGAAACTGTCCTTCAAAATATGCTTACTATAGATCTGTTAGTAGTCAAACCGAAAGTTTTACCAAGAGGGACATCGTGTTATTCAGTACTGGGTTGCACAAGTCAGATAAGCAGTCCCACCAAGTAAAATAATGGCTTTAGCTTCGTCAGGTTAGACTGGATGCAGGACCTTATGACCCTTGACATAGTAGGAAAAGGGCTTTAATGCTGTTGGTCGACTTTTTTTTTTTTCTTTAATAGATTTATGTGGCAAAAATTATAATATGGTCTTAATACAGACGACATTTTTTCCAAAGCAAGAAGATAAGAAGTATACTGTGCTATGAAGCTTTCATGATTAATATGTTTGCTGAAAAATATGACATTTAAAAAAAAAACCCTATAAACTGTACCCTAAGACACAACAGTTCAACGAACGTACCGAATCTGGTACAAAATTTGTTATTCTCATCGGTTTAAAACCCGGACCTGGTTAATTTGAAATTCTTTCCTGCTTTCAGTCAGCAGTTTACAGTTTCCATTTTGAATTATCGGACTGCGATTTTTCGATTGCGATTTTTTTTTGTCGCTTTTTGACCTTATTATAGAAGGCGTGTGGTATAAAAAAATTGTATAAAGATAAAGATAATTTGACCATGGTTTCGTTATTATTACAAAATAAATATGATGTAACACACAAATTAATATTAGAATGTAAAAAAAAAAACTAATATTAAATAACCAACCAAAGAATGATAGAAAGAAAATAAAATACATAAAAAATCCCCAGACACAATATAAACTTTACCAACGCCTACTTAGCGTAGTAAATAACTAAAGTAATAAATTATTATAAAAACTACCTTACACATACGTGACAAGATATGATGTCATTGGTCTGTTCACCACTTGTAAGGGTATGAAGCGTGTAATCTACCTTCACATAATTAAATGTAGTGCCAGTAAAAGTTTTTGTAATGCAAACTATCTTCCAAATTAGTCTGTATTTACAACTGTCAAAAATGACAGGTGTCATCGTTGACAGTTGTATGACATACAGTGTGATTCTTTATAATGTGCATGATCGAAATGGGGGAATCTATGCTTAATTTTATCGACGGAAAAATTATTAAAAAAAATCTAAATATTTTTTAATATTTTATATGGAATTTTTAAAAATTTTGTCTGCTACTGTGACCCCAGTGTAAACAAAACGGTGTAACTTTTAAACTAAATTATCTATCGCGATGAAACAAACTCCATAATGATTGGAAGCAATTAGGCGTCCTCGTAAAATGAAAATTGTGGAAAAAAACTACCCTCAATTGAAAATAAACACGTTTTTTGATCAAAAATACTTTTTTTTTTCATAACTTTTTACATAAAATTGTTTCATCGCGATAGATAATTTAGTTTAAAAGTTACACCGTTTTGTTTACATTGGGGTCACAACAGCGGACAACATTTTTGAAAATTCCATAAAAAATATTAAAAAATATTTAGATTTTTTTAAATATTTTTTCCATCGATAAAATTAAGCATAGATTCCCTCATTTCGATATGTGCACATTATAAAGAATCACACTGTATAATTATAATATAATATTTTTCCTGTCAATATTTCTAGACTGTTGCTGGGCAATAATCGGTATTAATAGTTAAATAAAGGTATTCCCTAATTAATTGGGTGACAGAGTTCAGGCTCCACTTCGCTATTCGCATATGATTGGACTGAAAACTGAAACTAAAATAGCTTCTTGGAAAAGTACTAGAATATCAATTTTCGATTCTATTTTATGAGTCTGTTTTGTGTATTGCAGAGCAAAAGCTTCTCTTCAGACCTTTGGAAAATAATACATCCTTAGAAAACAGCAGAACTATCAGCTACATAGTTGACAGTCATTTTTTACCATACTTTGTGCACATTATATAAATATCTATTACAAGAAAAAATTGAGCAATAAAACCAAGCTGTTAACATTGTAATGTAGAAAAAATAAGTGAGTATCAAAAGCAATTTTCGCAAAATGTTCCAATTATGAAACAATTTGACAGCTGTCAAAAAAACTAGAGTCGAAAGTTCTGATTATGCGTGTTGTGTTTGATACGTATCGATGTGTAGGTATTGTAACATGATGGGACGCACGTAGGCCCCTATTCTTTTCCGTTGAGGATACCCAAAAATGACTGCAGTGAGTATTCTTCGTTTAAAGTCGACCTCCAAATGACTTTCAGGCAGTACCTAAGGCAAACGGTATGCTGAATGTTCATTACTTTTATCCTTTTTCTGGTAAAGTTGTGTGGAACATTGCCCAGAAGTGGGACGCGAAGAAGACTAGGAATAAATATTGTGAGAAACCATGTCAATTCCTGGTAAAAATAGAACATTAACTTATGGAAGTCTACAAAATATCATAATAATAAATAATACTAAACTCAGTCAATTGAAAAACTGCTCTAGTTAGTAAAGGTTAAAAAAAACAAGAAAAAGTAATTTCTTTTACCTACTTGGTTTTACTCTTTCAATTTTCTTATATGCATTGTTATACCACTTGCGCGAAGTTACAACAATAACGATAATTAAAAAGTTGATGAAAACCAATTTAAAAATAGATAAATAAATCTTAAACAAGTTATATTTGTTTATACAGAAACATTCATGCGTTGCATGGCTTCGAATGTATACTAATAATATCGTAATTTCTGCTAAAAGCGTAAATTAGCACCAGTATGTGATTCGCACTTTCTTGATTGGGTAATATTGTCTGTCTCAAAGTTATTACTTTTGCACGAAAGTTACAGCATTTCCAACATAACTTTTCGCTAAGTTAGTAAAACATACAAAGATGTTTTGGTTCATATACCATTTTTATAGCAATTTCAGGCTTACTGAATACAATTTAAAAATATTTTTTTCTTTTTGCACCACATTTTTCATATCAAACTGAAATAACATCTAGAATTTAATTACAATTCGATTAAAAATAGAATTTATTTTTGTCAAATGTTAAATTATGATCGAAACAATCGATCTATATTTAAATCAAACTGCACATTCGATTACGTCAAAAGTAATTTAAAAATCGAACATTATATTTTGAAACGAACAAGGTTACCAGTTACAAAAGTTTACTAGGGCATTGCCAGCGACATTATTTTCGACCTAATTTTGTGCGCTCACCGTTGCAACCCAATTCCCCAGATTGGAGTGACATATTAACACGCTGGTTGTAAAAGTGTTAATAAATTGGTAGTTTTAATTAAGATAATGTGGGGGCGTTGAATTATTTATTTTAATTTATCAATGTCTTTGGGATACAGATTTTAATTTAGATGGTGTGTTTAAAAGTGAGTTTATGAGAGAAATGTGTCATTGGGATTTTCCGTCAAAAAATTCTCAAAAGCAGCAGATTTTTTGTTGGCAATAGGTCCGACCCCTATAATTACACGGAACTTAAAAATGTCTGTTGAAATGTGCGTGTACTATGTATTAGAGGTACCCTTACAGTTTGGGGATTACAGATAATTATGAAGTGATGTCTCTATTTCTTTGTTTATTTTTTTCGATTGGTGTTCGAAAAGTTCTATATTTGAAATGATAGCTTTTACTTTTCCAGACTGGTCGTTTTGTAGCAAACTTAGAGGCTTCAGAATTTAAGGTTGTTTGGCCTACGAACGGCTACGATCGATGAAGTTGCGCAAATAGTACGAATTCAATTCGACTGTCAGGAAAATTCTCATTTAAGGATTAGAAAACTGCCTAACTGACTACTAATAGACTGGACTAGATTCATTAGTTGCTCGTTTTATTGGGTGTCGTGGAACCAGATAATTATTGTGTTAAGTATTTTAAAAACAGAATATAACATCACGCCTGTAATCTCCGATGGGTTAGGTAGAGGTGCGCTAAGTACAGTCACTTTTCGCCAATTATGTTTTAATCCCATGGAATAAGGGGCCTATTGCCATCAACCTGACACAAATCAGGCTCTGGGGCTGCTTTTGAGAAATGCCTGATCCTTTACCCAAGAATCGAACCCACAACCCCATGATCAGCGACCATAGCTAGGTGCCAATCAGACCAATGAAGTCAACCTACTTTGTTTGAAATATAAAATTACATTACCATAATTATGTTCAACCAATGACGATGCCTGGAAGCAGCTATCTGGAAAAGATGGTTCACCATTAGTTTCATAGTTCCCATACACATTGTAAACGTACTTACATAGATATTTCATCATCGTCTACTAAACCTTTAAAACCACGCCTTTCCGTGACAAGTCTGTCGGAGTTAAAAATACAGCCGAGCCTACTGAGGCCGGGCTTCGAACAAAAATATAATATAGTTTGAGTTCAGAACGTTGATAAAACTGTCGTCGGCCAGCAGCTGATCAATACATCCTGTCTTTACTTCCTTTGCCTTCAAACCACTTTTAAAAAGACAAATATTTAAAAAAAAATACAGACGAGACGAGGTAGAGACGTTTTTTGAAAATAGAACTTTAAATTTAGCCCGCCAATTCCCCAAAATCATTACAAATAACTTTTATTTTTAAATTGAAACTCTTTGTAGACTTCGAAAAACGTTTTGCTATAACATTTTTTCAAAAGAGTGTTCCACCGTTGTCCCACCAGTGGACTTTTAACAGCACATCGCCATAGCACGTGGTCCGAAATCAATAGGTCGTTAGCCTGTAAGTAAGAGTGAGAGAACGTGTGACGTCACATCTCGCGTCCCTTTCTACCACAAGGTCGGCGGCTTCCCTCTAGGGTTATTTACTTTTAATTTTTTTCTTCATATTTTGAGGATTACTGTGTTTTTCGTCATGGTTTATGGTTTTGTACGGTTATCTATGGTTTTTTGAATAGGGCTGGCCCTTAAGAAATACTGGACGGATTTTGATGGTATTTACCGTAGGTGTTTTTTTTTGTATGATGTCGCTTTGATTAATGGTAGTCAGCAGTGAGAGTAAAAGTTTAATGGGTTGGTACTTAATAGTGACTTATTCGGGATGTTAGTTAATCATTATTAGCCGAGTTTTTTGGTTTGACGGTAAAAGTATTTAGAAGAAAGTTTTTATTTGTTTATTTACGTTCATTTTCTTCTTAAACTACTATATAAAATAATGCCTTGTAACTGACAATGTTATCATTTTTTTTTTATAAATTACCTATATCTTGTCTATAAATAAAACGATGACCTTTAAGACTTCAAAATGTCAATGACATAATAGAATTATCAACAAGCGAATTCCTACATTGATAACTGAAGAATATCAGTAGCCTAAAAAAATATAGAATAGTAGAATAAAGTTTTAATCACAAAAGTTTACCCATCATACCCCACTGTGTATTCGAGTCAATGAACTACGGCGTAAGGTCATTTTTGGCAGTTTCCTAAATGGTAAAACATTTTTGCACAGCATAGACAAGGAAGTTACAGGATTTTTTTTTAAAGATGATGATGACATAAAAGACGAAAAAAAATGAAACGTCAAAAATGACAGTTGAAGGTTTTTCTTTTTTTTTGTACATTTTGATAATGTGCGTAATTTAAAGGAACATAATGTAAACAAAAAACACTTTGCAGACGCGTAACAAAATTGCCTACATTTATATTTGCGGTTGACAGCACATTTTTCCTGGGTCAATGACCCGTTAACACTAGTAATCGAGTTCAGGTATTGTTTGTTAAAACAACTGTTTGAATGATAGATTGTAGGAGTTTTGATTTGATATTATTTTATTAGTGTTTAATTAAGAAAAGTTGCAAAAAAAATGTAGAGGCTATTGGGGTAAAATCATGAAGATTTTACAGTCCAAATGCAAAAAAAAATCCGATATTTTTGCAGAATTTATTCAGTAATATTCTGTAAAAAAAAAAACCAAATTCGAATATACCATTGCCTATCATGACCAGTCAGTAAACAATCCTTAAACCCGTGAAAAAAATATTCGAGTCGGCGAAAAAATTCGCCAGGAAAGGCGGCGACGTAATACCGCTCAGTGATTCCACATTCAAAACTAGAGTTCAACAGCATTTCACCGAAATCTACTTTGTTTGGGTCCCGGGGTCAATGAACTGGTGTGACGCCTGGCCGCTAGTGTGCGCGCGCCGCTACATCTATACACAACACCGACGTACGCATACACGCGCAAAACGCCTTGTGATCCGCTCGCACACTGATATGCAATTTTGTCTCTTAATTACACTGTAATTACACACATTTCCGTGTGTCTCCTACCTTTTTAGGAGGTACTACAGTCCGAATTCACGCTTTTGAAGGAAAATCCCCTTAAAGATGAATTTTGAAGGAGATTTTTTCCTATAGTAGACCGCCGCCGCCGGGGCGACTGAACTATTGCTATGAGCTAAGTTGATTATTCGGATGGAATGAAAAAATATATAATTTTTTCGTGAGCCTGCCCGAAGATTCGTCAATGCGTCAGTCACGTTCGGGCCGCTGTGGCGTCAACATCTTTGGTCTGCCAGTTGCCGACGCGAAGCCGAGTTGTGAACAACATATAGTACAAAACATATAACGTACAAATTTTACCAACAGTGAGGTGATCTCGTATTGTTAAAATATTTCTACAAACAAAAAACAAGTGACAGTGTGTGCAAGTGACGAGATTTTTATTTTCTTTTTGGAAAATGGAACGTAGTGGCGTCTAACGACTTATTTGAAATTCGAATACTTGTGTTCTACGTAAATTCGGATAACGGATTTTAGATAATTGAGCTCTACAGTTCAGTTAAATAAAATCTTTGGCTAAAACAACAAATTGGCATTTTAAAATTTCGCAAAAAATACTTTTAAATCCAAATAAATTCTTCTTCTGCTTCGGTTTTCTGTTTACAGATTTTTTGTGTTTTTCAAATATTAATAAAAAGAAACGAATAAAACCAGTAGAATAAGGGAACAAGTGAATAACTACAATAAAAGTAATAGTGCCTTACGTAGATGTTTATTTGAGACGAAAGGAAGAAAATAAAACATAACCACGGAGACAAAATGCCAAAAAATTTGTTGCTCTTCAAAAAGTTAATACCTGAAATAAACTTCGCAAAAAGAAATCTCACATCACCGCTTGGCCGGAATATATTTATCAGTTAAAACACAATAACCTGGTGCTTAAGAACTCAACAAAGTTGAAAAAACATTAAAATTGGGAGTGCCATAGTTTTTTCGAAGAAAAATTCTGATGGTGTAGCTACACACAAAAAAAAACAGTTGCCTTACCGACATAGTCGATTAAAAATTTAAAAAAGAAGAAGAGAACTTACAAAATTCATTGGAACACCAAAATCGCACAGTGATATTAGTGTACACCGCAATGCGAATTCGATTCGCGCGCACACAAATTCGTTGGCCGAAAATAACTTAAAGAAAAAAGTTTATAACCTCTCCAGAGAGAAAAAAGAAAGTACGACGGAGAAGAATCCGAAAATTGAATTTGGAATGATGAATAGTAATCAGTTCCATGACTTGTTTGGGTCGCAGTGGCCTCCGGACCAGCATGGAGGTCACTCGTCGGCTTCGACCATGTTGCACCAGTCCCAGGGTTTGCCTCCGGGTATGCAAGTAGTGAAAAGAGAACCTCATACGGATGTGCAGCCTCAGATGCACAATCAGATGGGTATGGACATCACTTCAGGGTCTGTGGCGGATAGCACTTCGCCCCCGCCTGGCAGTAGTGATGGGATGTTCGGCTCATCTATATCTGGCATGTTTATGGATAAGAAAGCTGCTAACTCTATAAGAGGTACTTTTTATTTTTTTATTTGTTTACTGTCTTGATAAGGTTAAGAGAAAATATGAATAAACCGACACATAAATTATGACTCCTCTAACTTAGGAGTTTTCTTCGGCAATTATTGATCAACGACAATTTTTCCTCATGATGGCCGAAAAGATTATAATAACAGCTCTACTTTTGTAGAAAAAAAAGTGACAGACGTCAAACTAAGGTACAGCTACAGACGACAGCAAAAGAATTGCCAAATTTCTTTTATAGATTTTCAACTTTATTGCGAGAGAATTAAGTTAAAGGTTAATTGCGAAAATTTTATAGTTTCGAGTAACTTGATGTGCTAGCGTCTGTACTTAACTCACAATGAATCGTCGCACACAAATATAATTGGGCCTTTATTCACGCACGATAGATATGTTATGCAAATAATCGTATCTACTTTGATTATGTTTGTTTGTTTGTATTGTCCAATTTGTTGGAGCAAAGTGCGTTTGACATAGATAACCTTTTTAAGGGGAACGGCAGAGGTCTTAACTTGTTTACACATTTTGGTGCAAAATTTCTGTGTCCTGTCAATTTTTACGCTTGGCCAATTAAACGCTGTTTTTTGTGTGACTTTTCTAGTTGTGTTTTGTAATATTTTATTACTGACAGGCCACACAGACTGTCAGTAATAAAATATTGTAAGTAGTCACAGTGATTTAGATAGTCTCGCGTAAAACTTGTTATTGATTCACCAATCAGGGCATGACCTTTTAGCATAAAAGAAAATAGAAAGTTCCTTTAGTAATCCTTTAAAAATTATAGCTCAAGTTCAAATTACTTAAAATAAAACTAGACCAAATAAAAGTGAATTCAAAAAACTGGGTTCACATAGATTGGTCTACTACTTACTAACATTAATCCTACTTTAGGAGTTGTGAAAACTTTCAGGTCACTTCAAGGTCTTATGTGGAGACCCCACCTTTATTTTATATCAGATACGATTCTCTCGATTGAAATAGGTCTTATGTTAATTTATAGTAACACTATCTATTTTTTGGTGGTGAGATTCACTGTCCTCGTTCATGACCTTTGTTCTTACAGGCATAAGGTTTATTGAAAAAGGTCTTATGACAATGAAACACTGTCCTTTTTGGAGAGATTTAAGTACTGTCCTTTCATTGCTCTATGCTACCTCTAATTTTACTATGGCTTTTGTTCTCATTGACATAAGGTTTATGTTGTAGGTAAAATTACTGTAAATTTCTACGCCCTTTTAGCTGTTTGAACAAAAACTCTATTGCTTAAGTTTTAAGTGTGGTGCTTAAATTTTTACGTCATACGACCCACTTTTTAGTGTACATATTTACAAAATCGATGCATTTATCTATTGCTCCAAATTGCATTTAAATGTTTGTGTCCTAAATTACAATTTTCCACAATTAGCCTACTGGGTTTTTTTCTTTGTTTCGTTATTTATATTTGTGTTAATTGTATGTCGAATTTGGGTTATGGTGACGTTCAAAAGGACATAATTATGAGTAGTTAAGCTATGTCGCTAGGCCTTTTAGTTTGTTAGAATTTGAAAAAACTACATAGATAAGTAGTTTTTTTTATACATAGATTAGACGCAACATGAATTTCGATTAAACAGAAGTCCTGAGGAGTTAGATCAGCATGGTAAACGTCTTTGTTGTAATATCTGCAAGTACTTAATTTTATTTTGAAAATTTAAATTAGAAAACCAACGTGTACTGAAATTATAGAAAGCTTCTCTTATGTTCATTTTATGCTACTTCATGTCCATGTTCTAAAATCAAATTGGTAACTGTAAACCATTCAAGCACCATTCACACCAAAAATAGGGCTCTCGCACACAAAAAAAAAACAATTAAAAAAAACTACAACAGTACTTTGCAAGCCATTAAATTAATAAAAAAAGAACAAACAATTACTAGTCGAGTCAAAGTGCAGGTTAGTGTCATTGACCCCGTCGAAAACCGACACGTGGATGCCATGACAGTATTAAAACAACGTAAGTGCAGGCTGTATGCCGCTGAGTTGTCTTTGCGTAATGTAAATGTAAAGCATTTTAGATTAATTGAGGACTTTTATTGATGGAATGTCAATTTGAATGTAATTTATTGAAACAGGTTTTTGAATTAGGAATTTTATTTCAATTCAAGCAAGTGGCTTTGAAAATAGAATTTCTTTTTTATAATTTGGTCGACGTTTTAAAAGATGAAAACGAATTCGTATCAGGAACAAATGTTCTAAGTCCTTTTAAAATTAATCCTCAGTCAAAAAACCGCACTCCCACGACAGCAACACAATTTAAATTCGTTTAGATCTCATTTTTTAAGTCCAATTGTACATTACTCATTACTGTCGGAATGGCGCAATAGAACAATTTTGGGGTTGTCATCCGGCGACGAATTGGCCTCAACTGGCCGGGTTCAAGGCCATTGCCCGTTAATTTGATGAAACGTTCACCTCTAACATGGATCTTCTTAACACTAGACTCTTTTATTTTTGGTGTGTGAAACGTTGTCATTGATGCGTGTTTTTTTCAACTAGCTGCATTAATGCAGCTAGTTGAAAAAAAAATTTTGGGTATTCGTAATTTAAAATCGAGATAAAAGGTTTTACTTTGACATAAATATAAAAGAAAAAAAACCAGCCAGCGACATAAAAACCAATAGTAGCTTCATAAAAAGAAATAATAAATACAATTTTATTGAAAAAGAGAGACATCATAGGCGCCGTCATTGATAGGCGCCCACTGTTCAATGAAATCCCGCTCACTTTTATTATATAAAGCTTATTGATTTTCCCACGCTGAAATTTTCCACGGGAACAGCACGCACGAACGTGGGTGGTACCGAAATAACAGCTTAATTCACTAATGCGTAAAGTCTCGATTTGATTAAAATGTAATTGGTCAACTATTTTTGTGTTTAATCGATTTACAAAAATGTAAAAACAAAACCAAATGAAACAGTTTAAAATTAAATTTCGCAAAATATAACTCAATTAGCCGCGTGTAGTAAAAAAAAACTACAAAACGTTTCAAAAATAGAACGATCTCGTGATGTCGTCGACCCGTGACGTCACGTGACGTATGCTGTCACTTTTATTTTAGGGCGCGTTCAAATGAATGGTTTTATTAATGTACTTGACAAATTATTGAAATTCCCAAAGCTAATTGTTTTTGCTTCATGGGGGGGAGGCGTTTAATGAAGTTTATTAAACATGCCATACATTAAACTCCTTTCAGTCTTTCTCATTTAGTTGTTAAGTGTTATTATGAAATGAGAGGGTTTTTCCTAAACATTGGGGTCAGGAGACCAAGGTGGTTCGTCAGAAGTACTGTCACTTTTCAATGACATGGTTTCAAAAATTGTACCTTCATTAGTTGTAGTTTTCATAAATTAATGAGTAATGACCCTTTTGAATGACTACGCTGACTCTCTTTGTATCGCAAGTGTGTTTAAACAGGTCAGGCAAAGGGTAGTGTCCAGTGGGGTTTTATATCGTATTTTGCAGTAGCAGATTTTGGTAAAGATCATAATAAAGTTACCGCTGAAATGTTGTTATATAGACGTGTTGTTGTAAATCTAATTAATTAAAAAAATAAACCCTTGCCCAAAATGTTTAACGTTCAGAACCACAGCTTTACTGTTGTAACCGCTTAGTTCAAATATAAACAAAAAACTACACAACCTTCTCTTTTTGTGTATTATATTATCGTAGCCAGAGTCATATTACGAAATAGTTAGGAGTTGTTTGAAAGATGAGATATTATGTTTAAAATATTTTAAGCGATACAAATACAATAGGTCCTTTGTAAGACCTCTCTTACACACGTCTAAAAATGTCTTTGAAAATAAAAACATAACTTTGGACAAAGATTACACTGTATAGAATTTCATGAAACTATAGGTAATATGTTACAGAATGCCCTATGCCCCAGGAATGGAAATTTTATGAAATGATTTAATGAGGGATCTTTGAATAGATCTTGAAAGATAGAGAAAGTCAAAATTAATGGCAAAAAAAGCGCTGAAATCATTAAGCAAGTCTTTATTTTAGTTTTTTTCTTGCAAACTGTAATTTCACAATAAAAACTACAGTAAATTCCGCATTACTAAGCTAAGACCAATACAAAAATGATTCATTTAGTTACTAATAAATTACTTAGTCATCATTTCTTTCAAATAACTGCAGTTCAACAACCTGTGGACTCTGACAGGCTGAAAATGTAGCTGTCATTATTACACGTTGCCGCCATCTTGGATTCTGATTTACAAAATGCCAATACATTGCCTTTATTGAATTTTTCGAATTGCGATTAAAAATAAATTAACAGAAAAAGTTCGTAAACTAGTGCAGTTACGATGTTGTACACCGATTTTGGACCATTTTTTGAGTGACATAAAATGTCGTAAGTGAGATGAAATAAACGACTAGTCATTGCATATCCGCACTAATGTCATTGATCTTAGATCTCAATTTCCTTTGTGAAGTTTGGCGATTATGACGTTAATAGATGAAAGTTTTGGAACTTTTATTGGTTAGGTAGGTATTAGGCACATCCGTTTTAGATCTAGTTCACTGATAAACATGTTTTGTTGTAATATGCTATCGTAATTTATCTGTCTAGCCGTCTGGTTATTTTATCAAAGTAGGCCTTTCTAAACATTTTTGTCCAAAACATTACAATATCCCGTTTTGAACTCCCAAACAACTTTAAAAATAGAAAGACCTACCAAAAGACACATTTTCATTGAAGTGACGGATCAAAATACATCAGTCATCGCTGAATAAACGTAACAAATTCTCAAAGAACCATCATTCTTAACTGCTCTATAAATAATCTGAGATCAAGATATATTTGTCAATTATAACGGTCAAAACCCATTATAAACTGATCTATTGACACAAACATTCTTGAGCGCAACAAAGGTCAAAGTAAAATGGTTATGCCTATAAAATGAAAAGCACGCGGTATGGAGGTCATTGGCCCGTGATGTCATTTCGCGTCACAAAACGTAGGTAATTCGAAATACGGTAACGCGCTCGTCCGCGTTACGTATATGAATTTGCGATACGATCTGTAATGCGGTTTGCGTTTGACCGATAACGGTCATTGCCTTGACTTGATAATGATTCACTGTTGTGATATTTTTTTTGTAGGCTTGGCCTTACGTCAAAAATGTTTGCTGAATTTACTTTGTTTGTCTAATTTAAAAAATATTGTTTTTACCTAATTTTACCACCTGGCTTTTTAAAACTTTTGCTTCTTAATATTTAATGTGTATAAAGGAAAAAAAAGGCTTATTAATTTAGAAAAGGACTTTGATTAGTAGCCATCGGTCATTGACAAGCCGAAGGACAGTTACCTTTTGCGATAAAAACTCGCCACAATATAAATTATTTTCATTTGAGGATAATTTATAATTATATAAACCGCAGAGCTGCTATGTATGTAATAAATATTATATACTTGTATTTTATTATTTTCCTGGCGTTTTTCCAAATCCGCTAGTCTGCTTTCAGTCTCGATTGAAAGTTACGGTGACAGCAGAAATATTTTTATACCTATTTTACAGCAATTTTCTTCATTCAAATGTATTTTTTTTGTTACTCACCTTTTGACAAATTCTTTGCTGGAATTCCTTTGCCTTGCTTCGTAAAAGTTGTATTACAATTTTGTCTGGAATCTTGCGATGCAATATTGAGAGGAAAAAAAAGTCATTTTTGCTTTTAATAATTGTCCATTATATTGAAAGAGGTACTTACATTCTTTGCTATCATTTTTTATAATATTTTGCGGGTCACAGATACCTAATACTACGGCGAGGAGTACAATAAATTGTTTTGTAAAAGTTAACACCTATAATAGAATGCCTAGAGACAAAGTTATTGCCCATAGTTCATATTTTCATTATTTTTGACGGCACGGTTGGCGCAGTGGCTCAAGCAATGGACTGCTGCGCTGCGTGTCGCGGGTTCGATCCCCTCACGGAACAAATATTTGTATGACCTACAGATAGTTGTTCCGGCTCTGGGTATTTGTGTATGTGAGTTTAAATGTTTGTGAACGCACCCCCGATACAGGAGAAATTCCAAGAGTGGGGCAACGTTTTTATAAAAAAAAATGATTTTACAAAACTAAAATAGAGGAATGTCAAATCAAATGACAAAAGCAATCGAAATAAAGTGAGAGACTTGATTTCGATAGCCTATGTCATTCGATACATTTACCTAAATTAGACTGTAAGAAGTATATAATAGACTGTGTGATGTTATGTATAATTAAGATGAGTAATCTTTGTATGTCACTTTATATCGAACGGCAGACGGATCGCAAGGTCGTTCCTTGGCTCCTATATTATAGAGTATGGTTCATGTTTATACAATACGTCATGTTATATAATTAATATACATAACACATATATTTAATGTCGTCATTATTACATTACGCCTGTGATTTTAAAGATGGTACGCGGAGGTGTAGGTACCTAACTAATAGTACACCCATAAAGGACTTAAATCTTGCGACTGAACTAGCAAGATTCTAGTCCCATTTACTACATAAGGCCTCATTTACGGAAACGCGGGGCGTCGCGCGACGCGTTGTGTGTTTTTAATTCAAGCACATGGCGATGTATGAAAACGGTAATGATTTCAAACGACGATTTTACGAGAAATGATTTTTCGCTCGTTAGTTTAAAATGCAGCGTTTGTTGCGGTGGTCCCGTCTCAGTAAATGAATAAAAAGGCACGCGACGAGCCTTCTGCACGCCCCGCGCCTCCGTAAACAAGCCCTAAGGGAGCATACCTATTGCCATTAATCAAGCACAAATCGACACTAAATGGACTCAAACATGGACATGCATGCATTGGATGGTCATGGACTAATGGACTGGAATGGACACTGTGAAAATCTAGATGGAAAACCACAGTAAAACTTTACCCGACCTGAACCCGAACCTATATACTTCAAAATCTCCTAACCGGATTAGTGATTAATAATGAACTGAATATCGTAATCATTGATCTATTGTGGCAGATAACTTATCTACAACGTTTTTATCAATGAAACGATAATTCTGCTTTTGTTTCTTCAATCTAAAAGATAATTTTAAAGGTTGACGATCTTCAAGGCCTACTACTAAATATTACCAACAAAATTAAAATTGTCATCATTCGAGTTTAAAATGCAAATGTCAATGACAATTTATTTCAACGCCAAGGTATTCTAATTTTAAATCTTCATGATCGTGTGACGTGTCGTGGCGCTTAAATTCTCGACTAGCTTACAAAACATAAAACAATAAAATAAAATGCCCTTTTATTATATTCCATTGACCAACCAGACGATTCATTTAAAAACTTGAGCAACGATAGAAGAATGCGATTACAATACATTACTGAGACAATAGATCGGGGGTTCGATGACCGCACAGCTGATCCGAAGCCAAAACTATATTTAATCGATTTATTATTAAATTAGACTGTTTTTGTAATTTCCTTCGTCGCTTTATTTTGAGTAAAACATTGATGAAAACAAATAAACTAGAGATTTTTTAATATTTTTTCTTTATATCTCTAGGGAATAATTTAGCCATCTGTGATTATGACAATATAAGAAAGTCTTACCATAAAAGCAATCCGACCATTAAAATCACCCATAATAAGTTAGATCCCGTATTAAATGTTAAACAGAAGTTAGACTCGTTTTCTTTAGAATACGAGTTTAATAAGGTACCTAGAGGGCCTACTTTAAGGTTAATACCTTTTTACCGGTTAATAATAATTATTTTATATATATATAGGTACTTAAAGATATTATCAGTAATACAGTACTCCTGGAATTATGTAATTTTTTTTTGTTGGTATACATGTACCATTCTGCTATACTTGTTAATAGATAAGTCGTTATCTTATTTAGAGTCTCTTTCTAGCCAAGTAGCCATCAATACCAGACTCATGGTAATTTTTAATTTACCAAAAGACCTCACTCAGCTCTTAGGACAAACAGTCGTATCTTACGATATGCACTTACGATCTTTTGTCGTCACAAGGCACATACGACGTTTTTCCATTCTTGTTTTGTTGACGCTTGCATCATTATTGGCGCGCTCGTTATGCAATTAAAACAATATTCTTTTGCAACATCCAGTGTTGTTGAACTTTGGATTAATAATACTGCTTTTGCTGATACGATATTTTATAATCTTTGATTTGAAATGTAATGGTTCAAACGTCTTTTATATAATAAGCTGTAGATTTAATAAGTTGAAAAAAAAATGGTTGTGGTGAAGCCTGAACCACTGTGTGAACGTCTGGTCGCAGTTGGAAACGCATCAGAACCAATAGTCGATTTAAATCGAAGTAAACATCTTTATTTGTTCTATTTTTAAACCTGAGAGTGAGAGAGACGTTATTTTAAGAATTAGTCACCAGAATTGACAATATTTTTAGCCCCGTAGCTTCTTAAAGTTTTCTGTCTGTCTAATTTATGAACTTGCTTAAACTAGAATTGATTCATATGTGGTTATGATTGCAGTTTTATAGAAAATAACAATTTAATTTTACAACTAAAAAAAATAATAATCAACCAACACAACGAGAATATCATGCCATTTGGCAAAAAATAAACACTTCTAAAGATAGTAAAACAATTTCACATTCGAATTTTGAGCTATTATACGTAAGTATTTCGCACCATTTTCAAATTAATTGTTGTAAGAAATTAAACTTTATTTCAATGGAATAGAGTCTTGGTCGCGAATTTAGGGGTGTCACAGTAACGTTGTTTGTATCGCTAGTTCGGGCAACTTCGGTCGATGAACCCTAACGTAAGCCGTTAGATTAAAATTTAAATTAGGGACTAGACCCACGGTTGGCACGTGTGCCAGTAGGAGGCATTATCGCGGAAAATTGATAACAGTATTATTTAGTTTGATTGTATACCAAATATTAAATTTGTTGCAGTAACGAAAGTATTTCCATGTAAGTCGTTAGTTTTATTTGTCATCTAAGGTTTTTCAATCACTGTTTCAGTTAAATCAAAATTGGCCCTACCGTAAGAAAAGAAAAATAACATATTTTCGAACCCATTTTCCGTGCCCACAAATTTCCTAAAATCATTTAGTGCCAACCCTACCTAAAGCCTTGTTGAGGCTTCAAGAGGACATCGACCCGTGACGTACGGTGGGTGTGTAAGGCATAGTATTGAATGCAAATTGAATATCGAATAATCACCTCGATTGTCAAGTGTACTCCTTGCTTTAAATACTCTATGGAGCTTATGGTCCTGTCAGTTGTCATTTTGGTACGTCAAACGCTAAAATGAAGTGTACCTAATCCATAATCCTTAGTTTAAACACTCTATACTCTATAGGGCCTATCTATGCTCCTGTGAGCTATCATTTTGGTACGTCAAACGTAGATTGGAGGAAAACGGATGTAACAAACAAAATGGCGGAAGAATTTTCTTTCTTTCTTTCGCTAATTAGGTGAGGAACTCGTGTCTTAATAATGTGGCACGTGTAATAACTATTGTTAGATTTGTTATTGTAACGAAAGGTCAAATAGTATTTGGTTTAAGTGAATCTTAGCATTGTTTTCTATCAGATTACAGTAAAACTTAGATCTACAGAACTATCGAGCCACGTGTAGGATTTTTGTACTAAAAGCAATAAGTAACTTATTCACTTTTAAAAGGAAAGTACGTTCCCACTATTTAAATCAGACCAAATAGCTATTTTACAAGTTAGTCATGGTAATTACCAGTTATGTTTTATTTTGGTATTTGTTGCAATATTTATTAGTTTATGTTATTTTTATATGTGTATTAGTATTAATATAAGTAATATATTTTAATTGATATTGTTTTTTTTTTTTTCTAGTTAGTTTGTAGCCTACCACAATATTGTCTTGTTTGACCCTAAGGTTGACTGGTAGAGAATGCCTTGTGGCATTAAGTCCGCCTATGTATCACTATTGTGCATAAAGTTTAAATAAATAAATAAATAAATAAATAACTTAAAAAGTTATAACACATACAATTTTAGTTTCCAACATTCGTCAAAAGGAAAGTGTTATAGTTAAATATGGATAAAACACCTAACCGGCATTCTATTCTATTATATTCATGATTCTATTCTTATTCGTAATATTCAGGAAAATCTAAGGAAATTTCCACCTCTAGAAAATTGCAAAATTAAGATTTAAAAACATTTACCTACTTATTTATTTTATTTTATATAGACGTCTTTCTTATCCGTGAAAGAGAAGAGTTTTAGATTAAAAAATATACCCAATTAATGGATTGAAATGTCACGGTATTTAAGATATCTTCCAACAATATGGATTTTGTAGTTAAAAGATTGCCAATAATATTTACAGAGCTCTTTCAAATTTTATGTTTTTCCAACAAACTGTTAAACATGTCAAACAACCCAACAGTTTTAAACAAAATTCTTAACTTCCATAACCAAAACGTAATGACAGATTCCTTTTTTCAACGCAAAGTGGAACCCTTCACCTACAGCCTCAAGCACAACTAAAAAATAAAACTAAATGCACTGCATTACATAACAGTAAATCCTAAACGTTCCAAATTCAAAAGGCTGACCGTTGTATGACGTAGCGGGGCGTGATACAATTCAGAACATGCCCGCGGTCGATGGCCGCTGACGTCATAATCAGCTGAGCAGGTCGAAAGAGATAGATGTATTTTAGGTCATTGTTTCTCTCTCTAGTGAGGTCGGAAACGGCTCGGTAGATTATGATGTGGTTTTCGGCGTGTGAAAATTGTTGTTGTAACGGGAAGACTGGAGAATCGATGTATGGACTGTGTGAAACATTATATGGGTAGAAATTGAAATAATGGATAACAGAGAAGTATGAAAGAAGAAGACAATATGCTCCATTGACCAATTAGGTTTTTGTATCAATTTTTTTATTTTATTTAAGAGATGATCATACCTTTCATAACACGTTCCACTTTCATAAGTTTTTATTTTTTCGCTTTAATTTACTTAAAAGTTATATCAAATTGAAAATAAGATTTTGAATACAGTACCAAAAACATGCCGACGGTTCCCGAATAAACCCGAGCGCGTGTGACGTCACAATATTAAATTCTTCACAGGTGCTGCAGTGTTTTGTTTTCGTATATTTTTAGTCAATGTACTAATTAAATAAACGTAAAATTGCTTTAAAATTGTGACGTCACAACCAATCGTGTTGCGTTCGAAGTCATGTGGTTCTTTTAACAAAAATTATCGGAGAACTATTCAGTGAAATAAAATTTAAGAGTTTTTCGCATCGAATTTTAACACAATCTGTGTTCAAGTTTTAAAATACTATTAAATAGTTATAAAAATCAAAAGCCCAATTGGAATAGGAGTAGGAGAATCATGATGATGACTTGTGTTATGTTATGTTAGTTTTGAGGAGCAGTCACGGAGTCTGTATTTGTGTCCGGTTCATGGCAATAGGCTCACCCCCTATTAGATGGGGCTTAAATAACTGGCAAAGGTTGGTGTACCGTACTATTAGGTACCTACATCATCCATTTGGAGATAATATTAGAACTAGCTGTTGACAGCGGCTTCGCCCGCTACAACTCGAAAATGATCCCACGGGAAGATAAAATTGGTATAAAAGCTATCGTATGTGTTAATCCAGGTAATAAACTATCTGTGTACCAAATTTTATCCAAATCCGTTCAGTAGTTTTTGCGTGAAGGAGTAACAAACATACACACTCACACACTCAAACTTTCGCCTTTATAATATTAGTTTGATATACCTACAGAATGCTAGTTTAAACGAGGGCCATATTGAAGGAGGGTATTCAGTATTCGATTCTCGTTATGTAAAAAACTATAACCTTAATTTGTGACATAATTGTCCCATGGCCCTCCCGCACGCTCTCCAGATGTCACTTTAGACGTTTTTGTTTCGTCATTGTCCAACGCCAGTTTTTAAATATGAAGGGAAAATGGATTATACCTAAAAGTCATTGATCCGCGCAGATTTTTTGCGATAAACGCAAGGGTGGCGAGACTTTTCCGAAATGTTTGGTGTGGTTCTGTCTGATTTATCAGTGTTTTTTTTTGTTCATATTTTTAGTAGTATCACATAAGCATACCAAAATCAAAATCAAAATCAAAAGTCATTTATTCAAATTAGGCTGATAATCAGCACTTTTCGAACGTCAAAATTTACTTTACTCTACTTATTTACAAGAGACAGTCCCCCAAAACGCCCACCCTTCGGCACTTCCTAGTGTTTACCCTAGTGCGAGTTTCAATATGTCCCTCGTTTAAACTAACATGCTGTATATTTTTGTAAATTTCTACTGTCTACTAGGTAAACATATATATCGAATATTTTACATCTAGATCTGACCTACAAAATTCAATTACTAAGAATAACCGGTCATAGAGTCACTCGGTCATACGTTTCTCAAATCATTTGACCCGATTTCGATTCATTGAATTCCAATGACGAAATGACGGCACCGTGCAAATAAATGACAAAAGTCAAACCAAGAAGGATATTGCAAAAACTGTAATTTTATAAACTGTCAAATAACTGTGTATTGCGTGGAACAGAACGGGGCTTAAACTATTGTTTTGAGTTCCGTTTTACGGTAGGCAATTTTAATTTTGAGGCTAAACTATTGTTTTGAAAAATGTTGGCTAATTTTATTTAGTTCAAACAATAGTTACTTATAAATTGGTTTTGGAGGTCAGATAGGCAGTCGCTTCTTGCAAAATACTGGTATTCAGCTGCATCCGGTTAGACTGGAAGCCGACCCCAACATAGGTGGGAAAAGGCTAAGCAGATTATGATGAAGTATCACTTTATGACTAAAACAGAAAGTTTACTAAGTTGACTGTTTATAAGAAAAGATAGATTACTTAATCATTTCTACCCGTTTAAGGTGACAATTAACCAAAATTATCTGACTAAATCCTAAAATGATTATGTCAATGACAAACAACACTTTGTAAATATGTTTTTAATTATTTTTCCTATTAGATACTTAATGATTACCACGTGTAAGAATTACCTTAAAATTTTCCCTTTTAAAGTGTGAAAATAAAGAATATTTTCGTTATTTTCTAAATCTCTATTTTATTGTGCCCTTTTTCCTGTGTCCCTTTTATTGTGGCTAAACTACAATTATTTTTTAAAAGGAATTTGCCCCTAAATTAAAAATGCATTCTGTCGCTCTGAAAATTGATGTTGTATTGATATATAAACTTACACTACTAGACATTGCTGTAAACCAACTGGATGAGGTGGAACTCTGAGAAGAGATTTAAATAAACTCACAGATCACGGTATATTTTAAGGTCCTATCCAGACATAATCTTGATCAAGTCATTATTATGAAGACGAAAGAAATGATTTTACTCTCAAAAAAAAAACACTGCACACACATTCCTTCTAACAAAAAAAAAATCAACATAAAGGACATCGCGCGATTCCTACTACACACTACACACACGCAAAAAAGGGCTGTCCCTGTCCCTATAATGACGGAGAACGCACACACACCCGCTAAAGTCATCGGCCGCGATCCGACCTTGCCTCGGGATCGATGAACCTTGCGACCAAAAATGGCCGCGAATCAAGTACGAGTTGTATCTTCACGGTTGAACGGGATTGGGATAAACAGGGTTTTAGGATAGATTTAAAATTGTAGCGTTGTGTTGTGTTGTGTTGTGTTGGGTTTCTCTTTGATTTCATTCAAGAAGATTTATTTTATTTGAAATACTATAGGAAAAGACACATCAGTCTTTTCTGATTCATGATTATTATTTGTGATTAAAGGTCATTTGATTTTTATTTATTTCAATTGTACAACTATGCATATTTAAAGGTTTCGTTACACACTGCAAAAAAAAACCGCAATTTCCTTCCGGATTCCCAAAAAAGCGTAGGATCCATAAGGGCGAATTTCACCAATGAACTAAACGTTATCATCAAAAACAGTAAACCGCGTTTAAGAGCTGTTATCTATATTAATTTCGTAACAATATTGACACTGAAAGCTTTTAAACGCAGTTAAAATGATGCTGTTCTATTTAGTGCAGTTAGGTAGTTTTTTTCGGGTAGTTTTTTAGTGGACTTCACTCTTAATCTACTATTAATATTGTTCCCATTGTCTAATCCTATAAACGAATAATACTTTTCATAAATTAATAGTATTTTTTTATATTTGTTCCAGCTCAAATCGAGATAATACCATGCAAGGTGTGCGGGGACAAGTCATCAGGAGTCCATTATGGCGTCATCACCTGCGAAGGGTGCAAGGGATTCTTCAGACGGTCCCAGAGCACAGGTCGGCATCTGTTTATCTGCTATTTTAAGTTTTTTTTAACCATAGCTAGCCATCAACAAAGATAAGAAACAATAGAGACAGTCCAAGATAAAAAATATTTTACTGTGAAAAAAGCGTGGTCCTTTTTCAACCAATCTGGTTTTGGGAAACCTCCTTTAAAAAAAGGAGACCGGGCACATTATTTTAAGCTTCGTATTTTTTTGTTGTTAAAACATCTCCTGGTTGTTCTCTTATTATAATTCACTGGGCAGAAAACAAACTTACGAGTACTTTGCTGAAACATATTTTTTTAAAGATCCATGATTCATCCTTCATGTATAGCAGATAAATTTAGTTAACACTGAAATACCTAGCAAGTAAAATAGGCCAGAGTCTATGTGATTTTCAAGAGGTTCTAAAAGTTCAACTGATGTGCCCTGGGTCATATTTTCTTTAAGAAAGATACATCTAATATTATGTTGGTCAGCTTATAGACAAATATGACAGATTGTGAAAAAATAACAATAGGACTGCCAATTATTTTGTTGCTTAGAAACATATTTCTTATTATTATTACATCCTGTCAAGAAATCTCACATACTAACAATCCCTTGGTAACTAAGGCAAGAACATGCTTATTTTTATACCAGTAGTTAGGGAAACTCCTTACAAAATAATAATTGCCTGTTTTTACCAATAGTAATGCCAATTGCTTGTAATGTTTGTAAAAATCTTACCGTTAACGAAGCTGAAACGCACTTGTTCTCCCTGGGGTTCAAAGTTCTCTCTTTTTCAAAAGTTTTATTTTTAATACGAGTTTTTAATGTCATAACTTTACTTTAAATGCTTTTATGATCCCCGTAATATTCAATGGATCGTTAAATTGAGTGCGTTACATTGAGTGCGTTACATTGAATCCTACCGAAAAACGAGCAATTTTAAGCCCAAAAAATGACGTTTTCCAGCTGTTTTCTGGTGTAGAGTTACTTTATTTGATGTACAGAATTCTTGGTTGACAGCTCCAAGAAGAGTCCGCTTACACCATGTGGCTAACCGTAGATTTAGAACATTTAGGCATTCATTTAGTAGTAGTTTATTCTTAGTGAAAACGAGTAGTAATACATTTCCTTATCAAAGTTTATGTAAGCTTTGTATTAATATTTCTTATCACAAATTATTATGCATTAAGCGAGAGAGAGTAATCAACAGTAAGGGCATTGGTTTATTTCTTAGGGGAAAGCAGACTTACAAGTCTAAGTCGTGGGATGGCTAGAAAAAGGTAATACTGACATCCTTTTTATAAAAAAAAAGGAAAAAAGGAAAAGTGGAAAGAGAAAGACGTTATAGATAAAAGAGACAAAGAGATTTGCTGGGGAAACAGACGGCAAAATATATCTGCTATTGTAATTTACACAAAATCTTATGCTCACGTAGAGTGGATTCCCCGTGACCTCAATAGGTTTTCGAGGTAAGCTTCAGCCCTATATCTATAACCTATAGATAGAACTGCCAACTTTCTTACTGTTGAACTAATCCGTAACTTGCATAATTTTTTAACACGCATGATTTAGTGAATCATTCAAAATGAATGAAGCGTCACTCAGGTGCTCGAAAACTAATTATGCTATTTTTTTAAAGATTGACAGTGACGTAAGGCATTTCTTTTTCTAAGACCCATTCCACCACTAAAACTAATTGAACCAATACATCTAAGCTGCGTTTAAGAGCTGTCAGTGCGTTTAAGAGGTGCTACCATCAAATCCAGTGGTGTGCTTAGGGCCCAACAATACGGCTTTCCCATGGGACAAGAAGACTGTTCAGAAACCATAAGTTCTTATGAAAGTACCGCCACTTGAAATCTGCATAAATTTAGGGTCTCTCACAACATGAGTCAAATTCTTTCTTTCGACACTGTTCTCAGTTCTCAGGGACTTCCTGTACAAAGTATGAAGAGTTCACAATTTACTCGCGCTTATTCTGTTAAACCCTGTTTAACACTGACAGCTCTTAAACGCAGTTTTAGTCGGTGAAACCGGCCTTTCGAATAAAAATACTAGGTGTTTAAGTATCATGCGTCTCCTACTCTTCTGGATATGTTTTCTAGACTGTTCCATCAGGTATCGATACTAACCCAGTCCTCTTTTCCAGTGGTGAACTACCAGTGCCCCCGGAATAAAGCGTGCGTGGTAGACCGCGTCAACAGGAACCGCTGCCAGTACTGCCGGCTACAGAAATGCTTGAAGCTTGGTATGAGTCGTGATGGTGAGTTTACTTTTTTATATTGTTTTTATTGGAGGTGTTCTTTGTTGTGAAGTTTAATTGATTTGTTTCGTAATGATGACAGGGCTAGGGTTCCAATTTGTGCGGTTTTTTGTTCCTCCGTCCTAGTCATAAAAGTTCAATGTATCTTCCTCTAAATACCGGAAAAACTAACGATTTAAAATCTGTTTAAAGTCTGGTTATTTTTGCAAACGTGTCTCTTAGTCGGAACTCTTAGGAATTTCGAAATGATAATCGATAGATAAATTCTAAAAAACTGCTTCAACAAAAACTTAATTTTCAAATTATGGTAATGTCGATTAGTTCGCTAACTTATTAACACAGTCGTAAACTGAATTGATATTTTCTTTTTTTTTGAAATTGCGAAAATTTCTACTTACATAATATACCTTAACCTGTACAGTACAAAGTTTCACACACAACACACTAACACACACAACACTATGATAATATAGGTACAAGTCACACATTGACTAGATGGCGTTGTGTGAGAGTTGTGGAATATTATATTATATATTATATTTACTTATCTTATTCAAAACAATAATTCTAAACTATAAATCGCAATAAAAATAAAGAAATGTAAATTCACCTTAAAACCACGTGTAGAGCGATGAGGAAGCGAGCGTCGGGTCAACGACCTCTTATCAGTTACCGATAACACTATGTTTATACTACATAAGTACACTCAGTGCCCAGTATTACCTGACCCCTCCTGTAAAGAATAAGAGGGCAAGTTGTGTGAGAAGAGGGGTCAGCCAATACTGTGCACATATTGTACTCACGAGTTGGTTTATAGGGAGAAATGGTTATGTAGTAATGAGTCAAGGGATATTTTCTTGATTGTTTAGTTGTATGGCTCGTTGGTTACAAGTGCGACTGCTGAGCTTGAGGGCCTGGGTTCTATTTTCGGGACAGGCAAAGTGTTATTGGATTCCCAATCAGGAATAGGGTAGTTGACAAAAAAAAATCTAATTAGTCCGTCAGATAGATTTCTAAAAAACACATATTTATACATATTTTTCTTTTTGCACGTAAACCAAAAATGAAGACGATACAGTGCTTCGAAAACATGTGTGACGTCGCATCGCAAAATCTCATGATCTTTGACGCGTTTTATCTTCGTCAATTTTTATTCATTTGAGAAAAACAAAAAACACATATTCTATATTTTTCGATAATCAAACTGACGGACTAAATGGATTTATATTTTTTTTACTCAGGACACATCCCTATTTCTCAGTACCTCTCACGAAGTTCTGAATATGTGACCGGTTGATCGCAATAAGTTCGCCCCCAAAAGGGTCTCCACATAATAACGTGGGACTTAAAACATAATTATCGAAATATGGGTGTACTATTTATACACCTCTGCCAAACCCTTCGGGGATTACAGGCGTGATGTTATGTTTAGTTATATTAGTTGTCCAAGGCCACAGCTGGACATAAGTCCGTATATGTATAAGGTTGACTGGTAGGGAATGCCTAGTTTCATTAAATCTGCCTAGGTTAGCTTTAAGTGTATAAAGTATTAAATAAATAAGGATAAGGTTCGTAGGCTTAACTTTAAGTCTAAAGGGCTATTTATAAAAATACCTATTTATACACAAATAGCCCTTTCATTGGTTGATGGTAATTGTTTTTATGTTTAAATAATAAATTAAAAATGTTATTGTACTTGACGAAGAAGTCAATAATACTTCTTTAAAAAAAAAAACTTTTTCTTGCTTGTGATCTTGGTACTTAGTATGGACATGAAAAACTGTGAAGAATAAAACACTCCTCCTTTGAAGACTAGTAGCGCCATCTGTTATCGGTTTTATCAAACTTTTTAAACTCTTGTACTAATAGGAAAGGACATTGAGCCGAGTCACTCTAAGCATTATTACGCAACATTACGCCTGTAATCCCCGAAGAGTTAGGCAGAGGTGTACATAATAGTACACCCACATTTCGCCAGTTATGTTTTAGTCCCAAGTAATAGGGGGCGAGCCTATTGCCATCAATCGGGCACAAGTCCTGACTAATGGCTGCTGAAACATGAAGTTGGTATGAAAACAATTATTAAGGCCATTAATAATATAATTTGACATCTAAAATCAATTAAAAAAAAAATATTATGGGTAAATTTTTTAGTTTAAAAACTTGCAAAAAATCTCTCTCTTTATCACCTATAAGACCTATATCACAACATTCGTGACACACCGCCTACGATTATAAAAGAAAAAAAACAATACATTATCTTAAAAACATGCATAATAATAAAAGCACACATGCACTATGTCACGCCAAATCGCGTGAGCGCACATAGCAAGACGTCGCCGACGCGTGTAGTGACGAGCTCTTGCGCAATACTTGTAACGATCTGATAGTGTTTATCGATAGGTTTAGTGTTATGTCGATAGTTTTACGCAAAAATGCTAAGTATCGATAATAAAAACTACAAAAATCTGCGATCAAATAAAAAAACAATACGAAGCTGTTTTTTCTGAGTCTAAATTTTAACGAAATGCCCAATTTTGACAAGGTCTTAGTTTTATTCTTATTCCTTATTGATCATCCCTGATGGCAACAAAATCTCTGAATATGGCCACTTTTTCAGTAGACTCTAACAAACTAATTGAACTGAAATAGTTAAGTAAAAATCCTCCACCATATTTAAATACATGAGCTCGCTACTTTACTGGCTTGCCATTTCAATTACCACACAACAAGAAAGATACTAAAATACCTGAAAACTAAAAAAAACAATATGTGAACTATTGGTAACAAAAACGAGTTGTTCCCACCGTATCATCACACAACATTAGTCCTCATTCCCATCCCTAGTTACCTACACTAGTACCTACCGACTTCTGCATAACATGTCACGTTGTAGATCATACATAACACGATGCAGGCGACGCGTGCGCAGACGACTTGTTGCGCAATGACTGGTTACTTGGTACTGGCTAAATGTAAGGTTGTTATGGTCGATAGATAGTTGATTGTCGATAGATTGGTGATTTGATATTAATATTATATCATATTTGACTCTTTTGTGAAGAATTGGAATGGCTTCAACTGATATATAATTATGCTCTTGGATAGACAACAAAAGTTATGATGAAAATTGTCTTAAGTAATCTAAAATTCATTTAACATTCGTCGGTTCAAATTTTATTAAGAATGTAAGTTACATCAATTGTTTTCTTTATTTATTACTTTACAAATTTACAATAAAATTTCGTACATTTTAAAACATTTAAAAAAAAGCCAAAATCAGAACATAAACCAAAAATTCGACTCATGTGTATCTATTTACCATATCACAAATTAGTACTTAAAATTATTATCATCATCTTCCTGCCCTTAGCTCATGTTATTTGGGGTCGGCGCAAATAATTAAGTTACCAAAGGATTTAATTATAAACCTATCGACACTCCAAACCATCGACAAAACATCCCATCCCTAACCATTGCACAATATAGCAGTCATGAAGCGGAACGTAAACATATTCAAGTTTTTACAACAACACACACACACACATACACAACTTCTTACATACATACATTGGTCGGTTTTATGTAACATGCACTAATTCAAGAAACTAGTCTATATACGACTACGTTATTATTTTATAACGCTATTTATGTAGGTACTGAGGTATTACGTTAGCATGCAGTTTTCTTGCGATTATTAAAATTTGTTGGATAAAATGAGTGCGTTTTTTTTGCTTAACAGGTTTAGGCAAGACCCTTTGTGTGGGAGATAAAAGAGTATGGGCAAAGTTACGTTGGGTGTAGTAGAATTTGAGAGAGGTCAAACTTTATTTGACTTTGAACATGTATGATTCTGACAGTTTTTAATACCAAATATCTATCTAAATATTTTACCAACTAAGTCTCTATTTGCAAAGTATGATATCATCAAAACTAACAAGACTTGCGCGCTAAATCCTTCCGCATACCCAACCGAGCCTCTACTATTGATTTAAGACCAAAAATAAATATTTTTCGACACAAATACAGTTCAAAGACTTTTCTTTGTTTCTATTGAACAAACACTATTGTTACCAATTTAATTGTTTCTACAAAAATCTGGGACGACAAACTGTGGACCGACTGTTCCTAAATACATGAAGAAAAAACAACCAAAACTCAAGACTCGTCTGCACAAATAAAATGTTTACAAAGACGGCTCACGCTAAACTGGATATGTAAAAGTCATCGAACTTCTAACAAAGAAAATTCATAGACGAAATTCTAAACACAAAAACTCTATTCCTTGAAAAATAATTTAAGCAACAAAATTAAATGGGCACCTCGCGAGGAATTCGATGTTCGAACCGCGTTCGTAATTCAAATCGGTCGCGTTGCCGCCCAACGGGATCGCTCGGAGTTACGTAGCAAGAATACGTCACTTGCACGTACTATACATACATACGTCAGAGTTCGCGAGTTCGTTGTTCTACTAGGCAGTGTGCCAACGGCCGAAGTGTCCCGAACACACACGAACGCACGCCCTACACACACAACCAATCAACACCCGTTTGCTCACGCATACTACGATACAAACGCGTTCTGTTCGCCTTTCGCACACTACTCCGTTCGAAGTGTGAAGGTATTGAGTAACTAAGCGATGAAGCTAGGTGTCATTGAGAACATAATTGCATTGTATTGTTAGGCTCGCCGATTTTAGCTGCGTTTTTTTCGTCGTGTGAATATTAAGAGGCATGGGAACGATGCGAATATCGGATTCCCTGTTATGTCATTAGTTTTTAGTGCGCGACGCGAGCGCTCGTGGCGGTGAGTGGCGGTACTAAGCTAAACATTTCTTGTTCTTCGTTTTCAGCGGTGAAGTTCGGACGTATGTCGAAAAAGCAACGTGAGAAGGTGGAAGACGAGGTGCGGTTCCACCGTGCACAAATGAGGCAGAATGATACAGCGCCTGATTCGGTATATGACGCCCAGCAACAAACACCGAGCTCAAGCGACCAGTTCCATGGTCATTATAATGGGTAAGTAACGTCATCTGTTATCAAGAAGTGAAACTAAGAAAATGTTTAAGAGCTTTTCTTCTTTATACTTTTGTGATTGTGTGCAATAATAACTAAATTGAAATAGTCGTTGTGATAAATGCTATTGCTCAGTTAAAGTCTCTGAATATTTCAATTGCCTATCTATTGGTGCGTGGAATGTGGAATGATAAAACTGCTAATACTGCCCTTCAAACAGTAATGAATTATGTGCTACATCTTATGCCAAACGTACAATATAATATTTTATTCATGCAACTTGGCAATAAAATGTATAATGGTTGGCAGTCAAACGACAAAACTAAGACTCGTTAGAACTGCGAGCTTTCTAGTTTTCCGTCACCGTTGTAATTCATTACTGCACGGACTTCAATTTGTGTCAGCGGTGCATCAGACGCTGTCATTATTCTAAGCGACCAACGGTATACTGTCGTGACGAAGTTGAATGGAGCTTAACGGTAAACTGTAAATACTGCCACCTAGTATCGAGTAGCGGTATTAAGCGTTTCTCATTAAGAATTATAGATGGCGTTGTTTTTATTATTGCGTGTCTGAGATGTCTGTTAATAGAATTTACGATTTGTTTTTTATTGAATTTAACAGTAAATAGTTGCGAAGGTATGAGGGAAAAATTCTTAGCGCGACAGTTTTTGCTGTGTACTTGAGATACTTCAATTACTCATCATAATTGATAGCTTGAGAGAAGTTTTATGTCGCTTTTTGTGTTTCTTAAGTCAAACACCTGTTGTCGGTATGCAGGTCTACTGTAAATAATTCTAGGAACTTAAATACACTACCGCTACTGTTTCTAACGAGAGACTATGTGGCATTTAACGAGATAACATGACTTAAGAATGAGTGAGCTCATTTGAAGTAAACTGCTTTTTTATAATCAACACATTCTCCTCAATTAATAGTTTAGGTAGTAGTCGATTAATTTACAGTCCAACAAATTATAGCGTTTTATCTTCTTTAAATAGGAATTATTTTATTATTTACCAAGTCCACCAATAAACAAATTATCTGGAAATTACACTGGTTGGTCTTGTGATCAGAAGCTTGACTGTTAAGCACCAGGTACTCGATTCTCATATTGGGCTAAGTGTTATTGGGTTTTTCGTTCAGGACTCTCTCAGTGTCATCTTGTACATTTGTACCCGGCTGATTGCAATAGGGATTTAGACAACTAGTGAAATGGGGGGGTGTAAAGATACGCCCTTGCATAACCCTACTAGCATTACATTGTAATTTAACAAATTAACTGCTCACCCACAGCTACCCTGGCTACGGATCCCCGCTGTCCTCCTACGGCTACAACAACGCGGGTCCAGCCCTCACATCCAACATGGGCGGTATCCAGCCCCAACCAGCTCAACAACAACCCTACGATGTATCAGCAGACTACGTCGATTCCACCACGGCTTACGAACCGAAACAGACTGGAGGATTCCTGGATCCTGACTTCATCAGTCATGGTATGTATTTAGAACTTAGATGTTAATCAAAGTTGTGTACCATTTTAAACGTGCAGTTTAAGGTGGTGATGCTTGCCAAGAAATTTTGCATTGATATGTCGAACGGTGTTTTGCCACTTGCACGTATAAGTTGGTAGAACTGTCTTTTAAGGTACCTGTTACTGCGAATCTAACAAGATTCTTTCAGAAATAAATAATTAGGTCTAGTCACTTCTCTCGGGTGCTCGACACTTGCCTTGAATGTCTCATCTTATTGATTAGGGTTCAACTATGAATACAGCCGTGCCAATAACTGGCAAGCATCAGGACTTTACAGTGTAGTCTAAGGTTTTAAACTAGGTGGCTGCTACCCCTCATCATGATGTGGACAGTCAATGACAGGACAGCGTAACCATTTTAGAATAGATTCAATAAAGCTAGCAATGTAATGATCTGAAGATTTTAAAAACTTAAGGTAATTTAAGAATTGATATTTATAAGCCTTAAAACTTAGCAGTAGTATTGTTAGTACCGCCCACTAACACCTACCTTACCTATAGAAGATCAAAAAGGGACGACAATAGTCAGACCATCGGGCTCAACATCCACTTCAACAGCGACAACATCCACCACATCGATGCGACAGTCATCCATAAACGACCTCCCTAGGACACGAATACAAGAATTCGATCGTTACGAAGACAGAATCCAATCGCCAGCATCAATTTCCAGCGGCGTCATTAACATTAAGCAAGAAATTAAACCAGAAACATCTATGGGTGTCGATAATCTTGTTGCCAGTTACGTGGACTCCACAACCTTCCTGCACAGTCCTTCAAATATACAACACAGTCCGATGGATATACAGAATTCTGTGTTAGTAAGTGGGCAAAGTTCAGTGTCTCTGACTAGTGAAGACTTGAGCCCGGATGACTTAACGTCTAGTAGTGGGCATGGGAGGCTGATGGATCCTCTAAACATGAATATGTCTGGAATGGGCATGGTGAACCCTAATGCTGTGACGAATAGAAGACATCAGGGCTCCAGTCATAGTTCGAGTGATGATTTGCCTTGTAAGTGGATGATTGTGGATCCTTACGGTTACGCTATATGATTAATTTGCCAATTTTTTTTACTTTTGTAGTTTTTTGTATGTAGTATTTTCTTTTCAGTTTTTTTTTTTGGTTTATTACTAGTGTTATTGTGAATGATTATAATCTCTTTTCTCTACTGAAATATAAACTGTAGCAAGTTGGTATGACTTGGCACAATATATTACTGCCAAATAGTTTTTCTGTATTCAGATTTAAAGGGTATGGTGCTCGTGAAATGATAGACATAATTAAGAGCCATTTTAATTTTAGTTTCCAAGGATGAAAACTCATGAAAACGTATAGACTAGCTTTACTTGCTATACCATGGCTATGGCATGCAATTCCGAATATTTTCAAGACTATTAAAAAAAAGACCAAATAAAAACTTTTTACATTTTACTCCACAAACATTTTCCAGACATTGAGGCTAGCATGTTTTGTCATTGTTGAGATTAGTATCATTCTCCCGCAAAAAGTCGTACTGTGGACCACAGCAGTGACGTTGACGGGGTAAACAAGAATTGAAGTCATGAAATGGGAAGAATCGAAGGCTGCTTCTTAGCTGAAAAACAATAAAGAATCATTTAAATCTCAATTTACTAAGGATTTTTCCACAGTTTTTTTTTATCGTTCTATTCCGTTTAGCAATTTTGCGGTGTTTCTCTCTCATAGACTAGTAATCTCGTAATAGTTTTTACCAGCTTGCATACATACTATGGCAAGCATATTAAGGGCTTCTCCTCAAACAAAGAAAGGACCAACATTCAGAATGTATTACGATGACAATAATTCGATGGTAAAAATAACTTACGTTATTCAAAACGGTGCCTTCACCATCATCACGTCTATGGTGTCCAGGTGGACCAAATCGGTTTATATTTGCATCTTGAATTAAGACCACCGGCATAGGAACAAACGGTATAGCAAGGCATAACAAACAAGCTGCTAAATAAAAAAAATATTATTTTGTTAGTTACGTTATGGTTGTCCACCGCATGTATCAGAAAATTGTGGTCACATTTTAGGATCGATAGACCATCAAACTGAACAACTTTCTCCATGGACACAACATAAGAATCTCAAAAATAAAATTTTTGTCTCATACATTTGGGTCGACTAGGTAGTTTATCGCGTATCAGTTAATTTTTTTTACGATTATAATACGGTTTCCTGGAGAAACACTGATGGTGTATGTGTTATAGTCAAACTCTTAATCGGTCAAAACTACTTTTTGACTGACTGACTGGTTTCAATCAAAACCCTCATTACGTTAAAACGTGTTTACTCTCTTAAAATAAATGTTAACTATCGCACAAGGTTAGGAAAGGATAAAAAAGAAACTTAACAACCTTATAAGTTTCCTAATGACCTTTAGGTTATTATAAATCAGTAGAGAAATAAAACAAAAACCACCTAATAATTTCTAATAATAGTTTTGACCGGTCAAAAGTAGTTTAGACTGATTAACAGTTTTGACTGTGACATTTACCACCTCTTTAAATATGACTACACTTTTCTGATACATGCCGTAGATCACAAAGCACCATGAAGCTTCTGCAGGAGCTTCTAGAGGCAGTTTTGTCAGCATTTTTCTTGCAAACCAAGATTGCCACTGTGTACTCACACCATGGGCTTATAGAAACTAACCGCTATAAAGGCATGTAAATCAGGCTTTTAGATCAATTCAGTTGTTTTTTTTGGTACTGCTGTTACTAGAACTACATTTCCGTCCTCTGTGATAGTACCAAAATCTATGACAGTTAAACATAAAGAGGGCTTTACCTTAATGTATTTTGGAAGGACCAAACTCAAACACGTTTAGGCCCCTGCACTAGTTATGACAAATAATCCAATTAAATATCTAATCCTAGTCTTAAATTAACTGAAAGGGAAGTCTCCATTGTATGAGAGTCGTGCTATACACTTGTTCGGTCGGCACGTTCGATTCGGCATTGAATGGACAACGAATCCGACCCGAAGCAGTTACTACATTATGTTGTACTTTCAGTCGGTCACACCGATCGGGAAACTCTGTTCGGCGTCTACGGTGGCCCTCGAGTGATTAATGGCATGTTGCAGTTGAATACTAGAATAGAATAGAATAACATGTAAAAATTTCCCGAACATTATAGCTGTGTATATTCAATTTATATTCAATTTTACCGCTCAGCTGTGCTTTTAAATGCCGAACCGAACAAATGTGTAGCACGTATTAGACGTTGTTAGACAATGGGTTATTTATCCAATGGACAGATTCCGAAAACAAAATCAATAGTCGTCAAAGAATGGATGAAAAGACATCGTATATACCGATCATTTCTGATCGACAGACAAATAGTCTAGTCTATCGTTTGCGCAGAATTTTAATGAAAGTTAAAAATCTATACTTACGCCAGCATAAACAACAACAACATGAGCCCAGTAAAAATGCCGTTATGACTTCTATAGCCATGGTTTTAATTTCATAATATTATACTAGCAATTATCATGATTTTTGATTTAAATAAAATTCAATTTGACATAAGAATTGACAACGTAATTTCTTCTTTTTATTCGTTCAAAAATGTTGTGACTATTTATGTACAATAAAATTCGTTGTATAATTTTGTTAATTAGTTGTAAAATGCTTGCTTCAACAGATTTTAGTATTTTTGCAAGTATTTTTATGTAATTGAAATGGTTTATTTAAATTTTTATTTTTGTATGTAGACCTTTATGCACACCTTTTAAAACAGTGCCATCAATGGGCGAGTAGCTAAACCTTTTCTTCTTTTACAGCGGAGGGCGATATCAGCAAGGTCCTTGTGAAAAGTTTGGCTGAAGCACACGCGAATACCAACCCTAAGCTGGAGTTCATACATGAGATGTTCAGAAAGCCACAGGATGTTTCAAAGTGAGTATGCACATTTTAAATGAACTACAAAAAATCAACATTTTCTTACTACTAGTTGATAGACATAAAAATTAGTTTTTCTCGATTTATATCATATAAACACGCCTGTAATCCTGAGGGGCTAGGCAGTGATGTACCTTATAGTACACTCACATTTCGCCACATGTTGTTTGTCGCAACAAATGGCCACAAATATAGACTCCGTGACTGTTACTGAGAATTTTCTGATTCCTGATTTCTCAATTTAAGTTTCTTTGAATCCTCATTTTTGGTTTGCATGATACCTAGAGCAATGGTGAGCCCGTTGCCAAAACAAAGTATAAATGTGCAATTTTTTTTCCAAACAGACCACCCCAATCACACTGCCTGACCCAGGCTTCAAACTTAGAACCGCAGCAGCTGCTGCCGCAACGGGTTGATATAAAAAAGTTAATATATTTTTCTAGATTAACAGATCGACTAATTTCCTGCTTGTTTTCAATTTTGAGTGGTCCCGTCGGGGCTGTGGGTTGTTCGCAAGAGATACCGCAGCCTCGACATAAAGGGCTAAGAAGGAACATGAGTGGTTTTTAGTTAGTAGCAGTCTGATACTACCTTTCGCTCTGCCCAAGAGCGGGAGGGGTTATTTGATGATTTCCCAACCCCCCCAAAAATAAAGGTGTCCAGTGGTCATAGCTAAACTTCTGAGCAGAGGATCCTCAAGTCAGGCGATGTTATTGGGATTCCAATACCCAATTTCTGAATTGTGTAATTTTATGAATGACTAATTGGTTTAGCGGTCGCAAACACTGTAGTAGAGTATGAAGTCTTCGGAATGACTCCCAGATTGGGAAAAGTGATAGTGGGATTATTTCACGGGATTTAAACGTAACTGGCAAAATGTGAGTGTACACCTAGCTCTACGAAGATGAGATATAGATGATGGGATGTGAATGTAATGTGGGATGTGTATGTGATGCGTGATGTGTGCGTGATGGTGAGATGTAATGATGTTATGTTATTAACTCTTTTCATTGTTCCAGGCTCTTATACTACAGTTCAATGACTTACGAGGAGATGTGGCTAGACTGCGCAGATAAACTGACTGGGATGATACAGAACATCATCGAGTTCGCTAAACTCATACCTGGATTTATGAAGCTGACGCAAGATGATCAGATCCTGCTGTTAAAATCTGGTGAGTATGGTATCCATGGGTCATTCATTATTTTTGGAGTTTTTTTTTTCTGAAATTTTGAGTTAGTCTGACCCAGGAGACTGGCCTTTATCCAGTTTAGGGTCAGCCAAAAAAAAGCCATATTTTTAACACTCGTGCTTTTTTATCTTGTTTTTATTTTGACAGGTTATTTTTTTGTAATTGAAAGAAACAGTTTACAGCACTTTTGATAATACCTAAAATACACAAACTCTGTGTTTTTTGCGAACTGTTGTTAAAAACAATGGCCAATACACATACTTTCATTTTCTTAAAAAATGTTTCATTACAAGTTAGAATAAAATAAATAATCAACAAAAAAAATGAACGTTATTAACATTCTCCGTAACAGTCTGTTTAGTATCAAATCATCACAATCATTAATCCATCCTTAGCACTTTCGCAGCCCTTAAACCACCACCACCTCTATCTCACCACCACCTATATCTAAATATAACAATAATTCTTCTTTCTCCAGGGTCATTCGAGTTGGCCATAGTCCGGCTTTCGCGGCTGATCGACGTGAATAGAGACCAGGTGTTGTATGGAGATGTAGTGCTGCCTATCCGGGAGTGTGTGCATGCACGGTAAGTTTACATATACTTGTGGAATTTACATTTCGTTTGAGAATCAGAATTTAATTGCAAAAGTCACATTGAGTTTAAAAGTTACATTTTATTTTGGGAAGTTACATTAAATGTTAAAATATGTTTTGCATCATTTTGTAAAATAAATTTCATTTCCAGTAATTGTCTTTCGATTTGGCATGTTATATTTAGTTTGTAAACATTGACAATGTCAACTAATTGCAAACGTGTGTTACATTTAATTCTAGAGAATTTTACATTTAATTCCAGAATGTGACTTGAATTATCAATATTTTCTTATGCCCAAAAAAACTGGCCAGCAAATGATTAGTTATCATGTTTTTTTAAAGTTTTTTTGTTTTTTTTTTTTTAAAACGTTGCCCCACACTAGGAATTTCTCCTGTGTCGTGGGTGCGTTCACAAACATTTAAACTCACATACACAAATACCCAAAGTCATTGTATAACAAAAAAAATATTGTTTAATTCCAGTGATCCCCGTGACGTAGCGCTAGTGGTGGGAATATTTGACGCGGCGAAGACAATCGCGCGACTCAAACTGACTGAGACTGAACTTGCACTCTACCAGAGCCTTGTGCTATTGTGGCCAGGTAAGATTCATAATTATTATGATTATTATAGTAATATAAACCTAGCAAGCTAACATTATGACAGATTTAAGACAGACTAGAAATTTTGAACCCCGGACGCAAAAACGATGGGGTGTTATAAGTTGGATATGTCTCTGTGTGTGTCTACACATACAGAGACCGTGATCTGTGGCACCGTACCTCCCGAACGCATGAACCGTTTTTCAAGTTGTTTTCTTCTGTTTGAAAAGTGAATTATGATATATTGCTTGTGATGTTATATTAACCTTCTATTAACCCTCCACAGAACGGCACGGCGTCCGTGGAAACCCGGAGATCCAGTGCTTGTTCAATATGTCGATGGCGGCTATGCGGCATGAGATCGAGACCAACCACGCGCCGCTCAAGGGCGACGTCACTGTCCTAGACACGCTGCTGGCTAAGATACCCACCTTCAGGTATGTACACATACTATGTGTTCAGAATTCAATTAAAGCCTGTTTGTATTTTTGCACTGATATTTATGATGGCCTGTTTGAAATTTACGGTTAATAATTTTGAATCGATGAAAGCTAATCACCATCGCAGCAAATTGATAGGAGTCTTCTGACATTAATTTCTAAAAAAAATGAAATAAATTAAGGTACTTAACACTCGTATCCTTCTTAGATAATGCCTCACGGTATATGTATTTCACGCAAGATTTGATGGAATACTCACAAAACCTAGGCAGAATTTCACAATAACACTAATAGAACATGTTTTCTATTACAGAGAACTATCGCTGATGCACCTCGAGGCGCTGTGTCGCTTCAAGGCGGCACATCCCCACCACGTGTTTCCAGCGCTCTACAAGGAGCTATTCTCACTCGACAGTGTTCTGGACTACACGCACGGCTAGGTCCAAACCTCCCCAGGTTTAGACCCACAGGTTTCTATCAGGTTGCGTTAGAACGATCTCATTTTTGCCCAATATAGCTGGACGGTGGCATTTTGAGACCTTTTCAAAGACTCTTGACAGCTCGACAGCTATTTTTTTTATTAATTCCAACGCAAAACTAAACGCATCTGAATAATTTGTTAATATATTTATAATTGTATGTATGTACCTTGAGACTGTTAAAATATTTACTTAAAAGTATGTACGTACAATAATTAAAAGGAGGTTTATTTAATTCGATTCTAGTTACATTTAAATGCGTTTAGTTTTACATTTAATCTCAGAATATATGATGATTTTTTTTCATTTGTTATGGAAATCTCTTATTATTTTTTTCGTAACAAGAAATATATTATGTAGCGTTACACACATTTTTGTGGTTTATTTAATACATAATTAGACATAGTGTATGTTTGATTGTGTATTGTATACAAAAGAATATCGTAATATAATTATCGTAAAGTGTATCTAACTCTGAATGAAGAAATAATAATAATTATTATATAAAGATATAATAATAGGAATAGAGTTTTTATTAAGAAATAAATAAAAAAGTTATAAAGGTGTAGCAAGTTAAAGATCACACAGTTTCAATTGAACGAAACATATTTTAAAATAGGACACTTTTTTTATTAATTTTAACAGTTTTTTTTAAAGAATGTAACTTGTTATTTATTTCAAATGATTATTATTGATGTTTTTTTCGCCTCTGTAGATTTTTGATTTAAGTTGTAATATAGGAATACATGATACTGCCCATTTTTGTATTTTT